>CM057843.1:48391364-49723864 GCA_030068075.1 Paguma larvata | reverse complement strand
TTTGATTTTTAGGACCCGGGAATGTAAATTTCACATTCTTATAGCCAAAGTTCCCTCTGCTTTCCTCCCGATTCGCTAATCCAGGCATTTGCAACACACCTGCAAGGGTCAAGTCCTCTTCAGGACTTCCCCATGGGCTTCCGGTTGCCCATTGTTTTAACTTCTGGGAACTGAGAAGAAAGAGAGCACGTGTAGATATAGGGACCTGAGGTTTCCTGAGTCTCCCCACAAAAGATCATCATTTTCTTTATTCTCTCCATTGCGTAGCAAATATTTCTCCTCCTTTTACTTCACCCTTTTGCTATATACCTGTCTGAGGGATCCATGGGCTTAATAAAATAGCCCCAAAACAACATAAAAAAAACACAGCCAGACTAAAATGGAGTTGTAGGAAACCAAGTACCACTGGCTTTGAGGGATTCCTGGAGTTGTTTTTCTTCTTGGTACCTTTAGTACTGCTCTGTATCTGTGAACTCTTGGTCCTCTGTGGCCAGCCCAATCCATTATTTTATTTCAGTGTTTTGGGGCTCTGACATCTTAATGAATCTAATGTCCTGGTTTTCCCATTTACTTGTCTTCCTCATTTGCACACCTTTTACCAAAAGGCAATGTGTACAGTCTTTGGATGAACCCAGCTTCCCTGTGCAGTTCCAATATTTGCAGCTTGGGTTTTTCTGTGGTAGCAAGAGTTTTGGAAGAGTCAGTTGCTCTTGAAGAAGAGAGTGGTCTGGAGGTCAAAGGTTCTGGGTTCTAGTCCTCTCCCTGCAAGTATCTCCATTTCATTCAGAAAATGTCTGTGGAGTGCTTGTCCCTTGCCGATTGGGCCGCTGCCTACGTGAGCGGCTCACTATCCCTCCCCTTCCCTGTGACATGAAATGGTCAGGCCAGGAAATCTCTCAGGTGTTTTCCAGCTCTTACATTCCTGGCTGCATAACAAGAAGCTCATGAAGATGGTCAGCCTTGGTTGGGGGCTGCTTGTTGAGATATAGGTCTTTTTTGATTTGGTGGTGTGAAGAGCTGTGGAGGACGGGTTTGGGAAGAGTGCGACAGAGGTAATGAGACAGGTGGATTAGAGTCTCTGATTCCCACCGCACCCCTCCTTTCTCTCCTTCATTTTCTACTGACACACTGAGTCTACCCTAGGGATAGAAGTAGAGTAATAACCATTATCATGGGACCTCTGATAAAATCTGCTTCCTTCACTTAACAGGGATACCCCACACCAGCATGGATAGAGGGTGAGCTTAGGGCACTGAATTATCCTTTGGAATGATTTGTGATCCTCATTTTCTCTGCCATTAACTTAACTCAGGCTCTTATCAGCTCATTCCTGTATTAATACAACAAAGAAATTTAGCTGGGCTTCCTGTCTCATTTCCTTTTACTGTCGCCACTCTGTCTAATCCACAGTGTGTTTCTGCTTTTACCTCTCTAAACACACGGCTAGAGTTCTTCACTGGCCACCTGTTTCCTCCCATACCTGGATCATCTTTTGCCTTTTGGCTTCCCACTGGAAGTGTGCCATCCACTGCACACTTTCTATTTAATGCTCAAGGGTCATTCCCACCCCTCTCGTTTTTCTAACAAGTGTCATCCTATCTATTCCTCAAAGCCCAATCCATGTCTTTGCTTCGTCATGAGGATTACTCAGACAGACTATTTCAAACCTTCCCATCTTACTTTTCTCTACATCCCAGTTCCAATAAGCAAGAATTAATTTACCTATCAGTTGCAAACGCATATTTTAGAAGGTGGGAATATATGCATGAACAAGCAAAGTTTTTAGCCTTCTTTCAATGTGATACAGTAAATTTTAATATCCTTTACCCAGACCTGAATATTCATATTGTACATGTGTGTGTGTGTGTGTCACTTTAAAGCTTTTTTCATGAAGCGTAATGGTTAACTCCCTGTGATACTTTCTATTGTATTGTATTCTATATGTGTAAAAATGATGATTGCTAACCCACAAAACTGATTTCATAGCCCACTGACAGGTCAACACAGAAGTTTGGGAGCACTGATTTGAAGGAGGAGATAGACATGTGACCCCTATTCAAAGTGTGCTTTGTGGACCAGTAGCACCAACATCACCTGGAGCTTGTTAGAAATGCAGAATGTCAAAGCAGGAAAGAGTTCCCAATGGAAAAAAGATAGCCTCTTTAATAAATGGTGCTGGGAGAAGTGGACAGCAACATGCAAAAGAATGAAACTAGACCACTTCCTTACATCACTCACAAAAATAAACTCTAAATGGATAAAGGATCTGAATGTGAGACAGGAAACCAAAAAAATCCTAGAGGAGAAAGCAGGAAAAAGCCTCTTTGACCTAAGACGCACCAAATTCCTACTCGACACGTCTCCAAAGGCAAGGGAATTAAAAGCAAAAATGAACTACTGGGATCTCATTAAGATTAAAAGCTTCTGCACGGCAAAAGAAACAACCAACAAAACTGATAGGCAACCAACGGATTGGGAAAGGATAATTGCAAATGACATATCGGATAAAGGACTGGTTTCTAAAATCTATAAAGAACTTACCAAACTCCACACCCGAAAAACGAATAACCCAGTGAAGAAATGGGTGGAAGTTCTGAATAGACATTTCTCCAAAGAAGACATTCAAATGGCAAACAGACAGATGAAACGATGCTCAAGATCACTCATCATCAGGGAAATACAAATCAAAACCACACTGAGATACCACCTCACACCAGTCAGAGTGGCTAAAATGAACAAATCAGGAAACTATAGATGCTGGCGAGGATGTGGAGAAACAGGCAGCCTTTTGCACTGTTGGTGGGAATGCAAACTGGTGCAACCACTCTGGAGAACTGTGTGGAGGTTCCTCAAAAAAATGAAGATAGACTTACCGTATGACCCAGCAACAGCACTGTTAGGAATCTACCCAAGAGATCCAGGACTGCTGATGCATAGGGGCACATGTACCCCAATGTTCATAGCAGCACTTTCGACAATAGCCAAATCATGGAAAGAGACTAAGTGTCCATCAACTGATGAATGGATAAAGAAGATGTGGTATATATATACAATGGAATATTATGCAGCAATGAGAAAGAATGAAATCTGGCCATATGTGGCAACATGGATGGAACTGGAGGATATTATGCTGAGTGAAATAAGTCAGGCAGAGAAAGACCAATGCCATATGTTCCCACGCATGGGTAGGCTTTAGAAGACCTAGCAGAGAACCAGGGGGGAGGGGAAGAAGGGAATGGGGGAAAAAAAAAAGCCACAGAGAGGAAGGAAGACATGACATGAGAGACTCTCAAAGAATAAGAAAGAACTGAGGGGAGAGATGGGTGTGGGAGGGGGGAGAGTGGGTGGTGGGCACAGAGGAGGGCACTTGTTGGATTGAGCACCGGGTGTTGTATAGAAACCAATTTGACAATAAACTATTAAAAAAAAAAAAAGGAAAGGCAGAATGTCAGGTTCCGCCCCAGATCTACTGAACCGGAATCTACAATTCTCATGCTTATTAAAGTGTGAAAATCACTAATGAAAACACCTACATATAAAACATGAGAAGTATTAAATGGACATATTCTTGGAGGATGGGAGAAGAAGGGGCAAGGGCAAAAGACTGTGAACTGGGTTCTCCCACATAACTTGTCCTCGTTATCTCTTAAAATAATACTCCAAGTAAACTGGATGTCATTCTACTCATTTTTCTGAGAAGAGAATACTAAAACAGAAAGATTAAGAGCTGTGCCCCAGGTCATATGTACCCAGAGACAGAGGCATAGATGAGAAAACCTACTTGCAAAAAAGCATATACCCAGGGGTCACTCGGTGGCTCAGTCAGTTAAGTGTCTGACTCCTGATTTAGGTTCAGGGTATGATCCCATGGTTCATGAGATCGAGCCCCGCGTTGGCTTCCACACAGACAGCTTGGAACTTGCTTGGGATTCTCTCTCTCCATCTCTCTCTGCCTTTCCTCTGTTCATGCGCTCTCTCTCGCTCTCTCTCTAAAATAAATAAAATTTTAAAAAGGATATAGCCAATAAAGGGCATGTATGCAAAATATACAAGAACCTTAAAACTCAACAATAAGAAAACAACCCAATTAGAAAATAGGCAAGGAATCTGAATGGAGACTTCAACAAAAAAGACATACAGATGGCAAATAGGCATATAAGAAGACATTCAATATCCTGTATCACTAAGGAATTGCAAATTAAAGCAATGAGATACTACCATACACTCACTAAGATGGCTAAGCCAGAAAACACTGACGACACCAAATGCTGGCAAGAGTGTGGAACCACAGGAACTTTCACTCTTTGCTGGTGAGAATAGAAAAATGGTATAGTCTCATTGAAAAAAACACAGTTTCTTATAAAGCTAAACACAGTCTCACCATATAATCCAGCAGTCACACTCCTAGATGCTTACCCAAATAAGTTGGAAATTTATGTCGACTTAGAGATTTATAGCAGCTTTACTCGTAATTCGTAATTGTCAAAATGTAGATGCAACAAGATGATTTTCAGTAGGTGAATGGATAAATAAACTAGTACCTCCAGACAACAGAATGTTATTCAGCAGGAAAAAGAAATGGACTCTCAAGCTATGAAAAGACATGGAAGAAACTTAAAAACATATTGCTAAGAGAACGAAGCCAATCTGAGAAGGCTACGTACTGCATGACTCCAACTCTATGACCTTCAAAAAAGGCACAAGTATGGAGACAATAAAAAGATCAATGGTCTTCAGGGGTTCAGGAACGGAGAGGGCAGGATGAATAAATGTATCACAGGGCATGTGTAGAATACTGAAACTTCTATATGATTCTCTAATGGTCAATATATGACATTAAACATTTGTCCAACCCAAACAATGGTGCAGCCCAAGAGTGAACTCTAACACAAACTGCGGAGCCTAGTTAATAATTCTGTATTGGTAGTAGCTTACCAACTCTAGCAAATGGACTACACTAAAGCAAGATGTTAAAAATAGGAGAAACTGTGGAGGGAGAAGAAAAGGAATGGGAACCCTTTATACTTTCTGAGCAATTTTTCCTGTAAACCTAAAAAATGCTCTAAAAAATTAAGTCTATTTAAAAAATCAGAAGCCACACTGGAATTGGAACCCAGGCCTGTCTGATATGAAAGCTCGTGACATAGGATCATACCAAAAGGGCACTCAGGGCCTTTGGGAAATGGGAATCGTGTTTCCCCAGGTGGGAACTAGTAAAGAATGTGACAGCTTCTACCTGACTCTTAGGGTTTCTACCTTGTGGAAAACAAACCCCCTCTGCAACAACAGAGATGTAAACATTGAATGAACAGCCGTGAAATAAATCCCAAAGAGAAATAAACCAGCTCCACGCACATTGTTCCAGAAAATAGAAGAGGAAACACATCCCATCTCATTCCTAGGAAGACAACATTACTGATTCCAAAATCAGACAAAGACACTACAAAAAAAAAAAATGCAGAAGAAATTTTTTGACTCAAGAAAACATGACTTTTTCTATGTTTCCCTACAAATGCTCAGCCATTTGGCTCAGAAAGACTCGCTGACTTTGTGTGAATTTCCAACCAAACAACAAAAAACAAAACAAACCTCAATTACCAGCAAAGAAGCCAGGAGACACAGCAACAATGACAGCATCATAAAACCTGTTAGTCCTCGATTTATGAGAGCAATAGAATATGTGAATAACAAAAACCTCTTATACCCCAGACCAAAGGTCCACGTCCCTAAAACACAGGACTCCCGGCTAGCCAGCCATAAAGGCCATTCCTATAAAGCTTTCTCCAGGTGAAGGCACTGTGTTTGTAGAAGCATAAAGACACATTCATGGTTTAGCTCTATGAGCCTGATCAATTACACTAGCCCTTGTATAATCTTAGAGTTGGTGGCAATGTTCCTAGGAACTTTATTGTAATTCCAATTGTCCTTGAAGAAATTAAGGGGAAATTAATGGCAATTGTTCTTTTCTTTTTTTTTTTACATAAATCTGAAAACTTCAAAGAAACTCTTTAACCATGACATATAAAGTGCATGACGCCATGATATATTAGTTATTCAGTCATAGTAAATAAGAACTTATTTTGACAGCTTGTCTCTTCCTGCGTTATCTGAAAGAAATTATGAATAGTCAGCATTTTTTTCCCCTGCTCTACTACATTCAAAGAGAACATTACTGCTAAATAATAACTTGATTTAGGCTTAGGTGGTAGCCTGTCCAGACTCCAAGCTTAGAGCTATCCCAAACTTCTGGATTACACTCAGGCTGTAAACAGAAAGTGATGGGTCCCCCCCTAAGAAAGGAAGATGAAATAAAGCTTTACTGACCCAAGAAAAGTCATTTTAGGCCCTCAGCTATTTTCGGTGATCTATGTGCCCTATTTGCCCTAGCATACTTCTTGCAGTAAAGAAATGCAAAAATCTCCGTAGTTAAGGATATTAAGGGAACAAAGAGAATGAAAAAACTAACAGTCTCTTCCAAGTCTGGAAACAGCCTAACCCTTACCACAGACAATAAATCAGTGGTAAAACTCCCAATGCAATTTCAAAAGTAAGCAACGCCCTGCATTCCTTACCTGAGAAAATGAGCCCAAGACCCCATCCAGTGCTCACAGAGCATGCCCAGAGCCCCTCCCCCTTGCCTAACAGTTACCTCACCTCTGCTCCACCCAAAGGGGAACACAAGCGTCATTAACATAACGCAACGTGTATATATAAGGCTTGTTTTCTTAAGATGCATGTGCCGTCTTATGCCCACCTCTCCACGTGATGACAAAAATTCCCCTTTCTAAATACTCATCCTAGCCCTAAATGAAAGAAACCCGTTAACCTCCACTTGGAGAGTCAGAGCTTTGGAAGTTATTACCCATGATCTCCTTATTTGCCGCAAATAAAGTTTCCTTTGTGGGACAACTCCACCTGGTGCAGTCTCCACCTGAAACTCACCAATGAGCAAACTCAACATTAGTTGAGTTGCAACATCTTTGGCAAACTTCTTATCCTTCCGAATTAACTAATTTCCGGTGCTGCTCCCCAAAACAAGTCTTTGGTATTATGTCCAGTGTATTATGCACCCTGTTGACTTTACATAAAATACTTTTTAATATTTTATTTTTTGAGAGGCAAAGAGAGACGGAGAGAGTGTGAGCAGAGGAGAGTTAGAGAGAGAGGGAGACACAGAATCCAAAGCAGGCTCCAGGCTCTGAGCTGTCAGCATGAAGCCTGATACGGGACTCGAACCCACGAACATGAGATCATGATCTGAGCCAAAGTCAGACGCTTAACTGACTGAGCCACTCAGGTGCCCCTTATATACCCTGTTGATTTTTAATGCCTTTGATTTTTTTTTTCATTTAACATATTAATTGTGAATCAAATGCTAGATGATGTATTCATCCCTGCCCACCTGACATCATCCTATCTCCCTTCATCTAAATCACTGACGCGAGGTCCCCTCTGTCCCAAGCTCCTACAGCTGCAGAATCTTTCCACTCAGGGAAATAGCTTGGGGTCAACTTTTCTCTGTGTCTGCTGCCGCTGTGAAGCACTCTGACACAGCCCCTATCCCTGAGGCCCACAGAGAACCAGTCTAGATCATCAGTGAGTGTTCAAAAGTTACCTCCTGAAGTCTGGACTTTTTTAGAGCTCCTATTTATTTTGATTCCAGAGCTCATACTAGCAGTGCAGTCCTGGGGGAATATGCTGAGTTTAGTTTTCATCTAGAATCTCTCCTTAGCCATGTGAGTAGGAAATGAATGTCTGAGACTTTAAGAGATTTTCCTACCTCCCAGCTCTCTCCAGCACAACCTGAAGGACCAACAGGTAGTACAACGGGGCCCAAGTCTAGGGTTGGTCATCTACATGAAGTACCATGTGACTGTGTCCCCTGGAGCCCCGGGCCTGCAGTGTCCCTGCAGCTGCAGCAGGGAGTATATCCCCCCCAAAAAGACATCTCGGTATTGCCCCTAACAGCAATGGCATAATAGTGCCCTCTAGTGACAACTGAACTAACTGTGTCTCAGAGGCTGTGATGTTAACCTGAGGCTAGTGAGCCTCTTTTTCTCTGCTGAAAATGAAATGATATAAATGACCTGATGCCTAGGGCTTATGTTAAAGGCATGTGCTCTCTTAACGAGCCAGTGGTTCGTGTCTTTCAGCACTCATTAGGTCTGTTCTTCCTCTGCAAAGACCTCTCCTGCTTCTTTTTTTTTTTTAAACAGTTTTAGTGAGATAAAATTTATATGCCATTAAAATCCACCCATTTCAGGTGAATAAGCCAGTGTTTTTCAGTAAATTTAGAGTTCTGCAATAATCGCCACCATCCTATTTTAGAACATTTCCAAAACCCTAAAAAGAAACTTTTTTGTGCTCATTCCCATCCGCCACCATCAGCTGCCACTCATCTGCCTGTCTAGACATTTTATCTACAAGGTATGGCCTTCACCTGGCTTCTTCATGTAGACAACGGCTTTGAGGTCCACACACTTTGTAGCACATGTTAGCACATTGTTTCTTTTTATGGCCAAATAGTGTCCCATTGTAGGACTTACTCCATTTTGTTTATCTTGTCATCCCCTGATGCTCTTTTGGAATAAAAATGTTTATGAGATGAGACTTCTACTGTTACTGCCTATGACTCTTAAGTTAATTCTGTACCCAAACTTGACTTTAAGGACATTGCAAGTATTAATATTGTCCTTGTGTGAGGAGGGGATAAGGTATGAGAGCTTCCAGACTCACTTTTGCCAGAGGTTGTGATTCCTTTTGGCCACTGCAATATTCCCGTTAATTTATAATACTTGATAGTCAGCACTTCCCATGGCCCATGAGGTTCAATAGTTCTGAGTTATTTTGGAAAAAAAAAAAAACTGGCATAGTTTCTAGACCTGGTCCTGGTGTTTCATGCGTCCTTAGTCCAGTCACTTCTTAGTTGTCTTCTGACCATCACTCACAAGCCAATGCTAGCAGATGGGTATTTGAGATCTCTGATATAGAGGTTCTGGGCCATACTCTGTCCATCCAAGCAGCCCTCCATATGGATAAGATGGCGTCCCTTCTGGAAACACCCACCTAGTCGGTCTAGGATTTCCCACATTTTCCAACCTATCCCAGAATCCCTCCAATTTATTTTTTTAGTGTTTATTTATTTTGAGAGAGATTGGGAGAAAGAGAGAAAGAGAGAACAGGGAAGGAGCAGAGAGAGAGAGAATCCCAAGCAGTCTCCACACTGTCGGCGTAGCGTCTGACACAGGGTTCAGTCCTACAAACCACATGATCATGACTGGAGCCAAAATCAAGAGTCAGACACTTAATCCACTGAGCCCTCCATATGTCCCCATCTTTATATTCTACTCCCCAACAGTCCTAAAACCTGATATAGTGGACTCTCAAGACATGGAGAGCCATATGTCATCCTTGGAAGTTCCTACAGCATTAAAAAGATTAAGGATTTAGTTCTATCTCTACCTTTACAGGGCCTATTCTGATAAAGCCCTACCTTGCATATTTAAGACAAGATTCTCATGCAATTTTATAAGACTTTTGTCTTAAAGTGGTTTCCTTGAGACAGAATATCTACCCCATTTTTATCACTGTAGTTCCTTAACAATATTGACTATTTGTCCAAGGACATTGAAATTCTCTGGCCGTGGTGGAAAAAAATACAATAGAGACAAACACTCAGACATAGTTTCACCAAGTGATATTACTCTATGGGAGCCTGGATGGTTCAGGAAGTTAAGTGTCCAACTTCAGTTCAGGTTATGATTTCATGGTTCGTAAGTTTGGGCCTGCATCAGGCTCTCTGCCAGTCAGCAGAGCCTGCTTCAGATCCTCTGTCCACCACCAACCCCTTCTCTCCGCCCTGCCCCTTACACATGCACTCTCTCAAAACTAAATAAACATTAAAAAAATTTTTTTTATCCTAAAAGTTTTTAAGCTTATAAAAGTTAATAAATAACTCTAATTTATAAGAAAATAATTATCAAGGGTGCTTGAATGGCATAGTCAGTTGAGTGATCAACTCTTGGTTTCTGCCCAGGTTACGATCTCTGTTTGTGACATCGAGTCCCATGAGCAGATCTACACTTACTGCTTGGGATTCTCTCTCTCTCAAAATAAATAATAAACTTTAAAAAAAGAAATAAAAAGCATTATCAAAACCTTAGGAACTGGATAATTGTTCTTCCCTCCTACCTGTTCAGCTTCAGTTTGGATCTGAAGCCAAAACATCAAACATCTCTATTCGTGTTAGATTCTCTAGTGTCCAAGATTCTCTAGTGGCAAATGAGTAAAGTGGGCGAAACAATGTTTGAGCGGTTCATGCTTCAGTTTATCTATTCTCCAAGGACCGTGTGAAAACAGAAGCCCGTCCTTCCAAAACAAGGTCATAGGCAACACACACATTCATCCCCGAACAGCTAAGGCTCTGTTCCAGCTGCATAATGTGAGAGCGGCGACACATCTCAAAGTTAAGTTCCGTTGCCTTAACTTGAGAAGCGAGGAAAATGTCTGTCCCTGTCATCGTTGCTAGAACTGATGAGAAGAAAGATCGATGGGTACAGTTTTAGGATGGCAAGAGACAGGGATTTCAGACACCAGGTTTTACATTCAAGTCAAACAAGACCAGGATAGATGACATTGCTTAGACTCTCACTGTATCTCAATGAACAGCTTGGGCACTATAATGAAAAACTGCAGGGAAGCCCAGGTGGTGTGGATTTTTCTTATGAGAGCAATAGCTATGACTAAAAATCTCATAGCAATCAAAAGCGAGTCCCAAGGGGTGAATTCCCTTCCTTCAATGTTGCCGAACAATAGCGGCAGCACTTTGGATGTTGAGAGCTGATGAATGGCCAAGGTTGCTACAGTATTGTATAACTTTTCAAAGCCATTTCTGACATCCAAAAAACTGAGACATGTGGTAAGCAAGCCTAAAAATGGCAAAGGCTCTAAAATAGACTATAAAAAATAATGGTAGGCTGAGCAGCTGCAATCATAATATAATACTTAAAGAACAGTGAGCTCCGCTGTCCTCATCCCGTTGTGCAAGGCTCCACAGAAGTCCTCACCCTATCTCTCCCATGCTGGAATGCACACCCCCTCCTTAATTCTCATCACCTCTCCCTCCAAAACCAAAAAACAGGGGTGTCAGAGAGAAGGTCAGCCTGCCTGTATAAATGGCCTTGGGAATCTTACTTGAGACTCAAGTGGCTAATCTGGTTTAATTAAATAATAAATAATGATAAACTTCTAATAATAAAAACCATTATGCACTAACAGGTTTTGAAGGAAACAGCTGCAGGCATTATCTTATTTAATTCTCATTTTTAAAAAAACTATGAATTGAGGTATTATTGTTAATACTATTTTACAAGTAAGGAAATGAAAGTTCTGGATGGTTAAATAATTTGCCTAAGGTTTTTCAGTTAGTAAAGAACAGAATTATGATTGGATCCCACCAGCCTTGACCTCCTAATCGCTGTGCTTATTGGCATCCCATAGTTTCAAGTGAATTTTGTGGACAGAGTATATTTGACACACTGGCTTCATAGTACATGTTCAGAAAATGTTAATGTTTGCCTTTTGCCTCTGTTTGGTGAACCAAATCTTCCCCTTCTTGCCTAAATCTTATTGGAGTCCCTGCTGCACTGAAGATCCTTCTGAAGAAATTCAAGCCAAAGTTTGCAAAACAAACTATGATTAATACCCACTGTGAGCAACTGTTCAGTAATTATACCAAAGGTTAGCACTGTTTTATCTTAAAGAGATTCTTAAACCAAAGAATGACACCATTCCTTTTAATACACACAGTATTAAGTGGGATGTTGGAAAAAAATGTCTTTGTTAGTGATGAAATATCTGAACCCTAAAATCAAGAGCCAAGAGAAGGGAGCTAAAGTCTTTGGAGTTTGGGGGACTTTTATAACCACTGGCCACTAGGCAATCTAGTTTCTCCAACCTTTAAAATATATTTATTCTTAAAATTAGTAAAAAAAGAAAAAAGTCATTTTTAAGAAAATTAAATTTGAATTTCAGAAATAAGCATCCGAGGCAAAAGTGGCCCCACACATAATCAATCAAAACTGTGTTGAGATTCAGCAAATACCACACTTAAAGGAAAATGGTATGCACGTCCTGATGGAATATTGATGTGCTCAGTGTGTACCTTCATCAAGACAAGACAGAACTTAAAGGAATGGAGAGCAGTAGAAGGCTGAGGGCTACCAGTGGGCAGGCCTCCTGCAGATGTGGGTCTATGCCCACTGATCTCCCAAGTACTCAGCCTGAATGGCCTCCTTGTAGTAACCTAGCCCTAGGAAACCTGCTCGTACCAATCAAACCTACATGGGATTAATTGGTACTAGAAAACCACTTTAATAAATTACAGGGAAAATTTGATTGTTGGGATTCCAGCTATCCACAGCAGCAGATCAGTGCATTCCCTTCCCAGTAGGGAAACTTGCTTGAGAGACCATCTGCACCACAGGAATTCAATCATAAATTGATGGCAAGCCAGTATCTGCTAAAGGATTATTTAAGAGAGATTATGTTAGACAGAGAATCTAATGTATTGTGTAAACAATCAGTTCTTCTAGATTTTCCAGGCGGTTGAATTATCAGAAAGCAAAGTACTGGACTGTATTAGCTCAATATCTCTCATCATGGAAGATGTATTCTGCTGTCTCCCAGATTCCCATATTCCTATTCGATTAATGTTGTGATCGAATAGTCCTTGAGTCTAGTTATAGGAGGGTATAGAAATGAAGAAATAAAATTTTGTCTCTGCAGTTGAAAATTGCAACAGACTTATTATAGTCATTTAGTCATTAGATTGTACAACAGATTTCATTAAGCTCCTACTAGACGTTAGGTAATCTGGAAGATGCTAAATTATAAAGTTGAATTAAGACACAGTTCATACCCTAGGGAAATTTATAGTCCATGAGGAAGCCTCACACTTAAGACAGCTAAATTAACCAACATTGGAGGCATACCCGAAAGGTGAGATCATTAATTCAGCTAGGATGGAAAAGAGAAAATGGTTCAGGAAGGCTTTACAGTGAAATTCACAAACTGAGATTCCACATATGCACAGACAGTCATGTTTTTTACTGGTTACAACTCTTCTGGTTGGAAGTAGGGTAAGTAGCCAGTACCTACCAGCTTGGGGGTGGAGGGAAGCTTATTAGCTTATAAAACTAGAATATCTAAGAAGGTATCCAGCATTCACCATTCACTTATTAATTCTATCTATCTATCTATCTATCTATCTACCTACCTATCTATCATCTATCTATTTATCTATCTATCCTATCTATTCACTATTCAGGTGTGACTGAAACCAGATGCTCCTGCAGTATCCCTGATTTGTCTCCTTTTCTACATCCCCCATCCATATAGCCTTTATTTTCAGGGAGTTCATCTCCCTTGATGGGAAAGAGAACAACCAGTAATTTCAGACTTGCATACCCATTGAAGCCTTGATCCTAGAGGATATTAAACAACAAACTCCTTTCTCAACAAACTCTTCTTTCTCAAAACACTACTGCAAAAGTATAGGAAACGACTCTAGGTGTGACTTGTATAGCATGCCCATCTGTAAAATAAGTGTGGTATCCATTGTTGAGATGCTCTGGTAAGTTGTGTATGGGATCTTATTAAGACTATTATGACACAGAGTGAGGTAGACCCCGTAGGAAGGAAATAATCAATGTTTCATTTGCAAAGATAAATAATGTTCCCATTATTCTATAATGCCTGGATACATATAGTATTCTAGAACTCATAGGTGTGATTACGAGTAGATATACCTCAGAAAATAATGAAAAATTGGTCAAGAACATCACGTTGTTGTTAACGAAACTTTCATAAGAGTAACATATCTGACAATACGATATGTGAATAATTCACTAAAGGGATTGGTGTTCATTTTAAACATCAGCAGGAAGCAGTTATAACTTATAACTAAAAATGTCTAGTACTTCATTAAGCACATTCATGTACATCACTACATTGAATAAATTCCCATAAATTAGGTGCCATTGTCTTCATTTGACAGACACAGTAAAGAAGCTCAGAGATCAGGTGATTTGTCCAGGTTCACAAGACAGATAAGTAGCAGAGTCAGATTCAGGTCCTGATCCAATTCCAAGACTCATATTCTCAATCCCCACAAACATTTACAACACTTTAGATGAGTTTGCCACCCATGAAGAAGGTTGGTTTTAAAAGGGCAAGTGCTAAAGGAGGATCGTCTTTACCGAGAGAAACAAACGAGAGTTCAAGACTGTAGCACAGGCTCAAGGATTTACTCTATGACAATCTGGACATGTTGGCCAGATTATGTTTAGTGGTGGAGGGTGACTAATCAGATTACCACAACTTGATTTAAAATATATATATATATATATATATATATATATATATATATATATATATTCCATATATATATATATAGGGGCACCTGCATGGCTCAGTTGGTTAAACGTCTGACTCTTGATTTTGGCTCAGGTCATGATCTCACAGCTGTGAGATTGAGCCCCACATTGGGCTCTGGATTGGGCATGGAGCCTGCTTGGAATTCTCTCTCCCCCTGTCTCTTTCTCTCTGCCGCTCCCACACTTAACACTCTATCTCTCAAAGGAAATAAATAAACACTTAAATATATATATATATATATACCTCCTATATACCTCCATTCCTTTCCTTAAGGGCAGCCAATTCAACCACTTTCCTCTGACCTACTTGTTAACAGGCCAGCGGTTCCTAGTATTGGCTGTGCATCCTGGTGTTTGCAGTTTAACAAGCTCCTCAGGGGCTGTCAATGCTCAGCCACATCTGGGGTACATCATACCAACAATCTCTCAATCCCAATGTGTTTTCCCCCCACTAGGCACATTGATTTTTATCCCCAGGAGCAAAGGGTTGGAGTGCTTCATAAAAGTGTCACGTATCGTATACAACATTATCTTTGGGAAAGAAGTAATCTGCCTCTCCTTCATTAGAACTTACAGTCTCTTGGATAAAAAGGAGCCAAATGAATCCCCCTCATCAGGTATTTTATTTTCTAATTTCAAAACTTATTATTTGAAAAGGTTTATTTATCCTACACACTCTGAATATTTTGGAATTGGGGCTGCTTCATCACTGAAGTTTTCAATTTCCTTTGACTTTAAAAGGCTGTGATTACCTCAATATCTTCTCAAGTTTTAATTTTTCCTACCCTCCGTTTAAAAATGCCTCTTTGTTGCTTATCCTTCTTTTAATAAATCAGAACTATTTCATTTTAAATGCTTTATGGCTACATTAGGAACCAACATTTATTTCCCTGTTCTGAGCACTTTCTCAGCTAATCATTCTCTGTGTTGTTGTTTGTGTGTTAAGCTTCACAAATCCTAGCAGAAATGTGAAAAGCAAACTATCGGGAATGAATCGAGGGACAAAACTCTATCAGAACTTCCTCTAAAATCGGATTGAGAAGGACACGGAAGGATACAAACGCTGTGGGGACCCATATGGAGCCAGCCTATTCGGGAAGGAGGGAGAAGGCACAGAAAGAGAAATTTGTAGAAAAAGACATTATCTGTTCTCTAGTTCCTTAGAATGGCCCCCCTCCCTGCTTGAGTTCCCCCCCAATTCTCAGAATTAGGAATATATTCTTGGGGAGAAGAACATGAAGCAGATGTTTTGATTTTTCAGCAGGTGGAACTGTTTGGCAACACAGGGCAAGTTCAAGAACATCCATTCAATATTTCCAAAGACCTCAGTATAAAGACAAATATGAATTAACAGTTTGAAGATCAAAACACTGAGCAAGTGTTGTCACCCATCTATGAGTAAATGGAGACTCACCACATGCAAGACTATTTAGTGAAGCATCTATTTCATTTATATCAAGTATTAGTGGAGGTTATGTGAATTTGGAGAAAGGACAACTGATTTCTATCTGTAGGAAAATAAAGAAAATTTCAGAATGGGAAGGAAAACTAAAGCTTAATTAGCAGACATTTTCTTAAAGTTAGTTTCCCTTGCCTTTGTCTCAGTGTGAACAAGCTCTTCATCGGAGAGAGGATTGATGAACATCTTATTTTAATTAGCAGCGTGGAAGTAAATGTTCTGTGAAAAGTTGGGTGTATGTCCTCACTTCACACAGCTGCAAGGGGAAAACACTGTGAAAGGTGTCATACAAGTTTACTAATGCCAGACATTATATTTTCAGTTGTGTTTCTTTCTAAAAAATGTTTTTCATAGGTGGTCCCTACCATGGTGGGTTAACCATAAAGCTAATAATAATGTGAAAGTACAGAGCCACAGGTGTCGTCACAACCTGAAGGTATGTGAGCAGTGGAAAGAAAAGAAACAAAGTTTGAATTTTTGGAGCCAGAAGGTAGTCTCTGGAAATTCGTTCCAGGTATCATGGGTATAAAATTATAAGCAGAAGATTTGTTTCATGACATGTCTATTCAAAGCAGAAACTTTGTTCTGTTATGTGTATACTAATAAAGCAGCTTATACACTTATAAATGTATCAGTCATTTTTATGTAAATCATGCAAAACTAGAACTTCTCAGAATTCTGATATTTATAAGGGACAGATATGCTGCAGAAATATAAAACAGGATGTATCCATGGAAATTTGCACATTTTATGAATACTCAATATCAATAATGTTTTAAAAACTAATGTCGGTTGTTCATGCTAACGGAAAGACTGAATTCTTTGTCCAGAATCTATATAGAAAATATTTAAAAATTGTTTTCTCATAAAGAGGTGGTTTTAAGATTATGCAGCCAAAAGTTGTCCAAAGAAACCAAAAGCCAAAACAAACAAACAAAAAACAGCATTAGTGTGGTGTATCATCAAGCAATTCATGAATAAAACTGTTAAGTTACCTTTCTAAATTTTGTGATACTTATGATATCCATCAGCTTTATAAAATTTGTAATTTGATTTTTCCAATTTTACATAGGTATTCACATTCTTGGCTAGTTTGTATTCATAAATCTCAGTATTTATTCTTATAAACAGATCCCAAATTAAATAAAGTTTCAGATCCCTGTACACATGGATCTGCCTCTGTGGGTAACTCCTTCTAGGATGAGGTCTTAGAAATGGAACAGATACTCTCTTATTGCAGAGTGGAGTTGTTCTTTCCAGAAAACATGAAATAAGGTTTGTTCCAGGAATGTAAGAATATTTAACTTCAGAAAAATCTCTGAATGTAATTACTCCATTCATTGATGAAAGGAGAAAAATCATAGGATCATCTCAGTAGATCCAAAAAATATATTGGATAAAATTTAATGCCCGTGTGAGATAAAATGCATTGTGAATTGAAAATGGAAGGGATCCTCCTTAACCTGATAAAGGTTGCCTACCAAAAGGCTATAACACTGACTGCACTTCAGATAGAATATTAGAATCAATCACTTTACAGTGAGAAGAGAATGAAAAACCTCCACCATACTGCTAACCAAAGCAAAAAGACAACAAAAGGCAATAAGAGATAAAAGGATTGCAAAGGAAATGTTTTTTTTTTCTTAGTCCATATATTATATGATTATTGTCCTCCTGGACTGTTAAATTCAATCTGCAGGAAATTGCTAGAAATAGTAAGCAAGATTGTTGTACCGAAGATACAAAAATTAATTATAACTGTATGCACTAGAAACAGTGATTAAGAAAACGTAATAATTGTTTTTAAAGGCACCATTCATATTAGCAACAGAACCTATCACGTAGCCGGAAATAAATCTATCAGGAAAGGTCCAAGACCTATATGGAGAAAATGAATAATATCTTTATTGAAGGACATAAAAAAGCCCTAAATAAATGGAGAGAGATACTTTTGGTCATGGATGGGAAGAATCAATTTCATAAAGGTGTCAATTCCCTCTAAATTAATCTATAAATTTAATGAATTCCTATCATAATCCCATCACAGTTTTTTATAGACTGTGACAAGCCAGTCTGAAATTACATATGGAAGAGGGTATAGCAAGGAATGGTTAAGTTAATTTCAAATAAGAATGAGGAGGAAGAATTTACCCTATCAAATATCAAGACTTAAAGAGTTACAGTTATTAAGATAATATTTATTCAAAACTAAATAAATATATTTTAGAAACATAATAGAGTAATAGACTCTGACCCTCAAAAATATGAAAACTTTCCGTTTGACAAAGTCAGTATTTTATAATTCAGCAGGAAGATGGATTTTATAATAGGTAGCTGAGACAATTAGGATCCATATAGAAAAACACAAAAATATTTATTCTATTTTTTTTTTTTAGTGTTTATTTATTTTTGAGAGAGAGAGAGAGAGAGACTGAGTGCAAGCAGGGGAGGGGCGCAGAGAGAGAGAGACACAGAATCCAAAGAAGACTCCAGAGTCTGAGCTGTCAGCACAGAGTCTGACACAGGGCTCCACCTCACATACCATGAGATCATGACCTGAGCCAAAGTCAGCCACTTAACTGACTGAGACACCCAGGCGCCCCTAAGACAAAATTATTTGTATGGTTTATACCAGTGGTTCTCAATTAGGGTGGTTTCAGCCCTCATAGGACATTTGACAATGCTTGGATCATTCTTGCTTGCAACAACTAGAGGGGAAGATACAATTAGCATCTAGTGGGTAGAGGGCAGGGATGCTGCTGAGCATCCTACAAAGCACAGGATGGTTCCCACAACACAGGATTATCTAACCAAAAATGTCAACAGTGCCCTACTCGAGGAACCCAGTTTTCGCTGGAACAGACTTCCTCCAGAAAACCACACAGCAAATTAACTTCTTTATCACTTTTCAAATCTGTTCCAAGTGTTACCTTCTCAGAAAGAGTGCTCTGAACCTCTCTGTTTAAAATTACGCCCTCAATTCCTCTTTCCATGACACTCCTGATCTCTCTCACTTTGCTCTCCCTATTTATTCCATTGTGCTCATAATCATCTAACAACCAATACAATTTAGGTATCTATTGTGCTGTATTATCTGTTATCAGCCTGCTAGAATGTCTTGTTTTGTTCACTGATCTATCTCGAACACTTAGAATATTGCAGTAGTAAACAAACAAACAAACAAACAACCCCCAGTGCTAATGCTAATCGGAATGTAGAGTAGCAGAATCACTCATAAACTACGGGTGGAGAGTGTCACTTTGGAGCCGGAAGCTAGTTTGTAACATATATTTGGAGATGCACATATTAGGGAAGTCAGTGTAAAGATGGTAGGCGGAGTCATCTCAGAACTTCCTTTCCCCAAGACCTAACCAAATGAGCCAATAAAGTAAGCAACTAGAGGGGCGCCTGGGTGGCTCAGTTGGTGAGCCCGACTTCAGCTCAGGTCATGATCTCGCGATCTGTGAGTTCGAGCCCCACGTCGGGCTCTGTGCTGACAGCTCAGAGCCTGGAGCCTGCTTCAGATTCTGTGTCTCCCTCGCTCTCTGCCCTTCCCCCACTCGTGCTTTGTCTCCCTCTGTCTCAAAAATAAATAAACATTAAAAAAAAAACTTTAAAGTAAGCAACTAGAAAAAAATAGTCATCAAGTTACCTTTGAGGAATAACACTAATCCATAAACTTCAACGACATGTAGCTAAGGAAAGCAGATTAAGAAGAAAAGAAAACTGCAGCATAGCATGGCTTCTATCCCTGCTCACTTCCCAATCTGTGAGCCCTGGTCTCTTTCCTTTTTAAACAATAAACAGAAATTCATATATATTTTTTTCTTATAATAGAAAAACCTGATTTTAACAGAAGCTCTTATCCAAGAGCATACTTCTAGAAGAATCACATGAGTAATGTGTGTGTATGAGTGTGTGTGTTAATGTATTTATATCCTAATACCCAACCCTAGACTTACTGAACCAGAGACTCTAGATAAGAAGCCCAAGAATCTGCATGTGTGGTTTCACTTTTTTAAAAAAGTTTTTCACGAATAGGTGGACTTTGTGAGACTAAGCAAAAACCAGGGGGAGGGGAAGAGGGGAAAGAAAAATAAGACACAGAGAGGGAGGGAGATAAAACATAAGAGACTCTCAAAGACTAAGAACAAACTGAGGGTGATGGGGGTGAGGGAGGGGGGAGAGGGGGTGACGGGCATTAAAAAGGACACATGTTGGGACGAACACTGGGTGTTATATGTAAACCAATTTGAAAATAAACTATTATAAAATAAAAAATAAAAAATAAAAAAGTTTTTCAGCTGGTTCTGACGATCAGCCAACTTTCACAACTATTTATCTAGTAGGTTTTCAAATGTGTCCCAAGAAACCCTGGGTATCTAAGTAGAGGTATCTTACGAGTCATTTCTTGGGCATTCTGGGAAAGTACCTGCTTTCGTCTCTTCTCTATAGAAAGATTTCGTGTAAGCTATTGCTTGGAACAAAGGTGCTATTTCTTCAAAATAAAAAAAGTTTGTAATCCGGTGGTCTAGGGAAACCGTGTAAATTGAGTGACCATTAAGGTGTGTGGTAGACACTGTGATGTGCCACCCGATCTTCGGGAACAAGAAAATGTTCACCTCAGATGTTGTAAGTGCTGTCAGAAGATGACCCTCAGGGCCATCCATCCTTGAAGATTGTGTCAGGTGGGAAAAGCTGCTGGGGCCAGTCGGCCTTCTCCCAGGGAAAGTCCCTATCCAATGACTAATCTAATAATTGTAGAAAGGCCTGGCCCTCTTGCCTCAATTTGAGACAACTTTGAAGAGCCATCTCATTGCCACCCTCCAAGGGTCAACTGAGCCCCTTCCTGAGGACAGCATCACAGCTTCTTCTGCCCCATCCTGCTCCCTTTCACTCCCCATGTCTACACCCTCAAAACACCTGCTAATAAGCACCCTGTTCATGAATCTGAATCTCAGAGTCTGTGGCTAAGAAATGCAACGCACTACACCAAGTAAACCTAGGTCATATGATGATATGATGCCTGACACTGTAGCACGCCCGAGAGGATGAACGGAAAAACGCAGCACATGACAAAATCAGGCTGCTCGGCATTCCGGCTGTTCTCCATTCATAACAGATCTAATTGTCTGCAAGTTGTGAGTTAGCAAAATAGGAAATTTACAAGGCACGCTGGCATGATGTTGAGATGAAAACACATGTGTAGCATTAGCTCCATCCAGATGCACTATTTGGAATCCCCATTCATAACAAGAGTTGGAGAAACATAGGCGAGTGATAATTAAAGTCTGAGGAAATAAACTTTTGGAGAAAAATCAAAGTATTTGTTGTAAAGAGAGTAGCCCCTACCTCTGAAGCTCAGTGGAAGTAATTCAATAAACTACACCCACTTTCCAATATGGGGTCAATTAACATACTTGTAATCGATAATCCAATAAATAACTTAAAATGTATACATATTAATGTGAGGGAAAAAATGTATCCTAAAGTTTTGGAAATCGTTTATTGGTGGTGGCAAAGTTCCACTGGAGCTGCAGGGGACCCAATGAGTGCCATCTTGAGTAAGGACATGAGGCCACCGGTGGAAAGCAAGCTCTGACCAGCTTGTCTGTACTGTTCATGTCTGAGGCTGTACTCTCTCTGAATTCTCATGTTTCTGGAGATTTATAGTTGTTGCTATTTCACTCTTAAATAAATTCTTGTGTAGAAAAAACGCCAGTTAATGTCACAAGGAAGCCTTCAGATGAAGAACCACTGGAAAAGGTGAAAAGATCACTGTCAACTAGAAAAAAGCCCAGTCATAAAGATATTTGACAGAACTTCTAGGGACGTGCAAAGTCTGGAACATGCAAAGAACTTTCTATGAAGGAGTTTCTATGACAGAGAAGATGGAGAATAAGAGTGTCCATAGTTTTACTCTGCAGCTGAATTTATCACCATGTCAAACTTTCATTGAATTGTTTTGGGGAATACAGATTTGTATGCATTTATTCCCCCCCCCCAAATCTCTGCATTTTTCATTAAAATAAGTAAATGTGGCAAAAAGCAAAAACGAAAACAACTTCGACCTAACATTTTTCCAACCCGCTATAATACGGATGCTGCTGAATATATTTTTTTATTTCTCATGAGAATATACATTTACATTCGAGTGTCTTCTTAACTTCTTTCTACTTTTCATAAACCCAATTGATGCATAAATAAAAAGACAAGCATAATATAGTAAGGAACCCTAGCCAGTTTTCTGGGATTCCACATATGTTAGTTACTTACATTACTTACCCAAACTTTCTCCAATGCCTGCAACTTGGCTCATACACCAGATAAAGAATATTGCCTTGAATTTTTAAATATAATCAAAATTCTTAGATTTACTCCAAACATGAATAACTGCTTGAGATAAGATGTAAATATTCTTCTTTTTTCAATGACTCTTTATTATAATGGGCTATTTATTAAAGTAGAATATGAATTATTTATCTGCCCACCATAAAAAATGTAAAACTTCTGTGAACTGGTAGCAAATTGAGAAATACAATTAAAACTGTAAAACAAAATCTTCATCTCACGCAGATGGGTAATGGAGAATAAGACACAATTGTCTAAGAATTTAATTAGACCAAGGTAATTTTAAGGCTTAAATTCACAAAAGGAGCCCCAAAATAAGCCTGTGTGAAGGGACTAAAAAAGCTAACTTGCTCTATATAAGAGAACAGAAAATATTTGTTTTTATGTCTGTGAAGAAAGAAGCAGAGGATAAAAGATGTGGAGACAGAGAAAGAGAGGGAAAAGTGGGCTGTATCCATCCTGAGATGGCAAGAAGCAGGATCTGGATTTGTAGGAATGGCTAAGACACTTGAAAATGCAAAGGGTCTAATAATCAGTTAATAATCAGTTTGTGCAGTTGCAAACCTCTGCTTATTCCCAGATTTCCAGTAGAGTCAGCTGTACCCACAAATGTCTTCACTGAGCGGGGTGTGTGTGTGTGTGTGTGTGTGTGTAATAAAGTCTATTTATGGACTTGTATGAAGAAAGGCACATGCATAGGATGGTGAACAGAAGCATGAACTCAGGTCAAAGGTGAACTTGAGAAGAGAATTCCCCTGGGAATTTGCAGCCTTCATGGGGAAGGCCTCGGACTTTCCACAAATCATAGAATACTGGCAGTATGGTGGTGAGTAGCTAGATAGTCATACTCAAATGTTATAGATTCACCCCAGCTGACATTTGAGATTCAAATTTGAGCAGGTACTGGTGTATCTTATAACTCAAAATTCAACAATATCAGTTCCTGCTAAATAGAACTCTGGTATTCTTTAAGGACTTGGTTTAACCTCATCATGACTCTTTTCTTAAGGTCAGAGATGGAATCTGAGTTATGCTGATTCAAACTTCTATTCAAATCAGTAAGAACAATCCCTCTCTCCACATGAGACCCCTCCACTGCATCAAGAGGAAGATGCTAGCTTCTCTAGCTAGAACTTAATTAATTGAAGTTTTTCACCCCAATTTGAAAACCCTGATCCTGCCACCATTCCTATCATACTAGTGAGAGATTTTTGTTCCAATTCTTTTTTTTTTTAATTTTTTTTAATGTTTATTTATTTTTGAGACAGAGAGAGACAGAGCATGAGGGGGGGAGGGGCAGAGAGAGGGAGACACAGAATCCGAAGCAGGCTCTGAGCTGTCAGCACAGAGCCCGATGCGGGGCTTGAACCCACGGACAGCGAGATCATGACCTGAGCCGAAGTCGGACGCTCAACCGACTGAGCCACCCAGGCGCCCCTGTTCCAATTCTTTATAAACCTCTCTTTCATGACAAACGTGGATACAATAAAAGGAAAAGCATACAAGTCATCAACACAGTAAGATCTTCCCAAGGTGTATTTTAACCAAGAAAGAACCATGTTGGACACTCTCTCATGTCTTGTATCCCTCTAGTCACTTCCTCCTCTTAGAGCATTTATTGCTCATTGAATATGTAACTACTCTCTGCAAATCCTCTTCAAGTTTTAGTGATTTTTTCTTTATCATATTACTTCCTATTGATAGGAACTGATTCTTTTCCTCCTCTCACAGAAAGGCAGTTTCCTTCACAGAACACTTTTTTAGAAATGGGTTTACTGTTGTTTTGGGGCTCCTCCACATTGAAATAGCTTCATTATTGTTTCTCCCATGCCTGATTTATGAAATATATGCTCATTTCAAGACTTAATTAAAAATAGATATAAATAATTAAGACAGTGAATACAATCACACATAACTAGCATGGCTGTATTATTTGTTATCCAAACTAGGACCTTTTTTAGAATGAAAAGGGGTATTAATAACTACTTGGGGACAATAGACTCTCTCAGGTGAATCAGACCCATGGTCACCCTAATAACCCCCCAAATTTATTCTATGACTATATATATACTATATATATATACTATATACTATATACTATATACTATTCTATGATTATATATATACTATATATATATACTATATACTATATAATATATACTATATACTATATATATATAGTATATATATATTCTATGATTATATATATACTATATTCATAACAGGTAGAATGCCTACCTATTTAGAAAAATTGGATCATACTATGCAGTTTTGTAGGCTTTAAAAAATGTTTATTGATTTTGAGAGAGAGAGAGAGCAGGAGAGGGGCAGAGAGAGAATTCCAAGCAGGCTCCTGACTGTCAGCACAGAGCCCGACTTGGGGCTCCATCTCATGAACCATGAGATCATGACTTAAGCCGAAAATCAGGAGTCCAACACTTAGCCAATATTCACTTCTCATCATGAAATGATTCTTTTTGTTTCCAGCAACATCCCTTTGTCTAAAAATCTACTTTGTCTAATATTAATATAGCTACTCTAGCTTTTATTTATTAGTATTATCTTGGAATGCTTTTTTTTTATCTATCTACATTTAATCTGTGTCATTTATTGGAAATAGAGATCCTATAGACAGCGAATAGTTTGATCTTAACCTTTTTTATCCAGTCTTACAATCTCTGCCATAGATTGGAATGTTAAGGCCATTTACATTTGGTTGGACTTAAATACATCATCTTGCTATTTGTTTTCCATTAGTCTCACCTGTTGTTTAAACTTTTCATTTTTGGGGTTCCCAGGTGGCTCGGTTGGTTAAGCATCTGACTTTGGCTCAGGTCATGATCTTATGGTTCATTAGTTCAAGCCCTGCATCAGGCTCTGTGCTGACAGCTCAGAATCTGGAGACTGCCTCAGATTCTGTGTCTCCCTTTCTTTCTGCCCCTCCCCCACTTGTTCTCTCTCTCTCTCTCTCTCTCTCTCTCTCTCTCTCTCTCAAAAATAAAACATTAAAAAAATTTTTAAGCTTTTCATTTTTATAATGGTTTTCAGTTGATTCTTCTTTTTTATCTCCACAGATCAACAATAATATAACCTAAATATAATAATTTTGCTTTTTCCTTACTTACTGATATCTGGTATTTTTAATATATGCCAAGTAGTACTGTTGCTGATAGATATTCATGTTTTAATTTCTAGAATGAAAATGGCTAAACAAATATATAGCAGTTAACAAATATGGCAGGCACGGTTCTACACGGTTCTAAATGGATTATTCAGTTAATCCCCACAACAATTTTGTGACATAGTTAGCATTATTATTCCCAGGATAGGAAAGCGATATAAAAAGGTGAAGAAGCTTATTCTAGATCATATAGCTAATAAATGGCAGAACTGGATTTGGTTCAGGGAAGCCTAGTTCCAAGCCCCATCCTTTTAAGTAATGACACTATCCCTGTATAAAGAAAATGTCTAGTGATCCTTCAGTAAGCATAATATTGACCATAAGTAGAATTTGTTCCTTTAAGTTAAAAAAGTATCTTCCTATTACTCTATGACTTACAAATAGAGGATAGGGGTATTGTCCCCCAATTTTAGCATGTACTAAAGTAAATATAGATTTACCCCTTTGGTCTATTAATATGTTAAATACACATTAAATGTACTCTATCTCTTTCTCTCTCTCTCTCTTTTTTTTTTTTTTTTTATGGATGAACGTACTTTCCTAAGTTTCAGAACAGAAGCAGGGTCAGCTCCTTAATTGTAATTTCCTGTGTCATTATGAAACAGTGAAAACAAATCCTCATCTTAGATGATACAGGGCCAAGTTTCAAGAAGTAGACTGTTTCTTTGCTGTTGTCCTCATTATTTAGCACCCCTCCTTAAAAGAGATAAGTCTTACATGGCCTTAGCTGATGTATTGGTATGCATATTCCCCAGCATCTGCCCTGTTTTACTATCTTTATCTCAAATGAGCCATGTAAAAGTCTTCTGTGTATTAAAGCCATCCTTCCTAAGAGTGTTTTCTTGTGCTTTGTTTAGTTATAAGTCAGCCTGCATTTTTTTTTTGAAATGGCTTTGTGAGTATTTCTACTTTTTTTTTAATTCCAATATAGTTAACATACAGTGTTATATTAGTTCCGGGTGTACGATATAATGATTCAAGAATTCTCTAGATGACTTAGTGCTCATCATGATACATGTCCTCTTAATCCCCCTGATCTATTTCACCCATCCCTCCATTTACCCCTCCTCCTGTAACCATCAGTTTGTTCTCTAGAGTTTAGAGTCTATTTTTGGTTTGTCTCCTTTTCTCTTTGTTCATTTGTTTTGTTTCTTAAATTCCACATATGAGTGAAATCATGTGGTATTTATCTTTCTCTGATTGACCTATTTAATTTAGTATTATACCCCCTACATCCATCCATGTTGTTGCAAATGATTTAGCCTGCATTTTTTAGATTTTTTTTCACTTATTCCTAAGAATGAATCTTTGATATGAATACCTTCTCCAATAAAGCCAGCTACTTTACCTTGTATCTAGATACCTCCCTGAAACACCAGACTGAGGAGAAAAGACGAAGTGCTTTTTGAACACTCAGAACCTAGTATTCTGACCAAAAACTCTGATCTTTAGTAGACCGAGTATACTTTTCCCCTACCACCAGCAAATGTTCCTCAAGTATGTGTAATTTTCTGTAGGGGGAGGTTTTAAAATATAAACCCTAGTTTCCTTAACTCAGTGGTAAAGAAGAATCTACAGATCTCTAATATGAATGTTACTAGGAGTGCTTTTGGCTGATTAGAAATTAGAATGGAAGTACCTCTATGGAAGCTAGAAAACCCTCAGAAATTCTATGTATTTATCAATAAGTAGTTCTCAAATTTCTATCCAGGACCTAGAGTTTAATAATGTATATGCATTACGATATAGTATTTGATAGTAAGGGATCCTCGGAACCAATATTTCAAGAGAAGAATAATCATTCAAAATACAAAGGCAGAACAAAATTTGAGGAAAACTATTTTTAGCATCACCTAATTTCCCACTTAAGATATAAGTAATATTGGTATAAACAGTTCCATAAGAAACTAGGTTGGATTTTTTTCTCAGCTACTTTCTAGTTTTACTCTAAGTACAGCTGAAATGAAATTCTGCCTAAGTGTCTATTAAAAAAATAATGGGAAGATAGAAAGATCATTTTAAAAGATGCAGGTGGAAATTCAGAGTCAGCTGTTTTAAAATTTATGAACAGCAGCAGTAATTTAACTTGTGATGGGGACAATTTTATTCCCATTCCCACGAATGCTAATGTTCACTTTCAGTTATTAAAATTAATCTGACTCAATTATATTCTGTGGGCTGTGTTCAGCTGTACTGATTGATAATAGCAACAAACATTAAGTATGGTTTTGTGATCTGTGACACTATACGGCTATTAACACCAAATATGAAAGGGTTGAAAGCATGTCCTTTTGACCCAAAATGCAAGGCCCATTAGGAATTAATGGTAATGATATTCTAAAGATAATGTCATTCATTTGTTTGACAAATATTTATTGAGTCTGTCCATAGAACCATGCTTAGGGAAAGGAAACCAACATTGACTAAGCACTTCAATATATGCCAAGAATTGTGTTAGGCTTTTGCTAAACCTTTCCTATTTGATCTTTACAGCAGCCATATGAAAACAGGTATTATCATTACAGTTTACAGATGAAAAAGTATAAATTTATCAAGGCTAAATAACTATCTCAATGTCAAACAAAGGATAAGCAGTGGCAGTGTAATTCATATCCATACCTTCTATAATCCAAAATCTCAATTCTTTTTATTATCCTCTGTTCCTAGTTTCTTGGGTGGATTCCAAGAAGTATAAGACATCCTATTGTCAAGAGCTTACAGCCTAATTGGAAACACAGGATATGAAAGTGGTCATTCATTCTACAAACATTTTTTGGCCTTCGTAATGAGCATTGTTTCGTAAAGGTGGAGAAAAATGTAAGTCAATAAAAATTGCAATTTATATCCATTGCATTGAAAGATTCAGAAATTTGCTTCTTTTGTTCTTTTGTGGACAAATAAAATTATTTACGTTTTAAAAATCCATTTCAATAAAATGTTTTCTTCTTCAAAACTATTAGTAATGAACTAAAGCATGAAATTTTCCAAGAAGTGATCACCTTCTGATGCTTGCAAACTTAATCACGCTCTTGGATTTAACTTAAAACACAAGAGTTCCTCATAGACATATAAGGAGAACCCAATTCATACATTTTCTGGTTCTATCTTACATATGTTTACACATATCTATTACCTATCTAATGTCTCATTGGTTAGAACAGCTTTTTTTTTTCCTTTTGTTTTTCAAGTTCTTTTTCATATGCCACTTGGGAATCAATAATGCATCTATTGTCTCTACACTGAAAGCCCTGGGACCCCTGGGTGGCTCAATCAGTTGAGCGTCCAACTTTGACTCAGGTCATGATCTCACAATTGGTGAGTTTGACCCCCACATCAGGCTCTGTGCTGTCAGTGCTGGGCCTGCTTCAGATCCTTTGTCTCCCTCTCTCTGCCCCTCCCTTGCTCACATTCTCTCTCAAAAACGAATAAACATTTAATAAAATGAAATTAAATGAAACGCAATCTCCATTTTCCAACTCTGTGTATGTCGCCACCATCATCCAGTTGCTCAAGCCAAAAACCTACAAGTCATCACTGATTCTTTCCTTTCCCAACCAATAATTCCATCACCCGTATAATCCATCAGTTCATCTTTCGGTGCTCCGTGTCCACAATATGCACCACAAAGACAGATTTCTCTCCAATTTCACTTCCTCCACCATAATCTACCCCATCACCACCGGACATCCAGTCAGTGGTAACAACCACTTTATTCATCACTTCTTCTGTTCCTATACCACTCCATATTTTCTCTACGTGGTAGCCAAATCTTTTTTTGTCTTTTAAATATAATTCGGATATTGTCTTTTCTCTATTTTAACACTTAATACTACTCAATGCACCCATTCATTGATTGTTTTAAAAATAACATCATCTCAAACACTTCTTGTTTATTTCCTTTTACACTTACAATCCTAAAATCCTCTCCTCTTATTATATTAGGGACAGCAGCATGGCATTTCTAGGTAAGGTACAAACACCCCATGAAATCAGGCACCGTTGCTCACATCTTACATTTCAACTCTACTGGGAGCTGGGTTTGTAGCAATAACAGGGGAGTTTCTCTTTTGATTTTTTCGAGATAGATTCAGGCCACAACTGTATGTTCTTTGGCAGGTTTTTTTGTTTGTTTGGTTGGTTTTAGCTTGAATACAAGCATTTTCTTAGTTCACCTTGGTTCTAGAGAGTGAAAAATCCATCAATCCTAGGAGAGAAGAGGAGGATACGTATATTTTAAGGCAGGATACACCACTTAAAATGATTTTTTTTTAAGTCTACTTTAACACATTGATCCCTTTTGAAATGAGAGTTACTTGACACCAGAGATGAAAAGTCAAATCATCGTTATGTCCGTTGTGCATCTTACTCTGAAGGTTTCCAGTTCTCTTCCTTGACACCTCTTGTTCAGAGGTCTAGTGCTATGTGACCAGAGTCCCATCTTAATAATCCTTGGGAAGCATAGCAGTCCATCGGAATGCTGAAGAACAAATTCATTCAAGAAGGTTGAATAATCAAAACTGATAGGGTCAGAATTTAAGATGGTACTCTATACAAGGAAGCATTAATCCAGAGAGAAAATGTAAGATCCATGATCTTCTTTTTACACCTTTGGAGAGGCAGGCACTGACTTCGTATCAGGTTTTCTACCCAGAATCCACCACTACTGCAAATCTCTCATTAAGGAAAAACAAATGATGTATCAATTTTAATGTACCCTGAGTAAAGATTTTCATGTTGCATTTTCAACGCTACATGAATTTTTATTAGTGAATGACTTGATGACTATTTTGAATACTTAGGGAGCATTCTTAGAGAAGTCATAACAATGCCAAAAATTGTGAAAGGTGTAGAATTTTAAATAAAATCATCAGAGTAGAAGCAAACAACTAGGTAAAGGAATAATTTATTGTCACATTTTCCTGTGCACTTGCTTATTTACTTCGGATATTTTGACTATATGCACAGAGGGTAAAGATAAAAGTGAGATCAGAAGCCAAAACAAGAGTGGAATAATTACAGTATTTGAGCAATATATTGATGTCTGGGCTTCCAAAACAAAACAGGGAAGAGGTCCTTACACAAGCTCTTACATTGGTTTTTATTATCTGATAAAAAGCTTACAAGATTTTTTAAAATGAGAAAGGTTTCCTGCCACTAAAAGCTAAAGATATCTCACAGATATTTTTTTTTTCTCTCTCACAAGTATTATCAAGATGCCACAGTGAAGAACATGAACACACCTCTTGGGTTCAAAGAATCAAGTCTTCCTTTGAGACTCAGTTTCCACATCTGCAAAATGACAGTAACAACATCTACCTCATAGAATTTTTATAAAGATTAAAAGAAAATTAAGTAAAATGTAAAAGTATGATGCAATATAAAAGTGAAGAACTTAGAATAGTCTTGGCACACAATAAGCACCGTATGTGCTAATACTATTATTTTTTATTGTCGTGATGGAAATCACCAGTTTCTTTCCACGACCTTCTCCTTTCCAGTCCAGCTCCCAACAGGTCCCCATTTTTAGCTATTTCCAGGTTTAGTACACCTGGTTGTTAATTTCACAGAGCTAAATAACATTCAAACATTTGATTCATCAAATTACCAACCCTCCCCCACCTTCTTCTCCTGGGTCATGTTCTCTATCCTCCACAGAGCAATTCAGTAATTTCAAGGACTAGATGCCTAAATATTCAATACTCATTCATCCAACCCAGGCTTTATCACTTGACTCACACTGTAAAGATAGTAAGTCATATTAAGGAAACGGTCATTTACCATAGATCTATAGAAGCTTGGGGGGGAAATAAGCTATCCAGCAAAATTTTATATTAGCTTCATATAAATAGTAATAGCATAGTATTAAATCACTTTCCTCACAGAATCTCTCCAACACGTAAGCTAAAAATGCTTTGCATTCTGGTGCTGTGACCTGACAGAATTTTGTGAGACACCAGAGAATTAGGTGAGCTTGCTCAAATATTCGTCAGTTTAACCACGCTTTCGACAGAAAACAAACCACATGCAGTCTAAGATTATAGTGTAGATATTGTGTGTTATTGATGGAAGGGAGCACATATGCTTGAATTACTAAGCTTTCACGAGGAATTCTTCACATTCTGCATTAGCAGGGGGAAGATCTGAAATGTACTGAAGTCGGGAACTTGCTCTGAGATGCATGGAAAGTCAGATGGATCAACAGATGGACAGATGGAAGGATGGGTAATGTGACAAAGCAAACACAACAAAATGTGAACAATCATAGCATCCGGATAGAGGTATATGGGTGTCCACTACTAATTCCTTCAACTTTTCTGCACGTTTCATAATTTTTATCATAAGATGTTGGTGAAAAGCTAGAAAGTCCTGCTTTTCTTATATCAGCATTGAAAATGCATGGAGGTGGTTTGTATGGAGGCAGAACTACATGATTTTTTCCAAAAAAGAAAAAAAAAAAAGAACGTTAACCTGTTTAAAACCTAGAATACATTCTCATTCCTAAAATAGGAATGAAAAGTCTCTGTCCTGCATATATTTAAAATAAATATTAATCATTAGCAAATTTGAGTTAAGAAAATCCCAGTGTGGTGCCTACAGGCCATATAATTTTCAATAATGTTGCCTTCTACTCATCCCCTGGAATGATGATCTTGCCTCAAAATGTAGACCCCCCCCCCCAAACCTGTAAGGATTGACCTGTTAGGCAGATTTTCTTAAGTCTTGTCTCTTAAAATATTAGAAAGTGTCAGGAAAGGTCAATAACTTGAGGGTTATCTTAGTATTAAAGCACGAATATCTCTTAATCCAGGTTGTGAGAAGAACATTCTAGGAAGAAAACGTAAAGCAAGGCATGGAAATGCGGAACTAAGAGGCTTGGTTAACAAGTGGGAAAGAAGCTAAGGATGGCTACAGAAAACATGAGGCAGAAAATGGAAAATATGGGTTCAGAAGGTGGGAGGGTCCCCATTTAAAGTCATGATCCGGGGCGCCTGAGTGGCTCAGTCGGTTAAGTGGCCGACTTCAGCTCAGGTCATGATCTCACGGTCTGTGAGTTCGAGCCCTGTGTCGGGCTCTGTGCTGACGGCTCAGAGCCTGGAGCCTGCTTCCGATTCTGTGTGTCTCTCTCTCTGCCCTTCCCTTGCTCGTGCTTTGTCTCTATGTCTCTCAAAAATAAAATAAAAATGCTAAAAAATAATAATAATTTAAAGTCATGATCCATAATTTAGACTTTGTTCTCTATGTAATAAAAAACTGTCAAGGTTTTTTTTGTTTTTGGTTTTGGTTTTTGTTTTTTGTTTTAGTAAAGAGAATTACTAGATTTGTGGTTTAAAAAAGTGACTATCCTGGCATAATGGAGAATGTGCTGGAGATAAGATGAAATTAAAGCCATAAGAACAGACCAATTAGAGGTTTTATTTTCCTTATATTCTGTCTCTTTAACCTTCTCACTATCTCATTTCTCAAATTCTTAACTTCCTTTCTTCTATGTTTTTGGGAAAGTTATGTGTGTCAGTGTAAATATATATATATGTGTGTGTGTGTGTGTGCGCGCGCGTGTGTGTGTGTGTGTGCGCGCGCATGTGTGTGTGTGTGTGTGTGTGTATCAGATAGACTGAGTCTCAAACACTGATATGTAACAACATCTCCTAAGGAGCTTGTTAAAAATACAGGTTCCAGGGCCCCGCCCCAAACCTGGAAACTACTGAAAGACCTATCATTAGCTAAACATTCTGAACATAACTAACAAGTATATTACACAAAATGATGTACCTATAAATGAACTTTTAGCAAGCAATCCACTGATCATTTCATAAGGGCAACATCTGTCCTGCCTTTGGCTTGATGTTTCATTGAATTTTTATGAAAAGTACAATTTGATGTCTGATTTGAGTTATCTCAGAAATTAGTGCTTTAAAGAGATTTGCCTGAGGGGCTCCCACGTAAGAATTAACAATGACTTCATTATCACAGTGAGCTGCCATTTAAAGTCTTATCATAGGAGAGAAAACAAAGCCAGTTGCCATTTCTTAGGAGTCCATGCATTTAGCAGCCCGCACCTGAATTGCTGTGTTTTACCATTAGAAAACTATGAATGTCAAAGTTCCTTGAGGACAGGGTGTCCGTGTTGACATAGACAGTAGCCTTAGTACTGAATACTGTCAACTAATGCTATCCTTGTTAGGAAAGATAAATATGCATGCATTCAATATTATGTATTCTCTCATTCACTAAAGTACTCATCAATCAGTCAGTCAACACCCAGAAAACTTATATATACATGTATATATATACATGTATATATATATGTATATGTATATATATATATAGTATATATAGTAGGAGGATTTAATGAGAATTAAAATTAGCAGGACATAAAAACACAGAAGATTGGGGTTTGCTAGGATGAGACATATGTGCTTAATTTGGATGAATCATTTTTTTGAAGAAAGTTGACTTACCACAACACAATAAAAGTATGTCCCTCTGCCAACCCCAACCCCAGGAAGTGGGGAGGACCTTTTGCAGAATTTCTTTTTTTTTCCCTTTTTTTAGTACAGTTGACACGCAATGTTACATTAGTTTCAGGTGTACAATATAATGATTCACCAAGTGTATACATTATGCTATGGTTACTACAATGGTAGCTACCAACTGTCCCAATATAACACTATTACAATATTCCTTATGCTGTGACTTTTATCCCCATGGTTTATTCATTTCATAACTAGGAGCCTGTATCTCCCAATCCTCTTCACAAATTTCACCCAAACCCCCATCTCCTTCTACTCTGGCAACCATCAGTCTGTTCTCTGTATTTATAGGTCTGATTCTGCTTTTTGTTTGTTTATTCATTTGTTTTTTTTAATTCCATTTATGAATGAAGGCATATGGTATTTTACAGTCTGACTTTTTTCACTTACTGTAATATCCTCTAGGCCCTACCATGTTGTCTCAAATGGCAAAATTTTATCATTCTTATGGCTGCATAATATTCCATGTATTCCATATATATATTCCATATGTATAATATAATGCAATGTTATTCCATATAATATGTGGAATATTTATATATAAAAGATATTTGCAAATGATATTTCCAATAAGGGATATATCCAAAATATGTAAAGAACTTATACAACTCTTTGAGAAACCTCCATACCATTTCCTAGAGTGGCTGCACTAGTTTGCATTCCCACCAACAGGATAAGAGGGCTCCCCTTTCTTTTTATCTTTGCCAACATCTGTTGTTTATTGTGTTGTTAATGTTAGCCATTCTGACAGGTGTGAGGTGATATCTCATTGTAGTTTTCATGTGCTTGTCGAGCCTCCTGATGAGTGATGTCGAGCATCTTTTCATGTATGTGTTGGCCAACTGTATGTCTTCTTTGGAAAAATGTCTATTCATGTCTTCTGACCATTTCTTAATTGGGTTATTTGGGTTCTTTTGGGGTGTTGGGTATGGTAAATTCTTTTTAGATTTTGGATACTAGCCATTTATCAGATATGAAATTTGCAAATATCTTTTCCCATTCTGAAGTTTGCCTTTTAGTTTTGTGGATTGTTTCTTTTGCTGTACAGAAGTTTTTCCTTGATGAAATCCCAATAGTTAATTTTTGCTTTTGTTTTCCTTACCTCCAGAGACATGTCTAGTAAGAAGTTGCTAGGGCCAATATTGAAGAGGACTACCCGTGTTCTCCCCTAGAATTTTGATGGGTTCCTGTGCCACATTTATGTCTTTTATCCATTTTGAATTTATTTTTGTGTATGGTGTAAGAAAGCAGTCCAGGTTCATTCTTTTGTGTGTTGCTGTCCAGTTTTCCCAACACCATGTGCTGAAGAGACTGGCTTTTTCCCAATGGATATCCTTTCCTGCTTTGTCAAAAATTGGTTGACCATGTAGTCTTGTGTCCATTTCTATGTTTTCTATTCTGTTCCATTGATCTATGTATCTGTTTTTTTTTTCCAGTACCATATTCTCTTTTATCACTACAGCTTTGTAAAATAACCTGAGGCCCAGAATTTTGATGTCTCCAGTTTTGGTTTTCTTTTTCAAAATTGCTTTGACTATTCGGGGTCATTGTGGTTCCAGACAAATTTTAGGATTGTTTGTTCTAGCTGTGAAAAATGCTGGTGGTATTTTGATAAGGAGTGCATTAAATGTGTAGATTGATTTTGGGTAGACATATTAACAATATCTGTTCTTCCAATCCATGAGCACAGAATATTTTTCCACTTCTTTGTGTCCTTTTCAATTTCTTTCATGAGTCTTTTGTAGTTTCCAGAGCATAGATATTTTTATTCTTTGGTTAGGTTTATTCCTAGATATCTTATGGTTTTGGATGCAGTTGTAAATGCACCAAATCCTTGATTTCTCTTTCTGCTGTCTCATCATTGGTGTATAGAAATGCAACAGATTTCCATACAGTGATTTTGTATCCTGCGACTTTACTGAATTCATGTATCAGTTCTAGCAATTTTTTGGTGGAGTCTTATGGGTTTTCTAGATAGAGCATCATGTTGTCTGTGAATAGTGAATGTTTGACCTCTTCCTTGCTGATTCGGATGCCTTGTATTTATTTTTGTTTTCTGATTGCTAAGGCTAGAACTTCCAGTACTATGTTAAATAACAATGGAGAGAGCAGACATCACTGTATTTTTCCTAACTGTAGAGGAAAAGCTCTCGGTTTTTCCCCATCGAGGATGATATTAGCTATAGAACTACCCTATGATCCAGCAATTGCACTAGTAGGTATTCACCCAAAGGATAAAAAATACTGATTTGAAGGGACACATGCACCTGGTGTTTACAGCAGCATTATCAACAATAGCAACATTATGGAAAGAGTCCAAATTTCCATTGACTGATGAATGGATAAAGAAGTTGTGGATTATTACTCAGCCATGAAAAATGAAATCTTGCCATTTGCACTGATATGGATGAAGCTGGAGTATTTTGCTAAGTGAAATAAGTCAGAGAAAGATAAATACCATATGATTTCACCAATATGTGGAATTAATAAAGAAAACAGATGAACATGATGGGGAAAGAGAGAGAGGCAAACCATAATACACACTCTTAACTATAGAGATCAAACTGAGGATTGCTAGAGGTGAGGTGAGTGGGGAGGATGGGTTAAATGGGTGATGAGTATTAAGGAGGGCTCTTGTTGTGATGAGGACTAGGTATTATACATAAGTTAGGAATCACTAAATTCTACTCCTAAAACTAATATTACACTATATGTTAACCAAAAAACAAAAACAACATCCTAAAACCTCCAAAAATCTAACAGAACTCAACACCAGAAAAGGTGATTAAAAAATGGGAAGAAGACCTGAATATACATCTTTCCAAAGAAAATCCAGATGACCAACAGACACAAGAAAAGATGCTCAATATCATTCATCATCAGGGAAATGCAAATCAAAACCACAATGAGATATCACCTCACACCTGTCAGAATAGTTAAGACTTTAGCAGATTTAGGAAATGAGACCTGGATATGTAACTATTGGGTAAGTCCTAATAAGTGATTAAACCTCGTTCACCTTGGTCATGGGAGAAAGGACCTAGTGTTAGAATTGAGGGAATTATACCTCAAGGATAAACATTCTTTAAAGATAACTCATCCATGGTGAGTAGACACCTGAGTGAAATGGAATGTAATTCCCTATAAGTTTGAGGATCTCAGAAATTTGGGGTGGCAAATTGAAGATTGTCACAAATTCTTGGATACTCCTTCCACTTAGAAGTGCAGACTATGCCCTCTCCTTTTGAATCTGGGCAGGATGTGGGGCTGTTTTGATCAATAGAAAGTGATGCTGTGCCACATCTCTTGGGTCCAGGCCGTAGGAACAGTTTCTACAGTCTGTCCTTTGGAACACTTTTGGGACATGGAGCCCTGTTTACTCAGGAGCTGTCCTGCTATGAAGCCCAGGATAGTCACATAAAAAGGTAAGACAGGGATGTGAGGAGAGAGAGAGAGAGAGAGAGAGAGAGAGAGTTCTTGCCAGGCTTCAGTTGTCCCAGATTCAGCCATTTGAATCATCTCAACAGGACCATGTTTTGAGGTAGTTCATACCATGGCAGTAGATAACCTATGGGGAAACCTGTGAAGATGTCCTTGATGGTATGGCCTTGAGAGGTCAGGCAAAGGGCTCTCACAGCTGAACCCATTAAGGAGGTAAAAGTGCTCTAGGAAAGCTTCCTATCCTCAAGGATATCACTCAGGCCTGGCCAAGGAGCAATGACAGGGGTGACACTATGACAAAAGATACTCTCCCAAGAGTTGTTTAATCCAAGGAAAGGGAAGGCAACCTTGAAAGATGATGGTCCCTGCACTGCCTAGCAGCCTGTTGGAGAGATACCTGAGCTAGGTTTAATTTAAACAAAGAAAGTTAACATCTTGCTGCTGAGTGTGAAGCAATTCTCACTGTTTAGAAATGACCAGAGTTGTCTCCAACACATCCTTGAAGGATGAACTTAGAAAAACAATTGAGGTTCAATTTCTTCTTTTGTAAAATATGGGATTCTCCTACCCTGTCTACCTTGGAGAATTATTTTAAGATCATTAAAATAATGTACATGAAATCATTTTGAAAACTATATATAACATATATGGACAATAAATTATGATAGCCTAAAACTGTGATAACCACTTAATCTATTATATGCTCAAATATGTTTTGAATCAAATGAAAATGCAATCCTTTTGCCTGTATACATGTGTATGTGCGCGCACACACACACACACACACACACACACACACACACACACATATATATATATATATATATATACACACAGAGCTCTCTTTCTTGGCCATCTCTATACCTGAGCATCAACCTCCATATACATAAAGGATAGGCCTAGTTGACGAGATGATCTCAAAACTGAAGGGGAAGGTAAGAGGAGTTATCTCTCTGCTAGCATCATGCTGGGTGCTTTTCATGCATTTATGTCATAAACCATATAATCTAATTTATTATTATTATCCTTTTGTTCAAATATGGAAGCTAAAACATAAGTAGGTAAGTTACTTTGCCCAGAGTCACAGACTATTAAATGTAGAGCTTGGTTTAGACTCCAGTATGTTTAATCAACAAAACCTGTGCTTTTTCTCTTTCTATGCCTTGTTGAACAAAATCATAATCATAATCATAATCGAGAACAATGAAAAGTTTTCATTGCAGCTGGGGTACACCAGGGATCACCAGCCTTGTGAATTAAACAGTAGGTCAGAGTGATGAGTGAACTAATTCCCACTAAATGTCTGGACTCATCAACTTTTGATGTGCAGATCTGGATTTCTGGGTTCAGCCAAATGCAAGGATAGCCTAACAAGAAGTAAACCAAGGATCGTGTAAGAAATGAAGGTTGAAAATAAAACAGAAGGCTCAGCATCCTATTAGACAAGGCAGGAAATTGCTATTTCCTGTCTTTTCCCCTCCCCATTCTTCCTACCAACACAGAAACCCATCCTCAAATCCCAGTTGTGCTGTCCCATGCATGCACGTTGTAAGCTTTAAATTTTAACCTGCTAAACCATCCTCCTGTCTACACCAGGACACCACAAGGAATTCATCTGTGTGATTCAAAGACAGCCTCTCTCCATCAATCCTGCAGGATGTGAAGAAGTACAAAAGACAGTAAGTATTAAGTCTAGAACAAAAAATAAATGTCCAGCTGCCTTGCTGGGATGGCGGGCCAATGAAATAGCCCATGTAGTTCTACTAAGCAGCTAGAGTTGAGCTTGATTGGTAAGTTTGAGGTGCTGAGGAGAACTGAAGAGCTACACTTAGGAAGAAAAAAATGTTGGGGAGTAATTGGGCAGAAGAAGAAGAGGACATGAAAGGAGAAGATTCCATGATGTGACTTGTCCTCTATAACCTCTACAATCTTCTGCAAGTCTACTAACCTTGCAAAATGCCCTGTGTGAGTAGATTTGTCTTAGAAACTGAGAGCAGGATTAAGTTTTGTGTTTGGGCTGGTACGGAACAAAACAGAAAGTAAGTACACCAATGCTAGAATAGGAAGGTCTTTAGGGGCGCTTGGGTGGCTCAGTTGGTTAAGCATCCAACTCTTGATTTTGGCTTGATTTTGGTCATAATATCAGGGTCAGAGCTCAGAGATAAAGTCTTGTGTCGGGATCTGTGTTGATAGCAGGGAGATTCCTTGGGATTTTCTCTCTCTGTCTCTTTCTCTTGAAAAATAAATAAACTAAAAAAAGGAGGGTCTTTAGACTTCCACACTGTGTGAACTCTGTTGTTAGAACAATTTTAGCTAGATCTCTTAGAAAAGGAGTCCTTCCTGTCACATGTGGATTACAAATGAATCTATACAGTTTCTTATCCATTCATCTTTTCATTCATTTACTCATCCACTCAACACCTGTTGTAGTCACTATGCTAGACAATCTGATTAGAGAAATAACAAGTCACAGTCCAGTGCTGCTCAAACTTTTTTGCACCAAATTACATGTTTATTGCAAATGATGCAGATTTGGGAGATTTTCTCCCCATCTCCAATTAATCTGATTTAGTAAATCTGGAGTGGGGCCCAAGAAACTTGCATGTTCTCTATGGACCACACTTTAAATGAACACAGACCTAATCTTCCATTCAAGAAACACAGTAGGGAAGACAGACGCATAAAAAAAAAGACAATCATAGTAAGAATTGTAAGTGTTGTGTTGTTGCATGTACAGTGTTGGAAATAAAAGAGGGATGCTCATTTCTTCCTGTAGAAAGGAATTTACAACGGAAGTGACAGTAAAGCTGATAGTGAAAAATGACTAGGAGTTGAAGAAGGGTGGGAATTAATCTCCAAAGGGAAATAATGCAAAGCAGGTATTGGAAACATGAGTTGGCACAGATAACTGCAAGATGTTGAGAGGTGGTTGTGTAGGACCAACAAAAGGTACAGCATTGTAGGCTACTAAAGATGAACACAAGACTCAGAAGGCTTTGCCAGCTATACGAGGAGCTGAACAATAGGGGAACGACTGGAAGAACTCACAAATAGGGGCAGGAGAGTAAAATAGTCCAACTTTCCTTCTTTGAGGCTTAATATAGCTGCTAAGTACAAAGCTAACACTGAATCGTGTCCAACCTCTAGACAACAGCCTGGTACAATCTCAAAGTTGTGAGATGCAATTCCTTGGAAGATGAACAATGCCTTTGAGTAAGTAGAAGGAGAGCTGTAAGAGCATCCTTCCCCTGTTTGATCCCAAGAATACAAATGCATTTCGCTGTGCTGATATTGTTCCAGTGGAGAACAGTGGGTTTCATACTTGTCTTTTGTGGATCACCAAATAAAGTTATACTTGTTGCTCTCTGCTTCATCAATAGAATCTTCAGCTTTCTGGGTTACTCTAGCCTTCCCCTGTCAATCTCTGAAAACTTGGAATTCTATATCTGAAGACTAAAATACCCAAAGGAAATAGATGGTTTTTTTATATTGTTATATTTTGTTTTCATTCCTTTGTAGCTTCTGTAAGTTTGCATCCAAAGATTTATCACAGCCTGACTTTCAGTCTGCAGGTCTGCAGACTGAATTCAGTATTTGTATAATGTCCAGAAAGTCACAAGTTCCCTAGTTATCCTGGGCCAAATCATGGCTAGACACACCCATATGAAGGACATACAGCACTGGATAAAATTGGGTGATATAGTCATTTAGGTCAAAGGGAGGAATTAGAGATCAAGATACTTCTATTCCATTCATTCTTTAATCTGTACTAAATATCAATTTCTGAGTCTTTATTCAGAGTTGAATGTCATCCTAAGAGCCTGGATAAGTCAGTTTGAATTCCAAAATGTCCCACTGGTGCCTTCATGCTCAGAAAGACTTATCTAGGTATGTACATGCATTTGTATTTAAAGATGAGCAATCTGGGACTCCTAGCTGGCTCAGTCAGTAGGAAATGCTTCTCTTGATCTCAGGTTCATGAATTTAAGCCCCACGTTGGGTGTAGAGCTTGCTTAGAAAAAGAGAAAAGTAAAGAACTCTTTAAAAAGCAAATAAAATAAAGGTGAACAAGCTAATGTTCTTTAGATATGGATTTGGTAAAAACCCTATCAATCCTACTAACAAATAATTCAGAAAATGACTGAATAAATAATATTAGAGGCACGAATATGAACATTAGCATCATCCTAAGTAAATACAAACAAGTAACAGGCCATCACTCATTTGAAAGTAGAAGTTTTGGTTTTAAAAACACTTGGAAACCGTCTATTTAATTACAGTGGCATCAAACAGTAGAGATTTAGGATTTAGAGCAAAGTCAGAAAACCTCACATTCCATCTTTCTTGAGAACAAATTCTTTAATAATTATTTTTAGAGTAGTAAGTGTTAATATCTATTTATCACCCAGAGAGCTCAAGATTCTTTCTCCAGGTCACACAGGTATTGAGGGGTAAAGCCAGGCTCACAAGATTTTAATGTGTATATATGTGGACATTTGCATTGCCTTCCGTAACTTCCCTGTTCCCTTTCCAACTCTGATGACCCCCTTGATATTCATGCATATTAATTTAATGGAGTCTGAAATTAAGATTGAACACTGAGGAGCACAAGGATTTATGTTAAAATTTGTCTTCAAACTCTCCGTGACTGCAGCCCCTTCTTTCCTGCACTTGCTTACGCAGGATTATTATAAGGGGATGTTGTATATTGCTACCCAGAATCGGCATAAACCTGCAGAAGATTCTTGGAATTGGAAAACTCAAGGATTCAAGCAGGGATAAAAGGGAAAACTTACTCTTACTTCCAAGTACAAAGTGTGATGTGATTAATAAAGTACCAGAAAAAACTAGGATCACATTTTCCTGGAATCTCATAGGTGAGAAGAGCCACACTGGTTGAGAACAAGACTGCAATGAGGTTCTAGTGTCCAAATGATTCTTCTCAACATTTCAAGAAGAGGATCAAGGAGGGGATAATATTAGCAGCTTGTTGATATACCAGAATTTTCCTTAGAATGACCTCCAACCTGCACAAAGTGCTTTTAAATAAGAAAAACTGGACTCTAATACTGTCTTAGCCACCAGTCAGCTTTGGGACTTGGGAAGTCCAGTCATTTTCTTCCCCTAGAACCCACTTACTAGTCTTTACAACGGATTCATTGAACTAAATTATAAATCACTCTAGTGGGTTTTTTCCAACTCTTAACTTTTAGGATTCTAAGTAGAAGAAACTTCTAGTGTACCCATACACATAAGAATTATTTTATTGAGGAAGCAGAGAATGTCTCCAGATACCACGGGTCTTCCTCCTTCATGGATTCCTGTCCAGTCATTAACAGGGTGCTGATCCAAGACAGTATCATGTTTGATTCTTTTAACAGGAAATAAAGTGAAAGGTTTCAGTTTTATTTCAAAAAAGTCTATAACTATGATGCAAGTAATCAGGGTAGCAAGAAGGGAATTGCAATTTAGAATCACGTAGAAGCTGTCACAAGCTTCACTGGTCACAGACTCCTTTGCCCTCAAAGAAAATGAAGAGCCAAGTGTGTGTGATGGGAACATTCCCTAAGGGGTTCTTTAATCAACAAGTTGGGGGAATCAGTGGCATAGACCAATAACCTCTGGGCAGGACTGAGCTTTGGAAAGGGGAGACTCAGCTGGGTGAAGTTGAGGAAGGTAGAAAAAAGAGCAGCCAGTGGTAACCTCTAGTGACTGTCCTATGGGAAGTGTCCTGTTCTTTGAAAAAGCAGCCAACTCGGAATGTCTCTTTTTGTTTTTTTAGAACTTTGTGATCTACATGATTGGCTCTAATTAATTATCTGAACTGGTTTTGCCTAGATGGGGCTTTTGTGTGTGTGTGTGTGTGTGTTTATTAATAGCTGCATATTTTTTTTACTATTTTATCATTGCCATTTCATGGAGTGATCTTTTACTTAATTTTATTCACTCTATTTGTCTTTTACTTTCACTCTTAAAAGTGGAACAAGAAGTGACAGAGTGATGGAGGTGGTTATGAGAATAGTCTATTCCCCAAAGAGGAGAACAAACATCTCCAGTCTGGTTAGCTCTGCATAGCCCCCGGGATCACAGCATGATGCTAAATTCAGCCAGTTAGGACAGGCTAGCAGCTCTGTATTGCATAACAAGTGTTTAGAAGGGTGCGGAGAAAGGGAAACTATAGTGCACTGTTGGTGGGAATGTAAATTGATGCCACTATGGGAAATAGGATGAAGAACCCTCATAATCTTAAAACAGTACTACCATATGAACCAGCAATCCCATTTCTGAGTATAAATTCAAAGGAAAGCAGGGTCTGAAAGAGATACCTGTAGTTCCTCTTTCTTTACAGCATTATTCACAATAGCCAAGATATAGAAACCACCTAAATGTCCATTGGCAGATGAATACATAAAGAAAATATGAATTATACTGAAAATGAAATATTATTCAGTCTCAAAAAAGAAGGAAATCCTGCCATATGTGTACAATTTGGATGAACCTAGAAGACATTATGCGAAGTGAAATAAGCCAGATAGAGAGAGATAAACAAGGCATGACCTCACTTATATGTGGAATCTAAAATAGTCAGGCTCATAAAAACAGAGCAGGGTAGTGATTACCAGGGGTGCAGTGGAGGGAGGAGAGAGGAGTGGATGTGTTGGTCAAAGGGCACAAAATTTTATTTATGCAAGAAGAATAAATTCCAGTGATCTGATGTACAATACTGAAGTGTATACTTGAAATTTGCTAAAAGGCTGACCTTAAGTTATTCTCACCACACACACACACACACACACACACACACACACACACACAAAGAAAGAAAAAAATAAGAAAGAAAGGAAGGAAATTTTAGCTATAGGAGGTGGTGGGTATGTTGATTAGCTTGATTGTGGTACCCATTTCACAATATATATATAGCACATCAAAACATCAAGTTGTATAAATTAAATATATACAATTTCTATTTCTCAATAAAGCTGAAATTTTGAAAAGAGAAAAATGGAAATAGAGAAGGTGGAGAGTGTAACAAAAGAGAGAGAGAAAAAAAGGCAGAATAGAAAGAGAAGGGGGAGAGGAAGAAAGAAGTAAAGAAAAACTACTTATACTGGGAACTCCAAAGGACCCCCAGCCAAAACTTACTTAAAGCAGCTTGAGAGGAGAGAATATTCCTAGAACAAGACTCTTATCTTGTTTCAGAATTCCTAAAAGGGAATTTGTTGTTGAAAAACTAAATTCTGTGGCATAAATTTAATAATCAGAGTAATAGCTATACTAGTGAAGAAACAACTCAGGATAATAAATAAATAAATAAAACAGATTGTAAGATCAGACTTCCTAGGTTTCATATCCACAATCCACTAATTCTTTCATCACGTACTAGTTATGTGACCTTGAGTCAAATATTAAACATCTATATGTTGAATCACCTTTAAAGCAAGGGTAAGAGGTTTATTTACCATACTGGGTTCTGAGTCTTGGATGAGATGGTACATGCAAGCTGTATACTGTCCAATACAAATTGATCGGTAAATGTTAGGTCTGATTACTCACCATTAGTCAAACATCTACCATGGGCTCTGAGCTCCCTTATAACTAATCCTTACAACATGCCTAATTTTTTTTCTCCCATTAGATCGAATACCATCTTTTTATCAGGATCATGCAACAAACAAACAACAGAGCTGTCTGATTCCAAAGCCTGCGTGCCTAATGCTGTACCACTATCCCTAAAATAAGACCCTACTAACGGAAGCAATTCAGAAAAAAAAAAGGTAACAAAAGGATGATGATGTAACTAAAACCTATATGCCTGAGACAAAATAAATTAGCACTAATTTCAAGTATTCAGATTTTCGTGGGAGATTTTCTTTTCTATTACAACTAGATTTTGAAAGTGAAGAGAGGATTCGCATTGCTGTTCTCCATTCAGTTTACTGTATACATTAAATGGTTATAACATTCTTTTTTTAAAAGTTTTCATGAGTCAGTGGGGCGCCTGGGTGGCTCAGTTGGTTGAGCGGCCGACTTCAGCTCAGGTCATAATCTCACGGTCTGTGAGTTTGAGCCCCACGTCGGGCTCTGTGCTGATGGCTCAGAGCCTGGAGCCTGCTTAGGATTCTGTGTCTCCCTCTCTCTCTGCCCTTCTCCTGCTCACACTCTGTCTCTATGTCTCTCAAAAATAAATAAAAACATTAAAAAAAATAAAGTAAAGTTTTCATGAGTCAGGAAAAATAAAAATATGAGAATGTGCATAAATCAAATGGACAAATCTGGGGGAAAAACATCTAGAGATGGAAGATATAAACTTTTACTTTAGGTCAAATAAAACTTCAAAGTCATAGAATCCAAGAAGAAAACATAAGAAATAATTATCAAACATTTCAGAGAGAGGATTTTTTTTAATCTACAGAAAAGATATTCACTTTGATTAATAAGATATTCAAAATTGGATGATATAGCCAGACTTCCCAGTGAGTGTACCACAATGAATTCCAAATGGCAACACATTTGCTGTTGAGCTCTGGACTACATTAGATGCTCACTGAAAGAGTTTGTTATAATTAATGTCACTGCACTGAATGTCAAAGGAATTAATAATGATTAGCCTCTGATTATAAAGAGCTGCCTATCATGGTTATTATGTTAACATTCAAAAACAACTTGCTTTATTAAAGCATTTGTTTTTAAATTGTCAACAGCAATCTGTAAATCAATGAGTTGCATTTTTAAGGATCAGGGATCTCGTATAGGTCGCTGGTTTTCTTGCTGGAGCTGTGTTCCATAATTATGTTATTCAGGCAGATGATCAATTTGAAAAGGGAAGAAAGCTGAAGCTCCTTACATAAGATGTTGACATTGCCTATTACCATGTGTGGGGTTTTGTCTAGACTTACCTGGATAAATTGGAAACCATTTTGCTATTTGAAATGTAGAGTGAGTGTATCAATAGCTATGGTCTAATCTAATCTATGGTCTAACATAAAAATTGACTTTAAAAAACTGACACATTGGCCTTTGTGAAATGTCATAATATTTGTCCAAATATACAAAACAGGTATCCACAAAAATTTGCTAAAGTGCCTGAAGTCTAAGTGTCACCCTTCTCTTTATCAACTTGAAAATTTTACAGTGGTTGAAATTAGTGAGCAAAATGCCTCACGAAATAGTTGAATTTTTGAAAATGTAAAATTACATTGATATTCTGAACTGGGACACCTGAATGACCAAAATAAAAACTGAGTCCAGGAGGAGAGTGGTATATTTAAGCCAAAGAAATGGTGGAGAACACGCCATGATTATCAAATCGCAGAGAACAAAAATCTTCAGAGTTTAAGGAAGATAATTAGGTTCAGACAATGTGAAAAGGAGAAAAGCATCCTTTCCACATATGCATGCAGGCAGCTGGCCATAGAAAGATAATTTACTTCCTTCTTTTAACACAAGATGATGTATGTGAAATGCACATCATCTTTTGCTTGTACTGTAAACCTTTCAGTCTTTGTCAACTTCTTAAGAGAGAAATAATAGAAGCAGAGCTTTGAAGCTTCAGTACAATATGATCTGAGATACGGAAAGCAGACAAACTACCAAAGTGTGGCTCACTTGAGCTGGCTATGAAAAGAAATTTTAATACAATAAACAATATAAGAATATTCTATACCTGCCATGAAAAAAAAATTCTTGTTATTTATTCTTCTATTTTATTGTCTAAAAATTCTTTTTTTAAAAAAAAAAGATGCTTGCTGTTTTGACCTCTGCTGACATATCACCCATAAAACTTCCATTTGTACATCAATGGGAATCTTTCAAAGAATGATGGTAAAACCAGGGAAACAAAACCTCTATTTCAAAGGAAAATCAGTCCTGACAAACTTCTAGCAACCCTTTTTTTAAGTTTATTTAGTTTGAGACAGACAGAGAGAGCACAAGCAGGGGAGGGGCAGAAAGACAGGGGGAGAGAGGATCTGAAGCGGGTTCTGTGCGGACAGCAGACAGCCAGAAGGAGGGCTCGAACCCACAAACCACGAGATCATGACCTGAGCGGAAGTCAAGTGTTTAACCACCCAGGCACGCTGTCTAGCCACCCTTAAGGAAACATTACTCTTCTGTGCTGCCATTTCCTTTGCTAGTATGACCACTGATTTCTGGAATGTTTGGAATTCTGGACTAAAATTCCAATTTCTGAATTTTCTCTTATGTTATGTTAGAATTATTTGTTTATGCTTCTGTATCACTTCACTTGACTCCGGGTTGGAGGTTCTGACCACATTTTCATTCAGCATCTCAGAAGCCCCTGTTCACCAAATGAAATGATTTCTCAAATACAGAATAGTTCAACAGTCATTCAACTACTGTAAGGAGGAGTCTGTCCTAAAAATGGCTGATTTTAGATTTTAAAATCTGTTTTAATTACTATTTGAGTCATAAAATAGTTATCCCAAACACCTTGGTCTCGAAAAACCTTTGTATTCATAAAACTAATTAAAGACCCCCAAACCTCCTGTTCATATGGGTAATGTCTATTGATATTTGCCATATTGGAAATTAAAAGTGAGAAATTGTTTAAAGACAAACAATACACATTTAATGATGCGCTGGAATGATGATGTCATCGCATATCACATAATGGGAAACTCCACTCTTCACTCAGGAGAGAATGGCTGTGTATGAAACAAACACCTTATATTTATTATGAAAATAATTTGATCTCAGGGGCCCTCATAAAAGGGTTTTTGGAACCCCTCAGGGTCCTCAAACCATGCTTTGAGAAATCACAGCAATAGGCTAATAAAACTAACAGGTAATGACTAATATTTTTATATCATTTTATAGTTTCACACTACGTTTGCATCATCCCATGTGGTGCTCACAGCAATTTAGGAAAGGTATATAGCAAACTGGGAAATCAAAGCTTGGGCAAAAGAGCTTGCCTAAGGACACACTATAAAGATCAGAACCATATTTTAAAAGGAAGATTTCTGATTTCAAATCCTTTACCTTTCATATAACATTAAACAGTGCCTTTCATTGCGATCCTGGAGAAGTCTTTAGGATGTTAATGAGTAGGGTATTCTTTTTTTAATTTGCTAAACTTATTTTCAGTTTTACTTATTTTGTTATTTTGATTATAACTCAATGCTGTATGTATGTAAGTATATATGTACTTATATCATTTTCTTACTTTTTTTGGCATTATAACATGCTCATGGTTCAAATGATATTTTCCATGCCATAACCACTAGGATCAGCCACTTCCCTAAGGGGCTCTGACTTCTTTGATTGGAGTATGGTGTTTAGAAACCAAGATCCAGGTGCTGAGGGTGCTTGCTTCTACTGAGCTATTACTGTTTCTACAGTACACATAATAATCCACATATCCACACATATCTGCATCTATCCATCTATCTATCACTATTTATCTATAAATGTGAGTTTAGACTGACATTTCTGACTATAACCCAGTACCAAAGGGATTATTCTGACCTTTTCCTCTTGCTCCTATGTAAGTTCTGTAACAGTAAGAAACCTATAGAGTCTGTGTTTTTAACCATATACTATATCTTTCCAATTCATACATAGGTGTGTCCTAAAAACTGACTTTGGAATTTGGGATGTATTTTCCCATAGACAGAAAAAATTATGGGCATGGTACCCTATTATATATTGGAATTAGGTCCCCCTGCTCACCTGCACAAACCAAATAAGAATTTAGGATTTACCTCCCTGTCCAAAATCCATACTATCAAACTTCAGTGAGTGCTATCACCATTAGCAGTATAATTACTACCACATCTCACAGTTGAATAAAACTTCTCATTTTAGAAAGTGCTTGCATATATACCATTTCATCTAATCCTCATAAAAAACATAAAACCTGTTATTATTTGTAATTTCCATTATATTAGAAACTAGAAACATGACAATCAGAGTAAAAGATTCTTAATCAGAGAATATAATATATTTGTTTGCTTTATACTCTATTAGTTTAGCCAGTATTTACTTAACATCATCTGTGTGCAAATTAATAGATAATAATGCAGTAGCACTTTAGAACAATACTACTCACTGTATTCATTAGACCAGCAACAACATCACCCGAGCACTTGCTGGAAGTGCAACTATTTGGATTCCACTCCTGACCTATTGAACTGGAACGGCTGGATTTAGGGTCAGGAATTATGTTTTGAAAATTTTTCTAGAGGGGGCGGCTGGCTGGCTCAGTCAGTTAAGTGGCCAACTCTTGATTCAGCTCAGGTCATAACCTCATGGTTTGTGAGTTCAAGCCCCATATCAGCCTGCTTGGAATTCTCTCTCTCTGTCCCTCCCTCACTTTCTCTTTCTCTCTCTCTCAAAATAAATAAATAAATTTAATTTTTTTTTTCTAGCCAATTTTGATGCTCACTAAAGCTTGAGAACCATTTAGATAAACTTGCAAGGGACTAGAAATCAAGTTTCACAAGAAATAGGGCTCAAGCTGGGATTTTTCCAACTCAGGAACAGGGTTTTCTTATCTTCTATTAAGTATTTGGTTGGGTCATTCTTGCCATGTTTTTTTTTTTAATTTATTTTAGACATTTTTAAGGATTTTAGAAAGCAAGTGACAAACCAATTGTTCCCTTTCCAGGCAGACCTGGGTAGAAAGATGATTGAAAACATTCGTAGTGGCCTGATAAATATGTGATTCTAACTTAAAAGGCTTGTCTAAATTATCTTGGCTTTTCTCAAAAAAAAAAAAAAAAAAAAAAAAGGTTCTTATCCACGATCAGCCTGAAGAATGTGCCATGGATCTGAGAAAGAATATTCTTGGACCTGGAGCTCAGGAGAAGGAAGGACCTGGTAGTCATTGGAGCTCATCTTATGAAATATCTAAATGCCCTCATTAGTATTCACCAAACCAGATGAGCAGCACTTCTGAACACAGACTTTAAATCAAAAGCTTTGCTCAAAATTCTCATCTCTTTGCAAATCACAATGAATATCAATGATGAAAAAAAAAATTACAGCATAGAAGATTGCAAATGGGTCTCAGAAATCATCCGGTCTGACTCTGTCACTTTACAAATGAGGAACCTGAGGTAGAGAGAGATTCATTGGTCTGTCCGTGTCAGCCACAGTGCTGGGACCAGACTGTGGGTTTCCTGCCTTCTAGGACAGCTGTGGATATTTAAATCCGACCCTAAAAACAGGATTTTCCTCAAGCGTCTCATCCAGTGTATCACTCACAAAATAGCCCTATTCTTAAAAGAGAGGCTTTCTTCGCTGTCTCCATATCATTGTCAGGCTGCTTGGAAAATATGATGGTACAGATGACAGGGAAGCCAAAGACCCTACTGAACTCACATGTATGGAAGAAAACTGGAAACAGCACAGAATGGTGATGCTTGTAAATTCCCCAAATCATTTTGTTGTAATTTAAGTCATTTTAGGCGAGTGTACACACAGGCATGGTTGATTTAAGTTTTCATAGTCTTAAGTCCCTATTTGAGAGTGAAATGAGAGTTAGAGAATTTTTTAATAAGAATGTCCCACAGAGGGGGCTAGAGAACCAAGAGGCAGAGTACCTCATGGAGAAACATAGGGGCACAGAAAATAACTCTCCAGAGACAAAAGGATTTAAAGGAAGAAAAAAATATATATGACGATTGTCTGCAAAGTGGATTTGATTCTTGCCACTCCTGCAGGACCCCAAGAATTCATTGATAGGAAGCTGCAAGTTGAAGAAAAACCATAGAAGCAGCCTGAAATAATGAGAGGAGTCATCGAGTCCTGAAAGCTCGTAATTGAACTTTACTAAAGTATAAATACTCCAAAGAAGAGCTACATATGTTCAGGGGAGATCTAAATCTTCAGATAAATTTAATGTACAAACTTCAAATTCTGCAAGTAGATGACATAAGTTGATTTTAGAGACTGAAGTTACCCAGAAATTATTGGTGTCTATATATAGCTTGTGTGCTTAATATTAAATAAATGTGTTATGTAATATTTTTGGTTAATTAAATGTCTTAACGTGGGTTTATAGTAAGTGTGCTTACATTATATTGAAGCTCTTTAGGAGTCCTGTAAAAATTTTATATGCTAGACAATATCCCATGAAAATAACAACCTGGTAGAATTCATGTAAATGTCCATGGAAAAATGTGCTACAGAAACAAACAACTCTCCCTGGGCCTAACCACTGGGTTTCTGCTTCCTTCGACAGCTGTGGATATTGAAAATCAGAACCAGACCCTAAAAACAGGACCCTAAAAGCAATTTTCTGAACCTGTAACATTTTTTTATTTTATTTAGGTTGACTATAAGCCTATCACTCTCCTAGGCTTTGCAAGAGATTAAGAGAAAAATAGGACACAAATGAGCACATATGAGTTGAATTGTGCAATCATGAAAATACTGTGAGTCCTGAATTAAGTACTTATCTACTTATTTAGGAGAAAAATCGAACATGAAACAAGGAAAAACCAAGTGAAGTGCTAAACTGAGCACGGGGAATGAAGGAATTAGCATGGCCTGGAAATACAAAGAATGTTTCACAGAAGTCATAGAGGTTGGTTCTCAAAGGGTAAATAGGATCTAGGTAGATGAATAACAGAGTTGATGCCATTTAGGCTAAGAAAAGATCACCAAGGCAAGTAATAGCATGGACTATATGTATGGAAGGTGAAAGAAGATGGTGAAACGATGAGAGAAATGCATGTCCAGACTCTGGGGAACACACTGGAGAGCAATCATAACGGTAGATCTTACTTGTCAATTTGACTAGACCACAGGACACCCAGATAACTGGTTAAACATTATTTATGGGTGTCGGTGGTGAGGGTATCTCTCAAAAGAGATTACCATTTGAATTGATGGACCGAGTAAAGCAGATGGTCCTCCCCAATGAGAACTGGCATCATCCAATCCACGGAGGGCCTGAATAGAACAAAAAGCCAAATGAAAATGGAATTTACTCTCTGTCCCACTGCTCAGGATGGGACATCTATTTTTTGTCTTTTGCCCACAGCATTCCTGGCTCTCAGGCCTTCAGACCCACACTAAGATCTACACTGTTGGCTATCTGACTCTCAGGCCATTGAACTATACCACAAGCTTTCCTGGGTCTCCAGCTTGCAGACAGAAGATGGTGGGATTTCTCAGCCTCTAGAGTCATGTGAGCTGATACAATATATACAATATAATAAATCTCTTTCTAGATAGATGGAAGTGGAGATGGAGAAGGAGATGAAGGTGGAGTTGGAGGTGGAGATGCAGATGGAGGCACAGACATAGACACAGACACAGACCTAGATGCAGACATTCTATTGGTTCTGATTCTCTGGGGAACCAGACAAATACAGCAAGAGAAAATTAAGTCCTCTGGATGGTATGGGACCAACTGATGCAAAACTCTGAGATCCATGAGCATTTGGACTTGATGCTGAGAAAAATAAAAAGTCACTTGTGCAGGGAAGAAATGCGAAAAAACATTGTTTTAGGAAGATACTTCCAGAAAAACAATACAGGATAAACTGAAAAAGGAAATGAAATAAAGAAATGTTTGAAGTGATACAAGCAGAAGTTTGTGACTCAGGAGTCTAAGGTAGCAATACTGAAAATACATGACTGATATTTAAAAAAAAATAATGAGATTTGGTGTCAAATTTTATATAAAGAGTAAAGTAGAACGATTTGTTAAAGATAATGCTTTTAAGTTTGAGATACTTAAGAAAAAGTAATGGATGACTATTGGAAATAGTTTGTTATAATTTCCATTTGTTTTTTTTTAATGTTTATTTATTTTTGAGAGAGAGAGAGACACAGAGGGTGAGCAGGGGAGGGGCAGAGAGAGAGGGAGACACAGAATGTAAGGCAGGTTCCAGGCTCTGAGCTGTCAGCACAGAGCCTGACGCACGGCTCGAACCCACAGGCTGTGAGATCACGACCTGAGCCAAAGTTGGACACTTAACCGACTGAGCCACCCGGGTGGCCCCATAATTTCCATTTGGAAAGGAAGATGATGAACTAGACTGGAATTAGATTGAATTTGAGGGAGAATGTTGTGATAGAAAAAAATATTCGTTGTTTCCTTTGGTGCTCACATGAAGACTACGTTTATGAGTCTCCTCAAGTTAGGCTGGGATCATGTGACCGGGGTCTAGCCAGTTGGATATGGTTGGAAGAGACAGATGCCACTTCTGCCTCTGGCCTGGGCTGGATGCCACATGTTTAAAAAGGAAACATTCTGTATCCTTGAGTCACTGCTTAGAAGAAAGCAATCTGTCCCCTACTGGGCAAGAAATGAGTAGCAATAAAACTTAGTTGTATCATCACTCATCTTCCAGGCTTATCTGTTGTGCAACAGGGTTTGTTTTGGCCTGGTGGATGTAGATGGGCAGACACACCCTGTAAACAGTGCTAGATATTATGAATGGTCAGTAACTGTTCATCGGTATGAATAGTAAATACTTAGATCCATAGTTTGAGATTTAGATTTGGAACTCATTTGCCAGGTAGCAATAGTTGAGAAAACAACAGAACATAAGCTTTCTGAGGGAGGGAGTGCCCGGAAATAAAGGCATGAAAGATGGGGTGTGAGTAGACACTAACAGCTAAATAACAGGAGAGAGAAGATGACAGAGCAAAAAATTTCAGAGAGGTTTAAAGAAGCAATGTATGATTAATAGCATTCAGTGCCTTAAAAGTACTGAAGATAGTGATGATTAGGAAAAGAGACTGAAATTTTCAAAAGTAGTTTCTCAGTGCTATTTGGGATGATTTCAGCAGGGTAGTGAGGTATTGAGTCACACCAATGAGAACTGGTAAGGGAAGGGAGAAAGATAATTTGTGTCTATTAAGATACAGGAACGTGAAAGTTCTGTCCACCCAAATCCCCCACAAAACACCTAACTGCTTGGTTGGAACTGTATATGTATTAAAACTGCCGAACAGAAAGCAGCATGCCTACAACAGAATTCTAAGAGACAAACCTCAGCCAAGATGTTCTTTTAATCACTTTGAGACTTCTGGGTTGAAACTGGCTCATACGGCGCCTTCCTACTGCAGCTGTCTTCTTGTCGAGTTTTTTTAGAGCACACGCTACCCGAAAATGACTTAGTTCTAATCATTGTATTCTCTCATCTATCCAAAAGCAGGTTGGTGATTTTTTTTCCCTTTTTCATCTTCCAATTCCATCAATGTGGAAAGACATCTTATCTTATGTTAGATGCAGCTAAACAGATCATTCATTTTAATCCCAGACTTTGCCACATCTAAGATGTCTTTGAGGGACTTGCTATAATCATGTCTTTGTTCTTATCATTCTTGGGCAAATCACATTTCCAAAACTCTGGCCAGCTCTTCAACCCTGTCATATTCCCTACACCGAATTCTGTTTCTCTTCTTCACTTTGTTATTTAGATAAGGTTCTTATCCTACACATCTAAGGAAAAGTTGAAAGCCCACTGTGTAGGTGACAGTTTCCAACAGGACAGAAACCTGAGTTCACCTGGATAACTCACTGGATATTTTTACTGGAATTTTATTGTTCAAGTTCAAGTGAATTTTAACAACTGCCTTACAAACATATTAAGGACTGTCTGTCCAAGAGCATTGCCATTAAAGTATGTTTGCATAATTTTAATGCCTTATGAAATTATATTTCCCGTGGGCATAAATTCATGAAATTTTTACTCTTCCTCTATATGTTCATTTCCAAATAGTCCTAATATGATTTAATAGACCTTGAGAAATGTACACATATTAAAATAAAATTACAGTATTTCAGTATTTTAAGCGATTGAAATTTCATTTCATCTGACTACTTTTTGAAGAATAAATCTCCTCTACAAAAATTTTATACATTGCTTCTAATTGCACAGTAGAAGCACATAGCAAACTTGTTAATTCCGAACTGCTGCAGTCAGACAAGATGATTATTGATTTATGGATAAATAATATGGTTATCATGCTCATACTCGCTAGAAAAATGACTTATTTCTGTTTGGAATGACATTGGGAAGTAATTCTTTCTACCAAAATTACTCCTCCCCACAGCAGTAGAGATAGCACATGGGACACCATAGTTTGGGTTACCACATATTCCATTTGGATACCAGAGACAGAAAAACTGTACACACAGAGACGTCTTTTCCAGGTTAACCTACGTGGGAGCAAGCATTTTTTAGGAAGCTTTACATGCCACAAACTTCTCTAGAAATCACTACATAATGACTGTTCTTAAAATGAATATTGAGCGAATTCGTAAGTAGAAACTGACGATAAGACCCTGGTAATAATATACTAGTAATAATAAACATTTATTGCATATTTACTAAGCACCCAGAGCTGTGTGTGGTGCTTTGCATTTATTATCTCATTTAATATCTGCAACAACTCTTAGAGGTAGTAAGATGACAAAGTAGGTCAGATGAAGAAATGGAGGCACAGTGAATTTTAGAATTTCACCAAAGTCACATAATCTGTAAGTGTCAGAGCTGGAATTGAAACCCAGGTATGTGTGATCCAGAGCCTGACTCTGACTCTTGGACATCACATTATCCCACAGTGTGGGAAGTGACATCCCACGACAACATAAGAATAGGATAGGACAAAGAAAGGGATCATTATAGAACAGGAAAGAGGACCCCAGACAAGATGAGAAGAGAGGCTACGTGTGGTGGATTAAGATCAGCTACAAATTCTTTGCCTTTCTTCCCTTAAGAGGTAGAGCTATTTTCCCTCTCCTTCAGTCTTGGCTGGTGTGTGACTCATTTTGACTGAAAGGATGTGGCAAAAGTAATGAACTGGGCCTTCTGGGCCCAAGCCCTAAAACAGTTGGGAGCTTCCTCTTTCTCTCCCTTGGAAGCCAGCTGCCATGTTTAAAAATCTCGGTTGGGCCAGACTGATGCTTCCCAATCTGGGGGCAAATTTGCCTCAGGACATTTGGCAATGTCTGGAGATACATCTGACTGTCAAGACTTGGTGGAGAGAAGGAAGGGCTGCCACTAGCATCTAGTGGGTAGAGGCCAGCGAGGCTGCTACAGAGTGCAGAACAGAGCCTGACAGCAAAAGACTCTTCAGCCCAAAACGTCAGTAGTGCAGGCAACAGACCTTTGAGCAGAAGACTTACTGGATGTTCTTCCTGCTCAGTCTTGGCGGTGGTTAAATGCAATTCAAAGACTGAATGACCTTAGTGGACCCAACCTGGAGAAGAACACTGACCAAACCCCTGACCCAACACTGACCAAACTGCGGGATTGTGGAAAACAGCACATCAAAGCCACTAAGTTTGGGACTGGTTTTTTTACACAGCAACAGACAATGGAAACACTATCCTTTCAGCCATATGTGGATTGAGTAAACCCTTTTGTTAAAAAAGGTTTGCATTGAAATGCAACTGTCCAATACCTCCAGACTGTGACATATTCGTATGCTTGAATTAGTAGCACCATTCAAGTTTATATGTCTTATAGTACTCTCCTGAGTTTGGGCTCATTCATTCCCATTAAAACATTTATTTTCTGTGTGCTGTCCCAAGCCACAGAAATTGCCATTACTCTGAAGACATTATTGATTCAAATGTCTAATTCTTTCTCAACTGTGGTGTTCCTGACACCTATCCGCCCCATTTTCTATTGAAACAGTTGGTTTTTCAACTCAGATCCAACTTCTCACATTTAATTCTTTTAAATTCCATGTTGTATCTGCACTTGTGGTAAGCGTAACGTAACATATAAGCTTAACGAATCTTTCTGTGATACTCCTGAACCTAATGTAATGCTGTGTATCAACTATGCTCAAATTAAAAAAAAATTTTAAGAATAAATAAATCACATGTTGTTTTATTCATGTATCATTCCAAACTGTCACGTTTCTTTTTTCTTTTCTTTTTCCTTTTTTTTTTTTTTTTTTTGCAATCGAAAATATTTTTTGTATCTCAGAGGCTCTTGTTATTTGAAAATTTGGCAAGCCTGCCTTCAATTTGGCATAAAGCTCCTGAAGAGGTCAGGGCTGTAGACAACACTTTGTATGACGCTCTTAAAAAACGCCTGTTTTCTGGGTTGATATCTGAACTATACCACGTGGCAGGCACATACACAGTGGAAAATTACGACGAACTGAGAATTTTTCAGGCACAGGTGCAGCTGTTTGTACAAATGAGTTGTAATGGCGAAGTTCTAGAAGGATGTTGTCCTCTCGTGAATTGATTCAAAATTAACAAATGAGCATGAAGTCATTAATATGGGCATCATGTTAGGATGATGTTCAATTGCTAAACCCACAGGCTTCTAGCATACTTTAGTTTATTATGATTACTTTGGTAATAATGAAACCATTCCATTTAAAGTTGAGGTGCATCATATTCTTAGTTAACTCACGTAAATTCTATCATACTTGTGTGGTCTATAAAGACAAAGGAGAGATTTAAATAGCACGTGATTCCATCTGCTATTCCACTCACTGAGTGCACACCCAACAGCAACCTTGGTGTAGAGGACAAAGATCTGCTGGTCTCTTAAGCACAGGTTCCTCGTGCTTCTGATAGCAGAGACTTCTTACCTCTCTGAGTGGTTAGGACATTTGCAGATACAATTTTTAGTATAATTCCACCCTTAAATACAAGACAACTACTTTTTATACTTTACATATGACATTTTAACTGGAAAAAAAAAAGTTTCCAAAGCAGGGGGTGACATGCTGTGTTCAGCCTCAATGAGACTGACTTCTCCTAACCTTGAATTGCCTACAGGATTCTCAAGGGCAATTTGGGCAACCTTTTGTTGTTGTTGTTGTTTTTTATGTTACCTGACACCAACTTGTTACCCCACCATACAGTGCATTTGCTGCTACTATCTTGGTTATTTTACCACCTCGGTAGTGATTTATTGGTTTAGTCAGGGAACCAGTGTTTTTTGTTGTTGTCATTGCCAGTAAGTTTTATCTAAGTACCTCTACACCCAACATGTGGCTCGAGCTCACAACCTGGAGATCAAGAGTCGCTGCACCTCTGACTGAGCCAGCCAGGTACCCCTGAACCAGCATTTTGTTAATATCTGCCATATGCTTGTTCAGGGTAGTATAGCTTCAAGGAACTCAGTTTTCTTATATGGAATCCCAAGTTGCACACTAGTTGAATTGATTTGGAGAGTAAGAAGGAGGATTTATACCTACCCCCTGGAGAGAGTGATAAGGAAGAGGTTGTTATACATCCCCCTGCAGTATTTGAGGACTGAAATCCCTGAAAGATATGACCACCGGCTCTTGTCAGTTTCTGAGTCTTCTTTACCTCCTCCTCCTCTTTGTATTCTTTTACTTCAACATGTATAAAGTTCTCAAGTATAAATTTGAGCAGGAAATATATCACACAAACAAGAATGGGAATAATGCTACGGATACACATATTTGCGCTGCTTGATTTAACACTTTATCGATAATTTTGGCACATGTGTTTCAGAACATATTTTTAAAAAAATAACAATGAAAATGGTTGGAACGCTTCCCCTTACCCCTTCCTCTGTAGAGGTAAACTTGATCTCAAAATTGGTGACTACCCTTTATATCCATGATTTTATTATTTTCACCACATATATATTCCCAAACTACACTGAATTTTTAAAAATTTTATTTATTTTGAAAGAGAGAGAAATGTGAGTGGGAGAGGGAGAGTGGCAGAAAGAGAGGGAGAGACAGGATCCCAAGCAATCTCCGTGCTGTCAGCACAGAGCCCAACGTGGGTCTCGAACCCATGAACTGTGAGATCATGACCTGAGCTGAAATCAAGTCAGAAGCTTAACTGATTGAGCCTCCCAGGCACCCCAGAATGTTTTCTTTTTTACTATTTCTTTCGCTAAAAATTTTTTTAACATTTATTTCTTTTTGAAAGAAAGCACGTGCACACATGGGGGAGGGGCAGAGAGAGAGGGATAAACACAGAATCCAAAGCAGGCAGGCTCCAGGCTCTGAGCTGTCAGCACAGAGCCCTATGCGGCCACTCGAACTCACAGACAGCGAGATGGAGATCATGCTATGAGCCAAAGTTGGACACTTAACCTACTGAGCCACCCAGGCGCCTGAGAATGTTTTCTTTTTTAATGTAAACAAGACACGACACAATTCGTACCATTTCATTTTTTTGGACACTCAACATTTTTTGACATCCCTTGTGCATATTTGTTTTGTTAATCCATTTTAACTACCTGGAGTTTCACTGACTAAAAATGGAATCATTTATATATTTATCCTTCTATTGACTTCCTGGTTTGTTGTCAAGACTTCAATATTACAAACATCTTTGTATACAAAGCCTCCTTGAGCATTTAGAAAGGGCTTCTCCAGACTACACACTTGTTAGGTCATAGGTATGCATGGCTTCCACTTAATCTAATAAGTGCCGTCACATGGCTGTACCTATTTACATCAGCAACTGGCACAGAACAAGCCCATTTACATCACAATTCCATCAGCAACAGTGTTGTTATCCTTTACCATTGCGCCTTCAGTTGGTCTTAGTAGATGTTTAACGTTGTCTTCTGCCACGAGTGTGAAGCATTATCTCGTTCTTTAATTTGCATTTCCCTGAATACTAGTGCTATTGAGCATCTTTTCATTTCCTAGTTAGCCATTCGGTTCAGGTTTTCTCCTCTGAACTGCCTGTTCGTTTGTAAATTCTTTTATTGACTTGGTAACTGTTCTTTAGATAGTCTGGATATGAATCGTATTAGTCACTGTTCTTACCTGCAGACAGAAAAACACACTTTAGCCAGTTTAAGCAGGAAAGGTCTGTAGTAGAAGGATACTGGGCACTTAATAGGATCTCTGGAAGGACCAGATGGTCAGACTTGGAGGATCTATGGTTCACTCAAGTCACATTGCCGGATTGTCACGGCAAAGCCTTCCCTGCTGCACAGCTGAAACCAAACACCGTGTGTGCCATTAATGAACTTGGAGACTGAAGGTTGAAAAATTGCTTGCTGTCCTCTACAGCTGGGGCTTTGTTCCTTATCAGACTCTTGCCCCACCCCATCCCTTTGCCCTAGCTGGTTTCTGCCTTGGGGAAGCAGCACCCACATAATGGGAAATTTGCCAAATATCAGGAAGGGGGAGCAAAACATGCCAGGCATGTTTAGCCCACCTCGCTAATCAGTTGTGGTCTATATGTGATAAAAAATATCTATTTCTTGTCAGTGGCTCATCTTTTAACTCTGTTTTATGATATTTTTTGGTATGTAGTAGCTTTACATTATGATTCAGATTTATCAAACTTTTCGTTTGTATCTTGTGCTTTGCGTGAGTTATTTATGAAATCTTCCTCCATGTGTATATTTTTCTGTATTTTTTTCCAAAAATTGACGTCTTACTGTTCACATTCTATCATTATTCTATCTGGAATTGACTTTCATGTCTCACGAGAGAAAGAGACTGGATTTTTTCTCCCAATATTTAATCCAGTTGTCCCAAGCCCATTTATTGAGTAGCCCTGACTTTCTCACCGATTAAGGCTGCTATCTTATATACCAATATTCCCTATTTATACAGGTTTCTATTTGGATGTTCCATTGTGTTCTATTAATCTGCTTGGCTATTTTTGCATACTACTGCATGGCTTTCATTACTAGACCTTTATAATAGGTCAACGTCTTGCAGAGTGAATGCCACTTTTTATTATTTTTCTTGTTTTGGTTATTTTTGGTCTCTCCATATAAATTTTCCTAATTTATCAATCCATGGTATGATTTCAGGTGAAACTGTATTAAATGCATTAATTTATAACAATTTTATATTTTTAATTATATCTTTTCATTAAAACTCTGTAATTGGTTTTTGCTTCTGAATCAGAACATTGTTGATTTTGGCATCAGATAAACCTGTATCAGACAAACTTGCCAAATCTTTTATCATTTCTGTTTATCTTTAGATTCTTTACAGTGCTTCTATAAATGCAATTATTTCTCTTCAAATAAAACCTGTTTCATATTTTCTTTTCTACTTTTGTACTATTTATTTATGATGTCTTAATGGATTGACATGACCATAGGGTGGTAGAGAGGAAAAGTGGCAATAGTGGGTGTCCTAGCCTTTTGTTCCTTCAAGGGAATGCTTCCAACATTACACAATAAAGCACGATGCTTGGAGGAAGTTATTGGTGGCAACCCTTATCAGATTAAGTATATCGTATCCTGTTATCAAGACTAGATGTTGAATTTTATCTAATGACTTTTTTTTTCTCTTGAGATGATCATTTTTTTCTCTTCTTTCCTATTATTGTGGTTAATTATGCTAATAGATTCTTGCATTCTTAGAATCAACTCTAGTCATTTGTGGTATATTTATACCGTGTGTGTATATTTGTGTATATGTGTATGTAAGGAGATGATCCAGGTTCTATAGGACCTGAAACCTACACAGTTTGTGGACCCTCTTCAAGAAAAAGATTCCTAATTAAATTAAAAACCCCAAATTAAACAATATGACTTAGAAGGACTCTGAGGCTTAAATTTCATTATCGCCATGGTAAATCCACTTCTGTCTGTGTATGATCAACTAGATTCTGTTTGCTCAATATTTATTTAAGACTTTATTATTTATGTTTGAAAATGAAATTGGCCTATAATTTGCTTCACTCACATTTTTCTTAAGATCATACTATCATCATAAAATAAGTCAGGTAGCTTTTCATCATTTTTTTCATCTCTAGGGCAATTTGAATAATATTGGAGTTAGCAATTCCTTGAAGTTTTCAGTCTGGAACTGGTGCTTTCATTAGTCCAATTTTGACAATAGGCCTATACTTCAAAGAGGAGGAGGGAAGGGAATAGAAGAGGGAGGCAGGAGGGAAGATCGTTGTGTGCCCTATGTCGTATTCTCAACTTTGGCTTTAGCAAGTAATAAAATGATTCATTTCTCCTTCTTCCTTAATCTCTTGTCTATCTCAATTGATTCAGAACTCAGAAAAGGAGAATTGGCATGTCATTTCCCAGCATTCCTGCTCCCAAAGCCTAATACTTAAGTTCCTACTAGAATGACTCACATTCAGAAGCCTGAATTATGGGCATCATTTGGACAACCTGCACTAACTGTGGAAACTTCCACATTTCTACAAGGGGCCAGCCACCTAAATGTTTACTGAGCCCCTACAAAGTGTTCAGAAACACTCAAGATAGATTCTGATTAACAGACACTATCCCTGCCCTGGGAAAACCAAGACACGAGGACTTGCTTCTACCTCTGGTTTTATATTATCATAATAGTCACAACACCCAAGTTCCCTTTTGATCACTAAGGAATAAATTATTTCACATGGAAGAATAACTCAGGTAAATATATATTTCCAAAGTCAACACCAAGATTGCATCATTAACTACTTTGATAAGGAAATGTCTAAAGTTTCTTTACCCCTCTATTTTCTTATTTGGAGCAGTATACTGAGCATGAACATCTGCTTCAAGGCTCTGGATCCATACTGCAGGTCTTTACAAGGACCTTTATAGCAAGGTCCTAAGAAACACTCTTATGAATAGACAACAACCAATGACTGCATCTGCCTCTTGAGAGTTTGAGCCAAGTCAGGCTCAACAAGGCTGACTAAGACAATGCTGAGCACTGGAGTTGCAAAGTCACAGTTAGAGAGAAAGTCAGACTCATGATATGCTATTGTCTGTGCAAGGCACAATTATGGAAGAAAAGAGTCTCACTGACAAAAACATTATGAAACAAAGACAATCACAACATGTTCAGAAGGAGACAAAACAAATTTTATCATAGAGCCAGAAAAAGAGAAGAGAGAGAGGTTGCCTAAAGACTTTTCAGTCCCATGGCATGCAGATCTGTTTTCTGCACCTGGTTCTATTAGACTCTCATAGAGCCTTTATATTGGGCATCATGAGTGGCTACCTTATCTTTGCTACCAAACAATCCCTAAATAAGGGTTAGTAATACTGGGGCGCCCGGATGGCTCAGTTGGTAAGTGTCCAACTTTGGCTCAGGTCATGATCTCCTGGTTTGTGAGTTTGAGCCCCGCATCAGGCTCTGTGGTGACAGCTCGGAGCCTGGAGCCTGCTTCGGATTCTGTGTCTCCCTCTCTCTCTGCATTGCCCACTTGTGCTCTGTCTCTCTTGCGCTCTCTCTCTTAAAAATAAACACTTAAAAAAAAAGAATTAGTAATATTCATTTGAAATATAATGAAGTATTATATTAATATAAGGAATGAAGATTATACTAATATATTCATATTATATTAATTATATATTGATATAAATTAATATGATCAGTGTTTATTATAAAATTAAATTTTTCATCAGTTGCCATTTTTTATAGTAAGTTGGTACCCACCGCACCCAAAGATGTATAATAGTTGTACAAGGCTGAGTCCAGAGTTGAACAAATGAGCAATGGGAGGGCAAATATTTATTCACACAGAAATATTTATTGAGTTTCCAATATGTCCTGACTATGGGATATGTAAAACCAAATAAAGATGGTCCCTGACATAGTTTTTAACCATTGAGAAAAAGGTGGGGTGTATTTTAAATAATCACATGAAAATTAGAAAGAGCATATGGTGATATGAGACAGGAAAATAGAGAAGACAGTGGATCTTCCCTGGGAAGGACAAGGTCCTCTTTGAGAAAGCGGCACACCAGCTGCGACTGGGGTTAGAGGTTAGAGGTTTCTGCTCTTTCCCCCACTCAGACATGGCAGAGTGGGGGAAAGAGCGGAAACAGCCCAGGAACAGAAGCAATCTGTGCAAAGAAGTCCAGTCTGGAGAGAAGAAACCAATGTATATGTGAGCAGGAGAGGAACTGCAAACAAAATGGAGGAAGGAGACAGAGCCAGATCATTTGGAATCTTTCAGAAGTTACTCTGTGGAGGGAGATTGCAAGTCATAAACCCAGTGCCCTTCATTTCTGGGCTGGATTGATTTTTTTATGAGGTTCGACCTCTGGCTGGTTTTTAATAAATGATTTTACATATTCATAAAGTAGGAAAATACTGATCCTTCATGTTCTTCTCTTCACTCCCCACAAACATCCGGAAAGTAAAATAGAAGGCATTTGTAATAGCACATTATCCAAGATACTTTGTCAACCTCTAAAGGAGTGTCTATTTCATGTAACCCTGCCACAATGTGTAAAATATTTAATTCTTCCAAGACAATCATGCCCCCCCCCCAACTGTATGCCAAACTGCCTTACCAGAATCCCAATTTGGGTGTGTGATACAAACCGCAGTGTTAAAATGTATGGCCCTGAACAAAATGCCAAATAAAGAATCATTAGACAATAAATGGACATCGCGCATCAAATCTCAATTTTGCAATCATCCAGTTAAACACATAATGGAAATGGTAATGATATTTAGCATCTCTAACTAGTGGAGGTGACATTAGAAGAACTGCTTTGCTTGTAATGTGCCAGAGTGATCCAGAATAAACCTTGCTGAGTTGCAGCTACAGGGGCTGATGGTAAGAACAAGAACATGGAATTCAGTTGGGGGAGGAGCGTTTGGTGGATTTCAAAACAAGACCTAAGTGCTGTGGGAGGTGGAAACAAAGCTGATGGGCTGTGACCATGTGGGAACCAGAGCAAATTTAGTAAAATAACTTTCATAGGCTAATTGACCCATTTTATTGCTGCTTCTGCTGCTGCTGCTACTGCTGTTACAAAGGACAAGACCAGGGACAGAAGCTAGCATCCTCTGGTAGACTGATATCCCAGCAACAGAGTCAAGTACTTAAATAAAAATCACTTGCAAAGGCTTGAGGGTGAATAACCCTGAGTGGCCCTCTATCACACACCTTCTCTGCTCCTGGCATATGGGAAAAGATGTCATTTTCAGCTACAATCAGGGAATGGCTGGATTTGGAGGGACCATCAAAATTCCTGTTCTCGTGTCTCATTTTACACATAGGGAAGGACTAACAGGTGAAGTGACTTGCTGAATCCACAGCAGGGAAGGGACAGCGTCAGATTTAGAACTCAGCTCTGACTCCCAACCCGGGGGTAAGGACACTCATATGTTTATGTGCTTCTTTCTGCAAAAAGCTGCTTTTACCATATTCCATAGTTCATGGAACACTATCTTCAATTGCCATAGATAGAATGCTCACTGGTTTATTATTTTTCCACCTTCGTCCCAGATCCAAATGCCCATTCCCACCTTTCTAGATGTCAGCCATGACACGGGTCACTTTCCTTTTTCCTTTAATATGATAGAGATACTTGACTATCTCTTATATAAATTGCTTTGTAAACAGAAGTAGTTTTAGGCAAAATCGTGAGGTTATTTTGGGTAGAGAGAAGAGGAGGCTTTGAAGAAAATTTCATGGTAGGTAGGAGACATTAAATTTCTCATGTAAGAGTTTCTATTCATTTATCATACATGGCATCATGGAAATTAGAACAACATAACTCGATTCTGTGTTAAATATCTGATATTCCATCATTGATCCCCGTGGCGGGATGGCTTCCGGCAAGCCCTAACCCTTTTACTGGCTTGAGTTCACTCAAGTATCCAATGAGGGGTTGTGACAGATTACTGGTTTGCAGACCTCTGTTCTGTTGCTATGTGCTTTGTCAATACTATCACCAGTTCTTAAACACAAAACATGAAATTGGAGAACTTTTCCATCCCTCAGGTGGCATTGAGGACAATTCTGAGAAACCCCATGGATTCATATGATAGAACTTCAAAATTCTGGGGGAGAGGAGTCCCATGAGCCCATTAAGCCGCAATACTTAAAAGTGATTAATTCCCAGGCTATTAAGGAAAAGCATTACCAAGATCCAAGTTGGGAAGAAACCTAGATGGTTATGCATCCAGTAGGTGGCAGGTAGAGTATTAGCTGCTTAAGTACATTATCAAATTCAATACTTAGAGCCACCTTATGAGGAGGTGCTATACTCTGCTTATACGAACAAAACAACTGTACTCAGAGGGGCTGGTCATTCATTTCAAAGGGATTAAATGACTATCAGAGTCATGGGGTTAGGAAGTAGCTGAGCCAGAATTTGAACCTAGTTCTTCCTGGTTACAAAAGCCCCTGATCCTTCCACCATTTTAAGTCTGAGTTATGAGTTAAGAGGCTAGTCTTGGTATCAGACATGCCCTATTCATTTTATCTATCCGGAGGTTTCAGCCGCTGCACCAGTAGGGCCTTAAGATTAAGTAGACCCTCTGATTTCTCTCAATTTGAAATAAGTCTGAAGTGGTTTAGTAAGCTCCTGAGTGATCTTACCTCCTTATGCATATTCGATTCCACTTTATCCCCATTTCTGAATCAGTTGGTTTTTTTTTTTCCCTTGCTCGTGAAGGACACAGAGGTATAATAAATGTCCTGTCAGAATGTTCTCTTTTTTGAAGGAGAAATGAAGGGACATTTATTGAGCACCAATTGCACGCCAGATTTGGAGCTTACATATCTATTATTTCATTTTATCACCAACAGTGCTGCAATGCAGAAATTAATATGTACAGCTTATGGACAAAAGAAGTGGAGGCAGCTAAGGCAGAGCTGAGAATGGGTGAACCAGGGATTTCAAATCCAGACCAGACCTTCTGGCTCTAAGCCTAATCCTTTTATTTTTTCATTTTTCCATGCTGCTTCTCTAATGGTTCCCTGTCTGAACTAACTCACAGTTCCGCTGCTCTTTCATCCTGCTGCTGTTAAGGTTTGTATGCTTAACCAGATTTCAAAATAGTTGCAATAGTTGCCCGAGTTTTCAAAGAAACGTGTATTTCATTCCGACATCTTTACTTTCATTGGTTCTAAATGCTATTAAATTAACTGCCAGTTTACTCTGAAATTCTCCCACCACCAGATAATGATCACCAGCAAAGGGTTCAAACTCTGTGACAAAGTAGAAAGATTAAGGTGTGGATGTTCATTATGCAGCATGGGGGTCCCAAGTGTTCTCTCATGTCACCGAAAAAAAGATTGTTTCATTGTAAAAAGATGAACCCCTTTCAGGTGAGCACCATATTCCTCCTGGAAAGTTATTGCTTGGTGTTATGCAGATGACACAAATGTTGGCAGCTGAGATGACAGCGCAGGTAAAGACTCTCAGATCCTGATCATTGGAACTGATTATTGCTAAGATGGAGTCTAGAGCTGAGACACTCTGCTTAAAGAAGGAGTATCCATAAAGGTGAAGCTTTCTGATCTCATGTGTGTTACTCATTCTCTCATCACTCATTGATAGTTTCCTCCTTTGGGCAAATATTTATTTGCCTGCTCTCTTCTAAGCTCTATGCTGGGCATTGGAGATACAAAGATGAATCAGGTTTCTGCTTTCAGTAGGTCCACCTGCTAGAGGAAAGGCAACAGTTCACGCGGCTTGAGGAGTGAAAGGCATGGAGAAGGACCCAGGGGGTCATTGGACTGAACTAGGAAATAAGAGAAATTACTCAGATTTTCAGGAAAAACGGGAAGGGATCAAAAGGCAGGGAAAACATTGTGTGTAGGAGACTGGAAGAAGATACAGCGACCTAGAAATAATAATGGTAATTATCTCAGATGACTGGTAGGTTGATTTGGAGACTGAAAGTGAAGGAAATAAATGCAAGGAGTAGACTGATACCAGATTATGAGTCCTTGAGTGCCCTGCTGAAGGCTGCAGACATTATTATATAGATGTTTGGAAGCTAGCTTCCTTTCTGATCAAGTGTCCCTGTGATCACCAGTGGGGAGGAAGAAGGCGAAGGTCACAAGGACTTTGGACAGCTGTTTTCAGCTTACACCAATCACACAGCTCCTGAGCTAGCATCATATATTAGAAAAAAAGACATGATGTTCTCTCCATTTCAATTTTCATTTGCACTAAAATGGATGGCCTTTTTACACACTATCAATAATGCCTGTGCTGGAGGAGCTTTTAATAGGACAAACATTCATCATTTTAAGGTTACTCTTTCCCCAAAAGCATGAGAGCAATCTGTTGGTAAAATGGAAAAACCTTGTGCACTGGGATGCCCTGCTGCCTTTTTTTCCAGGTGGTGCCCTACTGATAGGAGAGAGTGGCAGTGAGTGGAGACAAAGTGATATGAATTATCATTTTTCTGAGCATCCGTCCCTCCGAAGAAGCTGTGCCATGTAACAGAAAGGGTCAGCACAAGACAGTTGACCAGGACTCTAATTCTGTTTTTGCTACCAAATAACTGTATGGATTCTCAATGTCCTTCCATAATTGTGAGGCCTTGGGAAATCTTGATAGTAGTTTAAAAATGAAAAGCATCATGTTCAAAGTTTCTGGTATGTCATCCACAACACCACTGAAGCTCACGTAACTTACTTGAACATAACAGCTACTTTCGGCCATATTATCATTCGGAGTGAATATTCTTTCAGTTCAAATATACCCAACATTGGTACCATAATGAACTGTGATGCACTCACTTAAATTTAATAGAAGCATTGCAGACGGGGTGTCAGTCCAAACCAAAAGACCAAATGTATATGGTGCTCGGACATTCTTTATTAATGAGATTTTAAACTCCAATTCCCACTTAGTCCACTGGGTGGTGACTACGGTGTAGAGAAGTTGCTTTGAGTCAGACCATATAATAGTGTAATCATGCAATAGGTACGTTGGATTCGAATTCAATACACCTTCACACCGTCAGCATTTAAAGACGACCTTGTATGTGCTAAACTCTGTGGGAAGTCTTGGTAACCACTGGAAAGTAGCAGAAGAAAGCATTCCTGACCTCAGGAAGGCTATAGGCTATTTGGGGGGCAAAACAAATACCCACGAGAAAGAAAGTCCAAAGAGTTCTACAATGGTGCCCCAAGAATTCATGGTAACAAAGGTTATCAAGGGGTACATTTGTCTCAGAGTGTTTCAACTGAAAGTGATCTTCCTCCTCCCCATTTTATAAACCATCCTAGCAAGAAACAGTTCCTTTTCAATGATTCTTCTCATTTCTAGCACTACATTATAGGGATTGGTGTCTTCTTCTTTTATTTTAAGTGCTCTGAGGACAGGTACCATATTGCTTTCATTCTAGTGTCCTCCAAATGGCCTAGTAAAGTGTACTGCTTGCATCATACATTTAGAAAAGGAATATCAAACACATGGTTGAATCAGTGATGGACATGAATTGAAATGAGCATCGAAGGATACAGTAGCAGAAGTCACAGAATGCCTGCAGGGAACAGAAAGAGGGATGGAAAGGCTCAACCAAGGAACCCATTTTGGGGTATTCTGGGAGATAAGTTTGTGCAGGAAAAAGAGCTGGTTGTCAGTTACTTATCAGAACTGAGGACTTTGCTTTTGAGCTGGCAAAGTAGTAAAGGTTCCTGAGAAGAGGAAAGCCATGTGATAAAATATGTTCCTTAGGAAGATCTATCTGGCAATCTTGTACATGATGGCTGAGTAGAGGCAGGAAAATCAACCAAGAGTCGATTACCACAGTACAGACATAGAAATACTGCCTTTACTATATGGCTTTGGATCTTTAATTAATTAAGACTTAGTGTGGGCAGAGCCTTATCTTGTCCCAGCTACTTCTGTAACCTCCTCTTCAACCATTCACCCTTTTGCTTACTCCAGGCCAGCCTTGCTGCATCTTCGACAGGTCTAGTAAAACTCTTGATGCAAGACTTTTGCTCTTTGATTCTTCCTGAAAGCTATTCTCTGAGCAGAATACTCTTCTCGTAGATAACTAACTGGCTCCTCCCACTTCATTTAGGCATCCTATCACACATCATGTTATTAGGGAGCCTCTCTAACCACCCTATCTATAGTAGCACCTTACGGTCTCCATCCTGGCGACTCTATCTCCTTAATCCGAATTGATTTTTCCGTATAGTTTTTATTGTCTACCTAGGTTAAATGAAAACTCTATAAAGGAAGATATCAGAGACTCTGTTTTTGTTTGTTTGTTTATTTGTTTGTTAGCTGTATTCCCAGGAGCAGTGCTTGGCAAATAGCTGGTGATTAAAAATACTTACTGAATGGATGAATGAATCAGCAACTCTAAGTTAACATGAGCTAATAAACAGTTTTTCTTTTCCATCTTACTTCCATTCCTATTATTTTATCCTAACATTCACACTAAAGCTAAAATTATCATCTTTCAATACAGTGTAGAGGACAAGCACTAGCCTATGGATACAGGATCTTGGCTGTAGAGGTTGAAATGTGGGGCTCCAAGTCATGGTCCTGAAATCAAGAGTCATATGCTTCTCTCCCAACTGAGCCAGCCAGGTGACTATAGATGTTACATGTTGAGTGGCTTTGGGCCTTTCCTTTTGCCATATTCTCCTGCCTTACCTACTGAACCATCTTCATAGTTATCATCTCTGCATGGCCCCTTGCCTCCTGCAAACCAGTCTCCAAAACAGCAGCCAAAGTACTGCTTTAAAAGTGAGTCCTCTCTGTTTCAGACCAGCCAATGAACTCACAAGGCTCCATGTGCTCTGGCAATTTATTGTTTCTTTAGATTAAATATATGTCACAAAGGTCTTTTCCACTCAAACCATAAAGGTTTTTTTTATGGGATCTTGATTATGTCTGGCTTTTTCCTTCTGAAGAGTTCTTTTTTTTTTTAATTTTTTTTAATGTTTTATTTTATTTTTGAGACAGAGAGAGACAGAGCATGAGTGGGGGAGGGGCAGAGAGAGAGGGAGACACAGAATCCGAAGCAGGCTCCAGGCTCTGAGCTGCCAGCACAGAGCCTGACGCGGGGCTCGAACTCACAGACCGCGAGATCATGACCTGAGCCGAAGTCGGATGTTCAACCGACTGAGCCACCCAGGCGCCCCCCTTCTGAAGAGTTCTTACACATGCTAGTCCCTGCTGCTTGGAATGCTTTCTTCCTTATCCACACCCCCACCTTCCTACTAATTCCTAGTCAATGAGTAGGGAAGCCATCCCTGGTCCTTCAACTAGACTGCACACCGCATACTTTTCTTAGTGATAGCAAACTTTTTTCCTTAATATCAATTATTTTAAATTAATTTTGTGTAATGAAAATAATTTAAGCACATAATCGTTTCTAAATAATAAGTTTCTACCTCTTCCTTATCTGTTATCTTCCTATTAGAAGAAATGAAAAATTTTAGCACTCTTAGACTGCCATTTTTTTCTGTGCCCCTCATCCTCTTGATAAAGTTACAATATACCTTTTGGTTAAAACATATGCAATATTTGTATTCCTATGGGTAGACAAAAACTGTTCACAGCTGAGCATTGCTGGGTGCAGCAATTAGATTTCCTTTCTTTAAAAAAAAAGGCTCATTTTTTATGTAAAAAAGAGCGTTTTGTGCCTATTTACAATTCTTTCCACCTTTCAATAAGTTTTCATTATATTTTTGCATAAACTCAGTCCTATCAGAGGCTCCATCAGATCTAAGTTTTATTTTTCTCAAAGTCATTCCTCAGATAGACTTCTGTTCTTCTTCTATCTGGGTTGGTTGCTCTCCAGGCCCACAGAGTAGATGCAGGACACAGCTGTTATCTCTGGTTTCCCTTCTGCTGTTATTTTTGAATTCTCTTTGCCTGCCTCTTAGGTTGCATTTTCTCTTTCCTTGATACTGGTTTAGATTTTGGTGATGTCCTTTTTTTTTCCTCCCTCTTCCAGGATTTATTTTCATAGAGTACTTTTTCTGGTTCATTTCTCAGGTTAAAAAGAAGGTACCATGGCAGAGGGGATGATAGTGACAGCCCTTGGGTCTTGAGTCATGTTCTCCAGATGGACTGGTTACCCTCCATACCTGGGTCCCAGCTGTTATCTGGTATCCTCCCTGCACCAACATCCTAGAGATGCCCTTAGTATTGCTCCCGGAGCTCCTCTTCTTCTTGCCTTCTTGGTTTACTCATTGTAGTGGAAGTAATCCTCCTGGAGTTTCCAGAGAAAGAGTTCATGGGAGACTATTTCTTAAGATGTTAAAAATGTCATTATTCTACCCATACACTTAATTGATATTTGGCTAAACAGGATTTTAACCGTGAAATAATCTTCCATTTTTAATTTTGAGAACATAAATCCATTATCTTCATGCGTCCAGCTCTGCTTTGAGAAAGCTGAAGTCATTTGGATTTCTGTTTTAGGGACATGGCCTTTTCCCTCTTCTTTCTGGAATCTTGTTTGTCCTCTGTACTCTGAAATTATAGAATGATTTGCTTTGGTGTGGATGTATTTTCATCCTTTATTCTGGGCATTCAGTGATCTCTTTCATTCTGAAAATTCAAGTCCTTCAGTTCTAGAGACTTACTATCATTTTTTACTGATAATCTCTATTCCAGCTCCTCAATTTTCCCTTCCAGAGTGCCTATGATCCAGATGTCCTGGAACTGGCTATTCGTGGTGGTGTTGTTATTTTTTAAATTTCCTTCATATCTCTCCCTAACTCTGCCTTTTTGCTTTAAAGAGATATCTCCAATTTTATTTTTAAATCATCCAGTTAGTTTTTCAATTTTGCAGTATATTTTCAATTCCTAAAGCTTTTTTATTATTCTCTCTAAATACATCTTTATAATACATGCATATATTTACACATATAGTTCCTAATATATAATCTAATCTACTCGTGTGTATATATGTGTGTGTGTGTATGTATGTGTATACATGTGTGTGTATATATATGTGTGTGTATGTATATGTATGTGTATACATATATGTGTGTGTATATATATGTGTGTGTATATACATATATACATATATATATATTATGGTTTATAGTTCTTCCAATTTGCTTTTCCCCTCCTTTTGTTTTCTTGTTCTTGTCTCCTCCAGTTGCAGGCTTTCTTCAGTTGTCTCAGATATCAATGGATCGTGGTCCGCACATAATTAATAGCAGGCAACTAAAATCTGATCAGAGTCTCTGAGAGTGTGTGTAATTTGAGCTTCACTTTAGGATGATCCCAGAGGGCTCTTTTCTGGGGAGTTCTTGGGGTGCAGTGGACTGTTCCACTGGTGACCTCGAATGAATGATGCTTCCTGGAATTCATGAATGTCCACACTGACTCTGGGCTAGGCTTATGACTAATTTCATACCTAGAATACGGCAGAATGATACTGTGCCAATTCTCACCCCTTTCCGGGCTTCCCTTTTAAACTGCTTCCTCTTGAACCACTACTTGGAAACACCATGATGGGAGGCAGCCCAGGCAGCCATGTGGAGAGACTCACAGGGAGGGGGACTCCAACTGAGCACCCAGGTGAGACTTCATAGGATTCCATCCATCCTAGTACCTCAGCCAATGCCAGAGAAGCAGAAGAACCACTCAACTAAATCCACAGAATTTTCAGAAATAATAAGCTGTTACTTTAAGCCACCAAGTTTTTCAATGTTTTGTTATACAATAACACCAGATAATTCAAACAGTCAATATAGTTTGCTCTTTATTTTTTTTTTTTATTTTTTGGGCTTGTTAGATTTCCAGGAAGGAGTCTTTCAAACCTCCTATCTAGAAGTCATTGTTTATCACCCTATATTCTAGACCAACTGGAAGAATGTCTCAACATTCAGTATGCACATGGTCAGTTATGCCCCTACCCCCTGCACTTATATTTCAGCTGGCACTCATGTTCTCAACTCTTCCTCTCAATCCTGGTGAGAATGAGTCTCACCAAAAAATAAATATCTATTCTTTTGCCAGAGAGGAGGATGGGCTGTCACTCAGCATCATGAGATGGGGAAGAAGATCTAGGTTTCTAATTTTCCAAAATATTTTACTCAAGAAGATAGAGTTTAGCTTCCCCCCACCCCTGTCCCCTAATTCTAAAAGTTCCTGGAACTGCCAGAACCTAAACCTTTTGGAGGTTGCAGTATTGAGTTGCTTTCCAGGTGTAGTGCTGGTTCAGGATTTGCCTTTCTTTGGGATACTAAGCCCATCATAACTGGTTCACCTGCTTTTCAGGTTCCAAAACACCATTAATGTTACTTTGCTTCTGTTTTCCCTGCACTTTTGGATTGAACTCCTAAGGAAAATAAATGTTTCCAATAGTTTTAATGGTGCTTTTGGAGAAGGAGAAATTAGATATTAGATGAATATGTTCAATCTGTCATCCTAACAGGGAATTTCCTCATTATTATTATTTTATAATCTGGTATTACTTTTATTTTAAAATAATCATAGATTCATAGAAGGCTGTCGAAAAAATGTACAGAGAGGTCTCATGTACCCTTTATCCACTTACCTTCAATGGTAACACCTCTCATTAGCTAGTGAATTGTCAAAAACAGGAATTTGACATGGATATAACCCACAGACACTAACCTCAGTATTGCATGCTCTTGTGTGTGTGTATGTGCGTGTGTGTGTGCATATGATTCTATTCAATTTTATCATATACAGATACAGAAATGTTCTACCACAGACCCTCTCTATAGCCCCCCGCCCCCATCCCTAAACCCTGGCAATCACTAACATCTTCTCCATTTCCATCATTTTGTTACTTTAAAAATTCAATTTAAACAAAGTCATGCTATATGTAACCATTTCCCGAGACTGACGTTTTTCACTCAGCAGGATCTCAGGACCCTTGAGATCCTGACTGTATTTTAAAAGTCTGGGATCTTCACTAAGCTGTAGGCTCCATGAAAGTGGGACAATGTCTGACTCACACACAGTAAAAACTAAATCAAAATGGTTCTAAGTGACCGAGTAAAGCTCTGGCTCTTGATCCTCTTTACTAAGGATAATTTTGACTTTACGTACTAAAAAATATGAACTCCAAAGGCTTAAAAAACACAGAGATGTTTTATATTACATACATCAGGATGCAGAGTGGTTCCAGCTGTATGTCAACACTGTTGTCAAATACTAAGGCTCTTCCTGAGCTATTCTCCCTAATGTCCCTGGATGCTGACCACAATTCTAGACATCACAGTGCAGATGCTACAATATTCGACAGGATGCGGTAAGTATATCAATGATAAAATGGAAGTGTTATTGAAACAGAATAGCAAAAAGATCATTTTCAACTCTGACTACACTGATTATAATACAAAAGTTTGGAAAATATATCCACATCCCCATGTTCATAGCAACACTATTTACAATAGCCGAGACATAGAAACAACCTAAGTGTTCATCAACAGATAAATGGATAAAGGTATGCCTGTGTGTGTGTGTGTGTGTGTGTGTGTGTGTGTGTGTGTGTGTATTTTTCAGTCATAAAAAATGAGGACAGTCTGCCATTTGTAATGACATGGATGGATCTTAAGGACATCATGTTAAGTGAAATAATCCAGACAGAGAAAGACAAATACTGTATGATCTCACTTGTATGTGAAATAAAACAAATAAACAAAATAACTCACAGAGAAAGAGATTAGACTTGTGGTTACCAGAGGTGGGGCAATGGGGAATTAGAGAACGGTGGTCAAAATGTACAAATTTCCAGCTACAAGATAAGTAAGTTCTAGGAAATTCAGGATGCAATGTGAAACTTGGTGACTGTAGCTAAACATTGCTGTATGATACACATGAAAATTGTTAAGAAAATAGATTCTTAGAGTTCTAATCATCAGAAAATTTTTTTCTTCTTTGCTTTATCTCTCTCTCTCTCTCTCTCAAGAGAGAGAGAGAGAAGAGAGGGTGGGGGACATAGAGAGAGGGGGAGAAAGAATCTTGAGGAGGTTCCACACTCAGTGCAGAGCCTGATGCAGGGCTCAATCCCACAACCATGAGATACAACCTGAGCCGAAATCAAGATCAGACTCTAAACCAACTGATCCGCCCCGGTGCCGCTTTCACTTTCTCTTTTTACTATCTGTATCCAATAGATGCTAACTAAACTTTGTAATGATCATTTCACAATATGTTTAAGTCAAACCATTATGCTGTACATCTTAAATGTATACAGTGATGCATGTCAGTTACATCTCAATAACACTTAAAAAAATATCTAGAAGTTTTGGTAGAGCTATTAGCTCCTATAAACCCAGGATCTGCATTGTTTTGAAATTTATATTGTTCTAAACATAAATTTAAAGCTGTGAGATGGTTTATATTAATGATGCAAGGGGAAAAGCAAAGGCCTTGCCCCTTACCAAGGAAATATTACCCTTCCGTTTCTCCCTGAACTTTTTAGCACGAGTTCCCAATGTCTTCTTGATCATGTCCACTCTTCTCTTCAGACGACGATGCTCTACCCAAAAGGACTAACAAGATATTCAAGAAATGCTGCTGGTAGAGGTTCCACAGAAACGTACAACCCAGCATCAGCAATCCCGGAGGCTTCTGAGAAGGTGGGTGGTTTTGCATTTTACTTCTGAGATCTGATTTTCTCCACTATGAAAAGAACAATCATTAAAGGAGTCTGCTCTGTCCATAATGTTCTTCCCAGACCCTTCATTTCAGTCCAGTTTCATTAATTTGGTGCTTAAATTTATTGCTCTGGAGTCTAATGGGTATTACTCCTGTCAGCATTAAATTTAATTTACTGCGATGGGGCAAAGGGGTGGCTGAAACCAGATTTTAATTCCCAAGCCATTAAAACATGTTGCCCTTGATAAACCAGATCTTTATTACGGACCAGTACGATGTGTGTGCCTACAGAGCTATCGCTCTGCAGAATGTGCTTTTGGGATAGCTTTTTCTTTTTAAAATGAGGTTTGGTCTCTCTCTTCTGCGTATATGAATGTTCTAGAAATGTTGGGCTGTCGAAGCATTTTGTTCTATGATTTTTTTTTCTGAAGAAATAGGAAATCTAAGCCCAGCCAGACTACAGAATTCTTCTGTATTCCTGCTGAGATCTTCTTACCAGTGGATTATCGCCAAAGACACAATGTTGACATTTTTTTCTAAGGGCAGATACCAGATCAGCAGGGACTTCTTTATTGTCGAAATGAAAATAGACTTTTTAAAAAAAAATCTTTAAAAACTTCAAAGAATATTTTGTTGTTAAAGTAATATGTGCTTGTAAAGAATGCAATTGGTACAAAATGCTATACACTGTCAGCGTTTTGTCTTATATCCTTCCAGATACTCCTACCTTTTTCCTCTCTACCCTCTATCCTCATACATGTGTATATGCATACATTTGCTCTATACATATAATTTGTGTATATATGTGTGTGTATACATTTGCTGCATCTGTTTACTAAACTTTCTCTTTATGCATAGTACATAATCATTTAATGCTTATAGAATAATTGAGTTGACTGATTCTTTCATTAATTGTATCAATCAAATGCATACCACTGCACGTAAACAAAGCAAACAAAAACAACCTTAAATTGACTGGAGATGAGAACACCTACTAGCTCACCTTAAAGGAAGCTCATCCGAATGGTGGACTTACAGGTTGACTCATGGGCAGCTCCAGGATGTTTTCAAGGCCCTAGACTTTCCATGTCTCTCTACTCTTTAGTCCCCAGTAAAAGCTATGTCCTAAGATGAATCTCCTTGCTCCTAGAGCAGTTAGAGCTCCATGTTTCCTCATTCACAATCGACATTCTTTGGCTCACTCAAGCAGGGGGGAAAAACTTTCCTGGAAGTCTGTAGCATGCCTCTTCTCCCATATTGTTAGCCAGAATTGGTTTGCATGGCCATTCCTCACCCCATCCCTAGCAGAGAGGATGAGAGTTTCATTGTATCCATCAGGCCATTCCTTGGCTTGTTCTGAGAAACAGAATGTTCTGAGGGGTAGCAACATCTAGTTTCTAGTAAGAAGAAAAGGCAGAATATATCCACCAGCAAAATCCACTATGGTAATATGAGTGTTTAAGGTTCTGAATGGTCCAAAGGTTTCCTTTGGGTCCACTCATTGACCTCAAGACCTACTGGAAAGAACTGTTTTTCATTTAATTTTCAGTTGTTTGCTTCTCGTTTTGTTTTTAACGAGTATTGGTTTTAAATGTTTGCTTTGTGATGTAGGTTTCTTTTTTGCTATCTTTTTTGCCCTTTCCGCCTTTTGGTAATCTCAAAGTTTTTGAATTAAAATTGTAGATTTTCAGTGGCTCTTTTAATATGTTCCAGCTTTAAAAGAATACAGCAAAATTTTATTTGCTAGTTTAGTGACTTCAACAATATCTATTGATAACTTGCCCTGAAAAATATGGACAATATTATATTGTCCTTGCCTTTGATTTTTATTAGTATAAAATTTTACATTGTCAGGTCAGATACCCTTCACGTTATATTCTGTAAACCATTTAATACAGATTCTAAAGTCTAATTTCTGTATTTATGTACATGCAGTGATCAGTTCTATTTCTTTTATCATTCAGCTCCCAAATTTCTGATTTATTCATTTTGATTCTCCTCCACCTCCTTCTCTTTCTTCTGATTGGCTAGATTTCAAACAGATATTTATCCAGTCAATCTTGCTGAGTGTAATTTTCCTCTCACTTCTTAAATTACAGACATTATATTTCCATGCCATTTTAAAATAACAATAATTTAGCAGGGCATAGAATTCTTATATTTGCTTTCCTCACAATTCTGAAAATATTATTCTGATGTATTGTCCTGTTGAAGTGTGGCTACGGAGAATTGTGAAGGCTATCTGATTTTTTTTCTTTGTTTAGATATTTCTGTTCTTCTCAGATAACAATCGTATTAATTTGCATATCCAGGAATTACAGTAATTTGGTCAGGGTATGTTTCGGTGATTGTCATTCTTTAGCAGTTTTTCTCCCTTGGGTCAGATAATATACTTTCAATCTCTGCATTTATGGCTTTATTCCTTTTTGAAAAGCTGTCTTGTATCATATTCCTGCATATTTTTTTCTGGTCCATATGTAATACATGTTGTGTGTTGTTTTCTCTGTTTTAGCAATGAGGATGGTGATTATCTATATATTGAATATCATTTTTGTGTCCTCCAAATATTCCTACCTCTCTCTACCTGCTGTAATTATTACCTTCTATTTTATATAATTTTCACAATCCAATTCACTATATCCCTATATTTTATCAGTATCTACTCAAACCCCTTCTACATTTTTGTGTGGTTGTCGTTTACAGAAAGTATCTTATTTTTGTCTCCTCTGACATTTAGCAGCTCACTCTTACTCTCTTTCTGTAGACTTAATAACTTTCTTTGATTCCTTATCATTTTTGAGATGCTTATGTGTCTTTAATGGTTTGAGAGTATGACTAGTTATCTAAAATATCCTTTTATTCATTAAATAACTTTTTAAGATACATATTTTCCCTTTGTCTTTTAAGTTTTAGATCTCCTTTTTATTAGGTTAGTTTTGCTTATTTGTTTTCTGAATAAGAATAATTCATTTGTGACCTCTATTTTTCTCAACAGGAGGGAACCGTAGGGTCATTTGGGGCAGACAGTCCCTCATTTCTGATTTGTTGGCTGAGAATACTATCTTACCCAAACTGTAATACACTCCGTGTATCTGTGTATACTGTGAGTATACCCCCTCTCAGGGTTTAGAATTTCTTCTTTTATGGGTCATCATATCAGTTAGAAAGTGGATTCATTTTTCTTTTAATTTTTTAATATTTATTTATTTTTGGGATAGAGAAAGACACACACACAGAGTACAAGCAGAGGTGGGGCAGAGAGAGAGGTAGACACAATCTGAAGCAGGCTCCAGGCTCTGAGCTGTCAGCACAGAGCCCAACATGGGGTCAAACTCATGGACCATGAGATCATGACCTGAGCCAAAGTTGGTTAACTGACTAAGCCACCCAGGCGCCCCAAGGGGATTAGTTTTAATCAGCGAATTTCTCTACAGTCTTCTGCTCTACCAACTGAGCTATCGAAGGGCACTAATCAGCGAATTTCTATAGCTCATAGGAATTTTTAATGATAAACTACCAACTTAGCTCTCCTCAATTACCATTGTTCAGGAATTACCAACAGCATTGCCATTTTTCCATCTCTTCTCTACCAAATCTAGATCTGAAAAAACACAGATGTCACTTTGTACACCCCTGCCTCTTCCACCTGCCTCTTCCACCAATCTGAAATGTGGATTTGGCTTCCCCAGATGTATTCCCCACATATGATTGTGATCATAGTCTCAGGAGTCAGACTATCTCAGCTGAATACTGGCTTCACCTGTGTCTCTTAGGCAGCTTGGCTTGCCTCTCTGTTTTACAGATATTACCTCATCCGTAAAATGGGGATACTAATAGTGCCTGCCTTAGTGGTATAAGATGATGAAATAAACCAGTATACATAAAACACTTAGGGAAATATCTGGCACACGGGTACAGGGCATTCCCAGGCTCCTTGTACCCCTGCATCATTACAAGATGCTTACTTATTTGGTCTTCCAGGATTGTTTAACTTTCAAAGTTATATACATCTTATTTGAAATCTGGAGAGGTATGAATACATTTGACAGTCTTCTTGATTTGAGAGAAAAGTCACTGTATTGCCAAATACTTTTCATAGCTTAGGGACTAAAGTTTCAGTTGCTTCTTGTTACCAGTGATGACATTTTATTCCCTAATATGAGTTTCAATTATTTATTTAGTATAGTTGCAATGATCAGTGGAATAAATAGTTTATTTCTGTCCTTGAGGGGAATTCTATTTTATTTTTTATTCTTATTCTAGAAATATATATGTTCCTCATTAAAAACATTTTTAAGTAAATAAAAACACATCACTACAAATCTCACCAATCAAAATTAGTACCATCAACAGTTTGGTGAACATCTTTCAAGCACTTACATACACATGCAGGTACACACACACACTCACACACACACACACACACACACACACACACACACACACACTCGTGCTATTAATTATAATACTCCCCTGCATCCTCTTTTTCTCCTTCCACAATGTTATGAACTTCTTTCTCTGAAAAGAAACTGACAACTTTAAATGGATGCATATCATTCCATTGGATAAAAATAGTTTAATCTCTTGATAGACATTCAGTTTGCTTCCAGATTTTATGGGACCTTTTCTTCCTATGACAAATAATGCTTTAATGAGCATACTTGTCCAGCGATATCTTTAATGCTACAATCGACATCGTAGAATGAGACAGCAGGTCTGTGCCTCGCTCCATTTAGCCTGCTCTTTGAAAGTGCACCTTTTGGCCAAGAGGCTGATACCTCTCTCTTTTGCTCTAAGAGATAAGTCATATGCTTTTTAAAAAATGCTATATCAGCCAGCACAAAGACAGGCTGTGACTCAAGCCTAGAATGAAACGTGTTTTCTCTTTTCAGGGGAAGTCTGAAGTATTAAAAGGATGGATGTAGGGTGCTAAAAGAACAATTACAGTCTCTGATTTTTCCCTAAACTGGCATCTCTACCCGAGGAAGCTCTAAATATGAAATCCACTTGTTCGGCTAAAGCCTTACTTTGTTCAGTAAAATCCAAGCTTGAGGGCTGTCAAGAATCGTGAGTCTCATCACTTGTCAAAAGCCCAGAGAAAAGACAGGGCTATTGAAATCAGCTGGAAAGGAGAGAAAGGAAACTCTCAGAGGTGCAGAAATCAAAACTCAAAAAAGTTTTAAAAATCTGCTTCTTTTTTCTTTTTTGTATTTGTATAAATTTCTATTTCCGGACATCTTGGGAAATTAATGGGCAAGCCTACAGTGTCTGTGTTAATGACTCTAGCTATCCAGCAGTGGATCGTCGTATACAGTTTCTTCTATCATGGAAATTCTTCATGACACTCTCTTTACATAATATGGACTATTTGAGATACAAATTCAAGCAATATTTTTTATGTGGTTGCTCTTTCCTTGTATTTTTCCCATGCAGAAATATTCTGTTTCCCTGTAAGATATTTATCAGGCAGATTGTTCCTACCTTGCAAGAGTACTCTGCTACTATTTTCCTGCATGGTAAATTGATAGCTCTGAAAGAGTAACCATGGGTATAAAATGTTCCAGGAAAAATACTAAGACAAAGATGGTAGGGTATATATCAACTAACATCATGAGTCTTCTCTGTTAATGGACATTATTGCATCTTTGAAAAGCATTTTGGCTGATCCCAGTACTACTCTAAGATTTTTCTTTTCCAAGTCTTTGCTGAGAGAGAGATGTTAAATCATCCAAATAAAGATTTATTCGGATTCATCTTATAACCAGTTTTGCTGTAATACTTGTTATGAAAATATAAATTTGTTCCAATGTGATTGATACATTAAGGAATAATTTGAGTATACCTCAGGTGTCACATTTGCTTATTTGTAATTTTATCGGGAAGAAACTTAGTAAATGCAGAAAACCACACTGAGTTGAACCCAGTCAAGGAGAAATACATAAAATATGGCACATCCACGCACATACAAATAGATTGCAAAGATCTGCAGCTGCTTCAGTTCATTGTTAGAAGCCTCCTCCATCCATATCTGGTTGTACAACGTCCTGTCTGATTTCAGATATCCCTCCTTCCACCTGATAGGATGCAGACAGAGGAATAAGCATCATTTCTGTATTATTCTTGCCAAAGATGCGTGAAATGGATCTAATTTGAGACACTGAACATACCTAAATTAAGGATCATTCTACAAAATAATTGGCCTGTTCTCTTCAAAAGGAGAGAGGAGTTCTTCCAGACTGGAGACTAAAGACACATGAGAACTGAATGCAATACCTGGTGCTGAGCAGGATCCTTTTGACATATAAAACATTATGGGGATACTTGGGGCACCTGGATGGCTCAGTTGGTTAAGCATCCAACTTTTGATTTCAGCTCAGGTCATGATCCAATGGTTTGATTCATGAGATCAAGCTGCACATCAGGCTCTGTGCTGACAGCACTGCTTGGGATTCTCTCTCTCTCTCTCTGCCCCTACCCAAATCACATGCACTCTCTTTCTCTCAAAATAAATAAACTTTAAAAGAGTAAAATAAAATAAAAGGCCTTACTTCCTTTAAAAAAGGATAGCTTCTTGTGATATATCACAAGATTCTTAAAATTTTAGATGTCAACTTGGCTAAATCACAGTCCCTAGATATTTTATCAAACATTACTCTAGATGGTTCTGTGAAGGTATTTTGTAGATGAGATGTTTAGAGAAGATTACATTTAAATCAGAAGTTTGAGTAAAGCAGATTACCCTCCATAATATGAATGAGATTACCTTCATCAGATGCCTCCAGAGGCAAGCTACAATTTTTCTCTGGGCCAAATTGTGTGAGCTAATTCCTTAAAATCGATCTCTTTCCATAGATAGATAGATGGATAGATAGATAGATAGATATGGAGATACATGGATATAGGAATGTATGTATCTATCCTACTGGTCCTATTTTTCTGAAGAACTCTAATACACTACTCTTCTTTTTTTTTAAATAGTCATTTATTTATTTTCAGAGAGAGAGAGAACATGTAAGTGGGGTTGGAGCAAAGAGAGAGAGAGAGAGAGAGAGAGAGAGAGAGAGAGAGAGAATCCCAAGCAGGCTCCATGCTGGTAGCACAGAGCCCAACGTGAGGCTTGATCTCATGAACCTTGAGATCATGTCCTGAGCCGAAATCAAGAGTTGGACACTGAACCAACTGAGCCACCCAGGTGGCCCTACACTGTTCTTTTCTAAACTAGTATTATTGTGTGAGACTTTGGGTTCCATATTGAATGAGCTTTGGTATTCAAGAAAAGACAGAAAACTAAAATGTTTAATGTGAATTACATCATTTAAAAAATATTGACTCAAGTTTTTGTAAAACATTGTGAGATCCAAACCAGACATACCTATGTGCCAGATCCAGCTCTCAAGACGCCCATTTGTGGTCTCTGCTCTGTGAACATGACACTGAGAGCTTTGCCAGCCTTGGATGCTGCCACAGTGAGAGGGTTGGAGAGGAAAGTTGGTGGCTGGAGCTCAAGCACAACACAATTGCGCCAACCTGAGCAGCTCTGTCTTGGATGCTTTCCATATTAATTTTCCACATAAGGTTTCCCTTGACAGAGGGTTTCAATGCTGAATTTTCAAGAGGTTAAAAACAAGCAAACAAACAAACAAAAACCCAAAAAATTACTGCTCTTAAGAATCAGCATCGAATCCTTTTAAAATGGCAAAACATCACCACAGAGATGCTCTCAATCATTCTCTTTCTTAGCACCCCGCCCACAAGTACCACTTTTCATTCTGTCACCATGAAATGTGATGGTCCCACAGCAGGGTCGGCTGCTGTCACAGCTTCTTCAAAGCCTTCAGAACCTCTTTCTCCTGGGAAGACTGGAATGCTTTTGTTTGAACGTGTTCAGATCAAATAAAAATAAAAATCTGAATATTCTTGGAGAACCTTAAATGTATAATGATGTCTGGAATATCTCTTCTCTCCATCTCTCTTTTTTTTGTGGTTCCTTTTCCACAGCTCTAATCCTGTACTTCATTAGCTCCTGCTTGGATCCCTTCCTTGTTCTCAACTTGTGTGGAGGAGCAACAAACAATACTCTGGACAATCAGGGTCCAAGAAGTCTATTCAGTTGTAAAGGAGGCTTTGGGAAGATGAATTAGAGAAAGTGAATAGAATGATATGATCATCTCCAAATCCTAAAGGAAGTCAGTGCTGGGACATCACATCAAGGCAATGCTCCAAAGATCAAAGCAGCAACACAAATTTAAGAGCCAAGCACTCCTGATTCATGGGTCAGGATGAGTGAATGATTTTCTTATATATGTCCATTCACCAAGAAACATGGTAAGAACATAGAATACAGAATTTAGCAGTCAGGGGGAAATTAAGTTGGGTATTAGAACTTCAACCAAGTGTTTGGGATTGTATAATGGGAACCCAAGTTCTAGAATAAAAGTAGAAGTCTGCTCCAGACTTCTTAGGTGTAGAGGGATAAAGACCCAGTCTATAGGAGTGAATTGACCTGTAAGGTAGGGAGTGCTACAGAATGGGAGCCACATGCCTGTCTATGACTTGTTCAGTACTGGAGTCTGGGTCAGGCTGGCAGAGAGAGACTCAGATAAAACAAGGATAGGGCAAGGCATGAAGTGGACCATAGGTCATGGCTTAGCCATGATTTTATCCAAGCCCCCAACAAACAGCTCAGTTTAATGGAGCCACCAAAGTTGGGTTGATTCTACTACTCAGTGCTCAATTCTAATAGTGCAACAAAAGGATAAAAAATAAATCAGATCTGAAAGTAGCCTCTGATGGCCACCCTTTTCTACAGCCTAGTTACATGATTTTTCTTAGAATAAGTCTCATTTTCTTGAAAACATGGGAAGCCCTGGAGGCAAGGACAGATCTTCTGGCTTTCTACATCACATATGCCTGTCACTGTGACCACTGTGCAGAGGCCTTCCACCCAATCTTGACTCCCTCCCAAGCACTGTCATGAGCCTTTAAATTTTTCTATTTAAAGATATGTAATGGCTCTTATCAGTGCATAAAGCAATCACAACACAAAAAAGCTTTACCATCTGCCTCCCATCCAACCTCCCTAACTCCCCTTTCATCCTACATGTGAGCCATGCAAACTGTTCAAAGTTCCCCATGTGCATCAAGCCAGAAATAAGTATTGAATTTTACTCTGAAAACTTATATGCAAGAAATATCTCTTTTCTTTGTTCTCTTTGAACTGATTAGACCTCATGTTGCATCCATTTTAACCCAGATGAAGGTAAATTCAGTATTAGTAGTTATGGTGCTGTCTCCTCACCCACCCCTTCCTCTAGGGCTCTTTACGGTTTTATACTTTAGAGTATAAACTTTATAGTATACTGAACAGGTATTCAGAGGTGCTGTCCACACTCACAGGTGACATGACTGCTGTCCAAACCCAGGAGATCTACAGACCTCAGCTTCCCCTTCTCCCCCTCCTCCTCCACCCCAGCTTCCCCCCAGCATCCACTGGAAGGAAGTTGCTTTTGGATAACACCTTTCAGCCCCAAACATAAAACTCTATTGATTTATTCATTCATTTGTCTATTTGTTTGGACTTCATCTTAGAAATGAAAAGGAGTGGCACTTGGATGGCTCAGTTGGTTAAGTTTCTGACTCTTGATTTCAGCTCAGGTCATGATCTCACAGTTCATGGGTTCAAGCCTTGCATGGGGCTCCATGCAAATATGGTGGAGCCTGCTCAGGATTCTGTCTCCTTCTCTCTCTGCTCTTCCCCAGCTCAAGCATCTCTGTGTGCTCTCTATATATAAATGAATAAACATTAAAAAAAGGAAGTGGAAAGGAAGTGTTGTGGGAGTAGGGAACAACAACAATAAACACTACAAATTAATCCTTTAATAAACTATGCTTCTTATACTTCCAGTGTTCTCTCTTCCTAGGCAACACTCTCTCTCCTTCTGGTAATTTCTCTCCCTTCTTCCAAGAGGAGCTCAGATGTCATCTGCTCAGTGAAAGATCTTCTTTCTACCTTTTTTTCCCTACCAGAATTTATAACTCCCTCTTCTGGTCTCTGGAACTTTATACCAACCTTTCCTGTGGCACTTACCCAGCTGCACTGTGTTTTTATTAACCACATCTGTCTTGCGTCACATATTGTGAGTTCCTCAAGGATAGGAAATGTGTATTATTTTTGTATAATGGTGGAAAATAATGAATGCTCAATAAATGCTAGATAGAATGAATGGACTTAAAAATAAGTGTTTCAATACTTATTTCATTGGACTATATATATGTATGTATTTGTGTGTGTGTGTGTGTGTGTGTATTTGGGACAACCATAGACAACATCTAAATAAATGAGCCCAGCTTATTTTTCCTGCAAATCTGGGTTAGATTAGGACTGCCATCTAAGAGATAGCCAAGGGACTCATCAAGGACCAATCCTGACCCAAAAGCAAGCAGCTTCCTCCAAAAGAGCAGAATTGAGTCCAGGTGGCAAATATTCTTCCTTTCCTAGGGAAAATATTTTCTTTAATGCTTCCAACTAGGAAACTATCTTCAGTTGGCTTCCTCAAATCAGACCCTGAGATGAGGATTTATGAGCAAGTGATTTTATTACGTAAATTTGAGGAAAACCCAGTAGGAGACTGGAAAAATCCAAAAAGGTCAAGCAAGGGTGCAATTTCAGGCAAGTTTCCAGAACTTACATTCACTCTGACTACCCTTGGAAACAGGGTGGGGAGGAGACAAACTCTTAGGAACTTCCCACTTTCAGTACTTGAGACACACTTGGCTCCAGTAGCTTAAAAGTGGCCTCCAAAGAGGAGCCACAGGCACAAGCCATTGAAGGCAGAAGCTCACAGAAGCCTAGAGAGGGGCTGGAAACAGGAGCATAAGATATGTGATTTGAAACATGAAGAGTGTCCTACAGAAAGCACCCTTGCCTCCCAGCAGCAGGGCTGTGCCTCCTCATGGGGGCTCTGGGAAGAGGTATGTTGAAGCAACTATTCCAAATCAGCAAATGTCCTCTGCCAACAACAGGCTTATGTCAATGTCATCCAAATATAGTCATCAAATGCCCCAAAGTGACTATTGTCCTCAGACAGGATTTTGCACAAAGCCGGAATACATGGCATGTTGTTTAGGATGTGTACATTGGGATCGGAGAGATGGAGATTGAATCCAGAAAATCACCCTTCAACAGCTTAGTGTTTTCAGTTTCTTCATACTTTACATAGGAATAATAAATCCATCATATAGAACTATCATAAAGATTAAATGCAGATAATAATAACTTATGTAAAATACTCAGTAACACACAGGTAACTCAATATATGACTTACCAATGTTGTTTTTTTGCTTTGTTCATTGCTGTTCCCCAGCACCCAGAGCTGTGATTGGTAGTCTCTTGTTAAACAAGTGAAGGAAGGAAGGAAGGAAGGAAGGAAGGAAGGAAGGAAGGAAGGAAGGAAGGAAGGATGGAAGGAAGGAAGGTAGGAAAGAAGGAAGGAAGGAAGGGAGGAAGGAATTTACTATTTACAGTAAAAAGTAAAAGGAATTTACTATTTACAGTTAGAGCCATTCATTTACTCCCCAAATACTTAATTAACATAAGTCACCAGTAATCTGAGGGATTCCAACTTTAATCAAACAGCCCACATTCTTGAGGAGCTTATAATCTAATCAAGAAGATGAAATGATAATGCCTATTATACATAGAACAACTAGGTATGTGATCAGGTAAAAAATGTTCAATGTCTTAAGTATTTATTTTCAAGGGAGGGGGGAGAAAGGAGCAAAGAGAGAGAGAATAGAGGATCCAAGCAGACTTCACCCTGTCAACGCAGAGCCTGATGTGAGGCTCAATCTCACGAGCCGTGAGATCATGACCTGAGCAGAAATTGGACACTTAACCTACTGAGCCACCCACACACCCCATGTTCAATGTCCTAATAAAGTGTTACAGAAGCAGAGGAAGAGAGGAGAGAACCAAAGTCAGAAGTTGAGGATGAGAGATGGCTTAATGAAGTAAGGGGTACATTTTAACTGAGATTTGGGGAAGGGGTTGCATTGCCATCAGTTTCAACAATATTTGAATTGCTTCTCTTTAGCAGCAGTGCACACATAGACGCAACCCCTGCTTTCATGGAACTCACATTCCAAATACAGGGTCAGTGACAAACAAGTGACAAACAAAGCAATTAATAAGTATACACATGAGCAGTGATGACTGCTATAGAGAAAAATAAAACAGGGAAAGAGACATGGAGGAGCGAGTGGTGTTTCTGACACATCGACAGGCCAAGAACAGAGCAAGTCTCATTAATACATACCCAGGAGAAGAGTATTTCAATTGAAGAACAACAGTGAAGACCCTGGGGCAAGAGCAGGTTGGTGGATCTGGAGACTGACAAAGAGGGCAGGGTGGCTGGGGAAAACTGGCTGATAAAAGTTGAAGTCAGAGAAGTGACAGGGAGATTATGAGCCTGAAGCAATGGAGAACGGATATTTTAGGTCAAAAGATTACTTGGATAAAGTGCAGGGCATGCCCAGCAACACTATCTAATAACTGATACCAGCAAGGGCAACAGGCCTATTTTAGGCCATGTTAAATATCCTACACAAATAAAGAGTTTTGTAGGAGAATCTGGATTCCCTCTGCTAATGGCCAGGGCTCTGCCCAGCTGCTCCCTCCTAACTCTTTCCTTTCAACCTGTGTCTTCAAGAAGACTAGCATCCTTGGCCTCATGAGCCAAATAGGTGGGGCTGTTGAAGACAGAAAAGGTCTATGAGGGACGTTTCCTTGACGGTGTTGCCTTGGACTTCACCATCTTAATGCAGCATAAGATCAGCATTTTCCAAGAAAGTTGGCAGAGATCATGCTGGCCCAAGTTGTGTTTGGTGATGCTGTTATTTATCATCCCTTAGCTTTTGTCTGCTGACATGTGTGACAGCTAAATGGTAGTTTTGAAGGGGTCCCTGTGATGCTGAAGAATGACTTAATAGCAATGAGGGGACCATGAGCTTGGCTATTAGGTTAGACTTATTGCCAGCATATGGTATTCAAAGGTACCTGAGTCCCTTTATGACAGCTGGAAGAATTCTGTGGCAGGATGTGCTGGACTTTATTGGCACAAATGAATGATACTAACCATGCCAGGGGTTTCTGAATTATGGAGATGAACTGGCCGGCAAACAGGAGGTCTGCAATTACTTCCCACACAGCTTTATTGGGGGAAACATGTGTACTATTCTCCCAGATTCAGTTTCAGGGGAATATGTCCTCTTGTTCATGAAAAGGAGAATCTGATAGAAGGAAAAGTGTGTATAATCTGCCTTCTCACACCACCTTGGCTTTCTAGATCTATTTCTGTTATCAAATCACAGAGCCGGCAGTAAAATAAGATTAAGAAAAAGTCTCTAGACACCTAGACCCAGAAATTAGTAAAAAGAAAGTTATCTTTATTGTTGACATGTTACTTTGGCATAGGGCTTTGCCATTCACAAAGTGTATATATGTATGTGTGTGTGTACTTAAAATTAGCTTTTATTCATCTGATTATCGTAAAAATCCAGTAGGGTATGTATGCCAGATATATATTACCTTTCTAGATATAAACAAACAAAGAAACAAACCAGCAAACAAAAAAAACAAAACCTAGGGTCCATTGAGGCTATATGACTTCTCAGAAGATGAATATTGGCAAAACCAAATACACTCATGCTTATTCTTTTGCATGCATTTTATCTGATGCATTTTAATTCAATACTGAGCACAGAATATAGTAAATATATTATCTAGTATTAGCCTTCCTTACTTGTATGTACACATTGTTGAAAAAATTAAAGAAGGCACAAATAAATAGAATAGCATCTGTGTTCATGGATTGGAAGAATTAGTATTGTTAAAATGTTTGCATTACCCAAAGCAATCTACAGATTCAAGGCAATACCTATTAAAATTCCAATTGTATTTTCCACAGAAATAGAAACAACAATCCTAAAATTCATACGGAACCACATGTCCCCAAATAGCCAAAGCAATCTTAGCAAGAACAAAGCTGGAGGCATCACACTTCCTGATTTCAAAATACATTATAAATCTATAGTATTAATCAAAATAGCATGGTACTGGCATAAAAACAGACATATAGATCAATGGAACAGAATAAAAATCCCAGAAATAACCCAATATAGTGTGAAAGGAGAGCAATTAAAAATAATCACACAGGTATTGGTACAATGATAGACAACCCAATGGAAGAAAATACTGAATTAAGTTAATTGAAGGAGATACTGAATCTAGACACAGAGCCATTCATATAAGGTCACCTGATGGCAAATACACCACTGTAATTCACTGGGGGAAATAGAGGTATTTTTAATGAGTAATAATAAAATAACTCTGATCCCTACCTTAATTTGTGTTTCTTTGCAGTTTTATTGATATAATTAACACATAGCATTATATAAGTTTAAAGTGTTCAAAGTGATTATTTGATAAACATATATATTGTGAATGATTACCACAATAAGGTAAATTAAAACACCCATCATCTCATGTAATCACTTTTTTTTTTTTTTTTGGTGAGAACTTTTAAGTATTCTTTTAGAAACTTTCAAGTTTAAACTACAGCATTGTTAGCTTTAGTCACCATGTTGTACATTAAACCCCCAGAACATATTCAGCTCATAAATGTAAGTTTGTTCCCTTTGACCAACTTCATCCATATCCCTCACCTTCTCAGCCTTGGCCACCACGAATCTATGTTGTTTCTACAAGTTCATATATGAGTGTGATTATGTAATATTTGTGTTTCTCTTTTTGGCTTATTTCACATAGCATAATACCCTCAATATTTATCTAAGTTGTTGCAAATGGCAGGGCAGGGCCACAGGTTGTGTCCCCAAATTGAGTGCGGACACCAGCTGAACCTTGTGATTGTGTAGACCTTTGGCTGTGCTAAGCTATTGGGTGAGTTTGCTGCCTGGGCTCTCTGGTTGGGTGGGGCAGCAAGCTATGCTCCCTGATTGGGCAGGGTTCTCTAGATGGACTCCCTGCCTAGGGGAAAGCCACAGGCTGTGTTCAGCAATCAGGCAGTGTTGTATGCTGGACTCCACTGCTTGGTAGAGTTGTAGTCCTGACTCCATGGCTGGGTGGTAGCATAGGCTGGGCTCCATGGCTACTTAGGGTCACTGTTCAGACTCCCTGGTTATGAGGACCAGAGGTTAGGCTCAACAGCTAGGCCAGGCTGCTGGCTCGACTGCCCGCCTGAGTGGCCTGGAGGACGTGCTGTACAGCTGTTGGATGTCTGTGGCCATGTTTCCCGGAGGGGTAACACCAGAGATTATGCTCAGTAGTTGGGCAAGGTACATATTTGCTCCCCTGCCCAGTTGGGACCTTAAGATATGCTCTACATTTGGTATTGCCCACTGGCCAAGGGTCCATATCAGGGAAATCTGCCAACTGAGGTCCCTGGCCAGATGGGGCATTGGCTCTTCTCAGCAGGCGGACAAGGCTGCTGGCTGAGGATCTGAGTCATAAGCCCCGCCCCCATTCCAGTCTCCATCTGATCCCTAGTGTTATGAATCCTTGTGAGGTAACGTGTCCCACAAGGCTTGGGTTCTTATTTTTCGATTGGAGAAACGGTAGGCCCACGGGAGCTATGCTAGTGCTGCAATGGCCCAGTCTTGGGGAGGGGCAACATCGCTTAAGTGTAACTGCTCCTCAGTCAGTGCTAGCCGCAGAAGTGCTTCAGCCTTTCCTCCAAGCGTTCTGGGATTTTCATAATGGTGTTCTGTCTCTGGATAGCTACTACGTTTCTGTCTTTATGCCAACACCATGCTATTTTGAATGGTACTACAGATTTATAATATAGTTTGAAATCAGGAAGAGTGATGCCTCCTGAAGGCGACTGAAGTCAGTGACCGCCCTATGTTGCCATCTTGATGATGTCACTCATTTATCTTAATTTAAACTGAACTCAAAGCATCTTTGAAAAAGAAGAATAAAGTTAGAGAACACACACTATCTGACTTCAAGTTTTTGTATAAAGTTACGGTAATCAAAACAGTGTAATAGGGGCGCCTGGGTGGCTCAGTCAGTTAAGCGGCCGACTTCACCTCAGGTCATGATCTCATGGTCTGTGAGTTCGAGCCCCGCGTCGGGCTCTGTGCTGATGGCTCAGAGCCTGGAGCCTGCTTCAGATTCTGTATCTCCCACTCTCTCTGCCCTTCCCCTGCTCATACTCTGTCTCTATGTCTCTCAAAAATAAATAAACGTTAAAAAAATTAAAAAAAAAATAACAGTGTAATATTGGTGAAAGGATAGATATATCAATTGAATAGAGAGTCCAGATAGAAGATCCACACGAATACAGTCAACTGATTTTTGACCAAGGTTCAATTTAACGGACAAAGGATAGTCTTTTCAACAAACAGTGTCGGGCCAATTGAACACCCATATGCAAACAAAATTTAACCCCAATCCGTATCTGACACTTTATATGTAAAAATTAACTCAAAATGGGCCATTGACCTAAATGTAAAATCTAACACTCATACCACTTTTATAAGAGAACATAGGAGAAAATTTCCATGACCTTGAGGTAGGCAAGTAATTTTTAGATTTGAAATCAAAAGCATGATCCAAAAATAAAAACATGAGGTTAAATTGGAGCTTTTCAAAATTGGCCATTTTGCTCTGCAAAAACCCCATTCAATGATACTGTGCATAGGAAACCCTGAAGACTCCCTGCCAAAAGCTGCTAGGATAGTAGTACAGGGATAGTAACCACTCAGATACAGAATTGTACCTCTATACACTAATAATGAAATAGCAGAAAGAAATTATGAAAACAATTCCATTTAAAATTGAACCCAAAAGAAAAAAAAATACCTGGGAATAAACTTAACCAAGGAGGTAAAACACTTGTACTATGAAAACTATACAACACTGATTAAAAAATATTTAAGGTGACACAAACAAATGCAAAGATGTTCTGTGCTCATGGATTGGAAGAATTAATATTGTTAAAATGTCCATACTACCCAAAGCAATTTACAGATTCAATGCAATTCATATCAAATTATCAACAGCATTTTTTTTGCAGAATTAGAATAATACAAAAGACCCCGAAGAGCCAAAGCAATCTTGAGAAAGAAGAACAAAGCTGGAGGTATCAGAATCCCAGATTTCAAGATATACTACGAGTCAAAACACTATGGTACTGACACAAAAAGTAGATCAATGGAGCAGAATAGAGAGCCCAGAAATCGACTCACACTTACATCTATGACAAAGGAGGCAACAACATACAATGAGGAGAAAACAGTCTCTTCAACAAATAGTGTTGGGAAAACTGGACAGCTACATGCAAAAGAATGAAATTGGGGGCGCCTGGGTGGCTCAGTCGGTTGAGCGTCCGACTTCAGCTCAGGTCATGATCTCGCAGTCTGTGGGTTCGAGCCCCGCGTCCGGCCCTGTGCTGACGGCTCAGAGCCTGGAGCCTGCTTCAGATTCTGTGTCTCCCTCTCTCTCTGCTCCTCCCCCACTCATGCTCTGTCTCTCTCTGTCTCAAAAATAAATAAACATTAAAAAAATTTAAAAAAAAAGAATGAAATTGGACCACTTTCTTATACTGTAAATCAAAAATGGATTAAATACCTAAATGTGAGACCTGAAACCATAAAACTCTTAGAAGGAAATATAGGCAGTAATTTCTTTAACATCACTCTCACCACATTTTTCTAATCTGTCTCCTCAGGCAAAGAAAATAAAAGCAAAAATAAACGATTGGGACTCCATCAAAAAAAAAGGCTCTTGCACCATAAGGGAAACCATCAATAAAACAGAGAAAACCTACTGAGTGGGAGAAGATATTTTCAAATGGCATATCTGATAAAAGATTAGTATCCAAAATATATAAAGAACTGATACAACTCAACGCCAAAAAGACAAATAATCCAATTAAGAAATGGGCAGAGGACTTGAATAGACATTTTTCCAAAGAAGGCATCCAGATGGCCAACAGATACGTGAAAAGATAGTCAAAATCATTAATCATCAGGGAAATGCAAATCAAAACCACAATGAGACTATCACCTTATACATGTTAGAATGGCTAACATCAAAACACACACACACACACACACAGAAACAGCAAAACAAGGACAAGAAATAAAAAGTATTGGAGAGGAGGTGGAGAAGAAGGAACTCTCGTGCACTTTAGTGAGAATGTAAACTGACGCAGCTGCTGTGGAAAACAGCATGGCGTTTCCTCAAAAAACTATAAATGGAAATACGACATGATCCAGTAATTCATTTACTGGGTATTTATACATAAAAAAGAAAACACAAATCTGAAAAGATGCATGCACCCCTATGTTTACTGCAGCATTATTAACAATAGCCAAGATCTGGAAACAACTCTAGTGTCCATCAATAGATGGATAAAGAAGATGGATACACACACACACACACACACACACACACACACACACACACACACACATATGCAATAGAATATGATGAGATCTTGCCATTTGCAATAACATGGATGGACCTAGAGGGTATTATGCTAAATGAAATAAGTCAGAGAAAGACAAATGCCATATGATTTAACTTATATGTGGAATCTAAAAAATAAAATGAGCAAAAAGCAGAAACAGACTCGTAAATACAGAGAATAAACTGATAGTTGCCAGAAGGGAGGGGACGGGGGGATGGACAGAATGGGTGAAGGGGAGTGAGAGATACAGGCTTCCAGTTATGAAATGAATAAGACATGGCAATAAAAGGCACTAGCCTTTATACAGGCAGTAGCACTGTATAGTGACAGATGGTAGCTACACTTGTGATGAGCACAGCATAATGTAGAGACTTCCACAATCACTATTGTACAGCTGAACATTGTGTACATTGTGTGTCAGCTATACTTCAAAATTTTGAAAAGACACCATTCAGAGAATGAGAAAACAAACAACAGACTGGAAGAAAATATTTGCAGATCATATTTCTAACAAAGGACTTGTCTTGGGTGACGGGCATTGAGGAGGACAATTGTTGGGATGAGCACGGGGTGTTGTATGTAAGCCAATTTGACAATAAGTTATATTCATAAAAAAGAAAATATATAAACAACTCTCAAAACTCAAAAAATTAAGAAAACAACCCAATTAAAGAAAATAGACAAAATATTTAAATAGAAACCTTGCCAAAATAGATACACAGATGGCAAGAAAGTATATGAAAAGATGTTCCACATTATTACTCATTAGGGAAATTTAAATTAAACCTACAATGAGATACCGCTAACACCCATCATAGTAACTAAAAAAAAATAATGTTTTTAATCACTATACCAAAGCAAGGATAAGGCACAAGGAATTCTCAGATGCTACTAGTAGAAATGTAAAATTATATAGCCACTAAAAAACCTCTCTGGCAGTTTCTTATAAAGTTAGATACATTTGTGATACGAGCCAGCAAAAACTCTCCTAGGTATTTCCCTGAAAGAAATAAAAACTTTTATTCACACACAAAAAAATTTACGCAGAGGTTTGCAGCACCTTTATCTGTACAGCCGGAAGTAGGGAATAACCCCCAGGTCCTTCCACTGGTAAATGTATGACCCAATTTTGATAGAGCCATCCAAAGAGTACTATTTATCAAAAACAAAAACAAGACACGACTGACTTACATACAATGGAGTGAACCTCAAATGCATTTTCCTGAGTGAAAGAAGTCCAACCAAAGACACGACGTATTGTATGAGTCCATTTATATGACAAATCAGTAAAGGAAAGATAAACCCACCACAATTAAAAGAGGAAAACCAGGTAAAGAATGCAAATTCATGAAAGAATGCCAGTGCCCATAAATATACGTTGGTCAAATATATTTAGAAAATACACATAAAAATGCAAGATGTTACCATTTGTATTTATCAGTTTGGAAAAGTACTTTAAATTATTTAAGATGCCCAATGTTGAGTTTTTTTGAAGTGTAAGAAACAATCTGCATTTTTAGTGGGAGTATACAACTTTCTGTTTCTGGAGGGGAGAGTGATAATTTACATCAACATTTTATATCGTCAATCATTAGCCCAAACGTACCACTGCTCACACACAAACACACAAAATGGATATTAGGAAATCATTACATGTACTGGCAAAAATATAAACACAAATATAATCAGTATGGTATTATCCGTAAAAGTAAGAAAATTAACAAAACATAACTATGCCTCAATAGGAAACTGGTTATATATCATTATACATAACAACGGACCCTCAGTCATTTCCAGGGCTAACACTCCATGGCTCTGAATTCATTAACATTCAATTTTCAAGATGTTTCAGGATCTAGAGGGTCCATATCGCTGTGCTAAGTGCTCAGGTTACAAATAAGGCACAGACCTGAGTCTCAGGGATCTTATGGTTTAAAAGAAGATCTAGTCTTGCAAATTAACCACTTCAATAAGCAGTAAGCACACGTGATAAAGGTATTTATAAGTTCCTAATGGTGTGCAGAGGAGGGTCATTTAATTCAGACTCTAATGAAGACCCACTTGGCAAAGAGTTAATACTTCCTGCATTTTGCACTAATAATTTACCCGATGCCACAGAGCCGTAAGTTTGTTTTGTTTTGTTTTTGTTTTCTCTTTTTGTTTTGTTTTTGTTTTTGTTTTTTGTCAGTACTGGAGCATGTGTCTGCCTGTGAGTAGATCCTAGACTTCCATCCACCACTTCTGGTTGGGATCAGGAATATCCATGGGGAAGAGATCATTCTTGGGGCTAAATTAGAAGGAGCTATGTGCCCAGTATAGTGGCCTGGCTCATTTTCTTCACAGAGCACAGGGAACACAGTGGATCCTTAGCAAAAGCTTGTTGTTTAAGTGATTTTCCAAAATTCTCCAAGAGGGGATTGTCATAAGGTATGCTAAGATGAAGTGCCAAGGCTTGGCTTAACCAACATTGGCAAGAATAAACTGTACTTGTTGGATATATCTGATATAGTTACACACTGGTAAGTGTTGAGGATTAAAATTCTTAAACCCAATTCCCTCTTTATTATTATAAACACTGGGTCATGGAGATGCTAATATGCCCTCTTAAAAAATCTGAACTCCAATAGATTGTCCAGAGGAAGTTTTGGTATGAATCCTACTAATCTTCCAGCAGCTGCCATGCCCAGAGAGAATTCTGAAAACCAAAAAGTTCTTTGTTAATTTGTGATCACCTTCCCTAAAGAAAACAACTAAAGATTTAAAAATGATAATGAAACCATTCATTCGCACTAAGTTTAAAGATAAATCACTTGATCAGGCTTTTAGGAAGGAGGAGGGAAGGGAAGAAGCAATTAATTTATTTTTTTCTTCCTTTGAACAATGCATAGGTAATAGCCCATTGTGTGTGCAAATTATAGCCAAGCTGCAAAAATGCTGTATAATTTTAACATTCTACTAGCCTTTCCCAATCAATCTCATTGATGTTCTTTCCAAGTATAAAAAATGGAAGTTTGGCTTCTTCAACTTAAAGAAAATATAAGATCTCATTCTGTGCTTCTTAGTTGCTTTGTTATGATGCTTTAATGCCACCAGTATAAATAGATTTCTTTCTTTCTCCTAGAGTCGAATGCTCATTTTTGATTCTAGAATGACAGAATCTGCTTCTCTGAAGCTGTGATGAATGAGGTATATGTACTTTTCTAACTCTTCTGTTTACGTCCAAAAGATGCACTTGAAGAAGGGAATTGCTAGTTGTCAGAATTGGATGCTCATTTTTCCACACTGGTGAAATATTTCCTGACTGTCTTTGTCTCAACTAGAGAACAAGCAAGCAAGACAGTCATCATAAAATCCTAAGGAAGCAGGCAAAACTCCCTTGCAGACTTGCTCGGAAAAATCCAGATCAAAATCTGGAAAATGTATCAACTGCAATGATACACGGATAAGCATTTTTAAACAATGCCTCTTCAAATACCTGTCAACCACCCAAATTCCCAAAGAATATACAAAGCCCAAAATTTTCACTAAAGCCAAGTAATATTGGGAATGCTGGGATGATTATATAAATTTCATTAACTCCTACAATATCCTAGAAAATTACTACTGTTAATGATCTTCCCAGATGAAAGCAATGTGACTCCATAGATTAAGAGTCAGTCTCAAGGTCACTGAGCTAGTAAGTACTGGAGTCGAGAGTCAAACCTAGAAACATGTGACTTCAAAGCCCAGGCTCAACCAAACCATCTCATTGCCAAGGATGTGGGGATGACTGCAAGATATAGTTTTTAACACTTGGCTGGGCTGGAAAACACAGCCAACATTTTCTCTCTCCATCCCACTGCCCCTTGCGCCAATCAAAAGACACACTGCATTCTCTACTCCCATAAATAAAAATCAAGAACCATAAATAATTATTTTTAATATATTTTTAAACTCCAGTGAGATATAATTTTTTTTAATTCTTTTAATGTTTATTTATTTTTGAGACAGAGAGAGACAGAGCATGAGTGGGGGAGGGGCAGAGAGAGGGGGAGACACAGAATCCGAAGCAGGCTCCAGGCTCTGAGCTGTCAGCACAGAGCCCGACGCGGGGCTCGAACTCAGGACCATGAGATCATGACCTGAGCCGAAGTCAGACGCTCAACTGACTGAGCCACTCAGGCGCCCCTCCAGTGAGATACAATTTGAGTGAAGACTGTGATAGGCAATGACGCCTAGTTTAAAAGGATTTTATTTTATAGACTTGGCTCTTTGTGAAGTTGATTTTTACCTATTTGCTGTTGATATAAGCAGACAAATGGTAGGGTATTGAGAACAGAAGGGCATAGCAACAAAAATGCATGCTTCCTTATTTGCTCCCAAGACAGTGACTTTTGTATTATCTCTCCCCTGAAACAATACTTTTACTCCCAGTACTTTGTGTTGATACTGCATCTCATCAAAAGAGTTTTCTTTTTTTGTCTCTCTGTCTCCTCAAATCTGTTGCTTGTCTCTCTGTCATGGGTCTACTCAATACCAAGAAATTTTCATGTTATCTCATTTCATCCACTAGGGAAGAACTGTCCTATTTTCTACTGCATGTTTACATGCACGACAATAAGACGTGAACTTAAATTTTAAGTCCAGATAGTTCTGACTTAATTTCTACAATATCATGACACATTTCTAGTATCCTTTCTTGGTCTTTTTGCCTTTATTTCTCTATATAGCCTGCCTTCACTGAATTTCCTTTCATTGCCCTTCTGACCAAAGATATATCTTCACTCCTATTCCTTTCCTCTCTTTTTTTTACCTCCTTATTCTACCTGCACTAGACCACAATCTGACTAGTTTACCATTTCTAGGTCTATACTATACATTTATTCATTCAATCATTCATTCATTAATCCCTTCATTTAATAATTCAACAAATATCTATGAAACATATATTCTGTGTCAGGCCCTCTCATGAGAATCACATACCCCCCTGTCTATGAAGGAGCCCTTCGTCAACCAACACAAACACAGGAGAAAGTATAACCAGGTCTAGGAAGCAAAATGGCTGGGCATTCCATTTCATGGAAATGGGGACATCTTTCCACATACACATTTTTTCCAAAAGTGAAAACCTGGCTTATATAATTTGGATCCTAAGTAACTTTTTAAAATCTAACTTATCATGCATATTTTCTAATGAGATTAAATATTCTTTGAAATATTCTTTTAATGACTCTATAATAATCAGTGCATAGATTTTTTATAACTTATTTTTAAATTCTACCCCTGTTGGTGATAGAGGTTGTTTCAATTTTCTCCTCTATTAGACTGATAATGTTGCAATGATTTATCCACATTTCTCTTTTTTAAAATTTTTTTAATGTTTTCCATTTTTGAGAGACAGAGAGAGACAGAGCGCCAGCTGGAGAGGGGCAGAGGGAGAGGGAGAAACAGAATCTGAAGCAGGCTCCAGGCTCTGAGCTGTCAGCACAGAGCCTGATGCAGGGCTTGAACCTACAAACTGTGAGATCATGACCTAAGCTGAAGTCAGATGCTCAATTGACTGAGCCACCCAGGTGTCCCTGACTATATATCTTATTGTACTTATAAGGTAGATGCCTAGAAGTGGATCTTCTGATTCAGAAAAAGGAACATTGGAAAGTGTCCATAACATACCTTGCTAAAGTACTTCCTAGAAGTTTCAAATGTGCATGCTCGCCGGCCATCTCGAAGGGGCCACCTCCCAGCACTCAGTATTAAGTACATAAAATTTTTAAAAATTCAATTTAACACATGAAAAAGAATACTTTGTTACATAAACTTCCCTTCATTTGATTATTCACAAGGTTTAAAATATTCCCAAAGACTTATTGGTTATTTGAATTTCTTTAGTTTATTTCTTTGCCCTCGTAGCCCACTGAGTCATTACTATATTTTATATCGATTTATAAAAGCATCTCTTTGTGAAATGTTAATTTTGATTAAAACATTTCATTATTTGGCATTTTATTTAAAAGTGTAAAGCATGCCTCCATTTCCATTAAATCAAATATTCCTACAACATTTATTAAAAGTCTACTGGTTTCAGATGATTGACTGAGCCAACAGTGCTTTTCCCCCTCTCTACTGAGGGAGATACAGTAGAAAAAAAGGAAATAAAATCAGAGGAACATAAAAGAACACAAGGGGAGCATCAGCAGAGGAGAAATTTCAACAGATTTTTTTTTCTATCAGAAATAAATGGAAGCTTATCGCGGGTGTTCATATATGTCCAAACTCATCCAAATGCATAGTTTAGATAGGTGCCATTTTTTATCTATCAATTATATTTCAGTAGGCTTTAAACATAGATGGAAGCATGTTGATAATTGAAACAGTCTGGAAGGGACTGTTTCAATCAAAAGGGGAGGAAGCAGAAGACAAATCCCATCTGACTAATAGAGCTACAAGCTACAAGGAGGGTCGTGCTGACAAGAGGAAGGGTAAACATGAAGAGGAAGACTACTTCCTTCCCAGAAAAATCCCGATGGTCATTCTGGTCATTCGTATCTGCTTCCCCATGCCTATCTACATAAGAGATAGCTGAGTGTTTATGCCCATGCAAACAAACAACAGAATCTGGAGAACACTATGCTAAGTGAAATAAGCCAGACGTTGAAAGGAAAAAAAGTCTGCATGATCTCACTTAAATGTGGAATCTAAAAAATTTGGATATATAGAAGCAGAAAGTAGAATAGTGGTTATGAGGAGGGATGATGAGGTAGAGGAAATGGTAGATGTTGTTTAGAATGTACAAAGTTGCAGTTCTGTAGGAGAAATCTAGAACAAATCTAGAAATCTAATGCACAGCACCATGACCATAGTTAACAAGAGAGTAGCAAATACCAGAAAGTTGTTGAAAGATTAGGTTTCCGGGGCTCTAACTACACGCGCGTGTGCACACGGTAACTATGTGAGATTATCTGTTAATTAGTTTGACTATAGTAATCATGTCACTATGTGTCTGTATATCAAATCATCGTGTTGTATACCTCAAATATATATAATTTTTATTTAAAATTCAATTATTTAAAATTTTAAAATAAAGAAATTAAGTGGGTACCCTGGGAAAGCTAAGGCTGCTGGGGGGTGGAGGAGTAGGGACTGGACGGGGGCAGCACAAGCCCTAGTAAAATGCACATCACTGATGGGGGCAGGGTCACCAGCATAATAGTCAGCCCCTGGCTGCTCACCCTAAAGACATGGCTGATAGACCCAGCAAGCACAGAGTGTTCTGTTTTAACACTCAAAACCTCATTTTTATATACTACAGCCTGTTTATCTTTATTGTGGGATTATCGCCATTGTTTTTCACGCTTAGAAAAATCACCTAAACTCATGATCAACTTAAATATTGCTTATCTTTTCTATAATATTTTCAGTTTTAAACATTTCACACTTTAATCTCTCAAAAATGTATTTTCTAATGTATCATAAGATCTAACCTAATATTTTGAATATCAAATTTAAAACATTATTTTTGATAATAAATAATAATATTAATAATATAATAATAATAATAAATTATAATATAATATAATATAATAATATATTATAATAATATAATAATAATAAAATGATAATAATAATAAAATAATAATAATTTTTTTTGAGAGAGAGAGGGAAGGGGGGCAGAGAGACAGAGAGGGAGACACAGAATCTGAAATAGGTTCCAGGCTCCGAGCTGTCAGCACATAGCCTGACGCGGGACTCGAACTCTCAAACCGCAAGATCATGACCTGAGCCGAAGTCAGACATTTAACTGACTGAGCCACCCAGGTGCCCCATATGTTTTTATACAAACTACGGAGTTTTTAAAAAGCTATTTACTCTTTTCCATCTTCCTATCTCTGGGCTAATATGTCAACTCCACTCTGCTTTAATTTTTACTTCAAAATACCTTTTAATATTTGAAAAGGCAGAGTCCCTTTTACTATATTTTTCAAAATCATCCTATTTATCTCCCAGATTAAATTTAGTAACATTTCACCAAAGTCTCCAAAACCTCTCATAATATTTTAATTGGTATTGTCTTAAAACTATAAATAAAGAACAGATAATATTAAAATATTTAGTCTTCCTCCTCAGGAATACTCTGTCTCTTTATTAATTTATATACATTTTTTCCTTATGGTAAAATTTTGCCATTTTCTTCACATAACAGCCAAACATTTTTCTTCATGGTTATCATCAGGTATTTTTGGCTTACTACTGTGAAATGATATTTCTCTCTAGTAATTCTTTTTTAGCTATTGTCATTAAATTTTTATTGTTATCAAAACATATACACATACGGAGAGTAAAAGGGTCAAATACATTTACAAACCCGGTTACAACTAAGAAGACTCTCACGCCAGCCGTCATTCCTACCAGTAGCCTTCAAATGTTTGAATCGATTTCCTTTCTTCATTCCTACCAGTAACCTTCAAATGTTTGAATCGATTTTTTTTTGGTAGTTAACTCCACATTTCTAGAAAACATGCTTACATTACTATTTATCGAGATTTTTTAGTTTTAAGTACTATCTACTGATTTTCTCCCATAAAAAGTCTAAGTAATCTTTCTTTTACAACTCCATTCCATCCTTCAAAAATTTTTTGAGAGATAATTGACATTTAACATTCTATTTCTTTGGGCGTACAACACAATGATATATACAAATATTTGTATATTGCACAAGTCACCACAATAAGTGTAGTTAACATCCGTCACCATAAATAGTTACAAAAAGTCTTTTTTCTTGTGATGAGCACTTTTATGATCTGTTCTCTCAGCAACTTTCAAATACAGTATTATTAAATACAGTCACCATGCTGTATATTACATCCCCATGACTTATTTTATAACTTATTTAATAACTTATTTTATAACTTTCAATGCTCCCTTTACCCATTTTGCTCGGTCTCGTAATTTTTATTTGATAAATGTTTACATTGTTATTTGTACGTCAATGTTACTGAGAGCCAAACAGTAGTTTAACTTTCCTGGTCAACTTTTTATTCTGACATGGTCATTGTCTTGCTTATATTTGTTTATTTGAACAATAAACAAATGTTTGTTTCTTTTATTTATGTTTTTTTAATGTTTATTCATTTTTTGAGAGAGACAGAGCACAAGCAGGGGAGGGGCAGAGAGAGAGGGAGACACAGAATCCAAAGCAGCCTCCAGGCTCTGAGCTGTCAGCACAGAGCTTGACACGGGGCTCGAACTCATGAACCAGGAGATCATGACTGAGTTGAAGTCTGACGCTTAACCGACTGAGCCACCCAGGTGGCCCAGAGTGGGGTTTTTTAGAGGGAGTGAGGAGGGCATAGCTTTCCATGTACTACTCTTTACCATCATTTTCTTTCCCTGCAGGGCGAAATCCTCTCAAGATATCCAAACACATAAAGTGTTCTTTCATGTTCGTCTTCTTCAAGAAGTTTTTACTAGAGATGTATGCTCTTTAGGTCTACTTCAGGTGTGATCTCTCTACCTATAATTTTTCTTTTGATCTTTCTCTTCCGTTGAAGATCTCTCTGGTATGTTGGATCCATGTTTCCTGAATTCCATTTTTTCCTCCTTACTTTATTGCCATATTTTGGCAAAGCGCATCCTCCAGTAGCTTCCTGAAGCAAAGGAAGTAAGTTTTTGCCTGTCTATAAACGCCTTTATTCTGCCCTCACACTTAGTTGATAGTGACGTTGAGTATAGAATTCTAAATGAGAAATTATTTTCATTCAGAAATTTTGAAGGCATTTCTATGCATGTCTTCCAGTTTCTAGTGTCTCTGTGGAAAGTACTTTGCCAGACTCTTGGTCCTTTGCAGCACCTCTTTTATTTTCTGGGAAAGCTTGTAAGATATCTTCTTTTTCCCTTGTGTTCTGAAATTTTGCAATGAGATGAGGGTTTTGTTTTTTGTCTTTTGTTTTTTTCATCCATTTTGCAGGGGACCGAGTGGGCCTTTCAACTCCAGCATCATGGATTGCTCACGAGCACTTCCATTCTAGATCTTCTTTCATTTTCTTGAATTATTTCGTTTTTCGTCTCCTTGTCCATTTCCTCTTTTCTCGTTTTCTGAACCTCTTATCCCCTGCTGTACTCATTAGTCTCTTCCTCCAATTCTCCTTTTTCTCTCTCTTTCTCATCTGAGATTTGACTCTACTTTCTGAGATAGAGCCTCGATTCATTGTCCAATTCTTCTTTTAAATTTTGCCTTTCTGCAATTACAGTTTTAATTTCCTATGGCTCTATTTTGTTCTCAAAATGTTATTTGATTTTACTCCTGTTCTGAAGGGTTGGGTGGGTTTTTAAAAATTTTTTATTTACTTTTGTTTATTTTTAAGTTTATTTATTTTGAGAGAGAGAGAGAGCAGGGCAGGGGCAGAGAGAGAGGGAGAGAGCATCCCAAGAATGCTCCATGCTATCAGTGTGAAGCCCGAGGCAGGTCTTGAACTCACAAATCCTGAGATCATGACTTGAGCCAAAATCAAGAGTGGGACACTTAACCAATGAGTCACCAAGGTGTCCCACGTTTATTTATTTTTTAAAATATCTCTTTAAATAATATCAGCATTATTTATAATAGCCAAGACATGGAAGCAACCCAAGTGTCCATTGGTAATTGAATGGATAAAGAAGATGTGGCATATATATATATATACACACACAATAGAATATTATTCAGCCATAAAAAAAGAATAAAATCTTGCCATTTGCATCCAACATGGATGGAGCTAGTGAATTTCACTTTATGCTAAGTGAAATAAGCCAGTCAGAGAAAGATAAATACCATAAGATTTCACTCATATGTGGAATTTAAGAAACAAAGCAAATGAACAAACAGAAAAACAGACTCTTATTAAATAGAGAGAACAAACTGGTGGTTGCCACAGGGGAGGGAGGTGGGGGGATAGGTGAAATAGATCAAGGGGATTAGAGTACACTTATCATCGTGATGAGCACTGAGAAATGTATAGAATTATTGAATCATCACATTGACACCTAAAACAAATTTAACACTGTATGTTAATTATACTTGAAGAAAAAGTTAAATTAAAAAAAATTAAAAATTAAAAATTAAAATATCTCTTGGAACAATTTGTTCCTTCCAAGTTCCTTTAATATTTGTGGTAGATGTGATCACCGTGTTCCCTCATATTTTAGAAACAAAAACTAAAAAATTGATTGGAAACACTGTGGACACCAGAAGATGTCTTCACAGTGGGATGATCTGATTGAACCAAGTTCATCTGGAAATCCCCAGCGTTACATTTTTTTAGTCTTTCCACTTGAACTGGTCAAGTTCACTACAAAAGCCTCTTATGGGCTCCCGACCGGAAGATGTAAACTAACTGTTCTCTGTTTTCAAGGGCCACCAAGAGAGAGGAAAGTAAAGATCTCAATAGTTGGTGAATGAATGTAACCAGTGTCCTTCTTCTTGTACTAACACTCTTCATTGAGGCTGGAAGCTCCCACAGATACCCTCTGCAGAGAATACACTCGGTCTTCTGCTACCACAATAATGAAGGGCAATCATTGCGTGAGCGAGGATGGGGGCAGGCTGGGCAGTTTACACAGCCTTTTAATCCCTCTTCCTGTTTCAAGGTCCGTATCACTCACACCTACTGCCACCTATTTCTGAGCCTTTTGATGGATCCACGGTAAAAATTAGTTTACTTCACTATTTTCCCTACTGGCAGCCTAGAATTCACATTTCTAGGGTCTGTAAGTGAATTTTGCATGAGAAATGATCAACCTTAACCTAACCAATAACATTCTCCCTTCACTTTTGTGCTTCCAAAAGATCCTTCATGTTGTTTATTCTTGTGGGTGAATACCTTTAGCTGGTAGTCTCATTACTTTTTTTTAGTCTGATATAGATATAATGATATCTATAATAGTATATATAATAAGGACATATATAAGTTATAAAATTATAGAGTTTAATATAAATTAAAATAGCATATATTATATATGATATATAATATAAATATATATTATATAATACATAATATAATATAAACATGTAATATAAATATATAATATATAAGTGTATATTTATGAATATTATAAACATTATGTTTATAATATAAAATTATGTATTTATATATGTAAGATATAATATATAAATAATATATAATATTTTATAAATAAATATAAATAAAATATCAAATATATAATTATATAATATAATATAAATATATATAATATAAATATATAAATTTTATATAAAAATATTTATATACATATACATAATTTTATATATACATATATATATATATATATATACACATATTTGCTGTTCTTGTTTCCTTCATGTGTTATCACATTTGCCAGAACTTCCAGGAAAATGTTGCATAACATTAGTTTTAGTGGCTATTATTTTTTTTATTGCTAAGTTTCTCATGTTTTACCATTGAGGTTTTGTTTCACCATTAGTTGTTGGTAGTACACATTTTTTACTATCTTTTTTTTTTTTAAAGTTTATTTATTTTTGAGAGACATAGAGGCACAGCGTGAACAGGGGAAGGGCAGAGAGAGAGGGAGACACAGAATCGGAAGCAGGCTCCAGGCTCTGAGCCGCCAGCACAGAGCCCAACGCGGGGCTCGAACCCACAGACTACAAGATCATGACCTGAGCCGAAGTCGGCGGCTCAACAGACTGAGCCACCCAGGCGCCCCGCATTTTTAATTATCTTAAGAGAATATCATTCATATATCTTAAGAAAGTGTCAAAGCTATATGTTTACAGAGGAGTAAAAGCAAATTTCATATGTTGCATTAAAAGTATATGCATTTTAAAATTATTCACAACTAACATAGATTGGCTTTGGAAACTGCCTTCAGAACAAATTACCCAAGGGGCGCCTGGGTGGCTCAGTCGGTTAAGTGGCCAACTTTGGCCCAGGTCATGATCTCACAGTTTGTGAGTTCCAGCCCTGCATTGGGCCTGTGCTAACAGCTGAGAGCCTGGATCCTGCTTTGGATTCTGTGTCTCCCTCTGCCCCTCCTCTGCTCATACTCTGTATATTTCTCTCTCTCTTTCAAAAATAAACATTAAAAAATTTTTTTCAAGTTTTAAAAAAAGAAAAAGAACAGATTACCCAAATTTAAAAAAAAAAAACCCTAAGACTTATAAGAAATATCTATTGAATTTTATTTTGTCCAATGCATGTTCATTCATTAACCATTCACTTACCAACAATATGGGGGTCCTGCTATGTGGCAGGCATTGGGCAAAGTAAACAAGGTCCTTAAAGCTACGGAGCTGACACCTTGGTCATGTTGCAATCAAAGGGTCCAGATATGCAGATTGAGTGGTTAGGAAAGACTTCTCAGAATACATGGACATCGAAGCAGAGGTTTAGGGCCGAGTAATATGGTAAACGATGGTGTTATTTAATGAATTGGGAACCACGGTGAAGGCAAGCCTAAAGGAGTCACAAGTTACATTCGGGCATATTACATATACAATATCTGTCAGGCAACCGTGGTGGAAAAGTCAAGTCGGCAGGCTGATATACAAATGTGGAGCTCAGGGGGGAGATGCCAGAACTGTAGATGTAAATTCAAGGATAAATTACATTTAAAAATATGCGCCTGCATGATATCATCAAGGGGGTGAAGTCACTAGAGAGGAGAGGAGAGGAGGAATGAAGACGAAGCCCTGAGGAACACCAAGAAATTATAGGATTGGAAAGGAGCCAGCAAGAGCGTCTGAGAAGGAGCGTCCACAGAGACAGGGGGAAAACCAGGAGAGTGGAAAATACTCAGCATCTGCAGAGAAAGGAGAGCTCATCACTCACAAACAGTTGTACCTGTGGCTGGAAAATGCAAACATTCAACACGTCTGGGTGAGGAGTACAGGGGAATCCCTTGCACTATTTCCGTGACTTTCTTTTTGGGAATTGAAATGGTTTTGCAATGAAAAGTGAACATTTAAAAAATAAATTTAAAAGTCCAGTGTGCAAAAACCTTAAAAGCTGGGAACAGGTAAAATTAAATATAAGAACATCATAACATTCAGACAAGGCTTTCAAATTGGTAGTGTTTTTCTCTCTAGGCTCCTACTAAAAGTCAATGTGTAGAATTTTGGCAAGTCTCAAATTAAATAATTAAATGGTTAGAAAATAAGTAGTCCAGGGGTTTATGAATCAAATAAAGGAATATTTACGGAGGATTTACTGCCTGCAAATAACAGGGCTACATGGTAGGTAATACATAAATGAAGAAAATGCCATTTCTTTCCTCAGTGAGCCTCCAGTCCAATAAAGAGCCAAGATGTAAACTAACGTGATAAACTCGACAACTCTCAATTAGTGATCAAATAAACACAATTAAACAAGAGTTTAGAGACGCCCTAATTTGGTGACATTGCCAAATGTATCTTTCTGATCTGCGGTACGGGCTCACAGGGAGTTATTCCTGGGGCAGGGCTGTTTCTACCCATCTTGGCAGATTATAGCTCCTTCTCATCGCTCAACCCACATCCTTAGGTCACAGGAATGTCCTAAGGACAGCACAGATAGCACAGAAAAACAGAACAGCCTCAGAAGTGCCGTTTTCAAACAAGCGGAACCAAATCCCCAAACTGCCATGTCTGGAGCCTGCCATACCTATGTATATCCCCTTAACCTTAAAAACAAAATTGCCAGGGGTGCCTGGGTGGCTCAATCTGTGGAGTATTGACTTTGGCTCAGGTCATGAACTCCCGGTTCATGAGTTTGAGCCCCGAGGCGGGCTCTTCGCTGACAGCTCAGAGCCTGGAACCTGCTTCAGATTCTGTGTCTCCCTCTCTCTCTACCCCTCCCCCGCTCACCTTTTGTCTTTCTCTCTCTTCTCTCGAAAATAAATAAACATTTAAAAAAGTTTTTAATTAAAAAAATACTATTGCCAGTTATTTTACCAGCAAAAAATGTTTTTTTTTTTCATGAATAGCAGAGAATTACAACTTCAGACAAGCAAGCTACAGGGAAACCATAGGCAGGTCCTGAGAACAAAGGAGAGAAAAGCTCTTTTACACTGAAAAGGGGGAAGTTGAGAAGCTGTTAAAAACAAAAGTCCATCCAGTAAATTGGGAGTTGGAAGTGTAGCAACTTTTCATTGGCTGAGTTGCGTCAGTCTCTCATTGGCTGGGCTGTTGCCGGGGCAACGGGGAGGGGTCTGAAGAAAGCCTTTGTTGCCCCTGCTGGGGTTCTAGCATAGAAGCTAAACGAGTAGGAATTCACATGGTCTACCCCTTGGGTCTGCAGTTGACCACGAGTGGTAGTGTCTGAGAGCTCCCCCTTCTGGCCTCCCGACTGCATTTTAAATGAGTTTTCCTTTTATTAATTTCCACAATCTTTTCAGGTGAGAAGAAAATCCGATTATTTAAGCTGATTGAGTGCTTGCTGTTTTAACCGAAATCACTTTAACTGATATAATGTCACACCGCCCAAATGTCACCACCACAGAGTCACTAAATTTTCTATTGTCTCTGTCTAACCCCATTGGCCATCGTATTGCCCCATTTTATTTTATAATAGCACTTTCAAACTCTCTGAAATCATTATTTTTTATTTATGTGCTTTGTCGCTCATTAGCTGATTCCTCCACTGGGGCAACATTCCCATTAAAGAAGAGATTGCGTCTGTATTGTTCTACCCTAAACCTCTGTCACCTCTGTTTACTTCATCACAGAGAAGCACTTAAAAAATACTTGCTAAATGAATAAATAAAAATTAAAACTCTACAAGGGAGGTAGGATTTAAGTTCGGAAGGATCCCAGGACCTGGGGTAGCCTGGAAACAGTGGATGTTGGTGTGTTTTCTAGGGAGGCATAACAGGATGAAAACACTAGTCACGCCTCTTTGTCATGACTGGGTCCCACTCCCTGAGCTTTGCTACAAGGCTTGCTGAGATTTCAGTAGTGGCCTGAGCAGCAAGGAAAGGAATCTGGGAATGGGCTTAACTGGAGGTAGGGAACTGACCAGCTGTAGGATAGACTGTTGAAGGCATTGTCCAAAAATCTAATGAGAGTGTACAGGCAAGGTTTTGTGTATTCAAACAATATCAGTACCCAAAAAGGTCTCACATAGTGAGTGGAGGGAGAGAGAAAAAGGCTTAGGTAGCTGTGTGCCAACCCAAGCGTTTACAGTCTGTCTTGGTTGCAATTCAGTTTATCTTTCCTGAGCAGGACAGAGAGATCATAGTTCTCCTGACCCTGGAAGAGAGAGTTAGGACGAGCTCAGTGGCCAGTGCTCCAGCCAAGCAGGCTGAGTTCTGAGCAAGGCTCCAGAACTAACATGTGAACCATGCCAATGAAGTAGGTTCCTATGTACGGTCCAAAATGTATGGAATCGTATGGACCAGATCAGAGGTGTTGAGCTCACGCATCTGCAGCACCAGCCTATGGGTGTATACAGTGGATCGGTGAGCGTGCACTCTCTCTAAACTAGAGGGTGGCTACTCAGATCCATCTGCTTAACGCCATGCACAACAATGAAAGCCACGATATTGCTAGATCTGAGCTGGAAATCTGAATATTTTTGTCCCAGCATCCCACATTATAAATGTTGACAACTCACTTAACGGTTCAAACAATACCATGCTACTCCATGGGGCTCACAACAAACTTCTTCACCCAGGCAGGACTCACACAGCCCCAAGCCTGTGGCTCAAATCTCAGTAACTCCACCTGCTGCCAGCAAAGGAAGCTAAGTCTGGTTCAAGTAGAAGGTTTGTGTATTGGGGAATGAGAGATCAGGCTAAGGACATAGACGATGGAAATCCAATTTGTTGTAAAGAAATATTACCGGGGTATGAGGCTAATCAAAAGACAGAGACCCCTTTACCATAAGTAGAAGTATAATGAATATGCCAGAACTTGGTTTACCTAATAGAAATACTTGCACCCCTGAGTAGATACACCTGTCTTGTTAGCAGGCAGCCTAGGACCAAATGAACCAGAAAAAAAAAATCACAAATGTTACAATTAAAATTCTCATTTTTTTTTTAAATGTCCCTATGCTGAACTGACCCTACAGCTATGGCAATGAACATCAAGGAAGATTTGGGAAAAAAAGTCTGCAAAAAGTGAGCGATGCAAGCTCATAGCTTTCCTCCTCAGTTCCTAAATTTATTCTCAAAGCTAAAGAGGAATTATTCAGGAACAAATGCCTCTTCCCCCTTGCCCTCAATCTGCCGGACGTGGGCTTACATCACTGTGGAGAAAGAGTGACGGTTTGTGAACAGAAAACAGTCTTTGGAACGTGGTCATTTACCTGTTAAGGTGAAATTAGAGGAAATCTGTCTCCTCACTGCCGTCCGTGCATACCGATGGGTACCTGAGAGCGCACAGCGTGGGCACACGATCGCCGGGGGAACCAGCCTCCATCCTGCCTCAGCAGGTAACACAACCTGCTGATAAAGCACCAGGGGAAACACTGCCTACAGCTTAGGTCTTTGCCGATCGGTTTCAAACCCATAGAGGAAGACCCAGAGCAGTGATTCCTGGGTGGAAATAATTACGTCGTGAAATCTGAATCTGCCGTAAAAGAAACTGAAGGTCTTTCATCGGGTGAATTCACAGCTCAGGAACTTCACACTGCCTAGCCAGTCGCTTTAAGTGTACAAATGCTTTCAGTGTAATTTGTTTCCATAAATATTCATTTTTCTTTATCCACACCACGATCATCATCACCCTCGTCACCGTCACCATTAACAAACGAGCAGCGGGGCACCTGGGTGGCTCAGTCAGTTAACATCCGTCCAACTTGGGCTCAGGTCATGGTCTCACAGTTTGTGGGTTCAAGCCCCGCGTCGGGCTCTGTGCTGACAGCTCAGAGCCTAGAGCCTGCTGCAAATTCTGTATCTCCCTCTCTCTGTCCCTCCCATGCTTGTGCTCGGTCTGTCTCTCTCTCTCTCAAAAAAAAAAAAAAAAAAGCAGCAATTACATTATGCCAGACACTTTAGCAAACATTTTGTATGAACACATTGCTTTGGGGTAGGTACTATTTGTATTCCCCATTTAATAGATGGGGGAAAGTAAGGCTGAATAACTAAGAACTTCACCAAGATTCCAAGCTAATCTATGGCAACATCAAGATTTGAACTTCAGTCTCTCTGAGGTTCTTCTTCCCTGGCTCCTCACCTCGATTTCTGAGTGCTTCTTTAACACTGTTTGCCTCTGACATTCTGTGTTGGACTTTCCCCTCCAACTCAACTCTTGAGTTCACTTTTGACCATCCCTTTTCCCCCCACCCCAATTCTAGTCCCCGAAAGATTCAGGCCACCTGAATCTACCCTACCCCAGCCTTCTCCTTAAGAAAGAGAAAACTGACGGGGCACCTGTGTGGCTCAGTTAAGTATCGGACTCCTGGCTCAGGTCATGATGTCAGTTTGTGAGATCGAGACCTGCATCAGGCTCTGGGCTGATAGCGTGGAGCCTACGTGGGATTCTCTCTCTCTCCTTCACTCTCTTCCCCTCCCCCACTCGTTCTCTCCCTCTCTCTCTCCCCCCCCCGTCTCTCTCAAAATAAATACACTTTAAAAAAGAAAAGAAAGAGAAAACTGACAATGAATAACCAGTTATGGAATTTCAGCTAATTTTACTTGAAATTTCTGTAACTTCTCCTCCCGCTTCAGTAACTGGCAATAACATACGGCGATCCCACGCAGCAAATGTCAAAATCCAGGAGACCCTGCCAAGCATTTCAGGTCATTACTCCGTCTACACCTGGGGCAGGCATTCCAGGCAGCCAATTACAATAAGCCAATTATAGGGCCCTGACCAAGGGCTGAATCTGACCCATGTTTACGACAGCATGAGGTAAGAGATTTAATGAGAAGTAAGAGAAACAGTTTGCTTTCTATTTCCTGCCTTTCCCTTACTCAAAACCCACTGCCTGACTCCGTGTGTTCAAGGACTGTAAGGTAGGGCTTTTAATGGGCTGGTTGCCTTTCCCAAGGGAAGTACAACGAAGCTAGATCTGGAGTCTGCTTGCAGCTAATAAGGTCAGAGTGTGCACGCCCAGCCCCAAATGGAATAATAATATACGGTCACTCACAGGGAGAGGATTAAGTTCCCATAATTCACATCATTAGACAATAACAATAAAGCACCAGCAGGCTCTGGTCTAATACTGTGATTGCTCAAAGAGAGTAAAAAGCAATCCCTAGCAATGAATCCTTTGGTTCACACTACTATTTACTATGCCTGGTGTTATCAGAAGCTTTGTCCAAAGTCCTACAGGCGAGCTGGGGTCCTGACAAAGTTAATGTATCTCTTTGCTTCATCCAGTTAACCTAATTTTTCCGAAAGAAAAAAATGCTGATTGATGACGTTGCTAACTGATCCTCCCCACTGTTCATCTCTCTGCATATTTTTTCTTTCTATAAATACACACTTGTGCATGGGCGTGCACGCATGCATGCACACGCAGTCACACGGGAGCTTGTGTTCACGGTAGTGTGGTTCTTGGTGCAATTAAGCATTCTCTTGCATGTTTCTATCCTTGACATATGCTGATACTTCTTCCTGAAGACTCCTTCCTCTTTTCTGGACCTCAAAGACTTGCTCATACTTCTGTAACCCATATGAATGTCACTCCTCTGGAAATTTTTCCCAAGCTCCTGAGGTGGAACTCATCATTTCTTTCTGTTAACATTTCAGGTATAACTACAGTCATACTGAAAACTGCTACTCTCTTTTTTTGCTGTATGGACAAATCTGTTCAAAGCCACATAAGAATGTAGTTTCCTTTGATTTTCATCAGTTTCGATTCCTCACGTGGAAACCAAAGAACTTCATATGTGCTTAGGCTATGACTAAATGGTAACGTTTATTACCATTTCTTCAAAATTGGTACTCTAAACACTGCCAGGACTAATGGAAGATGGCATTTTTAATAATCTATAAAAATGTAAATATAAATAAATATAATATACATATTATATAAATAAATATAAAAAATGTATAGAATATATAAAAAATAAATAAATATAAAAAGTTATATTTATGTTGAAGTGAATTGGGGTCTTCTCACCATACTGAAATAGAAGACTAAACATCCTTCCATACTCCCAGCAAATATCTGTAGGACAAATCACCCCTGCTTAAGTGTCCATTGCTACCGACATATGGGGATATCGATACTCTAAAAATAAAGCATGGCCTCCTCATATCTCTAACACATAAAGAGTCGGTATTGATCAGTGGAACTCTGTGCTTGGGGTCACCAATAAGGCTGGTCAGGGAATCAGAGGCAAGTTCCCATGTGAAGGAAAACTTCACATTCACATTATAGCCCATTCGAGATCATCAGCCAAACTCAAGTTAGACTGAAAGGTAGGAATCCAAAATCCGAGTGTATTTTAATAACAGAGCTGTAACATCTCCGAGCCAGGAATGCTCACATTGCTTCCCCTAGGCAGGAGTCAGCATCTGTGTCACCTCAGCTCTGGGAAATCCCAAGTGCCCATTCTGTTGCTGATACTCCGGATTGCCTCCTTTGGACAAGGCTGTATTCATACTGATAGAATTAATTTCTTTTGATCCAGTTTTATTTTGGGTCAATGACGATCTCTACGTCAGCCATCTAGGGTTGCATAACAACTAGGCTAAGACTTTAGTGGATTAAAACAATTGCCATTTCTTTCTTCAAAAAAAAGTTTGGTGTATTTTGGAAGAAAGAGTGCATGCAAGTGGGGCGGGAGTGGGGGAGGCAGAGAAAAAGAGAGAGAGAATTCCAAGCAGGCTCCTGCTGTCAGCGTGGAATGCAACGCAGGTCTTGATCTCACAAACCTCAAAACTCATGATCTGAGCTGAAATCAAGAGTCAAGACATTCAACTGACTGAGCCACCCAGGTACCCCAACAGCCATTTCATAATGCTTACAAGTTTATAGGTCAGCTGGTGGTTCCGCTGACCTAGGGAGGTCTCAGCTGATCTTGGCTGGGCTTGATTTTATGCCTGTGTCAATTGGCAGGGCGGCTGGAGCTTGGCATCCCTGTGATGATCTTACTCACCTGCCTTGGAAGGTGGCTGGCTGGAAGCTGGTGTGGTGCATGGAACCAAGCCATGTGCTTCTCTTTCTCCAGCAAGCCTGGGCTTGCTCATGTGGCAGGGTTCCAAGAGAGCAAGTGGAAGTGCTGAGGCTTAGCCTTGGAAGCGACACGCCATGACTTCTGTTGTATTCCATTGGCTACAGCAAATCACAAGTTTACTTTGTATCCTTGCAGCTTGACAATTGTAGTTATCAAGGCTCATCCCCAATGTTGTTGTTTCCACAGGCAATTGGGAGTCAACACGTACAGGCAAAAATACCTTTAGTTCAAATAGATCAAGGTTAAGCTGATCTTGCTGGGAGGATTATAAGAATAATGCTCAAGTGGAAGAATGAGCCTCGCCAAACATTTCATCTGTAGCTGGTTCTAATAATAGTGCAACAGAAAGCAACTGGTTGGAGGGGGTGAGAGGAGGGAATCTGAAGGCATCTCTTTTGAAAAACGCAGTTCTTCTTCGGGGAAAAAAGCATTGTATACGCTATCCCCTGGTGGATCTGCTCTATTCTGGATGTTTTGATAAAGAAGACATTTCAGACAGTGAGCACCAGGCTCCAGTTTCAAAAGAGCTGTTTATGAATTTACTCCAGCCAGAAGCATTAAGCTAAAAGGGATCCCATGCTGGTTGCAGTGAGACTGGGGGAACCCAAAGACCCCAGTCATGGATAGGCCATAGGGTCAAAGAAGGATGGAGGATGGGCAGTCGGAGGAAAGGCTGGAAATGATTCAACCCATAAGAAACGAAGGCGGTATCCTGTATCCATAATCGCACACCATATTTGCATAGCACTTTAAAATAAAAGACATTTTCTGCAGAATTTTCACAACTTTCGGTTTATTTTATCCACGCACCTTCCCTTGAGGACTGTGTAGAGCAAGTTCCATAAAATTTGCTGCATTTTACAAGGGAGGAAAGGAAGGCAAAAAGAGATGAAGAGATTTGTCCAATGTCAATCAAATAATCAAGAATAAATTCAGAATTAGGACTTCTCCAGGACTCTGCTTTTTAAAGTCACCACTCTTCCAGAGGCTTCGTAAATTTCTCAAACACATCTAGTAACAACCCCCCAGGGAGAATGCCTAAATGTGGCTAATTAAATTCTTACTGTTCATCCCTCCCTTCTTCCCATTCAATCTCTGGTCAGTTTTGACCCTCTTCCTTCCCTCCCTCCCTCCCTGAGGCCAGTTAACTGACTCTAGGCAGAGGGGACATGCCTCTAGCATCTGTCTTTTCTGTTTTATTAACACAATCCAATTCTAAAATTAGACTAGAGCGATATTGAAAAGCAAAGAGGGCCAGTTGATATTAGATGTGGTCATTTTCCACAATCCCTAGGGCATGATAAGTCTGCTGTTTGACAGTGGACAATGACCATAGGCAAACGTGGTCCAGTGGGGGTAAACTCAAGCCTTGGAATCAACCAGACCTTATTTGCTTATTCTGTGACCTTGGGCAGGTTATTTAATCCCTCCGAATCTCAGTTTCGTCAACTACAAAAATGGGTAAAATAACCCCCATCTCACAGGATTCTTGGGAATACTGAATAATGATAAATGTAAAACCCTCCAAACGGCCCAATAATTATAATTTCCTTTGCACAAAGTCACTTGCAAGACAATCTATGGATAACCCACCTAGGTAATTCAAATAAAATAAGGGGGGAAATTTCTCTAAAATATCTAACATGGTTATATATTATTTCTTATTTCAATATATTCAGAAACATAATAACCAAATATTTCCAAACTAGAAGTAATACATACTATCTGTTTAGTTAAACAAAATACTATGTCATTTGAACACTGAATGTAAATATTAATAAAGCTGTGAAAGAATTGAATGAACTAGACATTTCCTCTTTACGGCATTTTATTGACTTAATTTATTGACTAAATTTCTGTGATGGTCTTTTTGATCATCTGGACTATACTCACAGTTTAAAAATAAAGGAAACCTCATTTATTTTTTTAATTTTTAAATGTTTATTTATTTTGAGAGAGAGAGCACACGCAGGGGTGGGGCAGAGAAAGAGAGAGACACACACAGGCTCCAGGCTCTGAGCTGTCAGCACAGAGCCCGACACAGGACTCGAACTCATGAACCGTGAGATTGTGACCTGAGCTGAAGTCAGCCCACTTAATCAATTGAGTGGCCCAGGCGTCCCAAAGGAAACCTCATTTAAATTGGAGCCGGTGGGGTACCTGGCAGGCTCAGTCTGTAAAGCATGCAACTCTTGATCTTGGGGCTGTGAGGTAGAGCCCCATGTTGGGTGTAGAGATTATCTGAAATAAAATAAAATAAAATCTTAAAAAAAAATGAGATGGGAAGCCCTGAAAGGGGAAGCTCTCACATACATTTCACTCATGGCAGCCTGTCTGACCAGCAGGAAGAAGTAAGAGAAGAATTGCTTTGACTAGAGAGGACATTTTTCACATAGGAATTTCATCCCCTGCTTTTAAGAAAAAGAAGGAAGACCTCTCTCTGCCCCAGCAATAACCAATGAGAAGCCGGCAGCCAATGAGAAGCCACCATGACTTTAAACTCTTGGTCTTCTCCAATAAATTTTGTTCAGAACAAAAATCCTCCCCAATTTCCTCCCAAAACCTAATAAAAGATGACCTTCCCTTTGTCTTTTCAGATTCACCTATGGTTCTCTATAGCTTGAACATTCCTAAGGGTAATTTCTCTCTTATTCCCGAATAAACCCATCTTGCTAGTAAAATAAATGACAATTTTGTTTTTAAAGATGACGCCAGTTACACAACCAAACACTAATCTCAGCAGTTGCTGTGAAGATACAAAAGTAGACAAGATAAAGTCCATAATCAGTTCACTTGTATTTAGGGAGATTATCCTAATAACCGGGGTTGTTTGACTTAATCATTTGAAAGACGTTATAAACGCAGAGCTGCAGTTTCCCTAAGGAAAAAGAAATTTTGCCTGTGGACTGCAGCTTTCATTCATGCCTAAGAGCTCCAGGCTGCCCTGCCTGCTGGTCTGTCTTCCAGATGTCACTTCCTTGTGCGTACGTGTATATATGTGTGTGTACGTATATATATATAATTTATATATATATTTATATATGTATATATTTCTATATGCATATACATATATAAACAATATTGTATATATTTTGCATAAAAATATTGCACATATATGCATACGTGTATATGTCTGCTTGTAAGTGTTTGTGTGATCAAACGTTATGACGTTGTTCTTTTGCAGGTCAAAAGAGATCCTCATGGAAAATTGATTTGACTATACTTCTGAGTGCTAGAGGTCTTGGCCTGCTTATCTGGCAAGTACTTATGAAATGTGGGCTCTTAATGAGCCTATGTGATTAACTCTGGCCCCTGGCCCTCAATGCCCTCCAAGACAGCAAACAAACTGGGAACCTGTAAAAATTTTATGAACGCAAGTGCACGGTCCCTCTGTCTTCCTGTTCCCAAGAGCACTGGAAACTCCTGCCGGATTTATGGAAGCATGGAATTTGTCTTCTCATATTTCTTTCCATTTTGTGCATTACCAAACCTCAGCGTCACTTTGATTCATCCCAAACCTTCAGTAGGATTTCACAGCAGAGTTTAGAAGGCAAACATCGAAAGTGTACAAATAAAACATCCATTTGCGAACCCAAAGCCTCAGAAAAACAAACTCCCAAGTAATAGGTCCTTGTTCTTTTCATTCCCAGACAAACATAATCAATACCTTCTGGTTTGAGGATATAATCTTTCTTGCATTCCCCGACCCAGTCTTCCTGACTCTCCTATTGTTCACAGAATTATATCCAGCACAACACGGCAAAGGGGTCACGAGCCTGATTTGAATTGAACCAAAACATTTCTCCTGCCCAGACAAAGCCGAAAAACTTTTCTTTGTGCACTTTTCGGCTGATGTGCAGTCTCCTATTATGTGAGCAAGCAGGCCACCATCCATCTTCCTTTGGAAGGTTGTGACACCGTTCTGCAATTCCTAATGAACTGGCAAGGCCAATTAAGCACTGCATAGAATATCCATAGCCAATTCACCCGATGAAGAACAGTTACATGCATTAATACTCTGTCTTCTGTAGATGAGAATTATTTGGAAAGAGGACTTTTGTGTTATGTGCCAGCAGCCCTCAGGAAAGCGATTGCCCAAATTTACTGGACCAGCGTCTTTTTTTTCCCCTCGGGACCTCTTGGTCAACTAGATTCAACTAGCATTTATTAGATATCTAGTAAGTTCTGGGTACTGAACTAGTCAGTTTTGTGTCTACAATGTCATTCACTTATCACAAGAAATACAGGGTGTAAGGATCTCTATGTGATGGAAATATTGGCACTCATAAACTTGCGACATCATGCAACTAAAATAATGGCGGGCTAAAAAAAATAAAACAGATTTCTTAACACCAAGTCTGATGTTCTTTCTACTCTGGGATAGCTCTGATGTGTGTTAGCGCTCACATGTAAGAGACAACTGACTTCACCAGATACAGTTTAGAGTGGGTTCCCCAAAATGTCTTCTTCTCTGGATACCATGCCCCTGCTTTCTTCTGAGTACCTCCATTCTCCCACCTCCACTGGAATTCTTTCCATGGATTTTGTAAAAAGAGACAGAGGGGAGAGAAGTCAGTCTCACTCTGGATAACGGAAATTGAGAATAAAGAAACTTGGGAGCTGTTCTCAGCTCTATCCTACCTGGACCCGTTCAGTCTCCGAGGAGAGTGAGGCCACGGCAGCAATGGACACATGCAGTAGCAGCAAGAGGGAAGATAGCTCTGTCCCCTTTTCCCAGCCTGTCGCTGGCATCAGCCCACCTTTGGGTGTCCCCAGAATAGCTCTCTGAATCCTTTTCTTTTGTTCAGGCAGTTTCTGTTCCTTGGAATCCAAAGAGGTCTGATACACCAGAGAAGTCACAGAGCACACTGGGTCACCGGAAGCTAATCGAGGACTGTGCTTGGATGTGTATCAGGACTCTTTTGTAAGCGCGACAGTGGGCAAATAAGGCAAATTGTAGTAAGACAAAGGGAGGATGGGCATGGAATTTAGGTCAACCTAGAAGTTAGCCAAAGCCACTGGGGAAACCACTGAAGGAGAGGTAAAGAAGAATTCAGGAATTTATACTCACATTTATAAAGTGAGAGGAACAAGATGGTCAAAGGAAAAGGTCATGGTTAAAGGAGTAGAAGAATCAAGAGAGCGCTGAGTCATAGGAATTAATGAATATGTTTCCAAAGGGGAAAAAATCTTTACAGCAGCCAATGCAGATGAGAAAGTGAAGGGAACGGGAGACCCTTTCTGACCCATAAGAAAGCTTTTTCTGGGCCGCCTGAGTGGCTCAGTCAGTTAAGCGTCTGACTTTAACTCAGGTCATGATCTCATGGTCCATGGGTTCAAGCCCTGCATCGGGCTCTGTGCTGACAGTGCAGAACCTGGAGCCTGTTTCGGATTCTGTGTCCCCCTTTCTCTGCCCTTCCCCTGCTCTTGCTCTGTCTGTCTGTCTGTCTCTCTCTCAAAAATAAATAAACATTAAAAAGATTTTTTTAAAAAAGAAAGACGTAGGCACAGAAATCAGATTGCCATGGGTTACAGAGTAAGCAGGTGGTAACAAAGTCAGTGCACTGAATATAAGTGATTATTTTATAGAATCATGGTGGTCAATAAAATGAAAAGAGGGCAGTAGCGTGAGGGAATGGCAAACTGTGATTTACGTGTATTTAGCACATGGAAAATTCTACTTAGTGATCTATTAGCTAAGGAGAAAGTGATCTATTAGGTATTCCCTATAGCAATACTCCAGTAACACATGGCAAAGACTGGTCACTTTCCCACAGTACACATTCTCCCCTTCTTTCTTTTACTTTTTTTAATGTTTGTTTGTTTGTATATTTATTTATTTTGAGAGAGAGAGAGAGAGGGAGAGCAGGGGAGGGGCAGAGAGAGAGACACAGAGAAAGAATCCCAAGCAGGCCTCACACTTGGTGTCGAGCCCAATGTGGGGCTCAGTCTTAGGACCCTGAGATCATGACCTGAGTTGAAATCAAGAGTCGGACACTTAACTGACTGAGCCACTCTGGGGCCCCTCCCCTTCTTCCTCCTAGTAATAAACTCCTAGCATCCCGAATGTCAGCAAGGCACATGGCTGCCCAGCAAGAAACTGCACCTCCCAGCCTTCCTGGCTGCCGCCTCCCATATGCTAATTCTCATCAATGGTCTAAAAAATATGTGCAACTTTCATATCCCTTCCATAAGTAAGATGTTCTTGTCCTCTGTGTAAGCTCTTTCCCTTTCCCGTAAGCTGGAAAGGGTACTTCCTGATGGGCCAGCTCAACCAGCATTCTAGAGAATAATTAGAAAGAAGGAACTTGAGCCCCTGATGGAGTGAAGCTGCCCATCGGTTGTGCATTTGACAACACATAGGCCTTCTGGACTGCTAAGAAAGACAGAAAGGAGAAGAAAAAGAGAAGGGGAGAGAGACTGTCATTCTTGAGTATTTATTTTGTCTTGGGGTCTACATTTCAAAAGTTCTTGCCCCAACATGTACCCCTATCAAACAGGAAAGCTGTAAGTATCCTCTGTGGTTTTAACAAGAGTCTGTCTTAGTGACCACTGAATAGGATTTCCTACGTGGAAAAAGTTGGGAAGACTAAATATGGCTATTTCTTAGCTACTTAATAAGGCTAATTTGGGGCATCATCCTACTAAGGAAGTAGACTATTGACTTAAGAGGAAAAAAATAGAATTTTTTTTAATCCATTATGTTGATTTGTAAATGCCCAGGGCAATTGGAAGAGGGTTTGCTAAGGGTAGAAGAAGATCTCATTTTGATGTTGGTTGTGGAAGTTGGTTCTCATAAGTGACAGAATCAGACCTCAGTGAGCTTGGGAAGTAACAGGGATAATTGGCTCACACAACCAAAGAAAGATCGGGGATAAAACTAAGCACTATGAAAAAAAGAAACTAAAGTGTCTTCTTCTCTTCTTCCTCCCCTTCCTCCCCCTCTCCCTCTCTTTCCTCCTTTTCTCCTTCTCCTTCCCCTTCCTCTTCCTCTTCCCCTCCTCCTCCTCCTCCTCCTCCTTCCTCTTCTTTCTTCTTCTTCTTCTCTCTTCTTCTTCTTCTTCTTCTTCTTCTTCTTCTTCTTCTTCTTCTTCTTCTTCTTCCTCTTCCTCTTCCCCTTCCCCTTCCCCTTCCTCTCCTTCTCCTTCTCCTTCTCCTTCTCCTTCTCCTCCTTCTCCTTCTCCTTCTCCTTCTCCTTCTCCTCCTCCTCCTCCTCCTCCTCCTCCTCCTCCTCCTCCTCCTCCTCCTCCTCCTCCTTCTCCTTCTCCTTCTTCTTCTTCTTCTTCTTCTCCTCCTCCTCCTCCTCCTCCTCTCTCTCTCTCTCCCGTCCTTTCTCCATAAGACAGAGAACACAGACACAACAGCTTTGGCACCTCCAATCACTCAACTTTACCTCCTAAGAGGAACTGGGATTTCCTCTCCCAAATCCAAAAGACCTGGAAAAGGGCTCAGCCTGGCCTAGCTCAGCTCAGGTCTCCATGCTTGGGTCACCCAATTCTTGACAGAGAAAAGGCTATCTAAGAAGATAATAACTCACATTTCATTATTTATTCAAGAATTTACATTTAAAACCAAGCACCTCACTTGCCCCAGAAAGTGGATGAGAGCATTTGGGACAGTTTGATAGTGTTTATTCTGCTTCTCAGAACTCACATCTTACAATAAATAGAGTGTAGACTTCTAAAAAAGAGCATGCTCATGTGCAGATAAGCTATAGGACAAGTCTCTGCCCTTCTCACCTCGTCTGCTCTTTTCTGGAACAATGACGTCGAGTGAATTTGTAGAAATCAGGCCTTCATTCATTTATTTAACCATAATTTATGAGTGTGGACTTTCTGTTGGGAAATAGCAAAATCACAGCCTGATAAATATAGGAAGCAAATGAATTGAAAATATCTGGAAACAATGGTCAAAATAAATAGACATGGGATTAAGCAAGGCAGCTGCTGCTGGGGCACCTGAGTGGCTCAGTCGGTTAAGCATCTGACTCTTGATCTCCACTCAGCTCATGATCTCTCGGCTTGTGGGATCGAGCCCCATGTCAGGCTCTCAGCTGACAGCTTGCTTGGGATTCTCTCTCTCTCTCTCTCCCTCTCTCTCTGCCTCTCCCCTGATCACACTATCTCTCTCAAAATAAATAAATAAACATTAAAAAAGAAAAAAAGAAGGGCAATTGCTGAAAGTTTTGTGAGACAGAAGTCTCACTCGACACCAGCCTCTTCGGGGCCCTAAAAACCGAATATGATTGACTGCTAAGCTCACCTCCAACTTCAGTCAGGCTTTCGCAATGTGGAAAGGACCGACTTGGCTGCACCATGACCCAGATCTGCTTAGCACCTCCACGGTCAGACCAGGATCTACATCCATCTTTTTCTTTCTTATTTGGTACAGTGAAAGAATTCAAAGGGAGTTCCTCTCCCTATAAAACGACCTCAGGTTGAAGCTGAATTATGACTTTCAGATCCCAACTTCCCCATCTCCTCTACCTCAGGGGAGTGTGTGTCCTGCCGAACACTCACCAGCAGAGTTAAATAAAATAAGAGGCTGGAATCTTTGAGACTAGACCATAAAACATAATTGGACGAATCTCCGCAGACAGTATAAAATATTGTATCCTGTCTCACACAGATGGGATTATTTAGCCTTCACACAACCTTCAAATAACACGTTGGGCTCCTTTTAATCAATCCATAATTCAAAGAGGACATGCCTTAGCCCCCAGAGGCTTTCACTATGACAATAGTGTGGGCAGGCTAAGGCGAGCGATGTTTTATTAGGAAAGTCAAAGTCAGCTTGGGTTGAATTTCATAAATCTCATTAGTGATTATGGTTCCTGATTTTCAGGTTTGATAAAACACCGTTTTTACTTTGTGCGTCTTCCAGGAGGAGGAGTCCTAGGGCCTCCCCGCCAGGCACAGGAGCAAAAGGATGTGGGGAGGGGATGGCAGTGCCAATAGGAGCTCTGCTGAGAACCACTGTTCTGCTGAGAATCCTTCGCTTATAAACCTTAATGGAAGGTCCAGGGGCAGAGGGGCCCCATCTGTGTCTTCCAGGGCGAGAGAAGCGAGGAGTTTTATGACTGTCCCAACAAACAGCTTCCTGCTGCCTCTCATGCTCTCATTCCTCTGTAAGGCCCACTGTCATATAATCTGAGAATAAGAATTCCCTACAATCGCCAACTGCACATGCACCTGCAGAAGCAGAGATGTGGACTCTCAGAGAGGTTAAGTTGCAGCTGGAGAAAACCCTAATGGAAGATGGTGGCACCCCCACGAATCCGCCCCCAAAGCAGGCCTCTGTGGCTGTGGCTCTCAGCTGGGATGAGAGGTAAGAGCCAATTAATGTTCATTTGGAAACAATTTTCAAATGCCAAATCCAGGCGAGGCCATGGGCTGGGTGCTGGGGAGACAACAGTAAAAAGACACATTTCACGTGCTCAAGAAATAGGCAAACAGTGAAGGGATGGGGAAGAGGCCTTAATAATACAGGAGAAAGGGTAGGACAGGACAGAGTGCCCGGAAATCACTCCAAGGGAGTACCCCATGGTAGTAGTCTTGGGGGACCATTAAGGAAATGCTTACAGTGAAATCTGAGAAACTATTGGAAGGGAGCCCGGGCAGGAAACAGGAGGAAGAGTATTTTAGGTAGAAGGAACAGCAAGAGCAAACACACATTGACCTGTGGCTCAGCAAAGCTGAACTACAAAAGGGGCTTTCTTGGGACCATACCAGTTTATGCCTGTTATCCCAACATCATTCCCGACAGTGCCCTTTTCTCATCATGAAAGTGTCCCACGTGGTTCAAACAAAAAATTAGATGTCACCTTCATTATCAGGCATGTATGCAGAGGGGTAAGAGGGACTTCTCTTCCTGAGGTGGCAAAGTTGAAGACTGAAGCGTGGAGGCTCTGGTGAGGTTTGTAGAGGTATTGGGAGGGCTGGGTTTTATTACCAGGCATTGGGAAACCAAGGAAAGGAATTTAAGCAGGAGAGTGGACAAAACTAGATTTGTTTTGAAGGAAGAAAACTCTGGCAGCAAAGTGAAGGATGGATTGTAGGAAGGGAAAAACTGGACTCAAGTAGACCAATTCAGGGGCGCCTGGGTGGCTCAGTCGGTTGAGCGTCCGACTTTGGCTCAGGTCATGATCTTGAGGTCTGTGAGTTCGAGCCCCGCGTCAGGCTCTGTGCTGATGGCTCAGAGCCTGGAGCCTGCTTCACATTCTGTGTCTCCCTCTCTCTCTGCCCCTCCCCCACTCATGCTCTGTCTCTCTCTGTCTCAAAAATAAATAAAAATTAAAAAAAAAAAAAGGAGACCAATACATTCAGTGAAACTCAGGGTTCATGCCCCAAAGAAATGCATTATGTACATCAGTGCTTTCCAATAGAAATAGAATGCAGGGCACATACGTAATTTAAAATAGTCTCGCGGGGCACCTAGGTGGCTCAGTCAGTTCATGAGTTCGAGCTCTGTGTCAGGCTCTGTGCCGATTGCTTATGCTGACAGGGCCTGGAGCCTGCTTCAGATTCTGTGTCTCCCTCTCTCTCTGTTCCTCCCCTGCTCGCACTCTGTCTCTCTGTCTCTTTCTCTCTCTCTCAAAAATAAATAAAGATTAAAAATTTTTTTAAATAAGTAAAAAATAAATTCTTGTAGCCACATAAAAAAGGAAGCAGATTAAATTAACTTTAGTATGTTGCATGTAATCCAATATACCAATAATATTATCATTAATAAAAACTAGAAAATTCGAAAGTTTCTCTATGTTCTCTTTCGTACTAAGTCATCAAAATCTGGTATGCATCTCAAACTTACGAAACATCACAGGCCACATTTCTATAGCTCAGTAGCCTCATTTGCTAGAGACAACTGTGTTGGCAAGCATGGGTACAGACAGAGAGACAAGACACACTTAAAAAGACTTAAGTGCTCCATTTAAACATTTTACCGCTTAAAAAGTGTTTTTTCAGGTGCCTTATATTTCACTAAAATTATCAAATGAGTTATAAAACAGCCGTACACATTAAGCGTGACTTTTAACTGTATTTTGTAGATTTAAAAGCATATGGAATAAACCCTTAAATGTCAGTAACATTCACCTTCACTGGCCTCATGGAGCTAGTGCGTGGTGAGGGTGGCTCTTGCCGCTGGATTCTCGCTCTTCCTGGATGCTTGTTTGCCATGTTAACTCTGCGTGCCTCCCTCTTTTGCCCAGCGTGGGGTGTTACCGACTCCCACATCTGACCTGTATCTCTAACCCTTTCTGTTTCTGTATCAGCCCCAAGGAAGAAAGACAGAATTACAACAGGAGGGAATTTGGCGAGGAAAAGCATACAGATAGGAACAGTGCGGTATAAGGAGAACAAAAGAGAAAGGCAAAGATATTTATCTGAGCTGAACAAGTGGTTGAGAGGCAGGGTGGTTTGCTCTTTGGAGTTAGACAGATCTGAACACAAGACGTGGTTTCACTGTTCATTTCATGTTGTAGGCCAGACCCTGGTCTAAACCGTGAATTTCAGTCTCTGCATCTTGAAAATGGGCAACCTGATATTACCATTTCATTTTAATTTGTATTTCCTTGATCGCTCTTGGGATGAGTAGAGCGTCCTTTCATATGGCCACGAGCCAATCATATTTCTTCAATTCATCTGCCTATATTTTTTTTTTCCTATTTGTACTTAAATGTATCAACCACCATTCAGGCTTGCTCAGATGATTATAAATTATTTTCACAAAGGTCCTAGAACATAATGTCCATTCAATAAATGGGAACTGTGTTTACTATAGTAGAAAATTATAACAATTAAGTCAATTATTGTGCCCCTCCCCTGGCTGGAAATCCTCAACTGTTCTCCATTAATGCCTTGAAAATACTGCCAGGATTCAATAACCAAATTGGAGATTCGCAGCAGCATACTAGTGACAAGTGATAGATACCATTAAGAGCTCTGTGTTCAGAGAAAGAAAAAAGGCCAAAAATAAAACACAGTGAAAAAAATAGATAGATAAAAGAAATAAAGATTTAAACAAGAAAAGCCAAACTTAAACCACTTAGAAGTGAATACAGGAGACTACTTTATGACTTTGAGGTAATTAAGAATTTTAAATATAAAATATAAAAGCACTAACCATAAAGAAAAATATATGCAATGTATCGACAGACAAAGGATTAGTGTTCCAATAGCCCAACAAGAAAAAAATGCTAAGAATACGATTGGCAATTCATAGAAGAGAACATACAAATGACTAATAAACATTCGAAAAGATGTTCGATCTTGTAGATACCAACAGAAATGACAATCAAAGCAAATATTCTATACGTCTATATTTTTTTAATGTTTATTTATTTTTGAGAGAAAGAGCAGGAGCAGGGGAGGGGCAGAAAGAGAGGGAGACACAGAATCCAAAGCAGGCTCTAGGCTCCGAGCTGTCAGCACAAAACTCATGAACCACAAGATCATGACCTGAGCAGAAGTTGGACACTTAACCGACTGAGCCACCTAGACACCCCTCAAAGCAAACATTTAAAGGAAATTGTTTGCTTATCAGATTGGCAAAAATGAAAGGAGATTGTAAATATCAGGGGCTGGTAAGGATGTTGGGAAATGGGCACTTTCGTATATATTGGGTGAGAAAATAAGTATCTATACACTTAGAGATAGTAATCTGATAATTTTTATGATGACGAAGAAATGCTGTCATGGGAGTAAAGACATAGCAGAGGGAATATTGTCAATCAGATTGTAATAGCATCGTGTGGTCATAGACGGTCGCTACACCTGTGGTGAGCATAGCATGACATACAGAGAATTGTACACGTGACACAGTAGAGTATAACATTATGTGTCAGCTACACTCCGATAAAAAAATAAAACAATGAATTTAAAAGTAAGCATATATTTTGGTTCAACAATACAACTTTTGAGAATAATAAATACAATGTTAGTGAGTAAATACAAAAAGATAAGGATAAAGTGCCGAATTGCATGTACGAGCAAAACATGGTACCAGTCTGATTCATGTGGGGCATATTTTCAAAATAATACATCATGCTAGAAAATACTAAGATCTATGAAAGCAAGCGTAGCTTTAATTATATTGACTTGGGAGAGTGTTTGCGGTTTGTTTTAAGTTAAAGAAAACAAACTATGAAGTAATATTACCTGATCCGGTTTCATAAATGAAAAGGAATCAAATCAAAATACTTTTCATATGGGACATATATACCTATATAAACAAAGGTAGCAGGTTTGAGGGAAAAAAAAGAGAGAGAGAGGGAGGCTATTTTACTTTGGACAATTTCGTGGTTCTCGAGTGATTCAATTGCTTATTTAATTCAAATGGCTGAAAAACAGATAATCAATTAAATGCCTTTTTAAAAACTAATAAGACAGAAAAAGAGAGAAAATGTATCCAGGCTACATCTGGGGCCATAACACTCAGAAAATAAACTGGCATGATGAAGACAAACACGGAAATCCAAGTAAGAATCAAGTAGAAGAAAGCATTGTATTAACCTGGAAAAGAAACCCAATCCTCAAGTGAGGTTGGGTTGTGATTAGAAAATAATGCAGTCTGGTATTACCATCTCATCTTAAGTAGTATTTCCTTGATCACTCTTGGAGTAGGTAGAGCACCCTTCCATGTGGCCATGAGCCAATCCTATTTCTTCCATTCATCAGCCTATATTTTTTTCCTATTTATACATAAATGTATCAGTTTGTAAGACCTCTAGCTATTTTAGAGCTATAAACACTTGAAAAAAAATTCTTACCTTCTCAAAGTTCCAGTCTGTCACACACCAAATGAGCATAATAAAACCTACCTCACAGGACAAATACTTTGTTTTTCCACAGAGAAAATATCAAAACTTATTAAGAAAGGCAAGGGTTGATGTCAGGCCATTTGTATAAGGTGTTGAGTTTGAAAACATACTCTGTATTTCTGCAATATGCTAGTCACTAGTAATAGAAAGATGAAGATGATGGGTCCTTAACCCCCAGGAATTCATGTGTGTGAGTGATAAAGTAAAAGAAGTCGACGGTCATACCAGTTTAATAGCTGTAATATTAGTGTAATAGCTGTAATAATAGAAGCCTTCACCAACACCGTAATAACATGCCTCCTCCTTGCCTCATGCTCTTAAAAAATCCTCCTTGGTGGCATTTACCGTAAATGCAATTAATTAGTCAATTGTGGTTGGTCTCCTGGATAACTCTGCCTGCAAGCATTGTTCACCACACTTAGAGTTTAGTTAGCATGTGGTTAGCTTCCAGTAAGTTCTTATTGGCTGAACGACAGAATGCAAGTGGTATAGTGATAAGATAAGAAGAAAAGACAGCTTGGAGGGGATGGTTAAGGCAAGTCTGAGACACTGAATTTTCTCTTCGAACATGAGATAGGATTCCCCAGATGGGTGAGGGCAGAAATACTGGCATGGCCAGTGAGAATAGCCAATGTGATGGTATAACAAGACCACAGAAAATATGAAATAGAATTGATAGGGGGTGAAACTGAAGACTTAAAGAGGGATCAAACCCCAGAAAGTTCGGCTAAAGACTTTAGAGTTTTTCCTATAGGTAATGAAAAGCCGTTGGGGAGTTTTTAACAGAGTAAAAAATCACCTTTGGGCTTTCAGAAAATCATACAGTGACAGCATGGGGGAAGAAACTACGGCTGAGCAAAGATTAAGGCGAGTAAGTATGGCACACAGTAGGCTCAGTAAATATGTCTTAAATAAGTGAATGGGATGGGCAAGCCACAGTTAAATTTTACATTAAAAAAAAAGTGCCTCTCTTTTATGTTGCCTTATCCATGTAGAGTCAACTGATTACTAATGTCAGACACTGCATAAATGACCCAAGATATACAGATTTTCAGCAAAGAACCGAATTGTTCATGGCAAGCAAGAAAACAATATTGAGGGAGTCAATGAAGCAGCCAATCGGGGCGGGAATGGATTTCATCAATGACTAAGATGGCATTTCATTAAGTGCATGTCAATGGCAGGAACAATTTAACTTAGAATGTCAATGGTTTTACCATTTTTTTAATCTTGTGCTGAGATAATCTGTGTAAATTTCAGCAGTAAACACTAGGAGTCAAAGGGGAGATAAGAAAGCAGAAAGTCATGCATAATTTATCCTCGTCCATATTTTATTATAAAAAGTAAAACACAAGAGAAGATCTGGAGAGGAGAACTCATTTTCTTTCTTTGGCTTTCAATTTCTTGTTTGGAAGTTTGGTTGCATTGCCTAATCTCTATAACCTTAAGGGACAGAGTCTTAGTGTCCTGTGCACCATTTTGGCCTCTTTGCATGATGAAGTTGTTAGCTGCCTGTATATTTTTCATGGATGCCAGCAAGAGAGCAAGATTGCATTCTCTTAAACTCAGAAAACAACTGTCCCAGGGTTTCAAACAAGCAGACTGACCTAGAGGGTCGTTTGGTTGTCTATGGCTCCATCTCTTATTCTGATAATCAGGGAAATATATAAAACCCAGCATTTTCTTTTAACCTATTGCTTGAGAGGGCTGCTTAAGCTATCAATTAACTAAATTAAGAAGAGGCACAAGAAAATAATATATATCCGCACCTCACCTCCAAATTCCCAGCTCTGAGATTAATTCTGAGTCTAGATTCAGTAAATATTCTCTTACCAGGCCAATCATTAAACCCTGAAAATTAGCCATCTCTCCCTGGGCCTCTGTTTTCTCATTTATAGAGACTTCCCAGAGACCTCGAAGGGCCTTTCCAGTCTAACATCCCAGGATTTACAAGAGAAGATAAAACTAGCCGTGCACAGGAGATAATTAAGGAACAAAATCTCTAAGGATTAGTAGAAATAAGGAAGAATCAAAACCCAGTGCTGTTGGCTTTTAAATACCAAGTACTTCCTCATTCTCTTCCACTCCTTTATGGGTAAGGTAGAAAATTTTGACATAGATCTCTTTAAAATGTCCTAGACCATAGCTTATTCCACTGTTCCTACTTGAAATACACTGCCTTTTAAAGGGTGGATGAGTTGTTAAATTCACTTCTGCATTTTTGCTTGTTTTTAGTACAGGTAATTGAACATGGCTGCATTTTATCTACAAGATCTGCCAGGGCTTTCTGCTCTCCAGTGCTTTGTACGGTATATATTTTGCTGTAGACACTACCCAGAGTGCATGGCTTCCTACCTTTTCAATAAAATATGTGAACTGCAGACGCGGTGGGGAGCAAGAAATTGGAAACCCAAGTTACACACCGTGCAAGCCACAGGGCAATCCAGCCTTCTGTGTTTTAAACGAAAACTTTTCATCTTTGAGGATGCCTCTCTGGCTCTCTACTTAGCACAGGTCTGTTTCCAGGACATTTGACTCATCAGCAGCCCTCCTCATGGCCCTGCAGGGTGACAGTGCCACTAAGCACAACTCCAGAGACTTTTCATTGTTTCAAATATAGTTGCTTTCTCTCATTTCCTTGTTCTTTTTTTTCTCCCCTTAATTTCACAGACACCCAGCAGAATCACTTGTAAATGCCCTTTCTGCAATCTTTTTCCAAAGAAAGAAAGAATTGGGGGGGGGGGGGACACAGGGTGAATTTGTTCTACTTGAGTGTTCCTGTTTTTCTCAGCGGAACAATTGGACTTTTTTTTTTTTCTGGTGTCTCTCGCCGGACCATTTTAGATTTCCTAAAATAAAAGTGAGGATTCCAAACCCCACTTCTCTCCGGTCTGGCTCTCACTCATCTGCCAAGGTCTGTAAGGGTCATGTATCTGGATTCCTCAGAATGTGCTTGCATTTCTTTCTTCTCTTCCCTCTGGTTCTTCTTGGCTTCACCAAGAGAACATTTCCTCTAGCCTCAGCTGTTTCTTGTCCATCCCACTAATGAAAAACCTAATTGTAATGTCTTCCTTCTCTCAGTACTTTCTGAGATCCCTGACTCTGAGAGCTGGAGGAGCTGGAAGCTGGTCTTCTGTGTACCTTATTCTGTTGACTTGGTCAAAACGTATCACCTTCTTGTTTACTCACCTGCCAGGGCAGTTTGGTCAGGACAAACAGGAGACAGGCAGAAAGTGGGGACCATCACATGGACTACCCCCAAAAAGGAGAGAAACCTGGGAGAATTTTTAGAAAAAAAATTAAAAATGACAGTTTTTAGCATAGACCCTCAATATCTTTAACCTAGATTCTTCTGAAAATGTCCGATAAGATTCCCCTGTCACTAGGCTTACACCTTCCAGAACTTCATAGCAATCCTCCGGGACTCATCTCTCTAAATGTCAAATCTGATTAGCATGTCTGATGTAGATCTCTGCATGGCCCCCGGAGCCTTCAGGATAATGTCTTGGTCTTTTCGGCAGGGCATGCGAAGCCCTCTGTGACCTGGCCCTTCTTACCCCTCCAGGCCTGCGTCTTACCTCCCTGACCTCCTACTTGAATTCTATGCCGCAGGCGCACGGGTAACGGGGTAACTGGGTAACGTACAGATCGCTGGACGCATCCTGCTCAAACGTCTCCCTCTCAGAATCCTTCCTTGATTTCATTCACTCAGAGTGCCTCTTTACTTTTTAAAACTCGGCTCACGCAACCATATCTGTTCCTGAACATCTTCAGGGACAACTGAAAACTCTCTTTAGAGTCACAAATGTATCTTACACCGACATCTATCAGTACATGAGCAATGGAATCCAGTACTTCTTGGATTTACTACACACAGTCTCTTCTCTCCCCCACGAAGACTTTAAGTTCTTCAAGGGTAAAGTCATGCCTGCTCTATTTATTTCTGAAGCCCAAGGTCTAGTGCAGCGCCTGCCACATAATGCTTACACCATAATAGGTGCTCAGTAAATGTGAAATGAATGAGCGACGTACACCTTTATTTTCCTTCCTAAAATTCTATGAGCACCTTAAATGAAAGCTAAGCTGGAATCAGTTTCTTTTCATATTCTCCACTGAGTCTGTCCTGAACTTTGCACCTTAATCAGGAAAAGGACCTGTTGGGCATTTTGATCATTTCATCCAAAGGACCACTGGACCCCAAGTGAACCATTAGGTCAACTGTGACATGTACTAGGGAATTTTTTTTAATTATGCAAATGGCCATCTGTTCAGATACCATTCTGGACTTCTTTAATGTGTATAGTTTAGGATAAAGGGGAAACTAGAAAAAGCATGTCTCACTTTGGACCCATAAAAATCTGAGTAGTACCTGATTCATTTCAAGTTATGAAGGGTCTCAACTTTAATGGTGCATCTTTTCTCTTTGGTCAGAATTCTAAATCTTTTTAACTGCAGTTTAAACACCTGTAGTCAAACCTTAAATGTCTTTCTCATTTAAATTCCATACATTAAAATTCCAAGCACCTCAATGATGTAAATAGTAAAAGTAAGGAGGTACAGTTATTCTTTAAGGTTTTGTTTTGTTTTGTTTTTTTGTTTTTTGTTTTTTTGATTTTTTTGTCCAACACTACCTCCCACTGCTCCCAATTATGATTGTGTTTTGTGTTCCTAGCATGGTGGCTAAGTTTCCTGGACAACCACAAGAGTTCATTTTTGGAATTGAACAGGAAGACTAAATCCTGGTCAGTGTTTTCAAGAGAGCCAAAAAAAAAAAAAAAAAAAAAGCAAAAATAACTACCATGTGTTTAGCACCTGTTATTTGCTGGTCACAATACTGTGCCCTTGAATACCTGATATATGTTCACTCTTCATAATTGTACAGTTTTGTATGAGTGAGCCCATTTTATCAAGTCAGGAAATTGAGGCTAATGTACATAAGCAACTTGTCCTGGGTTGTACAGCTAGCAACTGGTGAGGCTAGAATTCAGAATAGAGGGGTCTGAGTCTGCATGACCTCCTTACCACATTATTGCCTCCCCCAAACACCTGGCTCATTGTTCTCTTCCAGGAGATATTGTTGGAAGCTTTCTGAAGAATTGATATAGCAGAGAAGATTGTGATTCAGTGGACAGAGACATGGAGAAGTATGCTTTAATCTAAAGGGAAGATAATATACAGAATGAATAATGTTTGTAATTAATTTTTTTAAAATGGTCTAGCATGCACACCGGGTTGAGGTGTGAAGAAGACACCATCAGGGAGCTCCATCTATTGAAGACCTTAAAGAGTTTACCTTTCAGTTTGAGACCAGCTTCAGTGTTTCCACTGCTCTGGCCTCCTGTGAGACCTACCTCCAACTCTGGTTCCACCTGATTCCTCCATGGAATGACCTTTATTATATTTTAATGGTACAGCTCTGATCTTGGGTGTTTCTGGTCCTTTTCTTATTACCCCATTTGTTTCCCCTAGACTCAATTATTGAAGGGTACTCCTCCACCCTCTGCTAACTAGCCATGCCTGTACCTGAGCATTCTCCACCCTGAACTGTCTACTTCTTTTACCCAGACATAGCAGTTATGCACCGATGGTCTAAATCTCTCTTCTTGCCAGACTGAGGCAGCATAGTGTACTGGGAAGAATCTGTAGCAGACCAGTTACATGAACTTAGTCAGGATATTGAAGTTCTTTGGCTTTCCATTTCTATACCTGTGACATGAGAAGAGTAAAAGCTACAGTCCAGAAGTGTGTAAAATTATGACAATAATGAACACAAGAAGGCTTGTGACACAAAGCCAAGTGCTATGTGAATTGTATTTGTTCAACAAATACTGAGTGCTAGATGCTCTCTCTTCTCGATGCTTTGGGATACATTGGTAAACATAAACTCCTAGAGCTTTATTCTAGAATGTTGAGTCAAAAAAATTAGGAAAGTCTACACAATGTTATAGAGGAACTCATGCTATGGATAAAAACAAAGGGAATGTAAAGAATAAATTGGAAGATCAGGAGAGCAGGGAGGGGTGAGGGAGGAGGTATAGTGGGAATATTGAAGAAGATAATGGGTGGGAGAGTAAGAAAGTTAGCCAAGCGGATATATGGAAGAAGATAGCTGTGGCCAGAAGGAACAGCCACTTGTTAATGGTTCATTCAGGGAACAATTAAGAGAACTGGCATACTGAAGCTGACTCATGGAAGAGAGAAGTGAAGGAGATGAGGTCAGAGAGATAAGAAGAGTAAGATATGCAAGCCAGGGGGCTATTGTAAGGATTTCTACTTGTACCGCAAGTGAGTTGTTAGCTGACTTAGCTTTCTTTTGGAGGCTGGTGTGACAGGGGATCCTACAGAACTTTTCCTTATTCTCATGCATCCTCTGTGTAACGAGTTCAGAGTTAGAGGCTCATGGGTAGTACCATGCCTTTCTCATCTTTGCAATACCAAAGCCTAACATAGTGCCTGGGATATAGACCACACTTAAGAAACATCTTTTTTTTCTTTTTTTTTTAATAATTTATTGTCAAATTGGTTTCCATATAACACCCAGTGCTCATCCCAACAAGTACCCTCCTCTGTGCCCGTCACCCACTCTCCCCCTTCCCACACCCCCCGCACCCCTCAGTTTGTTCTTAGTCTTTGAGAGTCTCTTATGTTTTGTCTCCCTCCCTCTCTGTGTCTTTTTTCTTTTCCCCTCTTCCTCTCCCCCGTGGTTTTCTGCTAAGTCTCTCAAAATCCACCTATGCGTGGAAACATATGGTATCTGTCTTTTTCTGACTGACTTATTTCACTTAGCATAATACCCTCCAGTTCTATCCATGTTGCTACACATGGCCAGATTTCATTCTTTCTCATTGCTGCATAGTATTCCATTGTATATATGTACCACATCTTCTTTATCCATTCGTCAGTTGATGGACACTTAGTCTCTTTCCATGATTTGGCTTTTGTCGAAAGTGCTGCTGTGAACATTGGGGTACATGTGCCCCTATGCATCAGCACTCCTGTGTCTCTTGGGTAGATTCCTAGCAGTGCTATTTCTGGGTCATACACATCTTTTGAATCAGTGCCATTATTTTAGCTGCTTATCCTGGAACATTTTTAGGTAGCATAAGGCTTTCACATGGTTAAAATGTACATGTCTCCTGAAGGCCACTAGGAAAGATGGTTTATTATAGACATTCTTCAATTTCTCTCAAGTCAGAGCCATAAGTGGATGCGTACTCCTGCTGCGTCATTATGAACCATATCTCACACAACTTAATAAAAAAGTATGGACTTCAAATTTAGACTGAGGTGTGACTACCAGAAACACTACTTAGTAGTTATGTGGTCTTAAATTGTGTAATCTCTCAAAACCTTTTATATCACCCTAAATTATATCCAAATCGCAGGATCAATGAGAATCTAAAAATATGATGTGTAGGAAAACATTTCAGTAAACTACACTGTAATATACAAATGCTAAATGTCGTTATAATAATTCAGGCACTAGCTGACTAATATTTGGCAAAGAAATTTGAAATTTTCTCTAAAAATCATTTGCATGCTCCTGGGCAGAAGAGCCAGAGATTGAATTGTGTTTGCAGCTCTGGATTCACAGTGAAGGGAAGACCCATTTCACCAAAGAAATAAACCCTTTTGTTGCTCTAATAGCTTGCCATACTGTTGGATTTTTCCCATTTTTCTTTAACAACTGTACTTGCATTAGAATGTTCTCAAAATAGCATTTCACCCAATTAAGAGGCCATTAAAGATGCAGAAGAGTTTGCACCAGATCAATAACACCAGTTCAAACCAGGTGATCTATAGGAAAACTCAGTTACAAGGTGATAGATGCACTCAGCTCTCCATTTTCATTCTCTCAATTGATTGGATACATCTCTGGGCAACTCCAACAGACTCGGGGGTAGAGGCTCTGCTATCCTTCAGGGTTTGCTGAGCTCATTCCCAACTGGCACGTTGAGAGCAATCTAGGAACACCTCAGTGGCATTAGTAAGGCAGCTGCCCAACGGATCCACAGGAGTCCCCCCTCCCAATTTCAACCAAATTCTTTCCAAAACTGAGTGTATTTGTAAATAGACAGCCTTGAGCATTTCCCCACAGAAGATTATATAAACGTACAAAGAAAACAGAGAGAGATGCATCCATTTCCCATGACTGGGTGGGATAACATATTCAGCTTTAATTGACTCTGGAGAATCCAAGTCAATTAGACTAGGGATATAATAGGAATGAGAAGCTATATTATTTTACTAGCTTGATTATTTTGTAAAAATAGAAAGAAATAAATGTAAAATTTGAATAGTCCCACAGCATTGAGATGTGCCATCTATACGAGGCTGTTTTGAGCAAATAAGGGTAGGTTTCTTTAAGTTATTTTTAAACGACTTGAAAAGAAGATATGCTTGTCCAATAGTCTGAGGCTTAAATTGTCCTATAAAACATTAAGTAACCTCTGGTCACGTGAGCAAAGCACTTCTGCGTGGGTTAAATATATTTACGGAAGTAGAACCAAATGTCAACCTATTTTTTTGAAGAAAGAATTTAAAAGTAAGAATTTTGAGGGGCACCTGGGTGGCTCAGTCAGTTAAGTGTCCGACTTCAGCCCAGGTCATGATCTCAAAGTTCATGAGTTTGAGCCCCACGTCGGGATCTGTGCTGACAGCTCAGAGCCTGAAGCCTGGTTCCAATTCTGTGACTCCCTCTCTCTCTGCCCCTCCCCTACTTAGCTCTGTCTCTGTCTCTCAAAAAATAAATAAACATTAAAAAAATAAAAATAAATAAAAGTAAGAATTTTGAGAAAAACAAGAAAGGATCAATTTGACATTCATTAAGCACCTACTGTGTTCCACACATTTGAGCTAGGTGCAGAGGATTGAGGGATAAAAAAATTCCTTAAAGAGCTTCTCAAAAGCACTAGAGCTACATAGAAAGTCAAGGAAAAATAATTCATTTGCTACAAAAAGATTATGGGGGGAGCACTAATGAGAAAGTGGTTAATTTTATAAAAAGAAATGAGTTTACGCAAGTTTTTATGGAGGCAGAGTCTCACAAGATTCATAGAATTTCAGCAGCTAGAGGCGAAGGAGACACCTACTCTAGGCAAGAACATCATCATATACCTTGGAAAGTACAAGGAACATATGAGTTTGAAAATAGCCCTGTCTAGCTAGCTCATAAGGAACACAGTGAGAGAAAAAGCTAAGACAAAGACTGGAGGCATGTGAAGAGAAGGATGGATGTGCTGGTCCAAGTCAGACTGTAAAGAGGATTGTTCTCTGCAGACTTTGAACTTTGTGCTGTAAGAAATGAAGAACTATTAAAGATGATAAAGACAAGATAGGGCATATCTAAGCTGGGAAACTTTTATTAAGTTAGTAGGTTAGGGGCGCCTGGGTGGCTCAGTCGGTTGAGCGTCCGACTTCAGCTCAGGTCATGATCTCGCGGTCTGTGAGTTCGAGCCCCGTGTCAGGCTCTGTGCCTACAGCACAGAGCCTAGAGCCTGCTTCACATTCTGTGTCTCCCTCTCTCTCTGCCCCTCCCCCACTCATGCTCTGTCTCTCTCTGTCTCAAAGATAAATAAACATTTAAAAAAAAAAAGTTAGTAGGTTAAATATCAGTAAAGGTGAGGTGCAAACCCATCTCCTGAAGTACTGAGTTATCTATCATCTGTATCACACAGGTAAGATTTTGCTGAGACCCTGCAATAATCACTGTTTTTTCATACTTAATCATTCTTTTATCCAATCACTATTTATTAGATTCCCTGAAATGTTGTGATAAGTACCACTACATATTGTGATAAGTACCACTACAATAACATTCTAAATAGCCCCAGAACTCACTGGAACCAAGTTACAAAATTTCACATTGAACTCATCACCAGTAGCAGAATGACATTCTCCTTTTGAGCCATGTCACTTGCCAGTGAATTTGGGGTTGGGTAACCTCAACACAAAGCATTGTAATATCTGCAAGACTTTTTGCTATTCCAAACATTTACAAATTACTGAAAATCATTATATTTTGCTGGAGAAGAGAAATAGTCAAGCTTTTCTCAGCTGGAGTCTTTGAAATGTATGGGTTCACTGGTAGAAAGGACAGATGGCTAAGCTAATGTTAGTAATTACAGAGAGGAAAAAGTCCACTGTTGACCTAAAAATGCAACAAAAATCTATTTCTTTATAACTTCCCAGTGACTGTTTAGCTCAAGTCCTAATTATTACACTGAGAAAAGAATAACTTAACATTAGAAAATTTCCCTAAGAACACAAGAATACTAGGCCATATCTCTATATGTGACTATAAGCCCATTTGCTTAACGGCTTCCTCACTCAATCTTGTCTGGTCTGTGACACATTTGAGAAGTTAATTAAACGCTCACATGTCGTCCTATGGGAATGAAGGTGAAGGCTAGCCTCAGCAGAAAAGCAACTCAACAATCTAATATAAAGAGATTCTTATGAGATTATTTTTCTCTCTGAAAACTCAAAGTTCAATCTAGCCATTTTTCAGGGTATAACTGTCACCCTTTCCCATTCTGATAATACTAATTGTTCGGTAGGATTTCTGTAAAAAGTACCGCAAACTGGGTAGTTCAAATAACAAAAATATATGGTCTCCCATTTCTGGAGGCCCGAAGTCCAGGTTTCAAGATGTTGACAAGGCCCGTTCCTTCTGAGGGCAGTGAAGAAGCTATTCATGCCTTTTGTCTATCTTCTGGTGGGTTCTGGCAACCTTTGGTGTCTCTTGGCTTATAGACGCATCACTCAGCCAGATTCCTGCCTTCATCTGCATGTGGTGTGCTCCCTGTGTGCTGCGTCTCTCACCTGTTTTTAAATCACCTCATTTTTATAAGAATATCAGTCATATTGCATTAGATCCCACCCTAATAACCTCATTTGAACTTGAACTTGATTACCTCTGTAAAGACCTTAACTCCAAATAAAGTAACATTCTGAGGTATTGGGGGGTAGGACTTCAACATTCAAATTTGGGATACACACAATCCAACCTGTAATCAACATTCTATGAGCTAAAGAGCAAAGTTTCTCTTCAGGAACAAAGCTTCAGCATCTTTGCTATATATATATATATAAGCATAAAATTGCTTCAATACAATTTTTTCTTCTTCAGATTGTGTGTGTGTGTGTGTGTGTGTGTGTGTGCTTGTGCTTGTAGTTCATTTTCATTTTTCATATGATCTACAGTTGACCTTTGGGAATAATTGGGAGAGTTAAGGTTGAGATGTGTGGCACACAGTCAGGGGGTGGGGTGAGTGGCTATTCAACCCAAAACAAATACTCTTCTCTGAGACTGACCCCAGGCCACAGGGGTGTGTCCCAGAAGCTTTGTCCATCCTGTGTGATTCTATCCCCTGACTTAACAGTTTAATTCAGGGGTGCCTGGATGGCTCAGTTGTTAAGCATTCGACTTTGGCTCAGGTCATGATCTCGCAGTTTGAGAGTTCGAGCCCCACATCATGATCTGTGCTGACAGCTCAGAGCCTGGAGCCTGCTTTGGAAGAATTTCTCTCTCTCTGCCCCTCCTCTACTCTCTCTCTCTCAAAAATAAAAATAAACATAAAAAACATTAAAAATAAAACAGGTTAATTCAAAGATAGTCGCCTAACCCAGAACGATCGATGGGGTTTTGATATTTGGAATGGCAATATTTGGAAACAGAACAATTGAAATTGATCGGTTGTTACCTCAAGAAAAAGACCCCAAACTTCTGCTGATAAAGTGTCCATGGTGCCCTCATTCCCTCCTCTTATGCGCCTCAGTTACTCATCTCTTCCTTCCATTCTGTAAGAACCACACTATGATCATGACAAAATGGTTTTTAATGTGCCTGAGCTTCCCCGGGTTATTTTATGGTGCATGTGACCAAAAGAACCTTAACAACTACAGGCGGCTCTGCAGTGATCTATGTCCCAGTTGTGCACTTCTATTCTTTATCTCATCCCATCTCTTCTGGCTCATGATTGCAGATGATACTCCTGGCACCTGTCGATCCATGTCATTGGTCATAATAGGAACTCAGGGAAAGAGTAAGAGTTCGGGGCAGAAAAACAACCTTCCTTCTGGAATAACAATAAAAAGCATGCATTCTGTCTATGCTGGGTGATCTTTGTACATCTAATTCTTTTTAATGGTATGATGGACTGCCAGATTCATTCTCTAATTTAAAAACAACTCAAAGTAGTGGCAAATACCCTGGAACAAGTCTGAGGGTCAAAGTAGTCGGCCTTTATTGAGAAAAAATTGCAAATACAGATCCCTGGAAGTTAATATTTGCAGTCCATGACTGCCATTCAGGGTGTCCTTCAGAATTTCTGCTTCTACCATTCACAGAAGCAAGAGCAATTGTTGTTGCCTGTGAGGAAGGACATATTAGATGTGGGCAGTAGTGCACAGCAATCTAATCCCCTGTGTTCCACTCATTCTCAGTCAAGTGCCCATCAGTGCCCAAGCATTACACCCAAGACCTCTTGGGTTCTGTTATCATTTATGTAAATAAAGGTCAAAATTAGAACGGGCTTTATTTGGCTTTATTTTGTAGTGTTATATCAAGAGTCTCTGAAGGAGTTCCTAATCGATTTATCTAGTAGTATTTCAGGCATTTGCAAGTATATATGCAAGGCTCTTTGGATGATTAAATGAGTAACAAAGGGAAAAGTCTGAGGCGCCTAAAGCTTGTCCAAGAAACGTGGCTCAACATCAGAAGGAAGAGCTGACCCCTAGCCATGAATGCCCGCTCCGCCGAACCTCATGAAGGGAAAGATACTCCACAATGAGTATCTGAGAACTTATTCATGAATTTATACCAAAGAGTTATAGCTCAAGGAAAAGGTAGATGATATGAGAATATTAATGTCTGCACAGATCAGTTTCCTTGTGATATCTACGTCAAACTTTTCTTTTACCCGCGTATCTTCTAAAGACTAGTCAGCTCAAGACAGCTTGGTGCAAGAAACTATTGAAACTTAGCAGGAGAAAACAAAGTTGCTGGGTTGGTATAGAATCTAGGTGGATGTGTTAACTAAAATAGAGGATTGGCACCTGATGGTGTTAACCCATGGTCCAACCACAACATTCAGAAAGATGAGGTGAGCTTGGGCTTATTCCGATCCTGTGTCCTCCACCCACATGGAACAGGACCCCAGTCAGTATCAAGGGCTCCAAGTGACAGTGCCCATCTCGAAAAGGAGTAAGTGTTAAGCACTAGGCAGATTGTCACAGTCTCAGCAATGTATCCTGAACTCCACTAGAGGAACCAGCATGCAAATCAGGACACCAAAGAAGATGTTGAGGACCAAAGCTGGACAAACCAATGAAAAGGAAGAAAGTAGAAAACCACAGTCCCAAGCATGTTGGCTAATATGCTTCAGGACTCAAAGAATATTTCCAGGTCCTGGCAGCTAGAACAGATGATTTTGCTATTCTGCCCCCCCTCTTACTCACATGTAGCTGAGGACCTCAAAGAGGTAGGTGAAATAGTCTTCAGTATCTGAACTGACTCATGTCAAGAGAGACAGGAACTAATTTATGAGCACACTGTACTCACCTAGACTCATTTTATCGGTCGATTCACTTCACACAGACACCTGCACAGGCCGCATTTTCCTCTTTGTTCCTAACATTATGTAACCCTTACCATCACTTATATAAAAGTTAGGTTTGGTGTTGCCTGATAAACGCTGCTATTTTTCGAGTACCAATTACATCTCAGGTAATGTGCTGTGTATTTCACATTCAGTGCTGCTAATTTTCACAACATTGCAAATCAGTATCCTTATCCTCAGAAGAGGTAAGTTACTTGACTCAAGGTCAGAACACAGGGCTGAGATGTAAACTCAGATCTGTCTAACTCCCAAGCATGTGTATCTTACACTATATTCTGAGAAATGTTGGAAAAGAATGATTCATTTAGATGTAATTTTGCATTGTGAAGTTTTTAATACAACCAATTAAACATTAGCTCTTTCCTTAAACTTGAATTGAATGTGAATATTGCACATTCAACATTTTAAATAAATACTTTTCATAGCAAAAAGCAATTTTAGCAGAATGAGTACTGATCAGAAATAAGATTTGAGAATGTATGCCAATGAGTCATGTGACCTTGGGAAGACCTTCACTTGTGTGGGAAATTTTCCTTATTTGTAAAAAGGGGGTAGAGACTGAGGGGTGATGGGGAGGGTAGAAGTTAAAAAATTAAACTCTACCAGTATCTTCTAACTCTCCCAGATCTAAAGGTCTTTCCAATTCTTTAGAACACACGCTCTTTATATATTTCAATGCTACCTTTTCAAAGGAGCCATAAGAATTTGACTTCCATGTTTTCAAATTTATTTTTAAAGAAAAATTTCCCCAGCTGTCTGCATATCCCAAGTTAATCAATGTCTTTCACATATATGAAACTTAAAAAAAAAGTAATTATAATACTTGAAGTTGACAACTGAGATCTATTTAAAGCCTTGTTGACCAATAAAAATAAATGAACTTACCTGTCAAATGAATCCAATTCTTCAACTAGACATGGATTTTCAAGATAATTCAATTTAAGGGACTGGTGTCTCCATTTTAACCATGAAAATGTCGTTAGATGATTTGAATGAGGGAAATGGAAACTGGACTTAGTCGCGCTCTTCACAAAAGCTGTGGCAGCTGCAACACTAGTAGAAGGTACTGCAGATAAAAGCATCCACAGACCTTAAAATGAGGAGACCACAGAATGTTTCAGGCGGACAGCTGTTACAAAATCACCTATCTCACTGCCTTTGTGGCCTAAGTGAAGAACTACATAGAAGACAGAGAGGAAATAAAGAAGGGAAGAAGGGTATGGGAAGACTGGACAGAAATGCATAATGAACTGCTTCCATAGGGTAATTTTTCACACGATGGTAGGTGCAGACAGTTAGAATAGTTCACCATGATTTTGCAGTCTGGTCTCAGATTTATCGCTGAAATTAATTCCTACATTTCTGTGAAGGGGATTACACATTCCATTCCTACCATTTTAAATAATAAATTAATTTTAATGCATTTTTGCTCTAGCTTGAATGGGAAAGATGAAGAGCTCTGAGTTTTTAGAGCGCCTTTCAACAAGATTAAAAGCATAAGGCAGCCCAAGTCACCTCTTCTAGAAACAGAGAGTAGCCAACTTCTGGGGCTACTCTAAAGTGCTGTGTGGTCCTATACAGTAGACGCAGCCCAAGATAGACCTTTTGACCAAAATGATCCTTGGACAGAGTTGCAATCCTGTGGGCTTTCGAGCAACTTACTTAAGATGCTTCTCTAATATGCCTTCAATCTGTATTTGACAGAACTAATGAAAAGAAAGAGACCGCTTACAATTATCTTAGACCTAAAAGATATGACTACCTCTAGCAACTCACCAGTAATCTTAAAGACTACCTGGGTTTCCCACAGTTCTACCCAGCAAGGAGGTGGGACAGAAGAGAGATTGCCTTGCTCTTCATAAAGTAAATTCTAGGTTGAGACTTGATCAGAAGGAGAAATGAAACTATTTTAATTATTTTTGTTCATTTGTTTTGTTTTGTCTTCTTGGGTGTTTTGCTTTTTTCTGGCACCTCCTTCCTGTTTCTAAATCTTCTCTCAACTAGAGTGCTGCTGTGTTTAACTGTCTACACTGGACTGAATTGGAAACTGCAGTGGAACGCTACTTTCCAGGGGCTCCTTCTTCTCTAACATTCCCGATTAGCTTCTAATTCCTGATTAACATTTCCTGAGCAAAGGGTAGAACTAGGGTGACCTTCTCTTCCTGCCCCCCCAGGGAAAACTCTGTGATCTTTCTTTAAAGTTTATAGATCTCCGAAGGAAAGACCAGACAACCAAAAACACATGCTTACTCTTAATCACCCTTAATAGTGACTCCCTCCCCCATTGGAAGCTGCTTTGAGAACTCAGTACTATATGCTTGATCATTCAACAACTGATTAAAAACTGAGGTGCTCAAGAACATATCTGTGGCAAACACTGTTGGCTGGCAAGCCCAGCATCCACTCTCAACCTCCTTCTTCCTTCCTCACCTGAAGTCTCTGGTCTTTCCATGGCACGTGAAGTGGCCATGGGAGTTCCAGGCAATGAGATGAGAGGTCTGATGGAGGATCCTAGAAAAACTTGTGTTTCCTAATAAAGAGAACAAATGGAGCTTGTGCTTCCTCCTTCATCTCCCTTTGTCCTGCCTTGGATGAAGGTGTCAAGTCTGTAACTGCTGGAGCCATCTTTGAGGCAACAAGCATGAAGACAAAAACTATTGTGCTAAAGATGATGGAGTAAAAACAGAGATAGTCCTTGAGTCCCTGATACATTACTGAACCAGCCGAACCAACTATTTACCTCCATATTTCTTGTTGATGAGAAAAATAGACTTCCTTTTCTTAAGCTGCCATTTTTCCGGTTTTGTTTCTTGCAGTTGAGATCATTCCAAATGGCTAAAAAATTTTGCTTTCATATCAATAAACCATTTAGGTGTGGTGATCACAATTATCTCGTATTTTTAAAGCATTCATCAATTCACAAAGTTGATTTGCCACATATGATCTCCTTTAATCTACACAATAGGATACGGTAAGGTGGGAATTGTTATCCTAACTTTAAAGCTGAGCCAATTTAAGCTCAGAGGGTTTTAAAAAATAACTTGTCCAAACTCATAATAAGAGGATCTGGTAGAATTCAGGACTTGAACTCTTAGCCTCTGACCCCAACTCCCAGTTGAATCTTGTCTGCTCATATTGGAAGCCAAACTCTTGTCCTCATATATTTATTAAGTTGTTAACAATCCCTAAAGAAATTCTGTGAATGAATCTTTAGATGGATAACAGGAATTGGATAAAAATGACTGAACTCATAGTCAGGAGTGAACTGAGGCACTGTAATAAGCCCTGTGGTTTTAATGGTAAATGGTATAAAATATACTATTCAGAGGATTTCACAGGCCACTAGGAAAGACAAACATTTAAATAAGTTATTTTAAATATGCAATATAGTGGGCCGTAAGGGATATACTTACACTGTAGAATGTGAATACTGATTCTTATTTTGGGGGAAAAGTGGGGATGAGGGGTAAGTGGAGGAGAGTGACAAGGAAACAAACACAGGGTATGTCATTAAGCAGTTCTGTAAGGTAGTGTACATTTTGGGGAAGTGGCAATTTATGGGGCTCCAGAGCTGACCATATCTAGGCCATAAAAGTTCTTAGAGGGCCTGGGATGTTGTATTCGTGTGTGTGGTTACAATCAATAGATTTTGTATTATAGACATCGTATTATATAAAGAATTATATTTTTGAATGCTCCTCTGGCATGAGACAGTAAACCAGAATATTCCTCTGGCATCAGGCAGTAAAGTATTTTCTGGACACAAGGTTAAGAAGGTTTCCGGGGCAGTCTTAACAAGATATAAGGAGACCTAAAACTCAAGTGTAAACTGAGACTTTTCTTTTTAACTTTTTAAAATTTATTATTGAGAGACAGAGAGAGACAGAGCATGAGCATGGGAGGGGCAGAGAGAGGGGGAGACCTAGAACCTGAAGGAGGTTCCAGACTCTGAGCTGTCAGCACAGAGCCCAATGTAGGGCTCGAACTCACAAACCGCGAGATCATGACCCAAGCCGAAGTTGGACGCTTAACCGACTGAGCTACCTGGGTGCCTCTAGACTGAGACTTTTATGCACCAACCTGAAGTCACGCTCTCAAGATGAGACCAACAAGGGAAATGAGGGATGAGGAAGGAAGGCAGTGCCCTCTAAGTTCTAAGAAGCAGAGAGAGAAAAACTGAGGGGGGAAAAGAAAAGAAGGAATTGGAGATCAGAAGAGAAATGTGATCATTTTCACCAAGTTCAGAAGTAAGAGATCACCTCCTCCAGCTTATATGAATGGAAGAAACCATGGCTTCAATCTGGCGTGACCCAGTTCATTTATGATTCCACCCCCTTCAAGCCCTATTTCCTCTCATGTTTGTATACGGTCTTATTTTCCACCAAACATCCACTAGTTATGTGAATAAGCATAAATCAATCCACGCAGTAACTGTGGGAAGCCTTACTGTGTGGCAGGTGCTATGTTAAATGCCGGAGACCCAGAAATGAGTAAGATAGAGCCTGTGCCTTCGAGAAGTTATAATTGAGTAAGAGAGAGATAAAACAAATTATAATATACAGCAAATGCACCAATACAAGCATGTACAAGAGACAGAAATAATCGCGAGGAGGAAATGATTAAATACACAGACAACAAGTCAGAAAAGATGTTCTAAAAGAGATGATTGCTGGCGTGGGGTTTGAAGGATGACTAGAATGTCCCCAGCCCTGAGATTAAAAAGTAGAAGCATTCCAGTCAGAGGCATGGAAGGCGAGGAAGCTATGAAACAGCACGGCGGTGGGTAGAAGTAGAGAACAACCATGAATTCCATTATAAGTAGTTTGGACTTGATTCTATAGGCAATAGGGAGCCATAGACGTTTTAAGCAGGAGAGCAATGCAATAGATATATATATTTGGAATATCGCTTTCACAACTATGTGGAGAGTAGTTTGTATTTCTTTTTGGCAAGAGAGATGGAAACTGGAGACAAGAAGGCGAGTTAAGATGTTATATTAAAAACCCAACTCTGAGGTATATCTAGCAGCCTCTTTTTGGGTGGCCATGGTAAGGGCTGAGGAAGGGGTAGGAAAATGGCGGTAGGAAGTGATATCCAGGAAATGGCCCTAAGGTGGGTTGAGCAAGCACACAAACACTCCAGACTAGCGAGAATTCAGAATCCAGCTTATAGCTGGAGAAGACATTTTTTGCAGAGGGGACAGGATTACAAGCAGCCTTTGGGGTAACATGAAGCCTGCACATAACGCTTATAAATACGTAAGACATCCAAACGGTCTTCCTGATTCAGCTCAAATTAAATACACTTACTTTCAAAAGGTTAGCGAGCTTGGCTTTTGCTGAAGTGTTTCTTCTCCACACTTCGTTTTAATATTGCGCTGACAGATTGCCTTCACTTTGAGGATTTATCTCCCTTCAGATGTAGCTCACCAAATAGTGGTTGTAAAGTCATAAAACTTCAAGGTGGTGATTAGTGGTAATGGGTAGAGGGCGGGGGGGAGGGGTAGGCGGTGTGCAGGGGGAGGAGTGTGCGTGCGATGCCATTTCTGGAAGAGAAGGCATCCCCAGAGCCGGCTGAAAACATCTGCAACCCGGGCTTTCAAGGTGTCATCAGCACCCCCTCTCATCAGCCTTCTGGTTATGCCACCAAGCGAAATTCCGCACTTGTGACAAGTGTGAGTAATCACACGGCCCAGAGGTCCCCTCTCAGAGCTTGTTCAAGGGTGATCCTCAGAGAACAACGATTCGGTTAGAGCCTGGAAGGGGAAAACTGCCTCCTAATTCAGCTCTGGGCTTCCAAAGATCTTGTCCTGACAGCCACTAAGCTCTTGTCACTAAGAAATGAACAAAGCAGCGACAGCTCAGAGCAGGCAGCCCCTTGGGTAGGCAAGACTCCTAGGAAAAAACAGTCTGCCCTATTTTGGTCCCTGCTCATGAACTCCCCTAGCAGCAGCGTCTCCAAGGTATTTCTGTACACACAGCTGGGACGGGTTTTTCTAATTTACCGGGAAGGAAGCCTGCAAAAAGATGAGGTATTGCGAGGGCACAGAGGAAGGCCTGGTGAGGGACTTTGCCTAAGCCTTCAGTTAATGGTAGTAGTTCTTACGGAAGCAGTGGTTCCTTCTTAGCTAGCGGGAGGGAGGGTAATTTCAGCTGTTACCAATGGAAGAAATCTCTGTTAGGCCATCTTGAACTCGCAGAGACCAGAGGTGGAGAAAAACGGTCCTTTATTTCACTCATGCAATCACCTATTAGGTCATACAACTGGTACCCTGGAGTCTTTCATCACTGGTCGCCCTCACCCTTCCTCCTTAGCATGGCGTCTGTCTACCATGGTCAGAGCTCCATCCTGGAAGAAGGAAAGAGAGCGTCTTTCAGACTTAATGCTCTGGATGGCGGCCCATGTCCTTCTTCTGCTAAAGAGGGAATCCTATTCAAGACAGACAATCTCTTCCCTAACCGTATTGCCTTCCTCTCACGGCAATATTTCAGTGTTTTGTTATTATACAAACACTGTCTCTGTTTTATCATCTTTCTTGCCGGACACCTCCAATTCTATAAGGAATAAGAAAAAAAGAGCAAAGAAGGATGAGTGTAAAATAAAAATATGCCTGCCATGATGCCTGTTGCTGTCATGCTTACTATCATTACTATTATCTCTGCGTTCTTATTGGAGCTGTGGATAACAGTTCCCACTCAAATCTAAACTCCAAATATTTGAAAATGCCTGTGTCTTTCCATAATAAATGTTTGTCTCCATTTTTTTCCCAGTGAATAACTCAAGAGCCATTATGGTTGCAAAAGTTAAGTTACTATAGAAAATGCCTTCATTTTCTAAATGAAAAGGGGGAAAAAAAACTATGAGAAGTGTACTGTGATCCAGTAGCCGGTATCAGAAAAATAGTGGCAGGGATTTCAACAAGGTGAGGAGGATTGGTTTACAACACGTTAAATCCAAGCATTAGGAGAGATTTAAAAAAATTAGAAACTAGAGCATTGGGAAGCTGATTCCAAAATTGGCTTAGAACTGAAAGCAATACCTACGCAGAGCTGAGCCAAAAAGCAAATGGCGTGGAGTTCCTTCTGGCTGCCCTGCTCAGAGCCAGGACGGGTTTTGGAGTCCAGGGTATCCTTCGTTGCAAGCTAGGATCAAAGAGAAATAGGTACCCCAGTCAGAGGCTACAGGAAAGAAGAGCCGATACTGCTATCATTTGTTATGAAGAATTCCTTGTTCACATTTGATTGCAGGAAGAAAGCTCTCTCTCTCTCTTTCTCTCTCTTTTTTTTAAGTTTTATTTATTCATTTTGAGAGAGAGAGAGAGAGAGAAGAGAGCACAAGCAGGGGAGGGGCAGAGAGCAACAGGGAGAGAGAGAATCCCAAGCAGGCTCTCACTGTAGTGCACCACCAGAGACTCGGCTCCATCTCATGAACCGTGAGACCATGACCTAAGCCAAGATAGAGAGTCCTATGCTTAACCGGCTGAGGGTCTGAAGAAAACTCTCAAAAACAATCAAGAATAGAACCTTTTAGGGTGCACGTGGATGGCTTAGTCGGTTAAGTGGCCAACTCTTGATCTCAGCTGAGGTCATGATCTCGAGGTCCTGAGATTGAGTGTGGAGCTTGCTCAGGATTCTCTCTCTCTCTCCCTCTCTCTGTCTCTCCCCTCCATGTGCCTGCACTCTCTCTCTCTCTCAAAATAAATAAATAAAATTTAAATTAATTAATTAATTCTGAAGATTTCAATGGTGGCGGTACTTTTTTCAACGTTTCTTAGATGTAATTATTTTATTCTCCAATTAAACTTTGAAAATTGCTTCCCAAGTCCCAGCATGCCCCCATAGAGGGACAAAGGTGAATTTTCAAGCCAGAAAATAAACACTTGTAAAAACACATCTATTTCCTGTTTTCAGATTACAGCACAATATGTGTACACAGCTAGATCTCACGTAATAGCACAAACTTCCTAATTCTATTGTCTGGGCCTGCTATATTTTCTTCTTTCCCTTTTGGAGAAGAGTTAGTTACTGATAGATTATTCATCTCTGCTCAAATCACAGTAAAGCTAATGGACATTTTTCTCTCTTCCCTGCCTCACATCATCTCATCAAGATGAGAGGAAAGAGAGATGGTGAGTGTATCTTAAGGTTGCTTCTCTTCCTAGTTTTCTTCTCCACAGAGCAGCCAGGGGCATTCTTTAAAACAATGGTCCTCAGCGGGGTATCTCTCGCAAGATGATTGGCATTGTCTGAAGACATTTTGGCCAGTCACAGTGGGAGGTGGGGCTTCTACTGGCATCTGGTAGGTAGAAGACTCAAATGCCGCTAAACAGCCCAGGGGAATACTCCCCACAACCAAGAATTATCTGACCTCCAATGTCAATAACGCTGCAGTTGGGAAACTCCACTTCAAAACCTTAGTTAGATCGTGTCACTTTTGTGACTAAATCACTCCAGAACACTGAGAATGAAATTCAACTCTTTTGAAAGTGCTTGTTTATAAATGAATAAGCAAAACACAAACAAACAAGCAGCAAGATTCATTCGCCATCCTCTGTGATCTTGTTGAAAATAAATATTAAGTTGAACCAAAAGGGACTATGGGATAAACGTCATATGATTGAAGACAGAACATTCCCACCTAAAGGTTGCTGGCCTTCGTAGTCAGGTAAGATGTAGAAGAAGTACATTTTAGGTAGTGACTAATTTGATCAAAGGAGCAAAAGTGGGGACATGAAAGACATATAAGGAGTAACGAGGCCAGCTGGAATCGGGGTTTCAGATATAGGAGGGAGTAGTAAGGAAAGGAATAAAAAGTCAGATGGATTTACTTTGGAGGGTTCTGAATGTCAGAATGATATTTTTAATGATGTGAAGCCATCGAAGATTCTCAGGCCAAGTCACAAGTAGATTTTTCTGGCAGCATAGGGCACTGTGGATTAGAGAAGAATGAGTGGAGACAGGAAATAGGAAATTTACAAAAATAATCTGAGCGCGACGTAACTTGTACCTGAACAAGAGCGAAGGCGGTGAGAATGGACAGGAAGATGGCAAAACATTCACAATTCATGAGAGTTTTAAAAATGCATCCAAGAACAATTAGTAAGTGCCAAGTGGGCCAGAAAAAGGAACTTGGTGCTAAAAATATAAGAAAGAAATTCCCACTGTAGCAACTCCTAGTTCAGTCAGCATGATTCATTCATTCACTCATTCATTCATTCATTCATTCGTGGCTAAATATTTAATGTTTGTCCATGTGTGCCAGCCAATGTTCTAAGGTGTTTGCAATTCAGCAAAGAACAAAACAAGTTAAGTGTCCCACCTCATGTATGTGGTGAAGATACATAGTCTACAAGTATGTAAGGAACTATTAAGAGAACACGAATGCTTAGTTCTGCGATTTTAGTAAGTAAATATTGAGAGCCCAGCATCAAGTTCGTATTCTTGGAGGAGAAACAAAAGTGCATTGGAAGCATAAGCTCAAAGTCTCACAGTCTTGCTGACAAGGCAAAACTGGTGCACAGGATACAGACAACGACATGAGACAGCAGAAGATAGCACCATACAGTTTATAAAACTTATACCACCTAACATGTTTGACCCTCACAGCTACTCTTTGAAGCAAAAGTGTTGATGTCTCTATTACAGAAGAGGAAATAGAACCTCTGTTCTAGTTTAATTTATTAATCAAAGCCCCTAAAACTAAAAAGTGGCAGACAGAGCTTGCACCCACCTCTCTAGCCACAATGGCATCACCCTGGCTCATGCCTCAGGAGTAGAGGGGCACCTGTTGCCAGCTATGACGTCCTGAGGCCACCCACGTTCACTGGCAAGTGTTTTTTTGCTAATGCTGTTTTTAATCTCAACCAGTAATTCAGGTGTGATCTAATGACACGGGTCATCCTTTAGGCAGTATGTAAATCAGATTTCAGTCCCCCCAGTGCCAGATTATAAGGAGACATCACTTCCTAAGGCTCCGTGGGCAACTGGAGTCGGAGAGAGAGGCAGGTAGGTAACAGGCACACGGAGGCATTGGATTTATGCTCTACCTTCTTCATCATTTCACCATCAGGGACCATTTGGGCAGCTGGCATTTAAGACAGAGTTCCAGAATTTCATTTTAAAATCTCAACTTTTCTGGGGTGCCTACGTGGCTCAGTCAGTTACGTTTCCAACTCTTGATCTCAGCTCAGGTCATGATCCTCACTGACAGCACAGGCTTCGAGCTCTCCCTCGCTTTCTCTCTCTCTGCCCCTCCCTGCTCACTCTCTCTTCTCTCTCTCTCAAAATAAATAAATAAACTTAATAAAAATCTCAACTTTTCTTTCAGAAGCGGCATGATCCAGTAGCAAGGCTGGAGTTAAGTAGCATGCAGGAGTGGTTAGAGCAGGGCATATATAAATAACCTAGAATTTGGACACTGAGGATCCTGATTCAAGTCAGGCTAGAGGCTTCATAGAATGTGACTTTGGGAGCCGAATAACCTTTATCAGACTCACCATCTTCCTCTATAAAATGAGGAGTAGGACCATATAGTACCATGAACCATGTAAATAGCATGAAACGAAGGTGTAAAAATGTATTGTTAACTTTAGTTACTCATGAGATATTTTTCTCTTGCATATTTCTGTATGACATGAGAAAAATAAAGACATAGTTGTGAGGAGCAAATGAGACAAATTTTGTAAATTATAATGATGTGTATGGGTGTGAGTTGTCATTGCTGAGAGCTATCACCCGAAAGTCCGGCCTCAGCAGGCAGGGACAACTCCTCTGGATTTGTCTCTACAAATCCAATGTGTGAGAGGGTATCCCATGGGGCTTAAGAGTATAGCTTTAAAGAGGGCCTGGGTGGCTCAGTCGGTTGAGCATCCAACTTTGGCTCAGGTCATGATCTCACAGTTCGTGAGTTCAAGTCCCACATTGGGCTCTGTGCCGGCAGCTCAGAGCTTAGAGCCTGCTTCGGATTCTGTATCTCCCTCTCTTGTTCTGCCCCTCCCCTGCTCATGCTCTGTCACTGTCTCTGTCTCTGTCTCTCTCTCTCTCTATTTAAGGTTAAATAAACATTTTTAAAAAAGAGTATAGGCTTTACAATCAAGAAAACTAAGATTTGAGATTTGAATGCTAGCTCTACTACTTTGCAAGTATTTAAACTAGAATCCATTTCTTGAAACCCTATTAGAATCATATTGTGGTGTTTTACTTCTTCCACTTTACCTGTCAAATGATCTTACATTTTATGGAGCACCTGGGTGGCTCAGTTGGTTAAGCATCTGACTTTTGTGATCTTCACTCAGGTCCTGATCTCAGGGTCGTGAGCTCAAGCCCCGCTGGGCGTGAAGCCCATTTAAAACAAATGATCTTACATTTTCTATCCTCCCATCTCTCTGTTCCAGCATGGAGTATTTGCTCACCAATCTTTGTCTTCCATTCCATGAATTCTCTCTTTTCTTTTTTTATGCTTATTTATTTTTGAGAGAGAGAGAAAGTGAGGGTGGGGAGGGGCAGAGAGAGAGGGACACAGGATTCCAAGTGGGGTCCACGCTGACAGAAGAGAGAGCCTGATGTGGGGCCCGAACTCACAAACCATGAGATCATGCCCTGAGCTGAAGTTAGGCGCTGAACCAGCTGAGTCACCCAAGTGTCCCCGCGATTCTCTCTTAAGCTTAATCTCTTCCCAGATTTGTCTACTCTTTGGTCCTTCTATTGAGGTGTTTCTTTGTTTCCTCATTCTATCGTTTGTGAATTTGTATTTAGCTCCTTGCCAAATGTGCCCTTCTTTCTTCACAAGTGCCTCTTTCTCCCCATGATCTCTGTACCTTATTAATCTCTTCGTACATTTACCCATAATTAACACCTATATCAGAGGCCCATTTTCCAAAATTCATTGCCCATGATTTCCCTAATTAGCCCCATCAGTTAGCTATTTTTCTAGCATTGTATGAAAAATTACGTGCTTTGTAAGTTTTGTCTGTGGGCTGATCCTCAGTGGTCCCTCAGAATTGTTTCCTAAGGTATTGCAGATGTTCCTGTGTTTGGAGAAGCACCTAAGGCGCTCTTTTATGAACTCCCATGCTCAGGCCTAATAGACCAATTTTTACATTAGTTTCCATCTATGGGCTTTTACACAAAAGGATGGCGTGTCCAGTCGTACGTGGTTCAGTATTTTTTATTCGATTTCCACAATTAACTCTACTGGAAAGCCATGACTTGAGGGAGTTTACTTACTTGCTTTCTGGAAGCACCCTTGAGGTGATAGGTTAAAAATTTCCAAAAGGGCCTCCAGATTTTGGTTTCCAGATTTTAAAAGGAACCATAGCTCCTATTACAATTACATAAGGAGTCTGAGACTTCGAGACCAGTTTCTATGAATGTGTTTAGACATCAGCCATTAGGGCACATGTCTTGTGCAATTGCCCTATGAGCCGTGCAATTTCATGCACCTCTGGGATTGCATTTCCATTGTGGTGGAATAGTTTGTAAGTATTTTAAAAAATACTTAGCTTGCTTGGCTCTGTATTTAAATCGTGGTGATAGTTATTATGACCTCATCATTTTCATCGAACATTTCCACATGCATATGAAAATCGAGGGAAGAGAGTCAGGTAACTCATTTGTCCATCTCTATTGGAAGAGCCTCCTTGACTTACTTTGGAGGTGGTACTTTGTTAATTATAATCCCAGATTCAATATAATTGTCTCCCATTCTTAAGACATCCTAAAAATGAACAAACACAGCATTATCTAAAATACCAAAATCTAAAATAGTAAATATCTAGCATTCTAGTTAAAAAAAAATCAAACTGATGAAGCTCTCAGGGGTGGTCATTTCAATGGACCTTTCCTTTTGATGCTACAAAGTGGAATTGGTGTCAGCTCACTAATTTGCAAGAGAGAAAAGACAGAGAGACAGAGAGATAGAATGACAAGAGACACTCTCCTAGGAACCACTTGATTTCTGACACTGATACTGGTCACAGAGAACAGGAACTCCAGGTCTGATCCTAACAGGAGGCACACTGAGTTAATTTTCATCCACTTTCCTTAAAACAAAGAAACAAACAAACAAATCAGTGTGCAATTGTTTGCAAGCAGTGTATAGTGTAGTTTTAAGAAAAGAACCTGGGGCTTTTGGGTGGCTCAGTCAGTTAAACATCTGACTCTTGATTTTGAATCAGGTCATAATGTCTCAGTTGGTGGAATCGAGTCTCACATTGGGCTGCTTGTGATAGCAAAGGAGCTTGCTTGGAATTCTTTCTCTACCTCTCTCTCTGCCTCTCCCCTGTGCTCACGCTCTCACTCTCTCTCTCTCTCAAAATAAATAAATAAACTAAAAAAAAAAAAAAGAACGTCATTTAAAGAAAAACAAACAAAATCGGTGTTTGGCTAAGATACTGCACCCTATAGCCTACATCCTATAATAGGCTTTTCAGCTTGAGTGATTTCCCCTTAAGGATTGGAAACCTCGGAACTTTCTTTTCATAGGAGAACAACTAATACACATTTGTAGAGAGCTAGCCTGATCCTGAAATATTCCTGCAGCCAAAATTCAGTCTGCAGCTCATTTCTCAGGCTTCCAGTTTTGCCAAAGCAACAGACTAGATAACCAGAAAAAGTCCTCACTTAGAACACTTAGGGGGTCTAAACAAATACATTGAACATCCTTTAAACTCATAGCTAAACTCGTGAGTAAGTAAGAGAAATTCTCAGAGATCGGATATAAAGTGAATATTGAAAACTACAAATGTCAGCAGGTGAGCGGAGGTCGCAATGGCCGTAGGAGGTACTGTCAGCCTCGATGATGTGTTTTATATTCTTATGTTTTATTACCATGGTAGTTGAAACCTTGGGCCAATGGGAAACAGAGAAAGGAAACAGTCTCCTACATAAAGCTGAGACCCTTGACAGCCGGATTGGTAAAATATATCAAAAAGACTTTGTCTGAGTCTCCTCGGTATTTGAATGAGAAAACAGATTTCCCTAAAAAATTCATAACTATGAAACACACAGGTTTGGGGTCAAATGTAGAGCACCTGCATGGTGTGTGCCCTTTCGAACAAAGAAAAGGATATTAAATTGATCCCAATTTGTAATACTTCAAAGCTCTTGGCCAGAGAAAATTCGAAACCACCTTAGAAAAGCGTGCCCTTTAGCCAGGTCATAAGGATTTCCATGGGGAAGGCCAGCGTAAGGAAGCTTCACATTAAAAACTGTAAAGGCCGTGAGGAAACAACCAACCATGAGCAAGAGTCAGCACACACACACATACACATACACACGCACAGACACATACATCTGGACACATATACACACACACACATGTACACACACACACCGAAGTTAGGCTCTCAAGAAAATCAGACTGTAGAATAATCTGACATTATAAATAATTATATTGAAAATGATTCATAATATAAAGTAAAGAATTAAGACATATAAATAGTTTATGAAAAAAAGAAAAGAAATATTTGAGAAATAAACACCTAACACTTACAGGAATAGAAAACTTTATCGTTTAAATTAAAACGGAGCAAATGGGTTAAAGAACAAATTGGACAGAATCACAGAGAGCTGGAAAATACATGAGAGAAAACTACTGCTCATGAGTTACCGATGGGGGACCTGGCTGGCTTAGTTAGGAGAACACGCACCTCTCGATCTCAGGATCGTGATTTCAAGCCCCATGTTGGACACAGAGCCTGCTGAACTATAAAGAGAAACAATGAAGAATTAAAAGGTTAAAAAAATATAAGAGGAAAGTTAAGAAACGTGGGGGCTAGAGAGAAGACTTACCGTATATCCGGCAGGATTTGCAGACAGACGGGTCTTTGCGACCTTGGATTTCAGCAATTATTTCTTAGATCCGATATCAAAAGCACAGTGAGAAACGAAAAACAGATACACTGGATTTCATGAAAATTAAAACTTTTGCATTTCCAAAGGCACGAGAAAATGGAAAGAAGTCGCAAAATGGGAGAAAATATTTGCAAATCATGTGTCTGATAAGGAGCTAAGCCATAATATGTAAATAATGCTCCCAACTCAACAATAAAAAGATAACCCAATGTTCCAATGGCACAAAGGATTTATGCCGATATTTCTCCAAAGATGATACACAAATGGCCAATAAGCACATGACGAATGCTCCACATCATTATTCACTGGGAAAATGCACCCCAAACCATGAGATACTATGTCACGCTTTCTAAAATGTGTACAATAAAAAACGGAAATTACGAGTATAGATGAGGATATGTACAAAGTGTAACCCTCCGACAGTACTTACTGGTGGGAATTTAAAATAGTGCAACCATTTTGGACGATAGTTTGGAAGTTCCTCAAAAAGGTAAACATAGAGCAACGATGTTATGTAGCAGTTTTCCATTCTATTCCACAAAATAATTGAAAACATGTCTGCACGAAAGCTTATGCATAAATGACTATACCAGCACAATTCATATCAGCCAAAAAGTGGAAACAATTCAAATGCCCATCGACTGTGGAATGGATAAACAAAGCAGCACATCCATGCAATGAAATATTATTCAGCCACAGAAAAGGAAGTGCTGGTTCACGCTGCAGTGTGGATGAACCTTGAAAACATTGTTCTAAGTAGAAGAAGCCAGGAAAAAAAAAATAAATGGTCACACAGGGTATGATATTATTTTTATATGTGATGCCCACAATCAGCAAATCCATACAGACAGAGAAAAGTTTAGCGCTCCCTGAGAGCTGGTAGAAGGGGGTACTGAGGACTGCTAATGGACATGGGGTTACTTTCGGGGTGATGAAAATGTTCTCGAATTAGATAGCGGTGATGGTTGCACTACTTTGTGAATGTACTAAAAACCATTTGGTGCACACTTTAAAAGGGTGAATTTGGGGCTCCAGGGTGGCTCAGTTGGTTAAGTGTTCGACTTCAGTTCAGGTCCAGCATCCAACTTTGGCTCAGGTCATGATCTCACGGTCCGTGAGTTCAAGCCCCACATCAGGCTCTGTGCTAACAGCTCAGAACCTGGAGCCTGTTTCGATTCTGTGTCTCCCTCTCTTTCTGCCCCTCACCCGCTCACGCTCTGTCTCTCTCTCTCTCTCTCAAAAATAAATAAACATCTTTAAAAAAAGGGTGAATTTAAGGTAAGTGAATTATATCTCAAAAAAAATTATATCTCTAAAATAAGGAAAGAAAGAAAAAGAAAGGAGCCCACTGTACAAACTTGTCAAACTCTACTCATATCACACCTATGAATATCTCATGAGCCAAAGCAAGCCTCACGATGTATGGGGGGCAGGGAATCATACTTTGTCCATGGAGGTAGTGGGGAAAGACTGAATATTTAACTGAGCAATAATCTAATGGACCGCAGGCCATAATAAATCATAACTTCGGGTATATGAAATCGTGGAGGAATAAAAATACTGGACAAACTCCATATGTAAGGTCAGTGACTTCAAGCATTTTAAGGTTATTGTATCGATTAAGTGGAGGGTAAAATATTCATTAACTTTAGACTTAGTCAAGAAGCATATTACACTTCTAAGAATATATACCTACATGAAATATAAACATACATGTATATACACACATGTAAATTCTAAAACAATAGGAAAGAAAAAGGAAATAAAGGCTACTTAATTCATTCAAGAAGGTGAAAAAGAAGGGGAAAAGGGGGTAAAGAGAAAGACTAGGGCATAGAAATCACAAAGTATAATAGTAGAAGTAATCCTAAATATATGAAGAGTCGCAATAAATGCCCCAAAGTCCTCAGGGAAAACGAATTCTTTGCGGCAGTATTTAAAATAAATACACCTTTATGTGTTACACACAAATGAGAAGAAAGGAGACTTTCACCTTATTGTTAACCAAGTACAAATATCCACCCCCCCCTCTTTAAAGTTTGTCTCTAATGATAACATTTTATTAGCGTTTGAAAGCACTTTGCTTCACACCAAGGGCCTTTAAGCTCGCTGCAGAATTTTCCCACATTCATCCTTATATCCACCCCACGCTGTGGGTGGCAAATAGGAAAAGCCAACTGTTTCAAGTGGAAAAAATGAGCAGACCCAGAGAAATTTGCAAGTGATTTCCCAAGTGTCTGTTGGGGAAAGCTGGAACATAAAACACATTATCTCCACGTGAAGATGCAGCTCAGGTGAGCCTGTGACACGGAACAGATCCGTGGTCTCTCCTTCCCTAACCTATTGCTTTCAATTGTCTGAAAGCACAGCCCAATTTGGAAGCCATCGAAGCAAGGTTTGGAAAAGTAGGCAGGACACTGTCTGAGGTCAGTTGCTACAAACCACAATTCCCCCATCAGGTTCTGGGCTCCGGGACTATGGCTCACCATGCTCTCTGGTTTGAATGAAGTCAATAGACAAAAATATCCCAAGCATTTAATGGAATTGTGTTGGAAAAAAACCAAAACCAAACAAACAAGGCAAAATAAAAAACAAAACAAAACAAAGCACAAGCTTGTCTATGGTCTGTGATTGTTTCAATCCCTAAAAACAATCTCCTGGTCCTTGAACTCACACTGGTGCCATATAGAGTACAAAAGAGGTACAACCCACATATAAAAAGGGAATTCTAGACAATGGTCATATTAAAATATAACCACAGAGTGCAATGAACAGGAAGAATCTACCAAACAACAGAACTTGGAGCTACCAGATTGACCAAGATATTCCCTACTCTATCAGGGATCGACATTCCCACCTTCTGACCTACAGTATGTGATGATTGTCACAGATATATGGCAATCACTGTATACTATTCACCAATATTTTCTTCTCCGAAGAGAAGGTTTATACCATCTACAGCCCCACAGTGTGCTGGTTGAGTCAGGTGTGGATAAATTTATCATCTAGACATATATCAAAAGACAAGATGTTACATCCCCACGTGGCCAAGAGAGTTACATATCAGCTAAGGAGGAATATTGGACTTGAACCTTCTCCCTTTGAGTGAGTTTTATGTACGGAAAAGTAGACGCGTGATTTATTTTGAACAGTAGAGATGTACTTTCTAGGATGCCTATCATTATCAGCCCTGCATTCATTTCTCCTCCTTTTGGGAAAAAGACCCTGAATTTCCTTTGGAAACTATCCCACCTCCGTTCTCAGTCCTGCAGATTGGGTTGGATTGACGACATACCTACTCAATGGACCCTGAGTAGCTTGAGCCAATAGGAGAGATTCCATTTCCCGATTCATTCAAATTGTTGTCAGAATTCAATTCCCTGTGTTTATAGGACTGAGGCCCCCATTTCTTGGCTGAATATCTGCTGAGGGTCACTCCCAGCTTCTAGAGATTGCCTGCATTCCTTAACTTGGGGCCCTCTTCCATCATTAAAGCCAGCAACATTGAGTTGAGTCCTTTTCATGCTTGCAATGCCTCCTCTTTTTCCTTCCATCATATCTCTCTGATTTTTTTCTATCTTCCTCTTCTACATTTAAGGATGCATTTGCTTAGATTGGGCCCACCTGAATAATCCAGGGTACTCTCTTCTCAGAATCCATACCCTTAATCAGATCTGCAAAGTCCCTTTTATCATGTAAGTAACATTGTCAAATGCTCCAAATAACACAGTACTATAGTATCAACATTTGGGGAAAGAGAGACACTACTCCACCTGCCATAGCACTGTTACTATAATTTTTAACAGAATTCCAATGGAATTTGTTTCAGATACAAAAATCATAAGAAGTGACTCGTCTACTCTTAAAACCAACTAAGCATGTTTTTTGTAACATTTGCACGAGGTGAAAACAGTACTCATTACCCAAGTCCACTGATGTGTGACACGCACTACTTTACATCTGAGGGGCACCTCCAAGTACATACTGTCACTAGTGTGAGAATAGTTTAGCACTAATAAAAATCTTCCACTTTGGGTCGCTGAAGTAAACAATCATGGATTATTCCCCTCTGCCTAATAGATCATCATATCCAACCTCCAAATTCTATTTAGCTGGATATGGCCAGGCCAGTAGGAACTTCTTAAAAAATATGGAAATCTTCATTTTCATATTAAATGATTAGGTTTGAGCAAATTTTCTTTATCTGGTCTATATCAGAGCCAAATGCATTGTGTTTAATTTACTAAAATTCAACCCTACCTAAAAGGTGAATAAGAAAAATCTAAGAAGGAATTCCTGATTGGCTCAGCTGGTTGAGTGTCATCTCTCTGCTGTCAGTGCAGAGCCCACTCTGGATCCTCTGTCCCCCTCTCTCTCTGCCCCTCCTCCACTCATACTCTCTCTTTCAGAAATAAACATGAAAGAAAGAAAGAAAGAGAAAGGAAGGAAGGAAGGAAGGAAGGAAGAAAGGAAGGAAGGAAAGAAGGAAGGAAGGAAGGAAGAAAGGAAGGAAGGAAGGAAGGAAGGAAGGAAGGAAGGAAGAAGAAAGAAAGAAGAAAGAAAGAAAGAAAGAAAGAAAGAAAGAAAGAAAGAAAGAAAGAAAGAAAGAAAGAAAGAGAAGAGAGTATAAATAGCACTGGGGACCAGAGGATCAGAGTTCTGGTCTCTACTTGGCCTGTGCCCTTGGGCATGTCACTTCTTTCCATGGGATTTTCTCATTTACCAAATGAAAGAGAAAGAGAAAATAATTTCTTAGGTAATTTCCAGCTCTGAAGTCTATGTATTATCAACTTTATCATATATAGAATCCAAAGAGTATTTTGAAATCTCTCACTCTTATTGAATTTGTCAGTTAAATCAGGACCCAATGGAATAACTATCTTTTAATATTTAAAAACATACAAAAATAAAAAATTTTTAAATCCTAAAAAAAAAAATAGTGGGTGTTAACTAGACCTATTGTGAAGATTATTTCATAACATATATAAATATCAAATCATTATGTTGTACACCTGCAACTAATATAATGGTATATGTCAATTAGATCTCAATTGTTTTTTAATTATTTTTAATCTTTATTTTTTGAGAGAGAGAGACAGAGTGTGAGCAGGGAAGGAACAGAGAGGGGGGGAGACACAGAATGTGAAGCAGGCTCCAGGCTCCGAGCTGTCAGCACATAGCCTGATACGGGGCTCGAACTCATGAACCACATGATCGTGACCTGAGCCGAGGTCGGAAGCCTAACCAACTGAGCCACTCAGGTGCCCCTATATCTCAATTTTTAAAAGAAGGGGAAAGAGAGAATCCCAAGCAGGCTCCGTACTGTCAGCACAGGGGCTGGAACCCAGGAACCCTGAGATCGTGAACCTGAGCCTAAATCAATAGTCAGACTTAACCGACTGAGCCACCCAGGCACCCCGTCAATTTTAAAAAGTTAAATAAATAAATAACATAGTAATATTCACTATTAGCTATTGAAAATAGCATTTTGCTTTTTAAAACCCATCTTCTGAAAGATCACTTCTCTGCGCTCTTAAAGAGAGTGTACATTTCCTTTCTACAGAAGAGGCCGCATAGTCTACTATGTTGTCAGGTAAGCAGGCTCTCTCCACAACAGACCACATGCATTCAATGTCCAGGCTCTTACTTAGTAGCTGTACAATTGTGGAAAGGTCGCTTAGCCTCCTCCTTGTGCTCCAGTTCCCTTAGTTACAAAGCAAAGATGGTAGTTTATTTTGATTGTATCCATACGAGATGATGGACGCCATGTCACAATGTATGTGAGTCAAACCTTCATGCTCTATACTTGAAACACATATGGAGACATATGTCAATTATGTCTCAATAAAACCTGGAAAAAATAAAATAATAAAAACACTCTCACAAGTAATGGAGTGGAGTCAGTGGATTAATACAACACCCTTACTACAGAGTGAGACCTGTAACAAATCCTCAATAAATGAGAGTTATTATTATTCCAAGACTTACAGATTCATTTTCTGTAACTGAAACATCTATCATCGTGAGATGGTCATAAAGCCCATTCTTGACTTTGAACCTATGTCTAAATGCCTGGGTTTCTCTAAGAAATATTCGGCAGGAATAATAGCAAGGAAGACAAGGAAAACACATACAAAGGGGCCCTCCTTGTGACAGTGGGGGTAAAGCTTAACTGAGCTAGAGTTGTTTTTTCTGTTTGCATTTTAAGCATATGAGAGTTTTTAAGCAAGTCTTGGAGCTGCCAGAACAAATTATAAGGCCTCTGATTCTACACCGAAAAATGCAGGGAAGGGGGTGAGGTCATTGTTAAGCAGGCTCTAAAGTTGCTGTGAGGCCCTAGACATTAGCTCTGGGTGTTATTCCGGCCAGGACTCAGTGCAGGCTCTGGGGTTGAACTGCAGCTTCTGAAGAGGCATCGCTGTGCCTCCCTCCCGGCAAACATTAGAGCTTCACCCCATTTGTACGCTGGTGGCACTAGCAAGCTGAAAGTGCGAGCCTGGCAGGGGCTCGGTCTGTTGAGCTAAGGACTCTTGGTTTCTGCTCAGGTCTTGATCTCACAGTTGGTGAGATCGAGCCCCACCGTGGGCTCTGCTCTGATAGCACAGAGGCTGCTTGGGATTCTCTCTCTCTCTCCCTGACCGAACCCTGCTCTCTCTCTCTCTCTCTCTCTCTCTCTTTCAAAATAAATAAATAAACTTAAAAAGAAAAGAAAAACAGAAAGTGTATCTCCAGTTGTCCTGTCTTCAAGGGTGATTCTTACAGCCCAGGCCCTCTCTGCAGAAACGGTGCAGGAGACTATGTGATGATTGACATGAATCGTGGTTTCTTCTGGGAGCCCTCAAAATAAAAAGAGTCCCCTAGTAAGAAAAACTTGACAGTCCTAGATTAAGATGGTGATGATATTGATAAGAGGAAACATTTGTGTGTTTATTAAGTATCAGCACTCTGTTTTTAAATATTTATTTTGAGAGAGAGAGAGAAAGAGAGTAGGGGAGGGACAGAGAGAGAGGACGACAGAGAATCCCAAGCAGGCTCCCAAGCACCTGTCAGACCAGAGTCCAACACGGAGCTCCAACCCATGAACCATGAGATCATGACCTGAGCCCAAATCAGGAGTCTGATGCTTAACTGACTGAGCCACCCAGGAGCCCTGGAGTCCCGTCGCTTTAGATACACTGTGTAACTCAATCCCTATCTCTAATCTGTAAGGCAGAGATATTATACCCATTTTCTGTGGAAGAAAACCAAGGCACACCAAGCTCAAACAATTGGCCCACGATGACGACATTATTTAAACCTGTGTCTCTCTGCATTCAGAGACCCTGATACTGACCACAGTACTTTAATGCCTCTGTAAAGACTGCAGGAAGGGTCCCTTCCACCCCTCCTAACCTCACCCCCCAGAGGTGGCCTCTCCCTTGTCTCATTTTTCATCAGCATCCAGCTTCACCTTCGCTATTTGTGTTTACTTAGGAAGGGCTTTGCTCCAGTGATTAAGGACCTAAAGCGGATAATTACCCTGTGATTTGCAAGCAGTGCAGTGGCTGGTATTTCTCGAAGTAGTATTGCCGTATAAATATTACCTGTGTGCTGTGTCAGCTTATTGCCCACCTTGAGAGCAATCTCCCTGTTAGTTTTATGGCACATTAAGTCTCCTTTTGGAATGAATTGAGTTTGTACGAGTGGGATTGGTTACATCAGAATAAGAGAGTAAACAGCGGGGATGACTGGAAAAGCTATAAAACAGAAGCATTAGGCAAAGGAAAAGGAGGGGGTAGGAAGGAAGGGGAGGCGCTGAAAGGAGAGGTTCAAAATAATAAACTAATCGAAATGGGGTGACTGTCGGAGCAGATCATACTTAATGCAGAGAGTACGACCGTTACCAAGAACGGTGAGTCAGAGGAAGGAATGACACTTAGCTCTCTGGGAAGGAAATTATTTGGGGAAGAGAGCGGGGAGAAAAGAAACATTACTATTTATTAAATGTCTACGACATGTTTCTCCCTGTACCTTCAAGTCAGCATGAAAGCCCAACCGAACACCCCTGAAGTCTCTCAGCTTGCCCCCCACGGACTGCACCATCACCGAAGCCATCGAGGGAAATTAAGCACCATGTGTCAAGCACTTATCACACCGTATCTGCACTATGAGGTATGTTTCCTCTGCTCACATTTAAACTATATGAAGCCAGAAAGCATCTCCTGTATCTGGGTATACTTAGTAACTAACACCAAGTTCTCCATAAGCATTTGTTTATTCAAAAGAAAATAAAGCGAATGCACTGAGCAAGAAAGCGTCTCTATGAAAGAGCCGAGAGAATTGGGTTTCTTGGTGTGAATTTCAGGACAAGAATCAGAGCCATTCAAACATAGTTCAATTTACTAATTTTAGGATACTGGGGGAGGGGACAGTATTTGATTAGAGTCCCTAACTTAAATCATCTGTTAATTTTGAGATTGATTTGTGTTACAGGTATGAAATTACAATACTCAGTACAAGAAATAACAATATTTCTTCTACTTACCACGACAGAGGGTTCTCTATGAGGTATCGTTAAGGGAAAAAATGCAAGGTGGAGAAACGTGTTTAAAAAGAGAGCACACAGCCGACTTCAGCTCAGGTCATGATCTCACGGTCTGTGAGTTCAAGCCCCGCGCCGGGCTCTGTGCTGCCGGCTCAGAGCTTGGAGCTGTTTCAGATTCTGTATCTCTCTCTCTCTCTCTGCCCTTCCCCTGCTCATACTCTATCTCTATGTCTCTCAAAAATAAACAAACAGGTAAAAAAAATAAAAAATAAAATAGAAAGAGAGCACACAAATGTGTGCTGCTTGCTCATTTTAAAAAGTAATTGAGGGGCGCCTGGTTGGCTCAGTTGGTTAAGCGTCTGACTCTTGATTTCAGCTCATGATCTCATGATCATGAGATCGAGCCCTGAGTTGGGCTCTGCACTGGGCATGAAGCCCTCTTAGGATTCTCTCTGTCTCCCTCTGCCCCTCCCCTGCTTATTCTCCTGCCCCTCACTCTCAAAAAAAATAATTAATAAAATAAAAATAAAAAATAATTTTTAATTGATAAATTGAAAAATACAATGGTAGCCTATGGGAGGGAGGAAGAAGGTCTAAGGGACAGAAATTGAAGCTAGAAATCTCTAAATATATCTTGTTTTATATGTTTTATCTCAGAATCATATATTTAATATAAACATAAAATAAAAATAAAATTTAAATAACAGTTCCTAAAAATCAAAAGCATAGTAAAACAAAGGAACCAAGCTGTGTATTGAGTTTGTAGCATAGCCATACATAGAATTATTTCAAGCAATGTAGAACATTTATTATACTGAATATCTCTGATAGCGTATATCCTAAACAATAAGATTATTTTTAAAGTTTTTTAATGTTTATTTATTTTTAAGAGGGAGACAAGAGTGCCAGCAGGGGAGGGACAGAGAGAGAGGAGACACAGAATCCAAATCAGGCTCCGGGCTCTGAGCTACCAGCTCAGAGCCCCATGTGGGGCTCAAATCCATAAACTATGAGATCATGACCCGAGCCAAAGTCAGACGGTCAACTGACTAAGCTACCCAGGCACCCCAATAGCAAGATTATTTTTAAAAAATCTTAGCGACCATACCTTTGAGGTAGCATTGGCATTGTTATTCTGAGACTGATGAATTTTGGAATTTCACACATAAACTATTAAGTTGGTGACCCTGGAAACCAAGCTTGTTGACATAACAGGATGTTACATACATGTAAGATTGAAGAGATTAAGTTTAAAACTTGGTAACCCTAAATTTTAATTGGAAGCATACATTTTATCTTTATAAATACAAGTATATAAATATGTGTGTATTTGACATACATTTTTATATTTATATATGCATACATCAAGAATACATGTATGTATATAAACACACATAGTCCCTCCACCTTACCATACTGTCCGCTGAAAAGTCCCAGAAACAATGGAGCAACCAGTGCCCCTACCACACAGATTCTGGTCTTAAACACCTGGGCTCTTTGAGAAATTTTTAATTTTCGATCTTGAGCAAGAATTGTACAAGATTAACTTATAATATCCATCATACCATAAAACAAAGAAGTATTCAAGAACTATGTTGGAAAACAAAAAAACAAAACAAAACAAAACAAAACCCCACAATGACTATGTTGCTTTTTTATGTACTAACACATTCTGGAAGCAAACAGAAAAGTTTTTTTGTTAATCACTGTTTTTGTGTTTCTACTAGTTTCTCCCCCATCAGTGTAACACACACACACACACACACACGCGCGCGCACACACACACACACACACACATACCATAAATTTATGGTGAATAACATAGCACGGTTACATTTGAAGGGAGAAAAAGAGTAATCCCACTAAAAGTTCATTTAGATAAATAAAAACTATCTTTTGTGTCTGGCACAGGGTCTTCTAAATCCACTCTCACTAAAAATTGCTATTACATGTTACTGATTGACTTGAAGTCTTGGCTGTTCATTGGCTTTTTATTTTATCTTTAGTTTCAAATAAATAGTATTTTCAGTTGTTTTGTTTCGCTCACACTCTATGCTCTGCTTTTCACTACCAAATTAAGCATAGAGTAATTTTTATGCTTTTACCAAAATCAATAAAAGGCTTATGTTGCCTTTAAGACAAATTAAATACAGAGGAAACTGGATAGAATCAGCTGCAAGACTATTTCAATTACACAATTTATAATTATATTAAAACCTCTCACAATTTTTTCAAAATTGTCCCTATTTTGAAAAGTTACATTTTATATATTTGCTGTTTTATTGGCGCATCAGTGTTCACAATTGTTCCCCTTTATTGGACACTGTGCTTTTAGCAGTATAAAATAACCAGCTTTTTCCCATTGAATGTTTCTTACCTTGAGTTCTACTGAGCTGGAATAAAAAATTTTCACCCAAGCACCCGTTTTCCTAGTGCATTTTTCTTAAGCAGCTTAGGCTTGAATTTTGCATTTAATCCAGTTGGCAAGTTTGATGATAGTTCTCCTCTACCTATAGAACTTCAGCAAAGCTAAACGCCCCTAAACCAGAAAAATTATCCTTTTCAGCTCAGCTTTGATACGACGAAGGGAGAGAGCCTGACTACATTCTCTGTGGCCTCTTAAACGATGGATATTCAAATGTGGTCTGTGGAACTACCGGCGTCAGAGCCAGCTGAGATGCTTGGTAAAAAGATAGGCTGGAGGCTCCACCTCAGACAGAGACTCTGCATCTTTGGGGGGTGGAGCCCTGGCATCTGTATTTTCAGCAAGTTCCCTGGGCGATTTCCTACAGTCATCACAGCTTGAGAACCACTGACTGAAAGGCTAGTGAAAAGGTGCACTCAATTCCCTTCTTACATATTTGGACGCTTTTAAAAGGAAGGGCTTCCAAATGAACCCTTTCTCTGGACAGGAACAGGAAAAGAGTTAATGAGAGGAATTGGACAAGATTCTTGCAGGAAGTTGTTTCCTATTCCCCCTCTCTCACCAATTCAGGGTAACGGAAGATAAGAGAGGTGTATAGTGTTCGATTTGCTCTCTGTCCTGCTCTCTCCTGCATTTTTCTCCCACTTTGCCCAAATGTTTCCCATTTCTAACTTTCTTCCGTTGTTAGTTCTGGCTGCTTGTCTATTTATATTTCATGATCCTGGCCTATAGAATTTTTTGTGTAGACAAACCAAGACTCTTTCTCAGATTTTTTTTTTTTTCCGAAGGGGAGAAAACACATATTTGAAATAATAACAGTGCGTTAGCATGCTCTGATTACACAATCAAGGTTTCTTCTTTTTTTTTTTTTCTTCCTATGCAAGGGTTTCAATTTACCAGGCCAAATATCTCAGTACTTTTGCTGTCAATCAATGAAGCTATAATATGTAATTCAATCATCATGCATTTCTTTCCTCACTGAACAAACATTTACTGACTTTTTAGATTAATCTTTTGGCTGAAGAACTCGAAACATTGTCAAACATACAGTAGAGTATAATCACTGGATTGAACCTCTTCCCTCTGCCCAAGGCGTTAGGGAGGCAAATTTCTGTTTATTCAGTCTGTTTTATTGGGTCAGGCCATCAAAATGGGATTCTGCGTAAGCTTTAAATGACATCTCAATTCATTGAGTACACTCCTGATGGAATTCTATACACTTTTCCCTTGGGAAATACTTCCCTTACAGGCCCCTAGGAAGCACAGTCACCAGCAAGGTCACTAATGGGTTCAGAATATCTATTAGCAAATAAAGGTTGCGTTTAATCCTTAGAGACATTGCACGAATGAAGTAAATGGACTTTTAGAGAGTATATAGTTTATCCTTTAATTTCTACATATAAAAAAACCCCGAGGTGTCCAGTGATGGGAAATTTTTTGCTCAAGGCCAAATTGTGAATAACAAGGCTTAAAAAAATATGAGTTAGTCCAGGGTCGTATTATTGGCTGTGCCGTGCTGTGAAAGGGATGTGTCAGAATATAATTTTTCACATATCAGTAAAACTTTTCTTTGGACCCACTGACTCTTTACCTGTTTGTTAAAACTACCAAGCACCTGTTCTACAATGAATTCCTTAACCTTCTATTTTTCCATCCCTACGACCATCAAACGAGTCTCGTGAACACTAGTCTTCAAATAGATTCCACATTCAACCGCCTACCCTAGTTCAAGGCCCCAACATCTTTGGCTGTGATAAGATTGTGATAGGACTGTGATAAGAAATATATCTTTGGTCTTCATCCTGTCATTGGCAGAGAGCCTCAAAAGCTCTTGGAATTATCCTTAGTCATAAGAGCAATAAAGGTGTCTTTTGTTACGTTAATGAGGTGACCTGAGGGGCTGGTTGCCTTGGAAGCCATTGGTGAGTTGGAAAATTTCCTTCCGTCCTCTCTTCTTCCCAACACACACACTTCCGGGGAGGGGAGAGGGGCTGGAGGTTGAATCCGTCCTGTGTACTGAAGCCTCCATAAAAACCCCAAAGGGCAGAGTTCAGAGTGCTTTTGGGTGGTGAGCACCAGAAGGTGCTGGGAAAGCCCAACCCGGAGAAGGCAAGGAAGGAAGTGTGGAACCCTTTCGCCCTGCCGTGCCCTCTGCATCTCTTTCATCTGCCTGTTCCTGAGTTATATCTTTTTATAATAAACCAGTGATCTAGAGAGTAAAAGAGTTTCCTGAGTTCTGTGAGCCACTCTAGCAAGTTAATCGAATCCACTGAGGGGCTTGTGGGAACCTCTAACCTATAGCCAGTGGATCAGAAGTACAAGTCACGGGGCACCTGGGTGGCTCAGTCGGTGAAGTATCTGACTTGGGCTCAGGTCATGATCTCACAGTTCGTGCGTTCAAGCCCCACATTGGGCTCTGTGCTGACACCTCAGAGCCTGGAGCCTGCTTCAAGTTCTAAGTCTCCCTGTCTCTCTCTGTTGCTCACCTGCTCATGCTTGCACGCTCTCTCTCTCTCTCTGTCTCTCTCCCCCCCCCCAAATGAATAAACATTAAAAAAAAAATAATAATAAAAAAAAGAAGTAAGGGTCACAACCTGAGCTTGGGACTGAACTGGGGTCTGAAGTCTCAGGGTGGGGGGCAGACTTGCAGGACTTAGCCCTCAACCTGTGGAATCTGATGCTGTCTCTGGGCGGACAGTGTCAGAACTGGGTTGAACTCTAGGACACCCAGTTGGTGTCTTGAGCATCATTGCTTGCTGGCGTGGGGACCTCCACCACCTTCGCACACATACACATACACACAGGAACCGGTCATCAGAACGCCGCTTTGCCTCGTCTGCAGCTGTCAGCAGTCCCAAGTGATCTCCCCACTTCTACTCTCCATGGCTTCCCTACCGCAGTCAACCAGGTCAGTTCTCTACACTGGAGCCAAAGTCAGTGATCTCAAAATGACAGTCTTTGATGAAAACACCTAATGGATTCTCTGTCCCTCTCAGCATAGAATCCAAGCTTGCTATCAGAGCCTACAAGGTGTGATAGCACCTGATTTCTGCCTAACTCCCTGGCCTCACCTCTTACCACCCTCCTCCTTGCACATTTAACCAGAGGCGCCCAGGTCCCTTACGGTCCCTCACATGTGCCAAGCTCATTAGCTTCTGGGGCTTTGCACTTGCTCTTAGCTCTGCCACAAATGCTCTTCCTTCAGATTCCACTGGTTCCTTCCTTTGCTTTTTCTGTCCCCTGTTTACATGTTACATCACTGGGGCACCTGGGTGGCTCCGTCGGTTAAGTATCTGACTTCGACTCAGGTCATGATCTCACAGCTCCTGAGTTCGAGCCCCACGTCGGGCTCTGTGCTGACGGCTCAGAGCCTGGAGCCTCTTTCAGATTCTGTGTCTCCCTCTCTCTCTGCCCCTTCCCTGCTCACACTGTCTCTCCCTCTCTCTCTCTCTCTCTCTCTCTCTCTCTCTCTCTCTCTCTGTCTCTCTCTCTCTCAAAAATAAACAAACATGTGAAAAATGTTAAATGTTACATCATTTCAGAGAACAGGCTGGTGGTTGCCAGAGGTGAGGGCGTTAGGAACATGGGTGAAATAGATCAAGGGGTTTAGGAGGTACAAATTTCCAGTTATAAAATAAACAAGTCCTGTGAATCACTATGTTGCACACCTGAAGCTAAAGTAACATTGTGTGTCAACTGTACTTCAATTAAAAAAAAAAAGTCACAAGGATAAAAATTACAGAATAGGGAATTTAGTCAATAATATTGTAGTAACTCTGTATGGTGGCTACACTTGCCATGGTGAGCACTGAGTGAGTATAGAGTTGTCCAATCAATATGTTGTATACCTGAGACTAATATAACATTGTACGTCAATTGTACTTCAATAATAAATTGTTTTGAAAGATACACTGATTAAAAAAAAGTTACATCATTAGCAAGGCCTATCCTTTTTTAAAATAATTTTTTTAATGTTTTATTTTATTTTTGAGAGAAATAGAGACAGGGCGTGAACACGGGAGGGGCAGAGAGAGAGGGAGACACAGAGTGCGAAGCAGGCTCCAGGCTCTGAGCCGTCAGCACAGAGCCCGACGCGGGGCTTGAACTCATGAACCATGAGATCATGACCTGAGCTGAAGCCAGTCGCTTAACCAACTGAGCCACTCAGGGGCCCCTAGCAAGGCCTATCCTGATCACCTGATCTCAAAGAGCTGCCCTCTCTTCATCAACCATTCCGTGTTACCTTACTACTACTTCCATCTTCTCAACATTTATCTATATAATTATATATTGACATACTTATCTCTCTCCAACTAGTCTCCCGAGAACAAGAAATTTATCTATTGTGCACATCTTTGATGTCTGACTATCAGGAGCAGCACCCTGCAAGTACAAAGACCTTAATTAATATTTATTGAGTAAATAAATAAACATCATTATTTCCTACACAGTCTGTTAAAAGCAAGAGGACGTATAGTCATATGCATACATACACAGCACACATACACACACACACACACACATCAACATACAAATGCACAACCTACTCTGGTCAGAACACACTTGAAGTGATACGCTTAATTCTGGGTACACTTTCATAGATTGAAGAAGCCAGGCTATTAAAAAATGATTAAGAGTATAATGAAAAAAATCATTGAAAACCTGGAGATCTGCTTACTTGAAAGAGGAGTAAATAGAGCATGGATACAGCCAGGATAGATGGCAATTTTGGAAGAAAAATGTTACAGGAAAACAGATTCCAACTCCATTATTAGAAGGATTTTCAAAAGGCGTAAATAACCAGAGATAGGTTGGACTACAAAGTGGAATGGTGAGTCCTGTGTTACTTAGGGTATGCAACCATACTCTGGACCGCCAGTGATGACCATGACTATGGAAGGAGCTTTAGCATTACGCAGAGAGCCGCCGGCCACCATCTCAGTGGTCCTTTCCAGCCCCAGGATGCTCTAATCCAGAGAGACCACCCCTGTCGTCACTATGCAGAACACTGCTGGGAGTCTTTCTTAGAGACTGCTTTCAAAATCTATGACTTATTCCTTAGAATGTGTTCATGAATGACGAACTCGAGTTTACTGAAGAAAGTAAGTGATAAAATCTTATCGATACATTTTCTAGTTTCAAAAAGAAAATGGTTGTGACTGTAAATTAGCCATTTTATTTTGGCATGCCTTTTAAAATCCATTTTTTAAATGTTTATTTATTTTTGATAAAGAGAGAGAGAGAGAGCAGGGGAGGGGCAGAAAGAGAGGGAGACACAGAATCTGAAGCAGGCTCCAGGCTCTGAGCTGGCAGCACAGAGCCCAATGCGGGGCTGGAACCCACAAACCTGTGAGATCATGACCTGAGCTGACGTCAGATGCTTAATTGTCTGAGCCATCCACGAGCCCCTTAAAATCCATTTTCAAATAAGAATTGCCATACTCTTTTGAGCAACGATGGAATTGCTGGAAAGATTCTTTTTAGAGGTTCGTCTTTGGAAGAAGGAAGTTATCTGAACCTGAAAATTCTGCATGAATAAAAAAACACATAATGAAAGATACTAAAATCATCAAATTACATAACATGGTGGCTTGCATAACATTCCTTAACCTCCACAATATATGCAAAGTGCTTTAATTAATATCTCATTTTATTCTTTCATAAGACATTTATCAATAATATTATCAGGGGGTGCCTGGGTGGCTCAGTCGGTTAAGCGTCTGACTTCGGTTCAGGTCATGATCTCACGGTTCTGAGTTGGAGGTCCCGCGTCAGGCTCTGTGCTGACAGCTCAGAGCCTCGAGCCTGCTTCAGATTCTGTTTCTCCCTCTCTCTTTCTGACCTGCCTCTGCTCCTACTCTCTCTCTCTCTATGTCTCAAAAAAATAAACATTAAAAGTTTTTTAATAAATAATATTATCAGTGCTTTTATGTTTCTGATGTGTAAACTGAAGATCATAGATGTACAGTGGCCTTGTCCATAGTTACATAGCAAATGAAGGGACAGAGCTCAGACCAGGTCCCAAAGCCTCTGATGCCACGTCCGTGCTCATATATTTCACCCATGCTTTCTGACGTGAAGACCCTCACCAATATTTCAGGATCCCAGGCCCCAGCAAAGGTACGTGGAAGAAATAATTCTGGGAGATTTACTTTTTATTTCCCCTCAAGCCGCGCTGTATAAGAAACCTCCTATTCAGCTTCCTTGTTGGACTGTTCCAGCTATAAAGCACAATAAAAATGTCAAAAATTATTCTCCTCTCCCGTAATGTGGGCCTTTTCTTGCCAGTGTGTGGAAGGCAATGATGGATTTTCCATACACTTTATAAATTGTCACACCCTTGTTATTTTGTTTTCCAAAATCTATTTACATTCTGTGGCTTTATGTTAAGCTTGGGTTACTAACTCGCACATTTATTCTAAACTTAATTGAATTTTTATTACTCATGATAAAATTGGTGTTTTGCATTTTGCACAATATTTCTCTGCTATGGGCTTTCATAAGGTCCAATTTTACTTGAATCAGAGCCTGGGGCAATTAATTATTAATGAATGGAGTAAAGATATTAATGTTTATCTGTAACAAATGAGAGGCTACATTTGCTCTTCTCAAGTATCACAGCATGGCCTGGGTTTTGATGCCCTTCTCTTGCGTTAATCGGTAAATTCCAATCCCAGGGCTACCATAGGTAAATTATGTAATATTCAGATATTTTCAAATCAAAGTCCAAATCAAGGCTTAAATGTATGTGCATATATATGTATGTATACATATGTAGACATATATGTATACATGCATATACAAGTATATGCATATATACATACATACATATATGCACAAACATATACACACAGGTATACATACAGAGATATGTGTACATGCATATGCATATACATACACATACACACATTTATAAGGTGTCTTGCACTGGTATTTTTTCATCAGCTCCATTACCCATTTACCCAGTGAAGTTGGGACACTCAGTATTTGTCTCTTAGTTTTAAAGATGAAGAAACTAAGACCAGGAGATTTTAAGTCAATTACCCAAGATCACACAGCTAGTTAAGTGGCAAAGCCTTGAGACTCAAACCCCCCATCTCACCAATCTGTCCACAAAAGTTGAGAGCTTAGGAGCCAAAAGTAATGGCTCCCATGAATATAGGGCTGACTCTGCACCAGGCATTTTGTTTTTAAAAAATTTTTTTTAATTTCTTTATGTTTATTTTTGAGAGAGAGATAGAGTGTGAGTGGGAGACAAGCAGAGAGAGAAGGAGGCACAGAATCTGAAACGGGCTCCAGGCTCTGAGCTGTCAGCACAGAGCCGGATTCGGGGCTCGAACTTGGGGCTCGAACTCACGAACCATGAGATCATGACCTGAGCAGAAGTTGTATGCTTACTCGACTGAGCCACCCAGGCACCCCTGCACCAGGCCCTCTGAATGGCTTACTTCCTGTATTCCTCAAAGCAGCCCAGTAGGGTAGATACTAATCCACCTGTTACAGAGCCAAACAAAACAAACAAAACAAAAACAACAAGTAAAACACAAACCTATTTGGGGAAATGTCCAGCAACTTGCCCCCATCACTTCCAAATGGCAAAGAGATGACTTCAACCCACGCATTCTCATTCCTATCTCCGTTCTCCTTTAAGTGTCTTCCTGGTGTCCCCCTCCCCCAACCCCCGATAAGAAGAAGAAAAAAAAAGTTTAGTTAGTGGACATCAAATAAATATTTGCTTACCGTACAAACATCTGTTTGTATAATTGTCTACTACTCCGTTCCACATCACCTTCCTAACCCAGAACCCTGCCTGCTAATCGGACGTCATTGTATTAGCTAGGGTGGAAAGGAATACAGAACAGGGTACATCAGAGCCACATCTTGGTATACGCTGAGTGTCTGCTCTCTGCTGTTTTAAAATTCCCGATTGGCATGTTTTTTAAACCACATATTACATTTTCCAATTACAGGTCCATATAGATTTAGGTTCATAATTATTAGGTATCTATAATGCATTAAATGCTTTTATATATACTATTCATGCAATTATCTCAACAATTCTATACGAGAGATGTTTTTATTCTGCTTTTGCAAAAGAAACCCTGGCTTAAAGCACTCAAGTGCCTTTTGAAATCTCATAGACGGTGAATAGTAGACCTCGGCTTCGAACACCAGACTTCTGATTCGAGGTCCAGTGCCTCTTTCTCCACTGTGCTCTCTGCAGTGCTAAGGTTAGCATATCTTTGAATTTAGGGTGACTCACCTCTGCTGTCAGGCTTTGCTCAGCTTTTACGGCTCATATTGGACATTTCTTTTCTGAGACCCTATAAAGGTTTCCAAGTCTGTAGGTCAGCTGTATTCCCTATTCAATTCAGATGACCTCAGGATCAAGTCTCCAGACAAGAAGACATCTACTTTCTTGCACTTACACAATTGTCTGGCAGGTTCTAGACACATGGACCTACATGTGAGATCATGTTTGGTGCCATTGGCTATTTGGAAGCTGGTCCCAATCATTCTTAGGAGGAGGGTTCAGCCTCTGATACTGGTGGGAAAAGCCAAAGTTATGATATTAGAAGGCAGGGGAAGAGACTTTGGGATGGGCTGCTTAGATTCATAAGGCAGTGGGAAATTAACACAGAAGCAGCCTGTGGAAAATCACACACAGTATATATGAAGTTATGTGTAACATGTCAGAACTGCTGGTGAATCAGAGAGAAAAGTTCTGCTTAGGTCTCATCAAGCCCTGTGAAAAGCAGCCAAGAAGCATCGCTTCATTTTCAAACTCCTGGACCACAGCAACCTATGGAGTAGCTCTATAGCATGAGAAGAGAATTTTCTTCCATCGAAGTCCTGTCTCTGTAATTAGTGGGTGCCAGTTATTAACCTAGCATCTTTCCTTTCCGATTCCTTCCATCCTCTGCGGTGCTGTGGCTGAGTCGTTATCAAACACATTTCTCTTTTGTCAGGCTCTTCTCTGTCTGTTTTTTGCCAACAGGGGTTGGTAGAGGGAGGTTAGAAGGCAGGAACAGAGAAAGGACTTGATCCATTCTGTTTTCCATCCAGTTTTTGCAAATGTCTCCAGCAACGGCTCTTGCTTCAGCAAGGGGCAGTTGGTCCACTGTCCAAGTTTTTCCCAGTGGTATCAGAAACTACCCCCTTTGTGCCGTATCAGAGATAAAAAGATATTAGTCTCAGTGGAGCAATACCCTCCTCAGGGGTCTGAGTGACAGCTCGTCCTTGGAGCTTCTCAGGTACCAGCACCATTGGGAGAGCACCTTCTCTTGAGGGGTAGGGGTCCTAGACCATCAGGAACCCCTCCCCCAGGCTTCTGATAACCCTAACATCTTGGCTTTGTCTCCCCAGTCATAACGGTGGTAGTTGCTCCCTACACTTACTCTGTCCCTGTTAATCTCGTGTTACCTATTTGGCTATTTGGTTGTCCCAGCGCCTGTTCAACCAATTCTCTACATTAAATTCCCTCAGAAAAATAACGAGTGGTTTTTGTGTTCTGACAGGACCCTGCTTTGTTCACTGGGTCCGTGTTATCTAATTTGAGTTACCTCTAGAGTAGCTAGGAGTGTCTTCCCCTCAGTGGGGAATAGTGTAGGGAGAGGCTCTTAAGTTCCCTCACCTCTAGCTACCTCCAAGTTTGGCCATTGCTTCTCCACAGGGATAAGGCATATCCAGGCTGACTCAAGGTTGCACCCTGCTGGTGTAAAGTAGATAGCTGGGAGCAGGTGGCCAGAAGAGGCTCCCTTGGCAGCGTTCAGTGGCTGGTCTGGATCAAAGCCAGTGTCTGAACCATTATGGACCCGACTTCCTTATATCAATGGGCCTTATCCAAGCTTTCCATCATTTGATTTTATGACACAATCACCTTGCACCTCCTTAAAAGTCATTGCAATTTGAGTATACTAAAATCAGTTTTCTTTGTGAATTTTATGAAATTCCTGAATGTAAATGAGAAATCTTTCAGAGTGGCACTCATATTCTGTTTTATTCGGAGTCCTGTTCTCTTCTTCGGTTAATGAGAACCATTGAACAAGCTAATGCAATTAGTTATTGATGAGCCGAATGCAAGAATCCAAAGTTATTATGGCAACACCTCTGAAAATTATCACTGTCACCTTCTGCAATTCACTTTATGAGAGGAGAAAACAGCTCGTTCTGCTTATTTTCTTTCTAATGAATAACCTGAAATGAAAAGGGTAGGATTAAAGTCCGTGTCCCATTTTGTGGATAGGATGGTGAGAAACGGCCACCAGGAACTCCTATTTTCTTATGAGAGAAATTAGTGACGTGAAGTGAATGCTCTCTTTTTTAATAGTTGATCATTTAAAACACACTTACTATCTCATTTGCATCCATTTAAAATCCATTTTCCTAAAAATAACTTACAGGAGATGAAAATGAAATCTGTTTGCACATGGGATATTTTTATGTTCTTTCCCCTCTCAAGAGGAAATTCAACGTAAGGCAGCGTCAGCTCATAAGGGTCTTAAAAGATTCATTAAGAGAAAGTATTCAAGCCAGTGAGATGAAAACCATTGCTTGGTTATAAGTTTATGTGACATTTGCTGCAATCTTGATACATTACAGTCCCTGACAAAGGCATGTTTACGTTTTTGTAACAAAAGCCCGAGTCTTACAACCCTCTTTGGTCTCAAGTATTGTTAACTCTGTGGTAGGGTTATGGCTACTCGTATCTCTCCTGTTCTGCTCGGCAGGAGGTTCTTTTTGTTTTAATGAGTTTTCTCTTCTGTCTAGCAGCAATCAGAGAACAGATTCGGAGCTTGGCGGGTTCCCTACCACGGCAAACCAGCTCTTGCTTTATTAAATCCACACAGTCGTATCAAGAAGAAAAAAAAATCTGTCTCTGAAGTTAGCTAAAAATCCAGAAATTTTTAGGAGAAGAAAACCAGAGAGATGTGGAGACCCCTTACAACAAGGTCTCATCCTGGGTGTTGATTTAGAAATGGGATTTTTTTTTTTTCAGTATCATCCAGTTGCAGTCAATATCCAACATCTTCCATGCTTTGAAGAAAAGGGCACAAGCATTTGATGCCTAATTCTGTTGAGGGGGGCGGGTCTGTTTTCCCAGGAAAACTGTGGTACTGGTGAGTGCCTATCCAGGAATGAGGGTATGGCCAAGAAACGGCTCTTTATATAAGTGTGTGTGAAAGAAACACAGGCTTGAAGCACTTAACCTTGAGGCATCTCATTTAAGCACAAAAGACCCCACATGAGGTCCCTGACAATGGGAGACAGTCTCTCGAGGCTGAAGAGAAGGAGCAAGGGCCATGATTGGGGAGGGAAGACTCCCTCAGATTTACTCTTGACCTGAGCCTCCAAATATTTGGGGGTGGGTCTATCTGCCACCCTCATTATTTGTAGATTTTCCTAACAAATAAATGGGACATAAGACTCTCTAACCCAGTCTGTAGAAAATGCTGAGTGGTGAACCAGAATGTGTTTTTTCAAGGGCAAACTAAAAAGCGAAACTTAATACTTGTAATTTTAACGCTAATCATCAGGGAGGCAATGTGAAAAAAAATCTTGGCAAATAATTTAAAAACCTAATGCATTAGTTGCTAACTCCAAAATTATACAAGCTGAGATAGGAGCATACTGTTGTTCTAATTGAAGCCTTTCTTTAAACCTTAGAACCATTACGAAGCTAAAATCCTCTATATTGATCTATGACTGCTACCTGAAGTTACTGCAGCTGGCTATGAAAGATGAGAGAAGTCTTACTGGTATAACACTTCACCAGAAAGTGTTTAATGTAAAAAAACCACACACGTACACACATGCGTACACACACACACACACACACACACACACACACACACACACACAGGACGGGGTGGAGTTGAAAGTCCGTTGGACTGAAAGCAGCAGAAAATCCAGGAAAAGCATCTTCCACTGAATTGTATGGATTTAGATAATATATTTATCTTCTGTGTTTCGGCGGCTGCAATGTGTTACTTAGTAACAACAGAAAGGAGGATGGGCATGGTAGGTTGCTGGAGAAGGTCAAAGAGAGGACACGGCTTCTAGCTGACCTTCAAGTGGGACCAGGCAATGGGAGACTCCTTATCCCCTCCCGTGTCCTTGGCTTGTGTGCTCTGTCCACAGATTCTGCCCTAGGAGCTGTTTCAGGGAGAGCGTGAGATGCTGTTGAGACCTTCTGTGCTGAATACGTGACTGAATCCAGCTAAGGCCTCTCTATAAACTTTTAGGATTCTGGACGGGTGCAGAGATATATTCAGTTTGCCGCCCCCCAAGATGAGCCTCGTGTGTAAGTTCCCTTACTCATCAAACCTGCCACCCACTGATCAGGAATGCTCTGCCCCTTTAGTTTCTCCTTACCCTCTGTGGAAGGGACCAGCTTGCAAACCAATGAAGGTTTAAAGATAAATAATTAGGAAGGCTGGAGTCAAGTTCTAACTCTGCCTCTGCTTCTGCTTATATTTGAACTTGGCCACCTTAACCCCTTCATCTTCTCAGCTGGAAACTAAGGGGTTAGATCAGGTCTGGAATTTTATTCGTGTGCACTCGAAATGGACTTTAAAACATCCATCATCAAATCCATGACAAAAATGCAGGAAAGTTTGGAGCTATTTAAATTAACAAGCAAACCTATTCAATTTCCTAGCAGTCATGAACAAAATTCCTGCTGTTTCTTCATGGCAAACAAGTCTTCCATTTGTAAGAGCTTGGGTTCAGGAGGTTGGAAATCTAAGAGAAATTTACATTGATGAAAAGAGGACAGGTATAGTATGGGTTTCACTGACTTCCAAAATGACGCCCAAATCATTGGCCAAAATACCATCCAGTTAGGGTGTATTATCCTTAGTTACTGTCCATCTGCCTGAACTTAAGTGCCAAATAAGGTATAACTTTGATAGGAATAAAATGTCTGCTATCTCCTTTGAAAAAATAAAATTCCTTTATGTTGGCCACAAATTATAGGAAGGGACGAGAAGAAATCCTATTTACAAAATATGATGCACATTGGTCCAGCCTGATGTCAAAGAGAGGAAGATAACCCGTTGTCCTGTGGTATATGCGATCTCGACAGCTTCACATTCTGTGTCTGGAGAAGTGAACTGCATCCACCCAAATACGTTAACATCTCCTCCTGATTGACTCATTTATAGGGAACAAGGTCTCATACCAACGCCTCGAATAACCCACATAAACTCACAGATGAAAAACGTAAGGTCTGTTACTGAATGGTATTGAAAAGTGTCAAGCTTTCCTTTTTTCCAATTACTTCCTGAGAGACTCCATTGATCTACATTCGGCACTTTTCATGTGACCCAAATATCTAGCTCTTTGTGGTATACAGACTAATGCACCCCCACCCCCACCCTAATCCTTAGACTCCATAAATATGTGACCTTATATGGCAAAAGAGTTTCCTTAGATGCCATTCAGTGAAGGGTTTTGAGATGGAGAGACAGCCCGGCATTGTCTAAGTGAGCCCAATATACCCACAAAAGTCCTTAGAAGGAAAACAGGGAATAAAGGTGGAAGCAGAGACTGGAGTAAAACCATTGCCAAAAAGGATCCACGAGCCGAGGAATGTACATGACCTCGTGAAACTGGAAAAGGCAAGGAATGGGGATCTTCTTCTAGAGCCTCCAGAAAGAACACAGTCCTGCAGACGCCTCGGTTAAAGCCCTTAAGACTCATTTCTGTCTTCTGACTTCCAGATAGCAGAGTCTTGGCCCCCCTTTTCAGGTCTCCACCTAACTCTTAGAGAGTCCCTGAGGGGATAACTCATCTGTGCTCACAATCCGGGTTGTGGTTGTCTTCACCACCACCCACTCCTTTGTTCCACATAACTCTCTGTGCTGCCAATGGGCCGCCCTTGTGTCACTATCCAGCACACTCTGCAGTTTGGGTTCCTGCCAAGAGTTTGCTTCTGCTTCACCTCCATATTGGTTTTGGAATGGCTGCATTGGGTGTTGGCACAGAAATCTTCCCACACAATGTCCCAATGTTCATCAATAGTCATTCGAAGAGACAGCAGAAAGGAAAAACATTCAGAGACTAACTTTTAACCGGTTACTAGATATGATTGTTCTCAGATAACAGAATTACATGCCAATCTTACTCGTTTTGCTCTGGGCATGTTTATGCCTCACCAAAAGGCTTCCTCCCCACCTAGCTCACAGCCCATGTCTCAGTGGCAGAAAGCAATTTCCCATCACCATTAAACAGGCTCCTGAATGTACAGACTCCCTTGTCTCTCATCCTAACTCTGAAGAAAGAATTCCTGGGTCCGCTCACTCTAAGACCCATCTCCCAAGTTTTCATTTCTGCTCCAAGATCCGCCTTTCTCCAGGAATGACTGAATGCATGATTTCTATTGCCTTTAAGGGAACACTCCCCACTTAATTCTAGGAGAGTTTATCCTATGTTCCCAAGAGGATGATTTTATAACATCATATTCCAATACCTGTAAAACAAAGATACAGATACAATGTCAGAGCCGCTTCTTTACATAATAACTTCCAAACTAAAGAAAGAACTGACTCCTTTAATTTTTAACATTTTGCAAAGTCTGAGCAATTTAGTAGTAGTAACATTTCACATAGAACAACAGTACCAGAAGATTGAGTTCCAAGCCTAGCCCAGGCATGGTTTATTAAATGTATCTATTTACGATTATTTATGATTACAGCCTCTGACTTATGTTTGCAAGAGTGAACCACCCATCCGGATGGATAATCTTGAGACTTAATTGACATAAAATAAACTGCACGTGTTTAAAGTGCACAATTTGATAACTTTTGACATATATACACCCAAAAACCAATGAAGATACTGATCATATCCATTACTCTAAAGAGTTTCCTTTTTATCCTTTGTAACCCCTCCCTCCTGACCCTCTCCAGTCTTCCACCTCCCTTAGGCAATCACTATTCTTTCCAAATTAGATGTGGCATGGAGACCAGCGAAATAGTGAGCCCACGGTGCCTGAATGCAGATTCACCAACAGAGATGGATCTGCTTTGGCTTCTAGTACAGGTGTCCAGCTTCTGGGGAATGTGCCTTAATAGATATCAAGCTCCCCAAGATTTTACCAAATAAGTCACTCTTCTTTCTATGGGGCTGACAAAAAGAGAAGGTGGAGAGAGAATCCAAAGGATTTCAATACTGTCTTTTCCTGGGGAGAATCCCCTGCTATCCATGGGAAACTGGAACTTGCCCCCACACCCTGGGCTCAGCTTAGGGGAGAAATGGAGAGCAGGACAGAGACAAAAGATGAAGGCAGATATAGGGGAGGGAGGTTCTTTGTCCTTATCTGGCTATGGGTACAAGCTCATTAAAATATGAAAACACTTGTTACGAATTTATATTTCTAGCTACAGAGAGTTATTTTTTCATTTCCTTTGTTTTCCAGACTAAAAACAATAAACAGTTCAGTAAACCATGAAGTCGAAGTCGGAAGGTTCCTACTTAGTAGCGCAGGCTTTTTCTGAGTTATCTTCTGAATTAACATGGAGCCTTTCTTAAAAAGACATACAGGTTAAGCCTAGAAATGACTCAAAAAAGCGTTTTTTTTTTCCTTCTAGAAAATGAGAATATTAAAACTAAATGTCGAGGAACCGTTGTGTTCAGTGCTATCTTCCAAGTGTGGAGAACAGAATTGGCAGTTAGCAGGCTCTAAGATTCTTTCATGAGAAATGCCTTAGATTACCTCTAAATCCCAGCGATCTCGTCTCTCAATTCTACAGTAAAGTTCTAAACGGCGTAAGATGCCGTTACATTTCACCCTGCCTTTGTTGAATTTCTGACTGTGTCTAGTGAAGACACCTGCTTTACCTAAATGCAAAATAACCTCCCTGGGATGATACTTTTCATTTTGCAGAGCATGAAGGGAGTTGGTGGGGCATGTCCTCTGAGTTTGAAATGTCTGCCTGTCATCTCTCCACTACCAACTACCAACTGCGACACCTTGGGCAAATAACTACTCTGGGGCTCTCTTTCATCATCTGTAAGATGGAAGTAATAATTATATTTCTCTCATATAGATGTAACCAACGCATGACACATAGCAAAAAAAATTTGATGCATGCCACTATTTTTATTTAAATACTATCATATGAATTGATTTTTTTTTTAATCAAAAGGACTTGGTGGCAGAGCATAGATTAAATACTCCTTGAGAGTGCAGAAGGTCAAGGCCCAAGTTGAAAAGGGGGGAAATTAGGTATTATTTTACTGGCATTGGCTCTTAAGGCAAAATGTAGAATATGGCCTGTAGGCATTCTGAAAGAAAGGTTTATAGATTTTTCAATTACGAAACTCCAGCGTTTCGCCACAATGCTTGCCTCGTACAAGGCACTCGCTTAATAGACGCATAATTCATTAATAAATAAATGGGTCGTGGTATAAAAATCCAGGCGCCTCGCTTCTTCTTCCCGAGAGAGCTCTGCTGCTGGCAGCGAATTCCACTCCCAAGTGCAGAAGGTCGGTCACTGTCCATGTTTCCAAACCCTGGCTAGGGTGGGATTTCTTCTTTGGCAAACTGCTTCCCTTTCAAAAAATCCCTTTTCGCGCGGTCGACTTTCAAAGCACGGAGACAAACGCCCCCCGTGTATTTCCCAGACGTGCTAATTCCCACTATCTCAGATTCTTTCAATGTTCCGAGGTCTCGGTGACTTCCCCGCCGAGCCGCGAAGCTCCCCACGGAAGAATCTTGGGCTTCCTTCTTCCGGGCCGAGATTTTTAATGTGCTGACCACCTGAAGTCCTTGGCCGTCACCGGAGAACAGATCCCTCGGCCACACCTCCTTGTTAAAGCAAGTCAGCCGGTGGTTCTTTTTCCCAATCCCCAGAGGCAGCAGGGCTACGCAGCTCCGCAAGTCTGTCCAACCCAGGCAGCCCAGGCTGTTCGGCTCCGCTCCCTCCCACCCCCACCCCGACTCCCGCGCCTACCACTCAGCAAAAACACCCGCCAGACTCCAGGGCAGTTGAAGTCAGTTCAAGAAGCCTGGAGCGCCGCAGTGTTACTCGTTTGGCTCCAACCCTGCCCGCCCTCCCATGCCGCCCAGCCTGCAAGCCCTCCCTAAATGACTCTGTGCGGACGAACGGTACCCTCTTTCCTTCTCCTCCTCCCTCTCCGCTCATCCGCCCTTTCGGGGGTGATTAGACCCAGACTCACACTGAAATGGCTTCTAAACACGAAAAATCCAAAAGTGCAAAAAAAAAAAAAATCCCCTGCGCGTTACGTGTGTGTTTGTGTTTGGTGTGTGTGTCCATCCGCGCTTGTGCAAAATCTCCAAACGTCACAGTTTGCAAGCCGGACAAGCGCGCCGAGAAATCCGAGATCTTTCCAGGGATTCCCCTCCCCTGCCCTCCTCTTCTCCAACACTCCCAAAGAGGTAGGTCTGGGGTTTTCTCTACCCGCTGCTGCGGCGATAGAGGCGATGCAAATGTGCTACAATTTTTCTTTTCTTCTCTCGCTCCCAGCCCTCTTCTCGGGCGAACAGTCCCGAGCGCAGGGTTTCCTCCCAATTCCCCCGCATCTGCATTCCGAGCGGCCGCCCGGGTGCACGTCCTTCCCCAGGTCGCGGCGAGTCGTTCTGCGCACCCGCGGCCTCGGGCCTGGGCCTGGGCCTGGGCCGCGGCGGTGGGTGGTGCTCACGCCGCCCCCACCTTCCCCCGGGGACTCGGAAAGCCGCGCGCTGGGCGTGTGTGCGCGCGCGCGCGCGGATTTGGTGGGGAAATCTCCTTCGGTGGAAGCAGCCGAGTGTCGCTGGCAGAGAGTATTCTGAAGCCCAGCAAAAGCCTCCAAAGCACTTGAGCTTCCCGAAAGAAAAAACGGACTAAAAGACCGAAAAGAAGGGAAGCCGGCTCCCCTAAAGCCCGGGTTTCCAAATAGTCTCGGATCCGCCCGGAGCTGAGCGGAGGCGCAGTTGGCGGCGGCCACTGCTCGTACCCGGACTTGGAAAGACGGTTTTTCCCCCCTTCGGGGAGGAGGGAGGTGAGGGACTCGCGGGCGAGAGTTGCACCTGGTCTAGGAACGTGCAGTGAGGAGAAGTCTGGGGTAAGTAGTGTTCTGGCACTGGAGCGGAAAGGGGGAAGGAGGAGGGGGGGGCAGGAGGGGGACGAGCGGGAGAGGGCAGGGAATGAATTATGCAAAAAAAAAAAAAAATCCCCACTATTCCGTAGCTGAGGGGAGAGCGCATCGCAGCGCCCCGGCTGAGTCCCGCCCGGGCCTCCCGCGCCCCAGCGGCGGGCGCGAAGTTCTTGCCGAGGAGATGAGAAACTCCCCAAGCCCGGTGGGCGGCCGAGCGGCGGGGGCCCAGGCGCCTCCGCGCCGGCCGGCGGCTCCGACGCCCGGCCCTCGCCTCCTCCTCCTGGCCGCGCTAAGCCTCGGCTCCCCAGCCCGGCCTCCTGCCTCCGCCCCCGGGCGCCGGGCGGCTGGGCTGCCGCGGGGGCTGGCGGCGGCGGGGACGCTCACCTGGCCGGGCCGCCCCCTCCTCCCCCTCCTCCCGCCCCACCTGCCCTCCTCCTCCCCTCCGAATCGGGCAGCGTCGGGCTCCGTAGGCGAGGAAATAACGACCCCTGCAGTTGCATTGCGGAAAATCGCGGCGGCGGCGGCGGCGCTAGTTGCGGGCGATGGAAGCGAGGCAACGGGGGTTCCGGGGAGCCTAGGAAAATAGAAGAGGGACGGAAAGCGCGCGAGCGACGTGGGGAGCCCGCGGGCCCCGCGACGCGCCCGGATCCCCGGCTCCCCGCCTTTGGCGCTCGGCGCCCCGGATGCGCCGCCCGAGCCGGACTCGGAGGCAGCGGGCTGCGCGCGGACTTGGGGAGCAGGGAGGGTCGGCGGAGCCTGCCGGCGGTTTCGGGCAATAATTGCTGCCTCTCTTTCTCTGTCTCCCTGTCTGCGGTGTCGTCTCCTCCCCCCGCCCCCCGGAAGCAGGAGGAGAGCGGCCCCGGAGCGCGGCAGCCGGCCTCTGACCATGCCCCGGTGAGGGGGGCGGACTTCGAGGGCAACTTGTCGCGGACTGCCTGGGCTTAGCCAGCGAGCTGCGAGCGCCGGGGGCCCGGAACTGTGCGGCGCGGCCCGGCGGGGGGCTATCGTCTATGTCTTCTTGGGGCGCCAGGCGGATCGGGGTCTCGTTTTTGCAGGAAGAGCCCGGCGCTGGTGGCTTCAGGTGGCTGCCGCCGCCGCCGCTAGTGCTGTTTCCGCCTCTCGTGCGAGGAGGAGCAGAGACCAGCGATCGGGGAGACCTCCGGGGCAGCGAGGCATCGGACATGTGTCAGCACATCTGGGGCGCACATCCGTCGAGCCCGAGGGGAGATTTGCCGGAACAATTCAAACTGCGATATTGATCTTGGGGGTGACTGTCCCTGGCCGGCTGTCGGGTGGGAGTGCGAGTGTGCGCTCGCTCGCAAGTGTGTGCGTGTGTGTATGTGTGTGTGCCGTGTCGGGCTCCCCCCTGCCCCCCCTGTTTTCCCGTCGAGTGATGCACTTGGAATGAGAATCAGAGGATGGAAATAGTCTGGGAGGTGCTTTTTCTTCTTCAAGCCAATTTCATCGTCTGCATATCAGGTATGGGACGCGCTGGAACCCCCTGGCGGGTTTGGGTTCTGTTGTGCTGTTGGGAATATATGGGGTTTTATTGTGTGTAGATACTCAAGTAGCCTCGCGGGGTGGGAGGGGAAAGGGGGTGGCGGCAGAGACCGTTTCAGTTCTGAGGGTTTGCTGCCTTCAGAATTAAAAACCTTCGAAGCCCAAGGGTGTGCGTGTGTGTCTGTGTGTGTGTGCGCGTGTGTCTGTGTGTGTGTGTGGTGGTTATCTGTAAGGAGTCTTGGAACATAGAAGTGGTGGGGGGGTGAGAAAGAAGAAGCAGATGGGTGTTGATTTTCAACTGCTTTCCTGCTGAGAACTCTGGCCCCCAAATCTGAGCCTCGGCAACCCCCCACCCCCAGCCCCTGGCTTTCAAAGTTCCCAAACTCGGTGGTTGCCGGCAGGCAAAATGGTCGCAGAGCCCTTCCCTGGTATCTAGGCACTTTCAAGAGACTGCGGGAGGATGCGGGACTGGAGAGTGCCACCAGCAGGGAGGAGAGGGATGTGGAGGTCCTCCTGGCCTTCCCCAAGCGCATCAGAACTGGTCATGGGGGTCTAAAACGTGCTAGCATGCCCGGCTCCACGTCAAGTAAAAGCAAAACCCTCCTGCAACAGCACAGCGTGGCAAATACCACTCTAGATGGTAGCCTTCCCTAATTCCCAGTGGAATGGTAGCTCAGCCTCACTGACCTCAGGCCACTTATGCCAGTCTGTGGTTTCAGGAGTGATGAGGTGAATTGGGTAGGGCTCCGTGCCTGCCTACCTGCGTGTGCGTTGGAGGGGATTCTGATTTCCAAGCAGTGTCTTTGTTGGTGCAGGGAGTTGGCTGTGTGGAGGGGAGCCGTGAGAGAAAGCCCTAGGATCAGCAGTCTTTCCCAGTTCAGTTCAGTGTCTCCTCCCACTGAGCCTGTCTACCCCATTCCCCCTCACACCTGTCATGAAAGTGCCTCTGGGTAGGACCCATTCCCAGCGCTCCCCTCTGCCTGCATTCTGCAGAGGGCTGCAGAATTGGGGACTCAGCCAACTTCCCACTGAAGTCACCAAAAGACTTCCCCTAGGAGCGGACCCGTTTGAGCAGCACTGAGGTGGAGGGACCTGTTTCCTGCATCTTCCCGAGCCTCAGCCAATCCCCACCCTCTAAGCTAGTTCTGGTTCAGGATATTAAAAAAATCCTTGTCTGTGCTGCTCAGTTTCAACTTTCTCTTCCTAGGGCAGGAATGGGGAATTTTGAATTCAAAATCATTCTGTTTGTGGCTTTGCCACCAAACTAAGAATTTTGCCTCTGTAATACTTTAGAGACACGTTGTATACCTGGAAGACCATAAAAAGTACGGTGGGACCACCCCAAACCCTCTAGTGGGACCTGTTTTACCCCATCCTGCATCTAAGAGGAAACATTCCCTGGGGACTTATAACGGCTGATATCAGTCATACATCCAGGAATGGACTGGGTGGCACTTCACAAGACCACGTTCTGCATCTTTCTTTTCTACATCTCTGTTTCAAACTCTGTCATTCCGTAATAATTCACTAGTTAGAACATAGCCATTCCTTACCTCTTTCCACCATCGTAAATAATTTGCAAAGCAGACAAGCCAACTGAGTCCCTTTAAGGTTTACAAAGAGTTAACAGTCCTTGAAGCTCTGGAGCCCCCACAATCCTTTGCCCCCACCCCCCCACTCCTGCATTTATTTGGTCAGGCCTTCACAAGAGAGCCATCTGAGAACAGGTCCATTCTTAGCCTCCTCGGAAAGAGGCATGAGTGGGCTCCTTATCACAGCTCTCCTTGACTTGGTGTATCAGTAACTAAATTATATAAATACAAGTACCAGGAAGGGGTTATTTCCAGCCCAGAAGAGGTGCTATGGAGTATGTGGCCTTTCACATGTATTTACTAAATGACCATCATTGCTATGTAATGAGAGGATAAAAGTGTAAGCAAAATTGCTAGCTATTAGCTAAACACAGAAAACTAGGTTAGCGTTCCAAATGCCTAGTTAGGCTCTGCATTAATTTGCACTTTATGAAGACATTTAGGCAGAGTTGCAACATTATACACTCTACATTTACACATCCATAAACTTAATTTTCAAAGGCTGTGCTTTCTCCAGGGCCAACGTGGCCTCCCTCCTAAAATAACTACTCATTCAATGGTATCCATGTACGTCCTAATTCTGACTAATAATATAATTATGACTCACAGTTGCCACTGTTGGGGGGACTTTTTTCCCCCATCTAGCAGCCTTAAAGGTATATAGAGGTATACAGTGCACTAAGGTTGAATAATTGTGGCTCAGGCAGAGTTTAGTGGGTCTTTCATTTCTCTTTCCATGATTTGCAGTTTTAATTTACCCACGACCGCGCTTTTACGAAAAGGAACATAACCCTGCGATCATAGAACCTACTAAATTTTAAATTCAAAAAAATTAAAAAACAAAACAAAACAAGGCACCTCTCTTCCACCTTGGGATGAATTACCCTACCTAGTAAATGGGTACTAATTCTTCTTGAGTTACCAGGCATCCGCGATTGATGCTTCGGTGGGGTTGGCTTCATGACCAGAAAAGGTCAGCAAAAACCTTCAGTGTAAACACTTTCCAGAAGGAAAATTGTGGGTGGGAGATCTGGCCTGTCGTGACTGAGTTTCACTTTTAGAAACCCTCTGGGGCTTTAAGACTTAGTATTTTGTTAACCAAAGATGTCTAGCCTCACCCTTCCCCATTCCCCAAATTAAGGGTACCCAGGACATTTTTTTTTTTTTTTGCCTGGGCCTGAGTGGCTATATTTCTGAAAATACAGAGCCTTGGGCTTGGTGTGTTGGATGGCTCTGCACGAATCATTCGGTTGTGATGAAGCTGTCAACAGATGGGGCTGGGAGGTGGGGGTGCTTGACCAGGCTAACTAACGGCTGGGGCTATAGCATGTGTGCCTTTCATTAGAGAGAGCGGATCAGTTTTGGCTACTAAAAGACAGCACGGCGAGGTTTAAGAGGGAATGCCATGATCTGGGAGTTCTGTTCCACATCGGACTCAGCTGTCATTCTTTTGGAAAATTGTAAGGCAGCCAAAATCTGTGAAGAGGGATGAAGAGGAGAGAGAGAGCAAGAGCGAGAGAGGAGAACCAGGATGATTTTTTTTTTCTGTGCTAGCGAGAGTACCATTCCATTCTTACAAAAGCAGCTCAGATCAGTGAGAATGAATGCCTAGCAGCGCCAGGAGAGAATTTCCAGGTCCAAAGACAGCTGTCTGATTTAATTTCCACAACACATCCTACGTGCCTCTGTGTAACTTCACTTTTTTGTCAGTTTATTCATAATAATAGCAATAGCAATTAAAATTACGTGGTGCTTTCGTATACATTATATAATATTGCACATATTTTAATTCATCTATTCTTAGGATTTGTAGGGTAGTTTTATAGATGAGACAGCCAAAGCCCACAGCAGCGCAGCATGGAGGATTCACACCCGGTCCTAACTGAGTCAGAATTCAGTATATCATTTCTTTTGGGATCGAGAGTTCTTTTAAGTGTTTTCTTGCAAGTATTTTTTATCGGGATGTCTCCGGATTGAAAGAATGAAACGGATGTGAAACAGAGTTTGGAAGTAGAGGTTTAGGGTGACTGCAGTGTGGAACTTGAAATAAGGTAGCATTTGAGGTGTCTATGACTGTCAGACAAACAGTCGAGACTATTACCCGGGTTTGCCGCCAGCACCTGCTAATCAGCAATCTCTGTAAGCAAAGAATATTTCATACGTTCTTTTCCTAATTGGAAAATTAAAATGGTTTAACTTCTGTGTCTTCTCGTGTAGAAAGGGGCTAATAGTATACACCCCACCTCTTTGTTACGTGGATTAAATGAGATAACGTATTTAGTGATTTTCACTTAGCGCAGTACCTGAGGCATAGGAAGCTTGCAATAATAGAATTACTTTTTTCCCCTGCAAATCAGGCATTGCACAGGTTTGTGAGGCCACGAAAGAACAGAGCCTCTACCTTCCTTCCTTTCAACTTGTTTAAAAGTAAAAGGAAAATCATGAGCAAGCACATTTTATAACATTGAGTATGAATGCTACTGTCAAGGAGGTCCTGGCTTCACAACTTTGAAATGTCTATTAATTTTCCTCCTCATATAAACAAGAGTGATAGCATTGGGCTTTGGTGCATATTATGGGTAAAACCCACTTTATCTCTTTAAGCCCAGTACTGAGGGGAGGCTTGGAAAGTTTAATAAATCACCTGGGAACAATGTAGTACTTATTACCCAGGGGGGCCATAAGCTTCGTTCTGCTTGTAAATTATATCTCTGTATAAACCCAGCTTTCAAGTGCTTCCAAAAGGGCAAACTACATATGGCGTCAATATGACTTGAAAGAGAACATTCCATTAAATACAGAAAGAGCCCTACCCTAACAAAGACTACTTATCTGATGATTTTATTGACAATATGGTTCCTGTAAATACAGTTTGCCATGTTGATGTCCTATAGCCCAGTCAGTGACAGATACTATCATCATAGATGGGACTTTCTTGTCCATGAGACAGTGTCTTTCTGAGTAACATAAAACCCTTGGGGGAAAGAGAAATGTCAGCGTGGACAATCATTTTCTTGGGTGGGGAGGAGAGGTGGTTTGATATGCCATCTTGGGCCATCAGGTACCTAACACCTCAACTTTTCACCTTGATTGAACATTGCATACGTAAGCCTGGGGTTTAGTCAGGAAGAGATCCAGGGTCCATAAATATGGATGGTGGCAAGCCTTCATTCAAAGACTATGGAAATTAGAAGACCCACTCCACAGTCAAACTCTTGCTTAATTTTTTCTTTGGGCCATTCTTTTAGCCTCTTAGAGTCTCAATTTCCTCATCTGTAAAATGGAAACAATATCTTCTTTGCCCATTTCAAGGAATTGTTGAGGGAAACATCAGAGGGTGATCCCGAATGTTCTTTGTGTTATGCAAATATAAAGTATCCGCGTCTTTACTATATTACGGGAATGATCCGTGCTTAAGGTATAGTTAGAAAGTCAACGTTGAGGTACATACACATATTGTAGAGTGATGTAAAGTATTAAGAATAATGCTTGATTGCTAAAATAGAAGAGCAAAGTTGTAATGCACAAGATGTATAGTGATATAAAAACATTAGGAATAATGCCTTGTTTGCTAAAGGACATACGCACTGGAGAAGAGAGAAGTCCAGATGCAAAGGAAAAGGAGGATATTAGATAAATGTTAGAGGTTTGGAGAGAAGAGATGGAGGGACCACATCATCCAAAGGAGAGGAAAAGGAATGGGTGATGTACAGTGAAGACAGTCCCAAGTGGAATAAGAGGTTCACTTTAGGATAATGGCAAGTTGGGATGAGCTCACATTGAGAGCTGTTGAATTGAGAGAATGTGGAGTGTCTTCAGATATTTAATTCCTTCACGATTTTTATTTTTTTATCATGGGTCTTTGGGTGCCTTCAGTGGACTGAACTTGGTGAAAATTTGTTTGAAATCCTAACATTTCTTTGGGTCGTAAGTCTGTGTTGCAGATCTCCAGCCACTGCTGGACGTTGCATAGTTTGTAGCCTATTTGGGATTGTAGACGGTCGAGTTTTGGGGAGACTTCAGCTTTCTCATCTGTAAAATGGTTGACTTCCTGAAGTTATGGATCCTACAGTGTAATTGTAATTTGTTATTTGTAAAACGCCATCATGGTGTCTGGAATACATTTACCATGGGCCAGATTACACCTATCAAATGGAAGTAAGTATTTGGAGCCAAGATAGGCCTGTACATAATAATCCTCCCTTTGCCGTTCTCTCCCTCGGTGTGGTCTTAGAGAATGTCTTTAAGTTCTCTGAGCCTCTGTAAAATCTGTAGAATGAGGAGTGGAGAAAATATCCATAAGATCCTGCCCTAGTGTCTGACATGTCGTAGTCACTCGGTGAACTAGAGCTACTCCCATAAAATAATCATCAACGTTGGCATTAATAACTACACTGGTTATTGACACCTGGCACCCGTTCTTGTAAATTCCAGGGAACAATTCAGTCATTTCTATAGTTTCAGCAAAATAGTATTGCCAGCTGACTTTGTGTCAAGCATAGGAATCATAAAAATGAACAACGCCTGGTCGTTAGTATTTACAAGATGGTACTCGCCAGTGGCTAGAGATGTGTACAAAGCACTATGGGAGTGTAAGGAAGGAGAGCAGTTAACTCTCTTGTTGGTGGATCCCAGTGGGGAAGGGGAAGGATTCGTAGAGAAGACATTTGAATGAGTCTGGAAGAATACACGAGATTTCCAAACAACAGGAAGAAAAAGGCATACAAGGAGGCAAGGATAGTCAGTTGATAGACAAGGAGGAATGAAAACAAAAATCCAAAGTATCGGAAGTGCTGGGAACTGGGCATACGGATTGGCTGGGCTGGAAGCAGTGACTAGTGACGAGGCTGGAAGAATAACCTGGGGTCAGTGTGAAGGGGGTTTGAAAGCCAAGATGAGAAGTTTAGACTTTATCTTTTAGTTATGAGGAGCTAAAGTGGAGGTAAGGAAAAGGACATAAAAAAGGTTGATGTGCAATTCTTTTTAAACTTTGATTGCAATAAGCAATAACTTAGAAACCCATTCCTTGTCTTCTTGTCAGCCTTTATTCTTGCTCACAAAACCCATTTAAGAAATACTGGTTTAATAGATCAGTTAGGCCATTATGGAACATTCTGTGTGACAGCCCTAAAGAAAAAAAAAAAGTTGTCCTATCTGTTATGGACCTGATTTACCCTAATCTTTGAGATTTGGTATTTCCATGTGGAGCAAATGCAGATGTCTCCAATTTTGTACTTGAATAACAATGATGACATTAACAGCGATGTCTTTAACCTTAGATGAAGGCTAAGAGAAGTGAGTCATCCATGCGTGCTTTTGTGCTGTGAAGATCGTGCGCCAAGCAATAGATGGACTCTTTGCCATGAAACCGATGCTTGAAACACTGCAAAGCATTTTATAGCAGTTTTCCCATATTCCATTCTGCACTCCTCTTTTTCTAATCGATTGTGTGTCCACTTGGGACAATATCCTCATGGCCCACTAAATTATATACCCATTTTACCCTCTCGAAGGTCCAGTTACTGTAGAGCAAGTATATAGAGACCTAAAATGAAATGGCTTCCTTTGTCTACTCAATCACTCAGCGTTTACGGAGGGTGCACTATACGGAAGGTCCTGAGGATCCGACGGGAATGAGTCAGACATGGACCTTTCCCTCCAGCAATTCACAATCTAGTAAGAGACCAATTTAAAAAATATTAGTAGTTACAGGCAGAATCTGATAAGTATTGAGAAGGGACATCTGACTCATTCCGGAGGTGGGAGGGAGGGAGGAAAGTAGTGTTAAAAGATGCTTGGGCTGAGTCTTGAGAGATGGAAGATTTTTGCCGATTGACCAGGAGGAGCGTGATGGGGGGTGGGGGGAGGAGGGTGAGCACAGGAAAGAGCATTTGCAAAGGCAGGACTATTAGATAAGACACGATGAATGCAGGGGCTGTCAAGAGGTCAATACGGCAACCACTAGAGAGTGGGGTGTGATGGATGAGGTTGAGATAGAGGAGGTTGGGGAGATAGGATTCCAATAACAGTAACACCTTGCATATAAAAATTGTCAGTGAAAACCACTCTTGTGCCTTTCTGTGCAGGGAAGGCATCCTTTAAAGGCCCAAGAAGCAGCTCTCGCTTAGGTCTTTCTTTTCATTAGGAACAGATGAGGCTGAGTTAAAGCTTTGAACCAGCTATGCTTCATTTGGCCCAGATCACTGGTGATTTTCCCGTGTCACCTGTAGTTCCCAGGTGGCTCCCAGAAGCTTTTGAAATACCCCAGATATGCATTGCAGAATTTATCTCTTTAGTTTGCCCCTATGTATTTCTACCCTAGGAAAAAGCCGGAGCCCACTGGCTGACTCTGGAGTTTGCAATGTTTTTTTTTTTTTAATTTTTTTTTAATGTTTATTTTTGAGAGAGAGAGAGAGCAAGCTGGGGAAGGGCAAAGAGATACGGAGACACAGAATCCGAAGCAGGCTCCAGGCTCTGAGCTGTCAGCACAGAGCCCTCCATGGGGCTTGAACTCATGAGCTGTGAGGTCGTGACCTGAGTTGAAGTCAGACGCCCAACCAACTGAGCCACCCAGGTGCCCCTGCAGTATGTTAATTATCATCTTATTCCTTTGATGATGGAGTCTTTCCCATGCCTTTTTGCAGTTTTCTGTCTCATGAAACCCTGAACAAAACTTTGGAGGATTTCCATCATGCAGGGGTTGGGGTGGGGAGCTGTGAGTGGTACAGCATGGTCCACGATCGCCTTTCTAAGAGAGCCATAATTGCTCTTTATTAGCAGGATTGGTCTGGTAATGGGGTAGCCAGTGTTTGGCTTTGATTACATTTGCATTACGGTGCCATCAGGATGGCAGTGGAGAGATTATCAGTGGCTGTGAAGGAGACAGCCTACAAATGCCTTTTCCTCCTCATCTGGGAGAGGTGTGACCTTTGTCACAGTAAATGCAGAATTCATCTTTAACTTTGTCCCATGCTTCATGCCCGTTGGCTGAAGGGGCTGGCAGTAGGAAATGAAGCCTGCGACTTTCAGGTGAAGTTTTCCAGAGCCAGGTCCCGCTGGTTTCACAACACATTTGGCAGCAGTGCCAGAATCAGAATAAACACATTTACTGAAGGATATGAGTCAACATAGTCCCCTTCCGCTGCCCCCCTTCCTACCACACACAGCAGCTACCTTTCACCCTCAAGGAAAACAATTTTGATGGCAGTATTTACTGAGAGAGCATAGGCCATTTTTCCTCTGTGAGGTTGGGATAATAATGAATGCTTCATGGGATCCTTGAAATGAACAAATGAAGTGACATGTCTGTGGAAGGGCTCTGCCCCCCACCCCTAGCGTTTAGTGTATCAGTTGATTCATGAACTAAATGCTAATGAATGCCTCCAGTTGAGGGGGGCACTCAGCCAGGCAATGTAGCCAACAAGTCAGCCATGGTCTTCGCCCTTAAAGAATATATGGTAGGTGATACATAAATACTGTGGGTTTTCCCCTCATTGCTCAACCCAGTGCCTTGCATTTAGTAGATGAGCAATAATGAATGATTGGATTAGTACCTAAATGAGTAACAAGGAGTGGTTTCGAATGGCTTTCTTGCTTTCATGGGAGAATGGGAGATAAGATCTGAGCCCGGGAGGGAGGAGAGATGAAGATCTCTGTTGCCTGCCCTTTGACTTCCAGTGCATGGGGGTCTTCGAGCATGCAGAGAGGATTGGAACCTTCTCAGGGAGCAGTATATTTGATAGCTTTCTATTTCCTTCTCAGACTCAACCCGTCTCTGCTTTTGACAAACCCAGCGTTAGCTGTTTACAATGTATTTTGGCTCCTTCGTGTTCTGTGACTCCACACTTGAAGACCTGAACCAGGAGGACGGAGGATCAGTGGATGCATTGTGGTCCCTTTCTCTGTGTCATCTCTGTTCCCATTAAAGGAGTTTGCTTAGGATATGGCATGTTCTTGTCAGATTTCAATTTGCAAGAAGCCAGCACTTGAGAAAGTTCACCACTGCCCCATAGCGTTGCTCTAGAGTGCTTTGGGGAAGAAAGCTTACCCACTCTTTAGTCTGGGTGCAGAGTAATACAGAAAAGGACTCCAGTTCCTAAGGTGTTTCCAGTCTTGTATCAGAGAACTCGACTTCTCCCTCTGGCCTTTTGTAACTGAACCGTGGTGTTGCCCCCTAGTTCTTACCAGCGGGGAGACTCTGGAGCCCACAAACGGAAAGAACTGGCTGCACATTCTGCCTAGAATCTTCTAGGTGATCTCCACAGCTGCGGGGAAATGCTCAGTTGGATGGTTTGTTGTGGTTAGTTGGCTTGCTAATTTAATTTCGGGAAACAAATAAGGGGAGCTTATAGTAAAAAGCCCCCACTATTAACTTCTCTGTGGATATATGGCGATTATACTAGTAGTTAGAAAGCAAGGCATACGAGTAATCAGTCCGCTTCTACCGTATGGCCCTGGTGCGAATAGGAATGCACTGGATGGCTGACTCATAACCACCTCGATGATACCAGCTCTAAGTCCCAGAGGCTCAAATCCCTGTAGAATGAAACATAAAGCAGTGAAGTCATTATTTTTTGTGTCTGTAACAAACTCCGTCCCTGTTTTTCCAGTGTGTTGAAGAAGTTCTGTGCGGTCTTTGAAGTGTTGTGCTGTGGCTAAGTGGGAGTCGTATGCATTTTAAGTGTGTGGGCTTGTGCACCCCCCACCCCACCCCCCCGCCCTTTTTTTCCCCTCCTGCTCTTGGAACTGCTTGACTGAGCCGGGTAAAGACTTGTAATGTGCCTTATCTGAAGGTAAGACCTGTTGAACAAATCAATGAATGAGATTTGTGTTTGTGCATTTGCTGTTTGGGCTGAAGGCGTGTTCAAGTGAAACACTTCTCCGTGATCAGGGTTCCTTGCAAGTCGGGGACTGTGTGTGATGCTGATTCAGCGTCACTGACACGAGCGATGCTGGGAGTCATTGGGTTCACTTTAATGCAAAATCATGGCATCAAAGGAAATTGCGAAAAACGAATGGATTCCTTATAAACTAGGTTTTTATTTGGCAAAGTGTGCAATTACAGCATTTTCAACCTTAAATTTTTATAGTTTTTTTTTTTTAACTTTACATTGTATCTGAAGTATTTCCCTGTTTGCTTCCTAGTTATGACAGTTCAGGAAATCCTGGACTTTGTGACAGATACACGCCAAAATCGTGGTGACCTGCCACCATAGAAGCTTGCTTCCTGCTCACGTTAATTGGCTGTTGGTGTCCGTGTGTGTGTGTACACGTGTGTGTGTAAGGTGTATATGGCCATGGTGAGGGGGGAGGGAAGAAAGGGAAGGAATCTTGTCTTTGCGGTGACTTGGAAGTCTCCAGGCCGATGGAGGCTCTGCTGTCTCCAGGGTAGCGTTTCCAATGCTCTATCAGCAAATGGAGTGAAAGGAGAAGGATCACGAGAGAGATTTTATGGGCTTAGCAGGAAAGTTGTGTACGTCACTTATAATCAGTCACACGGCCCCATCTATTGCGAAAGAGCTCAGGAATTTTAAGCGAGCCTTGTGTCCAAGAGCAGAGGGACGATGGCTTGGCGAACCATTAGTTGGTATCTGCCGCTCTAATGTTCGTGACTTTCTTTGTAATAGTTCCATATAACTTATTCATCTAAAATAGCGTCATTTATATTTATCTTTTTCCCTGTTTTTGAGATCTGTGTTTCTAGTCTTGGCCATTTTTTTGGGCATATGTTTTTTGTGGGGTTTTTTTTGTCTGTAGAGATTTTTTTTAAGTTCTTATTTAAATTCTAGTTAGTTAACATTTAAATTCTAGCTAGTTAGTAATATTGGCTTCAGGTATACAGTATAGTGATTCGGCGCTTCCATACAATACCCAGTGCTGACCACAACCCCTGTTTCTTAACCCGCATCACCTGTGTCTCCCACCCGCCCCCCCCACCTCCCATCAGTTTGTTTTGTATAGTTATGAGTCTGTTTCTTAGTTTCCCTCTCTCTCTTTTTTTTCCTTTTGCTCATTTGTTTTGTTTCTTAAATTCCACATATGAGTGAAATCATATGGTGTTTGTCTCTCTCTGACTGATTTATTTTGCCTAGCATAATACCCTCTAGCTCCAGCCCCATCATTGCAAATAGCTAGACTTCATTCTTTCTGATGGCTGAGTAGTATTCCGTTGTATAGATACATCACATCTTTTTTATCCATTCATCGATCGATGGACGCTTGGGCTGTTTCCACAATGTGGCTATTGATAACGCTGCTGTAAACATCGGGGTGCATATATCCCTTTGAATCAATGTTTCCGTATTCTTTGGGTACATACCTACTGGTTCAGTTGCTGATCACAGGGTAGCTCTACTTTTAACTTTTTGAGGAACCTCCATACTGTTTTCCAGAGTGGCTGCACCAGTTTGCTTTCTCACCAACAGTGCAAGAGGGTTCCTCTATCTCCACATCCTTGTCAATGCTTGTTGTTTCTTGTGCTTTTATTTTAGCCATTCTGACAGGTGTGTAGTGACATCTCACTGTGGTTTTGATTTGTGTTTCCCTGATGATGAGTGATGTTGAACATCTTTTCATGCGTCCGTTAGCTGTTCATATATCTTCTTTGGAAAAAGGTCTATTTGTGTCTTCTGCATGGATTAATTTTTTAATTGGATTATTTGTTTTTTTGAGTGGTGAGTTATATAAGTTCTTTGTATATTTTGGATACTAACCCTTGATCAGACATGTCCTTTGCAAATATCTTCTCCCATTGCTTAGGTTGCCTTTTAGATTTATTAATTATTTCTTTTGCTGTGTAGAGCTTTTTATTTTGATGAAGTTCCAATAGTTTATTTTGGCTTTTGTGTCCCTTGCCTCTAGAGACCTGTCTAGAAGGAAGTTGCTGTGACTGGCGTCAAAGAGGTAGAGATACTTAATGATGTTGAATTATTTCTTTAAAATAATCCCAGTATTGTGATACATGGACAAAACAGTGTCAAGTCCTTTATAATTTGACCATATTACTATCCTTAAGTAACGCACAGCCTTTTTATAAGTCTCCGGAAGTACACCTTAAATTCCTTGAGGAAGTAAACAAGTATGTAGAACAGTGACCAAACTTCCAAAAAAATCCTTTCAACAGTGGCCCGCCCCAGAAACTATTAAACAAAACCCAAACAGCTTTGGTATTCAAAATGTTGCTTTGCTTAATAAGTCACATCAGAGACAGGAAACCATGGTTAAGAACAAGCAAATCACTTTCCTAAATCCAGTATTTTGAGACTTCTTTTTTTTTATGTTTATTTATTTATTTTGAGAGAGAAGGAGAAGGAGAGAGCGCGCAGTGCATGCGTGTGAGCAGGAATGGGACAGAGAAAGAGGGAGAGAGAGAATCCCAAGCAGGCTCTGTGCTGTCAGAGTGAGCTCAATCCCACAAACTGCGAGACGATGACCTGAGCTGAAATCAAGAGTTGGACGCTTAATGGACTGAGCCACTCAAGTGCCCCCAGAATTTTGAGACTTCTGAAATATTGTTCTAAGGACATATTTCTATAAATTGTAGGGAGGAGCAAATCAGGCGGATGGCAGCAAACATTAATGGGATGGAAGTTAGAAAATGTTGATATGAGCTGTAGCTACCAGCTCTGTGGTCTAGGGGAAATGGTTTTATTGGCCTGGGCCCCAGTTTTTTCCTTTTAAACAGGGGCGTTGAATTAGGTAATTTCTAGATCCCTTTCCAGCTTGGAATTTTATAATATTAAGAGGCTTTTACCAAGAGTTCTCCAAATTTGCTGTCCAGCAATGCTAAACTTTTCCAGTTTGGGAAATGTTAAGGCAGAAAGATTGAATTACAGGAAGAACTTTCAAGACTGTGAGTGGGCAGCACAGTGGCAAATGATTTCAAAGATGGACAAGTATAAGACCGGGAGTGATAAGAGAATAGCCCCAGCTGTACTTGTAGAAAGATGACCTTGTAGCCCTCTAGTGAGACCCTTGGAAAGAGTCAAGTGGGCGTCATTGACTGCTTCATAAAAGCAGATACCAAAAACCATGTGGTCTATATGTTGGAGTCTTAGAATTTCACCTCTTATTTTATGACCTTGGGAAGTCACTTAAGATCTCTAAGTAATCCTTAGTATCCTCTTTCTAGACTGGAAGTAACATCTGTTTTTGGAGTGTTAAGAGAGACTGAAATTTAAAAACGAAGCATAGTGCTTAGCACATAGGCTGTTCTTGATAAATGGTTTCGTATTGTTATGGCTGAAGCTAAAAGAACAAAAGATGTTGGGCAGAATTAGGAAGGAATTTGGCAATATCATGTAAAACATGGGGATTAAATGAGCCAATTCATGTGAAAGTGTTTAGCACAATGCCTGCACGTAACATGTAATCAGTTGAGGTTGGCTGAATCTGATTCACCAGGGGAATGCTAGGATGTTTGGGGAATATTTTAAAGGTAATAAGAAAGAAGACGATCATATGTTTTTCATAAAATGATCTCCAGAGGCAACCTACTGAGTCTGGCTCACATTTTTTTTAATAATTAAAAAAATATTTATTTAATGCCACATTCTTTTCATTTTACAACTAAGATTTAGACTTATCAAGGCCCTTGTATAGGTATGTGATCTCATGGAATCCAGTAAATACTTAGCCTTGACATTGGTGGCATAAACAAATCCCTGAGTCAGGAATTCGCTCATAGTTTTTCCTGCTTGACGTATCAGCAAATGTTGGCTTATTGGCCAGAGCAATAAAGAAATGAGGTGTTAGGATCTAATCCATTTACGATAAAAGATATAATATTTACATGTTCTAAAACTATTCCTTGCTCGTTTTTTACTGGAATTTGGTTATTCTATTTTCTTTTCATTACTCAGGCTTGCCAGCTTCCCCAGCCACTAATTTATGCAGATGGTAACCTTAACCATGTTTTCTCAACAAACTTGCAACATGAAACGATAGTTCTGATTTATGCTTCATAGCCACTCGAGAGAATGATTTTTAAAATGATAATTAAATGCTGAGCTATTCCTGGGATTGCGACATGGTTCCCTTTCAAATGTATCTGATCTGAGAATTTCAGCAAAAGGCATAAAAGGAAAACTAACAAGAAATTTGACAGATGACAAATTCTGTCTTGATGTTAAGTAAAGAGAAGCAAACTGTGACCTAAGCATGTTTGTCTCTAAGGAGCTGGCTTGGGAGCTTTTCTGAGTGTTTGGGTGTTTTTTTTTTTCCCCCAATCACGTTGGTAGGGGCTGGATTACAGCAGAGAATGTGGAGATTAATGGCCTGTTGTGGCTAATCCACTAAACCCCTACTCCTGTTTCTTGTAAATTGATTGAGTTTAGAGGAGCTGATGATACACCCACACCTGATTCTAGAGCCCCATGAATTTATGAGACCTGATAGCTTAAAGTGCACGTACGCAAGAATCATGGAAACTTCATGAGACATAGTTCCTTTTTTTTTTGCATTAGGAAATTCTTTTATTAATTGCATTTAGATCCTAATGTGTTGTTTCATAACCTTTTATTTGAGAATAGTTTTATGTGATTACATTTTAAAATTATAACCTTAATATAACCCAATTTTTTTAAAACTTTTTATTGTCAAATTGATAACCCAACTTTTAAGAGAAGAATAGAAGACGAAACAGATTACCTATAATTCTATAACCTGAAAGCAACTGTTATTAATAGTTTGTTCGCCTGTAAGATATTATTTATAAATGGTTTTAGTTACTTGAAATTTTATTTCACTCTTCTGCCTGAGCAAAAGGCACATGAGATAAATGTATGGGTTGTGTGCACTGAAGCAGGTCCTGCCTAACATGTAGACCAAGCCAATATGAAAATAATTATGTACGTGGATGGATAGATATGGGATTGATGAAAATCACAATTTCATGCTAAATTAGTGAACTCAAATCGGAAGAACTTTGAACAGAATTTAAATTTCTGAATCTTTAATTATGAGTCTGTTGCTCTTGAAAAAAAATAATTAGTAGGAAGATAAAAAAATGAGACATGTAATCACAGTATTGGGGATTTTTTGAGTAGGGAAACACTTCGAAGAGACAATTTAGAAGTGAGATTTTAAAAAAATACATCGTTTAACTTAAAACACAGAAATATATTTGAATGCACATAAGCTATTCGAGAGAGTGATTAAAAGCTTACAGACAGACCTAGGTTTAAACCCATACACTGCCTCTTCCAACCTGGAAGGCCTTGGGTATGTTAACTTCTCCTGCATCTGTTTTCTAATCTATAAAATGGGGCTGAAAATAACCACCTCCGTGATTTTTTTCCTGATAAATGGCATATGAAAGTAGAGCATTTAATATGTCATTATTGGGCATCTAATAATAATGGTTTAATAAATGTGGCTCATTAGTAACATCACATTCATAACACGGGAGATGCAGCCAGTCACGTTGTCTTTGTAAAGGAGGAGGGCTCTTTGAGTCCCCTCCTTGTACAGAACGTTGTGGTAGAAGTTCAGAAACCTTCATATCTCCCGCCGACTCTACAAAAAGAGTTCACACTGTTGACACCGATGTTTAAAAGTCGTCTGTAATACTCCGTAAACACCTTTCCAACTTTGCTCCTTTCCAACTTGCCTGCTCTCTGTTCCGCGAATGCACCTTGCCCATCCTTCCCAGTGCCTTCGTTCGTGTTGTGTTTCCCCACCTGGTTTTCAGCCACCGGAATCATGCCCATGTCACAGGTTCAGCCGGAAGACCCTTCCCTGTGAAGGCTGTTGCGATCCGTCAAATTAGAAGTACTCTCTTGATTCTTTACACCCATTGGCTCTTCCTGTCTTCAGCGCTGCTCTGACCTGTCTTGCTTCCTCCGTCAGATGGAAAACTCCCTGTGGTCAAGATTTGTTTTGTCTGCTTGTGTATTCTGCTCTCACTCCTAGCACAGCATACTGGTTGGGTGGGTTTTACTCCCCAATCGGTAGCGATAATTGCAAGATTATTTGCAGAGATGCTAGGTAGTATTTGTTGACTTAAGTTTCATTACTCCTTCCCACCTAGTCCCTCTTAGAGATGCTACCACTTAGGACAGGGCCCAGCGAACAACAGCCTGTGGGCCAAATCTGGCTTGTCGCCTTGCATGGTAAACGAAGTTTTCTTGGAACATGGCCATGCTCGTTCATTCGTGTCTGGCTGTTTTCATACAGCAATGGAGTTGAGTAGCTGCAACAGAGACTGTTGCCTGAAAACGCCTGAAATATTCAGTGTTTGGCCCTTTACAGAAAAAGTTTGCAACCCTTAATGCAAACAATTAATTTGAATACTTCCAACAGGTAGAATAAGAAACCGGATGCCTGGGTAATCTGTTTGCTTCAATGAAAGGTTAAATTATATACGAAATATTCCAAAAAATGTTTTTAAAGCCTGAGGCTTTTGAACGACCGGATTACCTTGACTTTTGTAGGTATCTTGGCAGTCTCAACCGCCGCCAGGGGGTTCCTGAAGCACCTACCACTGTCAGAAACCAGAAAAGAACCCTTAGTTTGTGCTGATTTGGATTTGTAAAGCTTTCTTTACCTTCAGAGGAGCTTGGAGGAGCAGTGGCCCTGCCCAGACAAACATTCTGAGGGGGCGCCACCCTCCCCTAAGGATGGTCTCAATGGGGAGGGCACCTGGGCAGGGAAGGAGCCAGCTTACTGAGAGTACATTCTGCCGCCAGCCCTTTGAAAAAATAACCCTCCTCTTTAGGGAACGTGAAGGTCAGACCGCATTCAGAAATAAGAACATCACCTGGAAAGACAAGCAATTTTAGGAATGACAACCTGAAAAATCAAACCTTTTCCCCTCTGACTATTGAGACAGGCCAGACACATAACCTGAGCCACAATCAGTTTCTGCACTTGGACGGAAGCATTTTCTCCCAAATAACAAGCCGCGTGAGTTCTGCTGGGTTCTGGGAGATGGTTGCCGTCCTCCCTGAACAGATGGGGAAATTGAAGTCAAGAAGCAATGGCTTAGCCTGGCCACAGAGGGAGTCGGTTCTGGCAGGGCCCCTGCAGGACCCACGGGAGCTGGTTTCCCAGGCCTCTTAGACATGACATTTGCACTGAGAAGCCACTCACGCAGCTTCCAGAATGCTGCTCGACACAGGCTCTTTGGGACTCCAGAGCAGGGCTTGGCAAATACTGGCCCACAGACCAAAGCTAGCCTGCTGGCTGTTTTTATGAGGCCGGAGCTAAGAATGATTTTTCCATTTTTAAATGAATTTGATAAAAACAAAAGAAGGAGAAGATTTCACGATACGTGAAAAATATACAAAACCACATTTCGGTCCATAAATAAAATTGTATCGAAACCCAGCAACACCCATTCATTTATGTATTATCTATCTATCCTTGTGGCTGCCTCTGCATTACAATAGCAGAGCCGAGCAGTTGTATTTGAGCCTATAGCCTATAGAGCCTAAGATATTTACTCTCTGGCCCTTCACAGATAAAATCTTGCCAACTCCTGCTCTAGTGTGCCTGTGATGTAATAATTAAAATCAACTTTATCAAAGTGTACTGTATGTAGAATGCACTCATTTATTTTAGTATATTAAAAAACTTTTAATGTGTATTTATTTTTGAGAGAGAGAGAAAGAGCGTGAGTGGATGGGGGCAGAGAGAGACACAGGATCTGAAGCAGGCTCCAGGCTCCAAGCTGTCAGCACAGAGCCCAACATGGGGCTTGAACTCGTGAGCCTCGAGATCATGACCTGAGCGGAAGAGGGATGCTTAACCGGCTGAGCCTCCCAGGTGCCCCTAAAATGCACTCATTTTAAATCTACTGTTTGGCGAGTTTAGGGAAGGAATATAGTTACGTCACCACCACTACCATCAAGCTACAGAACATTTCAGTCATCCCCCAAATTTCCCTGGGCCCCTTTCGAGTCAATCCTGTACGAGTTCATCCTTGAACTCAAGCAGCCGTGGATCTGATCTCTGCCAATAGTAGCAACTTTTAAATGTCTGTTTCCCGAACGTTTCAGAACACTAGAGACCGCAAGAAGGTGGTGGTTGGGATGTGTGAAAGCAAAAAGGCGATTTTATTCCTCCATGTGAAAATTCCTTAACTCTCTACAGACACCCACTCCAGACAACTCCTTCACTGTTTGTAGCTAACAGGCATGGTGCAAAGAGCTCACCCCCTATTATCTCATTTTTTGGTTTTACTTTATAAGGGAGTGCTCGCCCATCTCCCATTTTATTGATCCAGGGCACCCAGGCTAACTCGCTGAAGGACATACAGCTGGTAGGATGTAGCTTAAGATTTGAACTCTGATGTATCTGAATCCAGAGCCTGAGCTCGGTAGCATCCCACACACTTACTCTGTCTTGTCCACAAACCCGCTTGGAGATGTAACGTCAGCACTTGATAGAGAAAGCTCGGAGAGGTTAAGTGACCATTCCCAAGTCACCCAGCTACTCACTGCCAGAGTCAGGATTTGAGCTGCTAATGGCAAGCAGAAGGCAGAGAGCCATTGAAAAAATGTTGTGTTGAAAAATCAAAATCCCCATCCTACAGAGGGGTAAACTAAGAGCCTTGGGCGAGCGTGCTGTTGGTAATGCAGGGGCGAGGGTGGCAGTGGGTGAGAGGCGGTCTTAAGCCAGATGTACTTTTGTTTTCTAAACTAATGGATATTCCAAGACTTTTTAATTGAATATAAATAAGTAATGGCGGTGAAGCATTTTGAAAAACACCGTGGGGTACATCCATCAAAATCTCTTCCTGTTCCCTCACAAACAGCGTCATGTCTACTTTGGTAGTGTAGAGTGCAGCCACGTAGCGTATTCTCTTTCTGTCCTCCTCCTCACCCCTGCTATTACAAAGGACAGTAACAGGTTACCAACCCCTAGTTTGAATGATGGCACTGCATTTCTTCAGAGCCTTTTACTAAGTCCTTGGCTCTTAAAAGGCGCCCCCCCAAAATTCTTCGTTGTTCCCATTTTCTAGGAACACTTCCAGCGTCTCTTCAGGCTCTCCTTATAACCTAGGACAGGAGGCTGTGTCCACTTGGGGTTCTTTGTTTTAAATAATAGAACCCTTTTCAGGTTCTGACACACAAGCAGACAAGATGTCATTAAGGCATTTGAGGTGCTCACAGAATCTATGGGTGGGCCAAAGAATTGGATTTGGAGGGTACACTTGCAAGAATGTACTGAGGATTGTTCTAGAAAACATGTCTCCTCTTGCCATTGCTGGGCAGAGATCGTCAAATCCCATCACTGATATGGAGGGGTCACTAGACACCACTGGTGGCCACAGAGCTGGACACTTCTGCTGTCAGCCTCACCAGAAAATAGATGCCACATCAGACCTCCTTCCTCATACTGCTGACTTCAGAACTGAAGAGGCTGGCATCCCAGATTGGCCAGCCTCAGTCACATGCCTATGCTTTATCAAAAGCAAAGTTCAGGATTCTGGATTCTGCCTGGGCGGGATTGAACACTAAAGACAGGAAATACTCCAAACATAGTAGATTGGATTGATTGAATATTGGTCCCCCAGAGTTGTCCACATCCTAATCTTCAGAGCCTGTGTATGTGTTACAGTACATGGTAAAAAGAACTTTGCATATATGATTAAGTTAAGGATTTTGAGATAGGGAGATTTTTCTGGATTATCCAGACAGCCCCAGTGTAATCACAAGAGTCCCTATAAGAGGAAGGCAGGAAAATCAGAGTCAGAAAAAGGAGATGTGGTAACAGAAACAGAGGTTGAAGTGATCTACTTTGAAGAAGGAGTAAGGGGGCTGTATGCTACACAGTGCAAAAGGTTTCCAGTGGAGAGCCAGGCTCCCCTGGAGCCTCTACACCTAACACAGGCCTGTTGACACCTTGATCCTGGCCCCCTAAGACTCATTTCAGACATCTGAGCTCCAGAAATATTAAGATAATACATTCATGTTGCTTAAAGCCACCAGGTAGTAATTTGTTACAGCAGCAATAGGAAACTAATACACATCAAAAAAGTATTCAAAACGTGGTAGGAGATTAGAAAGCATGACAGATGTCCAGCACAGCAGCACTGCAGGAAGGCTCGAAAGATCGTTTCCCCACATCCAATTCATAGGGTACATCTCTCCATTTTTTTGAGAGCGTTCCACCGGAGTCCTAAAGAAGCTAGGTTGGGTGAGCGAGCTGAGTAATTGCTTGTGATTATTCATCTTGTTCACCGACTTTATTCATTCCATGATTTATTCAGCAAATGTTCTGTTCATTAAATAAACATTTACTGGAGCTAAGTGCCAAGCAGTGTGAAAGATATTATGGTCATAAAAGAAGATAAGAGAATAAAACTTTGAGCTAACAGTTGAGATGCTCATAGAATTTTCAGTTGTCTCTGCATATCAAATCCCACTAAACCTTACATTAAGGTGTTTTTGAAGAGTGGAAATTAGGATGTCCTAATGATTTCAGAAGAGGAGCCCTAATAATTTAAGTATAAAGACATCGTAATTGGAATAATTAATTTTTTTAAAAAAGTCATGCCATGGGGTGCCTGGGCAGTTCAGTTGGTTAAGCGTCTGACTTCAGCTCAGGTCATGATCTCATGGTCCGTGGATTTGAGCCCTGCGTCAGGCTCTGTGCTGACAGATCAGTGCTTTGGATTCTGTGTCTCCCTCTCTCTCTGCCCCTCCCCTACTTGCGCTCTATTTCTCTCTCTCAAAAATAAATAAATGTAAAAAAAAAATAATGCCTATTTATAACAGTAGCCAATGCTGGGAGCTTTCTCTGTGATAAAGATCATACTAAGTATTTTGTATGCTTTATTTTCATATAATTATAGAAACTCCAGGAGTTGTGGACAGTTACCATCCCCGTTTTATAGATGAGGACACTGAGGCTCAGGGCATAGGACCAAATTCACATTGCTAGCTTAACAGAGCTGGGATTTGACCGTCGGGTCTTCTGACTCCTGGGTGCATGTATCTGGCTGCTCTGCCAGCTTTTGTGCCAAGCACTAGGTTAGAAGCTAGAGAGCTACATGTGTAAGAGAAAAAAATGCCCAGAGAAGTGAACCTCAACACTTAGTAAGAAAAATGAGCTGTGGAAATGCAGACAAAGAATTATATAGCGTTCTAAGGTGACTGCTTTTAAAGGAGAAAGCTCTCATTTGGATACATAATTTCTGGTCTGCTTGGTTAAAGATCATATTATTTTCCTATTGAGATAGGAGCCACCACCCGCTATATGGCTTTCCCTGATTAAGAATGCATTCTCAAAATGCATTCTCCTGGATTATTTCAATTTTAAAATCACATTCTTTAAGGAATATACATGAATCATACTCTCCCTGTTTTCCTCTTTCCCCTCACCCATAGTTGTATGCTAAGGTAATTGGTTTGGCCAATGGTATTGTCTACATTAATACCCCGGAAGCTTCTTGCTGGGAAGTGTTAGGGTCAAGGATGCAACCCTCTAACAACCTTGTTCTAAGCTGGGTGTCTCGTTCTACAACGGCTTATCAAGCACCCATACAGAAAATGCTGAGGGTAGATTAGACTGTAAACAAGGACACACAGGTCTCACTTATCATCCCCAGGTTGAGCAGATATGGTGCATAAGGTCTCTTGACCACAGAACCAAAGGCTACGTCTTACCCACATGGCACCCAAGTGTTCTCCTCCTTGAGGTCTGGGAGCTGCTGTTTGCTGAGTTACTGCTCAGCAGTCCTGTTGACAGATGGCGTGCCTTGCTCATTAAATCAGGATCCTCCCCACTCCAAGGGCCCCAGGCATGTTGGGAGACAGACTTGATGGTGTTTTCTAATGCTGAATGGTCTACAGCTCAAGAGCGTGAAGATAAATATTCTACTTCGTTGTGCATCCACTAACTTAAGCCTTACTGGGTCTGTTCCCTTCGCTTTGACAGGGCACATTTAGAAAAGTGAAATGAAGTACTTTTAGGCACCCAGCTCCTCCATCCATCACTTTGTCTTGTACTTTACAAGCTTGGCCCTTTTCTCTGAGACTTGTCTTCACACAGTGCTTTGTATCCGTTACATACAATATCCTGAACCAAAAAGTGACCTTCCTAGTCCAGAGTTCAGGGCTTACCTTTGAATTTGAGCCAATTTTGTGTAAGACTTGTTTCTTTGGAGAGCTTGTTGGAGGAAGAAAGAACAACCCATGCGAAGAGGGGCCCTAATATAAACCAGTGTGGTTCCAACACAGGTAATAAATCTGATTCTAGAAAAACCAGGTTAGCAAGTGGTATATTTACCCTAAGAGCAGTGGGAGGCCATGAGGGGGTCACATGGTCACATGTGAGTTTTAAGAAGACCTATCTGGCTGCAGGATAGAGAATCGACTGGTAGCAAAGAGGGGTGGGGGAGACAGGTCATCTTGAGAGGGGCAGTCAGGAGACCCTGGTGGCAGCCTGAGTTAGAGATGGAGGTCACCAGCTGAAGGTAGCGGTGGATATGGAGAGCAAGGGAGAGACTCAGGAACTGTTTAGGACACGGGCTAACAGAGCCTAGTGAATTGCATATGGCGGGGGTGAGGGAGAAGGGTGGGTCAGAACCAGACCCGGATGATAGTGTCATTCATGAAGCGAGGACATGATGGCAAAGGGGAACCGTCATGCATAGCAGACACTCTGCATTGAGTTACAGAGAATAGCAAGACACCTTGAAAGGGAGAGGGTGATATAGAGTTGGGGGAGGGGGAGAAAAGGAAGTAATAACCTAAGGAGAAAACCGTGTCCTCTCTCAGAGACTACAGCGGGGCATAAGAACAAACAAATCTACTCTGACTATAACTTTAATACTGGCGATTCCACTATCGCTAGCTGCTATTGATTGCTTAGGATATATCTAAACCTTAAGCAGCCTTCAGTTCTTACAAAAACCATGTTGATAGGCGTCATTTATCACCCTGCTATAGCTGAATAGACTGAGGCTCAGAGATATTAGGTAATTTAGTTGGCGTGAGAAAACTAGCAAATAGCCAAGCCATGATTTGAACCCAAGTTTGTTTGGCTCTAAAGAAGAGACTCATAACTCCTAGGGGAACACTGTCACCACGAGGGACAAATAAACAGGTGCGGAGTTGGAATGGTGGAAGTTAAGAAAAAAAGTCCTGAGCTAATGAAGAGTCGGATAGGAGGTCATTTTAAGAATATTTCTTGGAGAAGTTGGGGTCTGCTGGTTTTGAATGAGGCCATAGATGCCAAATCTCTGGGCACAAGAACATTCATTTGAAGTAGGGAGCAAATAAATGAGATTAATAACATGTAGGGTGAAGAGGGCATTGGAGATAGCTTTTTCAAACATCATTCTGCTTTATAACCTTTGATTATGCTGCTTTGCCAGTGAGATAAATACTTAGCTTGGTCCACACGCCTCTTAGGATGTGCCAAGTTACATTTACAGATTCGCTTCCTGCCGCCCTTCCGTGCACCCTGCCCTTAACAGCCATAAAATGCCTTTCCTCACTCCCTTCCTCCTTCCTTCCTTCTGTGGTTCCTTCCTTCCCATTTTTCCTTTACTTGCTCTTTTTTCATGCATCTCCTCAGGTATCATAAGTGGAGCACCTACTGTGTGCCAGGAACTGTACTAAGTCTTGGGGGTAGAGAGATGGACATCTTCAAGGAGGTCGTGCGTGGCCACAGTGCACGGACTTCGTGACCCGTTGTTTTAGACCTTGAAATACACTGTTAACAAACGGTGAAAACAGACACCAGAAGTGCGTGTGGCTCTGCCTGAAGGAGGTGATCTCTGAACCGGGGTTAAGAGCACAGAAGTTTGACAGCTGCGTAGAGCTGTGGGCGTTTCCTGCAGAGGAAATAACGTGCCTGAAAAAGCAGCAAGTATTTGGAGAATGGAAACCAGCGTTCCCAGTTGTCGATTTGAGCCATTTCTGACGTGCGGCCGTTATTTATTTATTTTTCCCCCCCTTGTTCTCAGTCTTTGTATTTCTCTTCCAAAATCCTGGGGCTGCTTCTTCCACTGTCTTCTGTTTCTGCTTCCTTTCACCTCTTTGCTGACTCTGAATTAAACTCTTCATTTCGGATCTCTGACAGTTTCTCCCCTGCTTTGCTAACCACTTTAAAAAATAGACATTTAAAAGCCTTCCGTGGGTCTCCCGCTATGTTATGGCTCTCGTGCTGTGTGAATCGACGCTCCCTGCCCGGAGGACGTGGGCCCCACCGCTGGGGCCCTGGAGGCTCTGAGGCTTGCAGTCGAGTCTTGCACCGTGGGCTATGCCCCCTGACAGCTTGGTTTCCGCTCCCCGGGGTCAGTCACCTGCCGTGCACCTGCCTTCAGCAAAGGGCACGGCACCAGACTGCTGGCTTACCAATGGGGTGAGGCCTGGATGGGGCTGTCAGGCAGCCCCGTGCAGCATGGAACATGTCCAGACTCACTCCCAGCTTTTCCTTGTCTGCACTGTCCTGTGATCCTTAGTGCAAGCTTACTCTGCCATTGTTCTCTATTCCTGGGCAGAGGTAGGGCTGATGTAGGCCATTCCACCCCATCTTCATTGGGGTGAAGATGCTTCCTTGCTGCCGTCTTGCTCCAGTCCTATGCCTCAGATGACCCATGAGATTTCACCTACGCCTGGGACCAAATCCTGTATGTGGCTTGGTTGTGACTCGGGGACCTTTTCCCTGTACCCAGGGCCTGCATTTCTACAGGCATTACACAGGGACTTTGGAATCCCTAGGCTTAGGATTCAGTGCCCTCCCCAAATTTGACTTTACTACCTAATGCTAGGCTCACTAGAACCCAAAGGACTCAGGTTGCCAGAGCCCCAGAAAAAGAGGCTGAATTCTGAATACTCACTGTACCTCTTTCCCTTGCCGTGTCCCATGTAGCAGTCAGGAACCCAGATACCAGAGACTGTTCTCCCTTCTAATTCTCATGAATAATATAGCAGTTAACACACCTGGTGCATCTGCTCTGCCCGTTACTGTGCTGAGCACTTGAGAAGTGCTTAGCGCCATGAGAAAAGTGTTCCATGGTGGTGCTGGGATTACAGCCCGGGGAAGCTTGGCTCTAAAGCCCGTCTTCTTAACCAGGATGTGCTTACTGTCTGCCTTGACTGGAGCTGGACCTCTCGTTGTCATGCTTAGTGCCTCCCTAGCCAACCCAGCTTCGAGAGCAGCTTTCTCTGGGTCAGCTTTCTCCAGAGCTTTCATGGCTCTTGTGGGCCAATCTTGTTGCAATTTGTTGCAATCTTGTTACAAGGACCACTTAAGTAATGTGCAATTGAGTCCTGAAATGACTGTAAAGTGGACTTAGGGACACCGAAAGGGCAACTAGTATCAAATTGTATACCAAGTGGCCAGTGAGTATTTATTGTGCAATATCTCTGCCATTGGCACTATCACGGGATGGCACGGAAGAAGAGGTCTCAGTGCTTAAGCCCATAGACTCTAGAACCAGACTGTACAGACTTGAAAACTCGCTTTACTGCATTGGTATCCATGTGACCTTGAGCAAGTTACTTATTCTCTCTATGCCTCAGTATTCTCAGCTGCAAAGTGGGGATAATAGTAGTACCTCTCTCTTAGGGTTCTTGCAAAGATTAAATGAGTTAATTCGTGGAAGCATTTCTGTGCAGAAGGTGTTAAAGTGTTAACGTTAACACAGTAAGTGTTCAGTAAATATTTGCTATATTGGTGATGATGATGATGATTAAGGAGAATATGGTAATATGGTACCTGTTTCAAGAAGCTTTTCGATCTATGGGGGCAGACCTCAAATCACATGAAGCAAAATGAGACAAGATATAATGAAATATTAGTTTGGGAAATGGATATCCGATGTCTAATGAGGTTCTCAATAATTGTTGGGCAATTGGGAAAGGCAATAGGGAGGAGAAACTTGACCGTGGTTTTTGGGTTGAGGAGGCTGAGGAGAGGCAGAGGGGAAAGTGGGAGTCTAGTTTTACTGACATGAGGGCTGCTTCCTTCCATAGAGCGCACTGATGGTCCCATGTGGAAATCGGTCCTAGGACAGATCCGCAGTAGGAAACCCATGAAGGCCATGGTCAGATTCAGCATGGAGGGCATTCAGTGATATGGGATTGTACAGGAAGAAATGTTATGAGATTGAATCACACGTCCTCCATTTAAAATATTAAGTTTCTACTGTGTTTGCGGTACTGTGTTTCTTGAAACATTGGTGGAGACAGAGGTGACTCAGCCATGCATCTTTCGTTTGAGAAGCTAATAGTCGAAAAGATAAGATAAATACTATTGACAAATAACTAACACGAGGCAGAAAGCAGCGCCTGACACAAGGGAGGCGGAGATAGAGAGCCTTAGCGGGGAGTGATTGTTTGCAGTGGGGCCTCGTGGCTCACAGTCTCAGGGCCCACATTGGAACCACCTAGCCTGGGCCCAGGTTTCTGCACCAGTGATGCATGTTGTGACCCTGGGTGGTAGGTACATGTAACCTCTTTGACTGTATCCTCATCATCAACCGTGGCTCAGAAGGTACTGATGTAATGGAACTATCTCGAGGATTAACTTCCATAGTACGTGCAAACGGTGTGTCAGTAAATGATAGTTGCTGCTGATTCCAGTGGACCGTGTCTTTAGGGTCATGTCCCAGGGGAATATAAAGCCAAGCCACAGGGTATCTGATACCAGAGATCTAAGGTCGGCGGAAGGTGGGAACAAAAAGGCAAAGTAACATAACGGGGGAGTTAACATTAGTGTAATAGAAAAGAGAGAATTGTCGCTGGGCTCAACCCTCATCGCTGCTTCAGGATTTACCTGCTGAATGTTCGTATGTGACTCCCAGCGGGCTAGAGAGCACCGGCTTCTCCGTCCCCACCCGCTTCCTCCCTGAACAGCATAGAGATGCCCACTAATGGGAGTGGAGCTAGTTAGTGAGAGTGTAAATGGAGATTCCATTATTTGAGAGCAAGTCTGCAGCCTCTGTTAAAATGTAAATGAAGAAAAAAAGGCGAATGTTCCCAAAGCCATGGGTCCGCCTCTCCGTGAACGCCCTGGAGCAGTATGCACACGTGGGCCCTGGGAAGCAATATACCAGAGATGCAGTGTTGCACAGTGTGAACATAAAGACATTGGGAGTAGCCCAGATACGCATCCACAAGGAAGGAGATTCAAGTCTGATAAACTGTGGTGGAACCACAGTGTCTAGTACTCTACAACTGTGCCCCAGTAAGTGGCAGAGCTCTCTGTGCCTGTGTGGCGGGATCTCCAGAACACAGGGGAAGAAACAAAGTTGCTCGACAGGAGGAACAGTGTGCTATTGATATAAAAACCTGGTGTATATGTCTGTAAATAGGTATTAAAAGGTCTACAAAGGATACACAGTGAAGTTATGGCAGAGGAGAGGAGAGAAGAGAAACCCAAGCCTTATAAGGACTATCAGAATTACGGGATGCATGCTTCCATTTTATTGTATCATTGCAAACAAACGGCATGTATGTAAAGTTAAGGAAGCCTCAAGGGTCTACCCCTGTTTGCTATATCTTCACCTCACTCCTATGCCCCTTTCAAAATGGTGGATGTCAGGTTCTTCTTTGGCAAATGCAATGTAAAAAAAAGCATGGTTTGGTTTATGCTCATGCACTATCCCTTTTAAAGCTAGTAAAAAAAAAAAAGTATATTGCCATTTTTTAAAAATTTTGCAAACAGTTGCAAAATTAAATTTGGCTCCTAAGTTTCATGGGGAATGATTTAATGTTCTCCCACACGTCGTTGGCATGCACATATGTCCTAAATAAAAATGAGCTACACAGAAGTATAAATAACGTTTATGTGAGATGGACAGTCCCGCTTAGCTCGTTTTCCCAGACGAGCATGAAAAGGCCCATTTTAAATTTACATTTAGACAGGAAAATTACCATTATCTCAATAGTATAAGGAAAAATAATAATTCTGGAGGTCGATGCCTTCAAGTGCACAGCAGCAAGCCCGAGATTGTTGCAGCCACGCAGGTATGTTAACTAGACGTTCAGATGAAGAACGGAGCCGTCAGCCAGACATTTGTTCATTTTCAGATCTCTAAATGACTGATGCGTTTCTTTTTTATTCACGTATTGGCTGTTGGAGGGAGTAAATAGAGACCACATTACATCAAAAGTAATATAACGGCATATACTTGGTATGCTTTCAAAACCAGCATTCCTGTTTCTGCCTAGCGGAACCTCACAGAAACCCTGCTAGTTATTTAGAGCAAATATTATTGACACCATTGTATAAACTATGACACTGAGTTTCAGAGAGGTTTAATAGGTTTGTGCAGGTTAGCACGGGCAGTATCCTAGCCACGCTTTTGCTCACAGCACTTAGCACTAACATGCATATAACATTGTGTGTTTGTCTTTTTTGTTTTGATCTGACTCCCCCACTAGAATGAAAATTTTATGAGGGCAGGGGCTTTGCCTCCTGTCTTCATTGCCCGGCTTAGTGCCGAGCACAAAGATAGGAAGTACTCTATAAATACCTATTGAATGAATGAACGAATGGGACCTGAGACTGAGCCATCACCAAGTTCAGTGTTCTTTACACCCCAACATTCACCCCAAAACCTTTTAGTCATGATTATGAAGATGGGGGAGGCATCTCCAATAAGGAACATCAAGGAGAATCTGGTTATAGACTCTCTTCTGGGACAGACAGGGAATATATCAAAGAAGAAAAAATCACGGGTGACTTTAGGAGAATTGGTCACAGAGGACTTATCATGGTCAGGAGGCAGCATGATGCAAGGAAAAGGGCCACCAGTCCTGACTCTAGAGGGCTTCCTGGAGGAAGTGACATCTCAGCCGAAACCAACTGAGATTGAGTCGGAATTCTCCCAGCAAAGGAGAAGAGAAAGCAGAGCGGCCGCATGTGCAGAGGCTTATGGGAGAGAGCCAGTGACGTATATGTGCAAACTTGAATGATACAGCGTTGTAGGTACTGAGCAGAGCAGGCCTCACCCAGCAAGTTTCTTAAGTCTTGCTTAAGCAAGCTCTAGAAGGATGAATAGGAGTTTGCGAAGTGAGCGAGACAGGATAGATGCAAAGGATCCTGCAAGGCCGGCATGCCTGGGGCACTGTGTGAATCATGGATGGGGAGTGGTGGGAAAGGAGCTGGGAAGTCAGTCCAAATTATGAGAGTCTTGTAAATCATGCTAAAAAATTACTGTCGTGTTCCATAGGCAGAGAAAGATGATGGTGTTCTCCAGAATCTTCCGAACCTTTCTGTACGATTTGTTATGTCAATTCTTACATTCGGCTCAAATCGACTGCATGCTGCATACAAGGCTAGGCTCTTGGTGATATAGCAGAATCCTGTATTCATTTGAAGGCAGTGGTAAAGGGCTTGCCTTGGAGAAAGAGGGCCTGGTTCTGAAACCCGGATATATCACTTACTGAGATCTGGGGCCAGCGCACCTAACTTCTGTGACTCAGTTTCACTATCCACAGAATGGGACGAATGATAACTCTTGCTTTGCCAGCTTTGTGGGATTGTTGTGAGGGCCAGGAAGAAAACAAAAGCAAAAACAAAACAAGAAACGTGTAAGAAATTGTCAAGCTGGTGGAGGGTGGGGTGAAATAGAGGAGAATGAATACAGACTAGAGGAGGCAAGCTTGGGTGTTAGGGAGTCAGGAAGTGCCAGAAGGAGCCACACAGACAAAAGGAAGAAATTAAGAGGGTGTGGCAGGTGGCATAATAGCCCAAACAAGAGACGGGAGAGTCCAGGGGAAGCAAATGAAAGAGGAAGACTCTGTGGGATAGGCCATTGGTTTGTTAGTCAGTAGGTGTGAATAAATAGTGATGTTCCGTACTGTCTCTTGATGGTCATTCTTGATAAGATGCCTTTTTTAATGTTTATTTACTTATATTTGAGAGAGAGAGAGAGAGAGAGAGAGAGAGAGAGGGAGAGAGTGAATCCTAAGCAGGCTCTGCTCTGGCAGCACAGAGCTCCATGTGGGGCTTGAACTCAAGAACCCTGAGATCGCGACCGACTGGACTGGAAATCAGGAGTCTGCTGCTTAACTGACTGAGCCACCCAGGTGCCCCTACAGGAAGACTTTTTTTTTTTTTTCCAGTTTTTTTTTTTTAAATTTTATAATAGTTTATTTTCAAATTGGTTTACATATAACACCCAGTGTTCATCCCAACATGTGCCCTTTTTAATGCCCGTCACCCCTTCTCCCCCCTCCCTCACCCTCCTCACCCTCCTCACCCTCAGTTTGTTCTTAGTCTTTGAGAGTCTCTTATGTTTTTCTTTATTTTTTATTTATTTATTTTTTTTAACGTTTTATTTATTTTTGAGACATAGAGACAGAGCATGAGCAGGAGAAGGGCAGAGAGAGAGGGAGACACAGAATCAGAACACAGGCTCCAGGTTCTGAGCTTTCAGCACAGTGCCCGATGCGGGGCTCAAACTCACAGACCGAGAGATCATGACCTAAGCCGAAGTCGGCCGCTTAACCGACTGAGCCACCCAGGCACCCCTGTTATGTTTTATCTCCCTCCCTCTCTGTGTCTTTTTTTTCTTTCCCCTCTTCCCCTCCCCCTGGTTTTTGCTTAGTCTCACAAAGTCCACCTATTCGTGGAAACATATGGTATCTGTCTTTTTCTGACTGACTTATTTCACTTAACATAATACCCTCCAGTTCCATCCATGTTGCTATACATGGCCAGATTTCATTTTTTCTCATTGCCACATAGTAGTCCATTGTATATATGTACCACATCTTCTTTATCCATTCGTCAGTTGATGGGCACTTGGTCTCTTTCCATGATTTGGCTATTGTCGAAAGTGCTGCTATGAACATTGGGGTACATGTGCCCCTGTGCATCAGCACTCCTGTGTCTCTTGGGTAGATTCCTAGCAGTGCTATTGCTGGGTCATAGGGTAGCTCTATTTTCATTTTTTTGAGGAACCTCCACACCGTTTTCCAGAGTGGCTGCACCAGTTTGCATTCCCACCAGCAGTGTAGGAGGGTGCCTGCTTCTCCACATCCTCGCCAGCATCTATAGTTTCCTGATTTGTTCATTTTAGCCACTCTGACTGGTGTGAGGTGGTATCGCAGTGTGGTTTTGATTTGTATTTCCCTGATGATGAGTGACATTGAGCATCGTTTCATGTGTCTGTTGGCCATCTGAATGTCCTCTTTGGAGAAGTGTCTATTCATATCTTCTGCCCGTTTCTTCACTGGGTTATTTGTTTTTCGGGTGTGGAGTTTGGTAAGTTCTTTATAGATTTTAGATATTAGTCCTTTATCCGATATGTCATTTGCGATGATCTTTTCCCATTCCGTTGGTTGCCTATTCGTTTTGTTGGTTGTTTCTTTTGCTGTGCAGAAGCTTTTTATCTTGATGAGGTTCCAGTAGTTCATCTTTGCTTTTAATTCCCTTGCCTTTGGAGACCTGTCCAGTAAGAAATTAGTGTGTCTTAGGTCAAAGAGGCTTTTCAGGAAGACTTTTTTAAAAAGGAGCCCAAGGCTATGCTTCCATGGAAGGCCTTTCTCCACTCCTGATGCCTCTGGAAGTGCATTCATATGTTAAAACAATGGCCACGAGATAAAAACTCACTCATTCATTTATTCAGTAAATACTTATTGACTCTGTCCTGGGAAAGAGCACTCTGCCAGATTTTGGGACACAGGGGTGGACTCAGGGAGCTTAAAGTCTAGCAGGTCATCATGAAAAGCATCTGGAAATGTCATTTTCTTAAGGAAAGATACCAAGCTTCAGTCAATGACCTTTAACCCCTCAGCCTGCTTTCCTTCTATTCTTGAGCCTTCTATTCATGAATTCTTGCTCAGAAATTTACTATTCTAGCAGTAATCTTCCCCCATCGCTGATTTGTTTTCAAAACAACAGTGGTTCTTCCTTGGGAATCCTTAGGCCCCAAGAAAACCAGGAATTTGGTAATGCGATCCGGATAATTTTTCAACTTTTAAGTGGAAACACCACCTGATTTGTAAACAAATGGTCTGTAATCCTGTTACTGGAACACCGAACTGTTTTTCTTTGTACATGTTTTTATCTTTTTATAAACCTAAGGGAAAATGTAGCATACGTACTGGTTTTTAGGTCACTCCTTTTAATTAATAGTTCATCATAACTGTTTTTGAGAATTCCCCAAATTTTGAAATATCTGAGAAAAAGTTTGACATCCTTGATGAAGCCACACAGGCTAACCTGAAGGTCAGGAATTTCTGTCTTTCGTCAGCCTGGCAATCACAGACTGTCTCTCACCCATCAGAAGATGAGATTGGCAACTATAGACATCTCGGTCTATTAAAATGGTGAACAGAGGTATTAACGATGTATTAATAAATATCTAGGAAAATAAACCAGTTTTTAAAACCCTGGGCTTGGTTAGGGGTGGGAAAAATTATTACTGATGAAAAAGGACTTTGCAAGGGCGCCTGGGTGGCTCAGTCGGTTAAGTGTCCAACTCTTGGTTTTGGCTCAGGTCATGATCTCACAGTTCGTGAGATTGAGCCATGCATAGGGCTCTGTGCTGACAGTGCTGGGCTTGCTTGGGATTCTCGCTGTCTTTGTCTCTCTGCCCCCCTCCCCCACGTTGCTGTCTCTGTCTCTCTCAAAACAAATAAACTTAAAAAAAAATAGGACTTTACAAAACAAGACCCATCACATAACAGAAATGGATAAGTTAATGTTAAATTTGGGGGCTTTCCAGTAATAATCTCTCTTAAGTAAAATCCATGGCATTTGAACCCAAGGGGAATGTTTAACCTGTTTAATAAGCTTAAGTAGGAAGTGGCCTCTATGTCACTGTACTAATTCTGGGGCCTCTGTTTTATTTGTTTTTCTGGTTTTTTTATTTTTTATTTTTATTTTTTAACAAAATGGGTAGCAGTGTTCCAGAAGGCTGTATCAAAAGCCAGTACCCTTGCTTTTCCTAGTGAACAAGGATTCTCAATAATTTGGAGAAGGGCAGGGATGAGGCTAAGCTAAGTGAGGCATTCGCCTTGGGTGCAAATTGAAGGGAGGAGGTACCAAAACCACAGAAGTCAAGACAAATTCTACCTTAATGAAATATTTTTAAGAAATCGAAATTGGCACAGGGGAAAAAAAAACCCACTATGGATAAAACAATCCAAATTTTTAATAAAGACAGCATCAGCATTACTAATTTTTCCTTTTGTCTTAGGCTGTGAAGATGGTTCATCGTAGCACTGTTGAATTTTGTTCTTATTTAAAATTTGGATATTATGTTCACAGTGGATTTTTTGCATTAACTTTGATTTTTAAAAATATTGCCTTGAAATATTATTCAGCTCAGTGGCTCAGTTCTACCTCACCCGCCGCACTCCGTCACCCTAGTCCCCAGCACCCGTGGGGCTCTTCATACAGAGTTGACTTGGCAGTGAGTTGTCTGGGGTTTGAACTTTTTCTTCCTCTTCTCCCTGTCCAAGACATCTTAACACCTACTTGGATAGTTCCGATTGAAGGGCGCAAAAAAGCGGTGTTTGCTATGGAATAAAAGGCAGTAGGAAGAGTATTTGTGGAAGAGATTTCAGCCTGCGGATCCCAGTTCTGGGGTAGTAATTGTTGCATCCTGAGACATGCAGCAGAGGTCAGGGAGGAGTGAGAAGGTCAAGGCTCTCAGTGACCAGCTTTTTGCCTATAGGCTCCTGGAGGTCATTGGATGGGAGGGCAGCACAGGTGTGCGGCAGGGGCAGGAGTGTTGCCAGGGAAACACAGCTAGGACTCGGAGTTCTGAGCTGCCAGTTGTGGTAGACCTGGTGCCATAACAGTGACTGGAAATTAATACCCAACATTTTGTTTTGCCTGGACGTACAGTGTGTGTGTGTGTGTGTGTGTGTGTGTGTAACATAGCCAAGAATGCCCTCAATGTTTTCCCTTGATGTGATTGCTGGAGGATACCTACCAAGAGGCTGCAATTCTTCTTCCTTCTCCATGAAGGTCTCTTTGTAGAGAGGATTGTGCAGTGGGTTCATAGCTTCACATACCTGAGCTCTGTAGAGTGAGTTATATGAGAGTTACTCAGCAGCTTTGTTGTGTACACACGCTGTAGGTCGGGCTTTAGTTTATATTTGAAGCAGCAGCATATTCTAGAGGCAACGTCCCCATATCACTTGTGTTTCCTCCCCGTGTTAATGCTAATGAGTAGATTTGCCCATTAAGAGAAGAGTTGAGAGGAGCTCTGAATGTCTTCCTTGTCTTCTCATGTTGTTGAACCAACTGAACAAGATGTAATGTGGAGAAGGTGAATCCTTTGAAAGTACCTGGAAGAAACTCAGTGCCTTTGCCACAGTGTCTACAGAACAGACCCAGCCTTTTGAGAATACCTGCCATAAGGAAAAGCTAACAGTACTTGAGTGGATTAGATGCCAGACCACAAATGCAAAATGTTGAAGCCAGTCAGATTCTTGGAGGCATAGCAGGTGGTGGGGGAAGGTCTCACCAGGACCGTGTAAGGTACCCAGGTAGACATGCAGTCATCACTCAAGCGGTCCTGCCATGGACAAGATCCCAGTAGCCGGCAGAACACAGCATTGGAGGGACCCAGCGGCAGGAGGGGACTCAGATGTAAGACCGCATCCAGGTCTAAGGATGACTGACACAGGTCAACACAAAAGGCACCCAACAGAGAAAATGGAGTACTTTGAACTCAGGATCTCACAGGTAAAATGAGAAAGTTAGAATCAAGTTACTAAAAGTAAGTCTTCTGGGTGGATCCAGGGTTGGAGGAAGATACACATAGAGCCAGAAAGAGGGCTACCAAATAAACTCTGACTTGATATGTCCCCCTTTGTAGGGCCCGCGTTCGTCCTGGAGAAGGAGGGAGGGCTGCCCCCCAGGCTGGCAGGTTAAGTAACAAAGACAATGATAAGGGTATGGCGGCTTATACTTACTAGGCTTTCCGTCCCAGGAATGGTTTTAAAAGGCTGGGGGCGCCTGGGTAGCTCGGTCGGTTAAGCCTCTGACTCTGGCTCAGGTCATGATCTCACGGTCTGTGGGTTCGAGCCCCGTGCTGGGCCCTGTGCTGACAGCTCAGAGCCTGGAGCCTGCTTCAGATTCTGTGTCTCCCTCTCTCTCTGACCCTCCCCTGCTTACACTCTCTTTCTCTCAAAAATAAATAAACATTAAAAAAAATTTTTTAAAAAGGCTCACATGTACGAATTCATTTGGCCCTCGTGACACACTGTGAGTTCAGTGGTATCATCCTCCCCATCGGGGTAAGCACCTGGCTCAAGATTAAAGTGGCAGACCCCGGACTTGAACTCAGTTTGCTTTTGGAGCCACGTTCTCCTCCACTGTGCTATAGAGTTTATGTGAGCACATCACTGAAGCACCCAAATTACAACTTCAGTGGTTCAAAAGGAACAGAGATCTGGATGTGTGGTTAAAATGGAATTTGGTGACACATCTGAGAATAAACACCTTTCCCAAACTGGGAAATAAAGATGCCTACAGTGAATTGGTACTTGCGATAGAGAAGCTTCATCTGCGACCCTCACTCACAGGTTTCAGCTTGGTCTTTCTAGAACATTCTAGAATTGAGCCACACATGCTCATTCATGCTGACTCTGGGAAGGCACTCCCCTAAATTCTGCTACGTTCCTTCAGCTTTTGGGTCTTGGAACACTGTTCAGGGATTTTTCTTTCTAGAACATTCTAGAACTAAGCCACACATATTCATTCATGCTGACTTTGGGGAAGTGCTCCCCTGAGTTCTGCTATGTTCCTTCAGCTTTTGGGTCTTTGGATGCTGTTCAGGGCTTGGTCTTTCTAGAACATTCTAGAATTGAGCCACACATGTTCATTCATGCTGACTCTGGGGAGGCGCTTCCCTGAGTTGTGGTACATTCTCTCAGCTTTTGGGTCTTCTGACACTGTGCAGGACCCCATCGCATCCTCTCTCTCCTAAAGCTCCTCCATACAATGCATCCCAATTTCTGTCTGCACCACCTGGCCTGACCTATGGCAAAAACATTACAATAGAAGTTAGAAAACTGTTCAGTGGCTGGTTCACACACATTGTTAGCCAAGGAAGCTGGTTAATTAATGTTCATTTTAAACTAAAACACCTTAAATTACTCACTCAAGATGTAAATACATATTTAACTTTGGCATTTCATCTTCTTTGAGTAGGAGGAAGTAGGAGGGCCATGCTCTCCTGTTTTGGATAACAAATTCACATGTCATGTGGATCTTATTCTCTTCTAAAATTTCTATAATGTTCACCATCTAAAGAAAGCATTTAGCAACTAATTCCTTATTGCATGGCAATATCTTTTCTGTTGTTGTTTTGTACCGTCATTGCACTCATTAATTGCTATTTAGCTTTACATGGGCCTGTTTTGTCTTCCCGAAGGTATTATTAACTCCCTAGGACAGGAATTAAACCTCATGGGTTTTTCCTGTGGTCCCTTGCACATATGGGTATCAGAGTAATATTTTTACTCACAACGTTGCTCTTTTTTATTATTGAACACTGCCAGAAGGAGAGGTAGAAAGAAAATGAGAGAGACAGAGACAGAGATCGAAGAAGGGTGGGAGAGAGAAAAAGAGAAGGAGTCATCTACTCATCCCTCTGTGTTTTTCAAGGAGATGGATTATTCACAACTGGTACTAAGTTTACCTCCTCCTTTGCATTCCTGCTTTGCAGAGGCTGGGCCCTCTGTGCATCTTGAGCAGCTGATCTGTACATGTTAATAAACTCTCTTAGCAATTGGGGGTTGGTGTTTTAAGCCATAGTCCCTTGATTATACAATATCTTTAGAGCCCCTGACTGATTTTAAAGGCAAAAAGGGAGACTATTAGTTGGGAAAGCAAACAGTTATTTTATCAGTTGTCAGACTGGTGATTGAATATTTTAGTAGCAGACAGAGGAAGGTGGTTTCAAATCTCTGCATGAGCTTTGGACTGGATGCCTCTTATGGAAATAAACTGAAGAAAGGAAAAAAAAATATTTCCTCTCTGAATGGCTGTTATGGAATGCCTAGAGGGGATCCATTTGCATTCATGGTAAGCTATGTCTGAAAGAAATCCCAAATTTCTGCATGAGAAAAGGAAGCAAGGTGTCTAGGTGGTCTTTTTGGCAGAAGAGCCAATGACATATATGGGGAGGAGGAGAATGGTTTGATCTTGCTGTTCGTAAGAACAATGGCTAACAGTTATTGACTCATTAATATATGGTAGACATTGTTCTAGGTGTCTTAATTTTTTTTTAACGTTTATTTATTTTTGAGAGACAGAGAGACAGAGCATGAGCAGGGGAAGGGCAGAGAGAGAGGCAGACACAGAATCCGAAGCAGGCTCCAGGCTCTAAGCTCTGAGCTGTCAGCACAGAGCCCGATGCGGGGCTTGAACTCACAGACCGCAAGATCATGACCTGACAGGCGCCCCTGTTCTAGGTGTCTTAAATATTTTAATTCACTCAATCTTTATATCAACCCTTTGTGGTAGGCAGTGTTTGTTTCCTTATGATGAGACTGAGGAACTTTCTTAAGGTAGCACAATGAATAAATGATAGAGCTAGTATTTAATCCCAAGAAGTCTGACTGTAGAGCAAGAATTCAGCAAACATTTTCTGGAAAGGGCCAAATAGTCAACATACTTTTGGCATTGTGGGCCAAGATGGTCTTGACTCCTTAGCTCTTCTGTTGTAGAATAAAAACAGTCATAGAGAATATGGAATTGACTGGGCTTCACTGTGTTCCAGTAAAACTGTATTTACAAAAACAGACAAAGAGCCAGATTTGGCTAATGGTTTGCCAGCCCCTACTCTAGAACTCAACAGTTTGCCTTTCCAGAGTCTGCCTACCCCTCATTTTTTCCACTGCTATGAATTTACATGGATCTGTAATTGAGGGATTAATTAATTATTTGGTGGATTATCTGTGCCAAATAGTGGGTGTTGTTTTTCTCTTTTTTATTCCTTTCTCAAATACCTTGTGGTCCTGACAGAACTACAATGAAATCTGGTGAATCAGAGCAGTAGGACTACTTGTTTCCCAAACTCAGCCCCTGGTGGTTGGGCATTCGTTTCCTTGAGGTCATGATGGTGATGATTGTCTGTAGAATCCCCATTCCCTTTCCATCTGAAACCCAGAGGCTGCTCACTATTAAGGCTCTTCTAGCACCTGCTGGGACTTATTTTCTGAAGTCAATTTGATCCCTACCAATGGAAAGGGTGTCAGATGAAAGTGTAAGAAAAGAGCTGGGCACTCAACCTGGTTGGGCTCCTTTCAATTTGTCCCCAGTCACTGGAACAGAAGCAAAATCTCTGCCAGGGGCTGATTGATTTAGTAAGAAATGTGGGGTTAGGGGGTTTGGAGGGTATAGAACGTAAGGTTGATTGTAAAAGAATTAATATAATACAAATAACTGGCCTTTACAAAGCACCTCACAATTTACAAAATACTTTCCCTCCGCTCCTATCAATGACCAGCCCAGCTCTGCCCTCGTCTCCCCTCTGCTCCCTCGGTGTCCGGGGATTTGTTTTAATGGTGTTTTAGAGTGTAAGGCTGATGATACAATCGAATCCGAGCAGGTACTGGGACCTGAGCACATTACTTATTCATGCATTTGCTGATGGAGATGGAAATCCAGGCATGACATCAGTAGAGCCAGAAGGCAGTGCCTTTACATCTTCTATCTCTTTAAATCTGGGTCCTCGCATGTCAAGGAGAAGAGAAAGTACATCATTTAAAAACGCATCTGTCACTTACGTGCTTGGAAACATGTCACAGTGAGTGGTGAAACATTATTAATTCCTTTTGCCTTCGAAGAATAATTCATGCACTTACAAGTATAATCTGCATCACAATGAAATATTTGGATGTAAGCATAGGTGTAATTAACGCCAGGAAAAAAAAAAATCTCTGAAACAAGTAAAGCAAGGAAATTCACAGTTACGTTAGCTTCAGACAGAATCAGTGCGCCAGGGAACTTAGGGACCTTCTACAGCCTTGCATAGTGTTGGTAATTATGAGGGCCAGCGAAGGGGAAGACGCGTGAGAACTGCCTCCAAAGCTCTTGGCCCCGTGGATGAGGCTTGAGCAACTCGTGCTGGTTTGGCATACTCTCCATAGTTGGGAGCCTTTAATTTAATTCAGTGCAATAACCATTTATTGAGTCTCTGTCATATCAAAAGCACAGATCTAGACATGGGATGACATAAATTGATAATAATAATGTAGTGGGTGCTGTTGGTGCCCTGCCCAGATTTCTCTTACGCAGTTGCTGTGAATATTGGCTGCTGTCAGCCCACAGGTGCCCTCTTCTCCAGAGAATTGTCCTCAGCCAAATGGGAGCTGCCTGGCCCTGGAGAAGAGGATCTGACTCCCTCTACCCTCGAGGGCACAGCCCATAGCCAATGACTGATGGCCTTGGATGGGGGGAGAGTCCAAAGCACTGGATCCAAGTTGCTTTGGATTGGATTCATGTTGGATCCAAGTCTTTGGTGCAGTTTATCCTCCAGAGCTCCCCCTGAGCTCAGACGGAAGCTAGATTTCGGCAAAGCTTCTCTTCCTGCTCCATCTTGCTTTCCCTTCTTCCTGAGACCTCTCCTTCAATGAAATCGTATCCGCATCTCAGATTTTTCCTCTAGGGAGCCTAACTCAAGGCACAGTGCATTGTCTCAGTTACTAGGGACAAGGCATTGCCTAGGCAATTCACATGTATTAGCTCATTTGATCTTTACAGTAACCACTTTGCTGTTGGAATTGAGGCTCAAAGAAGTTAATTAAGCGCTCCAGGTCCCACAGTTAGGACAACCAGCTTCCTGGGATAGGTCTGCCAGACTCCATAGGCCTCGCCGAATCCGACTGCCTGAGTAGGCTGAGACATGACCATGCATGTTTTCTACTCACAGGAGCCTAAATCCAACAGGCAGAGAAAGCAAATGCAAAAATATTATCAGAGAGATGCAAGAAGGGTTAGGGGGATTCAGAGGAGGGAGAGCTCAGATCCAGATGAAAAGCATGACTGTTTGTAGAGAGATTTTATCACATGCTTACACAGAGATCATACTGATGTCTCAGTTTCTCCAACTGGACTCACACTGGTGTCTAGTCTGGTATATTTTAAGCTTTGTGCTTGCAGAATAGTCATGTGGGTGAGATTGAGCAGGTATGAACACACATAGTTATATTGTATGAGCTCCTACATAAGCCTGTTGCAGATAAAACTTTGTGAACATGACATCAAAGACTTAAACATGCGGTGTGTTACCTCCTGATTCCAGAGACAGCAGGAAGAAGGTGTCAATTTTTTTAATACATGGGCAGAGAACCCCTCTTTGATGCTCCTGTGTGTAACACTGGCCACCTAAAAGTCATGAAACATCCCTTCAGTGGTCCTATTCCCACCTTTTAGACCACAAGCTGCAGAGAATGAGGAGATTGGGGATGTATTTTGAACTAGAGCTGGTAGATTTTTTAAAGACTTGCTCGTGGGATTGGACATGACCTGCACAAAGCTTCCTCCCCATTATTTTCCAGCCCCTCAGAACTAACAGCTGCCATTCTGTCCACGAGCCTCATGGATAACAGAATTTAATCTGCACTCATCTGCATAGCTTGCTCCCCAACCAGGCAGTGAACCTGGAAGGGAACCATGTTTCCCACAGAGCCTTTTAGCTGCTTAGTCAACGTTCAGGGTGATCTTCACATTGAAGACAACTCTTGTTTTGGAGACAGCGGTGCACAATCAAACTCAGAGGCGTCCTCGCCCAGCTCTGTGACTCTGGTTTTCCCCTAGTAATCTGGTTTCCTCCTCTTTTGCTCTCCTCGGAAAAGGAGATGCATGCAGGCATACAGACATACATATAATCCTAACATCCTTGGAATGACTTGCATATTTTCCTAAACAAATCTATTAGAGCATTATTTTAAATATCTAAAGATTATGCTCATCATTTGTGCGATTTGGTCTTTATAGGCAAGATACATAGGCTCTCCAGTTTCATCTGCAAAATGGGCGTATTAATGCTCCTATCCGCCCCTTCCAGGGTTGTTTTAAGAAGCAAGTGAAAGTATGCATTTGAAAATGCCCAGTAGGATAAGTGGCTAATTAGATGTAAGGAAGTTATGTTTTTTGTTTTCAATTCTTGAAACTTGGTGAATTTTATCTCGGCCAGATCAGTGCCACGTGGATCAATTTTATGTTGACGTAGGTGGCATTTTCTGTTTTCCTCGGGCTAGAAAAAGACCTTCTTCCAGCATTACCTTGCTCTCACTTTCTTAAATGCTCTCAGTGTTTGTTTCAAGGATGGGGAATCACACCACACCCACTTTGCCTGAGCAACCGTCTCCTCTGACCAGGGGCTGAGGAGTCCAGCACAAAGCGAGGGAAGCAAAAAGTTGCCTGCCCACCCCATTTCAGGTCTGCTTTGTAGAGGGAGGTAGTCCAGCTTTTTTCCCAAATGTCCTCAGATACTCAGAGGTGGCCGTTCTTCCTTGGACTTGAAGGGCCTTTTCATGTCATGTTTTCAGTTTTTGAAAACCTGCATCTAGAATCTAGTGTCTGGATTTTTTTTTTCCTCGCCTGTCTTCTATACAGTAAAAATGTTAGGGCTTATTCAGACTGTTCATGTAGAGACAGTCGTTTAGATGACAGGTATAAGTGTCTCTGTAAGGGATAAACTCTGTATTTTCCAGAGAATATTCACAGAAAAATAAAACCCACAGAAACAAAACCATAAAGGGTATTAACTGGAATTATTCTTCTGGGAATTTCTCCCAGTCATTTATATGTGCTTAAGCTTAGTATGACTTGTTACTAACATGTCAGAATTCAAAGGAACCTAGACCTCAGGGCACGTGCATGCCGTCTATACTACAGGAGTTGGAGAGACTCAAAAGGAATCTTGGGCTTGTCTTACCTCAACCTGCTCCTTTCACAGATGAGAAGACCGATTTTTATGAACTCAGGTCTCCTGGCTCCTGGCCATGTTTCTTCGTTAATCACCAAACATATGTATCAGATCATCTCCTTTCAGGAAGCAGAATATTCAAAAATAAGGCAGACAGTTTAGGGTTTAGTGTAGCTGGGTCTCTTGACTATGCTCATAATTGACCATTAGAAAGTATTTTGGAGTTTATAAAAGCCCAGTGCTTTTTGTACGACCTGGTCAGAAACAGGTGTGTGCTCCATCTTATGGCCAGTAGAGGGCGATGAAGTTAATACAATGTTTCTGAGCTGTTGAGCTTTCAATTAATGTACAGATATGAATAAATAAAACAGCCAAGTTAGCCTAAATGTTTTAAAACAAACCCTTCAATCAATATCCACTAAATGGGGGAAATACATTCTGCTTTATATACTGTAGTCATTCACTGAGGAGTATTACAGAATTATAGCACAGCCCGTAAGAGTTCATTAATCAAGCCCCTGAAATCCAGGTGACGTGTCCTCCATCACTGTCAGGGCCGTGGTGGCCATCAGGTGGAAGACACAGGCATGGGACTTGCCATGTGTTTTTGTAACATTTGTAGAATTTTCATATTAACCACAACACAAAGCTATACTCTGCCCGAGTGAAAGGACCTCTTATCAAATGTGATGGGGAGTAGCTCTTAATTCATTCTTCAATCCTCCCTCTCCCTCCCTATTCAATTTTCAAGGACTCAGCGATAAACAAATCAGCGGTGGAGGATTCCACCTCCCCGGCTCACTCCACAGGCAGCATAAATCAGGTCTGCTCTTGATTAGAGCTGTGGGCAGGTCGGCAGCATTTGGAAACAAAATGAATGGCCCATGGTCAGTGAGGTTTTCACAATCCTGGGACACGGGCAAGATCAGTGTGAGAGTGAAGGCAAATACACGTCCCCTGGTCGTTTATTCATTCGTTGAGAAACATGCGTTGAACTCCTGATACGTACCAGCCACTGTGCTAAAATCTGGAGAAACAAATATGAGTAAGACCTTTGGCTTCATTTAAGGAGGCGAGTTGGACCATTTTCTTGAATAATAGTTGTATTGAAAATGCTAAAGGAGGAGTGCCTGGGTGGCTCAGTTGGTTGAATATCTGACTTCGGCCCAGGTCATGATCTCACGGTTTGTGGGTTCGAGCCCTGCGTCGGGCTCTGTGTTGACAGCGCAGAGCCTGGAGCCTGCTTCGGATTATGTGTCTCCCTCTCTTTTTCTCTGTCTCTTTCCTGCTCATGCTCTCTCTCAAAAATAAATAAACATTTAAAAATTTTTTAAAAAAATAAAAAAATGCTAAAGGAATATCACCTTTTATTGAAGTTCTATTTGTAGTTATAACACTTGAAATTTATTGATCATTTAGTATGTACCAGGCCTTTGCTGAACACTTTACATGCAATATTTCATTGAATCCTCATGATAAACTTAGTCTATAGATGCTGTTTTTGATTTCTAGAAGCACAGGGGGATTAGGTAACTGGCTCAAGATGTCATTTTTATATATACATATATATATAAATGCATATATATGTATATAAGATATATATACATATATTCTATGTATGTGTGTGTGTATGTATATATGTTTATTTATTTACTTTTAGAGAGTATAAGCAGGGGAGGGGTACAGAGGGGCAGAGGATCTGAAGCAGGCCCTGCACTGACGAGCCGTCAGCACAGAGCCCCTTATGGGGCTCGAACTCACAAACTCTGAGATCGTGACTTGAGCTGAAGTTGGACGCTCAACCAACTGAGCCACCCAGGTGCCCCCATTTATATGTATTTTATATATATTTACACACACACACACACTAAATAAATGCTTCAGATGCTAGCTAATAACATGCTAACAATAATAATAGCCAATACTTAATGAGACTTGCTATGTGCCATAAGTTATGCTAAGTAATTTAAGTCTTGTTTAATTCCATAAACACTTCTGGGGCAGGTACTGTTGCTACTGTGATTTTATAGGTGAGGACGCGGGTAAGTCCCTTGCTCGAGGTAATAAGGTGGCAGGTGCAAGGGTAAGCATTTGAACCCTAGTCTGACTCTAGAGCTGGAGGGAGTGCCTAACAGGACACCAGTGGATTTTTAAATTCTAGGAGTGTAAGAATCACCTGGGATCATATTCTTTGATCCCATTCTAGTGATTTCACCCTAATCACCAATAAGAATCACTTGAAAAGCTTTTTTAAATTACCCACGTGGCCCCACCCCAGATCCTTTGAACCTGAATACCTGGGGGTGGGTCTGGGCAGCCTCAGGGGTTTAGGGGTGAACTGCTTTCAAAGGTCTGAGGTGAGGCTTGGGAACCTGTATTTTTTACCTTCGCCCCAGTGAGAAAAGTTGCCTAAGCTCTACTGTTAACTGGCCTGAGCTATATCTAAACTACCAGGAGAAAGGAAACGGTTGTCCTCGCTGCGGCACTTGGTAATGGAGGCAACGAAGTCCCAGCAGGTCAGGACTAGAGTGAGGTGCCCTGCGTGCCAGACTTAAGGAATCACACGCTGTCAGGAATGTGCGGGATTGGGGGGTCGTCTTAAACTGTGCACCCCGGGGCACCACACTTGCCTCGCAAGAGTCCGCCATCTTAGAGCGACTTGGAGAAGTCACTGAGAGGAAGACAGGAAAGATAATGTTGAGAGATGTAAAAAAGGTTGGCTCTAGGGATGGGGGAATGGGTATTTTGACAGAGCTCTCCCAATAACTATTATCTATTTTTAATTTATAAAAATTAGAAGGCAGGGGTGTGGCGTGGTGTGGGCTCTGCCTTCCTCTGTGAGGGGAGCCAAGGGAAGAATGAGCGTGCGCTCCGTGCCTGACGTAGGGACCCCAGGTCATCTTATCTCATTTTATTTGACTCCTGAGGCAGTTATTGTTATTACTACCTCCATTTTATAGATAGTAAAGGGAACCTCAGTCAGGTGTGGTTGTTGGCCAAAGGCCACTATGCTTGATGTGACAGAGCTGGGATTTGAACTCAGGTCAGTCTGGCTCCCTGCCCACGTGGACACATTTCATGCCTTATGTGGCGGCCGTGCCAGTGTGCCGATATGTTGTCTGCCTGACCACCCCCAGGGCTGAGGGGTGGGCCTCTAAGGAGGCGGGAGGAGAAACTCCCATGGTGGATGGTGGAACTAGAACAAGTGGAAGAGGAGCAAGCTAACCTTCATTCTTCATCTTGTCTATGCAAGGGGCTCACCAAGTGGTAGTCGTCAGGTCTGTGGCCGAAGGAAAGCTTCCAGGCTGAAATCCCCACAGTCCATGCAGGCAGCACCTAGGTGCTCACATGGTCACACTACAACACTCCACTTCTACATCCAGAGGGGGAACGAGTGAAGGTCAAAATTAAGGCTCAGAGTCTCAGGCACAGACAGGTTTATGAGTCTGTCTGAGTAGGAAGGGATTGACCAGCTCCCTCTGATGGGGAGCAAGAGTGAAATCAGAGCAACCCCTGGTGATATGACCTCTGTACATGCAGATGAGCACAAACGTGGCTGTCACTGTGGGTTGTGCTGTGGACACCTGGGCAAGCGACTGGGAAGAAGTTATTACAGGAGCAAGTAACAGAGTTGTGTGTAAGGTCACCAGATGTCTCAAGCCTCCACCTCACCACAGGAAGCAGTATTCTGGTGCCCCCATAAGGACAATTATAAAGTTGCCCCGTGGTGGTGAAGAGCTTAGTCAGGGCTAGGCACCAAAACTCGTTTTGAAGATGGTTTTATAAAACACGGATCCTTGGTGTCGCCCCACCGATACTGATTTAGAAGATCTGGAGATGTTCTTGGGTAGTTTCAAAATCTCTGCAAGTTCTTCTGGTCCCTGTAGGCTGAGCGCTATAATTCTAAGTACTTAAAGTCAGGGAGGACAAAAGGAAGTGGAGAGGATGATCCCACAGTCTGCTTTGGGGCATGTATCCAAAGGAAACGAAACAGATACGGAGGATGTATCTGGAGTCCCGGGTTCTTTGCAGCATTATTCACAGTAACGGAGACATGGAAACACATTGTGTCCATCCACAGATGAACAGAAAAAGACATGTGAGATACAGATGTGTGTGTGTGTTTGTGTGTGCGTGTATATATATATTATATATATGTGTGTGTGTGTATATGTATTTTACATATATAATATATGTGTATATAATGGAATATTATCCAGCCATGACAAAGAAAGAAATCCTGCCATTTGTGACCGCTTGGATGCATTATGTGAAGAGAAATCAGCTAGATAGGGAAAAAGAAATACTGCATGGTATCACTTATATGTGGACTCTAAAAAAAAGAAAAGAAAAGAAAAGTGAAACTCATAGAAACGAAGTAGAAAAGTGGTTGCCAGGAGCTGGGATGGGGAAATGGGGAAAGGTTGGTAAAAAGGTTCAAACATTCAGCCGTAAAATGAATAAAGTCTAAGAATCTAATGTAAAACACAGTGACTGTAGTTGATAACACTAGCGTAAAGCTGAAATTTGCGAAGAGAATAGAACTTAAATGTTCTCACTGAAAAGAGATGAATACGTGAAGTGATGTCCGTGTTAATTAACCAGATGAGGGGATCCTTCCACAGCGTATATGTATGTCAGATCATCACAGTGTGCACTTTAGATAGCCGACAATTTTATTTCATACCTCGGTAAAGCTGAGATTAAAAAAAAAAAAAATGAAGAAGCCATGTGGATTGGAGACAAAAAAAAAAAAAAAAAAGCTAATGCAGGAAAGCCCTGGAATATTTATATTATATTTTATCAAGGGTAAATTCCTTCCATAGAGATGAAGGATAGGTGAGCATATATCTGGAATAAAATGCATTGTGGATTTTGCCTGAGACTTTAATAATTAAGAATGATATCTCATTCTGAAAATCCATAATGCAGTTGAGGAAATTTCATTTACCAACATTCCTCCTGAGGAACACGCTGTGTTTATTTAGGAGAAATGCTCAGAAATACCGCCTAGGCACAGGGTGGGGAGAGGTGGAGGCCACAAGGACACATTTAAGGCATTATAGATGTTCCACAAATAGCCTTTGAATGAGGCCAGGTTCTGTGCCCCGAAAGAGCCTGTGTTTTCCTAGGAATCTTGGTGTTTGGGGTTTGCGAGTTAAGGACTAAATGAGTGCTGTGTTAGGAGGCAGAATTCTATAGGAAAGTAATTTGAAATTTCCCAAGGGAGGGAACAGGATCCAGGAAAAGAGAGCCACGGGTGGCTGTGTGGCTAAGAAGGGTTTCGGAGAACAGAATTGTCTGTGGATTTTGATTTTTAGTGAAATGCTCTGCACTCCAAAATATGATCCTTTCCTATGACTCCATCACTCTTCAGTATGGACTATTTAAGGAAAAAAAAAAAAGGAGCATTAGGGAGGGGGAGAGGAAGCGGGGGAGAGAGGAGGAGGGGGAGGGGCAAGAAGAAGAGAGGGAAGGGAGGAAATGGAGTGGGGAGGAAGAATTCATTGACTTCTGTGTCTGTAATTTATTTTAGAACATTCCTATTTGTGTGTAAGTTGATTTTACCCATTCCCTGGGAACAGCTAACATTTGAAGTGTCCTGGAAGGGGATACACACTGCAGAGGGTAGTATTTGAGAGATACTGATGGGGAGTTAACAGTTCAAAGGCAAAGCCATGACAAACAGCCAACTCTCCATAACTAACTCTATGCCTAGAGGCTATGTTGATCAGCACAAGAGGTATTAGCAATAAATTTTTCTTGGTAAAATGAAACGCATTCAAAACGCATGGATTGGCTAGCGGTGTCATTGGGCACCACCGCCCTAGGAAGAATGAAGTATGAGGATCGAGCAAGCCCCAAAGCCTTACACTCCTTTCTTGGGGTGTCTTCAGCTGACTCAGGTCCCCTGTGAAGTCCTGCGTGCAGCGATTATCAGAGAATTTGTTTGTCTGACTCCCATAGAAGATTGGCTGGATTCTGCTGCTGAGAGAATGTCACATTTGGCTCAAGGCGCCCTTTCATACAAGGATCCTTTCGAGAGAGCCTCAGAGAACAGAGAGATGGTGCTTTACCAGCTCAAGAAGCATGGACTTTTATACACGTGCTCACAAATCCACGTCTGCATGTGGTAAAAATCAGGGACATGTTTACAGTGCAGCACCCCATGCAGTTGGAGAGGGGACGTAGCTCCGACCTGTGTCTAGTTACTGGAAGACATCGGTACACATCCAAAAAGCCCTGCTAACTGGGAATGGCAGCACCGGCTTAGACCATTCTTAGGTGTGCTGAGACTAGACTTCATGGGCAACTCTGTTAAAGGTCTGAGTTTTGCAGAAAACCAAAAGAGAATGAGGCTGTCTGGACAAGGGAGCAGTTGATACTGGGATTATGAGCGAGAGCAGCAAAATAATATTTGGAAGGCAGAGCAGGTAATCGATGCATCATTACTTCCTTCCAGGAGTAAAGACTATAATACAGGAAGAACTTTGCTAAGTGATGTAATAAGGCTGAGAATTCCTAAGAGGGCACGACAGGTACCAATGTTGGGGGGCGTTGGGTGGATATGAGGAAAGGCTTGATGAAGGATTTGAGGTGAGCTTTTAAAGATGAAGGAGATTCTCAACATACCAAGAGGAGAGGATGGGGAGAAGGCTGTCAGGAAGGGGACATTTAAAGTGTCAGAAATGGTCCTGGGGAAGTGGGACGTGATGGATCATGTTTCGAGAATTTTGAGAGGTTTAAATGCACTAAAGGAGATCCCATTTCCTCTCCCAGACTTCTCCGGGTAGAAGGTACCTACCTCTCGCTTGCCCACTTTCACACAGAGTTATTCATTTGTTTGTTTGTAGCTGTGGCGGGGTCATGCCAGATGTTGGCTCGTCTGTTTTTCTTGCATGTGAGAATAGGTAATGCCTTTTTGATCTCCACCGTAGAGAAAATGAAGGAAGACAGGACCCCTCCATCGTCAGTACCCAAACCACCTCTCTGCATCTGTACACCGTCCTTTCCCTCCTGTTTCCATGGAGACCGTGTCTCCGCACTCCCTCCTACTGTTCTTGGATTGATACCAGTCTCTTTCACCATCTCGAAGTCTTTCCTGTTGCAGCTGTATCTTCCTTCACTCCTGAGTCTTCCTCATTATTCCTTCCCTCCTAGTTCATTCCTGCCATCATTCAAATATACCCTGGGCTTTCTAGCAGGAAAAAAAAATGATCTTTTGTTTCCTTCCAGCTTCTACTCTCTCTACTCCCTTACATGAAGTCTCGAGCTATTTGTTTACCATCAGGATTCCCATTTCCTCACTAGCATTTTCTTTTCAACTCACCTGATAGGCTTCCCTCCCCTCACTCCACTGGGGACACTACTGTCAAGGTCATCGGTGATCTTTGTATTGCCAAATTTGGCAGGCGATGCACTATCCTTATCTCCTGTGACCTTAAAGTGGCATCAGATACAGTTGGCCACTGCCTCCTAGAATGATCCTTACTCTACCCTTCCTCCTCTTTAATTGGCCTTTCTACCTCTAATCCATCTGGAAGTGTGGTATCTCTTACAGGTCTGCCAGGGAACCACCAGCTGTACATGCCAGGCCTTTCTCTCCAGCCCAGTAACTCGCTGGTTCTCTAGGACTGCATGCCCCCCAGCTGACTGGGCATCTACAATATCTTGGCTATTTTGCATGCGTCTCAAGCTTACCATGTTTAAGTGAAACTCTTGCATTTCCCCCATAAATATCCTCCATATTACAATTTTCCTCAGCCAAGTAAGTAAATGACCTGAACACCCAAATGATTGCTAAGGCTCCAAAAACAAAACAGAACAAATTCTGTATATGAAGGCAAGCCTTATAGACTCTACTTCTGAAATAAATCCAAAGATTGCAAGGATCTCTCTTGGCCGCACGTCATACTTCAAATGAAATCGAAACTCCTTAGTCTGACTTTTGTAGTGCAGCAGGATCTGGCCCCTCCCTTCCTTCCCTCTGGTTTGGGTGAGTAAGACCCCCTACCCGACTCATTATGCTCCAGGCACTTTGCCGACCTTTTTGATCTGTGAACATGCTTCTTTCTTGCTTTAGGGTCTGGTACTGTGTGTTTTCTCCACCTGCATTTTTTCCCCCTTATAATCTCTGTATGGTTTCTTCCTTATAGTCTAGATCCAGAAGACCGTGGCCTAAATGAGATCATCTCTGAGAGGACTTTTTTCTTTTTTTTCACCACCCAATCCATGGTCGCAACCTTACCCCCTGACTTCTGGCTCTTATTTCCAGCGTATGAAATTCTTCCTGTTTCTTTATTCAGATTGGTTTCGTTTGTTTATTATATCTGGCCTCAAAAGAATGTCAGTTCCCTGAGAGAAGGGATTTTGTCTCAGTACCTAAAACAGTGACAGCCAGGTGCGAGTGCTCCAAAACTTCTTGTTGATGTAACTGATGAAACGTTGTAATGATATGTCTTTGAACCTTAGCTCCCTAGAAGGTTACTTTCATTTAGCAATGGACCTTTCGACAGGCTAGCAGACGCTCAGGCGCGTTGTCAGACACAACATGGGTACAGCTTCTGTATAAACTGACCTGTTGGAGTCACAACAGGATGCAGTTTCACTAGCCTCCAGATCAGTGTGGATGCAAGTTATTATGTTTGCACAAAAATGCATATTTGCACAAAAGAGAGATGAGAAAGAGTAGGCTTTAAACTCTACCCTTCTTAAAAAGAGCTAGGGGACTTAGGCTAATCTGCGCCCAAAAGCCGACGTGACACTCGGCTGAGTTGTTAACGGTGTTGTGTCGGAATTACGTTGGCGTTTATTTGTTCCGTGTTCCAAGTTGACGAGGGCCCTTGCTAACTCAAAATGTGGTTTCCAGACCAGCAACATTGGCCTCAGTTGGCAAATGGTCAGAAATACAGTCTCAGGCCCCACCCCCAAACCTTCTGAATCAGTGCATTTTAACAAGATGCGTGGATGTTTCAGATTCACATTAAAATTTGACAGACATTGTGCTTAGACCATTTTCTCCTAGAGGGGAATATTGTTTGGGGTGTTATAATTTATGAGGGATAAAGACAAGCCTAAGAGGGTGTTAAGAATACCTGAAACCAGATTCCATGTGATGCTAGTCACCCTCCCAGGGGAGACCCTCAGAATACATAACAAGAGGGCTAAGCACTAACCAGTGGGAACAGTGACCCATTGTCACACAGGAGTGGGGTCCTAAAGCCTCCAAGCCCCCGACCCATGCCACCTCTTTAGTGTCAACGTGTTGGGGAGTGTCCCTGTAAGGTGCCAGGATGGCCAGGTGATTGAAGGAGGAGATACACAGGGATTTATGGCAATGGATATTTATAATAGATACCTTTTAGGAAAATATCTTAATTTTTTAATAAATCATGTGATGAAATGGTGACTATCTTCTGAAATCATCCTTATCCAGCCCTATCTTTGTTTATTATATATACCACTATTCTTAGACTTACCATGTTATTGTGTTATTAGCGGACACAGTGTCTATCTCCTCCTCTAAACTGTATCTCCTGATGTCATGACCCATGTCTTCTTCCTGACCATTGGGAGCACTTAATTAGCATTTGCCAAAATGAATGGATGAGTGAGTGCATGAACAAATGAATGAGTAAGGCAGCCTGTGAAGGGACGGTCAGCCTTACCGTGTGTCATCCCAGGGTGCAAACCCAGTGTACTAGGGGAAAATATCAATCCGGTTTGGGTTTGACCTTAATGAAGAAACTTCTGAAAACTGGAGGTATGAGAAAATGGGTTGAGCTTTCCTGGGAGGAGTCCAATTTCCTGGCACCAGATATATTCAAATACTCTGATAAACCATTGCATGTACAAACTGTATAAACAAGCCTGTTTATACACGAAGGAACTCAAACAGCCATAAATATATCGAAAATGTGCTCAGTCTCGCTGGGATTCAGGGGAAATTAAAATTGCAGTAGATTGCCATTTCAAACCCATCACACTGGCACACATTTTAAAATCTGATTACACCAACTGTGGGCAAACGATACGGTGGTTTAAATTGTTGTAACCACTTTAGAAAGCTCTAGTTTATTTTAAGATAAGCTTACTCTACAATTCAGCCTTTCTTCTTTTCAGCATCCATTCTACATCTTCTTATTTTTTTTTTTTCTAAATGGGATATCCTGGAGTAGAAACAACGAGACCTACCCGAGGGTATTCATTGCAAGCACAATTTGAAATGACTAAAAACGAGGGGTAGTGGCATCCAATTGTTTCTTGGTAGGGGAAGGAACAAAGCAATGAGAATGTTTACAGTGGTGTACCGTATAGGGGTTGATATGAATGAATGGAGTCTCCCATTATGATAGATTGGGAAAAGCAAGTTTGAAGGGATGGATATGGCTGGATTCACTTTATTTAACTTTACCGGCACCCCCAAGCAATAGTAGAGGGGGATTATGGGTGGAAAGCCAAAAGGATGGTTGCAAAGGATGCACCCCAACTTCAGATACGATGTATCTCAAGGGAGGGGGCAGATAAGAAGGAGGGATGGGAGTAGAACTTGAGCCCTCCCTGTAATATTTAATTTTTTTTTTAAAGAGAGAGATCCTAGCACATTGAACATACTGTCAACTTCTCTTCCAAAAGGATAGTGGAGACCTTGGTATCTCTCATACCGTTGCCTGAGCTTTTTGATATCCCAGGACACATAATGAGTTTGAAAAATTAAAGGAGCCATTGTCATGGAAGTGAGGGGGTGGAGGATAAGAGCATCAGTTAGATTCTGTCAGGAGCTTGTTCACTTTGTCCTCTGAGCTGCCTCCCGCTCTTTCTTCTGTGAGCAGACGTGCAGGAGTGGCCCAAGACTGTCTCTCTAAGGGAAGACCAAAGAAGGTAGACCTGAGCTTCTGAGCTCCATGGTCATTACCCAGACAAGCCTTTCAAGACAGTTTCACAGGCTTCTTGTGGAGACCCTCCTTCCTGACAGCGGGAGGCGTGTTTCATTAGGGGGAACACCCACCAAGTTCCAGAAAGGAAATGTGGGTCAGAGAAAATGTGGCAGAAGGAGAGCAGCGAGGTCCTAAGTCTGTGGTGGGGACACTCCGACTTCACCGACCTCATCTCATGCACCCCTGTGTTGGTAGCCAGGTAGACGCTACTGCCACCGTGCTTTCCTGAAATTTCACATGCGTTATCCTGGAAGATACACCACCTGTGGGATGAGGCAGGGCATCCTGCTTTGAGAGACGAGGAGGCAGAGGTTCAACGAATTCAACGGTTTACTCTAGAGCCTGCCAGCCAAACCAGAAGGTTTCTGAGTGAATATTATCTTCTTTCAACTCTGTCCTCAGCACCTTATTCGTTTAGTACGTTATCCGTGTTATGCTCTTACCTGCATCCGGTGTGGCTTGAAGTGGCAAAAGGCTTACACAAAAGGTATTTATCAAATGGAAGTGGGGTTGGAATTTGGGGAATGGGGAGCAGAAAGAGGGAATAGAAGTAAATATACCAAAACCCAGGCCAGGAAAGTGATCGATTTAGTACTGAGTTAGTGTGTGCTTATTGGCACGAGTGAGACATGGCAGGATATATGGTTCTATTGCCTGATAATGGGAAGATTGACAGTATGACAGGAGGGTCTGCTGTTTTTCCCTTGACCTTGATGATAAAAGGGATAGATCATATAAATCCTTATAAAGGAAACTTGTAGTTATAATTGCATTTTCATTTACCGTACTATCCTCATTGGGAGATAGTGTTCTTTTTTTTTAATTTTTATTGCGATATATATGAAATGTGCAAATAATAATTGTATAGATTAATATATATTAATTTTTGCTAACATGGCTATGTTACATTATATGGTTATGTGGGTGTATATATACTTATATATTACATAAGCATATATGTTATATATAAATATACACCCACTTATACGTTGTATATTATATAATAATATGTTATATATAAATATATGCCCATGTAACCACCATCCATATCAAAATATAGAATATTTCCAGTCCTTTGCTTGTTCGTTTCTTAAATTCCACATATGAGTGAAGTCATATGGTATTTGTCTTTCTCTGATGAACTTATTTCGCTAGGCATTATATTCTCTAGCTCCCTCCATGTTGTTGAAAATGGCAAAATTTCATTCCTTTTTATGGCAAAGAATATTCGACTGGTGTGTGTGTGTGTGTGTGTGTGTGTGTGTGTGTGTGGACACATTACATCTTTACAATCCCCCAGTAGAATCCCTCCTACTCCTACTCCTTCCCAGTCAATTAGCAACCTCTCCACACCTCCCCCATAGTGGTAAAAACTGTGATGACTATTATAAACATTGACTTGTTTTGCCTGTCCTTAAACTGGATATAAATAGTATCATACAGAACGTGCACTTTGTGTCTTGCATCTTTCATTTAACAATTGGTGAGATTCAGCCATGTCGTTGCAGGTACCAACTGTTCGTTTTCTTTCATCGATATGTAGTATGCCATTGTATGAATATACAAATATATATTTATTTCATTCTACTGTCAACGGGCATGTTGGTTGTTTACAGTCTTTGGCTGTGTGTGAATGAAGCTGCTGTAAGCATTCTTGTGCATGTCTTTTGGTAGACGTGCACACGAATTTCTTTTGTGTGTATGCCTATGTGTGAAATTGCTGTGTCGTAGAGTAGGTAGAGTCTGTAGTTTTAACTTTTAGGAGATTCTGCCAAACAGTTTTCCAAAGTACTTGTGCCAATTTATACTCCCACCAGCAGCATATGAGAAGTCCAGTTGCTCCATATCCTTGCCCATACTTAGTATTGTCAGTCGTTTCAATTTTAGCCATTCTCGTGGGTGTTAGTGGCATTTCATTGTGGTTTTCATTTGCTTGATGAGTAATAACCTTGAGCAAGTTTTCGTACGGTTACTGTGCATTTTGATGTTCTCTTCTGTGAAGGTCCTGTTCAAGTCTTTTGCCCATTTCTGTTTTTTTTAAAGATTTCTCTTTTTTAAAAAACATTTATTCATTCTTGAGAGACAGAGAGACAGAGCATGAGTGGGGGAGGGGCAGAGAGAGAGGGAGACACAGAATCCGAAGCAGGCTCCAGGCTCTGAGCCATCAGCACAGAGCCTGACGCGGGGCTGGAACTCACAGACGGCAAGATCCTGACCTGAGCTGAAGTCGGCCGCTCAACCTGACTGAGCCACCCAGGCGCCCCTCATTTCTATTTTTTTAAGTAATCTCTACACCCAACCTAGGATTTGAACCTACAACCCTGAGATCAAGAGTTGCATGCTCCACCTACTGAGCCAACTAGGGCCCCAAATCTTTTCCCCATTTTTAAAAAATGAGGTTGCTTATCCTCTTCCTATTAGTTTGTGGAAGTATTTCATATTTTCCAAGTACAAATCTTTTGCCTGGAAGTATTTTCTACCAACTCATGACTTCCTTTTTGCCCTTTTAATGATATCTTCAGATGAATAGAAGTTCTTGATTTTAATGAAGTCCAGTTTCTCCACCTTTTCTCCTCAGTGGTTAGTGCTGTTTGCATCCTGTTAAGGAAACCTTGGCCTATTTCATAGTCCTGAAGATACTCTTATATGTATTCTTCTAGAGTTTTCTTGTTTAGTGTGACATAATTTTGAACACATGATTCTAATTGGATCTTGGTTTCAAATCTCAGCTTCCCTACTTAACAGATGAATAACTCTTGACCAACTACTTCCCTACTCTGCATAACGGATGCATAACTCTGACCAAGTCATTCAGTTTCCTCAAGTGTAGGTGAGATAAAGCCCACTTAATAAATTGGGAGCGAGAGGCACGTGAGGTGGCTCAGTCAGTTGAGTGGTCCAACTCTTGATTCTAGCTCGGGTCATGATCCCAGGGTCATGGGATCAAGCCCCATGTCAGACTCTGTGTTGAGTGTGGAGCCTGGTTAGGATTCTCTCTGTCTCCCTCTGTGCCTCCCCCACTTGCTCATTCTCTCTCTCTCTCTCTTACTTTCTTGTGCTCTAAAATGAAAATATAAATAAATAAATGACAAGAATAGAACTGGATATGCATGTAAAGCATCTAGCATACAGGAGGATCTCAGCCAATTTCGCTACCCCCTTCCCCCATTCTGTCACGTAAAAGGAAGAAATTTGTTCCTGATTTCTACATATTAATCAAACATTATTGAGTATGTCCTTATTGAGGATGTTAGAAGAGCACAGTAAAGACACAAAAACGAAGTTTCATCCAGTGGCATGGAGAACAGCCAGGAAGTGCGAAATCACAATACAGGAGGCAGGTCAGCATTGAAAGCACCAAAGATTATTCACAGAAGAGTACCGGATAAATTGCCAACAGGCAAAAATTTCCAGAAATGTTCTGAGAGGAGCAGTTTTTCAATCTAAAGGAGCAACGAAGACTTTCAGTGGGTGCAGAGACTTGAGCCAGGATGTGAGCAGCGCTTGTAATGGACAGGGCATCCACTCGAGGAGGTCTGCTGTGCTGAGCGAGAAAGTAAATGGCACGTATAGCCAGGACTTTTCTGGTTGGCTGAAGCAGAAGATTTGTCAAGACAAGGATTATAATACTGCCAATTGGTTCATTCATTAATTCAACAAATATTTATTGAGCACCTACTACGTGTCCAGCTGTATGACACTTGATTTTCCCAACTATGTGCTCTCATTTAATTCCCTAATATGTTTCTGTGTGTGTATCTATATCACACATACATATATATGCATATGAATAATATGGATATTACATGTATCTCTTTAAAAAGGAAGAGACAGAATAATATATACATACGTATCTGTGTGTATGTGTATATATATATATATATATACATATATATATTAGTTGTGTATATATGTGTAGGTCTATATATTATTTTACCCTCTCTTTAAAAGAGAATAAATAGAAAATGGTTGAATATAATATCATTTTTACAGCAGCTAAGGACAAAGTAATTTAAGAAAATGAGCTTCATCGTGCTCAGTCTTTAGAGAGAGCCAAGTACAGTAAAGACTCAGTTGTGGCCATTGGGTCTTGGGCATTAAAGACCCTTGGAAAGATAAGGTTAGATTGTTTTAGGAACAGAAATCAGGTTGGAGGTTGTTTAAAAACAGCAGGTGGGAAGGCAGTGGAGCTGCGACAGATGGAAAGCTGATCGTTCTGCTCTCTAAACCCTTGGCTGGGTTGGCTACCATCTTGGCCACGGATTTCCCAGTTTGTAGATTATGAAGACTAAACCCTTCTGTCATAGAGAATGTGCCTCTTCCAAGTGTATCCACATGCCAAGAGAGGTGTTTTTCCAAGAGGATGGCCATGCCAGCTCACTTCCATATAGCTTACTCAGTTTTGTTTGAGCTTGAGAGAGGACAGACAGACCAGGGTCCAAACCTCATCTCCATCACTCACCTGCGACACTGTACACAATTCTTCTCTGAGCCTCCGTTTCTTCCTCTTAGGGTTCCTGAGTGGCTTCAATGAAATAATAAAGTAACAAACAGAGTGCCAGGCAAAATGGGTATATTAGCCACCCCCAACTTTTTTGTTTAGATTCCATGAACAAAGAAAAGGGATGTTGTACAGAGAAAGACACAGAGATACAGACAGAGAGACAGACTCACAGAAAAGCACAGAGATGCAGAGATGTGAGAGAGAGAGACAAGGAATCAAAGACGCAGACTCAGCAAGAGACAAAGCCGATAGAGACTAAGAGGTTGCTTTAACTCCTCCCTCTCTTAAAGACATACCTCTGGGTTGTGTGGGAAGAGCAGAGACAGCATTTATTCCATTCCCTGCCCGCCTCTCATTTGCACCTTTTTATTCATGGGGGCCTCGTGAAACTTCATTGGCGGTGCAGAGAGCGGTTTCTTCCAGAGCAGGTATCATCATGCAGCTGATATCCTAGTAGGGAGACCTCACGTCATGGAAGTGAGCTTTGGGTTTGCTAACAAGTATTCAGGATTTCCTGGTAAATTGAAAGCAGGCATAAACAACAAAGCTCCCCAGAGTGAGGTCTGCTGTCATTTACAGGAGCAAAGTAAAATGGAGTCCAAAATGTTGTCACATTTCCTGAGCTTAGGGCTGGAAGCAACACTCCAGGCTCGCTTCCTTAATAATTGCCCTTAAGGAGGTTTCTCTGATTTGACATGTGTCTTTTATGCATGAGTCAAAATGAGTAACTAAGAATGGGAGAAATTGTTTAGCCAGCAGTGTAGTGGCCCATGCATAAGAGTGAGAAACAATGTTCAAGAATGATTGTCTTTTGGGTTTTCTTGCTCCTATCTATAGGTCTGAAAATTAAATATTAATGTTGGAAAACTCATTATTCTTATGACTAAGCAGAGAAGTTGTTAGGGTCCTCTTTGAAATCTGGGTCACTAGTTTTGGGAAGCTCAGTACACAGTGGGAGGTTTTGCCTTTTAAATTTTTAATCACTTTTTTTCCTAATCATACAAAATAAACAGGTTATAGGAAAATGTTGGAAAATACAAAAAAATGAAAGTTAGAAAATTCACTTTACTTCATAATCTTACCACCTGGAAATAACCTTACTCAACATTTACTTCTATTTTCTTCCAGATTTTATTGTCCCTTCTCAAGACCAGAATCATATTTTACGTACTTTTTTTTTTTTTTTTTTTTTTTGTATTCTGCATTATTCACATAGTGCTGTTTGGTGAGGGTTTTTCTAATAATCTTCAAAAAACATGATTTAATCCTCCACTGTGTGGATGATTCATAGTATATTTATTAATGTTCTTTTGTTCAACATTTAGTTATTTTCAAGTCTATTAATAATAAGAGTGTAGACAGCACCATTTACATAAGTCTTTGCTTTACTGGTTCATGGTCATCTCCTGGAAGGGGTGCCTTTATTTTTCCTTCAGGGGGGACCTCAGCCCATCAGATAATCAACACAAGCCTGCAGCTCAATTTTAGACCGGGTTCCAGTTCATTTCCCCTTAATGGCATGGACAGTATTTATTTCTATTTACCTGAATGTTTTATGAGGGTTAGACTGCTGGTCTACCTTGAAGTCACAAACAAGCTAGGTTTAGGGGAAGAGGGTGACCTACATTAACTTAAAATTGCTTTACTTGTTTACTTTTTATTGGAGTATAGTCGTCATACAAAATTCTGTTAGTTTCAGGTGTACAGCACTGTGATTTGGCAATTATCTACATTACAAAACGCTCACCCTAAGTGTAGTTACTGTTTGTCTCCATACAGAGTTATTACAGTATTATTGACGATATTCGCAATGCTGTATGTTTCATCCCCGGGACTTGTTTGTTTTACAACTGAAAGTGTGTAGCTCTTAATCCCTTTCACATATTTCATCCACCCCCCATCCCTGGCAACCACCAGCTTGTTCTCTGTATTTAATGTGTCTGTTTCCAATTTGTTTTTTCACTTGTTGGTTTTTTGTTTTGTTTTGTTTTGTTTTGTTTAGATTCTACATGTAAGTGAAATCATACGGTATTTGGCTTTTTCTCTGACTTATTCCACTTAGCATTATACCCTTAGGCCCATCCATCTTCTTACAAATGGCAAGATTTCAGTCCTTTTAGCGGCTAAGTAATATTCCGTTGTAAGTATGTACCGCGTCTTTATCCATTCATCAATCAAGCAACATTTGACTCGCTTCCATATCTTGACTGTTTTAAATAATGATCAGTAAACAGAAATACATATATCTTAAGCATCAGTGCTATTTCATTGATCTGTCTGCCAATCGCTCATCAATAATTCATCATGTTAGTTACTTTAGCTTTAAAATTTTGATATCTGAACATGTAAGTCCCTAACAGTATTCTTTTTTAAAGTCTTATTTATTTTTTCATGTAAACTTTGGGAACAATTTGGGCTACTAAAAAGAATCTCTTGATATTGAAGTAGATTATCATTAAAACTACACATCCATTTGGGAAGAATTGACATCTGTTCATTCTACCACATCCGAAACATGAAAGGCTCTTACTGGTCTCTGTCTTACTGACTATTATTACTTATCTATTCTAAGGCTGTTTTTTCCCAGCTGATTTTCAAAAACAGGTGTTTAAGGTTATGTAATAACATGTTTGTTTGCCACCATACCTATTTCTCTTTACCTAGTGTAAACTTAGGAATTCTTTTAAACATACTGCAAAACTACTAAGACTGTGTCAAATCATAATGCACCTACCTCTCTGAAATAGCATATATTAGCATTTTGTCATATTCCTTCAACTACTTTTAAATAAGTAAAATATATAGTAATCTGTATACCCCTTTCCAACTCCATTCCTCATTTTCTGTCTTCCTCTTGAGATAATCACTTCCTTGAAGTTAGTGTGTATCTATGTTTTTATACCTTTATTATATAGGGATGCATGCATAAAATTTATAGTTTTATTTTGTGAGTTTTAGGGTAGGCATATATAAGTTATATTTTATATATCTTTAAATGATCACCATTATTTACAAATTGCTTTTTCATTTAATATAATTTTAAGTCTATCTTGATACTTAAAGACCTAATTCAATTGTTTGAACTAATGTATGGCATTCTTGCATATAAATATGACAATCGATCCACCTATTGCTATATTGATGAATATTTCGATTGTTTTCAGTGTTCACTTCCAGTCTTTTTTGTTTAATGTTTATTTGTTTTTGAGAGAGAGAGACAGAGAGACAGAGACAGAGAAACAGAGAGCCAGCTGGGACGGAGCAAGGAGAGGGAGGCACAGAATCCAAAGTAGGCTCCAGGCTCTGAGCTGTCAGCACAAAGCCCAACATGGGGCTCGAACTCATGAACAATGAGATCATGCATGACCTGAACCAAAGTCAGAAGCTTAACTAACTGAGCCACCCAGGAGCCCCTTTCACTTCCAGTCTTTTTGTGTCCTTTTATTTCAGGCATATTGTTAGAATATAGAATGTCTCCTTTTTAAACCAGAGTGAGAGTCTCTATCTTATAATAATTAAGTTTAATCCATTTACATTTATAGTGATGACTAATAGATTTAAATTTATTTTCCCATTTTGTTTTGTTTCCTATCTATATGATTTTCCTTGGTCCTCCCCCCAACCCCTGCTCTGTGTGTGTGTCTCTCTCTCTGCCTCTCTCCCTCTCACCTTCTATCTCCATTCTTGACTCCACTAGATTGTTTTCTTCATGGATTTTTGGGATCTTTTTTTAGAAGTTCTATATTTCTTTTGACAAGATATGATGTACAAATAATGATTTTTTTCCCGCACTTCTTTTCAATAGGTATGGTTATGGTTCCCAGTCCTCCTCTGTTGATTGTTCAGAGCTTCCAGACAATATAGCTAGTAAAGCCCAGGAGCTTTGTTTAAACCCTGCATCTGCCATTGAGTAGCTTGTGACTTTGGATAAGTTATATAATGTTTTTGAATTTTGATCTCCAGAACATTTTCTGTGTTGTAGATTTGTCTTGAGTGAGTAACGTGGTATACATGAAGTACCCAGAAGAGCATCTGGGATTGTACAGTCACTGAGTAAATGGTAGCTTTTACTTTCTCATCATGATTTTAATTGTCCTTGGTTTATTTATAATTAGGTTTGGAATGCCCATTAATATAAGTTATTTCTCCCCTTTGACCCGAATAACTCTACTTCTAAAATGTTTTCGAAGGAATTAAGCACACGATGCCTAGTTTTCTGAATAGTTGCGAGGGAATAGTCTGACAGGGAGAGGACAGCTTTGGTGAAGAGGTGATAGGTCTTTTCTTGAGTGCCCGTCTGAAGACTTGCCTTTACATGAAGCCTTTTTTTTTTAATGTTTTTTTTTTAATTTATTTTGAGAGCAAGAAAGAGTGTGGGGGTGGGCGGCAGAGAGAGAGAGGGCAAGAGAAACCCAAGTAGCCTCCATGCTCAATACAGAGCCTCATGTGGGGCTCAATCCCACAACTGCAAGGTCATGACCTGAGCCGAAATCAAGAGTCAGATGCTTAACCGACTGAGCCACCCAGGTGCCCTTACATGAAGCCTTTTTATTATTTTATTTTTTTTAATGTTTATTTTTGAGACAGAGAGAGACACAGCATGAGTGGGGGAGGACATGAAGCCTTTTTAAGCATGGGCCAGCTGTTTGCTAGAGTCCTCTTGCCTCCCACCTGCCCCTTTTCTAACTAAGTCTTCAATCTTGGTGACCTCTTATCTCTACTGTCATCTCAAATCCTGTTTCACCTCTTGGCATTTGAGAAGCTTTTCTCTCTCTCTCTCTCTCTCTCTCAATCTCTCAATCTCTTAATCTCTTTTTTTCTTATAGTTCTCTAAAGATAAATGTCCTATTTTTCCTGTGACTTTTGAAAAGCAATGGGCATAGAGCACAGGAGTAGGAGCCAGACTGCTCGAGTGTGTTAAGTCTCAGCTCTACCACTTACTATTAGCGAGACCCTGGGCAAATTACTTAACGTCTTTAATTTTGGTTTCTTCACCTGTAAAATAGGACAGACAAAAGTTAGCAGTAAAGAGTATCTATGTGAGTTTAATGGGTCAGTATACATGAAGTGGTTAAATAGCACCCAGTTTTAAAAGCTATTTAAATGTTATCTATTATTATGACTATTTCTTCTCTTGGCTGACTCTTGTCTGGTAAGTCACCTTCCAGTACAACTTAGGCCCACAACCTAATGCCAGCCAGCCCTGACCCCTTGATGGCACCTCCATGCATCTTCTGCTCCCCCGAGCCAGCGTCTCTCCATTTAGCAGCTATGCATGCACACGCTGGTGACACAGAAACTCAACTAAGGTCAACGTTGGCGTATTTCATGTGAACGTCTTCACTCCTCCGATCCCGTCTTTTCGACCTTGAAATTTAGAGCACGGCATTTGCTTCTGCAGCACACAGACTGCGTCTGTTTTTGCCTAGCTTTTGAAATTTATGGTTGCGTGCCCCTGGATGTTCCAAAGGAAGCAGATTTGCAGAATCATAGAGCATTAACTAATGACGAAAGAGCATTTGCTTTCTTTCTAAACAAAATATGGTCCGAGGAAATCTGGCCAGGATGATGGGAGCATTTTATTAACTGAGCTCTTTATAATCCTTAGTGTATTTTCCCACTTTTGTGCTTGGTGACTTTTTTTCTGAGAGCCAAGTGTGCTCCGACTCTAAGGCACGGTATCCGGCTCGCTTGTGTGACACAGCCGTATTTGTTTGTAAGGGTTTTCCTTTCTTTTCCTCTCTTGGTTTTGTTATTCAATGACTGCATGTAACATTTGTAACAGAGATAGGATGTTCTCAGCATTCCTGGAAGTTTGAGAAAAGCCTCTTGTTTGAGGGGGAAAAAATCATTTTAAAGTACATTTGCCTTTGTTCCTTTAAAGATGAACTTTTGGAAAGGATCTCAGAGAAAGCAGAGTTGTCTCTTTTTATTCATCATAATCTGTCCGTGAATTTACAAGTGAGTCGACCTTGAGTCTGTTGCACGGAGTTCTGAAGGTGCATGATCACAGAACAAAGGAAGCTTTCTCATCAGACTGTTCCTGCACTCGGTTTTCCTAGGCACAGAGCGTCTGTCCTGTTTTAGGACCCCGTTGCTCAGGCCACGACAAGACCAAAACCTCACCACTGCAGATTTCTTGGGTGAAATTAGTACATGCGTGCTCAGAAGACCTCAGATTTGCTGACCGCCAAGCAATAATCCGGAATAACTGAGGCTGGATATTCTCTTGGACCGACAAACAGATCTTTCCGTTTACAAGTCATGGAAAATCCTTTTATGTGAAGTATGGGAGAGCAGCAGGTGGATCACCGGGGGTGTTAAATCACAGTACTGGCTCCCCGCCATTCACTCTTCTGAAGGCTTTAACTCCTCTGGGCCTTGGCTTCTCCATCTGATAAATGGGGGACCAGAAAAATAAGATTTCCAAGCTCCCTTCCATATCTATTATTCTGTGTCATGTCTTCATTCTTCTGAACAGGTTAGCCCGTGTATTTAGAAGAAAGTTAAATTGGAAGTGGAGACTTTATGTATAAAATAATTATAATTTATCACATTCACTCCTATACTACAATTCTTTCCAGTAAGCATTCTCGTTGTATAGAATAGGAGGGAAGAATTGGGGTTCCTGTTGAATGTTTGCTGATGGAGAAAGGCTCCTGAGAGAAAGGAGAACTCTCCCGTCGCTCAGCCCCATCACAACCCAGCCTTTAATACCTTCAAGGAGCTTATTTCTTTAAAATCTGCTTCCTTCATCTAACATTTACATAAGAGGAAAAAGGTCTGTGTTAGCAGGTTGCCAGTAATTGGTCTTTTCTGTGGTCAGGTAAACTCGTTTTATTGATTTGTCAGGTGGCAAACGGTGATGAGGAAAGCAGGGGAAACAGGGCATAGGAGGGGAGGGAGAAGGTACGCATTCTTGGTGTAGGTTGGACAACAGACACAAGACGAAACATTGGCCAATGTGTGGATGATCTTGCGTGACTCCAGATGCCCCGTAGGCACAGTCTTCAAAATGGCTAAGGCTACATATGGCAGAGACTGTTATCTGGAGGGACAACAGTATAGTTTATCATCTAAACTGGGACATCTGTAAGAGCAGAAGAGGATCTTATTTATAATTATTTTGAGACAACAAGGATAAATCGGGAATATCCTAGACAAATTAAAAGTTCTAAGCACCCTGGCTATGTATTCCCCCAAATGTATTTCCTTCCCTTCTTAGTTCATCTCAGGGAATGAGAAGCTTTCAAATTCTCTTTAGTATTTTTGAGGGATGTGGAGGCTTCCACAGGACTTACCTTAGACCTATCCAGTCAAGCACCATTATTTAGTCAACAACTAGACGACATCGCCGTAGCCCCCTTTACATTTAAGTGTGTTCAGAAGACGAAGTTCTAGTCAATGAAATGTGCACAGAAGGAACGGGGATCATTTCCAGGCTTACACCACAAAAACAGCTTCTGAGAGCTACCCCACGCTCTTCTCCCTGCTGGCCTGATGTACACACCGTGGTGGTTTGAATCCACAAGGTACGGATAGCACAGCTACAAGGAAGAAGGAGCCTGGGCCCTGCACCCAGTTCAGGATTTCACACGTACGGAAATTGAATTTCTACTACACCACTGAGGTTTTAGAGATTACCTGTTACATGGGGCGTCTGGGTGACTCAGTCAGTTAAGTGCCCAACTTTGGCTCAGGTCATGATCTCACAGTTCGTGAGTTCAAGCCCCACACTGGGCTCTGTGCTGACAGCTCAGAACCTGGAGCCTGCTTCCAATCCTCCCTCTCTCTGCCCTTCCCCTACACAGGCTCATCTCTCTCTCTCAAAAATAAATAAACATTAAAAAAATTTTAGAGACTACCTGTCAGGGTAGGTAAACTAACATAATTGCCACTAGCATTATCTTAACGAATACACTGCATAAATATTAGCCTCAGACATATTAAAAAACATTTCTTTCTTTCTCATTGAACTTGTGAACCTCTCCAAAATAAAAATGGAGAATAGGCAGTCAAATACAGATTACATTCTAACCATTTTTGTATTGGATTGAATTGAATCGTGTTGAATTGGATAGAAATGAAATCAATTGTACCTACACAGGTAGTAAACTTCATGACAAAGCCTCCCTGCAGCTGGGGGGAACATGGAAGTTTTCAAGGAGAAGGTGGTCTTTGAACTGATATTTGAAGAATTGATTTACTTTGGACATGTCATGAAGAAAATGACATTACAGGGAAAATAAAGAGCATGACCGTTTGACACACATAAACAAGACCAGAACGTTCAGTCTGACTAAGACACAGAGGCAGTCAGTGGAAAACAAATGTCTACATTTGCTTCAGCTCAGAAATATTTATTGGGAACTGGAGGACAAACCCATGAAGAGATACGTTAAGAAAATAGTATGTGTGATGAAACAGAAGTATTTAATAAATGCTATGAGAGAAAAGACCCCCCCCAAAGGAGATTAGAGTGAATTTTAAAAAAACAGATAAGTTAACCACACCATACAGAGTGACTTCATTAGGACACCTCCCCACTGTCGTGTAACGAGTGGGAGCCATTGAAGGGGTGTGGTGGTGATTCAATTTGGACATTGTTTTGTAAATAGTTGGAGTTATGGAAGATTTTTTGAAGGGTCAATGAAAGATAGGAGCAAAACATTGCTCTAAGAGGAGAAATCTTAATAGTGGGGTAGGTGTAGCGGTGGGGAGCATAGGTAGAGATGGGGAAAGTCTTGCGACGAGGCAGTTGTAATTGCCCATATAAGTAATTATTGAGGTTCTGTGTCTAGGACTTGTGTCAGGGCACCATAAATGTATAGGAAAGAATGAATCACAGCTGTGGCAGGAATAGAATCAATGTCTTAATTCTTTCTTATTGGAAGTGGGGATGTATAGGTTGGGATTAGTTTAAGCTGTGAGTGACAGAAAATACCAAATAAGATGGAGATCCCTTTCTTTCTTGTGAATGTAGTCAGTATAGGGATTCCAGTTCCTTCTATCTTGTTACTGGAAACGGGGCTTTTGTTTCATGGTTCAGGAGGGCAGCTTGAGGTCTTGCCTTCCGGTGCTCGCTCCAGCCTGCTGGAAGGGGCGAGAAGAGGTGTAGCATTTCCATGTAACACTTCCTGGATGTCTTACATACTAAGATCTCATTGGCCAAAACTTAGTCACATGTCCATAGCTACAAGGGAGGAAGGGAAATGTCTATTTGGAGAAGCCGTGTGACTTTCCGAAAACCAGGGCTTCTCTTGTAAAGGGAGAAAAGGAAAACGGATATTGGGACAGTATTTTTACTGTGTTTGCCACAACGGCAAAACACAACTGTTATGATCATGAGGTTCCGGAAGAAAGTAGTACGCTATCGAGTGAGCCGCTGAAAAGGTTGGGTGACACCGGGATGAAACACGCAGGAGAGAAATAGAAGTTTTTGAGTCCTGTCACTGAAATTGTAGCTGCAGTAGGTAGAATGATCAAGTCTTTCCAGTTACAACTCTCCAGGTAATTGGAATTTCAAACTTAACTTTCGTCTTTGTTATGTAAATAATGAAACTCAAGGGCGCCTGGGTGGCTCAGTCCCTTAAGTGTCTGACTCTCGGTTTCAGCTCAGGTCACGATCTCAAGGTTCGTGAGTTCGAGCCCACATCAGGATACTGCTTGGGATTCTCTCTCTCCCTCTGTCTCTGTCCCTCCCTTGCTCATACTCTCTCTCTCTCTCAAAATAAATAAACGAACTTAAATAATGAAACTCTAGTTTGGCCGGTCGAGACAGCCCAGATATGCTCCTAACTCACTGGCCCCACCACTTACAGAGTATGTGACCGCTCCCTTACGTAGTGCATGATCAGCAAACACACAGTGTATCAGAGCCTGAAAGAAGGAAAAAAAGCATGAAAAGATGTTGAGCTGCTGACACAGGAGAAAAATGAATTAATAAAACCATTCTGGCCTTCTCCTTAGGTTTGGACCTGACCTTCTCTCCCACCCTGGCTAATTGATTGCAGAGGGTCATTTTGTCTGCTTTCCCTGCAGCCCATTGGCCCTGGGGCTTGTCTAGGCTTTGTCCCAGTGAATAGCCTCCCGCCTGAGTTCCCAGAATCCGTGTTCTCCTGCTTCTGGTCTCCAGCCGCCTTTCCACAGACTCCTGGCTGACTGTGCTTTGACTTGCAAATGTTCTAAGTGTCCTTAGGGACTCCTGAGCTTTCCCTCAGTCTAGCCGGGCTGGCTTTTTCCTTCCAGGAGTTGGCTCAGAATTTAGAGAATGGAGAATGCTTCTTTAGGCCGTGATTTTTTTTTTTTTAATTTCAACCAGATTCAAGTGAAATTATGCCATAGTCTCTGTTTCCTTTTCCCAGGCATTTTCTACCTTTGTCCTTTTGCTAGATGCCCATTCTGCCCCTGGTTGCACTCCCCTCCCCACCAATACCACTGCCACTAAGGTCAAATAATAAAAGTATTAGGTGCCATTTATAGAGCATAAAGTATTGTCTTATATACATTAGCATACTTATTATTTCTGACAGTCCTTCAAGATGATTATTACCAATGTTCAGATAAGGACACTCAGGGGTATGTGCGTGTGTGTGTGTTTTAGCTGTGCATTTAAAAATGAAATAATTTGCCCAAAGTGACACAAAATTTAGTGGTAAATTTGGGATTCAGTGCCAGGGTGTTGCACATTTCCCATTATTTCACACTGTTTCTCAAAAGACAACATTTGACTTAGCCTTACTGAATTCAGGTTTAAGAGAGAGATGAGGAAGTTTGAGTCTCAAAGCTACTAGTTTTGATTGAAAGTTTTGCATGAAATGAGATTAATCCCACAATTGACTAACTCATTGATTTTAGGAATTACCGATTGTTTATCAACGGCAGGTTAAAAATTGTTTCATTGCATGGAGCGCCTGGGGGGCTCAGTCGGTTAAGCTTCCGACTTTGGCTCAGGTTGTGATCTCACGGTTTGTGGGTTCGAGCCCCGCCTTAGGGTCTGTGCTGCCAGCTCAGAGCCCGGAGCCTGCTTTGGATTCTGTGCCTCCCTCTCTCTCTTCCCTTCCCCTGCTCACACTCTGGTTTCTCTCGCTCTCTCTCAAAATTAAACATTAAAAAATATTTAAAAAAAAGTCGTTTCATTTTATCAATACCCTTTTAGTATTCTGAATACAACACACACACATTCATTCACCTTTTCTGATGGGTCACAGAGGGCGCAGGGTGAATCTGGGGATAGACTTGAACCTTTGGGGTCTAAAGTTTCCTCCAACTGTTTTAAAACATGGACAGGGCCTACTACCAAATTGATCTATGATATTTATGGAAAACACATCTATACCTATTCCAAGATAATAAATAGTAGCTTAAAAAAATGGAATACAAAATAGGTCCTGACTTTAATGAAATGCTCATAACATGCATTTGTGATGGAGGAGAATCCTTTTTTAGACAGAGTTACAGTGCTTCTCGAGAGTTGCCTGTTTGTCGGAGGTCAAATTTGCTTTTCAGTTAGATTAGCATTATTCTGTCATTATTTATTGGCCTTGAAGTTACCCCAGTATTTCCGCTTAAAAATAATCACTTACATTATTATGGTAATGCAAATGGCTATACATGTTTTTACAAGGTAAGTTAACAAATACACTTACACTTTGTCCTCTGACCTTGATGTTGGCATGCTGCACTTGAGGATCGAGATTCTAAAAGAGGGGGAGTGGGGGAAACTCTGGACTTAAAGAACTGCAGTATTCAAATAACCAGATAGCCAACAGGGAGGGAGTCATGGAGAAATTATGGCATATCTACTAAAAAGACTCTCAAAAAAGACATTAAAAATAAGAAGAAAACAACTTAGGAAGTAATGTTTGGCGAAAGAAGCAGAAAACGCAATTATAGCTAGAGTCTTACATAGATTCGAGATCCTTTTATCCCTTTCCTTTTGTGTTCTGTTATTATTTGAGTGACATGGTACTTAGGTTCTAATGACTATCATTAAGCTTCCTTTAGGGAAAAAGTGGCAAAGATTCCGAAGGGTGGGTATTCCTAGAAAACTTGTGAATAGCATTGCTAAATGGAGCGTCACGTGTCTCTCGCTCCCCTTCCTAGGTTTGTTAAACAAATATTTATTAAACAGCATGCCCAGGGCACCTATTACATGCATTGCTTTATAGTAGATGAGGCACAAGATTTACCCTTGAGACGGTTTTAATTTAGTTAGGGAGACAGGGCCGTAGGAAGATACAAATTAAAAATAGATGAGGAAATCACTGCAGCCATGAGAAGACTAAGGAGACATGACAGCTACATGGCATGTGGGATCCTGATGGGATCCTGGAACGTGGAAAGGACTTCAGGTTAGACACATAGGACATCTGAGTAACGTGTGGGCATTGGTTACAAAGAATATATCGATACTGGTTCATTAACTGTGATCAAGTTACTGATGAAGGACAGAGATAATAAAGGAGATTGGGTGTGAGTTTATATGGGAAGTCTCTATCTTTGTAATTTTTCTAAAATTTATCTGTCGGTATCTACCTTTGTCTGTCTATCTGTCTGTCTATCCATCTATCTAACAAGAGAAAGTGAAGATACAAGGAATAGCATCAGACGACTATTTTTCTCTCCTGTTTCTTTTTTTGTCTCTACCCTTAGTGGCCTGTCCCTCGGAATCTTATCTCAGATTTTCCTTCTCAATTCAACCTCTAAATATTGAATATACCAGCGCTTTGTTCTCTGTCCCTTTTGGTCTCTTACTTTACATTTTCGCATTCTTCTTGGTGACCTCTTGTAAACTCAATGTTTTAAATATGGTTTATATGTCAAAGTGTCATAAATGTATATCCCACTTTGACTCTTCAGAATTCATTTTATATCCAGCCACCTACTTCACACCTCCGTGTAAAGCCTCACTCACCATCTCAAGTGGAACTCCTTTTTTTTAAGTTTATTTATTTTGAGAGAGAGAGAGAGAGAGAGAAAGAGAATGAGTAGAGGAGGAGCAGAGAGAGAGAGAGAGAGGGAGAGAGAGAATCCCAGGCAGGCTCTGTACTGTTAATGCAGAGCCCGATGTGGGTCTTGAACTCACGAACCATGAGATGGTGAACTGAGCTGAAATCACGAAGTCAGACACTTAACTGACTGAGCCACCCAGGCACCCCTCAAATGGAACTCTTGACTTTCCTTCGTGCTGCAAAGATACTCCTCCCCCAGCCTCCTTTGTCATTTCAATAACTGTCAACATGGAATCATTCAGGTCAAAAAGGCAGGAGCTCTCTGGGCGCCTGGGTGTCTAAGTCGGTTAAGTGTCCAACTTCAGCTCAGGTCATCATCTCGTGGTTTGTGAGTTCCAGCCCTGCATCAGGCTCTGTGCTGACAGCTTAGAGCCTGGAGCCTGCTTTGGATTCTGTCTCTCCCTCTCTCTGTACCCATCTGCTCATGCTCTGTCTCTATGTCTCTCAAAAAATAAATAAACATTAAAAAATAAAAATAAAAAAAAATAAAGTGACCTTCCAGTCACTGTCTATCTTGTACTAATCTTTGATTATACTGCAGAATACTTTCTGTACATAATTTTCTCCTTATAGTTTGATTCAGTTGCTTGTTTTTTTGTTTTTTCTGTCCCCATCCAATAGAATACACGTGCTTGGGAAACAGGAACTCAGTATGTTCAATGCTTAGAACACTGCCTCACAATCACAGGTGCTCAATGATGTTTGTTGAAATAATGAAAGTGACAAGTGAGAAATAGACACTAACATTCTGAAATTCAGGGAAGTGAGGGATCATAGTGGAGCTAAAATGATCAGAAAAAATTTCTTGAAAGGAGGGCAAATTGGTGAGGCTTTAAGAATCGAGAAAGACTAGTCAAGAAGAAGTAGATAAAGAGGGAATTCCAGGGAGCAACACAAAAAGGCGAAAGCAAAGGTATGGGAAGAGTAATAAACAGGAATGTTTGGGGACAGCAGATAGAGCAGAAATTTTGTAAAAATCACGAGAAATGAGATCAGACTGAGTGGTAAATCCAAATGGCAGAGATTCTAGAATACCAGTTAGAGGGGCTAAGAATCACTCATGTTAGGGACTTTTCTTCATGTTGATTTTTTTTTTAATGTTTATTTATTTACTTAGAGAGTGTGTGCATTCACACTCAAGCAGGGGAAGGACAGAGAGAGATTACCAAGCAGGCTCCGTGCTTTCAGCACAGAGCCTATGCGGGGCTCTATCTCATGATAATAACCTGAGCTGAAATCAAGAGTCGGACGCTTAACCGACTGAGCCACCCAGGTGCCCTCCTTTTGTTGGCTTTGACTACAGCTACATTTGAACCTCTTGACTGCCGTTTCATTCTGAGTCTTTTAGGTGACAGTAATACAGTCTGTTCTACCACCAGTTCTTACTCTCCCAATGCACGTAGAGTGTTGATGCCAGCTTGCTTGAGTCCGGCCGAATGTGCAAGGTGATTCTGGATTATATGTGATTTCTGTGCTTGGAACAGTCAGTTTGTGGCTCAGTTAGTGCCATCCTTGGTCTGAGTGTTCTGTCTAGTTTTTATGGTAAATGGGCGTCATGTCGGGTAGGGGGATAGAGATGAGTCTCACCCTCGTCTCACAACTTAAAAAATGTAAAGAATGGCACAGATGTAAATACTCTCAGGTATAGTGTCACCCCCACCCCCACCATACTTTGAAATGAAACACACTGAGCCAAATAGAAGGGCTTGCTACGGCTCTGATTCCCCTAGGCAGAGTGTCAGCTCCTGGTGATCTTCCATCTGTCAAGCGAGTGTGGGCCTGTCAACCAACTCGAAAATGCTTCTGTTGATGCTCCCATTACCACGAATACAGCCATCACACCAACCAAGTCTTTGGATATAAACTAAAATCTCCCAAGGACTGTTTGAGCTGTCCCACAATTTTGTATATAATGTTCCACTTTACACAGCATTTTCATGCACGCCTCCAGCTTTGTTGGGCACCTCTTCGTGACCAAGCTTTGCATAAATCATGGGATTTCAAGAGAAGACATGTTTTCTGGCCTCAGGAAAGCTACAGTTTACTGTGAAAGAACGACATGGAAACGGATAAGTGTGGAGCCCTGTCTCAGTGCCCACGTGTAGGGAAACGTGATGTCACAGGTGCATGGAGGAGGGAGACACCTACACCATGTATAAAAGTCAAGCACTTGGGACAAGCATTGTCCCTGACAGGTCCATTGGGGGCCACGCGGTATACCAGGATGGCCATTTCCATTTCCTCTGGTGATCCATGCCCTCTTCTCTGTTCCCGCTTCCCATGGAGGGAACAGATTTGACCACTTGAGGGAAAACAGTGATTGTCTTGGGGATAGGGAGTGTGGTATTTTGCATCCCGCCTCCAAGGATAGCATGACTTTTTCACCTTCTAACATCTGGTGTTCTACTGATCCAATAGGCTTGGTGCTTCCTCCCTTATGTTACCTTCTAGGCAGAGAAAAAAAGAGTTTCCTAAGGAAGCTGCTCTTCAGGGCTCCTCATATCCCACTAAAACTAAGTAACAATCTGGTACCTAGACTCTAACTGCCTCTCCCCTATTTGGTGTCATATCCCCTTGTCCTAGACCACCTGGCACAGGTAATGTTGTACTGACCAAGGGCTTGGATGTGCACTTTTTGCAACGTGCATGCTTACGGTTAGGTGCATGTTGACTGGAGTTTTACCAAGCAGTCACCCTTCTCCTGCGGGATCCCTTTGTGACGGTTCTTCTGTTCCGTCTTGTACCATTTCCTTCCCACCACGCCAGGGTGGTTCTCTTTTCCATTAGGTCAAGAGGCCACTATCATTTCCACATGGAGATGGTCCAAAGTTGTGTTTTCTCTGAACCTAAGGTGGTGATAGGAATTGAAAATATATATAGAGAGAGGAGAGTTGCAAAAGTTCATCTCAAAATGTGGCGAGAGAATTAGAATGTGAAAACGTAATTACTTTATCTGCGGAAACAGATGAGGATCCCAGGACTCACCCAGAAACATGCTTTATAGACGTCTGGGAGGGGTAAGAAGGGTTTTAGGAATCAGTCTGTTTCTTAATGACTGTTTGAAAACCCCAGCATGAGAGTGTGGGCAGTGTTTATGTGAGGTCCCTACAACTTTGGAAATGCACTTGGGTGGGTGGGGGGGGGGGTATAGTGATTTTTGTGTGGACTCTGGTGATCAATTTCAGGGAGTTTGGAAAAGATTTAGGATTATACATGCATTCTATAGTGCTTATTGATCAGATGCCATTTACTTGTAATTAGAAACTCACCTTTTTCTAGATTCTAATTTTCTTTTAAAGTAGGTCGTTTCTAAGCATTTGAGCAGGGAAGCAGAACTAGATGACAAAAACGGTTTCTAGCTCTAAGACAGGAATCAGCAGAGTGCTGCCCGCCGCAGACCAAATCCAGCCCTCTGTCTGTGTTTGTAAATACCATTTTATTGGCACACAGCCATAACCATTCATTTATATATAGTATATGGCTGCTTTTGTGCTACAGTGGCACAGTGGAGTAGTGGGGACAGGGACAGAATGGCCCTTTAAAGCCTCCAATATTTATTATCTGGCCATTTACAGAAAAAGTTTGCTGACTCTTGTTCTAAGATACCATATACTTTTTTTTTCTTTTTTTAGTGGTATCCCTCCTCTGTTCGTCAATTTCCTCAACTGCCCCGAAGGAGATTGGAGCAATGAATTCTGTGTCTCTTTCCAAATCCCGAGATTCTGAGTTTCCTTCTGAAATTCACAAGTTCTCAAACTGCCACAATGAAAAAAGGAGAATAACATTGAAATACGTTTTCCTTACTATCAAGAGAGGGGCCCTTGCTATGTATATCTCCTCATCTGGCAGGGATGACAGCTTTTACTGTCAACACAATTTTTTTTGATTAGACACCTGGATTTTTCCCAGGGGCTGGTTGCACGTTAAGTAAAGAAATGCGGTCCACCAGCAAAGCGCTGCGAAGGCTGCCTTCTGTTCACCTGTTTGCTCTGAGGAATTCTCAACTGGTTCTGCACTCACTGGGTATCAGATGTAAACAACAAGATGATGATGGAGGATCTGGCTAGGAAGATTTAAAATGGAAAGCCAGTGTGTCTCCCGGCGCCCCATTGCAAACAAGCCGCTCGTGGTTTCTCTTGCAGGGCTTTAAATGAGGTGCCTTTACAATATGCTGTCCTGTCTTCCCACATTGCCCAACGGTATGAGGCCAGACTGGGCATACAAGGGCATTTGAAACACATCATATAAAACACCTGCCTTTTCTTCACGTCCAGCCTGCAGGTATCATATTTTGTAATTGATGGACGGCAAGTGGGCTCAGCTCAGGCTGTTGGATTTTTGCAGGGCGAGTTTGGATCCTTCACAAGGCGTGTCAAAGAGACCAAACAGAGACTCTGCAGTTCTATCCTCATAACAGACTTCATTCAGATGATCTGATGGTCTTGCCGCCTGTTAAAGTCTTCCATAATTTCACTTCTGAGTAGATGGGCTGGTTGAAGGAGCAATCACTGGACGTGAAGGGAGAGCAAGGCTTTTTGTAGCCTTCGGAAGGGGGCAGAAGCTTCCGGTGATCCTTTTGTCAGTTGCCATACTCTTAATTATCCAAGGACTTTGTTTTCCTCTACCTTTTAAATCACATCTCTTAGATCAGTGCTTCCACCAGACTGACAGGTCTTCCTTACAATGCCCTCTGTGTGTGTGAGGGGGGAAATGGGGGTGGGTTTGGAGGTGCACAGAGAGTAGAGAGAGAGAGAGAATATGAATGTATCTAAAAATCTGAAAACTTAGTCGACTCATTTACTCAGGATTGTACTGGAATTAGCTTTCCTTTTTTGTTATCTTAAGAGCAAACATCTTTGCTTTCCCTTTCTTCCTCACTTTCTCACTGGAAATGGTAGTTTCTTGAGGATGTGGTCAAATGGCAGGAAAAAGTAGAAAAGAATACTTGAATATACAATGCGGTGGTAGTATGTGGACTTGACTCTACAATTTAGATGGACATGTAGGGAAATGTGTTTTGTCTATTTAGATGAGACAGTACCCTCTGATTAGTATTCAACAGGATGTTTTATCTCCTCATTCATTTACCATATACAAATAGTGCTATAGATAATCCCATTAGGTCAGCGACTGTCAAGAAGGGCATCGTCAGACTGTTCTGATGAAAGATACTGCATTTAGCACCAACTGGCTCAGGGTGGGCAGAGAATGTGCTCCCTGATGTATTCGGCAGTTTCAAACAGTGATACATTGTCTCATGTCCCAGCGGACATTCAAGTGGATGAAAAACTTTTCTGTATCTGAACTTACAAACTCCATGTTGCCTATGAACACAGAGTATCTCTTATATAGTTGTAGTATCCCCTATTCTTCAGCAGGGCTAATACTGCGTATATCAAGGGAAGATGGTACCATATTTTGTTCTGAACTTTGCCAAGAGTTGTTCAGTATTTTGGAAAAGTCACACTGGCGAGAACAATGCCACCTGCGGATCGTGGCCTCTCGAATACAGTACCACCATGTTTGTACCTGTTTCAAACATCCAACTTCTTCATTCTTCTGGTACATAATAACCAAGTATTTACAAATTGAAACATACAATTTTTTATTACAGATTATGCATTAATCCTTCATATTACAGTTAATCGTTACACTGTTGTTTTTTGAAAATATGTGTGTAAGTTAATAATCGGCAAACTTTCCATAAAGAGCTATACAGGAGGTATTTTAAGCTTTGCAGGCCAGTTGGTTTCTGTCACAATTATTCAACTCTGCTATTATAGTGAGAAAGCAGCCATAGGCAATATGTAGGTAGATAGGTGGGCATGGCTGTGTTTCAATAAAACTTTATTTATAGACACCGAAATTTCCATTTAATATAATTTTCATATGTTACAAGACATCCTTTTTTATTTTTTTAACTACTTAGAAATGCAAAGTCATTCTTAGGTCTTGACTGGTACAAAAACAGTCAGTGGGCCATCTTTGGTTAATAGGTGATCATTTGCCGGTCTCTGTTCTAATGCATCAGGCTCAAGCATACACAAATACATATTATTTTGAATTACATTTATTTATCCTTTACATTATAGCTAAAGCCCTATGTTAACTTTTTGAAACGGATATGTGTAAGTATTATCAACAAAGGTTTTTGTAAGATAACTTGGTAAACATATTTAAAACAAATTTTTGAGTGCTGTGAGGATGTTTACTTGTAATGATGAAATATATACAAGAGACTGGTTTTCCCAACCACAACCTCTGAGAATAAAGAAAGAAGGCCATATGAAAGAAAGAAGAAAGAGAGAGAGAGAGAGAAAGAGAGAGAGAGAGAAGGAAGGAAGGAAGGAAGGAAGAAACAAAGAAAGAAAGAAAGAAATGGAGGGAGGGAGGAAAAGGAAGAAAGAAAGGAAGAAAAAGAGAGAGAAATGAAGCAAGCAAGCTGTATTTATGGTTCAAATTATTCAAGACAGGCAACAATCCTGATTGGATAAAATTTGGTGACTTTTGATAAAACTCAGAAATTCTTGTCTTTAATAAGGAAAAATCAATCCTGGCTTATCTGTAATGCAAAGCTGTTAGGTAATGTTTGCAGTTCAATACTTTTGGGCTTTCAGATATGTGTATTTCTTCCAGGCTTGGGACATGCTTCATGTGCAGCAGAGTTGGGCTGAGGTTTAGTGAAATATCAGAGTTGCTTTTCCTTTCTTCCTCCCTTCCTCCCTTCCTCCCTTCCTCCCTTCCTCCCTTCCTCCCTTCCTTCCTTCCTTATGTAATGCCTATTAGTTTAAGTAAGTTATCCTCAAGGTGATCATTACAAAATGTTAGTTTCCAAAATGAGCCCCTGGGTCCGAGTACATGAGGTGAATCTGATCTCGCAGGTTTCTAAGCCTTTGGCATTCCCCTCTTTATCCTGTGATGACTCTCCAGTGAGCTGGGAAGGAGAGCGAGAGTGGATCATGCAATGTCAGGACTCAGGAAGCATCAGCATTGTGCTGAACCTGAGAAATATCCTTTGTCCACCTGCTTGGTAAACTTTCCAACCGTATAAGTCTTGATCTGGTTTTTCAACTTGGTGAGGCATAAAGATTTCCTAGCTGACTTCAAATCTCCTTGTCTTTCCTTAGTGCCACAAATACCTGGAGTCTCTGTTAACTCTGTTGTCCTTGGCTGTACAAAGCCATTGCAGCCTCTGCTTTGAGGCCACTTCTTGCCTGCTGCCCTGGGACAGATGCACTGGCTTTCAACTCCCCTGCCTTTAGGATCTTCCTCCAGGGCTGTGGGAACATCTGGGCTCCATCGTTCCACATGGAAATGGGGTACTGGGTCACCCAGGGTACTCTGATGCATCCCAAGCTGTAGATTTGTACTGGGCCACTTGCAAGGTGACACCTTTCCAGAGCCTTCAGTAAGTTCTTGTCCCTGTTCTGTTTGTTTCTGAAGACCCCAAACCACACTGTACACTCCAGAAGGAGCGGGTTTCCCTTTGTCATAAACCCTTCTTCATCACAGAGCTGCAAGCCGCAGAGGCATTAAGGTCATAGGCAGAAAAAAGTATCTTCTCTCTACTATGGGAAGACACTTGGATCTAAGCAATGGGAATTCATATGGAAGATGAAATTTAATTTGACAAATCCTTTCTTTACACAAAGCTATGCTCTCAGACACATTGTCTTGTGTCATTCTCTCTAACCCAGAAGGATGAGTCTGAAGGAGACTGAAAAAGAGAATAAGATTTAAAGAACAGAAATGAAAGTCAGGGTTCAACATTTCTATTTACTTGCAAAATTACAAATATGGTTGAAATGACCTTATTTTCTTCCGGTGTGAGGGGCAGCTGAAATATGAATGCTGTTCAGGAGTAAAGGGGTCCTCACAAGTCTGTGTTCATCTGCACTTTGGGGTGCACACCCGCATGTAATAGAATCACCCCAGTTCACCCACCATCGTAAAGGTCAAAGATGATCCCAAAGTCGTGTCAGTGTGAGCTCTCAGATCCCTACGCTCTGTCCCCATTGCTTGGGCTTTCCATTTTTTCTCCATGGTGTCTAAAGCTCTCACCGTGATTATTTATATTTTTGTTCTCATTTTCCTGGGATCTAAGGAAAGGCGACCAATTGCACCCTTCCCTCTTCTAGCCTAACCCTTTTAGCAAATGCCCTGTCCCCTCTCTGTTCCTAAGGGATTTGTGCACATGGACAGTTCTTGCCTGGCTTGTGGATGGGATCGGCCTCAACCCCAGTGGGGTGTGTGTGTGTCTGTGTGTGTGTGTGTGTGTGTGTGCGCACGCGTGCGTGCATGTGTGGGAATCTGTGTGTAGGGGCAGGTGCGGAAAAGAGGTGATTCAGAGGTAGAGACAAGTGACAGGGGAATTCAAATAGGCTTAAATACATAATTACTGTCTATTTCCCTTCAATAGACATCTCCTGAGTGCTTTGTATAAAAACGCAATGAGCATATATTTACAGGTTAATAATCTATTTTAAAAAAAGGAGAGGGAGAGACGCTACCACATTTTGTAGGATGACTTGTGGGTAGAAAAGGATTACTGTATGTCTATTCACCCTTCTTCCATGGCCAGGACCCAGGGATTGTCTGCTATTCTCTTAGTCTGTCTTCCTTTCTTCCCCCTTTTAGCTCAACAGAATTCACCAAAAATCCATGAAGGCTGGTGGGCGTACAAGGAGGTGGTCCAGGGAAGCTTTGTTCCAGGTAAAGACACATTTATTCTTGTTATTATATTTTTAAGAAAAGAGTTTGAATGCAATACAATATTATTTCCAGAATTCTGCATTTGCTACATGGCAGGAAAGGTATCGCAAGAAGCAGCAGCATCTCTCTGACACGACAGATGAATGCCCCATCCAGGGACAGTTTGTTCAGGAGTGGCGGTTTAGCCAAGACCACCTTTTTTCCATCTGAGCCTCCCTGCCAAGGCCTCTCCCTCCGCAGGTGGCTCTGCCAGGGAGAGGCCAGTGGGGGACAGAGGGTTGAAGCTCTGTCTGCTGGAGTTTGGTTAAGCAAGAAAGAGCCATCTTTTAACATTAATGAAACAGGAAGGCTGGAAAGGCTGACCACGACTGTGAGCCTTGCTGGGATGCATGCTGTCACTGATGTCACTTCAGTAGCATCTGTGGTCAGGACTTGGCACATTGGGCCAAGCACAAGCTAAAAATAACAGGTGGAGTGGATGCCGTCACCATTGGAGGAGAGAACTGAAGACAAGGCAGAGCCAGAAACTAAAGCCAAGGCTTTAGTTTCGAAGTTAATTTCGAAGGAAGGTGGAGGGTCCTTGCGTCTTCCCCACCACCCTCACCTCGTCCTTCTGCTGTGTCAGACTTTAGTGGGGAGGAAGGTGAGAGAAAGAGCAAGAATGTTAAGGAGAAGGATGGAGGGGAAGGCAGGTGAGATATTTCAAAATATTCTAAACTGCTGAGATGTGGGAAGGTAATAAATAAAGCTCTTGAGAGGAGCCAATATGGAGCCCTCACTTAGACACTAAGAACAGAAGGCTCCAAGTGGCCGTGGAGATCTTTGTAGTTGGTGGCTGGCGGGAAGAGCAGAGCCCCCCAGGTCTCCTGGTTCATCTTGGCTGCTATCTGGTCTGTTCCTGTTCTTCCGTAGAGTTCTTTACATCAGCTGTGCAGAGCTCAGGAGGTTACTAAGCCCCTCCGAGCATCACTTTCTCAGTTGTGGTGTGGGACAGAAATACATACCGTAATTCCTTTCCAGGAAAAGGAAACAGCTTGCTGGGGGAGACTGGGTGACCCACGAAAAAGCCAGCTGACTGCCAAGTAGCCTTGTAAATTGGTATTATTAACTGTACAGATTTACTATGGTACATTTATTCCTTGGCCCAGTGGGCATAGAAACTGCTCTTGATTAATTCGCCTACAAATGATCAGGTTTCTAATAATAATCTTGCAACAACTTCATTGACATGTGCTATATTCATATGGCATGATAGAGATACATGGCAGTAACAGTTGGGGCATCCCTTTCCAATGGATGGAGTGCTTATTGATTTTCTGAGAAATCTGCTTCCCTTATTCATGTCATCCCAGAAGTTGCATTTATAATTACACACGTGTACTTTGTGATTATGGAAGTAGAGCCACAAAGGGCATTCCCTCCAGGTTATAATGCATCCAGCTAAACTAGTAATATCTGCTGTAGTGACCGAGTGTTCACGGCAAATATGGAACAGGCGGTGAAGATTTTTGCCCTTCTGCCCCACATTTTATTTTTGATGGTTTCCTTCCATTGACACATTCCTTCTCGACATGTGTTCAAGGCCCTCTTTTGATTTGGCTGTTGCTTCTAAGACAGCCACAGGAAAGAAGTTTTATCTTTTCTTTTATGTGTTGATTTGAGAAAGTTGAACACTCCACCATTTCCAGCTTTATATGAGATAATATGAATAAAACCTGCTACATGCTAAGCAGTAAGGTATGGAGGTCTGAGTGACAGACCTAGCATTGAGTCTGGGTTCAATGGCTTCCTACTGGCAGTTCTGTCAGGAGGTTGCCTACCTACTCTCAGATCCTTGGGTTATCCATCTGTTGAAAATGGAGACAAGGACTCAGTCGGCCTCATGAGGTTTTGTGAGGATTAAATTAGATAATGCAGATAAGGCGCCTAACGTCTGGTGCACGGTGTGAGTCAGGACACGTCAGTTGTTCTTGGTATAACTATTACTATTTTATCAGTAGCAACACAGTTGGATATTCGATACTTCTCTGCTTCAGAAAAGGCAGAGAGCCATAAACAGGAAATATAATAATGCAAATAAAGGTCTCTCATGATGCGTGGAACATGGAAGATGCTTAGTAATTGTTCCTGGGATTGTGAACTCAACTGGTCTGTACACAGCAGCAAGCTGAGAAGTGACTTTATCATCCTTTGCGTTGAATGGTCTCAAAGCCCTTTGGCTTCCTGGTAAAGAATACTGGTAGCTGATGATTTTACTTCCTAAACTTTGGGGCACTCCACTCTGTTAAAAAAAGATAAGAGTCATGAGAATTTTTGAATTAAGTAATTGGACCTGAGGCCCTAACATCTGACAGCCTTCAAATGACCTACTTTATCTGAATTGGTGCTTAGGGCAAACAGTGGACCCTTTATCTCTTATTATCATTGCTGAATATAAGGTTGAGACTGTTCTTTGATTTGCAGTGGGATTTTTTTTTTCATGGCATGGATGTGTGAAAGAGAAGAGAACTTTGTATGACGAGATGATTTCGATGAGTTTTATTGTCCCGTGAGTTCTTTACAAGAGTATCTAGAAATAATTGTCAGTTGACGTAACAGTTGTGAATCTGTGATTTCAGCAGTTCATGGTGCATAGAAACATAGGACTCTTCTACCAGTGGCAAGCACAGGGTTGATTTAGCACCAGAATAACCCCTTTTGGTCAGTTCAAAGCACCTGTGGGGTAGCCACCTGGTGCTGAGCACCATGCATGGGACTGTTGACAAAGAGGTAATGGATGCATGGTTATTATTCAAGGGCGAACCTACCGTCTAAAGAGTTAAATAAGCCATAAACCTGTGACTGTGTGTAACAAGGGCTCTAATAAGTTTTAGAGAACATGTAAAAGAGCCCATAAGGTGTTGTGATTCTGCCCGCCTGGTGACTAGTAGACTTTGTTTACCTGCTCAAATCTACTCCTTCATCCAGCCTCACTCCTAACTACAGCCTACTGTGCAGGCAGAGCCCCAATTTTACTGGTGTTCACCCCCCGCACAGCCATGGGCTCAGAGAAGGGGTCCTTCTCCAGCCCCAAAAAGTTACTCCTGATTAATATCTACCCCAATCATGGTGATTTCACTATCATTATTGAGACTGATGGATTTAGACATCATGATGGCTAATTCCATGTGTCAAATTGGATAGTCTACAGTACCAAGATATTTTGTCAAACAGTATTCTAGATGTCTCTGAGAAGATTTTTTTTCTAGCTGAGATTACTATTTACAATGGTGGAACTTAAGTGAAGCAGATTACTCTCCCTGATGTCAGTGGGCCTCATCCAATCAGTTGAAGGCCTTGAGAGAAAAAGACTGAGGTTCCCCAAGGAAGAGGGAGTTAGGCTTCTAGAACCTTTTGGTCTCAAGCTACATCATCTCCTCTCTGAATGTATAACCTGCCCACCTACCCTGCAAATTACAGATCTGTCAGTGTCCACAATCAAATGAGCCAATTCCTTGGAATAAATCTCTCTCTTTACATACAGACACATACAGATGCGTGCACACACACACAGACACACACAGACACACACACACATGCACACACACACACACATTCTGTTGGTTCTGTTTCTCTGGAAAGCTCTGAGTGATTCACTAATAAAGACATAAGCCTGTGGTAAATAATTCTACCCATGGTGGGGACAAAAACTATACCAAAGATGGCAAAACAGAAACTTGGAGTGAACTCAGATCTTGTATGGCTTACTTTGCATTAAATTAACCATGGAACTGCCTCAACGTTGATTTTGTTAAGTGAGATAACAGACTTCTTACTCTTGGAGCTGTTTTGAGTCAGGCTTTCTGTCACTTGCAGCCCAAAGCATTCCTCCAGATTCAGGATTCTCAGCGGAGGAGGAGAAGGGAGGAATACCAGAGCAAATAGCACTGGAAGAGAGGGGTAGAAATGCACTATGGATATGGGATGTGTCTGTCAGACAGGACACACCATGGAGCTTGGTATGTGAGGAGGCCAGCAGGTTTTCAGGGACCAGGCCATGGGACTCTTTGTGTTTGATGTTCAAGAGCTTAGGCACAATCCCTTTAAAAGTAGAGGAATTATAAGACATCCCTAAGCTCTGGAGAGACACAATCAAATGTGTGTTTTAAAAAGCCAGCTATTGGGACATGCAGGTAGCCCAGTTGGTTAAGCATATGAATCTTGGTTTTGTCTCAGGCCATCATCTCAGGATTATGGGATTGAACCCTGTGTTAGGCTCCACACCGAGCATGGAGTCTACTTAAGATCCTCTCTGTCCCTCTCTCTCTCTGCCCTCCCCGTCCTCTAAAAAAAAAAGAACCAGGTATGGCTATAGTAATGGAAATGTACTGTATTTTGAAAAGAATATCAGAGGCAAAAGGATTCGTGAGGTGTTTTTTTTTTTGTTTGTTTTGTTTTTAATGTTTATTTTTGAGAGAGAGACACACACACACACACACACAGTGAGCAGGGGAAAGGCAGAGAGAGAGGGTGACACAGAATCCAAAGCAGGCTCCAGGCTCTGACTGTCAGCACAGAGCCCGTCACGGGGCTCGAACTCATGGATCATGAGATCATGACCTGAACCAAAGTTGGGCGCTCAGCCAACTGAGTCACCCTGGTGCCCCAAGGTGTTTCTTTTTTTAATCATCCAGGCAAGAGATAGCAAGTACCTGTATTAAGACTGTGAAATTAAAAAAAAAAACAAAAACCAAAAACTGGGTTAATCATGTTATTGAAGGATTCAGCATGGGGTTTGTTTAGTGACATTTAAAGTATATCTCTGTTTCACACATGTAGATAACACATTTATCATTTAGCATAAATATACACATTTAACACATTTCAGGAAAAAATTGTGCCAAATACTATCTTTTCACATTCCGTTTCTCCAAAACAGTAGGGGAATCAGACATTCTCTATGGAGGAGGCACTATGCTAGAAGCTGGGGTTTTAAAAAACAGGTGCCCTCTGGGGCACCTGGGTGGCTCAGTCAGTAAAGGGTCCGACTCTTGATTGTGGCTCAGGTCTTGATTTCATGGTTCAGTTTGTTAGATTGAGCCTCGAGTTGGGCCCCGTGCTGAGTATGGAGCCTGCCTAGGATTCTCTCTCTCTCTCAATAAATAAACATCTAAAAATAAAATAAAAAAATAGTTGACCTCTAACTTCTTTCCATGTAGTGGGAGAGACAGTCACTAAAAGTAGTAAGTAGCCCTCTCACCCCCAACACCTGCTTCCCACGGCAATGTTTGGTTGGGGGATTTCTTTTTCTCTTTTCAGTAGGACATCAGAATCAAGGGGTTGCTTCCATTTTAAAGCTTTAAATCATGACATTGGGGATATATATTTTTAGAACTTTATGAAACCCTGAAGCAGGTGAAGAACCTTTTTCATTTCACCACCTTCTAAGGGTCACTCTCAGGTCGCTGAACGTGAGCTCTTGAACTTACTCATTCTGCAAGCTGTCTCTGGATGCCTGCTTTCAGCATGGCCATACTTGCTTCTCGGTGGGTAAAGACACAAAGGACATTCTACTGTGGCTTCAAGGAGCTGAGGATAGTGAGAGAGAGAGAGAGAGAGAGAGAGAGAAATATCCATCATGCTTTAACATTTCCAGGATTGCCGTGGAGGGTGTCTGGGGGTGCCCAGTTTGAGAGAGCACAGAGGGGGGCTTCCCAGCAGACGAAGTGCCTGGACTGAGTCCCCAAGGGTAACATGTAGATACTACTAGGGGAATAAGGGCAGAAATGGTGTTTCAGAAAGGGGAGGGAGATGGGCAAAGGCCTGGAGGCTGGAAAGAGAGAGGCTTACTGTGCAAGGAGAGCTCAAGGGGAGTTAGGGCTGAGGAGGTCAGCAGGGGTCCAGCCATGGAAGGCCATACCAGCAGCCAGTGTAGATGTTACCCTAAAGATATTGGGGGGTCATGGGAGGGATGAAAACTAGTGCAAGATTCAGAATGAGGGAGATGGGAGCTAAGATAGGAGCAGTGGGGGCTCTGAGGAAGGTCTAGCCGTCAGGGGCAGGAGCCTCATCTTCTTTTACTCCTACCCCTCCAGGACATAGCACAAACCTTGCATACGGCTGGGGGGCTCCATGTTTGCTAAACCAACTTGAATCAGAACAGAGGAATTATTGCTCCTTGAAGCCAGGTGTAAGGCCAGCAGCGTCATCACCATCAAAATAAACAGAGTACTGCAAACCGAAGTAGGAGCTTTAAAGGTACATTAGGAAAACCTCCAGTTTCCCACCCGTGTCCCCTCTACTCCTCACATTTTACTTCCGACACTTCTGGTCACCGAATGTGTGGAGGTGTTTTCACACAGCAAGTAATTGTCCATGACACCAGCTGATTGTCTTTCAATTTAACTCAGTTCGAACACTTTCTGGAGTTGGTGTCGGATCCCATAGGTTAAGGGCTCAGTCCCATGAGACTGCCATCACCCCATTGCAGATGCCACTCACACATAGTATAGGTCCCCAGGTTACCCACAACTTCTGTCTGACTGGGCTACAAGTCAGAGGTCCCCACGATCTCTTCTTCCAGTTTAATTAATTTGCTAGCGTGGCTCATGGAACTCAGGGAAATACTCCCTTATGTTAACGGTTTATTACAAGGATACAGATGAACAGCCAGGTGAAAAAATACATGGGGAAGGAGCTTCTGTCCCTGTGGAGTTGGGGTGTGCCACCTTTCTAGTACATGAATGCGTTCACCAACCTGGAAGCTCTCCGAACCCCCCACCATAGGGATTTTTGTGGAGGCATGATTGATTACTAGCTCTATTTGTAGCTGCCCTCCGCATTCTGGAGGAAATAGTGGGGTGGAGAAGCTGAAAAGTCCGAACTTTCTAATCATGGGTTGGTCTTTCTGTTGACCAGCTTCCAGCCAGAGGCCATCCAGGAGCCCACCTTGAGTTGCCTCAAGAGCATCTCTTGGGAATATGGAAGGGTTTCAGGAGCCCTATGTGTGAAGAATAGGCTTAGAGGTGTGTCCCAGGCAGAGGAGTGCACCTGCGTAAAGTCTCAGAGGCATGCGTGCACATGGTGTGCATTACAGATGGAGCAAACTTCACTGTGGCCTGAGTGTAGAGTGTCAGAGGCAAAGTGGTTTGGGATTGGAGGCGGTCGGAAGCCAGATCACGCCTGGTTGGGCCACACTTCGAGGATCCCAGGAACAATGGGAGGAGAGTAAGGAGCCGTAAGCAATTCACTCTTCCTCAGAGATCTGGCAGGCACCAAGGGACCGTGGAAGTGAGTTTCTGTCTGAATGATTAATAGAGAAACTCAAAACGTCATTTCTGTTCATGGATGAGATGAGATTAGGACACTGCTTTGGTCCCCCGCACCATCTCCTGGTATGTTCTTCAAAATCAAGTAGCAATGGTTCACGCAGGACAGTAAAGTCTCCCAGTGCGTGGTTTTCCACCTCTTCCTTGTTGGGGAGTTTTAAAACCTTAAGATTGTTAGAAGATGAAGGTAATAATATCTGTTGCCAATGTTACCTGTGGCTTAGCACTGATATCTAATTACCTACGTTGTTCCAAATGGCCAATTTTCTTGGCTTGAGGAAGGCTCCTCTAGACATCAATAAGGAACATGAGCTCTCTTTTCTCCCTGCGGCCCTCCCAGGGAGGGAAGCTGGGTGGTGGGGTGCTTGGTGATGTGGGATGACCTGCCAGGGGTCACACCTGCCTCTCATTCCTCCATATAGCAGATGGTGCCTGTATTTGTTTTCTGTTGCTGCGTAGCAAATTACTGCACATCTAGGAGCTTAAATGTGTGTAAATAGACATGTATTTGCTGTCTCGCACTTTCCATGGGTCAGGAGTTCAGACATGACTTAGCTGGGTCCTCTGCTCAGGGTCATATAAGGTTGCAAAAGCTGTCAGTCCCATTGCTTCTCATTTGGAGTCAAGCTTACACAGGTGCTGGGCAGAACTCAGTTGTTTGCGGTTGTAGGACTGATGCCCTCAGCTCCTGTAGGCTGTCCCTTCTCCATAGTTCATGACATGACTGACTATTTCAAGGCCAAGAAGAAACCGTCTTGCTTTGAATCTCTCCTTTCTTCTCCGGGAAGGTTTGAACTCTCTTTTAAAAGTTAAACCTACCCAGGATAATCTCCCTATGCTGATGGAGGGCTTCGTTCACATCTGCAAAATCCCTTCATCTCTGTCATAACATGTAGCGTAATCACAGGAGTGAAATTTTGCCATTCACACAAATCTGATTCACACTCGGGTAGGTGTGTACATCAGCAGGTGAAAATCTTGGGGGCCATCTTGGAATTTGTCCCTACCACCCTGACCTCCATTCCTCTGTGTGGTAACCAGTGCCGGGCTGTGCCCCACATCCCTTCATATGTATGAGGCTGCTAAAATGCTCATTCTAGATTGACCACAGTTGAAGATGAAATAGACATTGTTCTGGCCTAATATCTTCAAAATGAGAAGTAGGAAATAATATTTTTTGGACCAGATATTGTTTTTGTTGCCTTTCCATGAAGAGTATCCTCAGAAGAAAACCAAAGCTAGCTTCCCCCACCCCACCTCAGATTTTTCAGCCAGTGCTCCTAGATTTATAACAAATGTGAAGTGTGAGGAAGACGGAAGGATTATATAGATGACTCCCAAGTTTCTGGGTTTGGGCAACTTGCTGGAGGGTGGAATTGTTCTCCATTATGGAGACAGGAAAGAAGCAGTGAGGTGGGCGAGACAAGGCTTGTTGAGGCTCCCAGTGGACAACAACCCTCAGGGGCTCATCCAGGCAGCACCCCTAATTGCTCTTCTAGCCATTTTCCCCTCTGCTTTTATCTCCCTGGCCCTTTTATCCTCCAGCCTCAGACTCTGGCTTCTGATACTTCTCCCTACTCAGACCTCTGTCTTTGTGTTTGGCGAGCTTGTCTTTTGGCAGCTGGCTCAGACTCAGTGTTTTCTTCCCACCGTCTTCCCAAGCTCCTATTCCACTTTCAGCTGACAGGCTCTGTTGACACCAGTGTCAACACAGGACACAGGCTTTCTCTCCTCGGGAATTCACTGTATGATCACCCCAACCCCACTCAGTCTCCCGTGGAAGGGAAGAGGATGCCACAGCCCCTAAACTTTACCTGCCCTCCACTATCCTTGAATATACCCCAGTTGAGTATTGGATAAAGTCATTATATTGGTTTCATGTGACTATGGCACCATAACACGTTACAAAAGCAGTGGCTCAAAACAACAAAGTAATTAATTATTATAATTCTGGAGGTAGATATTCTAAAATAAAGCCCCTCTTGATGTGTCACTTTGACCTCAGTTTCTTTGCTACAAAAGTATATGCATACATTTTTGTTTGTAGAATTTCATTTTAATTTTTCTGAGATAAAACTTGCATTTTACAGAGTCCTGGTTCCATATTGTTTGGTCAAGGGAATAACCCTCTGCTATTGGAGGTAGTCACTCCTTACCGTGTATGTTCTTGTTTTATCTGTTTCATTTACTGGAGCAGGCAATGAGTGAGTACACACAGCAGTACTTTCTCCCCTGGACTTTGTGTTTGTCATTACCAATCTTCTTTCTCCTCTGGGTCACAAAAACAGCAGAAAGTCTATGGGAAAGGGCTCACTGACTTGGCTCTTCCACTAACCAAACATGTAATCTTAGGCAAGTCATTTAGTATCTCAGGATCTTGGTTTTCCTCATATATAAAATCACTGTGTTGAGCTGCATTAATTTCAAAGACTCATTCTGGCTCCAATAGTCTCTGAGAGTTTGCTAATGTGATATCAGATTGGTTTGGGAGATACATTTAGCAGCATTAAGAAATAGAATATTGATTTCATTCACAGGATAATTTTATTATGTTCTCAGTATCAGTATTTGGAAATTGAGTGAGTGATGTAAGCATGTCTCTCTCGATTTCTGATCTCTCTCCTCTATGAGAAAGCAAAGAACTTAATGGAGGTATTCTTCTCTGTATGGGAGGGTGATGTTACGCTGACTCACCCTCAGTTATAAGTACCTTCATTTATATTTTTTCTCAGAAATTGGGATGTGTAAAGATTAAAATTTACTCTAAGCCTGAAAGATGCCAGACACCCTGCTAGACGCTGGGGATACAAATAAGAATAATGCACCTGAACTTAAGGAGTTCATAGACAAGTTTAGAGACAGGTGGCAAATCACGGGTTCCAGTTTAGCCTGGTAGGCGATGTGAGACTTGAGTGGAGAGACAAAGAAGAAAGTTTCACCTAACTCTGCCTTCAGGTCAGAGAAGGCTTTGCAGATGAAGACGTCTCTTGAGATAGGTCTTAAAAGATACGGAAGAGTCTGCCATGTGGACGAGATGGAAAAGGCATTGCCGGGGAATTAAACGTAATGGAATCTGACCTGCCACTAAATAACAGATTGTATACTTCTCGTGAGCAGTTAAGTGCTCCTCTTTCTAGTCTTCTGTATGACAGCCCCTATTATCACCATACTTCAAAGCCGTGTAGTGGAAAGTGCATTGGGCTCGGAAGACTACGCTTTGTGTCCCTCTCCATTGTGAGCCAGCTGTGTGATGTTTTGAAATCACCTAACTTCTCAGAGCCTCAGTTTACTCCCTTGTAAAATAAGGACACTAAAACGGACGTCTCAAATATTTTTGTAAAAATAAAATTACAATAAGCGCCCCCTTATCTGCAGAGGATGCAAGATACTAGACCCCCAGTGGATGCCTGAAACACAGGTTGTACTGAACCCTTTATATACCGTGGTTTTTCTTATACATACATACCTACAATAAAATTTAATTTAGGGGCACCTGGGTGGCTCAATCGGTTAAGCATCTGACTTCGGCTCAGGTCATGATCTCACGGTCCGTGAGTTCAAGCTGTGTTGACAGCTCAGAGCCTGGAACCTGCTTCGGATTCTCTGTCTCCATCTCTCTCTGACCCTCCCCCGCTCATGCTCTGTGTCTGTCTCTCTCTCAAAAATAAACATTAAAAAAATGTTTTTAAATAAAAAATTTTTAATTGATAAGTTAGTCACAGTGAGAGGTTAACAACAAACAATAATGAGTAATAAATAGAATAATTATAATAATGTGTTATGATAAAAGTTATGTGCACGTGGTTTCTCTCTCTCAAAATATATTAGTGTACTGTGCTCATCCCTGTTCCCGTGATGATGTGAAATGATAAAATGCCTACATGGTAAGATGAAGCAAGGTAAGTGTAGGCATGTGATATCGCATTATGCTATTGTGGACCTTCTAATGATAATTCAGAAGGTGGATCATCTACTATCGGGCTGTGGTTGACCGCGAGTAAGTGAAACCACAGAAAGCGAAACCGTAGATAAGGAGGGACAACTGTGTATATTAGACTTCGACGTGCCTTATAGACTCAGAAAGACTACAAAGGTATTATTCTTTTTGTAGCCATAATTTTGCATTGGGCTTTTTACCTTTGCAAGGAAGAGCCCTGCTTGGTTGTACTGCCATTCTGAGTTCCTAATACATCCTTCTAATCCAGGAAGGCACAGTAAGCCTTTTGAAGACGTATGAACAGTAGCATATTGTGCAAAAAGATAGAACTTGAGCACAAGTAGACATAAAGTGTGTACATATATGTCACTATGAAGCCTGTTCGGTTGTAGCCATCACAGGAAGTGCTACTAGATGGGTTCTTACACCAAGCCTTCTCAGAGGCACAGGTGCCATCACTCTGATCCCTAGTCCAGTCAGCACAGCTGGCTCTAGCCAGTCACCCACTTTGGAAATACCTCTGGAGCTTCAGGACCTACCCAGTTGGAAGTGGATCAAGGAAGGCTCTACAGCAGTGGGTGACATTGGGTTCAGGCAGTAAGGGGCACACTGTCTGCAGAGAATGTCATAGCAAATGACGAAATATACCGAAAGTTCGATCTGCTTTTTATTATCTTCATGTGCTGAGAGTTCTGGAAATGCCAGGGATAAAATACTCCTCCTGAAAAAGTAGTTTGTTGGCCTAAGCTCAAACACTTCCTGTGGTTGCTGTTGTGTTTTAATAATATTTGTATGGTCTTCAAGTTAGCATTTGTTACTTATCCTTGAATGAGCACTGTCTCCTACACGGAAGTTAACTGAAGGAACCCTCAGTTATTCAATTAGCTTCTAACACGCAGGGACACAATGACATATGTTTGTTCCTAGACAGCCGTCCTGAGGGTTCAGAATTGGTGGAGTTCACTGTAGGTCAGGGCCGTCCCCGCCTCCAATCCCTGTCGTACTGCATATGCCCGAATTTAAACAGTTGATTCCCAATAAACAGCAGTAGCACTGTGTTTGTAAACACAAAGAAGCAGAACTTGAATTCCTTCAATTATGTCACTCTGTGTGACTCCGTGGAGTTTTTATTTGTCCTTAAACTTTAAAACACGAAATCAGAATGTGAACTGCAAGGTAAAAAAAAAATTTTTTTTTCTTTGGGAAGTGCAGTTTTCATCTCGTACGTGAAATATTTTATTGAATCTGAATCATGCCTTTATCACCGTTTTTTTTGTGTGTGTGTTTTAAAACTAAAGAAAAAAATATTGTTATGAATTCCTGTGATTGCTAGTGGGAATAATTGTGTTGTTCAGAGCAGGGAGTACGAAAAATGAGAAGCTGCGAAGTCACATACTTTAAGTTTGTACTGTATACAGCCCTAGATTCAGTAACTTTACATGCATTGCATGAACAGCGCAAAAACTGACCCCATGGCTGCTCTCTGGCCACAAAACACATTGTTTCTCTGAGTGAAGCTAACTGGATTAACATCCATGGTGTTGGCCACCCCAGCTAGCCGAAAATCCCCTCCTTCCTCCTCCTGACAAGGCCTCCCCTTTGAAAGATGTGCCTTCACAAGCCACAGGTAATAGCTTTATTGAAAAGCAGCTTGGTGAGTTGTTGAGAGGTACCTTGTGAGGGTAAATACTGCTCATTGAGTTGTTGTGTGATAAGGGGATTGTTTACAGAACACGCAGCAGGCCCGCTTCGCCCTCAGGTTATACCTCTTTGTCAGGTGGAAGATAATCAAAGGCGGCAAGACTATAATCCCAAGCAGGAATCCTTCTTCTACCTGCCAAAGGATGACAGGGAGGTGCCTGTGGACTTCGTTACAGACTGTAACATTCAACAACCTTCTCAAAAAGACAAACTATACAGCAAAGGCTTTTTTTATGCCTCAAGTATGCCCAGGATGCTCTTTGAGGATTTGGCAAATAGGAGGGTGTCAACTCCCTTACCTTGACCCCAGCCTGGGTTGTGGGGTCCTGGTGTGATAAGGGCTGGAAGGGGGCGGTGGGGAGGGGAGTGTCCTTTCTCTCCTAACAGACTCCATGCCTCCCTGTGACTGGACCCCATGGCAGCTGTGCTGATTTTTGCATTCCATCTCCAATTTACCCTGCAAGCTGTCTTCTCCCCCCTTACCGGCCAGAATTGGGTCACCATTTCCTGCCAGGTGCCATACCATTGGCTCCTTTTCAGCCTGGACTCGGATCACCGATGATGCTTCTTTCTGGAAGAGTGCACATTTCCACATCGACAGCTTCTAGATCTGAGGGCTCCTTTGCAACCTTCTGTGCCTACCCTTGGTCCATGAATGGGTATTCCAGAAGCTCTTCCTTTGCCCTCCTTAACTCTTCTCAGAGCCTTGCGCTGCCACCCCCCCTCCACCCCCGCCTGGTGCTAACAACTCCCAACATCTCCAGCACTGGTTCCAGCCTCTTCCCAGTTTTGTCCTCATTGTCCAGGCTTTGGAGCAGCTCTACTTCCTCATCTTTTGAGCACCAGAGTTTCACAGGATATTGCTAGTATCAATTATACACTCCGTTATATTTTGTTTCAGACAATCTGCCTTACTCCTAGAAAGTTGTTTTTTCCTCCCAAAATGATCTAACATTGCAGCAGTTGCCCAGAATCGTGTCTCCTTTTAAAATGTTTATTTAGATCACACCTTTCTTGCATTTGTTTCCCTGGGAAAAAATATCACCCAGGTTAGTGGAAGAAATTCTGCCCTCATCTCATCAGGGTGGAAATATATAAGTAATATATCATATTATCATAACGCCTTATATAACATGCCACAGTATAGTGTACCAGTATAACGATATATTGCATACTTATTAGTTTTTAATTGTGCATTTTGTTATTGCAGCTGCTGCCTCCTTGGTGCCTTTTAACATTCTTTCTGTTCTAATTCAGACTGATTGTGTCTAAGGTGCTGAGCTATCACACTGACTTTTGTTTTTGTTTGAGTTTTACTTCACAGGTTATTTGTATGCTGTCTCAGATATTGTGGCCTACTCTTGAATTCACTTAATAATTTTCTGAACTCCATCTTTTAAGTTTTTCTGTTGTTTTGGCAGTAAAGGCATAGGGGCGATCAATACTCCGGGTCCTCAGATGTCCAATAAAAGGTCTTTCTTTGGCCGTTACACTTGAGTGATAGTTTCTTTGGTAATTGAATTTTAGTTACAAAACTACCTTCCTTCAGATTTTTCTAGGTACCACTCTACTGTCAACTTGCAAACGGTGTCCAAGATGAGAAGTCTGATGCTTTTGTACTTTTGTAGATAAATGTCTCCCACCAACCCAGGCTCCTGCTGGCTTTTAGAACATTATCTTTATCCTCGAAGTTCAGAAATGTCATGGGACGTATCCAAATGTGTTTGTCTTTTTTCATTATTTGCACTCAGCATGCTGCAATCCAGGTTCTAACAGAGCAGAGGGTTTTGTTTTGTTTTGTTTTGTTTTGTTTTCTGTTTTGTTCACTGATCTATGAATGCTAGAAGTGTACCTGACAAACAGAGCTCCCTGAATCTTATTGGCTAAATGAACTAGTGTTCAAGTCTCTTCTTATTTTAGGGAAAATTTTCTTCTATTATGTCTTTGATTACCTTCCCCCATCCATTCCTTCTGCTCTCACATTCTGTGTAGGTTTGGGAACATAAGGATCTATTTTCTAAGCCTTTCTTCTTCTTTCCATGCACGATTTCTATGCCCTTTGCTCCCTCTCATTGTTTTATTCTGTGTCTTTTTATTTTAAGTTCTAGAACATTTCCTTTACTTACCTTTTCATTGCTCAACTTTGGCCTTCAGATACTTCTGAACAGATACTTCTGTTCTTTTAGACAGGACTTTTCCTAACTTTTTAAGTTTGGAAATCATATATATTTTTTAACATTTATTTATTTTTGAGAGACAAAGAGAGACAGAGCGTGAATGGGGGAGATACAGAGAGAGAGGGGGAGACACAGAATCTGAAGTAGGCTCCAGGCTCCGAGCTGTCAGCACAGAACCCCATGTGGGGCTCGAACCCAGGGACCACAAGATCATGACCTGAGCTGAAGTCAGAGGCTTAACCGACAGCGCCACTCAGACACCCCGGCAATCATATTTTAATTTCTGAAAACTATTTTTGTTTTCTGATTTATTTTTTAGTGTGTATTTTCTTGTTTTATGTACCCATTAACTTCCTACCTCCCTACAAGGGTAGTCATTAGATTTGTTCAAGTTTTCTTTTCTGTTTAATGTTGTCCCTCTTTGTTAATCATGGTTCTTCTCTGTCCTGTTGTTGACTTCCCTCAGATGGCTGGTGATCATTGGCTGTCTGTTCATGTTTTAACAAAAGATTCAGTAGTTTAGTATTAGAAACTGGGTGTGGTTTTCTCTACCATTGATGCCTGTCGGTGTCTATGATAAATCTCTAACCTTGAAGGAGGGAGTCAAAATGGAAAATGTCGACGGGCCATCTTTTCTTCCAGGTGTAGGAGGAGTAGATAAAAAAACAGAAGCTGGTGAATCTCGGCCTCCAAAATCAGGACGCCTTTATCAAGGGGATGGCGTGTGTTGGACCTTATGCTATTACAGAATTGCCCTTATTATTATTCATCTCAGAGATGACCACACTTCATTTGCATGGTTCTGAAGTTACCCCAGGTTTGGTCAGCTTCTCATTCTGGCCCTAGGCCAGGCATAGGCTAAGAGAACCCCCACTGCCACCACCACCACACACATGTGCACATGTGTGCACACACACACACACACACACACACAATTGATGTCTGCTCCCCTGAAAGGGCCTTCTCATGGCTTCAACACAGGAGCAAATGCCATGTCCAGCCTTAGCTCAAATATGCAGAGGAGGAGCGGCAAAGGCCACCTAACCAACCCTTCCATAGGCTGCATTCAGATCATTGCCCTGTGTTTGGCCGGCGCTGTTTCCTATCTTTCTGTCTGCATGTTTGGCCTTTCTCTAGGAAGCCGGTCAAAACTTAGGAAGGAGGACTGTCACCACTGCAAGGAGTTTATTCTCTCTCCTGCTTATTTATTTATCGTGTTCTTAAATCCGATTTTATCTGCTTGATATCTTCCGAAAGCCCCTCCAAACTCCTGGCCCTGCAAATGCTACTCATTCATATTTATCAGAATTGTTATATATTTATTCTTTTTGTAATATCTTTTCTATAATTATATCTTTAAGTAATGGTGGAAGGGAATAAATATGTATGCCCTGAATGATAATGAACCACAACTTGAATAAGTCATCTTTTCTCACCAAACCAATTCTTTCTTTCCAACTCTCCCATTATTTTAATGGCTCCCTAGTTCAGAGAAGCAAAGGTTAATGGCTGTTGATCAGTGCTGCTGATTGCCTTTCTTTTTCTTCCTTCGTTCTTCCCTTCCTTCCTTCCTTCCATCCATCCATCCTTCATTCCTGTTAAAAACGACATTTCTATCTCGGCAGTGGAAAGGGGCTGGGTATATAGAGGTAAACAAACAAACGTGGCCTTGTGCTTTTAGAGTTTATAATAGTGGGGAAGAAGAATATCAACCAAACAAGCACTTAATTAAAATACATCTTTACAAAGTGTGGTAGGGTCCATGAAGGAAATAAGGGTCAAATGCCATTTTCGGTGAGCTCTGATGGGTAAGTAGAATTTGGCCAGCAGCAGAGCAAAGTAAGAAGGTTGCAATAGGTTGGAGCATGAATAGTGGAAGTCCTTGAGGTGGGAAAGAGTTCGGCATGTCAGAGGCCGGTAGAGAAAACCACCGGACAGGATTGAAGCACAGAGCGACATGAAAAAAGACTGAAACCTGAGAGTAAGGGGCCTCTAGGCCACATAAGGAATTGTGATTTAAATCTTTATTCGGTAGTAAGCAATGGAAGTATTTAACACAGGAGCTGCACGCATGATATACATTTTTTTAATGATCTTTTTAGCTACTGTGGGGAGAGTAGACTGTAAGAGGGCAAGAGTAGACTCAGGGAAAGTCTTACAGAAGAGTAGGTGCAGAGTACTGGCGGAGAGAACTGCAGAGGCAGGAGTGAAGGTGGGGGTGAGTGGGGTAGTGGGGATTGGACACTCTGATATATCGGATGGGAAGAGAGTCATGGAGGATGAACCTTAAGTTTGGCGTAAATGACGGCGTGCTGTCATCTGAGTTGGTGAACCATGGGAGAGGCAGGTCTGGAGTGCAGAGAGTCCACTGTTCTATTTCAGCCATGCTAATTTTTACACACTCGCGAAACACTCAAGAGGAGGCAACATGTTGGCAAGAGATATCTGAGGGGAAATATGCATTTACCTCCTGCCAACGTACAAATGGTATTTAAAAGCTGCTGAGTGAATGAGATTGCCTAAAGAGAAAATACAGCTCACAGACAGAAGATTAGACACAGAGAAAAGCCAACGTTTCAGGAGATGGGCAGACATAGAAGCGGTTTCACCTCCTATGGCAACTCACATTAGTACCGGGCTACGTGAGCATTGGTACGTTTTCACATTTATGCCACGCTTTGTGCCAAGCATGATTCCAAATGTTCATTTGGAAATGAACTTCGCAAGTGTTAACTGATTTATTCCTCACAGACATCCCATGAAGTGGTTATGGTTATTAGCTCCATTTTTACAAATAAAGAAAGGGAGGCATGGGGAAGGTTAGCATCTTGGTCAAGGTCACATAGCGAGTGTATGACAGGGCCAAGTCTCAAACCCAGGCAGACTGCCTCTAGAATTCATACTCTTAAGTTCTGTGCCATGGTCCCTCACAGCATCCTGCTGTCTCACCTGGATTCAGTGACACCTGGTCATTGGTGAATATGGCAGGTGGGAATGGAACTATATCTGCTCTTGTTGGCCTTGTAGACCTAGATTCTGACTCTAGCCACTGTAAACCAATCTATTGCCCAAACTCGTAGCTTTTAACTCCAAAAATAATTCTTGCATCTGTCATTTCAGTACATTTTTTGTATCATTTGAATTTCAGACTTTCAGAATATTGTGACAGGGGCGCCCAGGTGGCTCCGTCAGTTGAAAGTACCAACTCTCGATTTTGGCTCAGGTCATGATCTCACAGTTCATGGGATCGAGTCTGGCGTTTGGGATCTGTGCTGTCAGTGGGGAGCCTGCTTGGGATTCTGTCTCTCCCTCTCTCTGCCTCTCTCCCAGCCATGTGCATGTTCTCTCTCTTTTCTTAAAATAAATAAACTTTTAAAAAAGAATATTATGATAAATTCCTAAGTGGTTTTGTTTTTTTTCTGGCTCCTATCACCTTTTCCCATCACAACCACATTAACCAAAGCCCAACTACATACTATTATTTCCTAAATCAAAAACCTTTAGTGACCCCACATTTCTTAAAGAATAGAGTTTACATGCCTCTCCTGATATCCAAAACCACCTGTAATTTGGCCTCAACTTCCAGGTTCATCAGTTACAATTTCCCAACATGCGGCTGTGGCTTTCAACCAGCACTAAACCACACTATTCCAAGTACGTCCTGGGCATTCTCAGCTTAGGAACTTGGTCATGCCTCCCAGCATATATAGAACCTCTCTTCCTACTCTGCCGCGCCCCAGAGGTTCCTGTTCCTGCCAGTTAGAATCTGACTCATCCCACACAACCCAGTGTTAGGGTCCTCCCTTTCGCCATTGCATAGTTTTCAGCTGGAACTGATCAGATACTCTTCTGAAAGGAGAGTTCCTTTGATACTAGTCATTGGGTTCTAAATATTATGGGAATATTATGGGAATTTACAAGTGGTCAAGTCTTAGAGAGCAAGTTGTGTGTATCTTTCTAGATTTGCCTAAACTGCGTCGAGCCAACAGTTGGTGCTTTAAGGGTTTAAGTACTTCATAAACAGATGCAACCTTTCCAACTCAGCTGTTTTTTCCTGTCTGGTTAGTACCTGAAGAAGACTGCCTCTTTGTCTTGCTTTTCACTGGAATGGTTCTGCTTCCCAAATGCATTTGTATCATGCAGTGATTTATTACGTGTGTTTCCCAAACACATGCTAAAACCAAGGATGCGAAGTGGCTGACTCCCCAGTTAAGCCATTTGCAGGTTAGGATGAAATCTGCAAGGACATTTTCCCCCAGTTTGCCTCTCAGCAAATTGCCTCTCAGATGCTTCAGGAAAAGAAACAAAAGTTGTTTTTTTTTTTTTTAAAGGATATTTTGAAGGGAATGAAGATACTGGTTTATAGATGGGAACCAAGTACTGAAAACTCACGTATTTGAATCTAAATAGAACAAATGGAACTCCTTCAGTCTCTCGTTTTACTAGCACAATTTCTTTTTTACCATAAGACACATTTTCTTTTTTTGAATTTTTAAATGTTTATTTGAGAGAGAGAGAGAGAGGGAGGAAGGGGCAGAGAGAGGGAGACAGAGGACCCAAAGCGGGATCCACACTGACAGAAGAGGGCCCGATGTGGGGCTCAAACTCATGAACTGTGAGATCATGACCTGAGCTGAAGTCGACACTTAACTGACTGAGCCACCCAGGTGCCTCACCATAGACTCATTTTCTAACTGGAATTTATTTTTATTTTTATTTATTTTTTAATGTTTATTTTTGAGAGAGAAAGAGACAACATAGCTTGAGTGGGAGAGAGGTAAGGAGAGAGGGAGACACAGAATCCGAAGCAGGCTCCAGGCTCTGAACTGTCAGCACAGAGCCCAACGCAGGGCTCAAACTCATGGACCGCAAGATCATGACCTGAGCCAAAGTTGGATGCTTAACCAACTGAGCCACCTAGGTGCCCCTGGAATTTATTTTTAATGATAAATACACATAAACTAGATATTTTGACCAGGAAAGTAAATACCACATATTTTAGCTTTATAGTTTTTGTAATAAAAACAAGATATTAAATCAAATATACAGTATGATTCCTAATTTTTTTCATATTCTGTCATAACTATATTAGCAAAACCCTGGAAGGAAAAAATGGCAGAATAAAAAAAGTATATCTCTGGGTGAGGCAGGTTAATTCTTTTCTCTACACTTCTGTATTTTCTAATTGCTTAATAATTATCAAACATTACTTTTATATTAAAACTTTATTAAAATGCATCTTTTATTCTAATAGAGGGACTGTAGAAAAGGGAGGTGTGTTGAGGGTGTTTTAGAAACCCTATATAAAATTCAGGGCTTTTTAATATCTCATAGTCTTTTTAAAGTCTGTTTTATTGAGGTATGATTTATGGTAAATTTTTCTAGTTTTAAATGTATAAGTCCATGAGTTTTGACAATTGTATATAGTACTGTAACTAGTACCATAATCATGGTATATAAACATTTTTATCATCCTCAAAAGTTTCCTTGTACCCCTTTGTAATTTGTTGACTCACTCCCTCTAACTCTTGGTTCCTCAGAACCACTGGTGAACTTGCTAACAGTATCATTTTACATTTTCTAGAGGTCCATATTGATGGAACTATGGGTATATATAGACTCTTTTGTGCATTCTTTTCTTTAGAATGATGTAAATTTCATCCATGTTGTTGACTCTATCAGTAGTTCATTTCTTTATTTGCTGAATAGTGGTTTATTGTATACATATACAACATGTACTTACTGATGGACATTTGAATTGTTGCCAGATTTAGGCTATTTGGAATAAAGCTGCTGTGAACATTCAGTATAAGTCCCTATCTGAATATATATTTTTATTTATCTTGATTAAATACCTAGAAGAGGGGTAACGGAGTCATTTCGTAAGTGTATTTTATTTTACAAGAAGCTACCAAACCGTTTTCTAAAATGACTACCATTTTACATTACCACAAGCAGCGTGTGGGGGTTCCAGTATCTCCACATCCTCACCAACACTTGGTATTATCAGTCTTTTTGTTTTTAGCTATTCTAGTGAGTGTGTAGTAATATATCTTCTTATACTTACATTTTTCTTATGATCATGTTGTTGATCATCTTTTCATGTGCTCATTCGCCATTCATATATCTTGTTTGGCGAAGTATCTGTTCAAGTATTTTGCTCATTTTAAAAATGAGCAAAACGGTTGTTTGCAAGGCTTCTGGGTGACTCAGTTGGTTAAGTGGCCAACTCTTGATTTTGGCTCAGTTCGTGATCTCAAGGTTCTTGAGTTCAAGCCCCACATAAGGCTCTGCATTGATCAAGTAGAGCCTGCTTGGGATTCTGTCTCCCTCTCTCTCTGCCCCGCCTCTGCTCGCGCGCATGTGTACTCTCTCTCTAAAAAAATAAACATTTTTTATAATAAAAAGTAAACAATTTTATTTAAAGTTGTTTTATTTAAAATTGTTGTTTATAAAAAATAAACAATTTAAGGTTGTTTTCCTTCTTTTTATTGATTTATGGGAGACCTCTATATCTTTGGTCACAAGTCATCTATTGGATACCTTTTTAAAAATATTTTTTTGGTCTGTGGCTTGTCTTTTCATTTTCTTAGTTTTGAAGGGCAGACTTTTTTAATCTTGAGGATATCAATTTATCTTGTTTATTGTGATCTAACGGATCCTTTATTTTATGGTTCATGCTTTCTATGAGCTAAGAAATTTTTATTTAATCCGAGATAACAAAGATTTTTTTCAGTGTTTATTTCTATAAGTTTTATTATTATAGATCTTGCTTTTAGGACTCTGCTATATTTTGAGATAATTTTTACATATCACTCAAGGTAAGGGTGCATATGAATTTCAGGTTGTTCCAGTTCAATATTAAAAACCTAATCCTTTCTCACTGAAAAGCTTGACTTCTGTTATACAGATCTGCTTCTGGACTCTATTCTGGACGATCGGTGTCTGTCCTTTCACTAAGTAGGGGTTATCTTAACGATTACAGCTTTATAAGAAATCTTAAACTCAGGTGATATAAATCCTATAATTTGTTTATATTCTTCAAAATTGTTTTGGCTTTTCTAATATCTTTGCATTTCCAAAAAAATTATGTAAATAACATCAAGTTCTAAAAAAGAAAAAGTCCTTTGTGACTTTGACATTGACTGAATTGAATCTCTACGTCAATTTAGGAATTCAGATCTTAATACTGTTGAACCTTCCGATCCATGAACGTAATATATGACTTTACATTTATTTAGGGCTTTTTAATTTTTCTTAGGAATATATTATACTTTATAGTATACAGGTCTTTCTCATATTTGTTAAATTTATACCTAAATGTTTCATATTTTGATATCATAAATTATACTCATTTCCTAGTTTAATTTTTGTTTTTTGTACTATGTGGAAATATATGGGAGCAAATGTTACCCTCATGTTTCTCATATTAGGGAGAATACGTTCAGTGTTTTCTAATCAATTATGACTGTTTAATTATGGTTAAAAGCTTTTAATAAATGCTCTTTATCAAGTTGAAGGGGTTCCCTTCGATTCTGAATATACTAAGAATTTTTACCTGGAACAGTAATAGAATTTTATCAAAAGTTTTTTTCTGCATCTATTGAGATAGTCATGTGGCCTTTTGTTTTTAACAGTTAATATGGTGCATTACTGATTGATTCCGGAATGTGGAACCAACCTTGTATTTACGGGATAAACCATACTTGGTCATAGTCTTCTATCCTTTCATATATTGTTAGATTCTACTTGTTAATATTTTGTTAAGAATCTTTGTATTTATGTTCAAGAGATATATTGGTCTAAAATTTTCTTTCCATATAATATGTTTGTCTAGTTTGGGGACCGGGCTAATTTTGATTCTGATTTCATGGAATGAGTTAAGAATGTGTCATCAACTTCTATTTTCTGAAAGTCTAAATATTTGGTAGAAGTAATCAGCAAAGCCATCCAGGCCCAGACAGTTTCAATAGGAAGATTTTTTTTAACTACTAATTCAATTTTTTTAATAATTATACAGCTATTCAGATTACCTATTTCTTCTTGAGCAAACTTTGGCAGAACGTGTTTTTAGAGAATTCATCCTTTTCATCCTTGTCAGATTTAGTGGCATAAGGTTACTTACTGTACTTTTCAGTGTCTGTAGGATCCTAATGATGACCTCCTTCCTTTTGTGCTATTAGTGATTTGTGCCTTTCCTTCTTTTTTCTTTTCCAGAATAGTTTGACTAGAGGCTTATCAATTTTGTTCATTTCTCAGAGCCAGTTTTGGTATCTCTGATTTTCTTTTTTCCTACATTCCATTTCACTGATTTCTCTCTGATATTTATTACTTTATTCCATTTCTTTATTTTGAGTTCAATTTCCTTTCGTCTTTTTAGGGTTTTGTTTCTGTTTTTGTTTTTGCTTTCTGGTGGAAGCTAGAGATCTGGCTTGCATTCTTTTTTAATAGAAGCATTTAATACTTCAGATTTCCTTCCTCGGTGGCATCTACCTTAGTGGCATCCCACAAGTTTTAATATAAAAATGATATTCAATTTTCATTCCATTCAAACCATTTCCTGATTTCTCCATGATTTTTTATTTAATCCATCAGTTGTTTAGAAGGATGCTGTTTAATTTCCAGATAGTTTGGAATTTTCTCAGGTATCTTTCCATTATTGATTTCTAGTTCATTTCTGTTGTGATCAGAAGTGCTACTTTGTATATTTTCAAACCTTTTAAATGTATTAAGATTTGTTTCTTTCTCAGAATAAGGTCTACTTGGAAAATGTTCCATGTGCACTTGAAGAGAATGTGTATTCTGCTACTGTTTCAGTGGAGTTTTTATAAATGTGTTTTAGATTCTGTTCATTGAAAGTGTTGTTCAAGTTTTCCATGTATTAACTGATTTTATCATTGTTATATCAATTTTTGGAAGAAGAGTGTTGAAATCTCCAATTGTAATTGTGAATTTTTAGCTTTTTTCTTCCAGTTCCATGGGTTTTTGTTCTGTACATTTTAAAACTTATTATTATGAGAATCTAACAATAGTACACATCATTTCTGTTTTCCTGGCTTTGTATTATTGGTGTCATACATGTTACTCCTATATATGTTAGAGACCCTATTATATGTCGTATTTTTGCTTTAAATGGTTATCTTTTAAAGAGATTAAAAATGAGGGGGAAAAGTCTTTCATATTTATCCACCTATTTACCTTTTCTGATATTCTGTATTTCTTTGTATAAATCCAAATTTTCCTCACTTTCCCACTGATGGATAAACCTCCTTTGGTATTTCTTTTAGAGCAGATCTCCTAGCAATGGATATTTTCCTATTTTATTTTTCTAAAACAAATTTTATTTAATAATTATTTCTAGAACATAATTCCACTGGATAACAACATCTGAGTTTTTGTGTTTTTTTAATATTTTTTTTCTTTTAATGCTTGATATTGCTTCACTGACTTTTGGCTTGCATGTCTTTACATAAGTTCACTGTAATTCTTTTATTTATTTATTTTTGAGTTTATTTATTTAGAGAGAGAGACCAAGAGCAGGTGAGCAGGGGAGAGGCAGAGAGAGAGGGAGAGAGAGAATCCCAAGCAGGCTCTGTGCTGAAATCATGATCTGAGCCAAAATCAGGTCAGACACTTAACCAACTGGGCCACTTGGGTGCCCCTAGTTATGAGGCTTCCTGTCATGATTTTCTTTAGGTTCAACTGCTCATAGTTCATTTAGCTTCTTGGATTGTATTTCTTTGTAACATTTGACAGTTTTCGATCATTGTTTCTTTATACTTTTTACTGTCATGCCCTCATCCACCTCAACTCTTTGGAATTCCAGTTTTATATGTTTCTTAGACTGCTTACTGTTATTTCACAAGTCTTTAAGGTTCTATGTTCAGTTTTTAATTTTTTTTTCTCTGTGTGCTTAACGTTTGACAGTTTCTAGTGCTTTTTCTTCAAGTTCATGGATCTTTTCTTCTGCAGTGTCTCATCTGCTATTAATCTCAGAAAGTATGTTTTTCTTTTCAGATATTTTGTTTCTCATCTCTGAGAGACCTCTTTGTGTATTTATTAAATCATCCATTTCTCATCATGCCCAATGTTTTCCTCTAGTCTCTGGAACATATAGAAAGTAATTATAATAGCTATTTTTGTGTTTTTGTCGAAACATTCTACCATTTGTGTATTGCTGCATTTATTTCCATTGATTGATTTTTCACCAGGGAATCAGTTGTCTTTTTACATTTCTTTGCATGATTGCCATGGTGGGTTGATGGCAGGTAACTGCAAATTGTACATTTTTGGTTGCTGGATTTTGTTATATTCCCTTTCTAGTGCTGGATTTTGTTCTAGTATGCAGTTAAGTTCCTTGGGTCTTTTGATCTCTTTGAAGCCTTGCCAGAGAAGCCTTTATTTGGAGGCTAATTTAGTTCCAGTACCAACACTAAACTCTTCTATGGGTTCTACCTAATGCCCTATGAATTATACACCTATGTGTTTCTTCTTTGGATGTTGGGAATACAAACTACTCCCAGCCCTGTGTGAACTTCAGAAATTGTTGTGACTATTTCTTTCCAGTGTTTTCTCCCTGGCTCTGGGTAGTTTCCTGTTATGCATGCTAAGATTAGTAAAGCTAAGGACTCAGGGGTCCCTTCTGCTTATCTGTGATATAGGTCCCTCCTCTTAGTAAACAGCTCACAAATCCTAGGCACCCTAGCCTCTCCAAACACTGAATTCTGTCTCTTCAACTCAGCAAGACCACCTGGTTCTGTTTGATCACCCCCCTCTAGAGCTTTGACCTAGAAACATTATTCAGGTAGTGATCTGGACTTTCACATGCCTCATCTTATTTGTTTTCCTTCTTTCAGGAATTATTGTCCTACACAGCTTGTTGCCCAGTGTCTGAAACCCATTTTTTAATATAGCTATCCAGTTTTCTTCTTGTTTAAGGCAAGAGGGTAATCTGATCCCTGGCATTCCATCAGGCCTGAAATAAAAGTTTCTTTTTCCTTTCCCTGTTTTGATCCCTACTTTCAACATATGTAGCATTCAGAAAATACTTTAAAGGCAAAACAAGAAGCAAATTTCTATGATGGAAGAGGATCTGAGGGCCCAAGTATCTCTCCTATAAAAGACAAGATGAGTTTCAGAGCTAGAATGAACACTCATAAATTGATCAGGTCCCTGACATTGATTTGGAATTAGAATCCCATGATTCTAAATGAGCCATGAAAGCCACACTTTTTCTTCAGGTGAAGTGCTGGTTTTTCTAAGGAATTGATTTTGAACGTCATTTGAGAATAACTCAAAAACAGAAAACAAACAAACAAAAAAACAAATGAAAAGAAAAAGGCATCTTAATGATTTAAGGAGTCTTTACTATTTCCCACCCATATCATCTCTGGTAGATGGGCACCCACCCTCTGCTAATACATGTTCTGTGTCCACGCAGTGCCACTTCTAGAAGGACCTGTTCTAATACAGTTGTGCTTAGTCATTTGGAACCTTCTCTGTACCAATCAGCCAAATATCTCCTCCTTTATGTCCCTCCTAGTTATCTGCTCCAGCCTCCTGGATAACATAAAATATGTTGTGTTAAGTTATTGACCACCATTTTGAGGTCTCCCTCAAGTCTTTTTTATCTGGTTTAAAATCCTCTGGTTTCTTACAGAGAACATGGCTTTCAGACCCTCTCTCCATATTAGTCATTTATCCTCTGGACAAACTCTAATGTGTTACTTTTATGCTTAACATCTGATAGCCAGAAGTAAATTCTCTACTTTAAATATAGAGTGAGTGGGTCAATTATTTCCCATGACAAGGAAACTAGACTTCTATTAATGCAGCTTAAGGTGTATTAACTTTCGTCAAATGTGGAGAGATTTAATTTCTTAGGTATATCTGAAACCATACGTAATTTAAAACACATTTATTTCCTAACCCCCTTGATAAATGGGGAGCAGAGGTGATCACAGGAAGCCCATTGGTTCATTCATCTGTCTGGACTTTGGGGTGAGGAATGTGCTGGTTTTGGATCACTTCAAAACATCAGTGTAACCTTTTATTCTCTGAGTTAAAGCAGGTGGCTGCTGCTTGAGGTGATCACTTTCCCCTGGAAATTTCCTATCAGCTGCTAGCTGACAATGTGCTATGAAGAATGGAGGTATTTTTTAAAATCCCTGTCAACAGTGAGATGTGGAGTCAATCTAATATTTAGACAGAAACTTACTCATCTTGGATTCAGTGCTGTAATCAGGATGACCTTAGTCAGAGAGAGTGGCCTAATAGGTATACCCTTTCCTAGAACCATTGTGGGGTAAGAAAGTAAAGATGTCTCCAGATTCTTAAGAACCAGGTTGGAAAGATTAAACCATGTTTCACACATAAGTTGATTTCAGAGGAGTAAATAGTCATAAAATTGGAGGGTTGGAAAATATTTTAGAAACAATTGAATTCCACTCACTTTAGGAGTACAGGAAATGAGACCAAGAGAAGAAAAATTGTTTCCACATGGTCACATAGTTGGTTTGTGGCAGAATAGGCTTTCTGGTACCCAAGACATACTTCTACTATACTATTTGGAATGTTTCTTAAAATTACTTCTTGGGATGCCTGGGTAGTTCAGTTGGTTAAGTGTCCAACTCTTGATTCGGGCTCAGGTCATGATCTCGTAGTCGTGATATTGTCCACACTGTGCATGGAGCCTGCTTAAAATTCTGTCTCTCTATCCCTTTACCCCTCCCCTGCTCACATGCATGTGGGCTCTCTCTCTCTCTCTCTCTCTCAAACAAATAAAATTACTTCTAAAAAGGTTCAGAAAAACAGTATGCATATAGATAATTGTATTCACATTAATACAATTAAGACCAAAAAAGGTCAAGTAAAAATTTATGAGAGAAATGTCTCAAAGAGTATAGGGTGGAGAAGAAGACGGGGGGGGGGGCTAGAATTAATTATCTCTTAGGTACCTATCACTTGTTTTAGTTTTCAGAATGCTTGCAAAGTGTGTTGTCTTGTTTGCTCTTCAACTCTGTAAGCTGAGTAGGCAGGTGGGACCTGAAGTCATGTTGTGGGTGATGTGGTTTAAACAAGGCAACCCAAGTCTAAGTGGTAGAGTCAGGAGCAAAGTCTAGGTTATTAAACCTCTTTCAGGGCTGTTTTCACTGTACAATTCTCTGCACACGGTGATTAATTATGATCCGTCCCTAAATTATAAGTCTCCCTGCTCTTACGTGTGCAGTTCTGTGACCCTCTGCTAGATCAATTAATGGCCGCCAAGTCTCTATTCACATCTATTTAATCCGGTCTGCTCTTAGGCATTCTAATTCATGAGAGCAACATGCTATCGTACGATGCCGTGGTGTTGTACAACGAGGCTCATTTCCGTGCTGCCACTTATTAGCTGTGTGAATTGGGCAACACATTAGTAGCCTCTTTAAGCTCCTGTGCCCTCATTCATGAAATGAGAAAAATACCACTTAGGTGGTGGTGTTCATGGGAGGATAAAATTACTAATGAGGGATGTGTCTAGTAGGTACCTGGTGACTTCTCTCCCCTTGATAAGCCTTCCCTACTCCCACTTGCTTTCCCAAACTTCGGTTCTGTGATCCCATTCAGCTCGCCAGTCTAGCAGACATGCATTACTTCTTTATGAGTTTTCTTACACCTGTCCTTAATTAGTTTAAAATGCTTTTTTAAGCATGACATATTGTTTCCTCTGTTCATTCCATAGCTATTCATTGAGTTCCTTCCATATACCAGGCACTTGAATGCAACAGGTACAACTGGATAGAACATAGACCCAGACAGGTGCGGCCCTTCACCTTGTGATGCTTTCATTCCAGAGAAGAGACAGGGACTAAAGAGATAAGTGAACAAATGAAATGTACCTGTGAATATGTGCTGTGAAGGAAATAAAGAGTGTTGGGCCAGAGGCTCATGGTCGGTGGGCAAGGTAAGAGTCTGGCATGGCACAGAAATTAAGCTTAAAGTATAAGTAGAATGTTCTTTACTCATAATTTTTCATCATTTTAGAGAAAGATAAGGAACAAAATGACCACAGGCCTGGAGGCTCAAAAAGCCATGGCGTGAATGAGGAAGATACTCTTAGCGTGGCTGGGATAATCTTCTTGGAAGAATGTAGGGGAATAGAGGCAGGATGAGGCTGGCTTCATCTATGGCCAGATCACAGAGGTCCTGGAATGGCCATGCACGACCTTGGGTGGAAAATGAGAGTAAAATATTCATACCATTTTTCTTGAGGTTTTTAGCAGGAGATTTTTTTTTTTTTTGGCTTGTGTTTGAAGAAAAAAAATGTTAGCCTTCTGACTATCCACTACCCATCCCCTTTACCTTCTTATATGCGAATTTATAGTTCTTTATGAAATGTGGGTGATGTAATCCATCTGGCATAAAAGCAGATTTTCAAACTGTATTTCCTGGTTCTGAATCCAGGAGTCACTCCTGGATCCTTCTATTGCTTGATCTCTGAAGTATCTGTATTGTTGACTGGGTTTTCTCGAAGCTGTTCTCTCTGAACCACTGGGGTAATATCTCATGAGTCTTCCCTTCCACTTCTCAATGCTGACTGTATAAAGATCTCATGGATCCTTTTCTCTCTCGATGGTTTTTCTGGGTCATTTCATTCACTTTCATGGATTCAGCCGCCAGCTGATGGATCCCACATTTGAAGAGCCGAGATGTTTCTTTTGAGTTCTAGAGAGTTCCGTTTAAATATCCCACTCGGTTCCAAAATTGACCTCCTCATCTTTTCTTCTAAATCTGCCCGTACCTCTCAGATCCCTACGTCGCCCATCTGTATCATCCTCCTTTCCTCCGGTTATAATGCAGACATTAGCACGTCACTCTTCTGCCTGAATTCTTCGCCGGCTGCTCATTGCCTTCATGCAGAAAGACACTGTTGCAGACACTCCTTCACTGTCTGACCTAGCCTACCTCTCTCTGTACCTTCACCTGCACTTCACACTCCAGGTCTGTTCGTGCCTGTGAACGTGGGGTGTTCTGACATACTGCTGTGCTATGATAACAACACCGACAGCAATTGCTCCTATTTAGGCAGGGTAAGTTGTGTCTAAGACCCTATGCCAAAGCATCTTACCTTCATTATCTTATGTGGTCTACACATCAACCCTATGAGGTAGGTACCTGTCATATCCCTATTTTTGGAAGAGGACACTAAGATGTGGAGGTTAAAGAATTCACCTAGGCTGGCAGCTAATAAGAACCAAAGCCAGAACTCCTACTGCGAAGCGTGATGCTACATTGCTTCTCAAATATCTCACACAGCTGTTCCTTCTGCCTGGAATTTCTTCCTCCCACCTGTTTATTTTGATGGGGTGCCTCCGATGTCATCTCCTTCGAGAAGCCAGGCCCTTCTTCACTCTGGTCCCACTGCTTCCTGTACTCTCAGGAGTCCTATACACTCTCATATCTCATTTCATTTTCTTCCACTAGACCGCTAGCCCGCGTCACATTCATCCTTTCATACCCAGGACCTAGCACAGTGCCCAGAATATGGCCGGAGCTTCATACAAACTTTCAGAATAAATAAGATTTTGATGGAAGCCCCAATTCCCTCACTTACTGGGCTTACCCCTGGTAAGAAATTCAATCAGTATCTCTGGCTTTATTCTCCTCATGTATAAAATAAAGAAGTTGGATTATGGCAGTAGTTTCCCCCAAGAGTGTAGTATCAGCATCAGGATCTCCTAGAAACTTGCTGGAAATAAAAATTCTAGGGCTCTTCCCCCAGACCTGCTGAATTAGAATATCTGGGGGTGGGGACCCAGAAACTGGTTCAGCAAGCTGTCCGGGTGATGCCGATGCATGGTGGTATTTAAAAACTACCACACTAGGGGCTGGAACACTAGGGCCTGAGGGCCCATGAGCCGAAGCCCACCCAAGGCCTAGTTTTGTAAAGAAAAGCTTTGCACAAAATGATAAGATCACTGATGGACCTTCCAGTTCTCATTTCTTGGTGATAAGTCCAGTGTATTATCTCTGATTGATGTGGACTGCCAGACAGGAAGACCTGGGTTCTAGACTGTCTGTTCCTACCTTGTTGTGATGTAAGTTATTTATGCTCTCCAAAGCTTAGTCTTCCCAACCTGAAAAGTAACACCAGAGTAAGCTTGCTGAGTCAGTCAGGGTCCAATTAGGAAAAAGAAAAACCATCAGCTAATTCAAACGAAGGGGATTTAATACAGAGAGTTGCACAAATGTGTGGAAGCCAAAGGTACAGAAAGAGGGAGGCAAGGCAACGTGGCATGAATAAAAACAGAAAGCAGTGCCCCCTCTTAGAACTCAGGGATCCAAAAGGAAGAGGCCACAAGGAAGAATTTGGGACCCAGGAGGTGGGCCTTGAGGGACTGTGACTTAAATCTCTAAGGAGGCAGGTGACACACTGCTCATACTGCTAAGAAGATGGGGCCTCGTGGCTGGTACTTGGATGACCTGGAGGCAGAGCTTTATGGTTTCAGAAACGAGTAAAAGAGTGTGGCCCAGTGAGTGCTTGGACTATCAGGCAACCGTGGTCCAGCAGATCCCAGGAGGACAGCCTGGATACAGCTCTGTAGCTGGAGACTGCCAGGGCGGATCACCCCTGGGGCCTCTGGGGGAAGCAGAAGAGCAAACTCCTTTCTGCTCCTTGCTAATGCTACTACAGTAACATGGACAGATGCTGAAGGTGGAGGGAGCCCGTACTCTGTTCCTTCCAACCTCTTAATGAAAGCCAGCTAAAAGAGAGATAAGAAATGCAGCATAGCGAGTCCCAGCATCACAGAACAGAGAGTGGAAAGGGGGACGGAGAGCCTTGGAGTGGAGAGACAGGCAAATAAGCAGCATAGTCAGTCCGATGGTCTTCTAGGTCCCTCATCCATGAAGAATTGCATTATGTAAATATATGGTTTTATAGATATGCCATGGGCCCCGCTCAGGCCTCTGATAGCCACTCCAGATACCATAGAACATAGCCTTCCTCTAAACATGGTCTTAGTCATGACTCTAATATCAGGGCAGTGATGGAACCTATATTTTAGGTTGAGAGAAAGAATAAAGAAAAGAAACACACTTGTTTTTTGAGCACTACTTACCTCCCAGGCATTGCTTCCAAATACAATAATAGATTGAATTTCAGTCCTTCCAGGAATGTTCCAAGTGCAGACTCTTCTTTTGTCATCTATATTCACTCCAACTCAGGGACTTCATAGGAGGCCTACTGGTTTCCAAGGCCCTGTGCTTCACCCCGACGTAGCCTTTCAGCCTGTCATTCCTCACGACCCATCCCAGCTATCCTGTTCTCTATCCAACTGAGCCGTGCACCACACTAATTGTTTGTTTTTTATTTAACAAATGCAATTCTTACTTTGTGTTCTAACAGCATTTCAGACACTGATTCATTCAATCTTCATAGCCACCCCACGGTGTGGGCGCTGTTATTGGTCATATCTTACAGGTGAGGAGTTGAGATGTGAAGAAAAATCATTCTCTCAAGGTCACACACTGGTGAAGTGGGAGAGCCAGGGGATTGGATTGGACTCAGGCTTCAGACCCACTAATTACCATGCCGATGATATCCGTTGGACCCCCTGTACCTATCGCCCAGTGTGGTCACATCTACAACTGCCGCCATATTTGTTTCATCTCTCTCCCTTCTAAGAATAAAGCCGGTTACAGTTAAAGGCATCTGTGCACCTGTGTTACTCTTCTTCCTTTTCTTTCCTACCAAAAGTAAAACCACTCTCTGATATTTTATATTTATCATTCCCAAGCAAGCTTTTTATCATATATTTTTACTGTATTTGTATATACGTGTCCATGAAACAATTTATAGTAGGATTTCCATGCTGTTAATCTTCATGGGTATGGTATCCTATAATAGATATCTTTCTGTCACTTTTTTTTTTCTTTTTTTCACCAAACATGCTTGTGAGATTGATTTATATTGACAGATGCATTGGGTTTTAGTTCATTTAACTGCAGAATAGCAGTCCATTTTATGGATTTGCTACAAAACGTTTTTCATTCTGCTGTTGGTGAGCAATTAAGGTATTTCTAACTTTTCACTATTACAGACAATGTGCAGTGAATATTCATTTATATTTCTTCTTGGCACACACATGTAGGTTTATACCAGGAATTTTATTTCTAGACGGTAGGTGACACATAGCTTCAATTTCAGTAGATACTTCCATCGTGCTCTCCAAACTGATTGTGCTCACATATGGAATTTTAATCAACATCCTTCGACAATGCTGGGTATTATTGGTATTATCAGGCTTTTGCATTTTCTCAGTATGGTGGCACCAAAATGGCATCTTCTGGTTGTTTTCTTTGGGTTCATATGGATGGGTAGAGCCACATGATACAATTTTACCGCTTCACATCTTTGTGCTTGCTGTTTCATTATGCCTGGAATATTCTCCTATTTCTTCACTTCACAACATGTGTTTTTCTTCAATGACCCAAACTCAAAAATTCCTCTGAAACCCCTGGTGGTCCTCCTTCCTCCAAATGCATTTTGCTGCTTTCTCTTTTTTGTTCCAGAGTACTATGATCCTAGCTAGGGTAACGTTTATGTCCATTGTCCTTGCATAGTTATTAACAGTGCCCCTTTCATTCTCAAAAGTGACCCAGTTTGGACCACAAATCATTGGTGACCTTGATGTTAACTCCGTCGTGGCCCGAGTTGCAGTTTATAGACATCCCATGTTTGCCTATTTTTCCCCCTTGCAAAGCTGAGTTCTCTTAGACCACTGATAGGTTCATCCAAAGGGCTTTCTAGTCATTGCCCAGTAAATGTTTGTTTCAGCCAGTCCCTCCTTTGTCATGCAGAAGGAAGGTTTTTGGTTGCTCATGTGACCCCCTTTTTTAATGGAGCCTGACTTGGCCCAAACCCTCCTTCTTGCAAGGGGCAAGTATGAAGAACCCTTTTTATGCGGTAGGCACATCCCATTTCTCATTTGTACTTCACCATGAAACCAATAGCTTTATGTTTTTACTTCAAGTTGTATTTACGAGTTGAGTTTCATGAGATAATTAGAATAGGCCATTGTATTTCCAGCATGCAAAAAGAGATACAAAGCCTTATGGACCAGAATTATTCAGGGAGCTATCAAGTAGACCCATCCAGAAAGGGAATTGCTCTTCAAAGAAGGTGCCTTGCAAAGTGAAAATAATAATAATAATAAAGTGATATTGATAGTCTTTCGTTGCCATGGAAATACTGGTTCATCTGCTCCTGTTAGTATGTGGTTCATTTCACTATATTAGGTTTCAAAGAAAATCACATACCCAGCTATATTTTTAACCGTATCTGGGATTTAAAACATTCACTGGGCTATAGTGCTAGTGGGTAAGCACAGAATTATGCATTTCAGCTTGTGCATTGATATGACCTCCCTGTTGGGTTTAGTTGGCAGAACAGTCAGTGCTTTTAACTTAATCCATTTTTATTTGTGTGTATGAGATTAGAGATGTTTGCTGTGCCCATGGCGGCTCCTGTATTTTTCAGAGTGCTTCCAATTCTAAATTCCTGTACCTCTGTTAAAACTCTGTATTGCACTGAAAACGTGTTCACGGTAATTATATCTCAAAGATGCCAAGGGAGTCAGATAACCTCAATTTCTAATTTTTAACTTTATCAGTTTGTTCCACCATATGATTTGTGGATTGAACAAGTTAGAACAAAGAGGGGAGTTCAGGGGTAGAGGGAGAGACACTGGCATTTATTTAACCCTTGTTAGGACCAAGGCACTCTGTGAAGAATTTGTCAATTGCTGTTTTCTTCAATATTTAAGATGTTAGAAACCCTTGATTTATTTAAAATTTATTTATCATGAGAGAGAGAAAGAAAGCACGTACAAGCATGGGAGAGGCAGAGAGAGAGAGAGAGACAGAGAGAGAGAGAGAGAGAATTCCAAGCACGTTCTGTGCTGTCAGTGCAGAGGCCGATGCGGGACTGGATCGCACAACTGTGAGATCATGACCTGAGCCAAAATCAAGAGCCAGACGCTTAGCCAGCTGAGCCACCCAGGCGCCCCTTGATTTAAAAAAAAAATATTTTGGGAAATTCAGTACCAGATTGCAATTTGCATGCAATCTTTCATATGAATAGTTAGCCAATCCAATGCTGTTCCCAGTATATAGTGGTAAATTGATGAACATTATCTATTTTTTAATAGACATTTACATTATTGGGTATAAAGAAAGCATGTTGGAATCATTGTCCACTACCTCATGATAAGCCAGATATTTTAATCTTGGCTCATGCCTTGATAGATGTCCAAGGATTCCATATTTGAAGTAGAAACAGAAATGGAATCCAGTTTTCTTTCGTTTACATGTGACTCCTCAGGTCCCACAGGACCAAGTCAAGTTCTCTTTGTTCTCTTTCTCACCTCTTCCACGCCACAGGGGCAGCTTCTGAGTACACACTCCTTCTCACTTCATTCCATTAATGTTATCCAACGGTTTTGCAACTCATCATTAAGACAGAAAGGTCAACAGGCCCTACCGCATGATCTTTAAAAGGCTGATAATGTCAAGATAAATGCATTCTCTTAAATCTGTTTTTAAAGGCCAGAATCATTCATGCATTTCTGGGAGAGGATAATGACATCAGAATTATTACCGGGAGCCAGTCCCTACAATCATTAGGACCAGCTAAGATTGACTGCTAAGCTGGACAGAAGCCTCTGCCACCGAAAGCCTGTTTTCCATCATTGGTGAACTCAATTTGAGGGTGTAAGAGCAAGTCATTACTCTGTACTATATAACAAAGCAATATACATGCTATGCAAATGAGCAGATGCCCTCACTTGACATAAAAATTCTTGACTTTTTGAAAAAGTCTTTCTCTCTGAGAGTATACATATAAACCGTATGGGATAAATACACATGTAATAGTGTGATGCAATAAACTATCGAATAAATCTACTTTTTAGTTCAGCCACATGGCTTTTTTATACTTGGATTTGAAAGTATATGGCTTTCCAGTGCCTGGGTGGCTCAGTCAGTTGTGCGTCCAACTTCAGCTCAGGTCATGATCTTGCAGTTTGTGGGTTCAAGTCCCACATCAGGCTTACTGCTGTCAGCTCAGAGCCCACTTCAGATCCTCTGTACCCGCCTCTCTGTGTCCCTCCCCTGCTTGAGCTCTCTCTAAAATAAATAAATATTTTTTAAAAAGTATATTGCTTTCAAGTGGCTAAGGAGTTGTGAGTTTCTTGGAAATATTTGGGAACAGGGTTTAATGGCTCATACTTCTTAATTTCTTTACTCCTCTCCTGAGATTCAGATTCAAGCTGGCTGTGAGGCACCCACTGTAGGCCAGAGACCATGCCAAATACTTTGCATCTTATTAGTCTTCCACAGCAATTAGAGGAATATCATTTGTGTGTTAGGATAGGAATATTTGGTATTCTATAGTTGAGAAACATGGGACCTTGAGGGGTTGAGCAACCTGCCCAAGGCTGTGTGATTTAGGCCTTTTAGCTGTGCTTTATTATTATACTGTCGCTTCAGTCTCAATAGGAATGTGGTCAAGGAAAGGCCACGTGATGCTCTAACTCAGTGTTGTTCATTCTAGAATCAGAAAAAGTACTCAGATGTTGGGATATGATATGGATTTTTCGGCCGAAGGATGTTTTGAGATGATTTCTTGAGAACTTAATCTTGAGATGGTAAGTGCCCATTTCCCATGATGGTCATCCCTAAATTAGGCAAAGCAGGGATCCAGGAAGCCTAACTGGGCCCCTGTTGTTTCTTGGGATGTTGTAGAGGAGACGTGAGACAGAAAGATTTGAGGTGAGCCTCATCAACGAATAAACATAAAAGGGCTCAAGTTATCTGATGAACTTACAATGTAAAACCGAAGATGTTCAATGTTTGCCAGTGGAAAACCTTATATGCTGACGTGTTTGGGCCATTCTAGCACCCTCAAAAGGATTTATCCAGTAATTCTAAAGAATATAATTGGGGGCGCCTGGGTGGCTCAGTCGGTTGAACGTCCGACTTCAGTTCAGGTCATGATCTCACCGTTCCCGAGTTCGAGCCCCGCGTTGGGCTCTGTGCTGACAGCTCAGAGCCTGGAGCCTGTTTCAGATTCTGTGTCTCCCTCTCTGTCTGTGCCTCTCCCCTGCTCATGCTCTGTCTATCTCTCTCTCTCTCTCTCAAAAATAAATAAACATTTAAAAAAAAAGAATATAATTGAACAGGGTTTGGCAGGGTTGGGTGGGGGTGTGGTGTAAAACCAGGAAAATATGTACTCTAGGTCACCATCTGGGAAAAGAGTTTAGTGACAAGCTACATGGGGGAAAAGGTAAAAATTGAAATATAAAAGTTAGCCTTCAGCTCTTCATGACCCTAAAAGGCATGCCATCAAAGCAGAAGTTTCCTGGGCACCAAAATTGCCAAACTTTGTGAGGACAATCCACTTAATTCAAGAGTATCTCCACAGTCCTGTCTTGACTAGCACTGCCCCTTTGCAGTGCAGGGGCTCACAGCACAAGTGTGCTTCCATTCTGATGCCCAAGTATTCATTCTAGATGCTTTCATGGGTTCCAAAGCCAGCCCAAGGCAGCAGCTGCCAATATTTACAAATGATGCAATCGGTTGGTAGAATCTTATCCCAGGAGAGACCCGCTGCTGAATTTCGAGTGGTGACTTCAGTTGTACCTCACTTAATACCAAAGATATGCCCTTGAAAGATTTTGTTTCAGTCATCGTTTTACAACTCCAGCTTCACTGAAATGCCGCAAAGCATGAAACGTATCAAAGTAGACTGTTTTTTTAAATGTTTATATATTTTTGAGAGAGAGAGAGAGAAAGAGAGAGAGAAGAGAATGAACGGGGGAGGGGTCAATAGAGAGGAAGACGCAGAATTCAAAGTAGGCTCTAGGCTCTGAACTATTAGCACAGAGCCCGATGCAGAGCTGGAACTCATGAACTGTGAGATCCTGACCGGAGCCAAAGTGTGAAGCTTAACCAACTAAGCCACTCAGCCCCTCAAAGAAGTCTCTTTTTAATAAAATCCAGAGTAGTTCCATGAAAGGTATATATAGACCAATAAAATCACCCTCTGGTGTACTTTTGCTATTAATTGGGTTTACGTATAATGGGTTTGTTTGGCAGTGAAAGCATACTGGCTCTCAGTTTCATTATTAGTAAATACTGATTCCACATCTATGTTTCCTAACTAAAAAACTGGAGGTATAAGATTTTGGCCATATATAACTCTGCAGCCCCTGCGTTTTGTTAATAACACCATAATACTCCATGGGGTTTTTAGCACCGACATTAAAAAGAGGTCATCTGATTCTCACCTTTATTACCTCATTTATCTTCCCATCTCTGGGAGGCACGAAGTCAGATATTATCATTTGCATTTACAGGGGGGGACGTTCTGAAAGGTCAGCCAACATAAAGCAATGGTCAGCAAGTGGGCTCCAGAGAGAACGCAGGTAGGGAGCAAATTAGTCCAGTCCACCAGTGTTTGTTGGAAGTCTGATCCTGGAGGCCCTTGGTATGGAAGCCCGAGAAAAGTGAGGTTCTATCAAGTGATTTCCCTTGTCTCTTACTTGTCCCGTTCTACCATCTAGTAGAGACACTGCGTGACTGTGGGCGAATCACTCAACCCCTCGGACTCACAGCTATGCCATTGGAAGAGTGCAGGGAATGACATCTGCCTCATTTCCAGGAAGATGCTCCTTCCCAAGAGAGATGGGCATGGGTTCGGCTTAGGAGTGAGGGAAAGAACGGGTTGAGGGGTTTTTGTCTTGCCCTTTCTGCAGAATGTGGCAAAGTCTTTCCTGCCTAGATAGACTTTTCAAATTTAACGTCTAAGGGGGAGTTTCTTCTCTCCCAATTTTATTGCAAATTTCAACTTTCTCATGATCCCATCCTAGAACCTAGAGCAACAGGACTCCGAAAATGTGTGCTGCTCTGGGAAGGTTGGAATGATTTTCAGTCTTTGTACTTAATGGGAAGAACCGGAGGAAACGTGGGATTTGGCCTCCCAGAGCTCTCAGCTGGGATAGGCTTCAGAGAATTATAGCTGAAGCTCCTCTTTTTACAGAAACAAAACTAAACAAAACAGAGAGTCCAAGAAGGAAGGCAGCTAGTTGCATTTCCTTTCCTTGAGGAGGTTGCTTTCCTTCTGGCGCCGGCCTTTGTGTATGAAAACTTGAGGTCTTTGGGACGATTGAGGTAGAAAAGAAGGGACAGTGGTAACTGCCACTGAGCAGAGGAGTGTGAAGTTCTGTTGTTGGGGAGGAGAAGATTCCCCACGTCTGAGGGTTCAGAGCTTCAGGATGATTGGATTTTGCCTAAATGCACACCCCACGTTGTGAAGTGGGAAGCTCACCTACCTGTGGCCCCCAAACCCGCATCACTGTATCTAAAACTCCATCCTCAGTCTTCATCACCGAGACAAATCCACTCATGACTGGGGGCCCAGATCTGCCAGAATCTTAACCTCAGACAACTTGGAGAAAGACTGCTGTGTTCCCCTCAGTTTCAAAGATATTTTTTCCTGGGGAACCTGGGTAGTTCAGTGGGTTAAGCATCTGACTTTTGATTTCGACTCAGGTCATGATCTTGCAGTTCATGAGTTCAAGCCCCACATCGGGCTCCTCCCTGGTGGTGTGGAGCCTGCTTGGGATTCTGTCTCTCTCCCTCTCTCTGTCTACCTCTCTCTCTCTCAAAAATAAATAAATGAAGTTAAAAATATATATATTTTCCCTTTATATACATACACACACTATATATATGTAATATTTATTTTTATCTTATTTTTATGCACATATATAACATATATGTGTGTATGTATACTATTTGAAATATTTATTTTTATTTTATTATTTTTTTAGCCTTCTACCTGGGCATCAAAAAAAAATTGTAAACGTACACTCCAGTCAGATTCTGCTCTTTTTACTACCTATTTCTTCAGCCGCCCTGTGGCTGAGTCTCAGCCATTCCCTATCATCACCATCCCCCTCTCTACCCACAGCTTGAAAAGCAATCATCAAATCCATTTGTCTCAACAAAGTTGCCTCTCACATTCTGAAAAGGCTGGTATTTTATGCATGTTTCATTTCTCTACCATCAAAAAATATTTCAAGATAAATGAAGACAGGAAAGGTGTTCGCGAATAGAAATGGCAGTGTCCTGATTTTGTCTCTTCCCATCTAGGTGCCTTATCCGTTTGGTTCAAGTGACAGTCAGATTTTTTTTTTTTTCAAATTATCCCCTTTTAAAAAGTCGGTGTATTCGAAGTAGAAAACCATCTAGTCCTAGGTGAATGAGCCTTATGGAAATTGTTTTCTATTATCAATATCTTTCAGCAGGAGCCACAATGAGGGATGTGTCCATTCTGAGGCGTTTTCTGTGTTTCTCCTTTGAGATCTCGTGTATTAATCATTGTGAAATTCTCAGCCACATAAACTAGCATTGAGTCCTTTTGCAAGGTCTATGATAATAAGTGAATTATTTTTTATCCCTCCTTGTTACTATGAGTTTTGGGGGACAGTAGGGCAGGACTGTGGTTGTGACATGTTGTGTGGCCCACGGATCTGTTTGGGGTACTGGTCCCCCCAACAGAACTTAGCCCTTTCGATCAGATGCACCCTCAGACGTATCACCGCTTTGAGGTAGAACAAATATTTTAAAATTAATGAACACTAGACTTCCCATTTTATCTTAAAAAAAGAAAAAAAACACCCCACAGCGAGTCAGCTGTAATATGTTAGGAGTGTGCATTCCGATATCCTCTGACTTCCTGCTGATAATAACGATGGTCATTCTCATTTCATGATCATCATCACATCGTCATTACCGCCGTCACCTATCGCGGCTCTGACTTATTAAGCGGATACTATGAACAAGACCCTATTCTAAGCACCATGCATATTTATTATTTCCAATCACTATAAGCCTATAGGATAATTATTTGTGATTATCGTCATTTTAAGAAAACTAAACCTTGGAGACAGGAAGTTGTCCGCTTTTCAAGGGAGGCCTGAGCATCATCTGTGGATGAGGAGGTAGCTTGTCAGGATTCCAGAGTGCATTTGATATCTTCTGATACATCATTCTGCTTCTCCTTTGACTTGGTTTACTTCCTCCGATTCTCTGTGGTTTGGGGTCTCGCAACGGCTTTGCCACACCTGACCCCAGCTTGTGATTTGGCAGCCCCTCTGGTACCCGTGGGCTTATAGTGGGTGTTACAGTGCCCTAGTCCTATGTGAACGAGCCTTAGAGCAATTGGCAGCTGGGATAGCAGAAGATCAAAATAGTATTTAATAGGCTTGCCATTATTACTTACTTAATACCTTCAACTTGGCTCCCGTTTCATGTATGTGACTATGTCTAAGTAAGAATAAGAAGACTGTGTGTTCAGTCCATGACTGAGATTAGTACAATATAAGAAATATCTCCTCGAAAGGGAATGTTCTCCTTCTGGCTGTTGAGGATTAGCTTCTATCAGGTCTGTTCTTTTGCTGAGAGCTAGATAACGTGCATAAAATATATTTTTTAAATATCTCAGAAGGGATCATAGAGCCAAGGCTGCTAGTGCCTAAGAGGCCAAGAGCCCAGACAGAAGCACAATGCAGAATGAAGTAAAAGTTAAAGTTTGAGGAGGTCATGGCTGAAACTTTTCTAAAACTGATAATACATTAGCCCACGGATCCAAGACACTTGACAAACGGCAAGCAGAATAAAAGAAAATACATCTAGGGATAGCATAGCAAAATCGTTAAGAAAGACAAAGTGAAAATCTTAAATACAGAGGGAAAAACTCTATTACTTTTGAAGAGGGAGCAATAAAACACACTTCCCCATCTCACCAGATGCTGTGGAAGGCAGACTAAATAGAATGACATTTTTAAAGAATTAAAGAAAATTATAGAAATCCTGATATTCTCTACTAAGTGAAACTATCCTTTCAACATGAAGGCAAGTAAACACCTTTTTAGACAGACAAAAACCAGCAGAATTGCAATAAAGAAAATATAAGAAAACGCTTCAGGCAAAAGAAAAATGGTCCTGTATGCAAGCAAGAAAATTCAGGAATATGTGAAGGAAAAAAAAGGTACATCTAAGTTAATATTGACTTTCCAGGGGCGCCTGGGTGCCTTAGTCGGTTAAGTGTACAACTTCAAGCCATGGCATGATCTCCAGGCTCGTGAGTTCAAGCCCCGCATCGGGCTCTGTGCTGACGGCTCAGAGTCTAGAACCTGCTTCGGATTCTGTCTCCCTTTCTCTCTGCCTTTCCTCAACTCATTCTCTCTCTCTCTCTCAAAAGTAAATAAACATTTAAAAATTTAAAAAAAATATTGACTCTCCAAAGCAATAATGAAAATAAAATACTAATGGAATTATTTTGGATTTAAAATGTATGCAGAGGTACAATACTCCGAAAATAATAACATAAACTGTGGAAAGGACATCATTGGAATTGTAACATTCTAAGAATCTTGCCTTGCTCAGGAAGTGGCAAAAATACTGATTTATATTAGCCAAGTATTGAGGTGATAATCTCAACAGCTAAAAGAGCAGGGAGCTCATATAACCAATAATTGAAGTTCCTTTAAAAAAAGGAAAGATAACACTGAACATAGAAGACGAGAAAAAATATATACTTATCCAAGCAGTTTAATGTCAGATAATGTAGACTTTAAGGGAAGAATCGTTACTAGAAAGAAAGAGGACATTTCATAATGATAAAAGGGTCAGTCCGCCAGGAAGATATAACAGTTCTAAATTTGTGCTTCTCTAAAAATATAGCTTCAAACTTAATAAAGCAAAAATCGACAGAACTACAAGAAAAATAGAGGAATCTACAATCATAGTAAGGGACTTTACCAACAATATTCCAACAACTGATATGACAAACATGAAAAAACAGAAGACCAGCAAGATGGCCAACAGACTCATGAAAAGATGCTCAACATCACTCATCAACAGGGAAATGCAAATCAAAACCACAATGAAATACCACCTTACACTTGTCAGATTGCTAAATTCAACAACAGAAAAACAACAGCTGTTGGCAAGGATGGGCAGAGAGGGGAACCTTCATGCACTGCTGGTGGGAATGCAAACAGGTGCAGCCACTGTGGAAAAGAGTATGACGTTTCCTCAAAAAGTTAAAAGTAGAACTCTCCTGTGATCTAGCAGTTGAACTTACTAGGTATTTACCCCAAAAATACAGAAACATCAATTCAAAGGTATACATTCACTCCAATGTTTATAGCAGCATTATCAACAAGAGCCAAATTATGGAAACAGCCCAAATGTCCATGGACTGAGGAACGGATAAAAGAAGATGTGACAGACATCAAAAAGAATGAAATCTTGCTATCTGCAACAATGTGGATGGAGCTAGAGAGTATAATGCTAAGTGAAATAAGTCAGTGAGAGAATGAGAAATACCATATGATTTTACTTACGTGTGAAATTTAAGGAACAAAACAAAATGGGCAAAGGGGGAAAAAAGAGAGAGAGGCAAACCAAGAAACAAACTTTTAACTATAGAAAACAAACTAATGGATACCAGAGGGAAGGAGAAGTGGCGGGGAGGGTGAAACAGGGGATTAAGGAGCACACTTTTTGTGATGAGCACAGGGCGTTGTATGGAATTGGTGAATCACTATATTGTACACCCGAAACTAATATTACACTGTATGTTAACTAATTGTAATTTAAATAAAAACTTTTTTAAAAAGCAAGCAAACAGATAAAAACAGGTAAGATGTAAAAGATTGAATATTCTCTTCGTAGAGATATTAAACTAAATATCAACAGTAGAAATGTAAGTAGAAAATTCCCAAATGTTAGAAAATTAAGCAACCCATTTCTGACTAGCCCAAGAATCAAAAGATAAATAAACTACAAAGAAAATTCCAAACTATTTCTTGCTCCTCCTTGCTTCCATCTGGGGTTTCTGGGATGTTGGTGGTCTTCCATTTATTGGCAAAAGACCTAGATTTTAGGTCCTAAATGCACAAAGTTATTTATTATGTAAAAATTCATCAGGCTTGGTACATCTATGGTCTGTGCACTTTTTTGCACGTATAGTATATATCGATTTCTTTAAGTTAAAAATATAAAATATATGTTTAGATTGCTCCTTGTAAAAAAAATCCCCCAAATTGCTTTCAGCTGCTGAAAGCTGTTTGTGGGGATTTGCTTAAATTAAACAAACAAAAGATACTAACCTTTCTCTCCTAGTATTCAGAACGGCTGAAGTGGTAACACATAATCTTTTTGGCATCAAAGTCAGTTCAGAACAAAATAAAAATATTTATAAACTACAAAATTAAGACAAATGGCTATATTGAATTCCATGAAAAAAATATATAAATTTACCGCTAAGATTATGTTCTTTGTTAAAGAGAATAAAGGCAATGAGAAAACTGACCCTTTCTTTAAACTACTAAAATGTCCAAATATCTGTAAAATAAAAAAAAAAGTGGAATTAGCTCTTTTCAGTCAATACTACATTTACTAAGTGGCATTTTCTCTTTGGGTTCATAGACCTTTATTTGGATTTTGGCTCATTTATCTACTGTTAAGTTGCTCAGTATCTCCAAACTTCCATTCTCTTCTCTGTCAATAGGATTAATAATGCTGATTTTGTAGGGTTGTTGTGAGGAGTCAGGGTTTCGAAAGAATTTGGGGACAAGTTACTTAATCTCTCTGTTCCTAAATTTTTTCATCTGTAAAATTGAGATAATGATCATCACTGATCATAGAAGAATTATAGGAGAAATTGTAGTAAATTGTTTAGTATTGTGTTTAACTAATAAGAAGCTACCAGTACTAGCTCAGTTCACGGCATATTGGGGCAGAAAGGTGGAAGGTCTTCCTTCTTCCTCAGCCCAAGTCCATGCTCCCTGATGCAGCCCCCAGCTCACCCTGGATGTGGACTCACCTTCTGTCCTGTCTGCCTCCTTGGCCATGGATGACATGAAAACACAGCTGTGTGTACTGCCATGGCCTTGGGGCTAGTTACCTAGAGTACAATGCTCATTTCTTCTTCAGTTTTCACTTTGCTCTTCCATGATCCTGAAGTCAGTTCTCTATCCGCATGTACTTCTTGTTTCTGTTCCCTCGAAGACTCTCTCTTCCCCACAAATCCATAAGCCCTTCTCTGTTTCCCCTGTAACTTTTCCCGTGCCATGTCCCTTACAATATGTGTTGTCCTTGCAGAGTTCCATGTGTATTTCATATACATTTCCGTGATAAAATGTGAAAAGAGCTAGCCAATGTTATAGACCATTGACATATAGTAAGGAAGAAGAGAAGGGAAAGGAAGAATAGGAGGAAGGGGTAAGGTTGAGGGAAGGGGGGGGTGAAGAGGAGGAGGAAATCTAAATGTACTTTTGCAAAGTAGACCTTTTTCTCATTTGTTTTAATAAAGCATCTCATGTTTTATATATTGGTTAATATACTGAATAAAATTATTTAGCATCATCTTCCTGTTGTGATGAACTATTCCACTTTATCATGATCAGCTAATAAAAAAATTAATGCCCAAGCCATTGAGAATGTAATGTTTTAAATTCCCCAAAGTATTTGTGCCAGGACATACTGTCATGTTGATGACCCTAAGAACGAACTACTTACCTCCACCTGATCAAAGCAGAAACTCAATTCTAAGTTTATAGGGCTGATCCTATGGCCCAGAAGCCCAGGAGATGCGGAGTGACCTAGCGAACATGTATCAGCATCATAACCACCACCATCATCATCATGATAAATATCACGATAAAGAGTCCAGATTATAAATTATACCATGAATGATTGGTGCCTACGACACAGTTAGGAGCCATGCAGACTTTTCTGTAACCATCACAAATATTCTGCAAGGTCAGAATTACAATTCCCAATCTTCTGGCACAGAAAGCAAGGCTCAGAAAGGCTTACATGACCTTCCCAGCTTGGGAGTTGATCCACCCAAGACAGTGGTCTTCCTGGCACCACTGCGTGTACATGTGCAGCGTCCCACCCTGCACTTCACTTCTCATTCTCTACAGAAAGTTTACTGAAACTTGACTTCGTTCTCTGACTGGGGGCCTTAAACTTTACTTATGTATCTAACGAAGTAATGAATGTAGGACATTGATTTGAGGACATCCACCGTGCTAAATCTAGTTGAAATCGGACAGTGTGCATTTTTCTCAAATAAAAATACTAATAAATATACCTTGAACAGATTGTGAAAATAATATAGGTGTTTTAATGTTTGGGGTTTAAAAAATGTGAGTTTTGAATCATAAAGTTTTCTTAATCTTATAAAATTAAGCATCTCCAAATTATAAGTTCAGAAGAGGAATGCTCTTGCAGATTACAATTGACTGTTGGTTTAGAGATTGTCCAAAAGCTGGGGCATTGTGTATAGCCCTGCTATGAAATATATATATATATATGAAGAATATACTGCTGAGGACTATATTCTTCTCTGAAAGGAAGGAAAGCAATATTTAACGCCTATAGGGTGTCTTCTCTCCAAATGACATGTCAAAACTGTAGTTCAGGAACCTTCATGAAAGCCTGATAAAATAGTGATTAACTAAGTAGCGAATAAATGGAAAATTCATTTTTTTTGAAATTTATATTTTAAACTATTTATTCAGCAAATATTCGTAAGTTGCTTTACTACATATAAAATCAGATCCTGGTCTAGAGAGTTTTGGTGTCCTATTAAAAAGAGAGTCTGTGTTCATAAATCGCTGTCCTTTAAAATAGAAAATAAAGTGGCATGTGTTAAAGTTCAGATTAAAAGAGAAATGAAATGATTTCCAGTTAGGAGCATAAAGGAAAGCTTTATAATAGAGGGCAGCTGATTCTTGTAGGAGTGAGATTTAGACCTGTAGGGTTGTTATGGTTTGGCATTCATACTTTTAGAGATGAGACAGACTAATATTATTGGCTGAAGAAAGCATTTTTGTGTATCCAAGAAACATTGGTCGCACAGTGTGCTCTGTGCCACGTACTGCCCTCGATACACTTCTTATCCCAGCAGCCTCCAGTGTAGGGTGCAGGCGTGGGACTGGGGAGAAGGTGGAAGGTGTGGACACAGGCAGAAAGGGACATCAACTACAGTTGACTCTTGAACAACACAGATTTGAACCGTGCGGGTCTACATATAGGCGGATTTTTTTAGATACATGCAATACAATATTGGAAATGTATTTTCTCTTATGATTTTTCTTAATAACATTTTCTTTAGCTTCCTTTATTGTAAGAATGCAGTATATTGTGCATATGACATATGAAATCCATGTTAATCCCCAGTTTATGTTATCAGTAAGGCTTCCAGTGAACCTTAGACTGTTAGTAGTTAAGGTTTTGGGGAGTCAAAAGTTGTAAGCAGATTTTCCACTGTAGATTTTACAAATGGCCAAGGAGTTGGCACCCCTAAGCCCCCTCATGGATGAAGGGTCAGCTAACTTGTGTTCTGTTTAGGAAAAGGGGACGCTATGCCCAAGCCAGAGTAGGAGATAACTCAGATAGGAAGGCCACTACACTGATGTTTAAATTCAGTGTTTTAATTTAGTTAAGTTCAAAGAGCTTTGTGTATATCAAGTCTGCATGACACTTTAAACGGAGAGGTCTTTCAAAATTTCTTTAAGTGAAAGTGGGTACTGGAAGATCTGAAATTTCTGATAATGTCTGCTACTGATTTCCAGTCAAAACGACATTGTAAGTTCATATTTTGAGCCTCATTCAGCTTCAAACACATGGCAGTAAACAGGAAAAACAATATATATGTGTGTATATATATACATGTATATATATATACATATTTATATATAAAAAGAAATTCTCTTTATATATATTCTCTCTGTATATATAGGTATTCTCTTTATAAAGAGAAATTAGAAGGGCTTAGACAGAGTACTCCCTTAAATTTTTAACATACTTAACAAAAGTGTAAATTTTCTCTACCATGTTCCCAGCAAAAAACAATTATGCATCAGAAATTTTTTTCACTTCCACCTTCCTAGTAATTTTTATCTAAAGCCTTATATATTCAATAAGAAAAGACGCAGTTCTTATGATATTTTTATCAAGTCAAGGATTCTGAACTTTCTCATCTTAAGTCTATATTTAGTTTCCTCTATTATTTTTCATTCCATCTGGAGTATATTCACATTCTAATTGCTGTTTTATTGAATTCCTTTGTAATAGCTTTCCTTAAGGGCTTTATACCTTTGTTTGCAAGGGAATCCTCTGGAAAGAAGCTATTACTGCTGTAATAAAATGGGAAACAAACGAGATCATCAACAGAACCCAAACTGACCCTTTGAAAAGTAAACAAACCAGATTGTATTACAAAATAAATAAGCAAGATTGATTAAGAAGAGAAACTGCATGAATAAATAATATGAGTAGCAAAAAAAAAAGTAGTGTAACCATAGATACAGTGGAGACATAAAAGAAAATTTGGTACTATTTTGATCACATTTAAAATTTTAGGAGATGGATCATTTTCTAGAAAAATAGAAATAATTAAGCATGCTCAAAAAAACGAACCAGGAAGCATTATAGAACATTTTTAAAAGAGAACTATAGATATAAATGGATTTATGAGCAATAGATAGTTTACATATAATACAAAAGGTATCAGAGAATAGGAAAGTAAGAAAAGCTGCCCAACTTACATGAGGCTAATACGATATTCACACCAAAATCAGATACAAACAGAAAATAAAATATAAATTTAATTCAACAGAATGTTAAAAATACACTGTAATATTTTTTCTAAAAATCCTTTTTTTCCACTTTCCTGAAAGTGACGGTGGGCCAACATCATAAAAATCCCTCAATGTAATTCTCTGCATTGATTAACAACAACAAAAAATCATGTGGTCATCTCAACAGAAACAGAAAAAGAATTCCAAATTTTAGCATTATTTATAATAAAATTCTTTTTTATTATTTTTTTAAAAATGTGTTTTTTTGTTTATTTTTGAGAGAGAGAGAGAGAGAGAGAGAGAGAGACAGAGCCCAAGTTTGGGCGGGGCAGAGAGAGAAGGAGACACAGAATCCAAAGCAAGCTCTAAGCTCTGAGCTGTCAGCACAGAGCCCGACGCGGGGCTCGAACTCACAAACTGTAAGATCACGACCTGAGCCGAAGTCGGTCGCTTAATTGACTGAGCCACCCAGATGCCCTTATAATAAAATTCTTTTTAAACTAAGGATCAAATAAAAGTTCCTTATCTATTGAACATATCCACCAAAACCATATATCAAACATTTTCCTTATGGATGAAATGTAAGAAGTATTTCCATTAAAGACAGGCACGTGCTAAGATATTCGGTGCCATTGCTCGCATTTAAATTTGTTATTGGAGGTCCCACCATTAAAAGGCAAGAAAAATAAATAAACTGTAGAAGGGTTGGAAAAGAAGAAAAAAATAATTGTTACTATTTGAATATCATATGATTATATAAAAATATGAAAGAGAATTTACAGCTAAGTTATTAAATAAAGAGCATTTAACAGGTTTTTTGGATATAAGATCAATAGGCAAAAATTGAAAATACTTATATACTGTCAGTCATAAAAAACCAGAATACAATAGGAGGAAAAAAGTACCATTCACCACAATGACTGCAAGGAATCTGCACTGTACAAGTATGTGTCAAAGGCCTATAACAACAACCACAAAATTTATCACCTATGAAGGAAAGATTAGAAGATTGGAAGAAAGGGAAAGAATCATAAAGTACATGAATGGCAAAAGTTCAAATAAGAAAGAAGCTCATTCTTCCCAGAGTAATCAATTCAGTAACATTTTTTTTTTTTTTTTGAGAGACATAGAGACAGAGTGTGAGCAGGGGAAGGGCAGAGAGAGAGGGAGATGCAGAATCCGAAGCAGGCTCCAGGCTCTGAGCCATCAGCACAGAGCCCGACGCGGGGCTCGAACTCACAGACCGTGAGATCATGACCTGAGCTGAAGTCGGCCGCTTAACCGACTGAGCCACCCAGGCGCCCCAATTCAGTAACATTTTAATCAAAATCCCAAGAGGGTGCAAGAATTGCCATGACATTTTTAGAAACGATATTTATGCAGGAGTATTTTACTGCCCTTAAAATAAATGAACTAGTATGCCCATATCAACATCGATACATCTCAACCAATCTTCTATGAATAAGCAAGTTGCAGAATAAATACTATATGATTGCATTCATGTAAAATTAAATACATCTATGTGTTAAAAACATGAAAACAAAGATCATAACGCAGCTGTGGGACACTGAGTACCTCCAGTGAGGGAGGGAAAAATGGGCTTAAAAATGTTGAAAATGAATCTTCCAGTCCATTTGCATTTTTTCACAAAGAGAGATCTGTTGAAAGAATGGCAGATGTTAACAGTGGTTAATCTGGGTGTGTGGCTTGAGGGTACATGGCACTTTGATTTTTGTATATTCTGTAATTTTTAATTGAAGTATAGTTGACATACAGTGTTCTATTAGTTTCAGTTGCACAGCATAGCAATTTGTCAATCTCTATACATTACATGGTTCTCACCAGGGTGAGTGTGGTCACCATCTGTCATCATACAGTTATTATGATATTACTGACTATATTCCCTGTGCTGTACATTTCATCCTTAGTACTTACTTATTTTATAACTGGAAGTCTGTACCTCTTAATCCTCTTCTCCTGTAATTATTTCCTGTAATAATTATTGCAGTAGTAATGAATTTCAGGCACAAGTGTGCCCCATTTCCTTTTTGAGTTTAAGTGGTTGGGATGAAGGGGCAGAGAAGAGAGTGGGTTGTATGTCATGACTTCATCCTTTCTCCTGTGGTAGCTACTGGTTTCATCCGGTAACATACAGGCACCATCAACATGGAAGTTCGAATTTAGGTGAGAGCAGAAATCCTGTCAGGGGCAACTTCCTTCTATAGAGGCAAAGACCTGATTATTTCACTGTTCATCAGAGGTTTTGGAGTATGTCCCTTATGCATCTTTTTCTCTGTGGAACTCATTACCTCACAGTCTATATCAGATGATGAAAGTTGCAAGCTGACATTACTGCTAAGACCATGGAAGCTCTATGTGTGATGATTTTTGTTTTTACTTTATGGTATTTCTTCATCCTCTTTTCTTCTTGAACCTTAAGCTCAGTTTCCCCTTGTTTTCCCTATTCCTTCGTTTGTCACTTTTCTCCTTCCATGTCCAAGCGTGAAAAGTAAATCTGACTTATGGCACAAATTTCCCAGCCCCTGGTTATTTCTCGTGTGACTACTTAGTATGGGCCAATGGAGATAAGAGCTTTCAGAGAAAGTCCTCTGAAACCAAGAATTTGTGAGGATGTAAGAGGCTGTTTTTGGAAAACTTATTACATCAACATCGTAGATCAAATCTTCATCAACCATCCATTCTGTCTACTCTGTACCATGAAAGTCTGAGAAGGAATTGGTCACCCATGAAATGGCTTTAACAACTGCTGTCCAAACCAGTGAAATAGATTTCCTTTTAGGGCTATATGGGACACTCATTGTGCTTATTATTGTAAAGTGCCTTAAAGAGCCATAATGTTTGATAAGTATAATGCCAAAGAGACACCGTGTGCATCTGGTAATGGAGCCAGTTCACTCGGGTAAGAGCGGCCCCAGTGGATGGCCCACCCTTTTTATTTCAGTGAACCTTGAAGTTATCTATTATTGCCTAGAGAATAACTCCAAAAGGTAGATATCCAATGGAGATAGAAAGTTTCTTTAAAGATACCATAAGTTTAGGGTGCTTTGGTGACTCAGTCAGTTGAGCATCTGATTCTTGATTTTGGCTCGGGTCATTATCTAATGGTTGTGGGTTTGAGCCTTGCAGTGTGGAGCATGCTTGGGATTCTCATTCTCTCTCTCTCTCTCTCTCTCTCTCTCTCTCAAAAATAAATAAACTTAAAATAAAAAAATATTTTAATATTCCATAAGTATATAATTAATGTTACGAGAGTAGCGTGGAAGCGTGATAAAGTGTAGAGTTTATTTTGAAAGCACAGAATATTTTTGCAGCTTTATAAATGATTTTATTAGTATATCTATAAAATAATTAAGGTCCCCATGGGTCAACTAAATTATTATGTTATACTTCACTACATATTATGGGAGAAAGGCATACTATAGAGATATTCACAACTTTGGGGATTTATAAAGGCCCAGATTCTAATGTTTCTTAGTTGTACACTACAGATTAACTTGCTAATATACCAGTGAAGTTGAAAAAATATTTAAGTAGTCAAGAATCTTAAGGCTTTGTTTTGTGTTTTGGACAAGTTTAAGACTTGAGTAAGAAAAATAAGAGCCTTGTTCTTGACCTGCCTTTGAGATGTCTTGGAACAATTAGCAAATTTCTTCAGAGGCTAAACATAAGTTGGTATTTACATAATTTTATACTAAAAATAGAATTTTTTTCATTATTAAAGAATACCATTTATCCATTATCTTGTAAAACAAGAACTAGACCGGTCGATAATAAACACTGTTTATCACTACCTCATTCTAGATTTTGAGGTATTCTCAGAACCTCACCATGCCTCGGCTTGTCTAAAAAATTGGGAAAATGCTTATTAATTACTGAAACACATCTCTTTGTAGAAATGTTGTGAAAACAGTGTAGAATGCTGGCATGTCAATTAATGCAAAATTCATAACTCTACTCCAGCTCTTAGATGTCATTTTATTTCAGTAGCCATAACTCTTGTTAATATCAAAGACACAGAATGGCGGTCCTAAAAATCTCTACTGTAACCCTTCTAAGAAAACATATACATGTGTCTCTTCCACAGGATTGGTTATAGATCACAGTTTTGGTACAATCAGCAAGATACTGCACTTATTCCAGAAATCTACAGCTGGCTTTTCTTGTTAACTGGACATTTCTGTTGTTGTGATTCCTAAATAGGTTAGATACTTCTCTTTGTTCCTTTCGATATAAGAGATTACAGTGTGAGACATTTCTTTCATTAACTCCTGAAATCCATGTGTGAATATCAAATGCATTATTTGTAATGGGCTCCTAAAGGATCACATAGGGAAACTGTATACTTATCATGGGGATTTATTCTGGTGCTGAAAAACAAGATAGGAAAGTATACCATAAAAAGAAGCATAACTCAATGAATTTTTATGATCTGCAGAGATGGGCAAATTGCATTGCAAATGATAAATGAGTTTTCAGCATCAAGATCTACAAATAAATCATCATAAGTAGATATTTTGATGTATTAATATAAGTAGGAAGCAGCCCCATGGGATGTGGGTGTTATTTTTGGTGGTTGTCCTGGTAAGAGACAGCTAACTTGTTTATGTGTTATTTTGTTCCCTAGAAGTGACTACTCTGAATATTTTAGGGAAGAGTTTATTCCCTTAGAAAGAAGGTTTCTTTGCCCATGGAAGTGGGAAGGGATGCTAATGGATTAGCCCAGTACCAACACATAGTTCAAAGCTGATATTCAACAGAGTTCAGCAGAGTATTCGGGAGGGCTTTTTTCTCTGCCTTTTCCTTTAAAGAAAGTTATTGCATCTAAATGTTCCCACTTCTCTATGAGTAAACTCTGGGTGTCTTATTTTCTACCTGAGTTGCAGACTTCCACATCAAATCTCTCTGTCTTCAGCTTTTCCTAGTCTGATATCATTGAAAGAGTAATGAGCATTCATATGTGTGTTTCTTTCATCAACTCATTCAAAACTGTGGCCTAGAAATTATTAAACAGGAGGGGCTCCTGGGTGGCTCAGGTCATGATTGTGAGAACAAGCCTTGCTTCAAGCTCTGCACTGGGCATGGAGCCTGCTTAGGATTCTTTTTCTCTCTCTCATTTTGCCTCTCTCTGTCTCTCAAGTAAATAAATAAGTAAATAAATGTGAAACAGGAAAAAAAAAAAAGAAGTTTCATCCCTTCATTAACAGTTACTGATTGCGTATAGGTCAAGAAGTATGCAAGAGCCTGAGAAGCCCCTGCCTGCAAGGAGGGTTCCATGAAGTGAGAGAAACAAATATCTAAACTGGCCAATACTATTAGTGATAGTATTAAAGTATTACTCGTATTAATAGTACAACTCTTAGTAATAGTACTATTAATAATAGTATTAACTGGTTATTATTATTAGCATAGTGTGGTATGTGCTTCGTAGGGAGAGGACGAGGCATGTAAACTGGAAGGCACCTTGGGGGCCAAGGATGGGGGGCCAGGAGGAGATAATGCCTGAGCTGAATCTTGAAAGATATAAAGAGCAGGGAAGGATATCCCTGCAACGGAGTGGCACGTGCCATGGCCCATTGGTAAAAGGGAGCACATGCAGGGATCTGAAAAGAGAGAAGTCTGTTGAATGGTCCAGAATGCAACCTCAGGAGCAAAGTGGAAGGAGCTTGACATCTAGAAAGAACAAAAGACTTGGGAGACAGCAAACCTCGTTCTTTTCCCAAACTCCTTTTCCTTAGTTTTGAAAGGAGGATAGTCCTATATCTTCTAGCTGTTTCTACATAGGGAAGGCAGGTAGCAAGAGGCCAGGGTTGTAGCCAGACATGGAGTTCCCATTGCACCTTCAGAACCTGCCATTTGTGAGCCTTCCCTACATGTCTCAATCTCCATGTTCTCGTATGTTAAGCAACAACAACAATAACAAATTACACGATGATATGGCGATGATACCTGCATGAGAGAACGTGGGTGTGTCTGGAGAGTGCAGGATACAGCAAAGGTTCTGAATGGGTAATCGTTTCCTTTCCTTTTCTTTCCTTAATTTGTAAGATGGAGGAATTGATTGGATCGTAATTGGATTGTAAGGATCAAATAAAACCATGCGTGGAAAATAACCAATAAATGAACTTAGATATATTGCATGTTCATTATCTGTGTGTGGGGAATAAGTGTAGAACACCCCTAAAGTCTCACCATTTGTGTAGATACTGGGCTGTCTGTGCCCATCTGCCCTTCTCTACTTTTCTGCCCCGTGACCCCAAACCAGTCATTCCCCTGCAGTTGCACCTCCTGTATGTGTTCCCAGAAGTGCCAGGCTTTTTTCTGGCCCCTACTGAATGATTAGGCCTGTTTCACCCGCCCACTGGCCTCTCCTCTCTCCCTAATGCCATTGCTTCTTTTTGCTCTAACATACCTTACCTGTGCAATGGGTCGACCTCCGTAGTAGATATGTCTCCAGAAGCTTCATATTTTTAATTTAAATGGCATGACGGCCTCAGAAGCACATGCTTGCTTTAATACATAGCCTCTTGCCTACATATTCAGCTCTGAGCTTCCACGGCCCCTGTGACTTATCGCACACTATGGAGAGACAATCTCCCTCGCCTCTCCTTACCCCCTTCATCATGTTTCAGGTAAAACCAGGATCACTTCTACAGTGGCTATCAGGCTGTATGTAATGAGCTCATCATCTCTTTGATCTGGAAATGAAACCACTAGCCTGGGACTTTTGGGTGCCTCTAACCCCCAGAAAAACCCAACTAACCCCACTGATTGAAGCCCAGGGTCTTCCAGAAAATGACTTGGCTTCTCTTCGTTTGTGTCTTGCACAAGGATACATGCAATCTCCCAAACACACGCTTTCATCATAGAAAGATGTCTGGAACGGAAGCTGAAAATCAGTTGCCGGGTAGTTTGGGGAGGATACATACTCAACCCTAATGTACTTGGGCTGCCTCGTGGCCTATTTCCATACAGCGCAATAGCCTTAAATAACCTACAACTCCGCCTTCAAAAAGTAACATAAATCTTTCTTAGTCTCTTTAAAAACATGATAGGAGATCACCCGTCATGACAGGTAGCAAGACCCTCTAGAAAACCCCTCTCCCCTGCAGTGACTGTGCTGTAATTGCCTGTGGGGGAAAGGGGCCTGCAGTGGGGCTGCTGTGGCAGAGAGAACATCTGGCCTCTCATTATTTTTATTCACTGCACCGGAAAACACCAAACAGAGCTCTCTTCTGCCTCTTTCACCTCCTCCTTCTATCTTCCAAGATCTACTCATTCTCTAGGCAGAGCCCTGTCTTGTTTTTAAACAGTAAATCAGTGTAGCCTTTTGGGTTCCTTCACTTCTGAATCTCGAGGCCAAAGAAGCAGCATGATAAAGACCAGGGGTTGGCAAAGGTTTTTTGTAAATGTTTCAGGAGACTTGTGAACTATATAGGTCTTTGTTTTTGTACTTTTCTTTATTTGTTTGTTGCTACCCGTTAAACTGTGAAAATCATTCTTATCTTAGGGCCGTATGGAAACAGTCTTCACACTGCATTTGGGCCAGAAGATGCTGTTTTGTAATCCTTGGTATCAGCCATAAAAGCACCAGTTCTGCTTAGACTGAGTAAGGAAGTCTTAGAACATGTCAGGTATAATACAAGAAGCTATCTTATACTCCCTTGTCCTGTCCTTGGGGCAGCGTTATGAGACATACTGAATGGATCCACTATTCAGAAGCCGATGATGGGGGTGTCCTCCCTAGCACCCCTCAGGCCCTTGCTCATCTACTGTCCAGATTTTCGTCCCCGCTTACCATTTACCTCTGTGTGATGTAAAGCATACAGTTGAACTTCTCAATCTTTAAAACTTCATTCTCATAATCTATAAAAAAGATAATATTATTGCCTATTATAGAGTTTTGGGTGTTTTTTCTTAATAAGGATGAAATAAGCTAATATGTAGGCATTGTCTGATGCACCCTATAATCCTGTATTTTCCTTCTGCATCAGCTTTATCATCATTATTTCAGTGGATCAAGTTATTGGCTCCTGTTCTGTCACTTGCTGTTGGTCTTTGTAAGCACTTGCTAGCCATATGACCTTGATCAAGGCCTTTATGTACTTTGCTAATATAGTCTTATTTCTTATTAAGAAAATTGAGTGATAATAGCATCTTAAGATTATCCTGAGGATTCACTGAGGAGAGCCAGCAAAAGTCAAATAAACACACAAACTTAAGAAATAATAACCACTTATTCGCTAGTTTGTGCCTCACTTCATTCTGAGGTCTCCACTTCTGTTATCGGGTGTGGCCACTAGGGTGAAAGCCCTTGAAAGAAGCGAGGCGCTACACAAGGCTGAGTTTATTGCCTTTGCTGAATGTACGTGAAAGGAGGCTCCACAACCCCAGATCTTGCTCTTGACTTTCATCTTCTCACACATTTCTTCATGCAGGTGGCTCCAGGCTTGCATACTCCCTTGAAACCTTGTTCCCATCGTGAAGTCCAAGACCTAATGCCTAGTGGTGGCTCTTATCTTCACAAGAAGATCTTTTCATTTAGCTTGCGATTGTCCATATGAAAATTACCTGTTTTGTGATTTATCTGTCAACAAAAAGAAAATCCCCTTGGCATATTTTTGGTCAACCTTTACTTTCACAATAGAGCCACCAGGGACCAATTCACTGATATGAAAGAGGAAGTGATTTCCTAGGCTTGCATGGGTCAGAGTTTGATCAGAGAAGCAGATCTAATTGACACTGTAGAGAATAAGAGATTCTTATAGGGATTGGACTTTATACACTCAGGGGGCTAGGTAAGCAGCCTGTGTGGGGCTGCTATTTCTCTGGTGCCAGAAGTCTGCGTGGAAAGCTGTGAGGAAGGAAAGATAGATGTGGAGAGAGGGACGCAAGGACACAATGGATGGCTGGAACTCATGAGGACAGCCCGAACACACATTGCTTTCTCACATTCCCTAAGCCTTCCACTTCAGTGACAGACTCATCTATTTATAGGAAAAGCTGGCATTCTTTCCTCACAGCACTAACCACACACAACAATGTCCAGCGGAAACTGAGTTTGCTCAGTACTGACCAGCTCCACGGTCAAGAAGCATTTCCGACATCGTCAGGAAGTATAGGGTGATCCACAACGTGAACTCTGTTTTCCCCAACTCTTCGCCCAGAGATTTTCGCACAGTACTCTTCTGCCCCCGAATCTTCTCCTCTACAAACTGGAAATGGATAACGCCTTCCTCATAAAGTGACTCCCCAAGAGAGTGTTTATAAAGCACCCCCAATAATGCTTGGCCTTCTAAAAAGTGCTAGCTCCTTTTCCTTGATGTCTCCTCAGGTACCGAGAAAATATAATTAATAAGAAAGGTAAATCTTTTGAGAGGGAGAAGAAAATATATTGTATTCCTCAAGGCAACTGGGATTGATTTGGAACCAACCATCATTTTGTATTTCCACTCCACCGATTCCCATTACTAGGAGGCGTAACGGACAGTCAGTGACAGTTTCACCAGACCAATTTAGAATCTGGCTTTAGCTCCCGTATGTGGAGTGGGAGAAATGTGCTATTCCATATGGAAGAGAGAGGAATGGGGAGGAGGGACTCATTTGATTACCGTCAGCTCACGGCCTACCTGACACCACTGGACGATTACCCAGAATTATTCTGTGACCAAAATAAGTTGATTAAAACCAGAGTCCTGCCGATCAAGTGAAATTAAACCACACAGTGTGATATTAATACTAGGCTCTTTCCCTGTGGTATGTTGCATAATAGAAACGAATGGAAAAAGTATATATTAAGACAAATAAGTAAAAATAAATTGATGCACTGTGCAAAAAGTTGGCCCAGGGGAGCCCAGAGTGAAAGGAGATACTGTCAGAGTTGCTAGTAGTGCATTTTAATTGATAAAAAGGAAATGGGAAGGAAGAGAAATACATCAAAGGAAGATGAGATAGTGCTATAATTTTATGAGGTTGGTGTTTTATGGGATAAGGAATTCCCAGGGAAAGGTATTTAAAAGAAAGTAAAGTTAAATTTATCCTTGGCTGACTCACTCAATGAAGGATTGCAGGAGAGCAAATATTTGTATGCCATCCTTTTCTGGATGCTCCTTCTCCTGTCTCTAAAATATCTATGGCACCTGCCATCTGTACCTGTAATTTGAGCACAAAATTCTTTCGCTCTCTTAATTTGAGCACAAAATTATTTCACTGTCTTTATTGTTCCTTCATTCTCTCACAGAGTATGTCTTTATAGTCCTTATTCCCCAGCATGTAGCAGTCTGAACAAAAAACATGACCAGCCACTGCCTCTGTAAAGAATATATGCTTTCACATGGGTCCCGACTCAGAGAAACAGCTGAGTCTCCCAATGGCTTCTTTGTCTTTCTTCACCGGGCTAGGTGACCAGGGTGACTGACCCATCTTGTGCTTTGGCAGATATTACACTTAACATGCAGCTCTTCAGTTTCCATTTGGTGGTCATAACCCCCAGATTCTTCTGTCGCTCTGGTTCTCAGTGAGAAGGTGACCTTGGGATTGCCATTGGAGGCGTTGTTAACCATGGCTTGTATTGATTCCTTTCTGTTACCCCAAGTGCTTCTCTCACAGGGAATGAGGTGAGATAGTTCTTCAGTGGTGTCAGTTTTGTTTGGGGATCCCTAAAATATTGCCCTGTTCCTTTAGTTTCTTGGAGCATGCTATTTTAAATATGACAGAGTTTCTCCCAGGTTGAGTCAGATAATATTTAATTGATCCCACATTGTGTTACATAAAAAAAGATTTCTTCCTTGCCAGAAATCAACATGTTTCATGGAAGAAGCCTGGGCAATTTGACTTTCTTCTACCTCAGGATGAATTTTCTGTCCCGAGAGAGTTTGAGTGCAAATTTCAAAGTTTTGCCCCTTTTTCTCTCAGGACCTTCATGGTCTCGTCATCTACACAAAACTATTAGAAATCATTTAGCTACCCTGGTATGTGTAGATCTTCATCAATAATTGATTTCTCCAGCAATCAGACTGTAACTCTGTCATCTACTTTTTTTTTTTTATGGTTTCATGTCATCTGGCATGGTACAGTGTGGAGTAGTTGTCATTCAGCTCGTATTTATTGAGGCTCACTTTGTGCCAGACTAGTGCTGGGTAGGTATCGATGAATAAAACAAAATGTTCGCTATCATTACTGACTTTACAAACTTGTACAAGAAAAGAGAAAATCAAACAATAAATATATAACAATAAATTGGGGTAAGTGCTATAAATGAAAAGAATCTTTGTCATGATTATATAAGAAAGACGATGTCAGGGACTAACCTGGGAAGAATATCTAGAAATATTTCTTTAAAGAGTCTGAATATAATCCAAAATTTGAAGGATAATCCAGAAACAACCATACAGAGGGACTGGAAGTTAGGAAGTTAAGATAATTCAGTCTTTATCACCTTGATGCTCTGAAACCCCAGGATGCACCTGTTGGCTATGAGGAAGGTAGATATTTTGAGAATTGAAATAACATCTTTAAATCCATAGAAAATAGTTGAGTACATTATAGCAGCTCTCTTGGTGACATTTTTACCACATGTGAATGTTGTGTGCTTGGCTGAAATGTGGTCCTCAGCTGTTATTTAAAAGTCAAGTTTTTGCCTTTATATGGAGTGGCCTGAAGTTGTTGGGTGAGTGGCCATCTGGTAGCCTTTGCAAGCTGGGTATTGAAAAGGCCAAGTGGGAATGATTTTTGATCTGCTAGATGAGAATTTTCCCATGAAGACGGACTCAGAAAGAAAGGTATGCCAAGCAGAGAAAAGGGCATGCTCAAAGCTACAGATAGTGGAAAGAACATGGGATGTTGAGAGAATTAAGAAAACTTTGGTGTCACCTGGAGAACGATGTGGGCTATGAGGCTGAAGAAGTGTGTGAGGGCCAGATTGTGAAAAGTTACATGGGCCATGTTGAAGAGATTGAACTTATTAATCTTATGAGCAAGTCAGAGCCAAGGGCAATTTTTTTTAATTTCTTGAAATTTCATTTTAACTCCACAAAATAATGAGTCTGAAAAAGAAGAAAATTAAACATAAAAGAACTGAAAATGGATTGTTCACGTTTTTATTCAATTATTTAGCTAGCTTCTTGAGTTAAGCAATGATTCCATAAAAGTGGCAAACTCTTTGTTAATCTCCACAAGGCATTAAAAAGTTCCCATGACTCTTTCCTGATCAAAAGTTCTAGCCTCTTGGGAAGAGCTCCTCATTTATAGCTGCTTAGCATCATATTATGATGGTTTATCATGGTAGCAAGATGGTCTCTGTAGTTTCTATTAGAGAGTTTCTTCTACTACTACTACTACTACTACTACTACTACTACTACTACTATTACCACTGCTATTACTAAAGTATAGTTGACACGCAATGTTACCTTAGTGTCAGATGTACAACATAGTGATTCAACAACTCTATGCTCACCACAAGTGCGGCTACCATCTGTCACCATACAACGCTATTACAATAACATCAGGTATATTTCCTATGCTGTGCCTTTTATTCCCATGATTTATTCATTTCATAACTAGAAATGTACCTCCTCTTCATCCATTTTGCCCATCCCGCATACACCTCCCCCAGTGGCAATGTTCGAGTCAGTTCTGCTTAAAATTAAAAAATACGGGGGCACCTGGGTGGCTCAGTCAGTTAAGAGTCCAACTTCGGTTCAGGTCATGATCTCACAGTTTGTGAGTTCGAGCCTCACGTCGGGCTCTGTGCTGACAGCTCAGAGCCTGGAGCCTGCTTCAAATTCTGTTTTCCGCTTTCTCTACCCCTCCCATGCTCATGCTCTGTGTCTCTCTGTCTATCAATAATAAAAAAATGTTAATTTTTTTAAATAAATAAAATTAAATAATACATAATTTTTGGAGGAGAGACAGGAGTGGCAAAGAGGTTATTATAGTCACCCAGGCAAGAGAAATTGAGGACCCAGTTCTGGCAGTGAGAAGAGATGTCAGGGATACTTCCGAAGTAGAAATCACTGTTTGATGAGAAGAGATGAGAGAGGAGATGGGTGTGGCACTGAAGTGTTGGCGGCAGAGTAGATGATGGCGCCATGAAAAGGAGATGTGGGAGAGTCACCTTGCTCCCGTTGGACTGATCCTCCCTCTTCTGTACTTTTCTAGCACAGACCTTCTCTGCAATGAACATCTGCTTACATGTTTGCCTCTCTTGGTTGACTGGGAGCTCCTCAAGGGCAAAAATGCTTTATTTATCACTGAATCCCCAGCACAGCTGGCAAGGCATATTTGAGCAGTTCAGTAAATAGTAACTACGATTATTATTTGGCTTTCAATGGTTGCGTTTTAGTGAATGCATGGGATAACACACTTTTGACAGTATAATGGTGAGTTCTGAAGGCTCCAAAGAGAAGGATGGGCAGTTGATTGAGAGAAATGGCTTTGACTCTTTAGGTGAATTTCTTTTAAGGAGAAGAAAAGTGATAGCTCCTAAGGGAAGGAGAAATGTAATATGTGAGGGGACACAATAGCTGACCTACTTTGGGTCCATTGCTGAAAGGCAGCCATGGGAAAGGTTTGAAAGCAAGAATAACACAGGAAATGAGTTCTGAAAGTCCAGCCTTCTCAGTTGGGTCATCCTTAGCCCTGGATACACAGAGAACCTTTGCATAAAGAACATATAACTTTCTTAGATGTTATAGAAACTTTGGAATTAACCTCAGCTATACTTTTCTCCACTTACATCCTTTTTTTGTTAGACCCCTATCCCTTAGTTAGGGAATACCACTGAATGTAAGGCTTGAATATAACTTTAATGAAAATGTTAATTTGGCCTGCTGAGGGTTTTTACATTTTTTTAATGGTTGAACAATATCTTCTAATGATCAGACTTCAATTATTTGCTTAAACCATTATTTGCATAAGGTTTTTTTTGAAACAATGCTAAGGCACATAAACAGAATTCTTAGTTGAAAATTCAGCATTTGTGTTTATTTCCTGAATATTTTTATTTGCAATAAGTGAAGCACGGCATAAAAGCAATTAACAATTTTAATTAAGGAATGATGTTTTTCTAATAATCCAAATGCTGAGTGTTGAGCTTTATTTTCTTCTCTTGGTTGCTTTGTTTATATTAAGTATTTTATGAACTTGAGATTTGAGAGGTAAATGCATTACATGTTTTTACTCTTGTAAGATAGCTTCGCATATCAGCCATGGTCTTGACATCTTATCAGCTTTATTCCTTTTTTTAAAAAAATGTGACTGTGCCTATTTGTTTATTTCTTGGTTGCCATGCAATTCCATTTAAGCAACTTCTGTGGGTCTAGTATTGGACACACCATGAAAAGGTAAGTTATTCTATGTCTTAGAATTCTAGAGTTGGAGGACATAGGTGGGTAAGGAATAACAAGGGACTCCTAAGAACTGAACTATATGAGAAATAAGGTTGTCCTTTCCAACTTGAAATATCAGATCAACTCTTGGACCATTAGAAATAGGCAATCATCTTAAGGAGAATGAATGCCCCATAAAGTAGTGAAGACTTTATTGAGGCATCAATAGTTGTATATAATACACATTTACTGAGATTTATAGGAAAGACAAAGAATGGTAAGTAATGAAAGTTTAGATGAAAAGAAAGGCCAGGAGCTGAACATTGGCACTGACTCTTTAACACTGTCCTTAGAAAGGAGTTCCTGTCCCAGCCTCTATGAAAACAGTTCCCCTTGATGGACAGACCCTCCCATGGAGATGAATACATTCAGACAGGTGCTTTCAGCATCTGATGTCATAAAAGATTTAAATCATTCAATTCCCTTTGCTTTGAGTTTATGCTTAAGTGAGCTTTGATTAAAATATAGCTTTCCTATAGTTTGTCTGTAAGAAAAAAAATTTCAAGGTAGGCTGACAAGAACATTCATTATAGATTAAGAACTTTATATACCTCAGTCTTTTATAAATCTAGTCTGCATAAATCAGGTACTCAAACCCAGCACTGATAAGAGGGTTTCTGCACTTGCAAAGTGAGAAGCCAGACCCTGATTTATAGTGAAATCTCCAAGGCAGCGTACCTGCCTACCTCTCATCGAGACAGACCAACCTCATTCTCCACTATTGGGTGAATTTCTATAGATCATTCAGTAGGATGTGTCCTTACCAAACTCTGCATATTACAGTGGAGGAAATGAAAGCTCAGACTGTGAAAGTGACTTGACAGAGGTCACATGGAAATTTGGCTTTTTGCCAGGTATCTGTTCCATCCATTATATGATATGGCCTCATAATACACCATAATCTTTGTAAAACTGAGGAAACAATTCAACAAATCTTATCTAAATCTTAGGGGGTGAAAAAAGCCTTATTTGTTAGTCTAATCCCTACTCTGGTACCTCAATGAATGATGGAGCTACATGCCATTTAGTTCACCCTGTATTCTTTTTCTTCTTTCTGATGGAGTCAGGATCTGGAAAATTCCTACACCATCTTTGGAGACTCACCCCATTTGTTACTTCCGATTTCAAAGCCTTCTAATATCTCTAGACCAATCCAGTAGGATTAGTTATCCCTCTTCTGCCCCATTCATATCTCTAGTCTGTACTTCTCACATGCTGTTAAATTGCTACATACCTATATTATTGCCCCATAAGATGCAAAGTCGTCTAAGAGAATAACCACGGTTTGTTCACCTCTGCATCACAGCATCTGCCTCTTACTAATATCACAGTAAAGGAAGAGACAGATCGGAAGAAAGAGGGAAAGAGAGAGGGCAGGAGAAAGGAAAGACACTCAAGTACATCTTTCACAGGGAGAGGCTTCTGTTTTCTCAACAGGAGCTACTAAGATCACACGAGAAGGAGAAGAAGCAGAAAATGTAGGCAGAACTGCATCTCAAAAGGACTTTAATTTTCAAGGCTGATGTGGAAGAGCCTGAGCTATTTTCTCTTCCCGTTACCTTATGCAATATGAATACAATTATAAATTATTAGAATTTTCCTTCACATGCCACAGTGGATTTAAATAATAATATCTTTAGAATGCTGGAGGCACGGGGGAGGATTTTTGCTCGTGGTTACACAGATGCTAATAAAATAACTATCTTTTCGCCAAAGTGACCTGACGTCAAAACTGAAGGGTAGTCAGTTCCAGTGGTAACTGAGATGCTGCATCAGTTGAACAGATGGAAAGGAATCAAAGTCTATGCTTGAGAAGAAGAGGTCCTTATGACATTCAGTGTCAGAGACAACAGTGGATGTTAACCCAGCAGAGCTAATTCTATGGTGGGAGTGAAATATTATTTAATCAGCAGTGCTTCATACATAATTCAATTAACTGCCTTCACTCATCAGTATTAACGAGAACGGGAGCCTGGATTAATGTGCAAGAGCCTCATGAAGGAGCTCCCAGCCTACCTAAATGCTGCCAAAACTTAATAAAGTCCTGCCAATCAAATTCTGGTATCTGGACCCAGCGCATCAGTGCACTGATATTACAAATTATCCCAAGCACTTCTCATTGTCTCCTAATTCTTTAATTATGCTGATCCCTGCACTAAAATGTTTAATTAGTGTATGGGGGAAAACTAGTGAGATTGCCTGACGCTTCCTTGCCTGTTGGTATTTAGTGTCGAGTAAACAAAATCGAATTTTATTGCAAATAATTTAAAATGGCAAGTTCTGCTTTTTTTCTGTCTGTAAATCTCAGTAATTGAATAGGAGACAGCGAGTGGGTTTTTTTTTTTTTTTTAACAAACTAAAAGGCTGTTTTGATCTTGAGAGGATATTGAAGATGCCGGAATACTGGATGCACATGTGTCCATTACCTGGCCATCTTTTCGTTTAGCTTCTGAACTTCAGGAACCTTAGTTTTGTCCCATTCTCCTCTGAGTCAGGGACTGGAGAAGAATAAGGGATACTAACAAATGAGGAACCAGGGCCATTTGAAAGAACTGAGAGATTGTCGTTACTCTGGATTTTTTTCGAGATGAGTAAATGAATACCAGCCTGCATATCATGGTCAAGTTTCTGTTTTAGACACTTGGTAAAGGACCATGCCTAAAGTGTTTTTGAGACAATGCCTGAAATCAGAGAATGAATGGCAGTCACTCCAGCCTTTATAACATGTGTTTAATATATAAGTTTTGTGTGTTGGCTATGTATTGGGAACTGGGCTAGGCTGTAGGTAGATCAGCCTAGCTGATTCAGATCGCAAAAAAAAAAAAAAGAAAAGAAAAGAAAAAGAAAAAGCATAACTCTACTGGAGGGGACAGATAAATGTGCAGAGAAAAGTAATGGTGACAATGATGATGGTGAGGACAGTGAAGGTGATGGTGACGATAGATCCAACTGTTGAGCAGGTAGTTCGTTATCGGCCGCATTATATGTTTTATTTTACTTAATCCTCATAAGCCTGTAAGACAGACCTTGTAACTCCATTTTTACAGGAAGTAAAAATGAAACTTACAGATATGACAAGACAGCAGTTGCCTCAGAGGGAGGAGGAAGAGAACAGGGTTGAAAAGTTTATGACCGTATCTGAAGCATTTATAGATCTCTACAAACCAGAACTTGAACAATATGAGAAAAAGTCAACATCCATGAAATCTGACTGGTAGAGACATGGAGGTTTTCCTTCCCTGTGTGTTTCAAATGTTCTATAATAATAACACCCACTTTGTAAGGAAGTGAGGTCAGGTCTGTGACAGGTAGGACCGAAGGGTAGAGCTAGAGTAGTGACCCAACTGTGAGGTTCATGTATAGTTTTCCAAAGACATTGGGGCTTTCCAAAAAAGCCTTTATCAAGCACCTGTTTGTTCTGGCATTGTATTAGATACCCAAGAAGGAAAGTGATATGACCCAGACCCTATCTGTTCACAATATAGTGTTGGCGACTAACTAAGTAAAGTAGAGCATTTGCATACAAATACTGTTTAGCCTGAAATGCATCTGAAGGATAAATGCCTCTTGGATGGGGGTGGTATAGAAATGTGTGGTTGGCCATTGAGAAGTCTAAAATACTGATACTATCAAAGCCTCAAAACTCCATAGTTAAGTAAGAAAGGATCACAGCGGAATGATAACGTGATCTTATTCATTGGGTGCCAGGCTCTGCCTTGTATTTTTTCGTATCTTTTATTTTCAGTTAATGTATTAGAAACTCTAGGCAGTAAATAAAAATGCCACATTATTATTAGTGAAACCTGAGGCTCATAGTAAACTTGTCATCCAAGTTTACACATTTAAGAAAAGTAAAGTGCAAAGAGTCTGGGTAATTTGCCCAAGAGCACACAGCTTTTGAGTGGTAGAAGGTATATCATACCAGAGCCATCTCTACACCTGCTCAGAAAGGAACAGAATCCTCTCCCTCTTTGTGGGGTCTGCCATTGTTGGAGCAGATATCGGGGCCATCTGTGAGGCAGGTGGTTCTCCTGACTTGGCAGCATCTCCTTGGAAAAGCAGCTGAATGTTGGCAGCCAGCGTGAGCATCTAGCAAAAGGGCACACAGTGCTTCTCTACCTACAACTCCATGTCCTGGAGAGAGTTTTGGCCACTTCAGTGTGGTAAGGTGAGAAACAGGGAGCCAAAAGTGCCAAAAGAAGAAGAAGTGGTCCCTTTCCAAAGGCCAGACATGGTAACTGAGAAAATATAAATGGAACTAGGCTGATTCAATCAGAACAAAAAGCAGGAGAATCCGAAAAGGTCAATACTGGATGTACAATAAAAATTATCAACTGGAGGGGCACCTGGGTGGCTTAGTCAGTTAAGCGTCCGACTTCAGTTCAGGTCATGATCTCATGGTTCGTGGGTTCGACACCTACATCAGGCTCTATTCTGACAGCTCCAAGCCTGGAGCCTTCTTGAGATTCTGTATCTCCCTCTCTGTCTCTCAAAAATGACGAAACGTTAAAAATAAATAAATATAAATAAATAAATAAATAAATAAATATCACCTGGATATCAAGAAGATGGTTGTTTGGATTTGGAATCATTCAGTCTTCTTACCTTCTCTCTTAAATCTCCTACTTACTTTATGGTCATTTCATTAGTTTTCACAACTTCCGCTCATAGAACTCAGACCAGTTAGACTACCAGTGAGACAAAATGTATCTTCTAAATATTTAGGAAGAAACAGTTTCTTAAGCAAAAAATTGTGTTTGGACGTTTTCCACAACTTTCATAAATATGAAACCCCATTTGTTACTTCCAATTTCAAAGCCTTCTCAACTTCCCCAGGCATTAGTCACTTTGCTTAATATTAATGGGAAATAATAGAGATAAAATTGGTGTTTGGACCACCACCTACCACAATTACACTGTATCCACTCGTTTCCATAAGATGGGGATTATTAGTAATGGAAGCATGCATGACAGACACTACAGGGCATTTGGTCCTGGAGGGAGTCCTAGTGGAACTAGGAGAACTCCTTCCTTTCCTTCCAGAAGCATTTAGTATATTATACAGGTGTTATGAAGCAAAGGTGTATAACATATAGTATACGTCCTTGAATTGCTGGATGTTTCTCAGATAGAAGACAGACGTGCAAACAGATAATTGTTGATTAAGGCATAGGACTCTGGAGCACACTGGTTTCAAATCCCAGCCTCACCAATTACTTGGTAACCTTCAGCGCTTAGACCAAGGTGAGTCCTGAGTTGGGTGATCTTGGGCACATTACATAACATTTCAGTGCCTCTGTTCTCTCCTCTGTAAAATGGGCATGGTAGATCTTCTAAAGTTTTGGCACAAGGTAACCAACACATAATAAATGCTGTTCGGAGAAATGATGGAGATGAAGAGAGAAAGAATAGTGACAGGAAATAGGTTAGGGAACTGCTGCAGATATTCTAGAGGAAGATCGAGTTGAAAATATACAGTCTTCTATTCAGCATGTGGTCCATAGGTCAACATTGTTTGAGAATTTGTTAGAAACAGATTCTGGTTCAGTAGACGCAGGGTGGGGACTGAGGGGCATTTCTTACAAGTTCCTCAGTGATGCCAGTGCTGCTAACCTATAGACCATACTTTGAATAGCAGAGATCTAGAATCTCACTGTCCAATACGGTAGTAACTAGCTACATATGGCCATTGAGCCCTTGAAATGAGTGTGAGTTGAAATGTGGTACAATTGGGAGAGACACCAGACTTCAGAGACCAGAGAAAAAGATGAAATAGCTCATTTATATTTTTATTGATTAGGTGTTGAAATAGTAATCCATCGGACAACCTGGGTTAAATAAAAGTGTTATTAAAACTAATTTCATCTGTCCCTTTTAATGTTTTTCAGTATGCCCACTACGAAATTTTAAATGATACATGTAGCTCCCATTGTGTTTCTATTGGACAGTGTTGCTTCAGAACATTTTATCAACACGGTTTCCTATAACGTGTGCATCTCTAAGTATTTTTACCTAGGAACTGACCTTCCTGGGAAGGCAGACATGAAGAATGTATACTCTTGAGTAAGAGTAAGGGGCCTGATATTTTTTAACATAACTTTTATGGTCTCGTTTCTTATTACTATGGTGTTGCTATCCTATTGCAGAACAGTTCTGGAAGATAGAGACAGAAAAACCGAAATAAAATCGCCCACAAACCCGCTGCATCAAAGCAACCACTGCTAACATTCTGTTTTATATTTGCTCAACATTTTTCTGCATCTTAAATACGCTTTTAATCTTCTTTTATGAGACTCTTTCTTCACTGGTCCTCTGGAAACCATCCTGTCTTGAATTTTTCCTAGCTCGCCAGTTGTTACTTTCCATTTTCTCCCGTCGTGTCTCTTCATCCTCCCCACCTGGACTTGAAGGTTTCAAACGTTTCTCAGAGTTAATGTGTCTAAGACCCAATTCCTGATTCTTGATTTCTGTCTCTTACCTAGACTTTCTTGTGAGTGTGTGTGCGTATGTGTGTGTGTGTGGTTACCCTAAAGTTCACCAGATACATTTCTAATTAGTCCTAGTCTACTTTCAAGTAACAAACACATTATTTTGACCAAGCTGTTATTTAACGTGATTAAGAAGAAGAAAAATGAAAGATTTTATTTTACCTTCATTTGTTCCTCTCTGACACTCTTCCTTTCTTTATGTATTCTGAGTTTCTGACCTGTATCATTTTCTTTTTTTCTAAAGAACTTCTTCGAGTATTGTTTGCAAGGCATATCTGCTGGCAACAAATTCCCTCAAGTTTTGTTTTCCTTTCGAATTTACATTTTTTGGGGTATTTGTGCTTTATTCCCCTTTCTTAATTAGCTTGGTGAATAGTTAATCTATTTTTGTATTTTTATTGTTGCTATTTCTTTGTTCCCATAGAACAAATTCTCAGATTTAGTCCTCAAATCTGTTTCTGTCTTCTACTTTCTCATTTTCTCATTATCTGCTTTTAAGATTCTCAATAAATGTCTTTTGAATAGGTTTTTCAGTAAATCTTTTCATGTTGTCTACTTTTTGCTCTTTTTGTATCTTCTTAGGTTATGATTTATTCATTGAATTTTCTAGACTTTCTCTAAGTGAACCTTATGATATACTTTATAGGTCAAATATGTAGTATTTCAGTCATTTTATAGATAATCTTCAATGAGTTTAATTTCCTTTTTGATATAAGAACAGTTAGAGAGATTTAATTCCGCAGAGCTTGTTGTTTCTGTTTTAACCAGTTATACATTAAAAAATTTATTTAGGGGTGCTGGGTGGCTCAGTCAGTTGAGTGTCCAACTCTTAATTTTGGCTGAGGTCATGATCTCGTGGTCATGGGATTGAGCCCCACATCAGGCTCCTTGCTGAGCATGGAGCCTGGTTAAGATTCTCTCCCTCCCTTTCCTTCTGCCCCTCCCATCCCCCCGCTAAAAAAAAAAAGAAAAAATGAAAAAATATATAAGGTATTTGTGGTCTAAAACATATAATAAATTTCTGCAAATCTTCCATGGGTACTAAAATCGAAAGTATTTGCAGAATGTAGAATTATACATACACACAAACACATACACATATTAGATCAATTTTTTAAACTAGGTTATTTACATGCTCCATTTTCTCCCTTTGTTTTGTTTTCTTATCAAAAACTGATAAAGAAATACAAAATTCTCCTCTAATACATTGTTTCCTTAACTTTGTCCCTAAAACTTCTCTGTATTCTCTGTCATTTTGCTTTAGATATTTCAGTGCAATGTTATCTAGTACCTAAAAGTTCATAACAGCCATGGTTCCAATTCCGACTTTATCTACAAAATTATCTCCTCTTTCAGCGCAGTGCTTTAAATCCAACTTGGTTTGCTTTTCATATTGTGACTTTGACTTTCTTTTTGCTTGCATTTTGCTTTGTGTACTTTTGTCCAGTCTGTTAGTCCCTGAAATTGTAAATGCTATTATAGGTGGAGGGATGGATGTTTTTTGTGAAAGAATGCAGTGCTTCCATTATGTTAGCCACCCAATGGATCCAGAAGCCACTAACGGTTGAGAAGTACCAGAATAGAATAATTTGGGGAAAGCTAATTGAAAGGAAATAGCTATTATTGTCATACTAATCATAGTCAATGCTCTTGTAAAGACTTTAGGTTGGGAATGTTTGCCAAGAACAAAAGTCAAGGCTCACCTACCAAAGCAGATGAGGAAGTTCTGCAACCCTGTTATGTGGCGAACTTCTTTCTCCCTCTCTGAGCTCTAGGCTTTATACACCCAACGGGCTGTTTCTGCTTTTGATGTAATTGATTTTGTCTTCACCCTCACCCATCAGTCCAATGTCTTTCTGCTGGGGGTGATATTTTGTTTCACCTACACATAAACCTCCTTTTCTTAATCATCGTTCACCATATTCCAGTCACAAAGCTCCTATAATAATGACAGCACCCAATAATCTAGGAGAACATGACAACACATCTGCCCATGAAAATTGTCCTACAAAATATTATTTTGATCTTATAGTAAAACGAACCACACAGCCAGTGAATGTACTGCTAAATATTCTTGATTTGTTGGCATAGCTTAAAATATATTATATATTTATGTATATGTGTGTGTGTGTTTATACAGTAAACCCTCGAACAACATGGAGGTTGGGTTAAGGATGCAAATGCTCCCCAGATCTGTGCGTAAATTTTAACTCTCCCCAAATTTAACTACTAATAGCCTACTGCTTACCAGAAGCTTTACCAATAACAGAAATAGTCAATTAATGCATATTTGTATGTTATATTTAATATAGACTGCATTCTTACAATAAATTAAGCTAGAGAAAAGGAAATGTTATTAAGAAAATCTTAATGGGGCGCCGGTTGAGCGTCCGACTTCGGCTCAGGTCATGATCTCACGGTCTGTGAGTTGGAACCCCGTGTTGGGCTCTGTGCTGACAGCTCAGAGCCTGGAGCCTCCTTCGGATTCTGTGTCTCCTTCGCTCTCTGCCCTTCCCCCGCTCATGCTGTGTTTCTCTGTGTCTCAAAAATAAATAAATATTTTTAAAAAATTGTAAGGAAGAAAAAATACATTATAGTACCATCCTGTATTTATCTAAAAAAAGTCCATGTGTAAGTGGAAAAATGAAGTTCCAGTCAGTCTTCAAGGATGAACTGTATATGTGTGTGTAAAGATATATATATCTTCAGTTATAAAGGTGTGAATGTCAATAGTCAATAGTCATTGACTTCTGGTTCCATTGTTGAGTAACTAGACCTTCTTGTTGCTGTAGCTTCGCTGAAATTTTATCTAATTATAGTGTTCTTCTCATGCTTGATGTATAGCCATAGGCAGTCTCTTATTTTGTCTTTGCATAAGGTTTAAATCAATAAAAAGTAAACAAATAAGAGGCAAAATACATATGCAGTCATCTGGCAAAAAGTGAGAGGAGCTAGGACCCATGAAAACAAGTAAGGCCTGCCATCCATTTTCAGAGTGTATTATTGCAGATTCAAGGGACAGAGAAGAAGCATTCCAGGTGCAGATAATTTATTGAGATTTCTCTGGTACTTTTGATATTGCACAGTATAGTGGAAGCAATCAGTCAAACAAATCAGAAAGCCTGATGTGAGAGAGATTGTGTACATTATCCCCAATTTGTTTCTAGGAGAGAAAGAAAAGTTATTCATGATGGCAGAAAGCACTCTGTGTTATGAATGTCTCAGATAGGAATATAGCTTGAAAAGTGTTCAGGTTCCCTGACGCCCAGAAAGCTGGCAGGGAACATTAGACGATGAGTAATCTGGACAGAGTTAGTTTCATGCTGGATAAATGACAGACTCTATTAAGGGTGACCAGATATAAAACACGAAAGAGTTTGGAATCAAGAAAATAGAAAAAAAATATATCATTTCCTATAGCAAAATTGAAAGCCGGCTCAAAGATGTGAAACCAGATTAGGCTGGAGATAAAAAACAATATTACTGGAATAAAAAAAAAGTAAAAACAAATCCAAAACAACTGAATATTTTGAGTTAAAATACCTTCATGAAGTTGACACCTAAATCAGATGATATGGGTGGCGGTGTTCCAAAAATCTCTGTTTCGTGTAGTCGATTTTGTCTTTATCAGAGTTATTTAGCACCTATTGTGAGCCAGACAACAAGGGCACAAAGATTAGTATCAACCAAGTGCTACCCTCAGTGAGTTCCCTATCTTCTAGAAAAGACAAAGACATGAGCAAATATATTTAAAATACCTAATGTTGGTGAGATAATTTATTGGGGAGATGTTGTGGTATTTTCACAGCCCTGAGTGAACAGTAGGACTTTAACCAGTAGAGAAAAGGGAAAAGAACATTCCAAACAGAGGATAAGAGGTGAGAGAGCGTGGCGAGGGTTGAGTACCGTGCATGGCTTGGAACAGCCCTTGCAGTTATAAATCAGTCCAAGCAAAGGTTGAATATGGACCTGGAATCTCTCTTAGTATTTTCTCTTCTTAATGCTTTATCCTTGAAAGTTGGAATGAATCAGGCATTACATTTCTTTCCCTCGGTACCTTTAACTTACAGATGCAAAATGCTCTATAACATTTGAAAAAACATAGTTGAATATGTGGGTGGACCCTCATAGCACAATTTCAGTCAACCAAGAATCTGGGCACATTGTTGTTGGTGATAGTGATTAAAATCTTTTCCTACTTACCTACCTCCAAGACCACCTCAGTTAGACCCTCACGGGAGGTTTGTACACAAATGGGTGTGTTGGAAGATGTTAAATACCGGGATAAACAGTCTCTGAAAGACACAATGCCTGTTCTATTTCTGCATCGTTTTTTCCTTGATGTATACCTACCCACCGTAGTTCTAAGTGTTGGAGGTAAGAGAGAGAAAACGTTCAAAGGAATTTTTGTGGCCTGACAGTGAATTGTAAGTTAAAATTAATGATTGGGAATCCAGCTTTATCTCTGATATTTGTTTAATTGCTTGTAAGTTTGAATGGCAATTTTCCAAGCATGCTTAAATTCTTAATACCTTCACATATTATGTCCTGCTTACCTGTAGAATGTGTTAGGGAAAAGAGACAATACATAAATTCAGTTCATTTTTCTCAATCCAGCCCATTCTTTCTTATGTTCAAATGAATTCTTTCATCTTAATAGATATATGCCCAGTGGTCAGACCAATATCAATAGGCAAAATCTGCTTTCGTTATCATTTAATATACATCTCAGCAACAGAAAGAAAAGAAAAAAGAAAAAGGGATGCTTTTAATGCTGTCCTGGGGCAGGCAGAAGTAAGTATCAGCTTGCATTACTAATCCCATGTGTAGCCTTTTAAAATCATGAGATATAATCTATGTACAGGAAAATGTATATACCTTAGCTGTAAATAAAGTTCAGTGAGTTTTGACAAGTTCGAACACCTATATAATCTACCCCGATCATAAACTGTTTTTGTCACTCCAAAAAGTTTCTTTGTGTTCCTTCCCCATCAGTCACGCTGCACCCCCACCAAAAAGAGCTAGTGTTCTGATTTCTTTCATCCCATAGTTTAGTTTTGCCTCTTCTAGAATTTCATACAGTAGAGTCATTTAGTATGTACTGTTTTCTTCTCAGCATCATGTTTTTGATATTCATTCATACTGTAGAGTGTTACAAATAACTGTTTGCCTTTTATACTTGGACAATATTTCCTTATATCACTGGGTCACAGTTTATTGTTTCTCCTGTTGATGGTCATTTGGGGTATTTCTAGTTTGGGGCTATGATGAGTAAGATTGCCGTGAACATTTATGTACCAGTCATTATGTGAACTTGTATTTTCATTTTTCTTGGATACATACCTAAGGCTGAAAAGGCTAGATCATATGATGGGTATGGTGTTAACCTTTTAAGAAGCTATCAGAACTTCTTACAAAGCGATTGTACCATTTTATACTTATACCAACAGGGTGCTCCACCTTCTCACCAGCATTTGGTGTTGCCAAGGTTTTTAATTATATTGATTCTATTGGGTGGGTAGTGGTAACTCACTCTGTCTTTCATTTGTATTTCCTTGATGACAAGTGATGTTGAACACTTTCATGTGTATTGTCCATTTGTATATCACCCTTGTGGAGTGATTGTTCAAGTCTTTCCCCGTGTTTTTAAGTTGGGTTGTCTGTTTTTTTGTAATATTGGGTTATTTACCTACACTGGATACATTAACAGAACTACATTAGTGGAATTTTGTGTATTTCGCCAATCTTGAATTCCTGATTGAATTCCTAAACATTACATTGAATTCAACTCTAAATAGTTTATGCTTGGGACGATATTGTCAATGGTATTTTTTATTTTTACTTTCCAAACATTTATTGCCATTATATGGAACCCAATTTCTCTTTTTGTATTGGTTTTATCCATGATGTTGATAAATTTACTTTTTAATTTGTCAGATAAAAAGTCCTTTGTCAATATATATGTTTTGCAAATATTTTCCCAATCTCTTACCTGCCTAATCATTTTCTCAACAAGGTCCTTTAAAATTTTTTATAGTGTATTTATTTATGAGAGACAGCGAGAGAGCAAGAGAGAGAGAGAGAGGGAGAGAGAAGGGGGGAGAGAGAGAGAGAGAGAGAAGAGAATTAGCTGGAGAAGGGGCAAAGAGAGAGGGAGACAGAGGATCCAAAGCGGGCTCCACTGACATCAAAGAGCCTGATGCGGGGCTCAAACTCACAAACCATGAGATCATGACTTGAGCTGAAGTTGGACACTTAACCTACTGAGCCACCCAGGCACCTTTCAACAAGGTCTTTTTATGAGCAGAAGACTTTTTATTTTGATGATTTCCCCCCCTAATGATTAGTGCTTTATTGTATACTATTTAAGAATCTTTGCTTACTGTATGTTCAAAAAGATATTTTGCTGCATTTTCTGCTCTGATTTTTATCATTTTAGCTAGTCTATGATTGCCTAAAATTAATTTTTGTTTGATATGAGGTAGAAGGTGAGATATTTCCCCCATATGAATATCTAGTGGCAGGACCATTTGTTAAAAATAGGGGATTTTTTGTTTTTTTGTTTCCTTTCCTTTCCTTTTTTTTTTTCCCCCTACTGCATGGCTTTGGTGACTTTGACAAAAAAAAAAAAAAAAGAAATGAAAAAAAGAAAAAGCAAGTCTACATATAAGTGTGGTTCTGTTTCTGGAATCTCAGTTCTGTTCCACTGATCTGTTTGTTTATATTTATTTCAATACCTCCTGGTTTCGATTTCTGTAGCTTTATGCTAAGTTTGGAAATTCTCCAGCTTTGTTCTTTCTCAGGATTGTCCTGAGATTCTAGATTCTTTGCTTTTCTGTATAAATTTGAAAATCAACTTGTTTCTGTGAATAATACAAGCTCACTGGACTTTGATTAGAAATGCATTGAATCTTCAGGCCTATTGGGAAAGAAAAGACTTTTTAAGAACATTGAGCCTTCTAATCCCAGAGCATGATACATCTTGCCCACTTACTGAGGTCTTCTTAGATTTCTTAGAGTAATGTGTTAAGTGTCAGCATAGAGCTGTTACACGGCTTTCATTCCATTTTCCCCTAAATGTTTTATGATTTGTTTGATTATTGTAGGTGCTACTTTTGTTTATATTTTTCTCAGTGTTTATTACCAGTACATAGAAACTCACTTTTTCCTATATTGGTTTGCATCCATGGTATTGATAAATGTTCTTTTTATTTCAACAGGGATTGTATTTTTGTTGTTTTCTTGGATTTTATATGTACACAATCATGTCATTTGTAAATTTACTTCCTTTATAATCTATTTGCCATTTATTTATTTTATTGCACCATCGAGGATCTTCAGTAAAATATTTATAAGGTTTTTTTTTTGTTTTAATTTTAATTATTTTTAGAAAGACACATGAGCTGGGGAGGGGCAAAAAGAGGGAGAGAGAGAGAATCCCAAGTAGGCTCTGTGCTGTCAGTGGAGAGCCTGACCTGGGGCTCAGACCTTCAAACCGTGAGATCATGACTTGAGCTGAAACCAAAAGTCCTATGCTTAACCAACTGAACCACCCACGTGTCCCTCTTCAGTAAAATATTTCAATAAAGGTGCTGCAAATGTGCTTTTTTTTTCAATCTTGGGGAGTGGGTTAACATTTTATAATTAAATGTGATATTAGCTATAGGTGTTCTAGCAGGTGCATTTTATTAAGTTGAATACATATCCTTCTTGTCCTAGTTTGCTGAGAATTTTTTGATGATAGGGTGTTGCATTTTATCTAAAAAAATGTTTTTTTCATGGCAATTGAAATGATCAAATGCAATTTCTATTATAATCTTTTAATGTGGTAATTGTATTAATTGCATTTCGTGTATTTAACCAACCTTCAATTCCTAGAGTAAGCATCACTTAGTCATTACATACAATCTTTAAAAAAAATTATTACTGTATCTTGCTTACTAATACTTTAATGGTAAGGATTTTTGTGTCTAGGTTCATGGGAGGTATTAGTCTGCATTTTTTTTCCTTATAATGTCCTTGTCTAGATTTGGTATCAACTGTATGCTAGCCTTATAAAATTAACTGGAAAGCCATTCCATCTCTGCTGTTTCTGAAAAAGTACATATAAAACTTATATCAAATATTTTTTAAAGATTTTGTGTATTCATCAGTGAATATTTTTATGCCTGAGCAGAAAATTTTTAATTAAAATTAAATTTCCTTAATGGCTACAGGATTGATCACACTTTTCTGCACTGCCAGGGTAGAGCCCAACATGGGTCTCGAACTCACGAACTATGAGACTGTGACTTGAGCTGAATTCAAGAGTCAGATGCTTAATCGACTAAGCCACCCAGGCACCCTATATTTTTTTTAATGTTTATCTTTGAGAGTGAGAGAGAGAGAGAGAACACAGGTGGGGCAGTGGCAGAGAGAGAGGGAGACCCAGAATCTGAAGCAGGCTCCAGGCTCTGAGCCATCAACGCAGAGCCCAATGGGGGGCTCAAACCCATGAACGTGAGATCATGACCTGAGCCAAAGTTGGACTGTTAACTGACCCAAGCACCCTATATATTTTGTATTCATTGTTTCATGTTTGTTTTCTATGTGTGTTGTTTGCTCTTTTACTTCATTCTACCTTCTCTACCTATATGATTAAACGAGTAATCTTAAGTATTGTATTTCATTTCCTCTTTTCCTTTTTTTTTTTTTTTTTTTTTTTTTAAGAGAGAGAGAGAGCAAAAGCATTAATGGGGAGGGGCCAAGGAAGAGGAGAGAGAAGGAAAATCTCAAGCAGTCTCCATGCCCAACTCACAGCCCAATGTGGGGTTTGGTCTCATGATCCTGAGATCATGACCTGAGCTGAACTCAAGAGTTGAACACTCAACCGACTGAGCCACCCAGGCACCCCTATTTCATCTCCTATGTTGACATTTCTGTCACGCCTTTTTGTGCTATTTAGTTGTTGAACTGGGCATCATAATACGCATGTTTAACTCATTGCAGTTTACCTTCAAAACTATAATTCCCCAAGAAAAAAAAAATGTTCTCTTTACCTTTATATTTTACCATTTCTCGTGCTCTTTATTCTTTCAACTAGATCTGTGTTCTAAGTTCTTAAAAATCTTAACAGTTCTTTTCACTTTAGTTTTTATGGAAATGTCTTTACTTTCCCCTCATATTTGAAAGACATTTTTTGGATATAGAAATTAAGATTGGCAGCTTTTTCAGTTTTTGTGTCTTTTTGTTTGCATTATTTCTGATAAGAAATCAGTGATAATTCCTATTATTCCTGTCATAATGTTCCTTTTCTTACTGCTTTTGCTATTTTCTTTTTATTTTCGGTAAGATAGTAAAATTGGTTTTCAGTAGTTTGACTATGACACATGTGTCTATGGCTGATTTTCTTCGTGTTTATGTAACCTGGGGTTTGTTCTTATTGCATTTGTGATTTGAAATTTTTCATCAAATTTGGAAAAGTTTAATCATTATTTCTTCAAATATGTTTGCGTAATCTCTCTCACTTCTCTTTCTGGCACTTCAGTTACACATGTTAGACTGCTTGATGTTGTTGCACAATTTACTAAGGCTCTGTTCCTTGTTTCAAGTTTATTTTCTTTATGAGCTTTAGTTAATATAGATTCTTTCATTCTGTCTTCAAGTTCACTAATATTTTCGTTTGCTTTGTCCATCTACTATTAGGTCATCTAATGTGTTTTTTTTTTTTTATAATAGTTTATTTTCAAATTGGTTTACATATAACACCCAGTGTTCATCCCAACACGTGCCCTCTTTAATGTCCGTCACCCCCTTTCCCCCTTCCCTCACCTCCCTCACCTCCCTCATCCTCAGATTGTTCTTAGTCTTTGAGAGTCTCTTATGTTTTATCTCCCTCCCTCTCTGTGTCTTTTTTTCCTTTCCCCTCTTCCCCTCCCCCTGTTTTTTGCTTAGTCTCACAAAGTCCACCTATTCGTGGAAACATATGGTATCTGTCTTTCTCTGACTGACTTATTTCACTTAACATAATACCCTCCATTTCTATCCATGTTGAAAAAATGAAATCTGGCCATGTGGTTTTTTTTTTTTTTTTCATTTTAGCTATTGTAATTTTCTGTTGTAGAATTTCTTTTTGGTATTTTTCGTAGTTTCTCTTTCTTTGCCGATATTCTCAATCTTTTTAAAAAAAAGTTGAATCTATTTATAATAGCTAGTTTTAAAGTCTTTACCTGCTAATTACAACACCATTGTCATATCTGAGTCTGTTCATATTGATGTTCTTTCCTAGTTATATTTCCATGCTTTGTCTTCTAGCAAATATTTTATTATACGCTGTATGTTGTGTTTGTCTTATGTTTAGAGTTTAAACATTATTGTCTTTGAAGAAAAAAAATTTTTTTTTTTGCTAGAAAGTAGTTAAGTTATACTGGAGACTCAGCTTAATGCCCTCAAGGCTGTTTGGGGCTTCATTAGGATGGATCTGGGGGATACTTTAGAGCTAACATATCCATACTCTTTAATTTTTTTTACATTTATTAATTTATTTTGAGAGAGAGACCATAATCAGAAAAGGACAGAGTGGGAGTGGAATCTGACAGTGCAGAGCCCAATGTGGGGCTCAAACTCACGAACCGTGAGATCATGACCTGAGCTGAAACCAAAAGTTGGACACTTAACTGACTGAGCCACCCAGGTGCCCCTCCATACTCTTTATTTGAAATTTTTGTAAAATTTTAACTGAATGCTTGGGACATTTAGGGAAGTCTTCTCACTCTGAATGACAGAATTCCAATTCCAGTTCCCCACGGTAAGCAACCTTCAGAAACTCCATTAAGCTCACAGTTCCCCAAAAGCTATTCTCTGGTAGACCTTATAAACCCTAGCACTGCACACGTATAGGAGACTCCAAGGCAGAGTTCTGGGGCTCCGTATGTTCACAGCTTACTCTTCACCTGCACCTTGCCCTGAAGAGCCATCCTTCTCACCGTCCCGACAGTACAATCTCTGTTTCCTTCACCCGGTTGAGAGTGTCATTCTCTGCTTGGGCTCCACTTCCATATGTCAAGGCTTGGAATGTGCCCTCTGGCAGAAATTCGGGGTAAACATGGAGCTCATTTTGGGTGTATGCTTTCTCTCAAAGATCACGTCATACTCTCTAGCCAATGCCTGAAAATAGTCGTGTTCAGTTGTATAGCTGTTTATGGAAGGAAAGTTTGTCCAATATCCATTACTCTGTTATGTCAGGAACCAAAAATCCCGATGTTTTATTAGATTTAGATCCTGTAGAATGCTGTCTCATCATTTGGCTAGCCCTCTCTGCACCCAGGTTTGCAGCATTTTGTAACCTAGTTGACCAGGCAATGGAGAGCCTGAAGTGCAGTGACTGGAAGTCCCTCTCTGAGATTCTTTACTGCTGTGCTTGCATTTTGTTTTCATTTTTGTTTTGGAGGCATTTGGATGGTCTCTAATTTCAACAATCACATGTCACAAATGATAACACAAAACAGATTAAGCTGGTCATCATCTTCAGATTCCTTCCGTACTGCTTAATATGATTTCGTTTTTGTTGGTTTTTTTTTTTTCTCTTCATCACTTCTTGCCTTTATTTACTCATTTAATCTTTTTCATTGTCTTCTGGGGTAAAAACACCTCACGTGTATTTCACTATTGGCCTAACTGTTATGAGATACAATTTTCAGGAATGCATGACATTTCAAACAATAGCCTCCTTTGGCTCCCGTAGTATCTTGGTCTTTCATCACAGCATGTTAAATTTATATCTGTTCTTGAATCTGTTTCCCTCAAAGGATGGTAGCTCCCTTTAAGACAGGAGTTTTGTCTTCTTAGAGCACTACTGTTGCTCTTCAGATTTTTAGATATTCAGCAAAGTTTAGATACAAACTTGATTCAGAATATCACTTAGGGGCGCCTGGGTGGCTCAGTTGGTTAAGTATCCGACTTCAGCTTAGGTTATGATCTCATGGTTCATGAGTTCGAGCCCCGCATCTGGCTTTTTGCTATTTGCTGTTGGTATGGAGTCTGCTTCAGATCCTCTATCGCCTTCTCTCTGTTCCTCCTTCACTCATTCTCTCTCTCTCTCTCTCTCTCTCTCTCTCTCTCTCTCTCTCAGAGTAAATAAATAAACTACTTAAAAAGAAAGAATGTCACTTATAATCTTCAGTATTCGGGGTATAGATTTAGAATCTAAGGACGAAGACTGAAGATTCATGGATATCAGTGAACATAAAAAGAAAAGGCAAATTATGCTCCCAATGTTCTTTTTCAGTTAGTCTCCAAAAAGTTATAGTCTACAGTATGAACGAACTTTCCTAGGACCAACTAGAAAAAAAGGGAGAGGGCCCAGAGTAAATTTCACATCAGTTTTGAAACCTTGCTCTTTTTCTGATTTCTCAAAGAGCATCCTTCCCTCATGTAACTCCCACAGCACATTTTCTATAATTTCTCGTTCTATTTAGTTCTGTAATTGTGTATGGCCACATATTTGCCTTCCTCCAAGATTATAAGGTATTTTAGGTATTTAATAACTGTGCTTAGGCTTTTTAAAAATACCCCTTTACTTTGGTTAAATGCATAATCTGAAAAATCCATAGCTCTAACAGTAACTTTTTATTAACACAAGATGCTATGTAAAATATGAGTTTTTTTCTGAAAATAGTATAAGTAGAAAGCTCAAAAATACACCAGTAAATATTTTTAAACAGTTCCACTATCTTGTTAAAATTCCCTGATTTTTAACTACGACCGAAAATGATCCTAGGTAAAGGTAACTTTAACTCCCACATCAATATTATCTGAAATATTACAAGTTCTGATAAACAAATGTTACTTTTCTAGTGCGGTGTCTATCCAGATTGATCATTCCCAAATAATGCTGACTAGGCTTTCTGCTGCAACAAGGAAGGTCTAGACTTTCTAAAGAGTCCTTCTGTAATAAGGGATCCATAGCTCACTTACAGATACATTTTTATTTTTCATGCCCAAGGACAAATTTAAACACAGCCTCGCTAAGTATTTGTTCTTCTTAGGGAAGAAATTGTTTTGTAACAATGTGTAAGAGATTGCAGAAGTAGAATATGTTTTTCCTGCTCCTAAGCCCATGCAGGCAATAAGCATAATGTTGCCATTTCTGGAAAGCAAATCTGTAAGCTCACCACTGCCTGCAAATACGCATGCTGTGTTCCAGGTCCATTTTTAGATTCTCTTCATCATTGGTCTGAGACAAATGAACAGCTCTAGGTCTTTAGCTACTAAATCATTTGTGACAGTTTTCCAGATGAGTCAAAAATCTTATCTAGAACTAATTTTTAGTGTATTTTGAAATCCTTGTTTAGTTCACACCCATTCATAATTTAACTCCAGTTAACCACGTAATACCTATTCCAGTATGGAATTTTTAGAGCAGTACTTCCCGTGCAGGTCTGTCATGTAGTTCAAGTATATTTTTATCACTTCTTGTCCACTTTCTCCATGCCGCTTGGCCCACCCTCACATTCGCCTATTATTGCTGGTTACTTCTCCACTGTTTTCTATTTCTGTTTCTGGAAATTCTATTCCAGAATTCATTCTATCCTGGAATGTAGATGTTTTGCCTACATTATTTTTAAAAGGATCTAGTAGAGCGAACAAAACTTATGTGATTTTGGATAAGCAGAATAGAAACAGTGAGTGCTTTTAGAATAAAGGGGTTTTTGGAGAATTTGTCTTAGTAACTTTAGAAAGGCTGATTAATTACATCACAAAAGAATTAATGCTTACCATGCTTATCCTAGACGTGCTAATAGTTCATATAATTTCGAATAAGACAAATAGTCATTTCAGCACTTCAGCGGCAATGCATAGATGCTTCCTCTACAAAAATTGTGCAGGGTGGTGGTAGAATCACTTTTCCTCTGTTTAAGCCATATAGCATGTAAGTGTGTATATGTATATATATACACACATACTTAAGTGATAGCTTTAAATTCAGATTTTAGACTTTCTAGTCTCTATTCTTCATACATAAGAGAGAAAAAAATAAAAATAATAAAATGAAAAGATTCCTTTTGCTTTGTGGAAGGCTTTTTTTTTTTTTTCCTTCCTCCAGGAAATGCCTTTCTTTGGGTAATTCCCTTTGTTCCTTATAAGCATTTTTAATCCATACTCCATAAAATTAAATTGAAGAATTAGACTTTCTAGACATCATAAAAGGATATTTGAGAAGATCGTGCTTTAATAGGATTTAAATGAAGTCGAGACTTAGCCTGCATGGCTTGGAATTGGACAAGTTTTCACCCAGGCTTGCATTGTATTTTTTAAAATTAAAGATGCTGTAAAAATGCCGTTGGGGATTACGAAATCTGCATTGGCCTGAGATGTGTGTTCCCTCTCTCCTGTTTTCATTTCTCGAGCTAGGTAGCTATTCTGTGATCTGTTACTCTACAAACAGCCCACTCAGTAACTCTGTATGCTTTGGCTGCCTCATTGCAGTCATATATCCAGTCCCCTCTGTCAGAGACCCATTAAAGAAAGCGAAGGGCATTTGAGGGGCAGAAAAAAGGTAATAAAGCATAATTTTTCCAATTCTATTTCTGTTTCTTTGTTTGTATTATTTCCCTCTGCCTGGAATGGGGATTTTTCTGCTTATTCCTCACTTATTCTTTAAATTCTATACAGAAATTTCTTAAAGATTCATTCATTCATTTATCTTAATTTTAAGTCTAGACTTCATTGCTTATCACAGGAATTGGCACGCAGAGGGCATCAGTAAATATCCATTTGGGTGGAAGTGTGAATATATAATTGAGTTCCAATAAGAACTGGACTGTTTTTTTATTCAGATCTGTTGTTTCATTCAGTATGCTCGGGGCAGTTCAGGGAAGGTATCTTAAAGGGACACCTTTTTTTTTTTTTTAACGTTTACTTTTGAGAGATAGAGACAGACATGAGTGAGTGAGGGGCAGAGAGAGAGGGAGAAACAGAACTTGAAGCAGGCTCCAGCCTGTCAGCACAGAGCCTGACACAAGGCTCGAACTCATGAACTGTGAGATCATGACCTGAGTTGAAGTCGGACACTTAACCAACTGAGCCACCCAGGTGCCCCTAGCGGGACACTTTTATTTTACCTTTTCAACTAATTATCCGCCTTACTTACAGTATAATGACTGTAGGCTTTAACCATATCTATGTCACAGCAGCACCTAGATTCCTGCTTGATTCAGTAACAAAGACAATAGACTAGCTAAGTTGGCCACATAAAACCGATCACCTCCTGTAATATTTTCATTTTCACTTAGTTCAAAATATTTTCTAATGTTCCTTGAGACTTTTCTTTTTCACTGATGTACTATTTATAAGTGTGTTAATTAATTTTCAAATATTTGTGGGGTTTTACCCCCAACATCTTTCTGTTACTGATTTCTTGTTCAATTCCGTTATGGTTGGAGAACACACTTGGTATTAATAGAGTCACTTCACATTTGTTAAGGTTCATTTTATGACCCAAGATGTTGTCTATATACACGTGAAAAGAGTGTGTATTCTGCTCTCGTGTTGAATGTTCAATATATGTCAAGTCGGTAGAGTCTTAAGAACTTCTGTGTCCCTGCTGATATTATGTTTACTTGTTCTAGTAATTACAGTGAGGAGTGTTTTTAATCTAACTATATTTTTTTATTTTTCTATTTCTTCCAGCTTCATTCGCTTTTTTTAAATGTTTATTCAGTTTCGAGAGAGTGCAAGCAGGGGAGGGGCAGAGAAAGATGAGGACAGAGGATGCAAAGTGGGCTCTGCTCTGACAGCAGTGATCATCCATACAGGATCTCAAACTCACAAACCATGAGATCATGACCTGTGCTAAAGTTGGACTCTCAACTGACTGAGCTACCCAGGAGCCCCTAGCTTCATCTACTTTTACTTTGTGCATTTTAACGCTCCGTTATTTGGTACATACATATATAAAACTGTTACGTCTCTTGGTGAATTAATCCTTTATCATTATGTTATGCACTTCTTTATTCCTGGTAATTTTCCTTGTTCTGATGTATACTTTATCTGATATTAACATACCCATCCCAGTTCTCTTCTGAATACTGTTTGTATGGTTTATTTTTCCTTCTTTTTACTTTTAACCTATCTACATCACTGTATTTAAATGTTTTTCTTGCAGACAGCATAAGGTTGATTCTTCATGTTTTTTTGAAATCTCATAATCTCTTTTAATTTGCCTAGTAATTTTACATTTAATGTAATTATTGGTTTTGGATAGATTTAGGTCTACCATCTTGTTTTTCTGTCTGTTTGCTCTGTTTTTCATTCTTCCATTTTTTTCTGCCTTCCTTTGGTTATTGTTTTTAGTATTCAGTCTTAATTTATCTACTTACTTTTTGACTGCCTATCGTTTTTTAGTGGTGACTCAAATGATTAAAATATACATACCAATCTTTTCACACTCTAGATAGAGTTCATATTTTACCACTTAAAGAAAAATGTAGGAATACTGCCACCTTATAGGTTTTTTAGGCTCCCTCCTCTATGCTATAGTTAACAAGTGCAGTGCATCAATTAAAAAAATTGAAAACCCATCACACAGTGTTAAAACTTTTACCTTCAACAGTCATATATATTTTAAAGAAATTAAGAGGGAAATATAAAAAGGCCGCTTACCCAGTTGACATTTCTGTTGCCCTTCTTTCATTCCTGAGATGCCAAGTTTCTCTTTGGTATCATTTCTCCTCCACCTGAAAAGCTTCCATCCTTTCTATCAGAGAAGATCAGCTGCTATAAATTCTACTAGCTTTCTCTGTCATCCAAGAATGTCTTTATTTCATCTTTCTTTCCTGAAGGATATTTGTGGTGGATATAGAATTCTGAATTAATGTTTCTTTGCTTTTCATCACTTTTAAATAGGTTATTATACTACCCTTTGGCTTCCATAATTTCCACTGAAATATGCTTTCATTGAACTGTTTTCCTATATGTAAATCATTGGAGTCTTTACTTGCTGCTTTTAAGATTTTTTTCTTTATATTTCAGAGGTTTGATTATGCTATGTCTGCATGTGATTTTTTCCCCCTTTTTCAGGTACTTTTAGACTCTCAGATCTGTACATTTATGGCTTTCAACGAAATTTGAGAAATCTTCAGGTTTATTTATTCTGCACCAATCTCTTTTTCCTCTCTTTTTGGGATTCTAGTAACTCAAATGCCAGACCTCTCCTATAGGTCCCTGAGGTTCTGGTCATTTTTTTTTATATGCCTTTTCAGAAAAGATCATTTCTTCTATTTTTTTTTTCAAGTTCAATGACTCTTTTTTGCTGACATTTCCACTGTACCGTTGAATTTATCTGGTAAAAATTTTAGTTATCGTATTTTTTATTTATAAAATTTTCATTTGGTTTTCCTTTATATTTTCTATTTCTTGCCTCACAACTTCTATATTTTCACTCATTTCAAAAGATTTTTTTTCCCTCTTACTTTATGGAGTATAGCTATAACTGCTTTGAAAACTTTACCCCGTAATTTCAACATATGTGTCATCTCAGGGATTGGTAGTTCCATCTCAGGGATTGTTTTTTCTCAGAAGAGTTGGTGAGATTTTTCTGGTTCTTTTTGTGTCTAGTAATTTTAGGTTGTAGCATGGACATTTTGGGAATTATGTTTGTGACTCATCCTGTCAAATCTGTATGTCACGTTTTCCTTTGTTGGTTGGTTGGTTTGTATTCTCAGGTAATCTGCCTGGTGTGATTCTTGCCACACCTGCTGTAGGCAGTGATTACTGTGTCAGTTTAGTTTTCAAAGCCTCCGTAGCTCTGTGGTGTCGCTCCATATCTATACAACACAGGGGTCAACCCTTTATTTTACTGTAGTCTGGTTCTGGAAGCATTCACTATGCTCAATCACATAATGCCAATGCATGTGCCCCTTGGGAGTGAACCTGTAAATTCATACACACATTTAGGAGCTCTTTTCCCCTACCACATTCCTCTGCAGTCTTCAGGGTTCCTCTCCAGTCTCCAGGGTTTCTTAGAAGTCAGGATTTTAGGTTCCTATGCTATTTCATACTTTTCATGACTTGGTTCACCTTGAGAGCAAAGCAATGAGAAGGAAAAAAGGACGAAAACTACAGCCGACAGTTTCTCACAAACATACTTTCTCTTTGGGCCACAGGGACCAATTTTCCAATTCTTCTTCTCAAAGAGAAATAATTTCTCTCAGAATTTTAAGAATATGCATAGCAAATACTAGTGTACAACTTTGTGACTATGACTTGGCTGGGACTAAGCCAGGTGAACAAAACAAAAAACACATCCTCCTGTGTACTTTTCCTTCCCAGTCCTCTGGAAAGAAAATAGGGTGTCAGTTTCTCTTGGAGATTTTCTTCTTTGTGCCTGATAATGCAGTTCTAGAATTTGGGCTCTCCTGGAATCCAAACTGGGAGATTAGGAAGAAAAAGAAAATACTCATATCATAAACTCTTCCTGCCATATTGGCAATACTTTCAGATTGGATTTACTGGCCCAGTTCACCTGCTGTCATTTACTTTTCTGAGTCCTCAGATAGATGCCTTTATGTTTTTGGTAATAATCAGTGGGACATGTAGAGTGATGTGTACCTCATCATAGCCAGAACTGGAGCCAAAGAAAATTATATTACTTTTTAAAAAATTTTTACTGGTACTCTCATTTCATCTCTTCATGTTTTGTTTTATGTTTGCTCATCTGTTTGCCTTGCTTTGTTTTTATATCATGAATATATTGGCCCGATATGTTTGAGTTTTAAACTAATTCTCATTCTTCCTTGCTAAGGTATATTTCTCTTTTCCTATGAATTTTCGAGAGAAAATGGAAAAAGAAAACCCAAATACCTAACATTACCTGAGAAAAACCCACTCACAATTGCTTCAATATAATAAATATAGTTATAGAAATACAAATAATATAATAAATATATACAAAACCAGAAAGTCAAAGGAAAAATAATACCCTTTTAAATGCCATCTCTAGTGTTTTCTTTCTTGCCTTCTCAGTTTTCTTTCTTGGACATACTTTTGGAGTAGTTGTTTACTTTAATTAAAATAAACGTTCCACCATATGCTATCTAGGAAAGGTGAGGGATCTAGTAGGAAATGGCTTTGAACAGAATGTGTAGGAAAGATCATGAGGACTACCCTCATCCATCCACTCAAACATACACCACTTGCTTTCTTGCTCAGGGAATTGAACCGAGGACTTCCAGGTGGAGCCGAGGGAATCAATGCCAGTTAGCAAAAACAAAAACAAACAAACAAAAAAACACAGTTATTTTCAAAGGAATCATATGCACATGAAGTTTAAGGCAAGTACACTCCTGGGATGCACTGATGACTCTCGTTCCCAGTGCTGTTTTCTTCTCAGCTATGCAAGTCATTTAATGAACTTCACATTGAACACTTACTACGGTGGGCACTGTGCCAGGTACTGAGGGGACCACAAAGATGAATGAGATGAATCCCTGTCTTCTAAGAGCGGAGGACACAGAGGCATGCACAATTAAGAGACTATTTGTCAGACTGTGCCACGTGCTTACTTCACAGGAACAGAAACAGCCTTCTCTGGGAGCACATACCGGGATGGTTTACCCCTCCCAAGGCGGGCGAGGAAGGTTTCCTAGAGAGCTGAGGTTTCAAATGAGTTCTGAGGATGCATTAGTCCAGAAGGAAGTAGAGCACACAGAGAAGGTCATCAAAGCAGGGGTATAAGTAAGGGAGGGTGGCTTGAAAATTCACAACACTCTTCAGGGCTAGAAAATAGTTCAATATAGCTAGTGTGTGGTTCACTCTATTTTCTTCTTATACATTTGAGTTAGGTTGGAGTATTTCTTCTACATCATGGTTTGGGTAGTAGTGTAATTGAATAAACTATGGAAACCAGGATTTAGGTTCCAAGTACATGTACTGTGACGGGTGTTCCTTGGGGGCAGTGATAGTTCGTTCCTGCTCCATGCCTTTGTCCAGCGCCCTCTATGTGGCATTTCCGCTCGGTCTCCTGCTTCCCTCCGAAGAACCATGCCATCTCTCTCTCTCTCTCTCTCTCTCTCTCTCTCTCTCTCTCTCATTATGTTTTCACATATTCATAGAGTGACTAATAGCTTCTTAAAAGCAGACACTATCTTATTCACCCCAGTGTCCCCAGTCCTACCACCATGCCTATGAGATTACATATTATCACAGTAAGCAGAAAGGGAAAGGTAATAAATGCAAATATCCTAGTGGAACCCGGGGCATCTCTGAGTTGAGATAACACATCTGTTTTCCTGCCTGACCACCTTGTAATAACATGTCTCACCTTCCTGCCAATTTGTATAAAATCATTAAGAAATAAAACCGAAGTTCTGCTTTAATTAGCCCATAAAATAGTTGAGCTTATCTGCTCTCCTCTTTCCCATAGAATTATTTATAGGCATATTTTAAAACTGTTCGGAGTTAAAACAGTGACATCGCCTATATCCTAGGTGGGTTTGTTTGGAATTTTTTAGGAGTTTATTATTTCAAGGGAATATTAAAGCAATCTGGGCCAATGCTGGGTACAGGAAATTAGAATTTAGAGAGATAAGACTCCAGGTACCCTTTGGACTTAATTCAGTGATTTTGTGTAATAGTATGAACAACATCTTTTACCTCTATTTTTGAGATTTGGAAGAGTTTGGCAGAGGGAAAGGTGCCTCTGTTATATGTATTATATGTTATATGTTATATGTGTTACATGTGTATTTTCCTTAAAAAATGCTGGCAGGTTCCCCTCTTGCTTTTTTTTATGGATCTAAAGAAGAAAAAGATTTCTGCTGAGCAAAAATGAACAAGACACCTCTCACCACTGTCAAAAATACTATTTAGATATCTCTAATTTTTTTCCTTCATAAGAGCTCGAATGGTACTCTAGGGTGGGAAATTTTATGAGTTAATGGATTAATCCATCCAGATCCACTTCCTGGTTTTGCTGATAAAACCAGTGCTGCAGGATGCCTTGTTGTGTGTTTCCCCTTATTCACACACACACACACAAAATAAATAAGTAAATGAGAAACTGAAATGCCGAGCAATTGAATAGGATAGATGGTTGTGCATTCCTAATAAATTAACAAACTAGATCTACAAAATCAGAAACACGGGTTACGTGAAAAGGCAAAATATATAAAAACCGATTGATGTATACAGAACAATGACCTGTGTATCAAGTTTGACAACATACAAAACAATTCAGTATGACTTCTGGGATACATTCATGTGTGGCAACCGTACAAAAGCATGCCAATTAATCATGAGCACAACATAAAGAGAGTGATTAATTCTGAGGAGGAAAAGAGATTGGGAACAGGGAGAGACACACAGAGGACGTAAAAATAACAATAATGCTGGGGCGCCTGGGTGGCTCAGTTGGTTAAGTGTCCAACTCTGGATTTCGGCTCAGGTCATGGTCTCATGGTTTGTGAGATCGAGCCCCACAGCAGGCTCTGTGCTGACAGTGTGCAGCCTGCTTGGGATTCTCTCTCCTTCTCTCTCTCTGCACCTCCTCTCCTCTCAAAATAAATAAAGAAACTTAAAAAAAAATAACGGCAATGTTCTATGTCTTAAAAAAATCTGAAGCAAAATGGCATAATGTTAAAATTTGAGAAAGATAGGAAGTGAAGATATGTTTGTACTATCATTCTTTCTACATTTCTATAAAATACTTTGTAATTCTAAAAAGTTATCGGGTGGGAGTTGCCTGTACTATCTCTGCAACCTTTCTGTAAATCTAAAATGAGTCCAAAATTGGGGTACCCGGGTGACTCAGTTGGTTGAGCATCCCACTCCTTTTTAATTTTTTATTTATTTTTGAGAGAGAGAGACAATGTACGAGTAGGGGAAGGGGCAGAGAGCGAGGGCAACACAGAATCCAAAGCAGGCTCCAGGCTCCAGAGTGTCAGCACAGAGCCCGATGCAGGACTCGAACCCACGAACTGTGAGATCATGACCTGAGTCAAAGTCAGAAGCTTAACCGACTGAGTCACCCAGGTGCCCTGAGCATCCCACCCTTGATTTTGGCTCGGGTAATGATCTTATGGCCACAAAATCAAGCCCCACATCTGGCTCCATGCAGGATGTGCAGCCTGCTTGAGATTTTCTCTCTCCCCTCTCTCCCTCTTCCTCTGCCCCTTCCCTTGCTCATACTCTCTCCGTCCCTCTCCCCTCTCTCTCAAAAACACAAAACAAAACTAAAATGATAAAAATTAGTCTGAAATAAAAAGTGTTTTCTTAAGTTTTTACATTTGGCATTGATTTTTAAGTAACTTTGTGTTTAGGTCTAATCAAAGGAACCAAAGCTTAAAAGTAGGAGGCTTTGAGCTGAGCCCCGAAGAAAGAGCTCAGGCCGGGAGTGGGGTGGGGGGATTCGTTCTGACCAGAAGATTTCCCACATAATGGAGCTTCTGAGCTGAGCCTTGTTCTCGGGGAGAGTCTTGATTAGACAAGAAAACAGCAAGGGCATTCCCAAGGCAGCAGCAACAAGTGACCTGTTTGAGGGGCGGCAGGTGCCCAAATGTGACAGATTCGTGAGTGCCTAGAACAGAGAGGCAGGGAATGAGGTGGAGCGGAAGCTGGGTTTCCAAGCACCTGCCATGTTCTGCTGAGAAATGCAGACTTTACAGTGTGGAGAAAATAGAGGCTTCCGAGGGCGATGGCAAAGCCCAGCCAGTTTAGCGGCGGGGAGAATGGCCGAGATGAGTTGAGGCCGTGGAGAAAGACCCCTCAGAGGCAGTGGGGCCCTGAGGTCAAAGACACGACCCCTTTGAGATCCAGAAAGATCAGGAGCAGGGCGACCAGATCCTTGGCCTCTCCCTTCCTTTTCTCTCTCTGTTCTTCTCTTTGTTCCTTTCAAGACTTCTGGCAAAGCTTTCAGTTTCTTTATGAAGGCCATCAAATACTCCACCCCACAGGAGAGAGGCTATTTTTAAAAATGAGATGCAGCATATTCCGTGGGAAGGTCATCGGTAATAGAGCCTCAAACTTCCTATCTCTTTTGTGAATCTTGACGCCGGGAGGGAAGCGTGCACTACCTTCACACAGACTCCCTGGAAGGAATTGATGTCCTATCCTCCGGAGCTATAATGGGGTCTCTGTCGAAAGAAGCCTCCTGCCTCTACATGCAACCCCTTTTTATAACCTTACAGATGAGCTACGTTGTGCCTGCGAAGGGCGCTGCGGCCACCAATTTAATAATTTTGAATATCCCTGTTGCACAGTATTATATTCTTCTACTGTCTCACCCATGCATCTTTAATGACCTTTCTTGCCTTCCGAGAAAGCGGGATAAAAGCAGTCTGCTCGGGACTTTCTTCCAGCCTGTCTTTCTCTTCTTGAAATGGTTATAGATCCTACAGTCATCGGAACACTGGGCTGAGAGTCTTCAGAACCCAGGATCCTGGGTTTTTAACTCTCTGTAGGACCTAGAGTCAAAGGTTTCTTGTCTGGAGGGAAAAAAAGGTGTTATTTAGAAATCCGCTAAGGTCCTTCGGACCCTAAGCTTATGTGACTCTGTGACTCTCTAAGGTCTAAGAACAGACTGTCCTCATTTGCTCATAATTTATGACCATCTGCTGAGTGGAAAGCAGTGGACGCCTGAGGCGCTTGGTTGGCCCGTGAGGCGCTCTCTTCAATGTACCTTTCAAGGAAGAAGTAGGGGAAAAACTCGAGTGTGAATACGAAGAAGTTTATGAACCTTAAACGTGTTTAGCTTAGTTTTGCTCAGAATAATAGGAATCCGGGAGAGGGAAGGCTGAATTTGAATCCAAACTTGAGATAAAATGCAAGCATTATCAAGTCAGGCTGTGATACTTCCGCTTAAAAAAGTTGCTTCTCTTTGAACCTCAGTTTCTGTCAAATAGAAACAAGGCCTGTCTTAGAGCTGGCAGGGAACAAACACGATGATGGATTTGAAAACACTTTATGCAACCGAAGCTCTAAGTGCGTGTGAGTAATTCTTCGTACTACTAAAATGAGTTTAACTTACTAATTCAGAATTGCTTGGAGTGCAGAGCAGGGGTCAGGTGAGTGTCTGCCCCTCAGTTAGTTTTCGTTTTCAGTACTCACACCTGGCTTTCCCTTTTTTAGTTGCCTGTTGGGGGTGACCCTCCTAAGCAAGCTGATGTAGACTTGCTACATCAGCCTTTGGGCAGCTTTTCCGAATAGGACGGTCAAGGCCGCTACGTCGCCTCTGCAAATGCAACTGAGTCTCAGCTTCAGAAAGAAGAAAACTGAAGGCAGTGTCCTGTGCTTAGGAAAGCCCCAGGAACACAGCCAGAGGCCCTGTGTTCTGGGTCTGTCTATGCTACCGACCCTGCCAGGAAGCCCTGGACAAGTCACCTTATCTTTCTGTTCCTCACTAAAATAACGGGGTTTGATACAGTGACCTCTTAACATCTTCTTGCCACGTAATTTAATTTTTACCGTTGTTATGGGTTGAATCATGGCTCCTCTCCCCGCCCCCCCAAATAGCTTGTATGGAAACCCTAATCCTCAGTACCTCAGAATGTGACCTTATTTGGAATAGAGTCATTGCAGATGTATTGACTTATATTAAGATGAGCTCATTCCGAAATTGGGGTGGGGATGGCTCTAATCTGATATGACAGGTGTCCTTATAAAAAGGGGAATTTGGACACAGACATGCACACCAGGAAAACGCCAGGTGGAGGTGAAAGCAGATATAGGGGTGATGCAGAGAAACGAAGAAACACAAAAGATTGCCAGCAAAGCACCAGAAGCTAAGGGAGAGGCGTGGACCAGGTGAGCCATCACAGTCCTCAGTAGGAACCAGTTCTGCTGATACCTTGGTCCTGAATGTTCAGCTCCCAGAACTGTGACACAATACATTTCTGTTGTTTAAGCCCCTCCCTTTGTGGTACTCCTTAAGGCCAGCCTAGAAAACTGATACAACATTGGAGAGTCACACTACTGCTAACAGTGGGGAAAATATAAACGGCGTTCATGTCTCAGTGAAAGAAAGTTGTTCTCTTACTCGGTGCCTAACTGTTTGTACAACCTCATCCGCTTTGGTTGTAATGGAAAGCAGAGTTCCTTTTTATTTTTTTAAAGTTTATTCATTTATTTTGAGAGAAAAAGCGAGCATGAGCAGAGGAGGGGCAGAGACAGAGAGAGAGAGAGAGAGAGAGAGAGAGAGAACCCCAAGCAGGCTCCGTGCTGTCAGCCGAGTGCCCAACACGGGGCTCAAACTCAGGAACTGTCAGATCATGACCTGAGCTGAAATCAAGAGTTGAATGTTCAACTGACCGAGACACCCAGGCACCCCTGGAGTTCCATTTTAATAATATTGGCAGTTAACGTCTTCTTCTTCCCAAAGACTGAACATCACAATATTTTGACTTGCCGCTCAAAAAACTTAAAACCACGTAAGAAAACACTCACTCATGCCACTATATATAGCCAGAGATGAGCACAGCACTTGAAAATGGAGCCACACGCACGTGGCAATCATTGTGTTTACAAAATGTTTCCTCCTGGATGTAGGATTCAGCAGTTTCTTGCTACCTCTGTTCTCCCTCCCAAAGCAACCTCAGCAGGTTCCACGAGGTTGTCTTGAAGATCAGGTTCTTCTCGGTACAGCAGCGACTCTTAGAACCCAGCTGCATTTATCGATTAACGCGGAGAAAGAAACTCAGGCATGTGAAAAACTATCTGGTTTATCCAAAAGCAAAGTACCTGGCCTGTTTAATAGGCACAAGGTAATTCAGTCAGAAGCAATTACCCAAATGTTCACACTGAAGGACAAAAAAGGATATGTACATGCCTCTGATTTAAAAAAAAAATCATTTCTGTTTAATTAGCTCTTCTGCTCTAAGGGTTGTTGTTCCCAAAGACAATTGTTAAGTCCGATCTGGGCAAGGAAGCCCTAGAAGTTAGAAGTTAATTAAATAATGGGGCATTGTATGCAAATTAAGTAACTGAGCTGGGGAACAAGGTATTGAGTGATTTTCTCCTGTTGGGAATAGGGACAAAATGAGCTAGCCAAGTCTATACTTCCTTGGGCAGTTTTTATCGTCCTTTTTGGAAGAAAGGAAGACAAGATCTTAAAGCGGAAATCAGGAGGGAGAAGGACAAATCTGTTAACTCAAAGACAGCACAGAAAGGTGAACTAATAAAGTCTTTCCCATGACCGGCTTGATATCTGTTGGGGCCATTATTATAGGAATCATAGGGGAGGCAAGTTTGAGCCTCCAGGAGGATTTGATACTAAATTACATTTCTTACCATTTAAAAATAATTAGAGCTCTGTATTAGGTGGGAAGGAGGCTAAATTAGTCCAAGAGTTAGTAAAATCAGGCAAAGAACAATATATTTGTACCTTCAGCTAGTGATTCTCAAAATAGAATGTGTAAGACAATCCACAGAGATCCAGGAGAAAAATATTATTCATCTATTTACCTGAGTGTCTGCGGTGAGCTGGGAACTGCACAGAGAGCAGTGAAAAACAACAACAACAAAGGAAAAAAAAACAGATGAAAAATCTCTGTCCTCAGGCATTTTACATTCTAATGAGAGGAAACAGATTATCAATATAAATACTGATAACGTCCTGCAAAGCACCAGTCGCCACACTCAAGGTAAGTAATTGAGAGATTAATGAAGAGCTATTTATGGAGGGCAAGTCAGGGTTTAAGAGAAACCAGGAGGGAAAGGTGGAACACCTCAGGGGCTACCGGTAGTGGGGAGCTATCTCCCCCAGAGGAGTGCTCTGTGTCCCAGAGCTCAGAAGGGAGAGCAGCAGCTGTGGATGGAGGAGAAGGACACCCAACAGGAGGTGTGGCCTTGGAGGGGGGAAAGCAGCTCTTTCCAGTCCTCGCCCTGTAGGATGGCTGCTGAGGGAATAAGCCCCAGGCTTCTCTCTCCTCTCTCTCTCTCTCCAGTGCCCTTGCTGTGCCCCTGTGGCCAAACCCAACTGAAAGCCAGAGTACAAAAGAGCCCAGTTTGTGTAATCCTTGCAGGACAGCCTCTTAGGGCACAGAAAAGGGTGGAAAAGGAGGAAGAGGTATCTCTCCAGGGTCAGTGGGGGACACCCAGGGCAAGAGATCTGGAGAGAAATAAAGCAAGAGTAGGGAGAGAGAGGGCAGGCAAGTGCAGAACTGGGAAGGATTTTGAATTTAAATAAGGCAGTCAGAGAAGGCCTTCTGAGAATGTGACTCTTGAGCAAAGACTCAAAGTAACCGAGTCTTGGTATGAACCAAGGGACTAGCTGAAGAAGACGCATCCCGGGCAGAGATGGTGAGGTCAGGACATGCTTGGCAAGGTCAAGGGTCGAAAGGAGGTACATGTGGCTACACCTGAATGAGAGAGGATGCTGGCTATTCAGAAGAGACCAAGTGCTAGGAATAATTGGTATAACGGCAGACATGTCTAACTAATGAATAAATGTTTCTATATGGAGGTATGGAGGTTGCATTCTGAACTTTCTTTTTTTCACCAATAGGGAGGGCTATGCTACCCAAAGTTTTGGCAACCACTGCCTTAGACTAATTGCTTTAGGACGTTGAAGATAAATGATCACATGACTATAATGGTAGGCTGTGTAGTTGCCAACAAAGCTCATCTTGCCCATATTCACAGATTGGGATTAGCCTAATGTCGCATTATGGAACGTAGCCTTGAACTCAGGTTTCCTGAAGTTTCTATTCAGTGCTTGCTTCACTACCTCACACTCCCCTGCTCTATCATGTGTTGACGGTTAACTCTCTCAAGAAGGAGCTCTATTTCGGCTTACATATCAAATGAACCCTCTCTGGATGTGGCATCTTGGCCACATTCAGAGACCAAGCTTGTTGCCTCTGCCATAGAGCCTCCCCCACACAGCGCGAAGCTGAAATGTTGACAAAGGAATCAAGATGTAGAAATTTTGAACATATGTGCAGATATTCAAACAGTGTCATTTTCTGACAGGTACTTACAGTTTGATTGAAGGCAGAGGCACAGAGTTAAAATTAATTCATGAATGGGCTTGAAAATAGAAGTGTCAATGAGACCATAATTAAAGTTTTTGCTAATTCTTCTTCCCAGCTGTGGACTTGAGTGTGAGTTGGTTTTCGCTATATTTAGCTAAAAAAGTTAAATTTTAGATGCAGTAGCATGGATGCCTTTGAATTAAGCATATTATGTAAATGTTTGGAGTTTCAAATTATGGCAGAGGCATCAAAAAAATTGCATCTGAATTGTTTCATGATTATTGCAATCCCAGCTAAATATGAGCAAAAAAATATCATGTCCTGATTACATATGTTCAAGATATTTTAAGAGTTATTTTAACAGGGTTAATAAAGTACTCTCTCAGAGATGACAGTACCCTGTTATTTTATCTTCTTAAATGTTTCCTTTATCTCTAATTACAAGACAAATGGTTGCCACTTATAAAGGCATTTGCTTTTATCAATCTATCAGGGACATCTTTCAGGGTGGTAATATTGATCCTTCATGTGCCTTTAACAAGTGCATTTTTAGCGCATGGTTGCCCCTTCCAAAATATAAACATATTAACTGTATAGCAAAAGTCCGTGTCACTCCATTATGAACAATAAATTATATCAATTAGAGCCCAGTCAAGAAAACAGAAACCACATAATTATTCCAATAGAGATAATTTAATAAAAAAATAATTGCTTAATTAGAGTATTGGAAAGGGGATAAAAGGGACCCTAGTGTACCACAGGAGTCACGATGAAAGTAATCAGCTTCCACTCCAGGGGGAAGATTGGGGAGAGAATTTGTAAGTGGAGGAGGCACCAGAACTGGGGACTCAGAGTGGGGCTGGCTGTCGAGGGCTCTGGAGCTTCGGGTAGACTCGGACCTCTGGGGAGCACGGCCAGCTGGTTGGTGCTGATAGCTTAGAGAGGGTGTGATGAAGGTGGTTCTGGGAGGAGGGGACGGAAGACCTGCCAAGTAGAACCAAATGGTGCTGCCTGGGCAAATGAAGCCCCATCCCTGGGGTAATGCTGGCAGGAGGGGGGGCAGGGAAGCAAAGAGAAAGGAGTGGGTCCTTCATGCCCGCCTTCTAGTGTCCCTCTGGATCTCCCTCTGGGCGGGCGCAGTCTGCAGAAGCCAGCTGGTAAAGCACAAATGTGGCTGTTGAGCCCCGAGGCAGCCTCACAGAGTGTAGAAGGGCACAGTGGAAACTGTGAGCACCTCACGTGGGTGGCCGCGCCCTCCCAAGTCCCAGCATTAAAAGAAATTCCACTGTGTCAAACTCAGGTCTAGCTCAGCTTCCCGGGTCCCTTTCTGCTCAAGTTCCAAAGGACGGTTTTCCTTGATCACCACCAGCAGACAGATGGATCTGTTCGTGGTGTGCCAAAGCCACCAAGAAGAAATCTAGATGAGTGTGTTTGGTCTGAACAGGCCCACCCTTTTGTTCCCTCTTGAGTTGTATAAGCTTTCCTCGACTTTGGAAAAGGCCTGTTCCGTATTCTTCTGGGTCTGACTCCTGCAATTGGAAGGAAGTCGCAGTTTTGTTAGCCCGTGGGGGTTTGCAAGCAGAAGTGTTTAAAAGTTCTCAGAGAGACGGAAAAGGGCCATCACAGACACCTCCTGTATCATCTTGTGATTCCCAAGGTCTGCTAGGTACACCGTGGCCTTTGCAAGTGACATTGCTGAGAGGGGCTTGAAAGAAGCGAAGTTTTTAGTGAGAAAGAGGTAATGACTTAATCTATGTTACATAGCGCCGTGGCGTTAAAATATGGCATTCGCAATTTTACTCGAGCTCGAAAAAGGACCCCTGTCTCACATTAAGAATTCAGACTATAGTGTCATATTAAGTGAAGTTAAACATCTGTCTGTTTGCTGGGAGAATAATTTCCCCGAGTATAATGTGCCTTCGCAACTGAGTAGGAATATTTGCACAGCACTAATACAGTCTGCAAAGAGACTCACAAGGTCATGTCTATACCAACGAGAACATATGCTCTGTTTACAAACCTCAGGTAGGTGAACCACCGTCAGATTTAATGAGGCCTTCCCCTGTACCACTCTACCGTTTACCAGTTTCTACAGAAATTTGGGCTATTTCTTTCCGTCTTTCACCTCCACACCGATAAAGGTAGCTCGGAAGGTCCTGACAAAATACTTTCTGCCATGAAAAGATGTATCCTAAAATCAAGACTTCATTGTAAAACACACCCAAAGGCCTCTGTGGACCAAAGTGAATTTCACATACAGAAATTCATAAATAATTATGTTCTAAAAGCCAAGTAGAAAAAGATCTGTCTTATTTGAGAGAATGGAACTATTAATCATTCTTTTTTAAATTTTTATTTTTTTTACTATTTTTCCCTCTGCTTATCAATCTTTTATATTTCAATTAAGATCTCTGAATTGTTCTCATGGACAGAAATGTGTGAGTATATATGTGTGTGCATATGAGACCAAGAGAGAGTGAGCAACCATAAGAGAAAGTGCCGTTATATGGTCTGATGGCATTAACTCAGAATTTGTGGTCAGGATTCTTCACTCATTCATCAAACCATTGATATCCCATTATCACACATAAGCTACAAGGAATGTTAGGACATAAAAACATGGTTTCTGCCACTATTATAAGAGGTATTATTATAAGAAGTGGCATAAGAGAGATCGAGGATACAACAGAATTTCGGAGGAAAAAGGGAATGCCACTTCATGAGGCAGAAAGGGGCATTGAAGGAGATTCCCAAAGGAAGAGATACTTGAGTCTAGCCTTGAAGAATGAGTGGGGTTTCAACGAGTAGGCACATCAGGCAAAGAGCACAGTTCTGCTGAAGAGAAGAAAGCCCCAGGACACATGGTTGATGACAGTTCTTATCAACTGGAGGCCAAGAGGCAGCAGGAAGAGCAGTTGGAGGTAAGCCCCAGAGACAGGTTCCTTCCAGACCATGGAGGGTCTTGAAGGCCACACTGAAGGAGGCCCCAGCAGACCATAAAGCAGTTAGATTCAGTGCCTGGGAAAGGAAAACAAGGGAAAACTGAATGTTATAAGACCTAGTAGGTGATTATCCTAGACACGACAGGAGGTTCAAAAGATATACAGGAAGAGTAGAAAGGGACAAACACAGAATGACTTCATTCAGCATGTTATGTGAATCCTGGGTTCTTCCCCAGGGGCCTTGGAGTCCTTTCCTTTGCTGTGGTGGCTGACAGCCTGAGCCTTGGGGTGTTTGTCAGCTGGTCTTGGGTCAGCGCTGGGGGTACGTTAGCTCTTCCCACTATATGCTTTTTTCCATATTCCCTTCTACTGTGTGTGTGTGTGTGTGTGTGTGTGTGTGTGTGTTTTAATACTTTTCCTTCCATCAGCTCTCCTCTGTCCTGACTCTGATTCAGCACAAGTCACAAACGTTCTGTCATCCATCCTGCCAGTGTGTTTACCAGTGTGTGATCATCAGGGCCAAGCTGTGGCTCAGACGGTATGATTGTGTTACATGCAGTACCTGTTATCAGGAGCGGCAGAGGGAGACTGAAAGGGAGTGAGAAAAGGAAACACAGACTACCTGGGGAGGGAATGGGGTGGGAAGGAAGGTAAAAGGCCGGTGAAAAGATAGGGAAAACCAATTTCACCTACCTGGAAATTTTGCAGAACGCTAGTTCCGCTGAGTAGTTTGATCCTGATCCTTTGACGGATCGGCCCCAGGAAATGAGATTGTTAATCCCTGTGTTAAATGGCAGAACTAATTAGTGTGAGGAAAGAAAGAGCAGACTCAGCTCAGATGGATTTAACTCACACCTTCCATAAGATGCTAGTACCCACGTGGTACAAGGACTTCGGCTCTCCCGGAACTTCTATTCCCCGCCCAGAGGGAGCCTGCCTTTGCTTTAAGCTAAATTCAGTGTTAGATGACAAAATCAAACGGGTGCTATCAGTTTCCGTTTGTCTTTAAAGAGACAGGAAGGCCAGGGGTGTCCCAGTAGGGATACTCACCCCTTCCTTGATGGAGCCCCACTCTCCAGGGAGCTAATGCTCTGAGCCCAGGACCTCAGACCTCCCGACACATAAAAACGCAATCTCTTCTGAACATCAATCGGCAGCTGGCCCCCTCCTGTTATTTGTTTCCTCCTCTTTGGTTTTTCTCAAGATTGGAATAGATTCGTTAGCCAATTAGGATGACAACCAGCCAATTAACTAAATCCCTATTAACTTCTTATGTCCAAGGGCAGGGATGAAAAGGAAGAATTCTTGCTCAATATATTGAGGTTCCTTGCATCTCTTGTTTGGCGGTCGCTAAGGATGGCCACCTTTTCTCTCTTTACTTATGAGGGGAAGGTATCACTTGCGTTTTATTCCTCGGTATGACCAGATCACATCATCCCAGTTGGCCCAGAAATTTGGAGAGGGGGCACAGGGAGGCAGTTTTTCTTTATCATTCTGCTCTCAAAACAGATGTGATGAGAAGATTAATCTCAGTTTAACAGAGTAGAATTCTTTGGAAGGGTAACCTTTGGCCGAAATAAAGTCTTTGGTTTGTTATTATTGTTGTTGCTTCTAATTGTGAAAGTACTATCTCTTCCTTGTAGAAAGCTTGGAATGTACGAACACACTTATGTATACAGTAATATTAGCCTATAATTTAACTATCCAGAGATAACTTCTAGCCGTTTTCGTTATTTTTCCCCTCTACTGCACATCGTTGTATATATTTGAAACAGTAATCTATATAAAAATTTGTAGTATAGTTAAACTTTATGTTAATGACTGCACAAGTATTCTTTATGTGAATGTACCTAATTTGCTAAACCATTCCCTTATTATTGTTGCACATTTTTTTAATTTTTTACTTAAAATTTTTTTAAATGTTTAGTTCTTTTTGAGAGAGAAAGAGACAGAACATGAGCAGGGGAGGGACAGAGAGAGAGGGAGACACATATCTGAAGCAGGCTCCAGGCTCTGAGCTGTCCACACGGAGCCGGACGCAGGGCTCCAACTCATGAACCGTGAGATCATGACCTGAGCCGAAGTCGGATGCTTAACCAACTGAGCCACCCAGGCACCCCTATTGTTGAACATTGAGTTTGTTTTCAGTGTTTCATTATTATAAACAATGCTCTGGTGAACTCTATGTGCAAATCATTTTTTGGTTTTTAAATACAGTTTATGGTTTCTGAAGTAGAGAAGAGTGCAGATTGTTCTGGGGAGGTTAGGGGGAGCTGCTACAGAGGCAGGCCATGAAGAGGTATGGCCTGCTTGCTGGCGGTGCCTATATCAGAGGCCACATCCTGGTGAAAACCTCGTGTCTAGTGTCTCGTCTGATGCATAGATTCACGAAGGCAGAAGCAGGTTAGTCCTGGTGTATCCACAGGTGATCAGGCCGTTGGAGCTGACTGGTACTTATAAATACAGCCCAGGATGATAAATAAGCCTTCATGACAATTTATCTTATAATGTGGGAAATTAGGACCCTCTCTTTAGTAACAGAACTATTTCTGTCTACCATCTAAAACAACTTTTTTTTTTCTTTCTTTCTGGAGATTAGAACACTTGGGAAAGTTTCTCCAAGGGTTGCTTGAAGGACAAAGAATTAGAACAAAAGAAGGTGGATAAAATTGAGGGCTATGGTGAGTCCTGGTGAAATATTACTACCCCCTCCCCCACCAAGAAACCACTTTCTGTGCCATTCTCCCATGGCAGAACAGGAAGCAAAATGCCGGTGTTTCTCTGTTTTATTCTTCTTATTGCCCCTTTAGTTGCTATGTTTTTCCCCTTAGAACTGTCATTGTTCGGGTCACATGGCTGACGTTGTGAATCTGGTAGACTCACTTTCTCTCTCCCAATATATGTTAACTTTATCAGCAGGTTTTTCCCATTACTATGGTCTATGAGCAGCCAGCATAGGAAGCACCTTGGCTGCTTGTTAATAACACACATCTCTGGACTCCACAGTGCATTTATTTAATCAGAATCTCTGGTATTAGGGCTCCCTCACCAGCTCTTTGGACAAGTTCCCCATTTGATTGTTGTGTATCCTTAAAGATCAAAACTCAAAGTGAGTGAGCAGCCATGGTTTTTAAGGGGTGCAGGTTCTGGAGCCAGACTTCTTGGCTTTGAACCCCAAGTTGACTACCTACTATCCGCAAAACATAAGCTCCCTCTGCTTCACCGTCTCCACCCATATAAATGGAGATAATGGTTATATTCACATGATATGGCTGTTGTGAGGATTAAGTGAGTTAATACATATATAAACACTTATGGCAGGGCCTAAAGTAGAGTTAGCACTTAATAAAGGTTACTTACTCAACCATGGCATTAGTCGACTCTCTGATAGCTTCCTATAAAGACCATTGACCCTTTAGCCAGCTTCCTCTATTTCCCTTTCTTTTCAAGTATTATCTACCTCCCATTTCCTCGCTGACTCAGTATTAACTCAGTGCCTCCTATGCCCATGGCTTCTTGCTATGCCCTGACATTAATCCTTCATCGCCATGTTAAGACTCTATTGGTGTACATTTATAGTGACCAGTAATCCATCACCTCTGATTGCTTCTGGATTTGGGTGTTGCATCCTTCTTCTTAGAAGATCACAGACAATTTTATTTATTGTTATTGTTATTTTATTTTATTTTATTTTATTTTATGTTATTTATTTTATTTTAGAGAGAGAACACACGCACAAGAGAGAAAGAGAACAGGGGAGGGGCAGAAGGAGAGAGAGAGACAACCTTAAGCAGGCTCCATGCTCAGCACAGAGCCCATTATGGGGCTTGATCCCAAGGCCCTGGGACCATGACCTGAGCCAAAATCAAGAGTAGGATGCTCAACCAACTAAGTCACCCAGGCCCCCCATGATCACAGAAAATTTTAAAAGGGTGCCTCTGTCTGAGAAAAGAGGGTATGTCTTCTCATGTTTGGTGACCCAGACTTCACACAGTGGTTTTTGTTTAACTGCTAAATTGCTGGTGAAGTTGTGCGCTGCTACACAGGAAGCAGTAGAATTGCATGTTTTGAGAACATGCTTTGTAAACCTTCAAGTGTTGCCAAGGTGAGAGCTTTGCTGATTTTTCTGATTTCCCAATGCATAGACACAGACAGTAAAGGCAGGAGGGGGCAGCCTTATGATGAACCCAGAGCTGGGATTCAGGTCACTTAAAGAGGAAACTTAAGGATGTGTTCTCTGCTGATTAAATTTCTGAGCGGTCCTTGCTGACTCTCCTGGGCATTGGGGCCTTTAAAACTCAAATGATCTTTTAATGTCTTGTCACCATGAACTGGTGTTTCCTCGGGGCACTTCAGGTTCTTCTCAGTAAAGCCCAGGGAGCTGCCAACTATAATGAGGAAACTTCAGGTTTTTGCCGTTTGAAAAAGAAGATGTTGGACTTTAATGTCCCAAGCCATTGATTTGAGAGAGTCTTCTAAGCTGGATCAGTCTCTAAAAGAAAGCCTTACTTAGATCAGCATGGGTTTCTTTTGGTGCACTGTCGTAGATTTCCTGAGGAGGCTGAAAGTTGGAGTATAGTTTGTTCAGCACCTCCCTTTTTTTCCTTAGGAAACAATAATAAAGCAAAAGGCCAACATCCATGCTGTCTGTTTGAGCAAGCATTACAACAAAGATCTTGTCCTTGTGTTTAGTACATGAATCTGAGTTTTCCTGCCAGCAGAGCCAAAATGTACTGAAATTCAGAGCCAGCTGAGCGGGAGAGTGCTGGTCATTTGTAGGCATACTGCAATGCAAACATGAATAATTAAGAAATTAAGAATGTGCAACAGTTTACAAAGCACTTCTGCATTCGTTTATTATCGAATCTTTATACAATACCCTGTGGAGATCAGAAATGCCTTCAAAATGGAAACATAAGTACCAACAGAGATAGGCATTCTTTAATGTTCTAAAGCCATGTTGACCAATGTCAGGGTCTCCTATGGTGGTAACATTCTAGTTCTTTTTGCAATCTGATCATTTGATGTAGCCTTCAATCCACCTTTCATGATTAGTACAAGGATGGATCAAATATCGGCCCCAGGGCTACGCTTTTGAAAGCTCAGAACATACCATGCTCATGGACATACAAATGAATAAAATGCATTGGCTGACTCATGAAATTCCTTTCTTCTTCTTCCTACTGCCCACTGTAAATCGTGTCACTCATCCACTTTCTTCCTTTGATTTCGCATCTTGAATCATTCTTTTTTCTTTATTCCATGTGTTAAGCCAACTTTCGATGTTTGCCTTGATCACAATACCATCAAATCAAAGTCTGGTATTCATACTTCACCACCTGGATAAATAAGACCATGTCACCGGGATCAGGCCTTATCTCCCACTTCATCTGGGGAAAGTGATCAGACATGAAATAGACATCCTGAGTAAGTGCCTAATACCAAGGCTGTCACGCAGTGGATGCTCAGTAAAATGACAGATATCCCACTCCTCACTCTTTGCCTTTTCTTTCACTTGTGTATATGAGGTCTTGACTGCTTTTTATTCCTTTTTTTTAATTCAAACAACACTGCCCATGAATTTACTATATTCCAGGCACTGTGCTTAGTGATGGTGATTTAGAGACAGAAGGTTTTTAAAACATGTCCACTGTAACTGGGGACACAGGCATATACAAAATTGCAAGATTGGAAGAGAGGAGTGCCCCAGCTGCACAGGAGTAGGGCATGTGACTCCCGCAGAAAGAGTAGAGATAGAGGGAGGAGTGGATGAGGAAGCGACCTGCATCTTGAAAGATGAGAACGTGCTGTCTGCATGGGTGATTGGGAAGGGTATTCTAGGCATGGAGCCACTGCAGGCAGGGTATGTTAGTTGGAACCGCAAGGAGCTTCCTACGGCTAGGCATATGTTTGGGCACTGGGTGGCAGGGAGTGTCAAAATATCACTAAATCTATTTCCCTGCTGGTGTCTTTTCAAATACAAGTCCTCTCCTTTAAATGCCCCTTAGAGAGATTTAATCTTGGTCAGTCCCTTCATGAATCATCTTTTTATGGGCCTGGACCCTGTAATCAGGTGCTGTGCTGTGTGTTTGAGTTCCTGATCTTGAAGTGTCTGCTTCGACTTAGGAAATGATACTAACACATTTGTAAAACAGTGTGAACAGTATAGCCATGCATAGTTAAGTACGAAATGGTCTGGCATCTGACTGGCTTCTCTAGAAATCCAGAATGATGACCTTGAATTGTAGAGAATGATTTAATAGAGGGATTGGGATTTAAATTAGGAATTAGAGAATGTGTAGGATTTGATTATGGGAAGGTCAAAAGAGAAAAGAATTAAAATGTGGAATCTAAAAATTCTAACTCTTAGAACTAGAGAGTAGACAGGTGGTTTCTAGGGACTGGAGAGGGGGGAATGGGGATGAATAAGTCACAGGGCACATAATAAGTTATGAGATGAACAGATTCTAGGCATCTAATTTACAGCATGGTGATTATTAATAAACTATGTTATATACTTAAGATTTACTAAGAAAGTAATTCTTTTAAGTTTATTTATATTGAGAGAGAGAGCGAGAGAGCAGGGGAGGGACAGAGAGAGAGGAAGAGTATCCTAAGCAGGCTCCGCACTGTCAGCACAGAGCCTAATGCAGGGCTCAAACTCACCAACTGCAAGATCATGACCTGAGCCAAAATCAAAAGTCGGATACTTAACCAACTGAGCCACCTAGGTGCCCCCTAAGAAAGTAAATCTTAAGTGTTTTCACCTCACACACAAAAGATAGCTGTGGATGTGTTAATTAACTTGGTCGTGGTAATCATTTTACGATGTATATATGTGTTAAATCATCACATTGTACACCTTAAAAGATCATATCATAACCTAAATATATGTGATTTTTATTTGTCAGCCATATCTCAGTGAAGCTGGAGGGAAAGAAGCACAGAAGTAGGAATGGGCACACTGTGTTGCTGAGAGTATAGAAATGAAGCAGAATGATGAATATCCATTCATTCCACGACTTGTATTAAAGGGCTGTAATGTGACAAGCTCAAGGGGGGGAAACGGTACGCAAGGCAGACAGCACAGTCCTGCGCCCTCTCTTCCATCCACACATTTATGTACCTACCCATTTCATAAGTAGTTATTGAGTGACTACTCTGGGCCAAGCATTGGGGATGTAATGGTGGCATCAAACCGGAGCCCTAGAGCCCCAACGAAACACAAGTCTGGAGAAACCTAATCCCGACCTTTGCTGTGTACTAATTCTGTTGTGGACCACAGATCTGGCACAGTTTCCAGTCCTGGTTCTTCCTTGTGTGCTCTGCTGTCATGCCATTTGTGATGTGGAACTGACCCCTGCACTAAGGAATTTATTTAAGGAATTGTTACAGGGACTAAGGTATGTGGCGGTGGGAACCTGGATTAGGCTAGAGGTACCAAGGTTGGATGAGGGGCATTTCAAAGCAAAGAACTCCCCTAGATTTGATTGTTGATAAGATTTTGACAGAGATCTATAATCTGTGAGATGCCTGCATGGTTTCTTGCCTGCTAATAGGAGGCATGTTGATGCATACGTCAAATAGAAAAGTTAAGAGGAGAAGTTCAATGTGTCAGTCCAGTAACTATATCAGAGGAGCTAAATCTAGTGTCTCAAGAGAAAATATGCTGCAGACATATAGGACAATTCATCCTAGCACAAAAATCAGAAGACCAGAAGACCGTTTGTGTGTCTTTGTTCCTGTTTAGTGACTGATTCTGTTGTGTTTGGGGCCCCAGACTCAGTGATGGCATGAAGATGATTTCTCCTGATGTGTCATGAAGATAACAAAGACCTGTTATTTGTGCAAGTGATAAGCGCCCTAAATACATGCCAGACTCCAGGCAGATTGGAACAGCTGGATGTTTTTGTGGGATTACACAAACATGAATCCAGTGAGATGTTGTAAAAGGCTGAGGTGCCCATCACTGGGAGCGTATAAGGCTAGGCTCAGCTGATCTCCACACATCTGGGTCACAGGGCTTTCGCTGTTTACCTCCTTTTGACATTTGTATAAGGGGATGATTTTGTGCACATATACGGAGGGGAGTGAAAGGGAAAAGGAGGTGTTTACACATTCAAATAGGTAAAAGGATGGTATGTTCCAAGATGTCCAGATGTTTTGCAGGATTTTAACAGTGTTAAACCAGATGTTTGAATTTGTAGGAAATTGTTGCCTGTATTAGTGGCATTTTCAGAATTTCCAAAGGCTGAAGAAGATCACCTGGTTTCACTAGCTAATGTATTTTACCTGGTGTTTGATCCTCTAGCTTCAGTCGGTTCCGACATGATGTATCTGTACATCTTCTTGAAGCCAAGAAGATGCAGCTTTTGAATAAACTTCAAGTAGGTCATGTGGTTTTCCAGAGGCATCATACTGGTCATTTTCTTCAAAATTGAATAGGTGGAAGTAATTAATGGGCTGGATTATTGACATGCATTGAGACATTCTTCTCTTTGTGGTTTCAATTACCAGCTTCAATAGACTAATTCTAGATTTTATCTGAAGCACCAGTAATTACACGGGGAAGAAAAATTTCCACCGGAATACAATCGGATAATGCTTAACACCATTGTTAGGCTTTTAAGTCTTAAACCTAAGACAGACACCCAGGGCTCAATGCCTACATAAACCAGACTGTGTTTTATGCCTTCCTATGGGTTCTCAAGAACGAGTCATCCTAACTCCCTGGCAAATGAATTCTGAGAAAGCAAAATATTGAGGAGAAACTGGTGTCAGTTTAGTTCCTCTGAGTTCGGTGCTGGGTGTGGGATGTGGGAGTCAGACCTGGATTCAAGTCATCACCAGTTCAGCTGGGTACTAGCTAAATGTCCTCGGTTAACTTACTCAGTTCTGTGAGCTTCAGTTCCTCATTTATAACATGGGATAAATAATACCTAGCCCTGAGGATGACAGTTACAAATGATTTGATGTAAAGCTAGCCTCTTTCCAGTCTATCCCCGGTAGCATCATCCATGACTCAATGCATAAATGGACTGTCTGTGATGGATTTTGCTGTGTGTGTGTGTGTCTGTCATGTTAATTTTCATTTTTCCTTAGATGATACAAGTATCTAGTGAAGTATATATCTTCTTATGATCTTGATTTTACAAAGGAGAGGTCTGAAGCTCAAGAGAATATGGTTTGGCTCAAACAACCTGAGTTTGAAATCCTGACTTCACCATTGTCAAGTTGGGTTGTTTGTTTGTTTGTTTAAATCTTGGGCAATTTATTTAATGTCTTTGTGCCTCAGATACCTATAAGACCAGGTAAGAAAGAGAATAATAACAAAAATCTACCTCCTAGAATATTAAGTGAGCTGATGAATGGAAAATGTCTAGCGTGGTACTCAACACATGGCAAACACTCAATGGATGTGACTGTTATTAGTAGAAACAGAACCTGGCCCTAAATGCTATGCTATTTCCATCTCAACGCCCTGTCTTCCAAGGAGTTAATTCTGGAATTTGAGTGTACTTTTAGTGCTTTTTGAGGAAAGGGATAAGCATTGTCCTCTCTATCAGGTATGATTCGAGTACATAACTACCTGAAGATAGGAAGGTGGGTAACCTCTAATGACCTGGTGTTCCCAAGAATACTAGATCTGTGTTCTGTATCTAGAGTCAGTACTCCTAGCTGGTTTCCCTGGAGCTCAGGCATTTTATGGTCCCCTAGAGGTAGCAGGGAATGAGAGTTGGCTTTTGGATCAGAAAGTCTGATCTTATAAATTGCCATAAATGTTACTATGCTCAAAACAATATGGCACTGATACAGAAATAGACAAATAGGTGCAACAATCTCAAGAGTCCAGAGGCAAATCTAATATATATGGACACCTAATATATAATCAAAGTAACATTCATTTTGGTGGAGAAAGATGACTTATTTAGTAAATAATGCTGGCATTATTCACTTTCTCTCTGGGAAAAATCTGAGACCACTGTCATAGCATATGCACATTCATCTCTGATAGATTTTAGAAATCAAAAAGTAGAATGATAAAATTTTTTTTGTTTTTAGTGCTTATATATTTTTGAGAGAGAGAGAGAGTGAGTGTGAATGGGGGAGGTGCAGAGAGAGAAGGAGACACAGAATCCGAAGCAGGCTCCAGGCTCTGAGCTGTCAGCACAGAGCCCGATGCGGGGCTCGAAGTCACAACCTGTGAGATTGCGACCTGAGCTGAAGTCGGACACTTAACCAACTGAGTCACCCAGATGCCATGATAAAAATTGTTTTTAATCATTTAGAAAATATTTATATAATCTATATTTGGAGATACAATCTTAAGTAACAGGGGAAACTCAGAAACCTTGTAAAGAAATAGATCAATATATCCAACCATATAAAATTTAAAAATCCTTCTTCTTATCTAGAAGCTAGGAGAAAACATCTACAGCCCATGACAAAGAGTAAGCGTTTCTACAGTTCAAATTACAACAAAAATTTATATGGAAAACATAAATAACCCAGAGGAAGACGCATGCAGAATATGATCAGAAGAGAAGTGCAAATAGCTAGTGAGCTTATGAGAAGGTGCTTGGTGTCAGCGAAGGTTAGGAAATGCAAATTAAATCAATGAGATTTCTCTTTCCTGTTAGATGTCCATAAACAAACAAACAAACAAATAAATAACTTCCAGTGCTATGGAGATTACGGGGAAGTGGACATACTCATGGCTGATAGCATAAACATTTACAGACACTGCCAGTGAAGGAACCCAGCTCTGAAGGAACCCAGCAGCATCTGTTAAAGCGTCGTGCATACCCTGACTGGACAATACTACTGTTAGGAATCGTTCCTGTTGAAATGAAAGCATTAGTGCGAAAAGTATATGAAAAGCATAGTAAAATAAGATGGAAATGACCTCAGTGTCTTATGTTCAGGGAAGGGCTGAGAAAAGGGAGGTGCATCCAACCTATGAGAGTTGTATCGCCTTACATGTGAACAGAAGCTCTAGGAAAGACTCGACGCGGAAGACATTTGTGGCATAATGGTACTTGAAACAAAAAGTATTTTTACAAAGAGAACCTCTCTGAATAGAGAGATATGTATTTGGGTGTGTTTGTGGGAGCATAGGAGAAGATGGGTGGCTAGGAGTTCACACCGATTACCTCAAGGTGTCACCGGAAGGAAGGAGAGGGAGATGATTACCCCTTGTTTTACACACGTGTGTATCACTTCACATGGTATGACACATGCATGCTTTTGTCTGGTTGTTTGTCTGCTTTAAAGAAAGGAACTCATCTCAAATTGTAGTCACTTTACTTACTAGCCAAGTGACCTTGGAAAGCCACATAACCTCTTTAAGTCTTAACTTTTCTCATCTGTAAAAAAATGATAAGTGTATCTCACAGAGTCGTGGGGAGGTTTAGCAAGAGGAGATATGTCAGGTTCACGGCACAGAGATATGGTGCGTGATCAGCAGACGCGAGCTCCTCCTTCCTTTCTCCTCACCCTCAAGGGAAAGGATTTCAGAAATGCAAGCCAGTCCCCACATTGAAACCAAGCACAAACAGGCAGATGAAGTTGCTATGCACACAATTAATCCAGCAACTTCCAAAAGCTAAATATAAATGCTTTTCTTTGGAGTTAAAACCACTGGGGATGATTCATATTACTTCTCAGTGCCCCCACTCATCCAGACGTTGGGAGTTACGGATTCGGGAAATAATTGCACATGGCGCATGCAGGCCGTGACATGAAATGGCCAATCCTATGATCTAGACAGCTCTCTCTTCTGAACCCAGTTTGAGTTGTGTGGGCATCTGAAGCTGCCTCTCCTCCCCCTCCTGCCTGGATCCCTCACCTTTTCCATCTCTGGAATGCTACAGTGTCAGTGGCCACACCACCCTCCCCCAACCCTTCATGCAACTCTTTCTCCAACACTCGTTGAATACTTATTATAAAAACCACCTTTGATAAACATGTTCTCACTTAATCTTCCCGGGACCTCTGTGGAGTGACTATCACCCCAGTTTTACAAATGGAGAAACTAAGACTACAAAAGTTTAGCCACCGGCTCAAGGTTTCATGGTGAGGATATGGTAGCTCATGATCTCTCTCCTATACAATAATAACCCCCCAAGTTGGAGAAGTTAGAAGACCCAGTGGCTTAACTCTCCTTGCGTACTAGTTATTTAGATTCCAGTGATAGTCTGTCTTGATTGCTAGGAAGGGTAAGTTTCTCTGCTTGAGGAAAAACTTTAGGCTTTTAACTAGTTATAAGACTTTTGTGGCTTGCAGCCTCTGTTCGTACTTACAGGCTGAACTCAAATATCCCCTCTATTAGGAATGCTTATCCTAAGGCTTGAGAAAAGGGTCAAGGTCAGGGTCGTTTAAGCTTTAATATGCACACACCTTAATTGTAGCACTTACCATATTTTATTATAATTATTTGTTAGCTTGCCTATCTTCCCACCATATGGAATACACGTAAGAGTGGGGGCATTTTTTTAAAAATCCGACTCATTGGAGATATTTCATTAATTTGAAGATGAATGCACAACCTAGTGATTATGTGTTAAATAGGTTACTCACAACCCCAGAAAGGTCCCCAAGTGAGAAAATGAGAAGCCCTCATTAGACACTCTTTATGTAATGTGACTCAGAGTCCCAGCAAGGGAAGAAGAATCCAGGAGCAAAAGAGTTATTCAAATGCTATTCCTCCTATGAAATAAATCTGAAATCAGAAAGGAGCCAAAAGCCTGCAGCAGTGGGTATTTTAAACATGCTTATTAATAATGGCTCAAAGTGGAGATTTATTACAGTTGAGAATACGGAAAGGGACAGTAAATCAGCATTGGTGAGGAAAAGAGCAAGGGAAAGATATGAGTTCTTATTTAAAATGTATTCATATGCTTTATAACCCTAAAGTAGAGATTGCTATATTGAAGTAGAAGGCTTTATTTGTAGGATTGAATTCGCTAAAGATACGTTTTATGCCAGTATTCATTTTCCCAGCTTTCATTTGCTTTCCTTTGGCCGGAAAGTTGGGGGACTTAGTTTATTGCTTGAAAGCGAGAAAAGATTGCTTTCGCTGAGTCTCTTCATGAAACTATTCCTTGCTTCACGTGGTGACTTGTAGAGTGCTAGTTGGATCCCAGGAAAATGCTCTTTTGTTGGTGCATATGTTGAAGAGAATAGTTTTTAAAACATTCAATTAGTTCTGCCTTGGAGAGAGAATTTAAACATATCTAAAGCAATAGGATTAAATTCACGTAAAAACCCAACTGTTGCTTGGGAACCGATCCTTTCCGCACTCGAACTACCCTAAGAATAATCGAGCTGACTCTTGGCTATATTCCAACCTAGGCAGATATATGCTTTTAATTCATCAATCAGACCACGGTACTCCCTGGTCTGCAACTGTCAGTGGCTTTCTAATTCATTAGAGTAAAATACGAACTCCTCACCGTGATCAACAGAGCCCTGAAATGCCTGTCCCTTGTCTCAGCAACCAACCTCATCTCATCTCACTTTTTTTTTTTTTTTTTCTCATCTGGTTCATCAGGTTTGTTAACTGGCTTCCTCTCACTTCCTCGAACACATCAGGGTCTTCTCTGACAACCCCAGCACCGCTTCTCTGCCTAAGACACACTCTTCTCTGCCAATCTGCAAGAACGACTCTTCTCAGTCCTTCCAGGATGACTACATGCCTCTTCCAGAGAAATGAGCCCCGGGTCATTCTAGGTTATCTCCCTATCCATGCTTTATTCTATAATCCATCACCTCCTTAATTGTCTCGACAGTGTGCTCCCCTGAAAGTGCTAACGACACAGATAAACATGTATAAAGGTGGAGATCAACAAGATCTCCCATATTCCCCACCCCTCGGAGAGCGCCAGCTGTTTCATTCATTGCTGACTACCCAGACCTGCTAACCTGCTACCCGGCCTGGCATGTAATAGGTCCCCAGCAAATATTTGCTGCATGAATTCTCACTGTCAAGGCTAATGCCTGGCATGTCATAGGCTGTCAGTAAACACTTTCTTAGTGAGTTTGTCTTGTTCCCATAGGATTTAGCAAATTCACATAAGCTGCCTAAATTAATTCCAAGTGCCAAACTCCCTGCCTGCAACAGCATGGTCTCTGCAAATTTTGCTGAGATGAAAAATAAAAGTTCAGGACAGATTAACGAAGGAGACGCGTAAGACTAACTTTGGAGCATCTTCTCTAGGATTAAAAATGAATAAGTAAATAAATAAAATGAGTCCGAGGGCAAATTGTAACTCTCCATATCAGACCTGATTCCTCTGGTTTCTCACTCTCCTGATCTGTTTCTTGTTTTGGTGAGAACCTTTTCGTTTTTGTATGGGGGTTACCATGATGTGTTAATAAACTAAACTGGAGCTTTTTCGGGTCACTGGTTTTGAACGAGCGGCTGATAGGTTTGTTTTGCTTTGGGTTTTCCAAGGCTCATGTTTTAAGCAACCGAAATCCCATCTTTCATAGCTCACTGGACCCTGAGTGACCCAAGAGACTGCTTGGGATTTGTAGTTTATGGTAACAATACAGCATTGACATGGGGAAATGTTTTGGCAAAAGAACCCACGTTGTGATGCAGCAGTTAAGTGCCATTGTTTGGACTCTGCAAAAATTAATTTGCAAAAACATCCTGGTCTGTTGCAGTGCATCCTGCACTGTTGCAAAAACAGTGGTCTGTTGTGTGTTTTAGTTTGTATGTAAATTAGAAGATTGTGTAAAAAGGACGGCAGGGAGGATGCCACTCACACAATTTCAGACCACTTGTCCATTCGTTGGTTAGAGTGATTCTCTCTCAGTTTTACTTTATATACATTGACATTTTTTTCTTAATAAGTTGTACAGTCAAGCTAGAAAAAGACACAGCATTCGCCAATAAGCCATAATAACCGATGCTTTTAAAATATGATAGAAAGTCTACGAATTTGATTCACGGGGACAGTCATGGAAACTAAGAGAAAAATAATTCTACAGCGATTTTCTAAATTTGGAAGTGGAAGCAGAACCATAGCATCCTGTCATGCCACCTCTGCTCCCAGGGGCGATGTGGGGTGTTTATCAACCTGAAGGACCAATAACACGGAGGATAGTTAAGTGTCAGAATGCCGGGGATAATGGTCTGCACAAATCCAGAGGGAGAGTTTCTAACTCTAAATCTTGAAGCCTTACTTCGCACATCCAGCCTTGCTCTGCAGGTAAAGCGTGTTGGCTTGCTCCCCTGCCCCAGTAAGCATGGGGTCTCCATGCCCTCCTGTCTTCAGAGCCTTCCTCCTAATGCATTTCCCTACAACCTAGCTTACACCGACATTTGCAGACATCTGAGTCGGATCCTTTTGGTACCTGAGTTCCCTAGACTGGTTTTGGCACCTTCATTGTTGTCCCACACTGAACACTGATTCTAAGAGCGTTGGCTTCTTTCATTGGACCAATGCCCAGTCCAGTTGGGCACAGGACACAGCCCCTGGAGCCTCTCTTTATGAGCGGTCATCCCCGTTAAATCTCCTTGGAGCCCTGCAGATGAGACCCAAGCGCATCCTCTCTTGTCTGGATTGAAGCTTTCTTTTTTTTTTTCCTAACAGAGTCGTAGTCGTTTGGCTTTTTACTTTTTAATGTTTATTTATTTTTGAGAGAGAGAGCGGCAGAAAGAGGGGGGGGGAACAGAGGATCTGCAGCGGGCTCTGTACTGACAGCAGAGAGCCTGATGAGGGGCTCGAACTCCTGAACCATGAGACTATGACCAAAGCTGAAGTCGAACACTTAACCAACTGAGCCACCCAGGCGCTTTTTAAAAATCTTAATTATATTTGGGACGGTTGACATTCAAAGCAGTTTGATTTGAACCTTGGCACTTGAAATTTATTTTAACTAGAAAATGGGCACTGATATTACTTTTGATTTACCAAAAGAGAAAGAGTAGCAAAGCCTTACAGTTGGCCATGGTGACAATTAACTCTGAAACTCCCTGGCTGCAGTAACCTGCTCTCGTGTGGAGCCTGCTGGGAAGGAAGGGATTTCGAGCAGTGGAGGTGGAGAAGCCCCAGGAATCTTGAGTCCCAGGCACTGGTCCTCATTCTGTTCCTCCCTGACTCTCCCTTGGCTGTTTGGCCTCAGGCTGAGGACATTACCCTCTGTCATTAAGCCAGAGGGTTTGGGCCAGATGATCTCTAAGGCAGCTTCTATTTCTGAAAGACAATGAATTCATGGCCGATTTCAAGTGAGCGGTCCAGTGGTGAGCAAACGCAGATACCCCTTCAGGAGTGGAGCAGTGGTGAGCCTCTCCCAGCCATTCCTCAGTTGTCTGAGCAGGTGGTTAGAACCAGACACATAGGCCTTGATAGTGAAGTGGGAATATAAAACCCTGAAACTGTTTGTCATAAAGAATGCCATGCCCAATAAAAGCGAAGGCAGATGTTCGCATAAAGTTTTTGTTGTTTGTGTTTTTGTGGGGGTGCTTTTGGGGTGGGAGATTTGTTAGGAAGGCACAGCGGCATCTGCCCACCCATGCTGCCATATATTAGCAGTCTTGCAGTCCGTTTATAGGATTGGAATTATTTTTGTTAATGATTCTCATGGGAATAGATGAAATGCAGTATGCACTAGCTGTAACTACTTTTATTGTGCAGCTGCCTTCCAGGGGAAGCTCCCCGCGCATCATAGATGGCCTGCCTGTCCAAGAGGCTCTGGTCTCACAGAGTTTTAAAGATAAAAGGGAGCCTGTATTCGTTTCCTATTGTGGCTATAACAAGTAATCACAACTTAGTGACTTAACACAACACAAAGTTATTATCTTACAGTTCAAGGGGTGAGGGAGCCCCAAATGAGTCTTATGGGATTAAAGCCAGGGTCAGCATGCCAGTGGTTCCTTCTAGAGCCCCTAGGGGGAGAATCTGTTGCTTCACCAGTTCCAGCTTATGGAAATCACCTTGGCTCCTGTCTCCTTCCTCCATCTTCAATGCTAGTATCTTCTGTCCTCTCTGACTCTCTTTCCATCCCTAGAGCTTTTCTCTATGTCTTTGACTCTCCTACCCTTCTCTCTTAAAAAAGAGGCTTGGGCCACACAGATAATCAAGGATAATCATCTCAGTACTTTTAATTTAATCATTTATGCACAGTATCATTCACTATGGAAGGTAACATATTAGGATGGGGACATCTTTGAAGGAGGGCCGTTATTCAGCCTACCACACAGCCTACATAGACCAACTGAAGCCCAAGGGATAAATGACTTATCGAGAGTCACACAGCTGATCTGTGGCAGTGCCATGGCTGTATCCCTGGAATCCCCACATCTTCCACATTGATGCGCATCACTGACAAAGATGGGTGGGAACAGGCATTGAGGGAGGCATTATTTTCATAATGAACTAGAAATCGTAAATATTGGATTGTCAGTGATTTAAAAATAGTGGTTTAGAGAAGACTTCTGTTTATATTTTTTAAAATACATGTTTAATTCAAGAGTTTCCTTAAATATTATAATTTGGTTAGGGCATGGTACTTTCTAAAGATATTAAGTGACTTGCAGTGATAACGGAACTTAAATAGTAATGGGAAATGAAAGTGCCAAGGAACACACGTACAGGTTCTTCTTTCTACTCCACCTCCTTCTCTTTCTCCCTCTATTACTCTGGCCATGGCTGCCATTTTGAAAATCAGTTATAGCTGGAAAACCACTTTAAGCTCCTTAAAGGGAATGGAACCACCAGATAGACTCATTGCCATGAGTTAAGCCAAGTTAGATATTTGCCTTATTTCACAAGGAAGCCCATCTTATTTTGGTGTTGAACTTTCTTCTTCTATTTTGGTGTTGAACAGATTCTAAGAATCTGAGGAACTTGGTTTTGGTTTTCCTTCCACTTCTGCCCAACAATAGCCTATAACAATAAAAGGGTTTGTAGAATTTTGGATTTCAGTGGTCCTAGATGTACCATCCAGCCCAATTCTTCTCCTGAATTATGGGTCTCTTGTAGATATCTTTGGCAAGTATTTGCCATACTCCTCTCTTGCCTCAATGCTCCGTCTGTGACATGAGAAGGAATGATGGCTACTGTAAATTAAAGGCTGAATTAAATTTGAGTTCCTGAGAGGACAGGTGCATCTGAGAGGGTCATAACTCAGTTGTTAGGTTCATCTTCTCTAGGAATCACTCCCAAACTCCACTTCTGCTGCGTCAGGGTTCAGTGCCCTCACCTAGAGAATCGTAACCCATTTACCTCATCCTGCAACCCTCCACCACCACAGTGCAATAATTGTTCTTGTACATAACTTCCTTCCTCTAAATTCAGCCTAACCTAGGGCTGGACATGCGCCAGGAGCTTACTGTAGTGTTGAGTTGTACGCTGTAGTGTACAGTTGTACGCTGTGGGTTGATGAGCGAATGATGACCATGTATAATCTCAGGGCCATGTAGAGATGGATTCAGAGCCTCAGTGGAAATACTGAGCTGAGAGTGGGGGGTTGGGCAGGAAAAGGCTGAAGATATAGTCTGTGATCTTCCCTGACTTGAAATTAGTAACTGGCTCCCCACTGTTCTGCTGACTTTCTTAAACAGAAGAAAATAACTGGAAAATGCCATAGAAATTTATTTCCATCAATGTTTTAATGTGACACTGGAGATGAGTAGACATTTTCCCTTTGGATATTTGGACTCAGTATTCCAAGTCATTTTTCTCTTCCTATCAAGTTGAACACATTCTTGAGCTGCTGGTACATTGGGTTAGTGACACAGTGCTGGACCAAACAAAGACCAAGTCATGTTGCCAAGCTCCTGTCTGGCATTGATTGGGGGTCATAAAAGTAATTCCCTCCCTCAGTTTGGTTTTGACAACCCACAGAATACATAATACCTTGCATATGTCAAACACTACTTTCTTTTAAAAGCTTTAAATACCTACTATATAGAACGAGGTTGATTCCTGTATCGTCCCCACCTCATGGAAAAGTGGAGCATCATCTCAGGAATTACTAAAAAGCTAGTGTACCTCAATATGAAAAGACGATGCGGGTGGACTATGCTGTGTTCCCATTAAGGTGTTAATGACAACTGTACTCATCAAAGAGGCCACAAGATGAATGGATCTGACACAAGAAAATCTGAAGATAGACCTTAGAGAAATTGACCAAGATCCCGGCCAGGAAAATACCATAGCAACACCCAAGGGTCTCTATGGGTAGAAAACATTAGGTGGCTCTCTCTGATGTCACCACTTTTGTGCCAAGGCCCTTTTGCATTCTTTCTCGAACCTTCCACCTGAACTAATCCTACAATTGTTTGTTTGTTTCTAGTTCCTTCTTTCTGGGGATTGGTGAACTCAGCTTGGAATCTTTGCTCTGTGGGGAAACGGCAGTCGCCAGTCAACATAGAGACCAGCCACATGATCTTCGACCCCTTTCTGACACCCCTTCGCATCAATACTGGGGGCAGGAAGGTAAGCAGCTATGTTGCTTCCCTCGTGAAGTTGAGGACCCTGAGAGATGCTGATTCTGAAAGCTCATCTTCCAGGTCTCCTTCTCTGTGATGAGTTTATCTTTCCACCTAGGAGTAAAATCACAGACCTCCGGCTTACTGCCAACAAATATAATTATGTCTAAATTGTGCTTTCTCTCCCTAGCTGGTCAAACCCTCACGCTTCTAATTACTTTGTACCCCCTGGAGGTTGCCGGAGGCCCTATCCCTTGGTACCCCATGAAGGTCAGAAAGCAGTGTTGTTTCCCAAGCATATCACAGTGGGAAAATCCCGCCTCTCAGAAACCTCTTCACTGGGGCTTCTTTTAACTTCAATAAAGCGACAGCATAATTTTTTTTAACAAAAGTAAAATCAGACATTTATCATTGTGGAAGGAAAAACAAACAAAAATCACCTTAGATGATTTATAAGAAAATCAATAATTAATCTTCCTAGGGGCATCTTGCTGGCCAAGAATCCTAGCTTCTGCACAGAAATGCTGAGCTGTGCTTTGTCATTCTCCCCTCCTCCCACCCCCATGTGCCCCGTGTTAATCTGTGGAAGGGCATGACACCCATGGGGTCTTCTCGTCGCTAAATTCTAGCATTTCTCTTATGGGCTAATTTCTTTTTGGCTACCTTTTACTGTTGAGTGGATCATTGAAAGTGGAAAACACACACACAGAAAATTGTGTTTGAAGGTGATTTAGTTATTGTGAACTCAAGAGGAATGGAAAATCATTTGTGTCCAAGAAATTGGGATTAAAATTATGGACAACTTTTGTTACTGCTGCCAGCTGATTCTCCAGGGTTTGTATTTCTTGGACTCCACTCTCTACTTATGCAGCCTGTTTACCTTACTTACCATGGTGTCTATAAGAATTTTTTTCCCCTTCTGGTATATTGGAATATGCTTTTTCCTATTACATAACTGTCACCAAAAAACCAACCAACCAAACAAACCCAAAGTCGAATGACTTATCTAAGAGTTATTAGTGGCCTTGACTCCAGTCACAAAGTGGTTTTAAAAGACATTGCATGTGATTGAGACTATTTCTCTATGTAGTATCTTTGTGCTACTTTAAATAAGACTTGAGAAGCGTTTTTGTAGAAAAGTCCTATGTAGGTCATGTAGTTTATTGCTCTGATTCCATAGAAACTAACCTACCCAAATTATTGCCCCATTTGAAGTTTTATTTTTACTCTAAAGGGAACTTGACATGCGATCTACTACACCTCACTTATTCAAGTCATGAACATGGGTAGGTCCACTGACCAGTTTCAAAAGGGGCAAGTTGAAGTTTTGAGCATTCAGTCATTCCTTCCTTCTTGGAGAGGATGATGGAGGGAATAGTTCTGTCCTAGACAAAGGGAGAAGCAGTAAAAATTCAGAACGAGGGGTGGGACCTGAGTTCCAGAAAACGGCTGAAAGATGACCAGCAAGACTGAAGCCCAGAGACCATAGAGGTGGAGGCAGGAGGGACAGATGGAAAAGGAAGATGGAGGCCAGGTATAGAGGCTGTGTTAAGGAACTGGATCTTTTTCCTGAGTTATGGCAAGCAAATGAAGCAATGTTAGGTCAAAAGCACACTGAGCATGGTATGGGAAAGGTGGCGGGCTCACATAGGAGTGGATACATAATTCTCACTTTCTGTCAGCCCATCTTAGAGGAAAATATTGATGTGAAAGAAAAAATAACTGATTCAAGACCGTTTCTCCCTAAAATTTATTGGGAAAGAAGAGATAGGGGGATAGCCTAGTGTTAAAAAACACTCATATGTTTTGGTTTGATATTTTTATTGTTGTTGAAAGTGATATATTTTTTTATATTTCCAATTCAGTAAAGTGTACCTGATCCAAATCAATTTTCAAAAGCAATGGAGTTTGGAATTTTGGAAACATTTGCTTTTGACGATGTAAATATTTATATCTGGCACGATTTGTGTTGTCAGCTGTTTGAAGAGCTGAGAACTGTCTGATGGTTTCCTTTGCATTAGCAAAAGGTGGAAAATAAAGTAGAGATAGTATAGGACCAACTGCTAATGAAATGTCTAAACTTGATAGAAAATAGCTAAATCATCTTTCCACGATTTTTAAAGGTGGTGTTTAATGAGTTGGAGACTTATTTTGGAAGTGAGTATTCAGATCACTGCTGTGAGTTTAGTTTTGTCTTGAAGAAATATGTAGCCAACTCAAAAGGTTTTAAAAAGCACCCTAGGGGCACCTGGGTGGCTCAGTCGGTTAAGCGTCCGACTTCGGCTCACGGTTCGAGCCTCACGTCGGGCTCTGTGCTAACAGCTCAGAGCCTGGATCCTGCTTCAGATTCTCTGCCTCCCTCTCTCTCTGCCCCTCCCCGACTCATGTTCTGTCTCTCAAGAATGAATAAATGTTAAAAATTTTTTTAATTAAAGAATAATAATAAAAATAAAAAGCACCCGATAAGACTGGGAGGTTTTGTAGAATTTGGGCAAAGTGCCACATTTGGAAGTCTGAGATCAGTCGAGTATCAGCATGTTGAATGCATCCCAGTCATTATGTGTTTTATGTCATATTTTAGCCAGGAGCACCATTCTTGCTCCTGTTTAAGCGTACCTTATGCACAAGCCCATGAAGCACCCTTGCTGCCATCTCTGATTTGTGTTACTGCATTTGTTTTTTTCATGTATTTGACCTGGCATGGGGCTCAGATGATGAATTAAGGGCTTATCTTAGCATGAGCAAGGGCTGAAATTTACTCGGAATGCAAGAATACAGAGAATAATAATAGTTAGATGACAATCAAAACATATGACGTCTTGGATATAACAGAGTATATTCATTGTACTTGAACGGTGATATTTCTTTTACTTTTTAGGTTGCTTATTTTCAATGGTAGTTCTTAAGCAATGTGTGGCGGTTTATTTTCTTGAGAGTATTGGTTACCCAGTTGTTTGTATCACATAGGATTCTTATGGGCAAAATTTAAAAGGACTGTGCTTTTCAAACAATACTCAGTTAAGGTTAGGTTGCATATAGATATAACCATTTTACCTTGGAATCCATCTCCCACCCTTGACTCCATTCAACTTAACTCCCAGTAGTCTAAATAGTTTTTTAAAATCTTGGAGATAATCTATTCTAGGTAAAGCTACAGAGTGGGTGGGTGGAGATAATTCTTCCTTCACGATCTCAGATGTTTAAAACCCTTTATGTAGAAAATTATGATTTTGATTATGATGTGTTTTAGGCTCAGTTCAAGCCTGATTGACTATTTTAAAGATGGACACCCTTGGTAGTCAATAGACATATGGTCTTTTTCCTCACACCAAAGTGAGCGTACAATATGCGTTTGTGTGTTAATTTTCATGTGTTGTTCACATAAGTCAGCTTCTTGGTAATTTGCATACAACAGTGTAAAGTGTGAATGTTATTGCACAGCAAAATATGAGTGCTTGGCTTGATCATTTTGGGGTGCAGCAGTTCCTCTAGAGATTTGCCTGGAGTATTCTTTGATACAGGTGAGTGCCGGAGGGTTTCTGGATTAAGAGGTGAGGTTCTCATTCATGGAAGAGATGTGGTTTGTAGTAGAATAAGAAAAAGCATATTAAAACTGAGTCTAAAATCACTTGCTGATCCTGCCATTTTAACCAAAATTTCGTTTTGGCATCCTTCCTCATCTTTTAGCTCTTTGGATAAAAAGGGTATCTCAGTAGTTAGTGACATGCAAATTGCTCATGATACGTTAAATGTAAAAGGTAGCATCTCAAGTCATTCGCTTAATGATCCCAATTTCGTTTAAAAAGTACCCATGCTATGCATAGAAAAGAGACCAAGATTAAATGTAATATTGTTTTCTTTCTACTTTCCTGAAGCTTCTAGATGTTCTGTAACAAGCTTGCATTAATTTAATAATCTGAAAAACACCTATTTTTTTTTAACTTATCCCTTCAGTTTAGGCAAAAATGTACTTGCAGTTGGCAAATATGGGAGATGGGATAATGTCCTCTCCTAAAGATATGCATCTCCTAACCCCCAGAACATGGCACAAAGTATCCTGAAGGTGTGATTAAGTTAAGCATCTGAAAATGGGAAGGTTGTCTGATATTATCCAGATGGACCCACTGGAATCACAGGGTTCTCGTAAGGAAGAGACAGAGGCAGGAGAATGCAAGGCGCAGAAGGGAGTGTGACAAAGGAAGCAGAGGTCAGAGTGATGTGTTGCCATGAGCCAAAGAATCCGGGCAGCCTCTAAAAGCTGGAAAAGGGCAAAGAAACAGATTCTCCCCTGGGGTCTCCAGAACACAGCCCTGCTAAAACCTGGATTTGAGCGCAGCCAAACTGCTTTTTGACCTCTGACTTCCAACAAAATGTAGGATGACCCAGATGGAAGATGTGATTATTTGCCAGCCCATGCTGAGGACTAAAGACCCCAGGGGCACTTCTCCCACCCCCCACTTAACACCAGGCTCCCTCTAGGGAGAAGTCAGAGACCCAGACAAGACTGCTGACTTAATCTGCATAAGCCAGCCTCCAGGCCGCAGAGCGAGGTGAAGGTGGATTTGAAGGGGCAAACAGATAACATCCTACACAAGGCTATACATTTCATCTACGTGACCATTTCCACATTTCCCTTTAAATGAATATGAGATAATAAAACTCATCATTACCTATAAAATTAGGTATAAATGTCTCAGCTTGGCATTCACAGTCCTTGTATCATGGCCCCAAATCTCACCTCCAGAGCCTTATTCCTCTTACATGTTATGTCTACTTTTTGTTCCCAGTGAGACTGTAATACCTTTTTTTTTTTTAAATTGACTGTGTCTGCCCTTCCCTGTGCTTTGTCCACAACATAACCCTTCACCTGATGTACCTCTGTACCTTAGCAATCTCCATCCCTACCTTTTTATTATTCAACCTCTGTCACATCAGTTCTACCTCCTCCTTGAAACTCCTCTTGGTCTCTTTAGTGGATGGTGAAATCTCTCTTCATTTGGCTTCTTAAGTAACTTGCTTATATTTCTTTTAGAACCTGAACCTTGGCCTATAGTCCATTAGCTTTTCTTGCCTTGTCTTCCCATCTTAGATTAAGGACTCCACACAATTAAGTGTGCTGTCATATTTTCATTTATATCCGGGGGGTTATCTATGATGGTGCTGGTTGATTTGAACCAAAACAAGATTATCTTTGATTACCAAACAAACGGTTTATGTGGAATTAGTTAAAAGTTGCTTTGACTCAAGATGGGAAAAATATGAGAAAGTCCCATGATGAAGAGTAACCTTGCTGTCAACAGTATATGTCATTAGAAGCTAATTTTCAGTTATAGTACTTTTCCTGAAATATGTGGAGAAAAATGACTGTGAATTGGTTTGGTGCCTAAAAACTTATCACTTCTCTATTTTTAAATTTCCCCATGAACCTGATAGCAAAATATAGTTGACCACAATTCATCATTGCAGTTCATGGCATGTCTACATTTGCTATACTAAGAAACCTTTTATGAATGAGGCATTTATGTTGCTTCAAGGACTTCGAGATATATTAGGGGAGAAAATATAGATATACCGAAGTTAAATCCTAGTAACTGATTTAAATAGCTATTTGAGATAATAGTGGAAGAGATACTAAGGAAGCAGTGAAATGATTAATTAGCAAATCAGTCATTTTGACATTAATATTTAATGGTGGTAAGAAGTTGGGTTGGCCATACTAGGTTTTATGGAGGTGCTGAAACATGAGCTAGCATGGAAAGATAGGTGGAATGAAATACTGTTTGCAGAAGGGTCTTTAAATGTTAGATGTTCCGGCTCCACGTGTGGAAGATTACAGAAATGTAAAGATATATCCATTTTGCCATCTAAATATGTTACAGTGGTGCTGGTTTTTATTGGATAACTGATATTAGACTTTAGAGGTAAGCATCCCTTCCCATTTGGAACTCACTAGCTATCTTTAAGTGCCATGGGTTTTTTTTTATACTGAAGCTCCGGTGTAGAAATGATACATACAATTTTACGTGTGCTTGTGGGTTAGAGTAGATCTTTAAGAGCTGATGAGGAAGTGAATGTAATTCTTACTCATTTGTATTTTGTGGTTTGGTAAGTTTTTGACTTTCCATATATAATATCGTTTCTCAGAAGGAAGCAATAAAGGGCCTCTTTATTTGGATCTAAAGCAACTTGGTGGTATGGAATGGACACTAAAATTCTGGAAGAAAGTAGATGTATTGTCTTAGAAAATATGGTAGCTAATGTAAAGGAAAAAAGAATGCTAAACCATTGTCAGACGCGGATCCTAAACCTTCACAAGGTGTATTTTTGAAATATCATAGTTAGAATAGATGCGATCTCTTTGCCTCATAGAAGGTAACTCTAGAGGGTTGAGAAGCTCTTAACAATGAAATTATGGTAACACAATTACAAATGATGATACCAAATAAAGGAAGTGGTAGGAGCTAGAGATACAGGTGTGGCGGCTCAGGGAGTTTTGCCAAAAATAGTGTGTTTAAATGGCACGTAAAAGACGTCAGAGAAAGAAAGGGCTTGTAGCCACAGAGGGGGACAAAAGGAGATGGAATCTATGAAAATGGTTTCAGGGAGAATAAAGTCCAGAATGAGTTTAGAATTGCAGAGTAAGAAGATCTTTTAAGGTTACAGTTAGAGGAAGCAAGGACATTAAGGCAATGTTGACCTTGGGGCCCCTGGGTGGCTTAGTCGGTTAGGCGTCCAAACTCTTGATTTTGGCTCAGGTCATGATATCATGGTTCATGAGTTCAAGTCCTGAGACAGGCTCCATGCTGACAGAATGGAGCCTGCTTGAGATTCTCCCTCCCTCTCTCTCTCTCTCTCTCTCTCTCTCTCTCTCTGTCTCCCCTGAGCTCAGTCTCTCTCTTTCTCTCTCTCTCTCTCTCTCAAAAATAAATAAATAAACTTAAAAAAAAATAAGACAATGTAGATCTTCATTTGGGGGAGGGTAGATGTCCACAGATGTTCTGCTTTGGGTTTGGATTTTAGGTTTATCACCAACCACCTAGACAGAGAAGCCTAACCTCTCAGAGCTGAGAGAGGCTGTAACAGAACCCCTCTTGCAGGGCTGGGATGTAGGGAAGCACATGGAAGAGCGCACCTACTAGGCAGGTTATAATCGAGTTATCGGCCAGTGGCTGGCAGAGGAGATACACCACAATTGTTAGCTACTTGTCTTCCTCCATTCGGTCTGCTGTAACAAACTGTCACTGACCGGGTAGCTTCTAAAGAATTGAGATTTATTTTCACAGTGTTGGAGGCATGGGGGGTGGAGAGGGCGGGGAAGTCCAAGATCAAGGCACCAGCAAGGTCGCATGCTGGCGAGGGCTCACTTTCCGAATCACAGCTGGCACCTTCTTGCTGAGTCCTCACGTGCTGCAAGGGGCCAGGGAGCCCTGTGGGGCCTCTTTTATAGCGGCTCCAATCCTGATCATAAGAGCTCTGCCCTTATAACCTAATCACCTCCCAAAGGCCCCGCCTCTTAGTACCACCATCTTAGGGATTAGAATTTGAACATATGAACTTTGGGGGGACACCAGCATTCAGACCATAGCAGCGGCCATCAGAGATGTCGTGGCCGTTAGCGAGAAAACGCATCTTAACTCCCACTTGTGTTTCTCTGTCAGAGAAACTCATATTCACTTTATTTTTTATTTTTTTTTAGCGTTTATTTATTATTGAGAGACAGAGAGAGACAGAGAGAGACAGAGCATGAGCAGGGGAGGGGCAGAGAGGGGGAGACACAGAATCCAAAGCAGGCTCCAGGCTCTGAGCTGTCAGCACAGAAGAACCCGATGCGGGGCTCGAACTCACAAACCGCAAGGTCATGACCTGAGCCGAGGTCGTACACTTAACCGACTGAGCCACCCAGGTGCCCCTCATATTCACTTTAGAACCGGTAACATATATGCCGGGGGGGGGGGGGGGGGTGGGGTAAAGTAGATGGCCACCTAAAAATCCCAAACCACCTCGCCAGGGCCCCCTATCCAAAAGTTTGAAATTCGGTAGGCATAGAGGTAAAGCTTTCCTCTCAGGCATATGATTAGAAATAGCTGCACAGATTCCGGCTGGGCTGTGTTTGTTGTAAAATCACTACAGGCGAAACGGTAGAGGAAGTTACCGGATAATGTGTGCGGCGTGAGTAACCAGCTCGGGGAAGATGCCAAGAGGCAAATTCTACCTAATTACATAGGACATAAGGTACTACTCCACCATAAGGGAGGTCACTGTCCTGGAATAACCTTCAGTGAGAGAGACTCTCTGGGACATTACAGTCAGATCCCTCAGTGCCGAAGGTTAGAATAACTAATGGGGAAATGTTGACAAAGTGCAGAAGGAGACGAACAAGAGTGATGAGAAGAATCAGACATTCTGTGTGTTCTCTATTCAATTCTCTCTCTCTTTCTCTCTCTCTCTCTCTCTCTCTCTCTCTCTGAAAGGATAATATTTTAAGGTAGATTATAGGTGCCTTCTAATTGTACCTGTCCCGCACAGCATCAGACACAGAGAACTAGTGCTGGTGTCTGGAAATGGCTTGGACCAGACTTTATTTCAGACCATAAAGGGTAAATGACCTCCCTGTGTTTCACTAAGAACCCTGGCACAAAAAGAGTTCTAGAAGGCTCTGAAGTCCACTGGCTATTGTAGAAAAGCTCCAGCATCAGAGGAGAGACTCCACCTGGCCTGGAATCCCCTTCCAACCTGGCAACTGTATGAACAGTGGTCAGCCGGGCACATGGAATACGTTTGTTTGAGTTTGACCCCCGAAATGAGGATTTAACTAGGATGTACACCCTCTCAAAGGAGAGCTCCCTTTAAAGCCCTAGCGTTGGTTTGGAAGAAATCTGCTTCCTCGTCTTTCTCATCCTCTCTCAGAATTACTCCTCAAAGTTTTGGTTAGAGGACTCGTTCTCCTTTGGGATATTTTGTTCTGAATAGCTAGCATGGAGGAGCCAGGGCAAAATGAATGAATGTTCCAAGAAAGGACTTTGATTAAAGATAAAGAAAATGAGGCCAAGGTAATTGTGTTTATGCTCAGAGCAGAGCGTTTTGCAGCAGCGGAAGGTTTCAGTGCGCAGTGCTGAAGAGTGATGAGAGAGAGATATAAGCAAAATGCGAGAGACCGACGCCGTCTTCGAAGTTGGAAATGGGCTCAGGGCTAAGGCACTCCGTGGTTGGTGTCTGGCTCTCATGCACCGTCGCCTAGCTTAGAGCGAGGCTCAGGATTATTGCTCACTGTTTTGGCAGTTGCTTGTAATGTGTCCCTCTTGACATCACTCAGAAAATCAATGCAGTCATTAGGCAGGCCTTTGAAGGAAACACCTGGATGTTGGCTTTGGTAGTTTATAAATATATCTAGTTCTGTCTCATTCTTTATTCCTCTGGCGAATATTAGAAAAGACTTCGCTTTCCTTTCCTTGTTCTTGGTCTTCCTCTCTCTCTGTCTCTCTCTTTCTCACTCTTTCTCTCTCCTCACTTACATTCCTCTTCTCTGTCGTTCTGACTTGCTCTCCTAGCCTTTGCTCCCCTCCCCAGTCTCCTTTCTCCCATTCACCTTGCCCCATTTCTCTGTCCCCCTTTCCTTTCCTCTCTCCTTCTTCCTGTTTGGGTACAGGTGGCTGAGGGACCTGTGTGCCTTCTCTCCTCTGCATCAGAGTGATTCAATACGGACCCCCTTTTCACACATTTTTGGAGGACTGACCATCCTCTGATTTGGGTGGCAACACTTAAATAAGAGAAAATTCAAGTTATCTAAGGACTGAGCACAAATTTTTATGAGAGAATATGAAGGGAGTTAACTCCAAGATGCCTAATGAATTTGAAGGCCAATGAATTTCTAGAAAGAATCATTTCCTCCAGGAATTTCATGGGTGTTAGTCACATGGGAGCCCCTTAGTTTTCTGGTTACTTGATGCCACAGATAAAACCAAAAATAGATGACAAAGTGTCTTATCCGCATACACTGCCAAGAGTTCAGCTCTTTTGCCATCCACCTAAAAATGGGGGAGAAGAGCAGGAGAAAAGGGAAAGACATGACCTAATTTTTACAGACTTCCCACTTGCCTCATCTTTCAAGGATTCCAGAACAAGTGTGTCCATCAGAGTCAAGGAGATAAGACTCCTTGGTAGAACACCTGGGCGATACAGAAACAGTCATATACCCAAGAGAAGTTATGGATTTTGATATTAAAATTCTGATATCAGTTGTGTATTCTCTCCACGAAGGCTCTGAAATTGGCCAGGCTACTCTGGGTAAGCTTTTTCATTTGACTGCATACACCAGATGAGCTCTCCCTACCTGAACTTCAGAGACTTGGAGTCCTGCTAAAGGGCTCTATCGTTGCCTAGAAACCAGGTATCTTTGGTCTGAAAATAAAAACAAATAATAATTTCCCCATCACTTCAGGGAAAAAAAGTGAAGCAGATTCTGTTTGAAGGACTGAAGAAAATACAAATTTTCTTCTAAGTTCTGCTTTTCGGAAGCAAAAGAACTACATTAAAACTGGAAAACTAAAATAGAAGATACGATTTGGGGAGTCTATGCCTCATAAGCCATTGAACATATCAGCAACTATCAGACTTCTAATTTTTCTTATGAAAATTTAACGTCCTATAGAAACAACTTTATTAATGTTGCATGAAGGATTAAGAATAATTCATCAATTCATTTCTTTCCAATATCTCATGTTTTTATCACTTTAGAATGTAGGCATTCTAATCCTTGTTCTGTTAGGGCCAAGATCCAAACCGTATGACATGTTGAGTAGCCATTTCATTTTTCCATTTCCCCACCTCCCCACCACAATGTTGTAGGTTTTTTGTTTGTGTGTTTGTTTTTATTATTTTTAAAAAATTTTTTTAATGTTTATTTTTGATAGAGACAGAGGGAGACAGAGCCTTAGCGGGGGAGGGGCAGAGAGAGAGGGAGACACAGAATCCCAAGCAGGCTTCAGGCCCTGAGCTGTCAGCACAGAGCCTGACACGAGGCTTGAACTCATGACCACAAGATTATGACATAAGCCAAAGTCAGACACTCCACCGACTGAGCCACCCAGGCACCCTTGTTTGTTTGCTTGTTTTAAAATGTTTATTTATTATGAGAGAGAGAGAGTGCACGTGCTCATGCAAGTAGGGAAAGAGCAGAGAGAGGAAGAGAGAGAGAATTCCAAGCCTGCTTAGCACCAAGCCTGACGCAGGGCTGTCTCATGAACCATGAGATCATGACCTGAGCCAGAATCAGGAATCAGACACTCAACTAACTGAGCCACCCAGGCACCCCCACAGTGTGCAGTTACTTATGATGAGTAAGCATAGAGATCTAGGATAGAGCATAATGCCATGTTGAATACTGGAAATTTGAAGAAACTGGATTTCAGGTGTTCTCACCAACAGTAAGAGAATTCTAACTCTGAGTAGCTGGATATGTTAGTTTGACTGTGGTAGTCATTTCACTATCTATCTATGTATATACATATATACATATATATGTACATATATATAAATCCTGTATACATGTATATATCAAATCCTCATGTTGCACACCTTAACTATATACAGTTTTTATTAAAAAGATAAATAAAAATTTTTAAAAGATTAGCTGAGTCAGCCTAGCATCTGTTTTTTTCCATACAATAAACCCAGTGTCTTTTCAGTAAGACACTTCATTCGTTAATGTTAGCACTCCCTACTGCGTGTTCTGAACGGGTCTTTTTCCCGTGTTTATTAAGATCTTCATCAGATGTGACACTTAATATACCATTAGTCATTTCTGGCCTTTAGCCCTGACACCCACACGCCCTGACCGTATACAAAACATATTTACGTATGTATCATACGATGAAGGTGCGTGATCTCCAAGAAACGAAAACATACACACCCACACGGTTTGGTGTGTCAGAGTCAATAGAAACCTGTCAAACTGGCAGCATCCCACCTGCCCAGAAATATTTTCTCCTACCTTCGTATCACAAAGAGGCCTCACATCCCGTTCTAGGGAGCAGGGAGTTTTCTTAATTTGCATTTTCCTCTGAAATATTCAGAAAATATATTTTTTTTTAGTTGAGAGAAAGCAAGTCTTTTTTTTTTTTTTTTAAGCCAAGTAGCTATTTTCACTGATTTCTCAACAGGAGGGCTGGGATAGAAAGGGATTATGCAGTATGTATAGCTTGCTACTATTTATTGCTGTGTGCTAGGTAGGCTTGAATATATAGAAATCAACTTAGCGCTTGATGACTTCCAAATTGTTTATTTCGAGCTTGAGTGACTCTGGTAGAATAAGATTTGGGCAAAATTATGCGTTCAGATTAAGTGCTGTGTCACCCCTTCAGAGTCTGATGCTCCCCCAAGGCCAAGTTTAGAGCCTGGCCTGGAACTTCTTGTACCAATTTATCGCAGATGAAGTGTTCTCCAGTGAAAGCTTCGAAGGGGTGGGAGTGCTCCCCCCTCCCCCCCGTGGAGCACAGCAGAGGCGATCAGCAAAGATAGGGGTCCACCTGGAGCCCAACTAGAGCCTGATCACCCAGGAAGCTCTAGAGCATGAATGAGTGCCTCTATTCCAGTTGTCTTCCACTCACCCCTAGGGGCCAGAGAGGCCCCTGGCGCACCGGAGAAGCGCACTTCCGTTGGCTTTTCACAGCCCATCCTGAGCATCCCTTCCCACCTCTGCACTCAGTAACATCAAGCTGGAATCCCCCAGGGTAGGTGTGTTTATGCCACAGAAATCTGCAGGTGCTCCACAACAGGGCCTTTTTCTTCCTGGAGAGAGCTGGTTGATAACCATTTACCTGCACACCGCAGTTCTTCTAGGCTAAGGGCAGTTCCCAGGAGGACGGTGAGTTGATTGCAGCCAACACTCGTAGAAGCTGGGAGACCTGCCCCCTATCCCAGAAAGGGGGAGCTGAGCGGATTGCCAACAGCATCTAGCACAGCTAGTGTTGCAAAGAAAATTTTAGATTTGTTACAAATATTCCTTATTGGAAATGACTGTGTTTGGGCCTCCTTAACTATCACTCACATCAGGCTGGCCTGTCTTCTACCCTCCCCAAGTCCAGTTGCCACTCCCTGGGGGGGAGGGGAGAAGCATAGAAATGATTCTATGGAATTCTGACTCTCCTGACCTTCATCCTTTTAATACATCTTCTTTACTCGGTTGCCTCCCACAGGCCTACATTCCTCCCAATCATACTGTTGCACAGGTCAGGTTGGCATGTGGGGACAGCTTTTTCTTTCCCAATGCCCTGGCGATCCAAAGCAGTGTGACCAACAACTTTTTCAGGTTAAGCTCCAGAGCCAGGGATGTCCTGGGCTATTTCACAAGCACAGTTCCCCAACCCCATCCCCCAAGCTTCTTGTCAGTGACAGTAGGCTTCCAGCCGAGTAGCAGTCAACACCGTACACACATGCTATAAACATATTTGCAGGTCTGAAGGGAGGGTGTGGGGAGGAGCTGCTGGGCTTTTCCAAGTAAGTGATCCTTATTCAACACATTGCTTCCTGATGATGAGTTCACAGTTTCTGAACCTAAGGGGTATGATTAAAAAAAAAAAAAAATCTGAATAAGAGTGAGGAAATAGCCCTGTGCCAGGCAGTTTTAAGTCCACACTGTTCAATCAATTCGAAGTATTACTAGCATTTTTCTCAAGAGTGTAATATACAACAACTGCCAAGCTTTCCTTTTGCGATTACAAAAAGGACAGATAGTGGAGTGAGCCATATTTCAGCACTGCAGGGATATAAAAAATGAACTGCTAAAAACGGCCCAGGAGGAATGAATAGCAATAAGACATCAATGTCATCTGTATACTGATTTGTGATGAATTTCCAAAAGGCTTAATGGTATGATGCTATGATATATAGGGGCTTCCTGAAAGTTAATAACTGTAAGGTACCCACTTGGAAGAATGTAATGGAGGAAAGCAAGTGATCACAGATAATATATAAATAAGTAACATCACTAATATAGTCAAACTGTTCTGTGTGTTCTGGATTGCTACACTCGGTGATTAGAAATATAAAATTAAAAGGGTTGTGAAGACAGAAGAAGGTCAAATGTTATACAAACACTCATAATCACATGTCTCGTGAAACTTTGTCTTTCACAGACTGGCACCCATCTAGTGAAGGGAAAATTGTATACCTTGATCACCTTTCGGAAGTGAATTAACCACTACCGGAGTCCTTTGATGCAGATTCAGTTGGGAGCAACAAAATCTGTTTGGATGAACAGATTGTTCTCGCTAATTACCGTGTGGTCTGGCATTTCCCCCATGAATCGTGGGCTTAAAGTGCCAACAGCTATGAGGCAAAGGGTCTTGAATAAGGGTAGCCCCTTTCAACCTGCAGTCTGGGCTCATTTGGCCCACTTACTCTCATGGCTGTGGCTGACAAATTCTGGTTAGCAGAAAAGTGCATGGCACAAAGAAAGCACTCAATAAATGTTCATTGGATGAAATGATAAATAGATAAATGGGGAAAAAATGCCCCAGATCCTGGAATTACAAATGGATGCGAAGGGGGAAAGGAACTAGATTTATTGGGTACCTACCACATCCATTTATGTATACATATTTTATCTCATTTAATTCCCCAAACAACCCAAGACGGTCAGTTGTGCAGACCAGGAAGCCGAAATGTACAGTTGTTAAATAATTTACCTAGAGTTACAGGGATGACAAGAAAAAGAGCTGAGTTTCAGCCTCAGCCCGTCTGCCTGAAACACTGTGTTCCTTTCCAGAATGTTGCACTAACGCTGAAGACAGGGGAAAATATTTGCCATTATAGCATGCATTTAGGAAGAAGAGGGCAGGGATCAGAAGAGCCTTGACCTTCAGCCAATTTCCTTCTCTTTGCCAGCGTTCGAGAGAGTGAGGGGAGGTGGTGCCCCGTGCTGGGTTCTTGCCACGTTCTGCCTGTTAATTGCATCTCTGCAGCCTGTTTATTTTGGCCGTAGCATCATACATATTTTATCCTTCGAGGTGATGCTGTAGGTTTGCTTTGTTATCTGGCTGCCACTCACCCTGGCAAGGTGACAGAGCACGTACCGAATGTCGTTTCTAAACGGGTAGTTAATTTTCCTGCATTCTTCATCAAAGAGGTGCCACATAAAATGCCCCCGATAGTTATTGTTGTCACTGCACCCGGTCTGGCTGCTGGAGAGTCAGGGGAAAGACATACAGTTTTAATTTCTAGGACACAGACATGGGTGTTTTCTCTCCATATAGGAGGTGGCTGGGCTTCCTCTGTCTCTTCTCTTTGCTCTGCTTTGCTCTTCTCTTTCGCTTTGTGCTGAGGACACACCAGGGTGTTTCTGCATCTAGGGTACTCCGCCATAGTCAGGAATTACACTGTGGAAATCCTGATAGGCACATTTCCATGTTCCGCAGGGCTCGTGGAAGATGAAGAAAAACACTTCTCAAGTCATGAGCCTCAGAGGACTGGCCGGGGTAAATGGCCTGTCCCTGTTTCTCCTGGGCAGTCATCCTGTAAGTCATTCCATATGAAGTGCATAATTTAGCAGGGGCGAAGCCGGCACATCCCTGCCATTCGTGTCGCAGTCTGCCCTTAGTTCTCTGTGGATAATAACGATGATAATGGACGGAGATTTTCGGTTTGTTCTTCTCCACATCCAGTGTTAAGACTGAAAGGAATTCAGAGGTGACCCTCAGTTCCCCAGTCATGTTGGGAATAGGACAATCAAAGCAAAGACTTAAAATCGCAGTGGTATTTAGTTCATGCCCCCACTCAAGACCATTGATGGGAGTTTTCCCAGATCCCTCCCTCCTGCATAGTCTGGGGTGACGCGTGCTGCTGGGAGGCTGATGCATGCCTGTGCGGGTGGGGTCAGTCCTGCGCCTTCCACCATCCACTGATACTCTGCCTGGCTCTTGGAGGCACTGAACATGATCTTTCTCTCCCATCCTAGCAGTGGTATTTCTCCAAAGCATCTGAAGGTCTTTTTTCCTCAAGCCCAAAGGGTCTGACCTTGAAGGGACTTCAAATTTCTTTTTAGTTCCTAGAAGATAGCATGGCTTTTCCAATTTCATAGGACCCTCTGACAAGAAGTTTAAACCAAGATCCTAGGGACCTTCCTGGAAGCCATTTGAGTGACCATGCCTGGTGGAAATCATAAGTGACAAACTCTCAGCCACCAAAGATGCCTTACCCAAGACATGTGTCTTTATACTGTCTTCTACCTCTGAGTGATTCACCCAACTTCCAATCCCCCAACTATCCTTGCCTTTTTGTTTTAATGTTTATTTATTTATTTTGAGAGAGAGAGAGGGAGAGAGAGAGATATAGCAGGGGAGGGGCAGAAAGAGAGGGAGAGAGAATCCAAAGCAGGCTCCACACTGTCAGGACAGAGCCCAACACAGGGCTCAAACTCGTGAACCTGTGAGATCATGACCAGAGCCAAAATTAAGAGTCAAGACACTTAACCTTGAGCCACCCAGGTACACCGTCTCCTTGCTTTTCTCAAGACTGTCTTTGTCAGCTCCAAAATCCTCTTTGTTTCCTGAGAATGCCCTGAAACCTTTATGTAAATTATTTCTCCAAGGAGGCCAGACTCAACATCCCTGTGATTCTAGAAGAATATGCAAATTAAGCTAAGCCTGTAGTAGGTAACTCCCAGGGCACAGGACATTCCTCCCCCATCTTTCCAATTGGGAGAAAGCCTTTTGGAATGAATGCCCCTTAGTTCTACCTATCCCCTGCTGTGAAGAGTGAGCAAAGCCACAGGCTTGAGCTCTTCCTCCAGTAATGGAGGGATATTCATCCCTGGCTCAGACTGGTGAGCTACCAGAGCCCCGTGAATTGTTTTTAATGCTATTATAATGCGTGCATGCAGCATTATTAGAAAGTACTTTGAGTTTTAGACAGATATTTTATTCTTTTGTTACCAAGGCTTCTCGAAAGATAAAATATACATTATACTGCATGGAGTATATGAAAGTTCAATAAAATATGATAATGTTCCTCCACACGCTGTTCTCTTGGGTATGATATCAGGAAAATATTTCCCCCTGACAAGCCTCTTATAATGGATAAAAATATTCCCTCTCATTGCGCGTACAGTGCAAGGTTTGAGCCATATTATTGGAGTCAGGTAATCTTCCTCTGAAATACTGGTATTTGAAAAGCAAATTTAAGGCTTAGGACGTTTCGTTTTATGATCATTGACACTGATGTTAGTAAACTCTTTCTCTAGCTGTGAAGAAGAGAAATGGCAGGCAAGTTGTTGTGTTGTGTGTGTGTGTGTGTGTGTGTGTTTCCAGTTGCCATTTGCTTTTTACTGACTGCACCATATGGAGCACAGTAAATAAACTATGAGGGTAGCAAGGATGCAGAGGAAAAAAAGGAATGCACTTGGATTCTGACAGCCCTTAAGCAAGTGACTTTATCCCCTGTTTCCTGATCTATAAAGTAGAGTTAATATTAAGCATTGTGGTGAGGATCACGGTTTATTGGAATGCTCCCATTATTGTGCACGGCACAGTGTTTCCTCAATTTAATTTGAATTTAACAGAGAAGTAGCTGACCTTGCAAATTGTGTCAACATAGTAACGAAACCCATGTACTAATATGTACCCATGTAAGAATATGCTTATGATTTGAAGTCAGTTTCATGTATACCATCAGTACTACTATAGTTTTTAGTCCATAAAAAGAGGTAAAAGGTGCTACACATAATATGGTAAAATATATAGTGGATGATAAGCTTTGAAAGAAAATATCATTTTCCTTCTGTCCCAGATTCTCCAGCTGGGGCCCTGTAAATTAGGCTGACAAAAGACAGATTAACAAATGAAAACCAAGTTTATTGACATGTGCTCGGTGCCTATTAATACATAGGAGTAATACGTGGGGAGAAATGAGTAACTCAAAGGGGTGGTTCAAACTTGGGATCTTAGTAGGAGAACGGGAGGGGGGAAAAGGGCACTTAAGGAAAAGCAAATGACTTTTGAAAAGGTAAATAGACTCTTAGGAGACTGGATGGGAGATATGATCATCTGTGACAATGGCAGTCGGAGTGTGGTGCTGTCCCAGAAGAGATGAGAGTTGCTTCAAGGCAGGGACTTTATGACAGTTGAGTTCTTTGGGGAGGCTCTGCTTTTAGGAAGATAAGGGATTTCAGGAACTCAAATGCCTTCAGCTCAAAATAATTCTTATGTCAAAATGGTATACTTGAGGGTGGCATGTCCTGGTCCCAGCGAGTTAGTCTTCATGACATACAGTCCTCATGTGTTTTATAATCTGGCATATATTTAACTATGCCCAATGTTAGTTGGGCTTAACTTGTCTTGCTTATTCCTAAAGCGACATATAATTTGGCTCATTGTAGGTGCCCAGTAAATACACACTGAAATGTGTTGGGAGCCACTTGATTTAGTGTTTATTGTATTTAATCTGTGCTCAGATGACCAAAGTATGTTAAGTAAGATTACAGAAATATGGATATTCTCATTATAATTCCTATGGTTACCCCCTAAAGGACAAGTAGATAATTCAAATTTTTACTGATTGAACAAAATCTCCATCACATCAAATGATTAGTGCTTAACAGTAGATCAGCCAGACTTGCACTTGGGTTTCCAAACTCCAGTTAGTAGCTCTTTACTATTTGATTCCAGTCTTATGAGCTGCTCCTGGATTGTCCTTTTGCGTCACTCCAGCCAAGTCTCAACTCGCTCTCCTATCCATGCATGATGGGCCGAATAAACACAGTACACGTGGCAATACACAAGGTCCATATAACATGTCAGTGAATGGGCCTCTTAATGCCAAGCAGAATCAACCACCTCCTCTACTATTCGCTTGCCGGGTATCTGACTGTCCCAGGATCAGTTCATTTGCCAGCAAGCAAAAGGCAGGTCTACTGTAAACTCTATAAGCCATATGTTGGAGTAGACATCAGAGACATAAACAATCATAATTCACCCAGTAAGTCTGGTTATGCAAATAAAATCCTTGATCATCCTCTCACATAACCTTCACAACACCTTTGTGGCATAGTCAAGGCAGGGTATTAGCAAGCTATTGCCGCAATAATGCTATTTAACAAATCACTACAAAATCTCAGTGGTATAAAACATAAGCATGAATTGTTTACCCATGGGTCTTCAGGTCTGCTGGGGCTGGTCTCCTTCAAGTCAAGGTCAGCTATGCTTTGTGGCCCAGACTGAAGGTCATAGAGCATGACCTTTTAGATGAGATCAGAAGTTCTCAGAGAGGGGAGTGGAAGCACACAATGCCACATAAGCCTTAGATGCAAAACCGGGCCATTGTCACTTCTATCCACATTCCACTGGCCAAGTTGCGTGGCCATCTGTAGTTTCGTCTACATTCTCACCATACCCAGATTGGCCTTTAATTGAGAAAATTTCACATAAAACAATCCACAGTTAACAAAAGGGACAAATTAAAAGGTGATAACTTCCAGACCAAAATTTGCCCCCTCTCCCCAGTGACAAACACCTTTAAGATTCATTTTGCCTTACAAAACTCAAGTTTATGAACAATCTGGGGGAAGTATCTACCCTTTAAATTGCTGCTGGCATTTTGTAAAGGACATTGTGTCATTGGGTCTTCCTGAACGAAGCCCTGGGTAAGAAATTTCTTTAACGCTAAGTGTTAGGAAAAGCCTTGCTCCCTCTACACAATTGATGGGCCTTTTCCCTCCATGAGAACTGTGTTGTTCATTTCCTTTTAAGTATAAAGAGCTTCAGAGCCAAATTTTCACCTGTAATAAAATTAGTGGGCCTTTATAACCTGCTGAATTACTCTCTGGGTCCTGCCCCTCTATTCCGTCTTCCACCTGCTTTGATATTTTTGTTATATATAGTTTTTTCTTCTGTAAGGCCTATGAATTCTAGAAGACTTTTGTCTAGAAGCTATTAAAGAAGAACAAAACAAATAATTAAATAAATCAGAGGTACCTAATTAAGAAGAGGGAAACCAGCTGCTCTGTTTCTCTGCTTTCTGGCTTTATTAATTACCATTGGTAGAAAGATATTTTGTTTATAATCAACATTAAACTAAATCTTTGGAGATTAGGTTTGTCTAAAAGAGCTTAAGGGTAGGATCAAAGGGGATTCTGTGCATTGTCTCTAAGTCTCCCTTCGGACACCATCCCCCTCGCAAAGCCTCTCTTCTCCCCACCCTCCCACAATCGGACAGAGCTTCCTTCTGCCATTAGTTCCTGTCACCCTGCTTCTGATGGGTAGGTCTGGTTCAAATAGCTCCGTCACCAGGATTTGAAAAGAAAGGACAACAGATAGAAGCAGGAGTTTAACCCATCGGAGTTCAACAAAACAGAGCAGGGCCACATTTCATAACATATCTACCGTTTCAAAAGCTGAAGCGGAAAATATTCCCAGTTGCATACAAAGTGGAAGAAGTCGCAATAATTTACAAACACCCAGTGCATTTAAAATAGAGGAGGGGGCTCTGAGTTGACTTGCGGGCTGTTAAGGAGAGGGGTCTTTCTCAACTCTCTCATTACCTTCTGAGGCGCACATCAGTGAGATGAGCACATTGCACAAGAGTGAAGTCTGCAGATCTCAGAGGCACTGAATAGAATCCTAAGAGAAGACGATGCTTTTCCTGGGAAACCAAATTATAAAAAGCCTCCAGTTGACTGTTAAAGAAAAAGCTATCAAAAGAACATCTGTAGAAGATTCCCTGAAATGGGCTCTTTGTCCTTTAAATGATGATTGGAAATTGACAGGTTCAGTCTCTGACACTGTAATTTTGCTCTTCTAAAGGGGGTTGCTTTTCGTTTCTAATATTTTCCGTATTTCTCCACTGTCTTCCTATGTCTCAAAATAACTCAGTAGAAAGAGCAGAGGACACCCTGTGTCCGTCTTTCAAACTGGTAGTGTTTACCTCTGAATTCCACCTGCTTTGTGTGGCTTTCATTTCCTGAAATCATGATAGGAAGTTCTATGCTCAGTCTGTAGAAAAACAGTGACTAATTCCGCAGGCTTAACCCCCCAGTTTCAGAAAATCTGAGCATCCCTTCACTGTAATTTTGCAGAATCAGAGATGGCATCCAGGCTTATTCAGTATTGCTTGAACTGGGAAAATGATTTTTTTTTTTATCTTTAACAAAGGCCAGGAAAGAGCTACCTCAGTACACCTTCTACTTTCTGTCTCCCGTGGGACAAGGAAATGGCTGCTCATTTATTCTGGCTGTGGAAAAGACTGCACGGCTGCTCTGAAACATCGTGTGTGCTTGTGCATGCGTTCTCTTCTTAAGTTATGGTCTTCCCCGAAATACAAGGGAGGGCAGCTGGAGCTCTGGCTTTTGCAGAGAACCAGGTGAAGTCAAGTCAGGAAATTGCTTAGGAAAGCCAAGGACATTTTATTCAGTGCGAGTGGCCTGTTTCATTAATGTTCTTGCATTGGTATAAGATTTACGTAATCAGAGTGCGATTCTCTCTGCTTTTGGACAGATGTCACAGCACGTAGCCTTCCTCGTGATTTGGTAAAGTAAGTACCAAACACATCACTGGTAAATGAGCTGCAGTGTTGTGAGTTTTAATCCAGTGGTTGTGACAGGAGTCACCGGGAAGATACAGCATCCTTCCTTAACTGAATTGGCTTTTTATTTAGTAACTGAATTTGTATTTCCCCAGTAGTCTGGAATGAAGGTGGCCAATATACTCAGCTATTTCTATTGGCTGCCTCCCATTTTATTCTGGTGTAGGGCTTCACTAATACCAAAAGCGTCTAGAGTGGAAATCAACAGTAGGAAGATAACGGAGTTGAATGCTCTCCGAGGAAAACTCAGCTCCTTAACAAAATCTAATCTAGCAGGCAGGAGCTGTCAACATGATAAATATTCTAGTCTTTAATATCAGTTTACATACCAGGGCAGAAGAAAAGGAGAAATTATTCACACACTCAAAATTTGTTAAAATGATGTTGTTTGACTCCAAGAGACAGAGGCCCAAGGAAATTCAAAGTTAAGATGGAAACCTCTCGGGCTGAGCCTGATTCTGGACCCTCCAGGGGCCTTCTGATGTGTTGATGCCACCAGAGTAATTACACTGCTACACGGGAGCTCTCCCAGGTTTAGCATTTGTGAGAGCGAGTCCTTCCAATTAATCTCTGTACATTAGCTAGCTGCAAGTTTCACCTGGTACCAGGTGCATGCAGACACAAGGGCAGAGTTTCAAATTGAACTGGATCTCAAAGTTAGACGTTGGAAGTTTCTTTGTGGTAGTATTTGCGGAGCAGAGAGCACTGGATTTGAATCTTGCAGAACTGAATCTGATACTAGCTCTGCCACTTTTTCCATTCATCTCCCAGCCATCAATTGAACATATGCTGTGTGTCAGGCACTGTTCTAGACTCCGGCCTCTAACTGAAAAATAGACAGATAAGGTCCCAGCACTGGTGGAACTTAACATTTTAATGAAGGTATTACAGGTCACTTTCCCCAGGAAAGACTCAGAGATGAGCATTTGTCTCCATTTGATGACTGGAGATGGCTCCTAAGCTTAACTCCTGTGGGGGAAAGCAAGGAAGGAAGACCAAGCAGAAGTTGGGTTGTAATGTAGGTGACCCCATGGTGAGCTCTGAAGTGAAAATGTTCCTTCAGAATGATTCCCCATTGGAATGTGGGGGGGCCCTGAGTGAGGGCTATCTGGGAAGGGGTCGTGACCTTGGGCGGGAGGTTCTTACCAGCTAAAAGCAGTTCCGGGAGAGAGCTGGCAACTGAGGACTCCCAGCTGTAGCACTTAGAGCAGTTGGGGTGATAAGTCCTGCAGCCTTGGATGGAGATCTGGTCAGCAACAGATATGAAACAAACAGTGTGTGTGTATATATATACATACACACACATATACACACTATATATAGAGAGTATATACATAATATACATACTAGAGAGAGAAAGACAAGTTAGAGAAGAATAAGGCTCAAAATAAGGTGTTGTTTTCTATTTCAGACTGGAAATATTATGAAGTATTCATATGCTAATAGGAATAATCCAATTCACTGGTGAGGCTGAGGGAAGACAAATTTCCCGTAGGTGTCAAGTCCTCTTTTAGGCAAGAGAAGGTGGCATCCAGTGCAAAAAAAGAATGTGTTGGTCATAGGTAGGTGACAGGATATCTCACCCCCATAACTGGAGGGAGGAAGAGAGCCTAGGTGCACATGGGGCTGGGGAAGTAGATTTGTAGGAAGGTGAAGTGGCTCGTGTCTGATTGCTTTGTGTTATCAGTCAAAGAATCAAGGTCATCAACTAAGAGTGAAAGATGAGAATGGGAAATTTGAGGAGGGTGGGGTGGAGGTATAAAATAGATATCCCTGAATGTGGATCATGAGTTGACCAAAGCATTGCTAGGGAGTACTGCGGGCATACTTGAGACTTATGGTTACAAATGAAAATATAGTTGTATGTTTTTTTTTCCCAAACTTATTCTATAGTTGGGAGCAGGAACAAGGTGGGCAGAGAGGTAGTTCCAGCCAGCTATAGCCTGTGGCAGGTGACTGTGATGAAGGAGTTGAGTTGTAGGGAAGGGACTGGTCATGGTGATGGAAGCAGTGAAGAAGGGAAGTACGGGAGTGATAGAAATGCTACTTACTAGTTATATGACCCTTCGATTCCCTTTACCAGAAGGGAAAAAAAGTTGCCCAACTTAACCAATGGACATTGATGGTCTGTACCCCATGGCCTGCATCTCATGCTTTTATATCTGTTCTCAATTAAGTCTCACAAGTCAGTGAGGTCAGGAGGTATTATCCCCACCTAAGATGCAGTGTGAACTGTTTGCCCATCCCCTTCTCACTCCATGCCTAAGTCTCATATTCCAATTCTACAGCTCTCTCTGTGCCATAGGGGAGAGCCATCTGCAATTTCTGGATCCCTGATGAATAATCCTTCAGATTTCCAATCTTGGAGCAAATCGTCAACCACTTCCTTGCCTTAATAAAGAACACATAGAAACCTTACTTGCATCTTTCTCTGATCGTTGAGATTCCTTTCTGTCTCATAATTTTCTATCATGCTGAACATTAGAGCCAACAAAGCAGCCTCCTTAGAAGGCTGGCAACATGTAAATATTACTTTTTGATGTTTTTTACATCTTTGTGACAATATAATGAGTAAACTGAGGTTCAGAGGGATACAGCAATTCTGTTGATCATATTCAACCAAAGAGTGGCAGAGCCAGGATCTGAAACCAGCTCTGAACAGGCAAAGAGCCCTAAAATCCATGTGGTGTACAGTACATTCACCTGCCCCCCTATGGCCATGGGAAGTGGGAGGAACCTAGGATAGAGACCTCTTTGCCAAGCCTGCAAATAGAGGCCAAGAGAGTTTGGGGTGTAATAGAGGTAGAATGACTCTCTCAGGCACATAATGAGTAAGTAAGGTTGCTAGGGTAGAACTCACTCCATGTATGTGTTAGAGGATTCCAAAAGTTATTTTTACTGTGACATTTTTGAGGCTGTTTATTACTTTGAACGTTTATCTCATTGTTTTCTGTTCCCTGGTTAAAAATCTCTAGAAAATCTGAAAGAATCTCTGGGCCTGCTTTGCAAACAGGGGATGGACAAGCCTGAGACTCTTCTCATGCTGCTGTCGACGATTGACTGTATTTAGCCCAGAAGCTGTGAGGGTGGGAGCTAGACCACAGGGAACAGGGCCAGAAGAGAAGAAAGGTGGGGGAGAGTAGTACAGGATTTGGACAGAGGAGCCTGTTTAGGAACCAAAAATATTTTTTCTGATGTTCCTGTGAACAGTCAACCTCTTTCCAAAGGAGGAGAGCAGAAGACACCACTGACTTGGTCAACATGACCTTCTAAGTTTGCAATAAAAGTTTGTGGTTTTTTTTGTTTTTTTGATTTTTTTGTTTTTTTATGACAGTTGTTTACATGCATCAAAGGTGACAGACATCTCCATTTGTCTGGGACTTCCCTCGTTTCAGCCCTGAAAGTTTTATACCGAAAGTCTCCAAAGACCTCTCCATTCTGGGCAAAGAAGGATGGTTGAGCACCTTATGACGCATGCCCCATACACAGGAACTGTACTTCATTCAAATGTGCCAGCCCCTGATCCCCTGAAAGAACACACATACATGCCATTTTTGTGTAGACCCGTATGCCAACCCTACTGCAGGAACCAAGAAATTTTCTACCGCATCTGCTTGTCTAAGGAAGCATTAAAGCCTTGGTAATATAAAATAGCTTATTGCATTATTCTTTCTCCTTTGTGTCCTAAGAATTCCCTTCCTGCCAGAATATTTTAAGCTCTTTTCTCTTGCTTTTGAAAACATAGTTTCCAGCATAATGTAGATGGGGTACAAGTGTTGGCTAATTAAGTTTTGACACATCACCATATTTGATGAGGTGGCTATAGCGTGCTTCATGTAGGAGGGGAAAAAAATTAGAAGGAGTATAATCAGGTTTCCATTCCTTCTAGCATAGGCGTCCCGATGCCATCTGTTACCCTCAGCGGAGGACGCTTCAGGTTAGGAGCTAATGCTTTACTATGAATAATGTGATAAGATGATAAGATTGCAGGTTTTGTTTTTTTTTTTTTTTCCTCCTGGGGGTGGGGGGAAACAAACCCTGTGTGGGCCTGGCTTATTTGGAAAGAGAGGAACATTCCAACTTTACATTCCTTCCATAAACTGAGGACAAGAGAACAAGCATTTACTCTGGGCAGTGGTGGGAAGGGGAAAACAGAGCAGCAATGTGTTAAGAAATAGTCTATCGGATTATTATCATGAAGATATGAGCAAGAAGGCAACTTCCAGTCAGCACCTGAAAGCTATCCTGTGAATTCCCAACCCTTTAAGGAACTACAAAATGTCTGTTTCTAGTAGAGGTTGCAAAGAAACTCTCCCTCGAATCGAAAGTATATGTCATATGTAGATCATATGCTTTTTTACAGCACTGATTATCCTTTGCCATATCGATCGCAATTCCATTTAATTTAGGTCCGTATAATCAATATAATTGTGTCTTCCCCATTAGATAATCCTCATGGGTAAAGATCATGTGTTCTTTGCTATGGGTCCCCAGAATCCAACACAAAACATGGCAGCAAGAAGGCACTCCATGATTATTTCTAGAATGAATGAGTAAAGGAATGAGGAGCAGCGTACCCCTCTTTTGAGAGCTTGTGACACCTTGCTATGTCTCTTTCACATTACTCATCCCATTGTATTATATTACCAGATTTAATTCCCCATGGTAGGCTACCTGAAGGCAGACATCACTGAAGCGCCAGGACTTTCGTAGTGCTTGGCATGCAATAACCGAGTATTGCATGAAGGGCTGAATGCAACAGTGTGATACAACTGATATTCCTTCAATTTTACTGAGATTGTACCAAGCTGAGTGTACAGCAGACATGACACAAAACCTTCATCCATCAACGTTTTAGATAGCCAATAGCCTGGTAAGCTTGTCTTTCCCGCCAAGGGTAATCAGTGCTCCGCATAGATGGCCATTATCCTTAAAGAGGGCACAGAATTAAGAGCCGAGATTGGGTTCCAGTTCCAAATATTTACTAGCTCATTGTGTGTCCTTGGTGGGTAGCTGTTCTCATTGTCCCTCATTTTTGGGAACATGGACATTAATGGTGCCTGGTGTTCCCATCTCTAGGGGGTCTTGTGAGGGGCAAGTGAAAAGAGATGAAAATGAAGTAACTGGGAGGAGTATAAATCACCATACACACCCAAGGTGCCTTATCACTTTCCCTTTTTAGTTCACCAGGAGCATCTTTCCATCTCTAAGAGGTCTATAACTATGTTCCTCTTTGGGTGAATTTTGAAGTAGTGCCTCCAAGAAGAAAAACGGTAGGATATGTTTTTTCAACCTGATGAAGAACCAGATCTAACCTAGGTTCCCTGGAGCCCCCGAAAGACCATTTGAGAACCAATATTTCTAGTTAGTCAGTTTCAGAAGAGAAATTGCACAGCGTTTGTTTATTTTAAATAAAGTCGCATGTATTTTCCCACTAGAGAAGTAACAAAGGCTTGTAAGAGACCAAGAAATTAAGGAAAAGAAGGAAGGAAAGATGAACTAAGCCCCACCTTGTAGAATCAACCACCAGTAATATACTGTATTTATTTCCAGGTTGTTTTTCATTAAGTAGTTTTTCTCTTGCATAAGAAAGAATTTTTAATCTTACCTTTTTTTTTCTACACTTTATCATAAACTGTTGACAACATCATCTTATTCTGAGCTTCGTAAGATTGCTGTGAAGATGGATGGGGAGGGGTGGATCTAGTCCTAATATTCCTAATAAGGACTTGATAAATGTGTGCTGTTGCTTATCGTCAACAATGACATCATCGTCCGCATTATTAATATTGCCATAGTTTATTCAGCGTTGTCTTATGTTGGCCATGTAGAGTGTTTCTGAACTTGGATCTTAGGAGTGAGTTCTAGGCTCCTAATTCCTTTTTTAATAAACTTCTCTAAAATGCTGAGGAGTTGTCATGATTATTTAAAAACTACCCAAAAGTCAGAAAGATAACATTTAAAAAAATAATAATGATACTGATAATTCTTTTCCCTTTTAGCCTTTCTGTGCTAGATTCACAAGAGCGCACGGGTATTACAGCTGGGTATCAGAAAGCTGGGGAGAACGTATCATGTTGTTGGTGCTCATATTCACAAGGGTGTCTGCCACCCTTGTAGCTTAGAGCATTTACTCTTTCAGTAGACCTTAGTCTTCATGTCATTATTTGTAAGCAACACTAACTTGAAATTGACTCTGGGCCGGGCCCTCATTGTACATACAGAACTATATCTAGACAGTTCCTCCTTACTTCGGGCCTCAGAACTAGTAGGCCTCCAAGAGCAGGTCTTAGGGGCCAGGCCAAAGTGCAAGGGGGTATTCATAGAGGTAGTTCACCAGCGGTTAAGTACACAGGCTCTGGGTGCACATGGGATCCTAATTCTGCTTCTTCCCCTTCCACCTCCTTCTCTAAGTGACCTGAGGTAGGATTTATAAGATAGAACCTCAGTGATGATCAAGAAAAGGAGCTGAGATGATAGCTAGAAAGTGGTATCAAATATGAAATCGTTTTTTTAAAGTTTTTCAATGTTTATTTATTTTAGAGGGGGAGAGGCAGAGAGAGAGGGAGACACAGAATATAAAGCAGGCTCCAGGCTCTGAGCTGTCAGCAGCAGAGTCTGACACAGGGCTTGAACTCACAGACCCCAAGATCATGACCTGAACTGAAGTTGGACACTCAACCAAGCGAGCCACCCAGGCACCTCTCAAGTATGAAATCTTAAAGAGTGGGGTAAAGCTAATAATAAGAACATGAAGAAAGGCATCTGTCACCAGAATGAGGGTTAAAGAGTAGCTCAGTGTGTGGAAAGGAATTTAAGACCAAGTTTCTGATAAAAATGTGAGAACTTTATGTCATGGGTTTGTGTTTATCTGGCTTTTATTTGGACCCTGACTAAAGGTGGATCTATTGGCTAAACGATCTGCTCTTCACTGGTACTGTCCGTTTGTGACTTAAATAAATAGAGAAAGACTTCACGGGGGAAGAAGTAGAGATAGGGATAGAGATAGTTATGGAGATGGAGATGGAGATAGATAGATAGACAGACAGACAGACATAGCTAAGACCCAGTTGGCAAAACATTAACTATTTAACTTAAACATAACTTAAAGGCAGTGATACCTTTTTATGATACAAATAGGTTAGAGCTAATTTTGTTTTAGATTTAGTACTATGGTATAAAAAATACTTCTGTTGTTCTCTAATGCACGATCCAGCCTGGTGTAGCATATACAGCCTATATATGGTATGGTATAAGATATCAAGTGAGCCATCTACGGGAGACATCTGGTATGAGGAGCTTTGTTCTAGATTGGCTGAAAAAGAGAAGAGCCAGAAGAAACACTGAGGACAAACCATCAATAGGGTCTCATTTTATTTCCTGTTGAGGAGCAGAAACTATGGGTTGAGTTTCTCTCTGTATATCACAGAGACCCACAGAGCTCACACCGCTCTCGGCCATGAAGTAAGCCAATTTGAAAAGAGTAGGTTTTTGCCTCTTGATTTTAACTACAATTACTCAGAAAAAATTACATTAAAAAAAATCACTTGGCATTCCATTAAACACAGACATTTTTATGCATATTAAGCAGGTTCAAAATCAATTACGATTCAAATAAATGGATGAAGTCCCCATTACAAGTCAGAAGAAAGAAAATCACTCTTCGGCAAGAGCCCAGCCTAGGCGTGATTTCAGAAGAATGATTTGCCTGCATTACCTCTTGTGTATTTCTCAAATCCATTCACTTCTCTATATGCTCCCAACTTTATCCTAATCCAGACCATTGTCCCTTTCGAAGACAATTAAATAATTTTCTAATTGGTATTCCCACCGCACCCCCCCCACACACTTACTTTCTACTTCATCCTCTGTTCTCTCTATCCAGAGATTTTAAAATTATAATTTCCCTATCTCCAACACTAGCACTGTTTCACACCTTTCAAAATTTTCCCGTACTGTTTAGGATGAAAACAAAATTCCTTACCACGGCCATATTATAGTCTCTCATTGAACCTTTTACCATTCTTTAGAAGCAGTGATAAACAGTCGTAATGTTTGTGTGATTATTTAAATAACATATGCCTTCTCCCACTATACTGTAACCTCCACAGGGTTAGGGACCACATAATTTTACCCAACTCATGTCTTAGCAGATAGCAACTGACCCAAAGAAAATGTATTAAGTAAGTGGATGTGACCTAAATCCTTGAGTTGAGTCTTTAGAGATACTTTCTGCCCTCATTTGCCATTGGTTCTAGGCAAGGCTGCCAGAGTAATCGTTTATAATCAGAGACCTGAGTACTTTTGGCTCTCGATCTTTCAACTATTCCAGAAATGCATGCTCTTGAATTTGGTGTTTTCCGAGACTTTTTCAGCTAGTATAAAAGAATGGAAATATATATATAAGAGAATGAACTGTATGCTCAGATCGTGGTGTAAGTCTCAGCTGTACCCCCTGAATAATTCTATGATCTTGGAGAAACTTCTAAAATCCTGTGACCCTCAGTTTTGTCATCTGTACCTCTAGAATGGCCATGAGGATTAAATAAAATAACACTCACGAAGCACGTAGTAAAATGCCTGGAAAATAGTGAGTGCTCATGAAAGGGTAGCTATGATTTTTGCTATTAGTATTGGCATAGTTACTATCAAATTATTATTATTATCATTATTATTATTATTATATTTTTTTATCAAGAATTCTGTGATCCAGGGGCGCCTGGGTGGCTCAGTCGGTTAAGCGGCCGACTTCAGCTCAGGTCATGATCTCATGGTCTGTGAGTTCAAGCCCCACATCGGGCTCTGTGCTGATGCCTCATCAGAGCCTGGAGCCTGCTTCAGATTCTGTGTCTCCCTCTCTCTCTGCCCTTCCCCTGCTCACGCTCTGTCTCTATGTCTCTCAAAAATAAATAAAAAAACATTAAAAAAATTAAAAAAAAAGATTTTAAGAATTCTGTGATCCAATTCCCTGGTCTCTCCGAAAGATTTTATTCGCAAAGTATATGCTTTTACTAGAAGGCAGCCAGGAACCTCTTTTACACTCCTTTACAGTGTCTGCTACTGCTGGGGATAACATAGCTACTTGGCATTCCATTAATAAAAATAACAATGCCATAACCATCCTGATGGATCCAAGGATGCAGGAAATGTCTAGGGGAGGGGGGCTTGGGATCCCAACCAATAATAGCCTTTGGAATGTTCTTACTTACCTAGATTTGGAAGTACTCGTCACACCAATGTGGTGTGAGCAAACAGAGCTATATTCTTAGTGACTGGAAAGTAACAGAGGTGAGAAGACAGTATTTCCTGATTCAAGTGATAATTGCTCATGGTTTACTCCACACTATTATTGAATTAGTATTGAAAAGGTAATTTCGTGCTTCATGAAGTGGCAAATTTGATTCATATGCTAGGAAGGCAAAGGAACAAATGTGACATTGATGGTAATAATTATGTCCCACCCTAAAACAAGGCAAGGTAAACATTTCAGGTCACTTTCACATGAAGCATGCTTTCTCTGACCACCTCCTTAATAGGCTAAGGATGGAACATCCTAAGATAACACAAGTCCCTTTGTTGGAATTTATTTACCTGATTTTTTTTCTAAGTAATAAATTACTGCATTTCGTTTGTTCTGCCCAGGAACAAATTTGTCACTTGCTGCCATGAATGAATGAATTACTCGTATTTACTTACCTTACCCATATATACCTTACCGTATATACCTTATACGTAGGTATAAACAAGCTGTGCGTCCCCAAGTGTCATCGTATTCTTTATTCAGCTCCATAACGGCTTTGATTTAAAAAGAGCTCTAATTCTTGAGGGGGGCAGTTTGTGGGAGCACAGGCTTCCTTCATCTCAAAAATCCCACTAGCCATTAATTCCTTTATATTCTTCACTTTGTACAAGTGGGTAGTGATTTTTTTTTCAGTGCTGCTGCTGCTATGGATATTTCTGTCTGAAGAACTTAGCTGGGATTCGCTAATATGTTCTCAAAGAAGAAGGACTTTGCTCCTCTCTGGGACTAATCTTACGAATGACTATGTGGTCACTAAGAAATCACGGTATTTCTTGTGGGTAGGGTTTTTCATTTCATTTTCATCAATGCTTTATATGAAGCCCCAGGAGAAATCTCTTTTAGTACCTGGGAAAATGGTACCTCTCAAGAATATGGCAACTGTTTTGCATAATTATTATGGTTTCTGTAGCCATATGCTGGTTATGTTTTTCTTCTTGCTTTGGGTTCTAGGAGGCTCAGTGCTGGATTTATGGCCCACTTCGCCCTAACTAATACCCTGAATTTATGTAAGCTCACCTACCCTCAGTGTCCTCTTACTACTATAACCTTATCTTACTTCCATCTTTTTTTTTCTTATTTTTTTTAATTTTTTAAATTTTTTTTCTTACTTCCATCTTGATTAATTTATCTATTATTAGTTTTGGTTTCTAAATTAATGTTACTTGTTTAAGTAAAAACTATATATATGCAGTTGTATAAAATTAAGTCCCACCTGTCATGCTGTAGGGAAAGTCATTGTTGAAAATTCAGCATCATGTATTCTTTTAGACTTTTCTGTAAACATAGTCACATATAAGTAACATGTGTACATATGTACGTATACACATACATGTATGCATAGGGGGCACACATGCGTACACACACACAGACTTTTTTTTTAACTCAGCAATACATGGACATTCTGTGGCAGCTCGTAAAGATCTATTGCATTGTTTTGGAGAGTTGCTTAGGACCAGATAGAATAGCTGGGATGTACTTGATCTAGCGACTCTCTTGTCAGAGTCGAAGTTGTCTTCAGGTTTTTCTTTCTTCAAAAAATCATACATTGAGTATCCTTGCAGGATAGATTCCTGGAGGCTAGTCTTACTGTTTCAAAGGATCTATGTTTTAAAATTTTTGATAAGTGCTGCTGAATGGCCCTCCAAAACTCTGAACCTGTTTAAAAGCCAGCCAAAAAGGTGTAAGAATGCATATTTCCCTACCTCCTAACCAAACTGGTTATTAGCAGACTTAATTTTTTTTCCAAACCAGTGGACAAAAACAGTCTCTAATTTCAACGTGCATTTTCCCTCTCACCAGTGTGAACATCTGTTGCTATGTTTACTGGCCGTTTCTTTTTCTTTCTGGGCGAGTTGCCGTTTCTCAGTTGGCCTTTTTTTTTTTTTTTCCTCTCCTGCATTTATTCGTTTTCTTCGTATGTTACAAGCGCTAACCCTTTATTGAATTGAATGCAAGGCGTGTTTCTCCTCCATCTTTCAACCCATCAGTGGGTTTTTCATACAAGATTTAATTTTTTGTTACCAAACCCAAGGTTCTTCGTGACTTTTATGTCTCAGAGTTCTTAGAGTGTTCTCATTTTCCCTCATTCCCAAGGAGGCTGCAAGGTCAGTGTTGCCTTTTACTTTACACAAGATGTGACATAGATGAGTCATCAACAATGTCCAAGGATTTTGATTTTCTTTTACCTGTCTTCATTGTTGTTGTTGTTATGCCTTTGGTTTTAATATCCAGCTTTATCATACAACAGTCAGAGAATATAACTTGTAAGACTTGATCTTTTGCATATTTGTCCAGTTTCTTTATGGCCAAGCACATGATCGATTTTTGTAAAGACATCATAGTCTAATAAAAACACAGAGTCTCAGTATGTCTGGAAGAAAACCCGATTTTTCCCCTTCTGTCTTTCTTCATTCTTTCTTACCTCTTGTCTCCATCCCTTCTTTCAATCAACTCCTTCCTTTCTGCCTTCTCGCCTCATGTTTCTCTTGTTCTTTCTGGATTGTTAACAACGTTACTCAAACCCTCTAAATCCTTACTTTTGTGTCTACTTCATTCAATTAAAAAATATCTCAGCGTGTTTTGTTAAATAAAACTCTCCTTTTATTATCTTTTTTTTTCCTTGGTGTACAGGTAACCCTTGAACCACACGGGTTTGAATTGCATGGGTCCGCTTATACGTGGATTTTTCACAGTTCAGTCCTATAAATGTATTTTCTCTCCCTTATGATTTTCTTTATAACATTTTCTTTTCTCTAGCTTACTTAATTGTAAGAATACAGCATATAAGGCATATAACATGCAAAAACGTGTTCATGGACTGTTTATGTTCTCAGTAAGGCCTCTGGTCAACAGTAGGCTTTTAGTTGTTAAGTTTTTGGGGAGCCAAAAGCTACACATGGATTTTCAACTGCATGGGGCGTCAGTGGCCCTAACCCATGCACTGTTCAAGGGTCAATTGTATTGTCCTGGTTATTATGCTCATAGCTATAGTAATATATTATTAGAACATATATTTTTATCAATATAAATTGTTCTCTCTTCTGTGTGTATGTGTGCATGTATAATGCTTTTTGTCTTGAATTCTACTTTGTCTATAACTCTCAAGTTGTTTTTGTACTGACAATTGGCCTGATAAATCTTTGTCTTTTTTTTATTATTTTCAACTTCTTTGTATGATTTTAAGTATTTCTCCTTAAATGTAGTGGGATACTTTTGTTTCCCCCACTCCAACCTGAGAATCCTTTCAGTGAAAAAATTCAGCCGATGGTCATTCCTTATAATGTCTGCCATGTTTGTTATTTCGTGTTTTCCATACTTTATCATATTTTCTTCATTATTTTATATTTTACATTTTGGTACTTTTAAAAGAAATTTTTTTTAGTGTTCACTTATTTTTGAGAGAGAGAGAGACAGAGAGAGAGAGAGAGAGAGAGAGAGAGACCGAGTGTGAGTGGGGGAGGGGCAGAGAGAGTCGGAGACACAGAATCCGAAGCAGGCCCCAGGCTATGATCCGTCAGCACAGAGCCCAGTGGGGGTTCGAACCCATGAGCCAAGAGATCATGACCTGAGTCAAAATCGGATGCTTAACTGACTGGGCCACCCAGGCACCCCATTACCTTTTGGTACTTTTAAAGTTTTACCTTATATTTTTGTTCTGCCAGTGGTCATCATTAAATGCTTCACTACCAGAAATTATTTTCCGTTCTCCATAAAAATGAAGTTCTATGTACAGCCATGTCGCTGAAACAAAATAAGAGTTGTATCACTGGTTATTTTATATCTTTCTTTTATTTCTTCCTTACTGCCTCCTCTGTACTATTAAAATTATCTTCAATTTTGGTTCCAGATTGTTAATTTTTTACTTTGTGCCTCTTCTGTTTTATGAAGACCTACTTAACAATTCCATTAAATTTCACTGCCATATTTTCAACAATTACTTGGTATTAACTATAAGTTTTACTGATATCATGGCTCATTTTATTGGTATGTTATGTTATATTTCTGTTCTCAGCTTTACTTTGGTGAAGTACAACCAGAAATTTTGTCTTTTGTGTGTATGCGTGTGTGTTTTGTTTTCAGAAAAGGTTATATGGATGGTAAACTTTCCAAATTCTTGACTATCGAAAAATGCCATTTTTCCTCTGCCTCACACCTTAATGATAGGACTCCAGCTTCAGAACGTATTTCCTTAGCTCTTTATTTTTATACATATATTTTTATATATGGCCCTTATATTAATACAAATATATTTGTATTATGTATTTAGCATTGGTCCATTGTTTTTCTGCTTTCTTTATTACAGATGAGATGCTTGATGTGAGCAACTAAAGTTACAAGATTCAGAAATAGGCAACCTGAGTTGTAATTCCATTTCTACCACTAACTATATAACTGCTTACTGTCAGTGAGGCTTTTCTATCTCATGCATATGTATGAGATAAGCATGTGGTATAGGGTCCTCCCGCAGCAAAGAGTAAAGTAAAATCCCGAGTACCAATGAATCAGTGGATTCGCTGATGAGAACGATCACAGTTTCTTTCTACCAGCCTTATTTTTTTCTTTCATCTCTGGAAGCTTGTTAGGATTTTTCTTTCTCAATAAAGATTCCAATTTTCTATGATTTTACCATCGGGGACTCAGTTGGCCTTTCTTTCTCTGAAAACTCAAGTTCCTTTCAGCTCAGAGAGATTCCTTCGGTTATTTATTTGGTTGCACACTACCCTCCATCCACGTATCTTTCCTTCTGCCTGAACTCTCCTACACAGCTGTTGGGCCGGCTGCCTGTTCTCCATGTTCCTTTGGCCGCTCTAACACATGACCACACACTTCATGGCTTAAAACAAAACAAATCTATTCTATTCTAACTCTGGAGCTGCAGAGTTGGAAATGTATTTCATTAGGCTAAAATCAAGGTGTCCGCAGTACAGCATTCTTTCTGAAAGCTGTGGGGAGAAGCCACTTGGTGACTTTCTCCAGCTTCTAGAGGCCACCTGCATCCCTTGGCTTGTGCCCCCTTCCTTGATCTTCAAATTTAGCTGCGCGTCATCTTTAAGTGTCTCTCTGACTGGTACTCCTGCCTCCCTCTTTCACTTACAGGGGCCCTTGTGACTACAGATAGTCTCTAATTTAGGATGGTTTGACTTAGAATTTTTCAGTTTTACGATGGTGTAAAAGCGACACACATTTGGTAGAAACTGTACTTCAGATTGTGAATTTGGATCTTCTCCCCGGCTAGTGATAGGTGGCACGGTGCTTTCTCAAGATGCTGAGAAGGGGCAGTGAGCCTCGGCGTTCAGTCAGCCACACAAGCATGAGGGTAAACAAACAACATACTTGACAACCTTTCTGGACCCACACAACCATTCTGTTTTCCTCAGTGTGGTATTCAGTAAATTACATGAGATAGTCAGTACTTCAGTATCAAATAGCCTTTGCATTAGGTGATTGTGCCCAACTGTAGGCTCATGTAAGTGTTGAGCATGGTTTAGGTAGGCAAAGGTAAGCTGTAATGTTCCATAGGTTAGGAGTATCACACGCATTTTCAATTTACAGTATTTTCAACGCGTGATGGGTTTATCAGGACATCATGATTATCCCCATTGTAAGTTAAGGAAGATACGTACCTTGAGCCCACCTGAATAATCCAGGAGACTGTCCCCATCCCAAGATCCCTAATCACATCAGTGAAATCCCTTTGCCATGTAAGATAATGTATTTGCAGTTTTTAGAGACTAGATATGGGCATTTTTTGGAAGGGCTAGTACTCTGCCTGCCATACCAGTCTCTTTTACTTTCTACACAAAGTTCATCTCTTTGACTTTTTATGTTGTTTTCTGTGAGAGTTCTTCGTCTCGCTTTTTCAGATCGCACACATTTTATTTCCACAGTGATATTTTCAATTTTCAAGAATTCTGATTCATCTTTAAAAACAAAAACCCAAGAGGAAACTCACAATTATTTTCTGAAGATACTAATTTTACTTGCTTTAATTTTTTTTTCTACTTTATGCGTTAACTCCTTCTCCTAGGGGATTTTTCTCTTTATTCTTCCTATGAATCACTTCAGACTATTACATTTCATTCAGTATTAGCGACGAGGTCACGTGTTCACATTTACAAATCAGCATCTAGATGAACAGAATGGGTACCTTGAGTTTGGCATTCTGGTCACATGCAAACCTCATTGTTTCACCAACAAAAGGTACAGATTCTGATGTGAGAAGCCCTGATTCCTTACAGGAAGTGGGGACTATAACTGCGGAGCTCTTTTCTTAGCACGTGTGGGTATTTATCTGGTAGTGGCTCACCATGGTAACAGAAGTTACTTGGAAGCATAACGCTGCATTTTTTTGGACCTTAATGCCCACTTTGGGGGCCCCTATAGATCATTCACCTGAATCAGCGAGCCAGTTCCTTCAGCTTTACCTGGCATGGGGGAAGAGAGGGGGACATATGCTGCATCAGCCTTCTGAACAGTACAGCTCCTTCATTCAGTTACCCCTCACTCTTTCCCTACCCCTGATCTTGGGGCCTTCTAGAATCTAGCTGGGAAATCTCCTGTTTTCTTGGTCTTGTCCTTTCTCCATTTCATGTTGTGGGTCATTTAGTCCTTTCCCTGTTAGATATGTTGCCATCTGCCTCACACCTTTCAGAAATTCCTGAATATTCTGATCTGTCTAGGGCAAGCTCTCTATGCTTTTCCAGTGATAATTTTGTTCTCATTTGCATGTACCTCATGTCGTTTAAGGAGATGCGAGGCTGGAGACATACATAGTCAGCTATCTCGAACTGCAAAATTCTTCTATCGGTTGTTTATTCTGTTGCTGTGTATGTATTTCTGTAAATTGTAACAAATATTTTTGAAACTGTATAAATAAATAAAAGTGATAGAGAGAGGTGGCAGATAGACTGGCAGAAATTTTGATCTATTGACCTCATGAATATAGAATCTCTGATTTTGTCTGAACGACCCTATATTATTTACTTGATCATTCACTTATTTAGCAGACATGTATGTATACCCAGGGCTATGCTCTGCACCAGAGTTGTCTGTTTGTTTGTTTGTTTATGTTTTGGTGCCTATTGTTCATAGCATTTAATTTTACACTTTAGTTTCATGAAAATCTGAGCATGTAACATTCATTATAGATTAACAATTTATCTCATTCAGGACTTGGTTAGAGAATTCTGTAGGTCAGAAAATGCATTTCCATGGACCTTGGCTTCCCTGATTTCTAAATTCTTTACCAGAAACCACAGTCTCTCTTTGCCATTCTGATTTCTCTCCATCCCCATAAGCACTCAGTTTAAGTTAGAGCCACAGAATGAATCTTTCTTCCAGAATCAGAGCACCGATTTTGTCCCCATCACTCAGAATTCTCCAGAAGAGAATTCTTCCCTCCCCTCATCCCCTGCCATGTATGCTCTGTTCCCACGTCTGGATAGAGAGTCCTTCATTTTAATCCTGGATTTGGGCTTGTAGCCTGGATTTTCCCAACATATGTACAGACAGTTTCCACCCCTGCAGGATCAACCTGGTTTTAGGTTACACTCAATCCTCAGTGGTGACTTTGTTTTCATCTTTTCGTGGGAATATCACATATCCGTTCCTGTATTTTGATTATAGTCTTCTCATCTGCAAGTTCACACTAGCTTGATGTTGTCTAATGCTTACCATAACAATAACAGTAATATCAATGAGGATAGTAACAAGCATCATTTATTGTCAACTAGGCACCAAGCGCTTTTGTATGCTATATCAATTTTAAAGGCTTTTAAGTGAAAGTAATAGAAAATGAAACCATAGTTTCTTCAATAAGTACTCTATTTTTGTCACATAATGAGAGGTCTGGGGGTTGACAACTTTTAGAGACAGTCCAATTATTCATTTTTTATCCATGATGAAACCACTAGAATTCTCATGGCCTTTTCCTCATTGTGGTAGGACGCCTATATCAGCTCCAGCTATCACACTCACCATCGGGAAGAAAGGAGAAAAGGAAAGAGTCTCCATCAGAAAAATAAATGCATTGCTAAAAATACAACCAACCTCACTTGTGTCTAATTGGTGACACACAACTAATCCTGGCTGCCATTGTCTAGGAGAAGAAATTTAAGAATGCAGTTGGGGCCAACTAACCCACGTTGGGCAGACTCACATTTGTTTATTTTACACATCTCTTTCATTGTTATTCACCTTCTCATTTTACATATGAAGATACTAGAGGTCAAAGATTTATGTGACTAACCCCAAATCCCAAATCGTACCATTGGGAAGAGGAATAAGAGCTGGGATTTGAACTCACCTCCATCTTTCTTTGAATTACTTTCTTTCCACATTATTACACTGTCTCTCTGGATTGTTCTTAACACTCCAGCAGAACTAATTAAAGCAGGACCAAAGAGGAGCATCTTGGTGGCTTAGTCAGTTAAGTGTCCGACTTCGGCTCAGGTCATGATCTCACGGTTTGTGGGTTCAAGCCCGCGTCGGGCTCTGTGCTGACAGCTCAGAGCTTGGAGCCTGCTTCGGATTCTGTTTCTCCCTCTCTCAAAATAAATAAATGTTAAAAAACTTTTAAAAAAAATAAAGCAAGACTGAAGGAATGGATGAATGATTGGCTTTTTAGTTTTGGTGCTGATGCCTATGACTCTATGTGTGAAACAGTTCTATTAAGGGCTCTACAGGCTCTCAATCATAAGGCTCAAATCCTTGGAGTCCTTAGAAAGGTGGGTGAAAAGAGTTTGGGGGCCACCAGGCTGGATTCAGATCACAATCCCATTACTTACTAATAAACGAACAATTATGAATCCATCACTTAATCTCTGTGCCTTAGAGTTCTTTCTCTCTGCCACCATTCTATTGAAGCTTGGTCATGTATTACAACCAAATTCGTTATCAAGAAGCACAGTCTTAATTCTATCATTCCCCTGTTCAAAAGCCATCAGTAGTTCTATAGCAGACACTATGAAATGTGTTCTCAAAAGAGACTGAAAAGTCTTTTTTCCCTTAGCTTTCTTTCCCTCAGAGGCAGGAAATGTAAAATACTCAAAATTTCTCAGCCTCCCCTGCAGTGAGGGATGGCATGATAAATTCTACTGAGATGTACGTGAAAGACTTAGGAGGGGCTTGACCAGCATGTCCCTTTACCCTGAACCCTTCTTCCTGCCTGTAGCACACACCTGAGGCCCGAGAGGGAACAGCCATATTATCACCATGGGGTGACAAACAGGAGGACAAAAGTTACCTCTGAGAATGATGGGGCAGAGCAAATGAAAGGAGCCTGGGTCTCCCATGGAGACCCATTGTTGAGCCAGCATACTGACTCTGGACCACCTACCTGCCCTTTGACTTTTTCTGCATGGAATAAACAAACTCCCTTCTCATTTATATCACCATCTGTTATGGTGTTATCTGTCCCTTGACCCATTCGGTCACTACTGAAAGTGCTCCAGAGTCTGGCATTAACCTTCTTTATATACTTTCCTTCCTTCTCTTTCATTCCTAAACTACAATTCCTCTAAACCAAATTGCTGTTTCTTCCTCTACTTCATGGCCAAGCTGAAGTGGGACCTCTGTCCCCAACAAGCCTTCCTCCTGTTATCTGACTGCTGGCATTTCTCAGTCCTCAGAACCTTGAGCTTTTATAATCCTTAGCACTTTCTTGAATTACGGCTATTTAGGTAAGTGTCTAATCCCTCTTTTGTGAGCTCCTAAAAGCCTTGTTATTCATTCAAGCGCCTGCACGCGCGCGCGCGCACGCGCACACACACACACACGCCCCTCAGTCCCACATAGCATCTTGCTCAGGTGAGTCCTCAGTACCTCTGTGGTGATGGATGGGTAGTAGTACATGTGATAGTTTTGAGTTCTTTGCATTCTTTTTAACTACCAAAGATAATCATTGGTATCCTTCATTTATCCCTACTGCCAGGGACAAATCTGAATCTTGGCCATTTGAAACAGTTTTCTGATTAAGAAGTAAATCTTTCTTAAAATGCTCTTGACCTACTTATGAAAACCTGGAAAGGAGGAGACATGGCCTCGTGTTCAGTGTTTGATTTGCAGGAGTCTTTTAGAGCCGTCTGCTACACACTAACCAGAAGAAAGCTTTCGCTTCTCTCCTTGGCAGGCAGAGTGATCTGTGCTGGTGGCCTAACCATCAAACAGCTCCAATGCCGCAACTGGGAGTGAGTAGACCTACCAATTCAGGGTATGTAGACTGGAGTAAGCTTTGAATGCACGGATCTAACGTGAACCTTGTCTTCTACAGAGACTCACATAGCACCTTACAAACGCTGGTGACCCAGTTGATATATTTGGTTGGTTTGAAACTGTGGCTTGAGTCCAAATGGTCAAATATGCTTGCTTTGCTTTGAAATACAGTTCACTCATTTATTATTTATGTGTATTATTCATACCCTAGATAATTCTCAAACAGATTTGTGGTAACTGAAACTACAGGTACACCATAACCATTAAGCCATTCAAGTGAAGTTAAAACACAAAACCAGTCAATAAAAATGGCCCAGTGGTAAAAAGACCTGGGGTAGGATCTTAAAGTTCACCTCATTTATTCCTGCCAAGAAAACTATGGGCTCAATATTTTTTTTACAAATGAGAAAGCCAAGGATCGGAGAGGTTACACACATGGGACCAGGTCTCAGCTTTGTGAATATCAGAGCTCATGACTCAAACCCAGTACCTGCTGCCTCTGTGTCTGCACTCTGATCTCCACCACACTGCGGTGGAACCACGGTTCTATGCATCCTGCCTGCTAGTCTCATGAAAGAACCAAAAGATAAAAAAAGAGGTGATTTAGGAAAATGCATTACAACAACCATAAGTTAACTAAAATGTTCTATTCTGTGAAGTTCCCTAAGCCACTGGCACATTAATGGAATGTCAGGAGGGAAGAGACCCTAAAAATCATCTAGTATTGCTCCCTCTTTTTTTTCCAGATGAAGGAACTAGGGGCGGCGAGTTGCCCAAAATACTCAACATAAATGCTTCATCTGTGCCAGCTTACTCCCTCGGGACTCCCTAGCATCTGGGAGACTCCAAATCCCTTTCTGTCTAGGGATTGGGGCCAAAAACTCTCAAAGGTTGGATATCTCTAGTGGACCCCCATTTAATAAAAAGTCTTTCAAAAATGCTTTAGCAGGCATTTTGTTACCTCTGATAGTAACCTTCTTTTCAGGTAAAACTTCCATTTGGAATTTGTACTAACATGGTTTTGTAAAGGTAGAAATGTCCCTATGAGCAGAAAAATTAATCACAAGATAGTGGATGTAGCAGCTATTCTGCCATGGTGGCCCCCCAACAAACTCTGCTTCCTAGGACTCATTCTTTTGCATAGTTGGGTGCTGGTGCACTTGATTCTTAGCTGGCCCTCTGTAACCAATAGAATACAGTAGAAGTGGCATCGCGTGGCTCCAAGGCTAGATCATAAGAAGGCTTGCAGTCTCCTCCTGGTTCTTTTGAAGTGCTCACTCTTGGGGCTTTCCCTCTCAAAATCCAGCCACGATGCCCAAGAAACTGAAGCCACCTGGAGAGGCCATGTGTAGATTTTCTGGTTGACAACCCCAGCCGAGCTCCCAGCCAACTTCTTAAATCAACTGCTGGTTTTGAGAATGACCCAGCTTCACGTCCAGCCCAGAGAGCCTTCAGAGACTATAGTCCCAGACTGCAACCACATGAAAGACCCCAAGAGAAAGCCACCCAGCTGAGCCCAGTCAATTTAAAGAACCATGAGAGACAATAATAAATAGTTATTTTAAACCACTGAGTTTTGAGATGATTTGTTATGTAGCAGTAGATAATGGAAGCAGTAGAAAATATCAAAAGATTATTTTTCTCTCCAGTTTCCGCAAAACTCAGTGGTAAAACAATCAATATCTACCAAGATCTAGGAGATGGTCAAATTGAAATTTATTTAAACTCTCTTCCTATCCCACCCAGATGGAGCTGTTTCCAGCTAGGTTATTTTCTTTCATTCCTAAGTGAGACACTAGGGATAGAAGGTCTTGAAAAAGAAATGCAATTTAAAAATATCTATTGAGACAGGTATTTTGACATTTGAGGGAAGAAAAAACAATTTAGGATGCTTTAAAAGCTTTCCAATGTTTGCTTCCCTATTATTTCACTCTGAGCTACAGAAAATAGTCTTATTCTACTGTCTAGTTACTTGGAGCAATCTACAGTGGCATGATGGATCCTTTAATTGAAATATGCAGTAGAACATTTTATATACAGGTAACTTACTTTATATCTGCGAAACTGGAACAAGCTAATTTTCTTTTCTTTCTATATTTTTTTCTTTTTTCTTTTACTTTTATTTCTCATTCTCTCTTTCCGTTTTATTCCTTCCTCCCTTTTTCCCTCCCTTCTTTCCTTTCCTCCTCCTTGTCCACCTTTTTCTTCTCCCTCTTTCCCCTTACCCCACCCCTTTCCCTCTCCCTTCCCATCCTCCTCCTCCTCCTCTTCCTCCTCCTCCTCCTCCTCTTTCTCCTCCTCCTCCTCCTCCTCCTCCTCCTCCTCCTCCTCCTCCTCCTTCCAATACCAACCTCTGATTATCTCTTACTGGGACAAGGGAAACGAATCTAGAAGAAGATTCTAAATTCATGTCAAGTGTCATGGTAGGTGATCTCACATATTTTATTTCATTTAATCTTTAGCACAGACCAGTCAAGTGGTAATGTTCCTATTGTGCAGATGAGGAAACTGAAACTGATATAAATTAAATAACTTTCTCAAATTCACTGAGCCAGAAATAACTGGTAAAACAGGAATAAAAGCCTTGTTCTTTTTTATTCCAAAGACCTCGTTGTTTCCACTAGACCACCTGCATCTGGAATCAATATTTAGTTCCATGGGCTGTGAAAAAGTATACAGAATAACTATCCAGAGTACCTCCTCATCCCAGAGTCCCTGCCTGTCTTTGGGTATGATTGATAATAAGCTCTCAAGAATTGCTCTCTCTCTCTCTCTTGTTCTGCATGCCAGCCCTGTGGGACTGCTTGCTTCTGCTACTGGCTCCTTTCTGGAGACCTACTCTTTAAGAATAGTTCTATTTGGAGATGATGAAGTATTTAGAGAAATCTCAACTTGATCCAAAGACTTGCTATTTGTTTCCCTCCCTTCTCTCTCCAGCTTTGTCAAAAATACAGTTAATCATGATAGCTCCCATAGATGAATTAGCAGTGGGTTCCTTTTAGACCGGAATCTTTAAACCTCCTTAAGTGTCGTATTTTCCAGGGGAGGGGAGTGCTCATTCACAATGAAGTTTTTAGGGCTCCACCCAAAGATCTGATTCAGGGGGAATTTAGATGGGACCAAGGAATTAGATTTTCAAAAATCACTCACATGATTCTAATGTAGTAGTTCTAAGACTTTGTGGAACGCTGCCTAAAGATGAAACAGATCAATTGTACCTTTGAGTTACTTTGGGGGAAGGATTGTTCCTCTAGGAAATTTGTGCAATTGGCAGCTGCAATTTTATAGCCAATCTGGCTCATCTACTTTAAGACCACACTACTAAATTCACCCACAATACTCAAAATACCTCCGGAAATGGCTCTAAGGAAATGGACTTTGGAGACAGTGCAGATGACTGGAGGAAGATCTACTCTGCCTCCACTTACTGGACGGGCCATCACTGGTAGACAGTTTGCAGAGACAAATCCCCGTTTTTGGCCTCCTGCACCATCTATTTTGAGTGTTTGAGGGCTAAGCTCCACACTTTCTGCCCATGACTGAGGACTTTCCTGGAAGGCATGTGGTGACTGTTTTAAAAACCCTTAGAAGCCTCATCTTTCCTACTTTATTCATTGCCCGACTGTCTAGGACAGATGTTCTGGGGCCTGTGGTCAACACTATATCTGCTGTCACTGCAAATCCCAGGATTTGAATCTGGTTTGCCTCTTTCATTCCATCTATAGGTTTTTACCTCTCAGCTCTTACAGTCCAAGCGCTGGGTGGATTTTGGAGGTCGAAGCAAAGGGAAGATAGAAATATAAGGAAGGCATTGGCCAATTGGCCACTCGCTGAAGGATTTTCCACGTTTAATGGAATGGCCAGGGTGGTCATGATAACAAGCCAATAGATTCATGTGATAAAAAGAAAATCCTACTAAATTGTTAATGGAAAAGCTAGCACAACAGGGAGGGACCCAGGAGAGGGGGCCTTTACCTGCATATGGGCTCAGAGCAGGTTTCAAGGAGAACTGAGCTGATCTTAGGAGGATGTATGAGATTTGAACAGAGTAATGTGTGTTGTGAGGAAGAGCAGGAGCGTATTTTAGGAGATGGGGAAAGAAAGAGCAAATATAGAGAGTTGCCGAAAGGCTTGTTTGAAGAAGAGCCAGTTGTTCACTTTAGTAGAAATTTAGGACCCTGAGAGACAAGAGCAGAGCTGTAAGACAAAAGCTACACGTGAAAAGCTAACCGAGGGGCAGATTGTTGAAGCATGTGAATGCCGCGTCTAGTGGTGGGGCCTTTGTTCTCTTAGTCATGGTGAGCTAGCAGGGAGACTCCAGTCATTCAACAAGTGTTTATGGGACACATCCCACTGTGTGAGTCCCCGAGAGGATAACAGCAAGAAAAAAAATCAGACAAAAATGCTGCCGTCTGAGAACTTGCATTCTTGTCTGAATTGAAAAACAACAAATAAAATAAGTAAATTAAGTTGTATGTCAGATGGTGCTATGGGCTGACTTTGTCCTCCAAAGATGTGCTGAAGTCTAACCCCTGGTACCTGGGCAGGTGAATGTATTTGGAATAGTCTTTGCAGATGCAATCAAGTTAAGATGGGGTCATACTGGATTAAGGTGATCCCTAAATCCAATGGCCGATGTCCTAATAAGAAAATCACATGAAGACACAGGGACACAGACACGCAAGGAAGAAGGGATGACAGAGAAAGGGGTAAAAGTGATATATTTACAAGCCAAGGAATACCAGCTATTGCCAGCAACCACCACAGCTAGGAGACCCTGGAACAGATTCTCCCTCAGAGCCACCAGAAGGAACCAAGCCTGCCAGAACCTTGAGTTTAGACTTCTGGCCTCCAGAACTATGAGACAATAAGTGTCTGTTGTTTTAAGCCCCCCAGTCTGTAATTATTTGTTATGGGAACCTTAGGAAGAAAATACAGATGGTAATAATAGCTATGAAGGAGAAAAAACTGGAAAGGGAAATAGGAAATGCCAGGAGGGTGGGATAAATGCTGTTCTAAATGGTGTAGTAATGGAAAGCCTCACCAAGAATAGGGAATAGAGTCAAAGACCTGCATGGATTAAATATGCAAGCCATTAGATATTTGGGGAAGAGTGTTCCAAGTTAAGGGAAAGGGAACCTAAAATGCAAAGGTCCAGAGGCAAAGCCTTGCCTGGCCTGTCCTAGGGAAAATTGGGAGGCTGAAGTGGGGGACAGGGGAAGGAAAAGGCGATGAGATCAGAGGCATCCTTATGTCATGTGAGGTCTAGTAGATCATTATCAGGACTTTCCTTTTTCTCTGAGAGAGATGAAGGACTTTTATAGGGTTATGAGTAAAGTGACAATCTGCTTATGATTTAATAGAATCACCCTGTGTTGAATCATGGAAGGGACTCAAAGCTGAGTCAGGGAAGCCAGTGAAAAGGCTGTTACAGCAATCCAGGGGGAAAGTGATTATGTCTTGAGTCAAGGAGGTGGCACAAGAGTTGGTGAGAAGTGTTCAGAAACTAGATATAAGTTGAAGGTGGAGTCCACAAGATTTGCTGGTGGGTGACATATGGGATGTGAGAGAAGGGGAGGGGTCAAGGATGACTCCAAGATTTTTTCTTGGGCCATCGAAAGGATGGAGTTACCATTCACCATCTTGAGAAGAAGGCAAGAAGATCGGGTTTGAAAGGGAAGAGCATTAGTTAAGTTTTGGGTATGCTGAATTTGACATATTTACCACACTTCTATGTGGAGATATTGAATAGGCAGCAGGGTATATCAATCTAGAATTCAGGACTGTCAGGCTAGGCTAACAGTAAAATATTGGGGTATGGTTAACATACATGGTATTTAAAGCCATGCCTGATGAAATCACACTAGAGAAGAAGCTCAAGGTTTGAGCCCTGCAACACCCAACAGCAAGATGGGAAGGAGGTGAGGAAAAATCAGTAAAGGAGGCTAAGATGGCTCTGCCAGCAAAGGAGCAGGAAAACTTGGAGTGTTGCTATCCTGGAAGCCAGGAGATGCTCATGGGTCAGGTGTGATGAATACTGAAACCGACCACTGGATCAACACTATGAAGCCCGTTAGTGACCTCGATGAGAGCAGTAGAAATGAGTGAAGGGAGAAAGCATCATCAGCGTGATTTATAAAGACAATTTGAGGACTTTTGCTGTAAAGGGCAGCAGAGAAATACGATTATAGCTCAAGAGGGAAGGGTGATCATGAGGGGATTTGTTTTAAGTCAAAAGGAATAATGGCATTGGTGTAGGATGATGGAAGTGGTCCAGGTGAGAGAAAGAAACGTTTGATTATTTTTAAGTTGGTTTGCAATTTGTAGTATGTATGCGTATGTGTGTGTACACACAACTTCACCGATCCTCCCAAAATACAATCAACCCAAAGTTTAGTCCATTCAAATTCCTATGGAGTAAACAGGACCATACTTCATATGATTCCTGCCTTCCTACAAGGCGATGGATGACCCACTATCATAATTTCATGTGACCCCTTCCAGACCCGTGCAGTGCACATCACATCTATCCTGTCAGTGAACTTTTCCGTCAGTTAACTAAGGTAGACCCCACAAGGATTATCAAGGAGAGCACAAGCTCTCCTCTCTGGGAGAAGTGCTAACCTATCGCTCTGTTCTGGGAAAAGCAAATGAATAATGACTTCCTTTAAAAAGGAAAACTTGCCTGAACCCCTTGGTGGATTTCTTAGAGAGGGAAGGAAGGTGGCAATGTTGTGATTCTGAGCTGGAAGATTCCAGTCTTGACTCGGTGCTTTCTGGCTGACAGGGGCCTTGGATGTTGGTTGCACAGGAACTGAGAAAGCTGAGCATGGAAAGCCTCCCTCTCAGCTGACCTTAGGTCAAAAGCCATAGAGAGCATGTCCTTCAAGGACCAAGTACAGACAGATGCCTTGATCAGGGAGCATGATTACAGCGAAGCACCTGCATCACAGACCACACTGTGGGAGGCCAGTCTTCAGAGCGGCATCTTCTGAAAGCCAGCCCCATTCTGCTGCATCTTTGGGGTCTGGAAGCTGGATTGACGTCCTTCCCCAAAACAGACACACACACACAATTACAGTTGGCATTCATGAGACTCTTAAGGGTTTTTGGACAGTTTAGGGGATGGGCGACCACAAATGAGATCCTGGGTTTCTTTGTACTAAGACATATGGGGGCTCAAATGATCAGCTGGGAAAAGTGAAAAAAGATATGAAGATGTAATACCATGATTTTACGAAGATTTTTATCACTTTATTTATATGTATGCACATGTATAAATACACATCTTTAGGGGTGCTTTGGTGGCTCAGTCGGTTAAGCATTCAACTTCAGCTCAGGTCATGATCTTGCAGTTCGTGAGTTCGAGCTCCATGTCAGGCTCTGTGCTGACAGCTTAGACCCTGGAGCCTGCTTCAGATTCTGAGTCTCCCTCTCTCTCTGCATCTCCCCGACTCACGCTCTGTCTCTCTCTCAAAAAGAAAGAAACATTAAAAAAATTTTTTTAAATACACACCTTTAAAGATATGAACATATCTTTTATGTATGTAAACATGCACATATCAATAGATACTACCGTACATGTTATATTATTTTGTGACTTTCATTCTGTTTTCTTCTTTTTCACCAACACTCTAAGAGAGGTATCTATTTTATTTTTTTAATATTTTTTTAATGTTTATTTATTTTTGAGAGAGAGATGGAGCATGAGCAGGGAACAGGCAGAGAGAGAGGGAGACACAGAATCCAAAGCAGGCTCCAGGCTCTGAGCTGTCAGCACAGAGCCCGACGCAGGGCCTGAACCCATGAACGGTGAGATCATGACCTGAGCCGAAGTCAGACGCTCAACCAACTGATCCTCCCAGGTGCCCCGAGAGGTATCTATTTTAAAGTCAGGCTATAAGTCTACTTTTTCTTTTTAGCCACTGTGAAAGTTTTCTAAAGTATTCGACCATGCCGCTATTAATGAACCTTTACAGTTCTTCCACTTCTTTACTATTACCGACACTATTGGGTCTAACATTTTGCACACATGCCTTTATGCGCTTGAGCAAGATTACAATAGGATATATTATTAGGAGTGGAATTGCTGAGCCCAAAAGTCACAAGCTTGTAATTTTAAAGGATTCTGCCAAATTGTCCTCCCCAGAGCTGTCTCCCTCCCACATCAGTATAAAATGGTCCTTTTCCCCCTTAGCTTTGCCATCTTTGGATATTCTGTCTTTAAAATTTCTGCCAATCTGATATGTGAAAAAGGCTGTCTTATTGTTGACTGAATTTGCATTTCCCTGATTGCTAGTGAGGTTCATCACCTTTTCATATGTCCGTTTGCCTTTTGTGTTTTTATGTGAATTGCCTATTCATAGCTGGCTACTTGCTCTTTTTTTCTGTTAGGTAGGCTGCTTTTTTCATACTGATTTTTATGAATTTGTTATATATATCATGAATATTAACCAGTTTCTGTTTTAGATGTTGAAAATATTTTTTCCATTTTGTCATTTTTCTTTTATATGTGTTGATAGTGACTTTTGCTGGTATACAGAAACTTCCATTTTTAAGATATAAAATCTGTAAATCTTTTCCTTTGTGGTTTCTGGGTTTTGTTTTTGCTTGGGAAAGCTTCCTTTAGCATAAGATTATAAAAACATTATCCTATTAATTTAATCACGGTGGGATTTTTTTTTTTTGGCATTTATGTCTGTAATCCATCTCAAGATTATTTTTAATCTATCTTTGAAAAAGAGATCTCTCTAACACTTTCCAGTTACTCAATTCTTTGAATAAATCATCTGTCCCCACTAATCTGAAATGCGGCTAAATTCCTGCCTGTGGATAGGCCTGTACTACGCTTTCTCTTTTAGTGTCTCTGAGTTCTGCAAGCACCAATACCAAAGCGTTTAATTGTTGCCATCCTATTTTTCTATATGTTTGCACACCTAACATTTATTTTTCTTCACGTGAAGCCTACCGGATATACCAGTAAGCATAGTTTCCTACAGGAGATTGGGCAGGAAGTTGAGAACACCAAGAGTACCACAGTAAGGAAGCCTTTATCCTAAAATATAGTGCAATAATAGAAAGGTAGAGTGAGGCCAACTAATCATAAAATGATTGCCATTGAGAAGAGGTTGTGATAGTTGCCAAGAGGAAGAGGCATGCTACATCAAGGGAGACCACTCCAGGAAGCAGGAGGGCCTATCATGGGCAGAAGGGAAGGGGGAACTGAAGGCAAGGGGCTTTATTATGGTTTCATTGGGAAGGAACCAGGAAGGCAGGGTAACCAGGTTTAGGATTGAATCCTTTGAATAATTTCACTGGGCTCTGGAACACAGGGGCAGTCCCTAGATGTCTGGTACCTGGCCTTGGGTTAATTTGGGCCAGTGAATGGTGATCTGGAGTATGAAACCCCAATAAAGGAGGTGGTAGAGGTGTGGACTCTGGATTGGTTGGTTTGAATATGAAAAGCACACTCACGGGCAAGTTGTTTGTACCTAGAAATTGGCTAACGTTGGCAGTGGCAGTCCCTCTGAGATCAGCCTGGCCTTAGAAGTCTGTGTCAGAATACAGATTATAAAAGACATAATTAATACACCTTCACTCAAAGAGTGCTACCCATCAGTGAATTTCACTCCTGGACATGTTTCACTGCCTTTCCTTTTTAAATTTTTTTTTTATGTTTTTATTTATTTTTGAGAGCAGGAGAGACAAAGCATGAGTGGGGAAGGATCAGAGAGAGAGAGGGAGTACACAGAATCCGAAGCAGGCTCCAGGCTCCGAGCTATCAGCACAGAGCCCGACGCGGGGCTCGAACTCACAGACCGTGAGATCATGACCCGAGCCGAAGTCGGACGCTTAACCGACTGAGCCACCCAGGCGCCCCTGCCTTTCCTTTTTAAAGAATTCCCTTGTCTAATATGACTTTCAGGAACATCTTTATATTCCATTCCTGGTCCTCAGACTTGCAGGTATCCCCATGGAATTTCTCCAGGATTCTGTTGGGAGCAAGTGGCTCTCTCCTCTGCAGGGAGTCTTTTTTTTGATAGGTTTTGGGTCACTCTGTTCTATAGTCTTAACTTCCCGCCAAATCTATCACATTGTTCTTTAGTATTCAGAAATTCCTCAACAATTCTGCTCATTCCTATTTTCCAGAGCTTGAATTGATTTAATTCTTTACTTCGTATCTTTTTGTTCATTGGAATAACATTAGGTGGCTGAGGGGAGGTAACGACCCTCTTGAACAGGGATCCTGTCGTAGGTCTTCTCTAGTAGAGAAAGGGGGCAAAATTCATGTATTAGAAAAGAGAGTCTCGGCAGTAGTGAAGCTGAGTAAAGGAGGTAAAGAACAGAGAGAGGAAGATCATTTAGAAGACTTACACAACTATTTGCAGTGTTTGACTCCCCAATAATTCCAGAATGTAGCTTATTGTAAAGAAAATAAGCAGAGCTACACATGAAAATACACGTACAAAGAATATTCATCATCGCATGATGTTCAATGGAAAATAATTGGAAACTACCTAAGACGTCTGAAGGTAGAGGAGTGGATGCATAAGACTGATAACTATCTAATAAAATACTACACCAGATACTTAAAAGTTCTATGTTGAATAATATTGAATCATAGAAAATTCTCATGTTACAATGGAAAGAATTTTTTTAAAGGTTATAGAGCTACATATTGTATATTTTATTTTCATATATGAAGAAAATAATCTAAACTATTAACAGTGGGTATTTTTACGTGTTGGAGTTATGAAATGTTACTGTTCTTTATATTCATTTTTCAGATCTTGTATAATGAGTCCACATTGTATTTGGAATGATAAAACAGTATTATTTTAAAAGCAAAACCTGGATCTTCCAGGCTGGTGAACACGTGGAGGTGTTGGAAGAATGGGGCACCCAGAGAGAGCATGAGAGCTCTGTGCTTTTTCCCCACGCTTCACCCTCTGCATATCTTCCATTTGGCTGAACCCACTTATACCATTTTATAATAAACTGGAGATCTAGTGAATGAGAAGTACATACACACAGATGTACAAATAAAACCTATACCAATGAGAACCTCACTCAGGCAGACAACCCATGTGTTACTGGATGAACAGTTACAAATTTGCAAAACATTTACTAGGCCCATAGCATGCATTAAAATCCAGAGAAAAGGAGAAGGTCCTCAGCTCATACAACAATCTCGTAGGGTAATCAAAATAAATGTTTGGATTACAGAAGATAATAGATTAAGGACTTTCATAGGTCTCACCCATTTGCAGATGTGGATTCTGGTGCCCAAAGAGCTAAGCTTTCTGCCTAAGTTAAAGTAGAGCTAAGGATAAATTTCAGTGTTGGAAAAAAATGTAAAAAAAATTGCTATGGTAGTTTATTATTCTTTCAAGTGAGTAGTAGGGACTATTGTCATTCCTGAATGGCTGGGTTAATTCCAGGAGTTTTTCTGAGTCTTACCAGGGTTCTTGGGGTCACATCTACTGCCCTTCTGTAACTAATGAAGTGGCTCCCAAACCTGTCTACTCATCAAAATTAATAATAGGGAACTCTTTAAAAATATTTTTTAAATATTCATGTTAAAAATTAGGTCCTAGACCTTACCTTGGATCTGTTGCTTTAGAATCTCAGTAGGATTAAGTCTTAGAATCAGATTTTTCAGATTCCTACAGGTACTTCTGATGCACCTTCAGCTTTGAGAACCATTGTGTTTTTTTATACCTTTTTATATTCTTGGAAAATGGGTAAGTGTACAGAAAATGTGACAAGGTTGGCTGACCAATGAAAGACCTTCAAAACATACAGTGACTTATAAGAGATAGGCTTTAAAATGACTTGTTAATTGTCATTCAAAAGAATATGTTTGCAGTATCACAATGATGCTGTGTCCTTGAACCCTGGATGGTGTACCTGATGGCCAGGTGGTCAGTGAAATGTGTGCTTGCTCCAGTCTGCCTCTTGGACATCAGTCTGTTCACAGAGTACCTTGAAGGAGTTGAAGTAGTTCTGTTAATGCATTATAGAGAATAAATGCTGTGTTTATAAATGGAAGAATCACCCTGGAGTAGGATGGTCAGGGAAAAATAAATACTTATAATAATAGCAACCATTTACTGAGCACTTATTTTGAGCCAAGAACTATGCTGAATGCATTAACCACATTTATCTTGTAAATGCTTACAATGTGTCTATCACATAGGAATTTGTTTTAGTCAAGATAGACTAAAAATGATGAGGTAGCAAACGATCTCAAAATATCAGTGGCTTAAAACAACAAAGGTTTAGTTCCTGCCCATACGTCATGTCCATTTGAGGTTTGGCAGGAACTCTCTTCCATGTCATTTTCACTCAAGGACGTTGGCCAATGAAGTCCCCACCATCTGGAGTGTAACTGGTTGCCAAACCTGGGATACGGGATGACAGAGAAAGGTGCACTAGCTCTTATATGTGTCCGTCCTGAAGTGAGCTAGCTTGCTTCCACTCTTTGGCCAAGGTAATTCACAAAGTAAAATGAACTTAACAGCATCCAGAAATGAAATTTGCTCAAGTGACAGGCATCACAGAACTGAAAATATTGTTGAGCTGCACTAATACCTGACACAGCATTGTAGTTTTTGTCCCTTACTTTAAAATTAAGGAACTGCCTAACTGTTAGAATGGCTAAAATTTAAAAACCTGCTAACACCAAGTGCTGACAAAGACGCAGAGGAATATGACATCTCATGCATTGCTGGTAGGGATGTAAATAGTACAGATGACCTTGAAAAATAGCCCAGCAGTGTCTTTTAAAGGTAAACGTATACTTACCATATGGACCAGTAATCTCTTCTGGGTTTTTACCCTGGAGCATTGATTCCCTACTGAGAGCATTTTTGCCCTGCCCTCCCTGGAACATTCAGCAATGTGAGGAAACATTTTTGGTGGTCACCCTGGGTCAAAGAATGCCACTGGTATCTGGTGGTTAGATCTAGTGATGCTGCCAAACATCTTACAAAGCACAAGTAGGCTCCTTTATCAACAAATTATCCCACGTAAAATTCTGCTTAACACACAATATACAGTCATTGAAAAATTCCATACTAAAGAAATGAAAACTTGCATTCACATGAAAACTTTCCCATAAAAGTTTATGAGAGCATTATTCATAATAACCAGAAAAAAACTAATATCCTTCATTGGATGAATGGATATACCTGTACAATGGAATGCTACTCAGCAATAAAAAAGAAGGAGCTGCTGGTGGGTCCAACGACATGGATGAACCTGAAATCCACTATACTAAGCAAAGGAAACCAGTCTTGGGAAGGTATTTACTATATGATTTCATCTATACGATGTTCCAGAACGGACGAGACTACAGAGATGGAGAAGTTGAAGAATAGACAATGGTTTCCAGGGGTAAAATGTGGCAAAGATGATGGAATTGTTCTGTGTCCTGATTTTGGTGGTGTTCATACGAATCCACACATGTGCTAAAACTCATTAAACTATACTCTCTCCCCAGAAGTGAATTTTATCATATGTAAATATTTTTTTAAAGTTGGGGGGAAAAAGTAAAAACCATGAAGGAATGTGGTCTGAGAGACTTGTCTATGACGCAGAGCTTGAAGTGGTAGAGCAGGGAATAGAACCCAGATGCGTTATGACTGCTTCCCTTTACATAGAGCTGTCTGCACAGGAAAGGACATTGATCTATGAGCAGACTTTAATAACGTTTAGGATAAAGGTGTTTGTCGTTCAGTCATATTGGCTGCCGAGAGTGTTAAGTTTATTAATGGCGACTTGCATACCCTTGTAATAATACCCTGGCTCTCTGTCTACCTGTGAATGCAAATCCAGACACAGGTTAAAACCACGCTCCCCATTCCAACTAGCCTTCCCTGTACCCCATACAGGATACCCAAGTGTAAGTGTGGAGACATGCCACCGAGGCGAGAGACCCTGTTCAGGATGCAATACCCTTAGGTAAAGTAGGCATTCTACAGGAGTGACAGAGCAGCCACTGAGTTTCGTGTCATAATGTTATTCCAACTCACATTTCCATTTCATTTTCTAGGGCTTCATTTTGCAATCCTCTTGCAATTTTTAGCTGTGATAGTGAGCAGTTGCCTGAGGTGTCAGAAACAAAACCAGGAAGAGCTTAACACCAGTGTTTTCAGCACATTTTATATTGAGGTTAATATAATACATGATGTTACTAATGAGGTCATACTCACAAATGTAGCTCTCTCTCACATGGGTTTCTCGGTACATGTGGTCAGAGGCTATTCTCATCAGCTCTGCCCACCTCCTGACATTTTAATCACTGCAACAATTACTAATGCTTAGGAAACAACTCAAAAAGGACTTGAATAAAAGAGCAGAGGAAAGAGAACTGAGTTTTGTTTCATTTTTTAATAATTACTCCCAGAGTAAATGCTCCGACAGCAGTGTTTTAAAATGGAATTAATAAGATAACATTGGGGTTGCAAACCACTAGGAATAGTCATATATATTAATGCAAAACTGATTCTTGAATCCCACGGAAAACTTTCCCAAGCCATGCCATCTTCTGTCAGTTTCCAGAAGAAATGGTCTTGCCTCCCAAGTTCAGCAACTACCCTACCATTCTGTCCATGAAGGCCACAGTCTTATAACATTGTTTAGCATCCTTTGAGGATTCACATGTATAAAAATGGATGTAGAGCAGTGTTCTGACTTCCCAGAGAATGAATACACCCCCACATTTCCCCCACACTCTGCACAGAAAGATCATAAACAGATTATGCTGATCATGAGGCATGATGAGCTGAGTCTTTTTCTTCCATAGAGAAAGGAGAGGTGAAGAGTATGGAACGAATTGACTAATGTTCCAAGTCACTCTGTGGAATAGCCCCTACCCTTTTTGCTGAAAGGAGAAGATATTTCCATTCCATAGACTCATGTGAGCACAGCATTGTAGTGGTGCTCTGTAGAGAAAAAATCACCACCGCCTTTCTCTTCCTTAGGTCTGTCTTTAACATGCTATTTCCTAGTGAAGATGCTTGTCTTTTTCTTCTCCTGATGAAAATCCTATTCCTCAAAGTTCAGATTCTGTCTCGTATGAGACACTGTCTCAAAACCTCTACAGTTGGGATTAGTTTTTATTTACTTTGCTTATATTCTCCTCTGAATTACACATTTCTTACTTATTGGCATTATCATCAATTGTGTACACATGTTTTTCTGACAGTAGATGATGAATTCTTTAAGGGCAGGGTGGTAGCTCATTCATGTCGGTAGCTCTGCTTGCATAACAGAGCCTTTCACCTACATACTTTTCATAACAGTAAGTGATACTGGTGTTGGCAATACACACCTGGTCTTAGAGTGTGTTTTCCCCCCAAAACTCCAAGGAGAGAGTTAGAGGGGGATAAAGGAAAGAGAGAGGTGAGGGAAAAAAAGTAAGGAAGGAAGGAAGGAAGGAAGGAAGGAAGGAAGGAAGGAAGGGAGGGAGGGAGGAAGGAAGGAAGGAAGGAAGGAAGGAAGGAAGGAAGGAAGGCAGGCCAGGGTCAGAGAGGACCTCTACTTCTTTTTTTAATGTTTATTTATTTTTGAGAGAGAGGGTGAGCACAAGTAGGGTAGGGGCAGAGAGAGAGGAAGACACAGAATCCAAAGCAGGAAAGAGAGAGGTGATAAAAGAGGAAGGAAGGAGGGAAAGAAGGAAAGGAGGGAGGGAGGGAGGGAGAGAAGAAGGAAGGAAGGAAGGAAGGAAGGAAGGAAGGAAGGAAGGAAGGAAGGAAGGAAGGAAGGAAGGAGGGAGGGAGGGAGGGAGGGAGGGAGGGAGGAGGGAGGGAGGGGAGGGAGGGAGGGAAGGAAGGGAGGAAGGAAGGTAGGTAGGTTAGGTGGAGGAAGACCTCTACTTTTTTTAAGTTTGAGAGGGGGCGAGCACAAGTGGGGTAGGGGCAGAGAGAGAGGAAGACAGAATCAAAAGTAGGCTCCAGGCTCCAAGCTGTCAGCACAGAACATGACGCAAAGCATGAGATCATGACTTGAGTCAAAGTCGGATGTTCAAGCAATTGAGTCACCCAGGTGCCCCAAAGACCTCTACTTCTTAACTTATTCATTGTTTGGCCTGAAGGTTGGGGGTACATTTTGCCCCCATGATCTGAGATTTAAAATATGGCTTTGGAGGAAGGCAGACAAGAGAATCACTTTAAAACATCTTAGAGCTACCTACCTGAGAATCTTCTTTTATGACATAAGTGTAATCTCTCTGTATTTCCTATTTGTGGGTCATTCTTTTTAGGGACACACGTGTTCCCCATGAGAAGTATTCACCAGAGAGATTGTCCTTGGCAAAGCCATTGATTGGAAGTTAAAGCATTGTTTCATTCAATGTGCCTGTGCCTCCTTGAGAGTGAATGCTTCCATGATGCAAACACCTTAATCACTTTGTGTTTCTCCAAGTGTGTCAATAAGTGCTCATATATAATATATGTGTGCTTACAGCATATATAATATATATGGCTGCATGTGGTGTTTGGCATTCCATGCCTGAAAGAACAGCTGATTTATCTCATAGCTTTTATGGACTGTTTTATTATTCTCAACAACATCACATCCATTCTCTTCGCATGCATATTTTATAGCACCTTGATGGACTTATTTGATTTGACCCAGTGTTTTGATGACAGCACAGCTATAGGAGGTGCACATTAACTTACACAAATCATTCGCTCAAGTCACTTCAGAGCGTGATCCTGCCCTCAGGTGATTTGTGGACTGCCAGCCCTTTCATGATGGGCAAAATAGCATAACATGTCCTATAAAGCCATGGCCCAAGAAAAGCTATTGGTGATTCCTGGGCCAGCAGGGCAATCTCCTAGGAGGGGCTGCTAACTGTGTAAGTATAGTCAGTATTGCCAGAATTGTATCATTGGCTTCAGTTCCCTGTGATTCTTTTCTTCTAGCTTTCAACCTCCTTATTGGGAAGGTGTAAGACAGAGCATAGTGGTTGTAGTTTAGATTCTTGAATCTGAAAAGATTGTGCAGCAGTGGAGCAGTCTTAATAAATGCTAATTAAAAAAATGATTTGGGAAGGAAGGTCTGAGGCTTGATTTTGGATACTTCTTGATGTCTGTTTTTATCTCCATCTGAGAAACTAGACCTAAATGCCAAGGTTTACATCCTTCTCTTTTTGGTGCCCTAGTTTTTACCTGGCTAGTTTTATTCTTTGTACCCTAGGAAATGAAAGTTTCTTTGTAGTGGTGTAACCTTCCATCCTTATCACCATAGTGTAACCTCAGATGATCTCACCTGGCTTCATTTAAAAACATCTTCGATGTAGTGACGTCTTGTGGAAGTTTGCCTGATGCCCAGAGTAATTTGTAATTTGTTCTATAAAGGTCAGTGTTTATGCTGGTTTGCAGAATCTGAAACACATTAATTCATTCAGCACGTGCCTTCTTTTAGCATACTTTTTTGGCAGTCTAGTAAGGTCTGTGAAAAATGCACATTTCTGCATATGGGAATCTCTAGATAGAAGACTCGAGTGTGCACTAAACATCAAGGAGCTTTGCTTTAAGAAGCTTATGATCTTGCCACGGGTGTTACTGTGGATGTAGACATCTCAGTCACGTGCTTTGGGAGCCCAAAGAGTGCAGTGACAAACTCCATCTGGGGTAATTAAGGCTAGTCTTCCCCAAGATTTGATATTCAGCCTTTCTCATCCCCCCCACCCCGGCTTTTTCTGCCCTATAAGACAAACTCCTTTTCCTGCCTTTCCTCTTCCTGAGTCCAAGTGGCTCTGTCCAGGGTTCTGAAACCTGCCTTCTCTATGACCATTGTGTGACATAATATCAAGGATCTGGAAGAGAGTCTCCTGTTAAAGTTCCAGGTTAGTTTTGCATTGTTTCTTGATGAGGTTTTATATTGATCAGATGTGAAGGCCACACCAGTAAATTTACACATCAAGAAACTGAGACTTTAAGAGGTCTGGTAACTCAGCCTGGATCACAAAGTAAGTTCATAGCCAGGGAGACCAGATCCCAGGCTTCCTGATTGTGATGCAGCTAGACTTTCCAGGGCAGAGAGTTTCCTCTGATCTCCTCCCTTTGTCTTCAAAGATTCTCCCTGTGCATTTGAAATGGTCTGTAATTGGGTTCATGGTCATCAAAGGAGTACACAAGAGAATTCAGTGTTCGAGACTGAAGTTTACACTATTTAACTTCAATAGACATGAACTTCTTAACCTTGAGATTATAATATTCTTTTGTGTCTATCCTTAATTAGCAGATAATAATTCCTCCCTCCCCCTTTTTTTTAGAGTTTCTTTCTGACGTTTTTCCCTTTGTGTGTTTTGTTTTAAAACTATTATAAACATCAACATCATCTTGTCACCGTATTTTGAATGTTTTTAGAGGTGCATAACTCTTTTTAAAAGTACTATATTCCTATTAAAAGTATAACTTAGATTAGACGTTATTTTGACTTTGAATGTTTTGTACATGTGTGCTTGTGTGTGTGTGTGTGTGTGTATGACTTTTTATAAAGCTTTTTATAAAAAAAAATGGGCTTCATAGCTAACTTGAATTCCTTCTGATAAGATTTTTCTGAGAATGACCGTAAGTGTCTAGAATCGATCATCATGGGCAGGCACTGAGGAAGTCAAGTGACTGTTTAAGCACTGAGCCATGTCCAACAAGTTGCTCACAGGTGTTGTATATAAAGGACGGTCTTAACATCAAGCAGGAGATGTCAAAGTACTAGGTGGTCAGTCTGAGCAGTGCCGGGCCAGGATTAAAAAAAGGGGGATGGGGAGGGAATAAATCTTTCAGTTGGAGATTAGAGAAGCCACTAAATCAAGGGCACAACTCTGTAGAGTTTATTAAAAGGGAGGCCATCAGATTGGGAGGCATATCCACAAAAGCCAGACAAAGATTGTGCAGTGGAGGGCTAGGTCTTGTCATCTTAGCCACGGAGTTCCTCTTATAGGGGACTTGGCACCCTCATCCTGGGTGGGGCAAGAGACAGCACCCTTAAAGCATCAGCACGTTCTGCACGGTGGGTCAGTTTGTTCCAGAAGCAGTGTCACAATCACATTTATAACCCCACGGCAGTAAAAATAATTTGAGCATTATGAGAAAAAGTAGAAGAGATTCTACTGCTTTGTGTAAAAACCTTCAAATTCCCATTTCATTAAAAATTCCTCTCTGCAGCTGGTAGGAGAGATTACCATGGTTCACCATCTGTGCGGATTAATGTTTACTAAAAACGAGAGAGGGAGAAGGAGAGAGCGGCACGTAAGATGAATGGTTTCCCAGATATAACAGAAAGCCAAAGCAGAATATCTTTCCCTGAATTTTCTTTCTCTTTTCTCTTTTTTTTCCTTTCTTTTTCTTTCTTTTCTTTTTTTTTTTTTTGCATCTTATACCTGTTTTATTTAAATCTTTAGAGAATTGTTTAAAGAAAACTCAGAGTTTTTTATTTTTAAAAGACTGAATAATGTAGAAACTGTAAGCCATCGAACTGTTTAAATTTACATTTATGCAAAACGCATGTTGAGAGGCTTTTAAAATTTGTTGAAAATAATTAGGCACCTTTGGCACTTCCCTTTTAAATTTCCTGTTCTGGGAAGATTTTTCCTGCTCCTTGCAGCTTGGGTTCACAGGGCGGAACCTCAGATCCTGTCTTGAGGGACCACAGATTGTCAGTTGCCTCCAGGTCTGAAGCTAATCAGTTACAAAAGTGCATCTCATCCGTAGGCTGACTTAGTTTCAATAGGTCACTGGGTGGTTGCTTCCTAGTATCAGAAGTTTCTGGTGAACTAATAAAACATTGTAGATAGCTTTTTTTTTTCTTACTTTCTCTTTTTCCTTGTTGGGCACTTGCTGCGTGAGAGACACAGTCTTTGCTTTACTTGCATTTTCTTTTAATCCTTACAGTCACCTAGAGGAGTAAACATTATTAGCATTCCCATTTCGTTGTAGGGAGGGCAGAGACCTGGAGAGTTTAAAGAACTTGCTGCCCGTCAAAAAACGAACACATGTTGAAATTGATCTCTGAAGTCAGAACTGTCAACCATGACACCCTACAGTCTCATTCGATAGTTAGGTTATTTCCAATTCTATTTGGGCGCTTTTAGACCTAGTCTTATTATTGGGAATCTCATTTCTTTGCAAATCATGCTTTTTCCTCTCAATATGCCACGAGTCATCATTACCAGGAGCAGAGAGCATCTTACTTACTGCAATTACACTTGCTAATCAATTCTGCATCACTGCCCAGTGCTATAAATGTCTAGTTACCTATATTCTATTGACATGTGGCCTCATTTCTTACTGAAATGGGCAGTAGTCTCAATTTTAGAGGCCCTCTTCCTAATAGCACAGGGGAGCCAAGGAAATATGTCAATCTTATTGCCAGCCAAACAGAAATAAACCACTGTAGTCATTTCTCATAGTGGAGATTCATCAGCTGAGTGCAACCCAGGTATTTCTGAGTTCTAACTTTTCAGTCAAGGGGACCATTTCTGAGGAGCTGTGCGTCCTACCATTATTTTCCATTTTTCCCTTTAATTTTTCTATTAATACCTGTCTAACTTGCATTAAAAATATTTTCATTGTTTCTTCACCAGGTCTAAAAACCACTAAATGGGGCAACGTTTCTACTAAGTTTTTAAAAGTAAACATCATAAGCCAAGACATCTGGCATTGGTTCCATAGCTGTCTGGCTAGCCACTGAGGAGGTGGTATGATAGGGCCTGAAGATTAAATAAACCAAAAAAATGATGCCCTCCTGTTATCTCTAGAGGAATCGGAAAGTCCAGGGGGGGGTATCCTGAGTGTCAGACCAGTCCAGGTGGGCAATGATTTTCAGGGTGCAGAGGGAGCAAGGACTTTTAGGAAGGAGAGGTCTTAGCATTTCTTAGTTACTCTTTCCAGAAAAACCTAGTGGCTGGGGATATGCTGGAAGGATGGTCCAATCTTGAGGAGAGACTGCCAAGAGCCGGATGAGGAGGACCCTGGAAAGAACTAGAATAAAACCAGCTGCCAGGGTGAATATCTGCAAGGAGGGAGGATAGTTACATGGAGAGGCTATTCTGTGAGCTCCAGTCCACCTTGAAGCAAGGCATGGAGACAGCATACAAATTTCAGAGCTTTCTCCCTGCCACAGGTATGGTTCTTAACTTAGTGACTTACTGGGGCTTTATTGGCTCAGATCTGGAGACAGGAGCAGGGACGGGGGCTCCTTAATCAAGAGGAGCTGTATTAGGATTAAGAACTGTTGCAATGGGTTTACTGGAGCAGTTAAGAGCTAGCAGGACATGACAAAGGTTTTTAAAACATTGCCTTTTTTTATTTGGTAATAGCCTATTGTTTTTCCTCTCTCGTTTTGCTCTTTTGATCTCTCTTGACAATGAGTCTCCAGGGGCATAGTCAACATGGAGATGAGGGAAGCCAGCAGCTCATTCACTGCAGCATTTTTCTGTCCACCCCATCCAGCCTTCTGTGAATGTTGCAAAGGGATGCACAGTCTCAACCTTACAAACCAGTGTGGTTTCTTAGGTGCGGAGCTGTCCAGCTTACTCTGTCAGTGCCCGCAGTCTTGCCCATTTTTGGCATTCACCAGGACTTGGTATAGAGACAACCTAACGACATCGCACTCCTAGGCCAGGGAGTTCTACAGTATTAGTCTTAAAGCTCACCTCTAGCATTAGGGCACCTGGGTGACTCAGTCAGTTAAGCGACTCTTGATTTTGGCTCAGGTCTTGATCTCATAGTTTGTGACATAGAGCCCTGCATCGAGCTCTGTGCTGACAGTGCAGAGCCTGCCTGGGATTCTTTCTCTCCCCCTCTTTCTCTGTTCCTCCCCCACTTGTGCGTGCTCTCTTGCTCTCTCTCTCTCTCAAAATAAATAAACTTCAAAAAAAAAAGCTCACCTTCTGGCACCAATGAGATGTGGGACCATAGGCAAGTTATTTGACTACCCCTCTCCTCATGAAGGTTTAAGATGAGACAACGCACACAAAGTACATACTTCAGTGTTTGGCTTTGAGAACATATAGGTTCCCTTTCCCTCCTTCTGGGGCCACAGACACTTCCCCATGGCCTGGCACCCTGAGGAACATCTCCAGCTCACTCCGAAGGGATTATTTTATCATAAACACATCTTTTAAATTTTTTCATTAGCAAAGAAGAGTCTCCGTTGAAAAAAAGAAAATAAAATTCCCTGTAGATTCATTACGTAGATTGATAGTGAACACACATTTATATTGATATTGATACATTCCAAGCATAGATTTAGGAATTAGAGATAGAGCCATGAAAAAAAGTAGATGAAAGCCCTTGCCTTCATGGGGCTTACATTCTAGTGGGAGGGGGCAAGCCAACAAATAGGCAAATTAGATAGTATGCTGGATGATGATAAATGCCATAGGAAAAAAGTAAAGCAGAGAGGCAAGATGAGGAGTGCCAGAGTGCAGTGGAAGAATTCAGATCTTGACTACTCTAGTCACACCTCAGAAGGCGACTTAGGGCCCCTGAGGAATTTCTACTGGGTGGAAAAAACCTAGAAGGGAAAATCCATTCTGCCTGTACTCCATGTCCATTGTCCCCTAGACATTAGGTTCCTGGAGGCAAGAAACTATGCCTTCTAGGGGCTCCTCAGTGGCTCAGTGGGTTAAGCATCCTACTTTGGCTCAGGTCATGATCTCACGGTTTGTGAGTTCAAGCCCTGCATCAGGCTGCCAGCGCAGAGCCTGCTTTGAATCCTTCTGTCCCCTTCTCTCTCTGCCCCTCCCCTACTTGTGCTCTCTCTGTCTGTCTCAAAAATAAACATTAAAAAACTTCTTTTTTCTAAATAAATAAGAAACTGTGCCTTCTTGGTGTTGGCCTCCCCAGCACAACATTTGACACAAGAGTAGGCACTCGGTAACTGCTTGTCAAACCAAACAAAGTACACACCTCAGATCTCTCTCTCTCTTTCTCTCTCGGGAACCAATGGGCCTGTTTGACACTTGAAATACTGGTTTGTGTTAACAGCTCTACTGGCGTGCCTCAGTTTGACAGGCAGTAAGTGCCAGATCTGCAGGTTGCTTATGGATTTAACTAATAATAAGTAATGGAATGGCAACCAGAGTGACATTAATATAATGCAGAGAGGAGAGAGCACCAGGACTGGAATGCTGTCATGCAACAAAACACCTCTGCCGCTGGGGGAGGAACCTCATTTTCTTGCGTGGTGTTTTCTGCCTCACTTCCTCAGCTTTGAGCACTGTAAAATCCCATTGAAAATGTGTGAAAGGCAAAGCCTGAGTTTTAAGGAGGAACTCAAAGTCGGTTTCATGGTAGTAAAGAACAGTGATAGTGGGAACAACTCAGTGAAAATAGGAGAAAGTAGAAGAGAAATGGAATAAGGGATGCAAGAGCTTCAAACACCAGAAATAAAACTACTCCCCAAAATAAAGATAATTGTCCAACTTTTTTTTTCCTATGGGGTTAAAACTGTAGCCTTGTTTTGACTTTTACTTCTTATTCTGTTATTGATTCAACAAATATTTACTGATCACCTACCATGTACTCTACTAAGCACTCGGGATGCATAATCTCTATCCCTATGTAATAAAGAATTTGGCTGACCTTTGCCCCACATTCCAGGGAGGTAACCACTAAACCCTTGGAAGTTCCTGAGTGATAGGAGTGTCTTTGTTATTCATGGTGGACCCCTTGGACCACACACCTGCACCTGAGAGTTTATGCTAATCATGCAGGTATAATGAAACCTCAGTAAAAACTCTGGGCACCTAAGTTTGGGTAAGCATTCGTGTTTGGCTGGACTCTGTATGTTATCTCATACTGATGTGCCAGGAGGGTAATGCGTCACGAGGATGATGGGAGCTTCTCATCTGGAACTCTACCAGACTTCACTCTATGTGTCTGTTCTTTGGGTGGTTCTGATTTGTATTCTAATCATAAGTACAGTGCTTTCCTGAGTTCTGTGAATTTTTCTAGTGATTTTTCAAGCCTGAGGGAGTCTGTGGGGACACCCCGAATGTGTAGCCAGTGAGTCAGAAGTGAGGGTGGCTCAGGGGACCCTTAACTTGTGGCTGGTGTCAGAAGTGATGGCAGTCTTGTGAAATGCTGTGCCCTTAACCTTAACGCTGAAGTTTGGCTACCTCTGGGTAGCCCCTCAAGTAGCTCATAGTCTAGCTAGTGTGATGAAGAACAAAACTGCATTCATAATGCAGTGAGAAAGCTGTCTGCTCACAAGCGTAGGCTTAGTCGTGGGAGAGCGAAGTAGGTGCCATCTAACTAACTCACTGGGGATAATCTGAGGGAGCCTTCTGCACAAAAGTGAACTGAATTCAAGACCATATAGAAATTAGCAAAGTAAGGCAAGACAGAGAGCACACACGGATCAACTTTCAGAATGGACTTTGTACCATCTGAATTAATGATCACAATGCTAATATCATGAACAGGAATAGCAACTAAAATGTCTTGCCCTATTTGTATGAGAAATGTGCTTTGTGTTTATTGACTCACTTAATTTCTACAACACCTTTGCCAGGAAGGAGTTGTTGGGGTTTCTGTTTTCCAAAAGCATCTGATATTTAAATATACAATGTGGCCAAAGTCACACAGCTACTCAGTTGGCATACCTTTGCTGAATTCACACTTAGGTTTCTATTATGGAATGAGTGTTTGTGTCTCCTCCCCCAAGTTCATATGTTGACTCCCTAATTCCCAGCAAGGTGGTATTTGGAGATGGGGCATTTGGGTGGTAATTAGGGTTAGATGAAGATATGAGGGTAGAGCCCTCCTGGTCAGATTAGTGTCTTATAAGAAGAGACACCAGAGAACTCCCACTCTCTCCACGCACATGAGCCGAGGAAAGGACATATGAGCACAGGGAGAGAGCCCGCCTCAAACTTCCAGCCTCCATAACTGTGAGAAAAAAAAAATGTATATTGTTTTAAGCCACTCAGTCTATGGTATTTTGTTTTATGATCTTTCAGCATAAGACTGAAAGACTGTGTCTTTTGGAACAAAATGGCACACCTGAAAGTGGGGATGGTGTTAGGGTTGAGGCCAAAACACAATGGAGTCTTGTTAAGTGCTGGACTAAACAGGTTTTGTCTAAAATCTCTTATCTGAATGAATTGAAGCTGTAAATGTCTATTGTAACGTGTTCTTGCTCACTGCCCTACTTGCTAAACAATCTAAGAATCTCAGTGCAAATATCCCCATCTGATTCTAGATTCAGGTAGTCTTCCAACTTTAGCTTGACTACCTTTCCTGGCATGTGATACCTCCTTCATGCAGCTTAGATCCCATGAAAATTTCTTCAAGGAGTGGGAATTACTTCCGTGCTGTTGTCCACTCATTGATCCTGGCTCTGTCCATGAGAGTATTAAGGAAGAAATCGTGCTGATAGTCTTCCCAGCTCTATTTTGGACCCCTTTCTAGCCTTGTGGAATTCATTATAGTTTGTCTGAAGAAAACCATGGTTCTGGAGTTCTTTTTAGATGTAGCCTTTAGTGATTCATCATTCACCATGTGTTTTTGAAGTGTCTAGTCATATACATAAGTAATCTTTTATTCAGCTCTTACTTTCTGTGCGTCCATTCATTGTTCACATTAGACTTCTTTTATGTAAATCAAGTCCCCCGATATGAAGAAACAAAGCAAAGCCAGATTAATTAACTAATTTTCAAAGGCTTATTCTACATTGATTGCAACTTTTTTTTTCCATGAATTTTTTATTACGTTCTCCGCTATGCCAAGAGTCGCTTTTGAAACAATAGCATGTAAAGTTGGTATATAGAAAATTGACCCAAATCATCTTATTTAAACACACACCCCCACACATACACATATCTTGACCTATTTATCATTTTTCCAACTCAGCGGGTTTAAAATATAATAGGAGAAAAAAAGGGAGTTTTTGCACAGGTGTGGGCTTTCCTGATGCCTTCCTAACCTTATACTTTGCATCTGTTCAACTTCTTTTCTTTTTCTCTCTCACATCATTATTTTTCTACCTTTGCCATTTTAACCTGTGAATCTAGAAAACTTAGACTAAAACCATAGGATTAAATAACATTGGGTTTGAAAAGAACTTTCATGAGTATCTCCACTACTGCTCAAAGCTCCTCTTTCTCAGCCTCACAGAAACCACCTTTGATTAGTCGCCTCATCTGATGGGGAACTCACTGCTTCCCCGGGCAGTCGGCCTGTGGATATTTCTCACTTTTATCAAATTTCTGTTTATCTTAAGCAAAAATTATTCTTTTTTTCCTTCCAGCCTTTGTCTGACCTCTCAGGCTGTGGAAAACGTGCCATATTTCTCACCTACTTCAGATCTCTGATGATAATTAAAGAAACTTAAGTCTCTTTAAGCCCTCTCTCTTCTCTGGGTGAAAAGGAATATCAGCAGTCTCCTTTTATCCCTGATAATTTTGTACAGCAAAAACAGGCAAAGGAATACAGCTTCCAATTTGTTTACCTAAATCCCCACATAAAACGGTATCCCTTCCTATGACAACTTTTCAGGAAACAGCATCATCACTTGTCCTGCCTAAAAAAGTATTTGCACACACACAGAGTAGTCTAGTATTTTTGAAGACTTACAGTCTGCTGAGTGCTTTATATGGCTATTTCAGTTAATATCTCCAGTAGCTCTGGGAGACAGTATGTACCTTCATGATCCCAGCTCTGGCTTAATTAAAAATGGAGACTTTTCTAGTATGAATAGTTACTATGGTTCCTAGATTATCTCTCTCAAATCCATCAGAGCCCAATCCAGAGACAGAAACCACACCAAGTATTTTAACAGAGAGAACTTAGAATAAAAGAGGGTTAACTAGGTCTTGCGTATCTGGAAAGGCAAAGAGATAGCACAAAGGTATCATCAAGCCAACAATTTTATGAAGCACATGACAGTTCTAAGGCGGGGAAAATAAGAGTGAAACCTAGAAGCTTGGCCGATGTGGCTGAAACTTAGAGCTCTGAGAAGTGGGAGTTGTTTGGCCAATGTTCACATCTTTGCACTGAGAGGACCCAATCCCCTGAGGAGCCTGAATAGTGCTGATGTCTCTGAAGTGTCTCCATGAGGCTGGTTCTGTGACGTTGGGGAAACTGCCAACTGGATTAAAACACTGTTACCAGACAGAACTGCTGCTACTGGAGTGGAGAAAGCCACAGAGGCCCCCAGCATGTTGGCAGGAGTGCACAGGGGACCTAGAACCGGTACTCTCCTTAGCCTCCCAGGCTCCAACAGCGTCCCCTCCTGGCAGAACCTGGCATGGCTGCAGCCGGCCAAGGCAGAATGTGGTTTGCAGGGTCCTGGCCCCAGCCTCACAAAACACAGTGTGGAAAGCTGGATTTGAAGCGGAGTGGCAATAGCTTCATACGGGACATGGGATGTGTTTTATGTTAAAATTTCAAAAAGTTCAGTGTCTGTACTTGGCTTAATGGATCAGCACAACACAGCTCACAAGTAGTGGGGAGTAGGCAGGGGGAGCAAATCAAGTACCTAGTGCAATATCTCTTGGTCCCATTCTTGGTCTTTATTTCTTTTTTTCCAAACCCCCGCCCATCAGGATGGCTGTTGCTGGGACTTATATTCTGAATACCACCACCACCACCCAATATTTTAATGGGGTCGAGAAGTCAATAGCTGCTATGCTGTTATTGACATATATATCATTACAAGTCTTTAACCTGTTTCTGCTGCATAGATAAAAGTCAAGGAGGCAGAGGAAACCTACCTGCTGCTGGTCCTCCAAAGTCAGGGTCACGAGGAACTCTTTGGGACAGCTAGTGTTGGGGAGCGCATCCATCCTCCAGACTATCCCTGAGAGCAATCAGTATGAAGCATGGACAGTGGCAACAACCCTGTACCAGCCAGCTCTTCCCCTTAGACAGTTAGCCTTGCAGATCTCCGGCATGAAATAGCAAGCCTGCCTCCTCCACGCCATCAAAACATATACCAAAGGGGCACCTGGGTGGCTCAGCCAGTGAAGGTCTGACTCTTCATCTCAGCTCAGGTCTTGATCTCAGGGTTGTGGACGACACACACACACACACACACACACACACACACACAGCTTATTTGGCCCACTCCCCTAACTAGTGCTTGCAGCCAGACGTCTATCCACTCAATTTGGTAGGTGTTTCAGAAAAAGAATACAAGAGAAGGCTACAAATGAGGCCTCTAGACCGGCGAGGCCATGAGCATTGCAGTTCTGGCCAGGATGGAGCCTCTCCTTAATGGGATGGTTCCAAATAGGAAGGACTAATTTCATGGGGTCAGTACTGGGTCCCCTAAAAGCCTCTACCATTTAAAAATTAATACTTGATGAGTGCTAAGTCCAAAGCGTCTCAAGAGACTAGAGGAGAAAGGGTTTCCAGGAATGGGATTTGAAAAGAACCTCAGGATGAAATGGGATATGTCTGTAAGGAAGGAAGAAAGATGTGAAGAAGTTCAATTCCAATAAATCAGAAGTAAGCGAACCTTGATGTCTCCCTGGCTCACTTGTCTTTCCGTAGCCACGTAGTCTGGCATGGCCCTGTACAAGGAGGCCCTGTGTCTCCATCATACCCTATCTTCAGCCAATCCCACTGCTCTGACATTTAAGTAAGAAATACAACAGTAGGGGCACGTGGATAGCTCAGTCGGTTGGGCCTCCTACTCTTGGTCATGATCTCATGGTTCGTGACTTTAAGCCCTGAGTTGAGCTCTGCGCTGACAATCTCTGCTTGCGATTCTCTCTCTCTTTCTGCCTCTTCCCTCTCTCTCTTTCGAAATAAATAAATAAACTTAAAAAAAAAAAGAAATACAACAAATATTTTTAGGTGTCTCTTGGCCATCTTCAGCCACAGAAACCATCAGACGTCTTATAATATAAGGGGCTGATCAGACAGTCGTGACCCTGCTTACCAAAAGTAATAACAAGTAACCTTTATGTAATCCTCTTCTTGGTTTATCAACGCAAAAGGGCTGATAATTCTCTTTTTTGTTACATCTTTTAGTCTTCATGAAAACTCTTTGAAATAAATAATAATGTAATTTCCTTTTTTTAGATGAGAAAACGAGGCTCACAGAGTTTAGGTAATTTCTCAAGATTACATCATCAATACTTAGGACTTAAACCCAGCTCTCCAGACTCCACTAGTTGCAGCCTTGCAGTGGCTTGCGTGAAATGCGGAACAAGGAATTGTGTGCCTCACTGGGTAGGTGGGTCCCTCAAGGTTATTTCTGGACCCAGCCCTAGAGTATAATCCTGGATACCCCTGTGGGCCAAATAATTTCCAGTCTGAGGTAAATGTCTGTTAACAAACATGGCACCGGGGAGGTACTCGCATACTAATGCAGGATGCTGACAGTGATATGCCAGGTCCTGCCTTGACTTGTTCACAGACAAGGCCAAGTGGGAATATAAACCTTGCTGGACCCCTTTGGTGAAAGAAGAAAAAATGTAGAGTTCACAATTGTTCACTTTCAGTCCCCTTAAGAAAATGCTGACAGGTATCATAGAAAACAGTATGGAGGTTCCTCAAAATGTTAAAAATAGAACTACCCTATGATCCAGCAATCCCACTTCTGGGAATAGATTCATAAGAAATGAAATCTGGATCTCAGAGAGACATCTGCAGCCCTGTGTTTACTGCAGCATTATTCACAGTAATCAAGATATAAAAACAGCTACATATCGATGGGCAAATGGATAAAGAAAATGTGATGCACGCACACATGCATGCACACACACACATACATGCACACACACATACATGCACACACACGATAGACTTTTATTGAGGAAACCCTCCCATCTGTGACAATGAGGACGTAAGAACACAGAGGACATTATGCTGAGTGAAATAAGCCAGACACAGAAAGACGAATATTGTATGATCTCACATGTGGAACCTAAAATAGTCAAACTGACTACTTTACGGCAGAGAGTAGGACGGTGGTTGCCAGGGCTCAGGGAAGAGAGAGAGGTGGGGGCGTTAATGAGGAGATGTTGGTCAAATGGTAAAAGATTCAGGGGCGCCTGGGTAGCTCAGTCAGTTAAGCATCAGTCTTTTGATCTTGGCTCAGGTCATGATGTCACAGTTCAGGAGTTCAAGCCCCACGTGGGGCTCTGTGCTCACCACATGGAGCCTCCTTGGAATTCTCTCTTCCTGTCTCTCCGCCTCTACCTCACTTGTACTCTCTCTCTTGAAATAAATAAACTTAAAAAAATTTTTTTAATGAAAAAAATGGCAAAAATTCAGTTATACAAAATGAGCGAGCCCTGAACATCTAATGTACAGCATGGTGACAATAGTTAACAATACTGCATTGTGCACTTGAAATTTGCTGGAAGGAGAAGTCTTAAATTAAATCTTCTCAACATACAGACACATACACACTCCAAAAAATGATAACTATGTAGAGATGATGGATAAATTATTTAGCTTGGCTATGGTGATCGTTTCATAAGATATACATATATCAAAACACTAGTTGTACATCTCAAGTATATACAATTTTTATATATCAAAGATATCTCACTAAAGTTTTTTTTAAAAAGTGATTACAATGGGATATGGTTGTAAAATTTCATTCTTCCACAGATTCCAGAACCCTGCTCTGATGCAAAAACAGATAACGATATTAATTTGACAACAATAATACTACCTAATTCTTTGGGCACTTACATGTCTCATTTAATTCCCACCAGGTCCTATGTGGTAGGTACCATTATTGTCCCCACGTGCAGTTGGGCACCCATTGACTTTGAGAAGCTAAGAGACCTGTTCACGCTGGGATTCAGAGAAACACCAGATTCCAGCGTACATGGACCCCAACCCCCATCCTCTCCATCACTGCATCACATGGCCTAGATTCAACGTCTGTCCTTAACTTCCCCTCCCTAGCCACAGAAATTATTTCAACATGATGTTTCTCCTGGTGGGCTCATACAAATTGCTGGCTGTAACCGTTTCCAGCATTCCAGCAGAGGCAGGGACTGAGACTCACTGGAGCCAAGTGTTTTAGTAAGTTCCTATGCTAGCAATTGTAAAAAATGTGACTGTAGCTGCAGGTTTGAAGAATTAAAATATGGCAAGGTAGAAGAACCTCTTAAAGCCAGTTTTCAGAACTACAGCTCTGCCCTTGTAAACAAGTTTTATATAGCCTTTTTGGAGTGCATATAATGAAATGACTAACATTTTCAGCTGTAACCGGAGCTATTACACAACAGCTGAGTGTTTTGTAGCTGGAAATCTGTTCAGGAAAACACTGAAAATTGGTGGAAAGAGTAGGCTGTGGGGACTCCATGTCTCTACAGGGCATATTTTCCCCATCCTCCCAGCGGGAGTGGCCTGCACAGAGCACAACCAGGGAACTCGCACCCTGCTTTCTCCGTGTAAAATGAAGCTCCTAGCTACTCTTCTTGCCTGCGTCCCTTTGCTCTTGCTCACTAAAGTGGAACGTATGGTTTATCTTTTTTTTTTTTTTAATCTTCCCCCAAAGAAAATTACAAGCTGAGATTCCAGGTGCCCACCTAGAATCCAGAAACTTCTATGATCTGCATTTCCGATGAAGGTTCTCAGAGAGATTTTCGATGAGTCATTTCTTTCTTCCTCTGCTTCACGATTTACCTCATGATATAGTTGCAGGTCACAGTTAAGAACATTCAGGAGAAGGACCATGTGAGGTGACTGAACTCTTTTTTCCCCTGAATTCCAGAAGGTGGGACTCAGCAGATGGAGCCACGGGAGCTAAAGAGAAAGCCTTGAGTTTCTCATCCAGTCTTGAAGCTAACTGTGCCAGAGATGAGTATTTTCTGAGGGGAGACGCTGTCACAGAGTCAGAAGGATTGTTATATGCCTGCTCCTGGAGACTAGGCCAGAAGTCATAACATTACGGGAACAGAACATTGTGCCTGTGTCATCCACTGCCTCTTACACCATTCCAGCCCTTTCATATGCGAATGGCTCTAGGGACAGAATGTGGGAATGTCGCTCTACCCCCTCAAACCCACCAGCAGTTCTTGCTAGAATAGGAGAAAAATGAAGTCATGGGTGACCCAGCCATATCAAGGCAGGTGATCAGGCGAGCGTTTTTACCTGGACCAATTTTTTTGTATAGTGTCTTATGGTATGGCAGTTGGCATTCCTACGAGTGAACCTTGAAGAGCCAGACTGATAATGGTACTTCTGGTCCAAGGCTCTTTCTGTCAAAATCCAGGGCCATTGTTTTGTTTGATAAAATCAGTAGCACATGGCGAAAGGTGTCTACAGCAGATGGGGACCAGCAGCCTTTAGAATCTGAGAGCCTTTTCTGTGGCCCTTACTCCACCATTGATATGCAGATTAAGTTCTTTCTTAGAACCTTCCTTTGTCCTCACCTATGAAATGGGAACCATAATACATATTTAAGGTTACAGTGAAGAATAAATGAGATCACAATTGTGGAATGCCTGGTAATAGCAGGTGTTCGGTACATGGTGCTTATTAGTATTATCCTGCAGTGTATGGTTTTGTGGGGAAAAGCAGTAGTTTTGATTCCCTTGGAAGATAATTTTTCAATATTTTTCTAACGTTTATTACTTTTTTTAATTTTTTTTAACATTTATTTATTCTTAAGAGACATAGAGGCAGAGTGTGAGCAGGAGAAGGGCAGAGAGAGAGGGAGACACAGAATCTGAAGCAGGCTCTAGGCTCTGATGAGCCGTCAGCACAGAGCCCGACGTGGGGCTCGAACTCACAGACCATGAGATCATGACCTGAGCTGAAGTCGGCCGCTTAATCAACTGAGCCACCCAGGTGCCCCTAACGTTTATTATTTTTGAGACCGAGACAGGGCATGAGCTGGGGGGTGGGCAGAGAGTGAGGGAGACACAGAATCTGAAGCAGGCTCCAGGCTCTTAGCTGTCAGCACAGAGCCCAACACAGGGCTCGAAATCATGAACTGTGAGATCATGACCTGAGCTGAAGTCGGATGCTCAACCCACTGAGCCACCCAGTGCCCCTGGAAGATAATTGTTTTAAGCCCCTGATCTAATTAATTATCATGTCACTTCCCTCTTTAAAACAATGGATTACTTTGCAAGGCACATAGGATAAAATCAATCTCTGTCTCTCTCTATCTCTGTTTTTGTCTCTGCGTGTCTCTTACCACACACTCATACCTGTGCAAAATCCAGGATAGTCACCATAGCCTGGATTACTGCCCTGAATCGTGGATTTTGTTCCTGCCGCCCCAGTCGCCTGGAATGTGGATTCCTCCTTTCTCCGCCTGCTGCCCCATGTTATTGAACTCTTCCACTCCAGCCCCCCTCCTCCACAGATCTTTCTGCAAACCTCTGGTTCAGGTCAGGGTCCCCATTCTCCAAGGAACCTCCTGTTGTTCCTGTGCCCTGGCACAGACAGCTCCGTAGAAAAGGGGTCTCGACCCTTTCTCTCAGCCCCACGGGAATGGGAGAACCCGGTGGGTGCAGGACTTGTGGCATATTCACCTCCCTTTACCTCCCAACTGTGGATCAAGTAGGTGGATGTTGATTTGAGCTGAAGTTTAGCGTTTATGCCACTCCTATGGCTGTTCTGAATCTCCTAGTTGGTTATTTGTGATTTGTGTGTCTTGTCATTATTTTCATGCTCCTTGGCGGCCACTTACTTATAGCGATCTCTTCTTTTATAGTAAGCGTTTCTGGATGCTCCCAGTAAGCAGTGGGGGATTTGGGGAGTTGCCGTTGCTGCTTTGCTGAAACGTTTGTTACATCTGTTTTCCCACCGGCGACCCCTTATGTAACCAGAATGGACGTTGGGAAAGAAACGGAAACAAGAGTTTGGGATGCAGCGTCTTTCCCGCTGCTGCTTGGTGGCATGAAAGAAAAATCTCGAGTGTGTTAGAACTGGATCTGCTTTCGGAGGGCATTGCCCGCAGCGTGCTAGTCGTTTTTAGGTAGAAAGCTCAGGCAGCCCAGGGCCGGGATTGTCCAGGCGACAGGTCGGAAATGCACGAGGCACTGCAAACTCCAGATTCCTGGTATCGTCTTCAACTTAACCTGGGCACATTTGCCTTCAGTGAAGACACATACTCGTTCAGAGTGAGAAGAACCTCATTATCTCCTCCATTGGCCCCTCGCTGGTAGCCAGGGTAATTGAGGTCCAAAGGTGACCCGACCAGCCCAAGTCCCATAGATAATTAGGGAGGAAAGCAGGGGCCAGACAAGCCTTCAGGCTCTGTGTCCCCTCCGCTTTCCTCTCCTGCACCCTGTGGCCTCTTCCTGTGCCTGGATTAGTCACACAGTCCACATGTTGACATTTTGAGGATCCACTTGAGGAATTAATCATACCTCTTTGTTTTACCTCTTTTTACTTGGAGGTAGAGTCAGAGTTCACCATTATTAAGCTCTGCAACTCCGTGAGTGATGAAGAGGCTAGCCAGGCCTAAATGCCTTCATGTGTCACTGGCCAGCCCCTTGAACACCTATTGTGTGGCTCTTCAGTTCCCTTGAGGTCTGAGCCCTGAGCTCCTCTAAAACAGGCACTCTGTCTTTGTTTCTTTTTGTTGCTTCCTTGCTGGGGCAGGGCGGCGGGGAGGCCCCCATTCTTTTTAGGTTGTCCATACATAGAGCATTTTAGCATCACTGAAATTGAGGTGTGTCTTACAGTCAGCGGTGTGTGATAGTTTAATTGTCAACATTGTGTCGCCTCTTAAATCATGGTGCATGTGACAATGTTGCCGTTAGGAAGTCAAAAAGTATAGGAGAGTTTGAATTTTGCAAAGTGCTTTCCCACATAATAAGAGCTAACATGTATAGATGCCCACTGTGTGTCAGGCACTGTGGGATTGGTGTTTACACCAGTTATTTTATTCCTGTGTCAAACTAACTCTTCAAGCTGGCATGTCCCCCGTTTCATAGAAGATGAAACTAAGGTAAAGTAGTTTTTGCAGAGCCACAACCCAATAGGATGCAGGGCCATAGCCACATCCAGGGCGGTTTTAATCTAGAGTCAATATTTCTTCTGCTCCTTTCCTCTCGGGTTTTCTCTTGGTCTCCCCCAGAGTTGAATGGACGACAAGATGGGCAGCATAAGGAAACAGACTCGCCATTGACCTTGGGCAAGTCACTTAACCTTTGTGTGCCTCAGTTTCCTCATCTGTAAAGTAGGGATGAAAATAACACCTTCCCATAGGTAGTTGTGAGGGTTTAGTGGACCCAGCACACACCAAGGGTTCAGTAAATGTGAGTGATCACATCATTCTGTTTTGCTGAATCCCTTGTGGGTATCATCTTAAGCTTAGAAATGGTCTTCAGCTCCTTCTCCCAGGTAATTAACCATGTGCCCAGAAGCTTCTCGGATGCCCTGTACCATATTCCCTCTTCCAAGAGTGCAGAAATGGACTGCAGACTCTGCCTGCTGAGACCCCCGTCTATAGTCCTGGGAAGTTGCCCTGAGCAGACCTTGCCTTTCTCAGATGCCACCGTCACTGGGAAGTGACTTCTCCCCCAGCCCCTCCGTTCATCCATATTCCCCAGCAAAGCAGGAGTTCCTCACCAGACTAGCCCCTAGAATCTGCACATGCTAGTGCTAGTAAACCCAAGAGGTACATTGCCTGCTGCCCATTTAAAAACTGCACGGAAAAGTATCTTACTCTCCCCTTCGAGGAGTGTCTTCCAGCCACAAGTTGTATTGCTGCCCACTGCCTGGTCTGAATCCTGTGTCCCTGGATGGCCAGAAACAGCCTGACCTCACTGAAAAGTAACAGTGCCCAGCAGGGGTGAAACCTGCCTTTCTGTACACGTGCTCATTATCCTGGCCTCAGTTCCTCATTCTGGATGGTAGGTTGGCCAGGGTACCCTCCTTGGGAGGCATCAGGAATGAAGACTTTGAGTGAGCAGGATGACTGACTGAGCATTCCCTTGGAATCTTGGAGGAGAGAGGGTGCCTGTCATTCTCGGAGAAGTGTGCCGGAGGGCAGGTGCGGAGACTGAGTCAGAAAACACATCTGTGTAACAGGTCACCAAAGCTGGAGCCAGAAGTGAAACAAGAACTGATGGGAATGAAGAGCCTGGGGACAGAGTGTAAAATGCAGTGCAGGTTAAGGTGAACCCACCAAGAGGTGGTGACTTGGGCTAAGCAGAGTCATGGCCAAGGGCCTCTGTTGGGGCTTGGGGGCGATCCAGTGTGGGCAGACTCCATCTGTTGACAGGGCTTGGTGGGAGACCATTTAAGTAGCAGCTCTCTGACTCTTGGGGTGGGGCCCTGAATGGAGCGGGGACAACTGGGGGTTCCCGGCCATGCCCCAACTCACCCGTTCCCAGCCTCCTGCCAAGCACCCTGAGCAGCCTCGTTCTGAGTGGCAACATGGTACCTTCCAGAATTATTAGCTTGTGACAGTATTTCATCGCCCACTCTCTATCGAGCAGTTTCTGTGGGTTTTATTATAGTTAAATATCATCAGGACCTTTTTAATATTCTCTTTTTTATGAAACAACGAATATATTAGTATTCAGGCTAGTGTCTTGTGTTAGAGTAGACTCAAGCTTATTAAGCTGTCCGCTTACGCCTTTCAATTTTTCCAGGGACGTATAATAAAGTCCCCCTATAGCTAAATAGGATACTTTCTCACTTACATAAAACAGGTGAGGAGATTAGGATTTCTAAATTAAAAATCCATAAAGCCATTGTTGTCTTAAGAATCGAGAGAATGGAGAACATCACAGGTAAATAGCACGACGTAGGAAGAGTACATTTAAAATGTAGTAATACGTAACCGAACTTGATGGGACACCTGCTTTGTGGTAGACGTTGCGTGAAGTGAATCAGATGCCTTATTTCTTTTAACCTTGACAACACCTCTGTAAGATGAATACAGCTGCTGTTCTCACTTTACATGGGGTACAGCAGAGACTCAGAAAGTTTTAATAGACTCCCCGATACAGCACTGCTTTTGAGAAACAGACATAGAATTGAAACTTAGATTCATCTAATTTCAGCACCCAAGCACTGAACCCTCCACTCAGTATTTAAATTTGACCTAGATTGGAATTTCAGCTGTGTGACTTTGGGCGAGTGACTTAACCTCTCTGAGTCTGTGATCTGGAGCTTCATTGTCCTTGCCTTAATTTCCATGATGACTAAATTAAATAATATATAAGCATGTCCTCCATACTGTAAAAGTACTATAACTGGCATGTATTTACTACTTAAACATTGTCATCCAGGGGTACCTAGGTGGCTCAGTTGGTTAAGCCTCTGACCCTTGGTTTCAGCTCAGGTCATGATCTCCCGGTTTGTGAGTTCAGGCTTTGTGCGGGCAGTGTGGAGCCTGCTTGGGATTCTCTCTCTCCCTCTGTCTCTGCTCCTCCCTCGCTTGCACTATCTCCATCTCTCTCAAAATAAATAAATAAACTTTTTTAAAAAGTTGTCCCAATTCCTAGATAACTCAGAAAAGTAATGGGAGGTTTTGTGTTTTTTTTTTTCCTTTGGTCTGAAATTTCTCTGGCAGTCACCTCCACTCACCACTGTAGTGTGGAGACCATGGACAAACCCAATTTCCTTCCCTTCTGATTCAGTGAAGCTGAAGTCTGCTTGAATGGAGCTGAACTGTTGTCGCGGGTGAGGACCCGCTTGTCCCCATATTGTCCTACAAACGCAGACAAGCCCATTGCTGCATGACCTTGATTCTCACTCTGGCCCTGGAAGATACAAAGTCTGCATTATGCCAGGTCCTGCGTAGACAGGGTAACCTCTATATTTCACCTACTTAATCGTATGACCCCCAAAAGAAGATCAGAGAAAAAATTCCTTTCAAATAGGTAGGAGTCCTTCTTATGTGTGGATTTCTGACTGACAGCCTGATAGCAAGCTGTCCATTAATTTCTCTCCAAGTAAAAGGATTTGAGTTGGGACTCAGGGTGAGAAAGGAAGGTTTCATGGAAACCTCAAGGATAGTCAAATCTAAACCTTCAAGATAATTTAAGAGGTACTTGGCTCAAGTTTCAAGTGTGAAACAGAAGAAGACAATCCTTGATGGGACGTGGTTGAAGAACTCAGACTTTGCCAATGGCTGGTTCAGTGGAGTTCACCAAATATTTATCAAGGGTCCAGTGTACGCAGAGAACCAGGAGAATGGTGATAGATGGATGGTCACAATCCTTGCCTTCTAGAAGCTTCCAGTCTAGTCAGGCAACTTGACCCAAAATAGGTTGGTTTAATACAGAATTTAAAAATGGTAAAATAGCGTAATAAAATAATAGCAACAAAATGTTAAATGCTTTGCATGCAAGTAAGCACTTCACATGTATTATTTTATTGTGTCCTCAAAACAAGCCTACGAGGCTACATATTCCTCTTCTTCCCATTTACAGGTGAGGAAACTGAGGCAAGGCTATACACCTGAGCGTGGCAGAGCTGATTTGCACTTAGGTTTGTCTGGCTCCCTTCATGGCTTCTTTCTCCTGTGTTCCCGCTGGGAGCAGAACTGCTGTGTTGCGACAACCCCAGGGGCCACCGTTCACACTATAGGCTCCAGGGTGTGCAGTTGTGACCTGCAAGGCCGTATGCAGCCCAGAAGGTCACAAGAGAGGGTAAATAGAGTCCTTGCAGAGACAAGGAGCTTGAGGCTTAGCAGGCTTGGGTGACATCTCCAACGTCGTATCTTTAGTCAGTGGCAGGGCTGAGGCTTGGAACTGGGTCTGCTGTCCCTAAGCATCGTGCTCTTTCCAGATTCCATGCTGCCTCCACTCTGCTCCTCGCGGGTGCTATAAGAGCATCAGGACAGGGCATTTAGTTCAGCCAGGTCTAGAGACGCGGCAGGGACAGATGCTGGGGAAAAGAGGCAGCTCTCTTCTTAAACTATGGGATTTCCCTAGAGCTCCATAACCTGCCTCTTGGAGGCTCTAGTCCTCATTCCGCCCCAGGAACCCTCCATTCTGTGCAGGCGAGCTATTTTATTCCCTTCACCACTGCACAGACCCCAGAGGAAGAACACCAGGCATAGAGTTAACCGGACCTGGGTTTTCTGTCTTCCCTCACTTATTACGTTGTCAGGCATTGTTGACAGCTGAGAGAACAATGGTATGCAAAACCCTTGCTTTCATAAGGCTTCCAATCTAGCGCAGGATCTGCTGCCTCGGTGTCCATGTTTAGGTGATTCAGCCTCTCTGGGTCTCAGTTCTCCCATCTGTGAAATGGGAACAGTAGTACCTGTCTCATAGGATTTTGTGGAGAAGCTGAAGTGGGATAATAGAGGTGAGGTGCTTAGCAGAGACCTGGCTCATCGCAGTTGGTTGAGAAATGTCAGTCTGTTCCCCACCCATCTGCCCCTCTGTAACATGAACATGACCGGACCTGCCTTTGCTGCTTGGATACTTCTGAGAGGGTGATTGTGTTTGTGTGATGCTGTATAAATTTAACAGATTATTCCAAGTCCATTTGACCAGCATGGGTTAAAGCAATGAACCGGTTCTCTGTGTTACTCTACTTTATATACATTATGACTCTGTATATGGAACCATAAAACTCAGGACAGATTTATACATATGCCACACTACATATTCTCATAGAAATGTTTTGCCAGGCACCTGTAATACAATGATATATGTGAGCACTTTTCTAAAGTTTATTTCTCATAGATCTCTCTTAAATTGTATGTGAAGTGACATTTTATGGTTTAAGTTGTGTTTTCCTGACACAGCCCCAATTTGCGTCTCTGCGGCGGCACCCGGGACATTACTGTTCATGGCACGTGGGTCTATTCGGTCCTAAGAAGCGTTTCTTTGGGTCCACATCTCTTCGGACCCCAGTTTGGCATCTTTCCTGGAGAAGCCAATCCATTCGTGACTGTCTCGTGGAAATGGGTTTGAATTATTCAAACCCCTCGTGCAGCTTTGCTTACGGGGTGTTGATGCGAAGAGACTGCTCCCATTCTTTGTGTGGTCAGAGCCCTTGGCGTGACAGCCACGGTGAGATCTCCTTATCCCTTTTCCCAAATGGTTTTCTTTGCCCGGGGTTGTCTCAGACTTTCTGACCCTCACTCCCATCAATTTCTGGAGCAAAGTGAAAAAAAGCAAAATGCACAAATACCTCCTATGAGCCAGACTTTACAAAACATTGTGCAGACCCAGAGTCCCATTAAAGACATGCAAGTTCGGTGGAATTGACCTTCCTGGAGGAGATAGTTTCAGAAGGATTAAGTCCATTGACCAAGGTTGCGCAGCTAACAAGTGGCGGAGCCAAGCTTCAGGTTCAGATCCGTTAACTGCAAAGTCTGATGGTTCCCATGCCAAGCCTTCCAGCATCCAAAGCAAACAGAGGGATTCCAAGTAGGGAGGCTGTAACTTATCATCTTCATCTTACTTGCAGGAATCCATTACTGCGAACAGGCATTTCACAAACATTTACTTATTGAGTGTGTCTTACGTGGTAGGCACTGTGTGAGGTGGTGCATCCAAAGGAGCCACAGCCATTTTTGAATTACAAAAAGATTTCTCACTGCCTCCCAGTAGGCCACAGTAAACGTGTGTTTTACAAGGAAATATTGACCCAAATAGAGGTGACTGCTGTCTTCCTGAGTCCCCTGTTGTATCTGGTACATATTGAGTGCCTGGTACATACAGAGAAGGCGTTCCCCAAACAGTGTGGCCTGAATCAATGAATGTGTGCATCTCCAGTACCCCTAAAGGATATATGACACGTATATATTTGCAGATCAGTGTTTCCCACAAGCCAGTGTTGTGTCTCACCACTTTGTATCCCCAGTGTCATACACAGCACGTGGCATAGATCAGAGGCTTGCTAAATGAGTGTCTGAGTGACAAAAACATTAACGATTGGAAACAGCCAGTCCAGGGGTGCCTGGGGGGCTCAGTCAGTTAAGCGGCCGACTTCGGCTCAGGTCATGATCTCACAGTTCGCCGGTTCGAGCCCCGCGTCGGGCTCTGTGCTGATGGCTCAGAGCCTGGAGCCTGCTTCGGATTCTGTGTCTCCCTCATTCTCTGCCCCTTCCCCGCTTGTGCTCTGTCTCTCTCTCTCTCTCTCTCTCTAAAATAAATAGAACTTTAAAAAATGTTTTTTAAACTGCATTTAGAAACGTTCAGTCTAGCATCACAGATGTAACCAGAGTTGGTACTAGGGTTAAGGAAATGAGGCACTAGCCTCAGGCACAAAATGTAAGGGGACGCCAAAAAAACTTCATAGCTGAGATAATGTAATATGTTAACGCAATATGTAAAAAAAAAAAAAATCAAACTGAGATCTGACAGGGCAGAGGTTTGGGTAAGGAAGGCAATGAGGGGTGTCATTCAGTAAAGATCCAGACCCTGTCTTTGTTTAAAATTTTGATCTTTTTTCGTTCATTTTATTTTTTTTAATATTGCATGAAAATATTATTTGTCCTTATTATTTATACTGAGATTCTGAAACCCCTTAAGTTTTGCAGCAAAGGTGAATGCCTCACTCACCTCTGACCCTGACCCTGGCCCTATAAAACCCAACAGCAGTGACTAAGATTCTTAGACATCATTATAGGAATGTGCTCTATGTACCTAAACTCACAGAAGGCCTGCAAAGACCTCTTATCAGAAAAGTGTTGTTATGATTTCTGTTTTACGGACAGAGTGTCTGAGACTTGAAGAGACAGTGTCGCAGAAGAGTCAGAGGTGTCCCTGAGATATCGAGTCTCTCAGCCCCCAAGGGGTGCTGACCAGAACCTGGGGCTACAGAGGTCCCCACACTGGCTGCCTCCGGCCAGAAGCAGCCTCATGCATCTACCCCCGTGTGCTTCACAAACGCCATAGTCCACTGACTCCAGCCATTATAAGAAGCGCATGATTTTATGTGCCATGTCACTGCTGCTCCCAAAGTGACAGCTGTTGGAAGGCACAAATGACTGGAAGTTTGGTGTGTGTCTCGGGTTGGGATAGACACGGATTAAAAATACATTACTCCATCATTATCATATCCCACATGGCCATGACATTGAAAACAGGTTGGGGAGACTCCGTGTTAGGACGCATTGTGATGACAGGCATGGAAAGATTAGGGCATTCTGTTATATCTCCAAATATCCGGAAGTCCATTCGCCACCCTCAGCTCAGGGAAAGCTGATATGATTCCTGCAATGAGATAAACTTTCCACCAACAGAAAGGCAGGGGGTTCTTAGGAAGAGTCTGCTTCATTTGCGCTCTGGAGAGACTTCTCTGAGAGAGAAAGATTGCAGTATTGGTTGTCTGATGATTTTATTCTTGGACGGGTTAAGGATTTTGTCTACTTACAGAGTTATTTGGAGCCTCAGATTAGGGAGTGAAGGGCTGACGCAGGAGAGCTGACTCGAGACTCAGAATCTCTTTTCTTTAGCAGCTTCCATTTAAAGTAAATCTGTGATGAGCTACCGAGATTCCCTAGCTGGCATCCGGAGCCTCGTAGAATGGCCCCGGGTTTATTACGTAACACCAGACTGTCCACCTATTCCACCACCACCTGATCTGCTTACCCCACCAGACAGACTCAGCTGCTGTGTGTTTCGTGACCATTCCCTGCGATGGATGGGATGCCAGTGGCTGACTTGGATCAATGTATTGCTAGGTCTACTTTAAATTTTAATGTGATTATATTGGAATGCAATTGATTAGGTGTGCTCATGATGCCTTGGGTGGGTGGGTAGGCAGATCAGATGGCCCCTCAGCAGTGGAACCTTATCTTACTCTTCCTTGCCTGCCAGCAACCTAACATTCTGTGTCTGGTGCTTAGCAGGTACTAGATAAATCTGTTAAATCAGGCAGTGACCAATGCCCGACTCTGTGGACCTGTGTCGCATGCTTGTGGGAGTTGTTCTCTCGGGGACGCCCTCCCTCCTTTTGTGTACTGCCTTTTGTGAAAAGCTGTTGGAGCAGCTGAACCACCTTCAGTGAGCTTTCTGAGGAATCAGGGAGCCCAGAGACCAGCTGTTTCCCGTATGAATGCCCCGCTTGGACATCCTCTGAAGCTTACTGAATAGAATGCATCCAAGGGAATATGAGAAGCTTTAGATTATTTTTAAATATCTGCGGTAATAAAACTAATAACTCATTTATAAAAGTGGCAACTGCCCTTTATTTTCAATCTTTACATCTCAGAGATGATAGAGCTCTGTGGGAGAGAGAGAGAGAGAGAGAGAGAGAGAGAGAGCAAGCTCTATGTAAGAAGAAGCCTATTTTTTTAATCTATCAGAAATAGGAGGTGGATAAGCAGTGGAAATAAAGTTATGGAAAATTATAATAGCCTTGGGAGAAGAAATCTCTCTTCAGTTCTAAATGCATTTTATTTGTAGCTGGATCTTTGGAAACTTTGGGGGTAGGGAAATTAGATCTGAGGGAACAAAGGTATTAGGTGTTTGTTGCTGCATAAAAAACTATGCCAAGGCTCAGTGGCTTAAAACAATGAATATTTATTATCATATGGTTTCTGTGGGTCAGAAATTTGGTAGCAGCTTAGTTGAGGTTCAGGCTCAGGGTTTCTCAGGTGGGCGCCATCACTATATTGACAGAGGCTGTAGTCCGACAGACAGAGGCTTGACTGGGACTGGAATATCCACTTTCAAGATGACCCACTCATGTGACCATTGGCAGGAAGCCTCAGTTCCTCACCACAGGGGCCTCTCTAGAGGCTGCTCAAGTATCTTCATGACATGGCATCTAACTTCCCCTAGAGCGAGAGACCCAAGAGAGAGTGAGCAAAGAGGAAGCTGCAGTGTTATAATGGAATCTCTGACGTTATCCCTGTATTAGTCTCCTAAGGCCGCCATAATGAAGTACCACAAACTCAGTGGCTTAAAAACTGTAAGAATGTATTCTTTGAGGCTTCTGGAGATGAAAAGTCCAAAATCAAGGTGCTGGCAGGACCATGCTGTCTCTGAAGACCCTACGGGAGGAATCTTTTCTTTCATTTTCCTGGCTTCCTTGTAATTGCCAGCCACCTCTGGCATTCCTAAGTTAAGGAATGCCCTGGGTTGGAATGGCTTAGAGACCATTCCAGTTTCTACCTCCATCTTCACATAACTCTTCCCCCTGTGTGTCTGCTTTCTCAGAAGAGCGCCAGTCCTTGGATTTAGGGTCCATCCTACTCCTCTAGAACCACATTTTAACTAATTACATCTTGCAAAGACCCCTTTTCCAAATAGGGATTCCATGTGGACATGAAGTTTCTTAATTTTGAGGAAGTAAGGGGACATATTCAACCCAGTACCCCTGCCATCACTTCTGTTATCTCTTCATCAGAAGGGCATCACTAGATCCAGCCCACACTCAGGAAAAGAGGAATTAGATTGCCTTTTAAAGAGTCCAGAAATGTGTGGACAAGGCTGTGCTTCCATACTAGATATCTTTATGCTGGACTTTTCTGGTCTCATGTGAGGTAAGGTAGCCCAGTGACAAGAGAACGTCTACAGAAGTTCCATCTTATTTAACAGTAAGGGACACTTGGAAACGGCCATTTAAAGTGAATTCTTGGGGCAATTGGGTGGCTCAGTTGGTTGAGCAACTGACTCTTGATCTTAGCTCAGGTCATGATCTCCTGGTTCATGGGACTGAGCTCCAAGTCAGGCTCTGTGCTGAACGCAGTGTCTGCTTGGGATTCTCTTTCTCCCTCTCTCTCTCTCTTTCTCTGCCTCTCCCCTCCTCACATGCATGTTCTCTCTCTCTCTCTCTCTCTCTCTCTCTCTCAAAATAAATAAATAAAAATAAATAAAGTGAATTCTCTTAAAATGGGGGCCAGAATTTATAAAAATTGAATGGAAAATATTTTGACCTGTATTTTATCATGAAAAATTATGAAAATAAGTGTACTTAAATTTTGGGGAAAAAAATCAGGTTGTAAAATAGAACCACTAATTCTTAAAACAAAGAATGAATTGTCTTGTTTTACTTCCCCCTTTGGATTAATTTTTCCAACAAAACCCACATGATTTCACAACAGAGCCTTCACTTTTCACTTTCTCAGCATATCATAGAGGAGGTTGTTTTTGCACAATTCGAGGGTTTTATCAGTACTGTCTAATCTCTTTGGTATTTGCCGCATCTCTCTGTAATGCCTAAGCTGTCATTATCTTTGGGGATCTTTTTTTTCATCTTCTTTAAATAATGCCTAGTTGTGTTTTTGCCACATCATCATCAGTAATTCCGCTTGTGATCCCAGCCGTTCTTTGACAGCACCTATTTTAACTGGAGGAAATCTTCCATTCTTGGAAATTTTTAAAATGTATAAGCCACTTAACAAAGTATATTTATAAGCCCGTGTTTCACGAGAGTCAATGAGCGATTTGTAATGACGTTGCCTAAGGCTCCAGTGTTAAGTGGGGACTGATTTTGAATGGAGGCTGATTTCATAAGTGGTCAATTCAGTAATGAATACGTTCATGCTATTGTGAATTTACTTCTCTCTGAAACCGTGCAACTGTGGAGACTCCAGCCATGAAAAACAAGATAATAAGAACTCCCTGACTTTTTTTTTTCTTCTTTCTGCAACTCTACCTCCACCCTACTAAAGATATCATTAAGATCTTTCCATCTTCTTTAAAGCAATACAGTAAAAAATAAAAATAACATTAGATAGAGTTACTTTGGTATATTTACGTAGGAAAAGGAGAATGTGTAGACTGTTACTAGGACTGAATTGTATCAGGATCTTCTTTACCTAAGACGGGTCCATATCATTTCAGATAACCAGGAGAAGGTATGATGCTTTGGTTCTGAGAGAGCCCTCATGTGGGAGAAAAGTCAACCAGCATTGGATGATTCTGGTTTAACCTTCTCTGTAGCAGAGATCTGGAATTTGTCCTTTAAAAGTCTTTTCCATATGAAGTCTTGAACCAACGTCCGAGGCAATTAGAGCGACAAAATAAATGAGTCTGTCTTGTCTGACAATTGTAGTGGTTTGTTCAGAGGCTGTGTGATTGGAGAGTTGTCAGAGAACTTTTCTGAACCAGGTATTAGGGGCTCAGCCATCACAAGCCACACATCTCTCCTTAACAGAATGGCTCCTTCCCACAGCAACCTTCTCCACCCCCACTTGGAATGTGCTAGATACTTGGAATTTCCTTCCTAGCTTCAAGGAACAGACTTCCTCAGCTGCAGATGTCTCCGTGGTTCGTTTTTTTCTGCAACTATTTTCACGCCATCACTTTAGCTCGTCTCTAGGTGCATTTGGCTGGCCACTTCAGTATCTCCATCAATCCCAACTCCAGTGCTTATGTGGTGGGTTTCCAGCAATAGATATGGCCACAGCTCTGGCCATTCGCAGGTTACTTAACAAAGCTCAGTGTAAGCCTTCCTCTTGCTCAGCCTGTGGAAATACCCGTTTGCAGCCCCCATGCTGCTCATTATTCTGCAACAGAAATGAATTTTTGCTCACCTGTCATAGGTTTGTTGGTAAAGTCTGAGAGTCAGCTGAGGACAGAGTTGGGTTATATGGTTCCATATACTCTTTGTCTTCCCAGACTGAATGCTTAAATTTTAATTATTTATTGATTTATTGATGTGACTTTTACTAAAAGCCAAAATGGTTTAATATGCATGGAAAATAAGAGATTTGTTATATATATATATGTTACATATATATATGTAAAATATATATTACATATATTTTTTTTTCTGTGAAAGTGCATATGTGAGAGAGAGCTTCATGCCAGTGAGGCCTTATCTTTTATAGGGTTGTGTTTCCAACTAGTAAATGTAGTAGCTGCCAACCCTTTGAAACTACACAAAATGCAGCACAGTCAACTCTAACACTGCACACAATCGCAAGCGAGCACAGAATTACCTGATATGGCGGTGCTCCATCATGGTCATGTCTAATGGATACACAGGAGATATTTCGATACTCCTGCAGCTGCCGCACTCAGGCAGCTGGCTCTTTAAATTTCCAGATTTCCTCTAGAAGAGTATCACGCCATCCAGAACCAGAGTCCCTTTTTCCAAATCAGTCTACCTTCCTGAGCCTGGTCATATTCTAATAGCATTCTTCATTTTTAGTTTTGTTCTTTTTCTTATAACATAGGAAGTGTTAAATCCAGAGAGTGGCTATGGAGTGGACCCCATTGGCTGCCTACTTCGAATCTGTTCTACTCTTCCTCTTCGTTCATGGAGTACTGACTGAGCCTCTGTCTGAAAACATGACTGCTCAGGGGACAAACCCCAGATGACCTAACACCATCATAGCAATTTCAGACCTCTTCAAAATGACTGGCTTAGAGGCAGGCACATGGCTCTGTCCAGGTCAGCGAGAAACTGTTAGAGGCACTAATGGGAAATATCCCCTTGCTGCCTAGAAGAGGCACCAGGAGGAGACAGTACCTAGTCAGTGAGATGTCTGGAACCGCTGATGAAGTCAAACCCACAAAGGAAGTCAGGGCCACAATGAAGTGGGGTCAGAGCCCTGGTGTACCTTGCCTGGAGCCTTCTCTGTCTGTGGACAGTTTGCTCTGTTAGATCATAAATCTCCTTAAATTTAGCTGGTCAAGTGCAGGTTTTCAGGTCCTTCCTGCCAATGTGCTTAGACATAGAAGCCAAATGATAAATCAACCCATGCTGTGTCTTCTGCTTGGAGAGGGCTTCTGTCTGAGCTTACCTGGTGATTTTGAAGACTAGCCAAGGATGCCCACTCTTCAGAGGGAAATGAACCACTCCCTCAGCCAGCTTCCCAGGAATCCCTGTGCCTACTTCCTGCTATGTATCTTGTTTTTTAGGATACTGGAGATTCTTTGTAGGTTTGTAAGATTATCTTCTCACACTCACATTGGGAGTTGTCTTGCAGAAGGACCATATCTGCACCAGAAAGAGTAGCAAGGTGCTATAAAAATAGAAATAGTACCACTCTTAAATAAAATGTTTACCAGCAAAGACAATGTACTCTTGTGCACACTGGTTTACTGGAGAATATGCTTCCAGAGTTAGAGATCATAACAGTGGCATGGATGTGTGTGGAGGCCATGAAACCAGAAAGGGGACTATAAAATCTAGTTCTCAGTATATATACACATAAAGTCACATAGGGTGGCAAATATGAATTACATAGGGACTGAAGACCTAATGCAGGAGTGAGACAGTGAAGTGATGATTTTGGCTGCTATGGGCAAAGGGGAGGAGACAAAACCCAAAGGGCACATCTGTCCTAACAGTAGTCAAAGGGACCCTATGTCATGTAAGAGTCTGGTCTTCTCCAGGAAAGCAGGATCCTGACTGTCCAGCTGATAGGATTGAAGGCCATCACCATCCATCTCTGCTGCTGTCACTTAACCCTGCTTCCAAATGTTAATATAGGATGTTAATTTAACTCTGCTTCCAAACAATCACATAGGTCCCGTGAAGTAGACTCAGCTCTGTTTTGTTTTCTGTTTCTTGACTGATAAACTGTGAGTTTATTCTCCCCAAGGTCTGCCTCTACTGCTGTTTTTGTTTCATTGTTGATTGTTTTGTTCAAGACATCTTGAGTAACACCCACACATTTTTATTGTGGTTCTGAAGTTTTGCCTCCTTGCTCAAAACCTCTTGGCTATCTCCCTCAGGTAGTTGCCTCCTGCTGGTGATGCCTTCATGATGTCTTTTCTGTTTGTACCTTCCTGCGTTTGGCTCGTATGATCCACAGAAAACTCAGACCCAATATGTTCGAAATTAAAATCACCCTTCCCATCCTCAGGCTTAGACTTACTCTCCAAAGTCAAAAGCAAAGGAAAGAGTTGTAATTTCTCCCTCCCTTTATCTATGGTATACCAGCTCTGTATTATTGTGTCCACAAGGAACTGTTATTAGGTCATTTCTGTCCCAATCTGAACTCTAAACCCAATTAGAGATTGGGATTGGGTTGAAAGTTCAAGTTAAGACAGAAATAATGTGATCAGAAGAGCTGCATCCTGCCTTTTGGCCCATATCAGACATCTAATGAATGTATGTCAGATCATTCCGTCTTCCCAGAAAGGGAGCAAGCATGAAAGAACACGAGCTTCGGAATTAAGAGGGCCTGGTTATGACGACCTGCCTTGGGCCTTGCTAGCTGTGTGGTCTTGAACTAAAAAAGTAGTCAACACTTAGTGGGTTCTATAATAGGCAGTGTGCTGATAAGTACCTTACCTGCCTCACTAGTGAGGTGAGTGCTATCATTTGCCTCTATTCCAGTAAAAATCCCGAAGCTTGACATGATTTGTCCAAGGTCACACAGTTAAGTGATGGACTCATAATTCAAGCCCACCTCTGCAAATGCCAAAGCTGAGATTCTTAGCCCATACACTCTATTTGCTTTTTCTCCTTGATCCCAAGTTTCTGTCTGTAGACCAGAGCTTACTTGTTAGGGCTAGTGAAAGGTATACATTGAATAGTCTTTCAGTAGAGATTACGTGCCACCCATAGTCTCTGATATTCAATAACACTTCATCTCAGTGTTAGGGGCTCCATTGGTAACAGGCCACGATGCTAACTCCTAGAATTGATCTTCATGTGAATTCCTGTGCCAGAGCTATATTTGTATCTTTTTTGAAATTTCCCAGCTTTCTGTTTTAGTCTTCTTTGTCATTTAGGCCATCAATTTATTTTATTTTTGCTACTTGGTTATAGCCCCGCCTCTTCCTTCCAAGCTGTAAGCCCCTCAAGGATCCCTTTCATTCCTTTGTATACCTAATCAGCTGCTGGTGCCTGTGCCTGAAAGTATGGATTTACCTTATATCTGATGAACAAATCAATGATATTGTTTACATCATTTACATGTTTATTTATATTTTTTGTAATGTAGAATCTTTTAGCTGTAGCATTCTGTGCATGTTAAAAAGCACCAGATATATTCAAAGCTTGTTGCTTGCTGCTTCTTTACTCAACATTGAACATGTAATTAACCAAAGCCTGTGATTCCCTGATTTCATGCATTTGTGTTTTCCTCCAACAACCATTCTCCAGTGCCTCCTTTGTGTCAGGCACTGTGTTAGGCATCAAGGCTACACATGTCAATAAAACGAGATCTCTGCCTTTAGGAAGCCTATGATTTAGCAGGGGGAAAAAAACAAGAGCTAAAAACAAAATAACTATTAAACATAGAGGTCTATAAAGGGCACACTGGTGGTAGATGGTGCCAGAGAGCTAATCCATAGACTCTCTTGATCAGAATTGTGAATTTTCCAACCATCTACTCTCTGAGAGTATAGGATATGTATATCCTATCCAGAGGTATTATTATTATTAGGATGTATATCCTATCCAGAGGATATATGTATATATCCAGAGATATTTTCTGTTAAATTTGCTCTGTTGTGGTATGTCTCACTGAATTTCTATGGAAGTTTTGATAATACATCAAGTCATTCCAGAAGATAATTGTCAGCTTTCAAAGAAAATAAGAAATAGGGCTCTTTCACTTTGAGTGGCAATTAAGCAGGCCCATCCCATATAACTGAGTTAGCACAGGCCACCTCAGACATTTCTCAGGATTCGTGAAGCTACAGGGCTAAGAGCCTTATTTCCATGGGGCATTGGGGGCAAATGGGAGTTAATATGGAAAGTACTGGTCCATTAGGATCTTTCCTACAATAAAATAAATCAGCTAGGACATCAAGAGTACATGTCTAGAAGACCTAGATTAATATGAAGGAAGACTCAGGCAAGACAGGTCAGTGAGAAATGCCCCAAATTCAAAACAGAGAGCCCTGATTCCAGCCTGCCATTAGCTTCCTCCATTGACCCAGAGGCACATCAACTCTCTCTCTGGGGCTTAGATATTTTTAATCTGTTCAAAAATATTTGTAAAGTGAATGAGTTAATGGATGCGTGTAAGGTGAGAATTATAATACCTATACCACCTACTTCATAAGAGTTTTAAACAAGGTAATTAATTATACATTGAAAGGATAAAACGCTTCACGACACTTCCATTCCAATTTTTAAATCAGTGGTGATAAATATTACTTTAAGGACTTCAGAGTTGCAGAATATATGGATTCTTTTATCATCCCAATTCGTCCTTGGCTGGGAGACAAAAAAACATTAACTTGAAGAGCAGGTGTTCTGTTGTACTTCTATTAGATAATTAGCTGGTTAGGAACTCCAAGCATCAAGGCTCCTATGGACTCAAAAATAAAATTCAGATTTTATTCAGATTCAGAATAACATAAAAATAATGACAAATAATCATGATAATCCTTCACATAGATATAGTTGACATTTATAAATCATCTTACATATTTTTCACATTTGATCATATACACATACAAGGCACTATTTATTAAAGTAGTACTGTTAGCTCATGTTTTCAGGGCACATTATATAGTGGACAGAATATATGCTTTGGAATAAAAGAGGCCTGACCTGTGTGAGCTGTATGACCTTAGACAAAGTGTTTCAGAACTCCAAGTCACAATTTGCGGTCATTGGTGAAATGACCTAGTCTTTCATACCCAACATTATAGGGTGTCATAAGACTTAAGTGCAATTATATATATATAATTATTATATATATATAGTGTCTTCCAAAGGATGGACCCTCAGAAATGTTTGCCCTTATCTCCTGATTCCCATTATAATCAGGGAGAAGAGGGTCCAACTTTTCATATCAGGTGCCATGATAATGCTCAATGAGGAGACGTATTTTCTGGAAAGTCAGCTTGCCAAGGAAAGCTGTACAAAGTCCTGGTAACCCTATTCTGCTTCTGATGCTTCTTCCTTGAAGAATTGTCCTAAGGCTTCACCTTACACAGCACCAACCCGGATCCTTTCATTGACTCTCTCCCCAAGTTGAGTGTATGTGTGTGTGTGATCTGAAAACCAGTACATAACTACCATTTCTTATGACATTATAAATGTTCATACAGTATTTCACTTTTTAATATTCCTCCCCAGCCTCACATTACCCTCATTTGTTACCCCTTTACTCTCTGCTGAGGGTGTTACCTTCAGGGTAAAACCTCCCAGTGGAAGGAATTGAATATATGCAGTAAGAATGAAAACATAAGACAAGCTCCTCCTTCTCTTTTCTTTCATACTTGAGTATGTTCACCTTTGGGGAGGACTTCCTATACCCACATCCCTCCTTGTCAAACCTCATCTGACCAACAGTTTCGTAACATTTGGCACATATAATATACAGTTATTTTTTATAGGTCCGTTTTTCTCATTCACTTGGAGATCCTTGACCATGGTGTCCACAGCACTGGCACAGGCTTTCTGTCTATGTTATCCTGCAAGGGAATGATTGAAGTGAACCTATGTATTTTTCTCCACTCTGAGTGTTTTTATTGCCTGCTGGAGATGACACTAAGGGGACAGGACACTAAGGGGATACCCTGCAGGCTAGCGTAGAGAGCTGGGTTAGCCATGTACCATGTGCTCTGCCCTTAGACTGCTTGGCCATGGTGTCTCTATCCTGTGAGCTCTGACTGTAAAGGAGGAACCTGACTTCTTTACAGAACCAACTTTTCCTGTGTGCTGGGTCTTGATACCTTTCTCAAAGTGCTTTTATATAGAGCATCTCACTGGATTTACAAAGAGATTATAGGATCTTGGGAAGAAAGACCCCAGGAGAAGTTATGACATCCTTCCTTTACAGTGTGTTTACCTTGGCCAGCAAGAATGGCAGGTGAGGGGCGCCTGGGTAGCTCAGTGGATTGAGCATCTGACTCTTGATTTCGGCTCAGGTCATGATGTCACAGTTTGTGGGATTGAGCCCCACATTGGTCTCTACACTGACGTCACAGAGACTGCTTAGGATTCTCTCTCTCTCTCTCTCTCTCTCTCTCTCTCTCTCTGCCCCTCCTCCCTCAAAAATAAATAAATAAAATCTTAAAAAAAAAAAAAGAATGGCAGATGAGAGATACAGAGCCAACTATGGCATGCAGACAGGATGACTCACTTTTTGGCAAAGCCAGCAAAGGTATAGTTATCCTGTTTGGGTTTGCTTCTCCTTGTCCCTTCCAAGTCAATGAATGAAAAATGTGTGTTGAAAACCTGTACTGAGAGGTACACCAAAGGTGGCTGGGAGTCTCTTGTCTCTTAAATCTTATTTAACTTTTCCCCTTCTACTTCTCTCTCTCTTTTCCCTCCTTCTTGGATTTTGTTCACCATCACCATCACCACCACCACCACCATCATGCCTTTCTCCGCACCCTTCTTTCCATCCCTTTTCTATCTGGCTAGTTTTTACTCACCCTTGTAGCTATAACGTCACCTGCACTTTCCTTTCCTCATAATCCTTCTCTGGACTCCCATGGCATTCTGTCTGCTACCCTCTATGGCACTTAGCACTAGTATTGCCCATTCAGTTGGTTAAGTGGCTAACTCCCCAGCTAACTCAAAGGCAGGTGTTATATGTTAGTGTTTTTTTTTTAATATAAAACACATAAAGTACTTAAGAGTACTGCCTGCAGGCAGGAAAACTTAATAACTGTTAGGAGTTGTTGTTCATGTAACACCCTCCGTGCTACTGCATTCCCTGGTGCCTAGAAGGTACAACGTGAATGTTTATTTTATTGAATTGAAAGACAAACAAAACAACAAAAACACCTTCCTTAGAAACCTAATTACATCTTGCCTTATGCTGATTTGCTTTCAGTGTCTGTGCTGGATTCCTGCTGCAGTGGAGGGAGAAAGGCAGTGCTGATTGAGGGTAGCAAGCCGTAGATCTCTGGGATATTTAAGTAGTACAGCTGTATTGTCCGCAGACACAGTGATACTTCTGATGGGCCACAAAGTTAATCTTGACTCACAAAATCTAGGGGTCAAGGGAAAGTGGCCTCTCTTCTCAACTATATTATATAATCCAAGGCATAGCCTCAACTCAGATTCAAACCCAGCCGCCATCTCCTCAGAGATTCCTCCGTGACTCCAGCACATGTCACTCTTGGTGGCTGACTGTTACCTCTTCCAGTGGGAGGGACTTGGACTTCCTATAAGGTAGGGCTGATATTATCCCAGGAATGAACAGCCCCCCTGAGGAGCCGGTGTCCAGCTGCAAGATGTTTATCTACAGCTCTTTTGAGTAACCAGGGTGCAATACCTGACTGGTCTTGCCACTCTTTTGAGAACCCTCTCACACTCTGCCTATAAAAGGATAGAGTAGCAGTGGGGTAGAGCACAGCCTCACACTGTGCCCTGCCAACTTGGCCCCTAGACACCTCTCTATGGCAGAGGGGAGAATGGGTGATCAGTCTTGCAGACCTTTTGCTAATAAATTTCCCCAATAAAGCCTGCTTTTGCATGACACAGGATGGTTGCCATTACCTCCAGTTCCCATCTATGACTGTCTTTAATTCCCTCCATAGCCATGTGAGATAAGTTTCATCAGCCCCTTTAGCAGGTGAGGAATCTGAAGCCCAGCTAATTTAAGGAATTGGTTCAAGGACCCACAGTAAGTGGAGAAGCAAGGAGTCAAGGTCAAGCTTGTCTGACACCAAAGCCTTAGTGCCTTTGCTACCTGCCTCACGTGGCAGCTACCCATTCAGATTGGGAGATGCTGTACTACTGGAAAAAAGGATCCTTCTCACAGCTCTTGTCAGCCCAGATGTGTAGATTGTGCTGGTCTGTCTGAACCACCATCAAAAAGGAAGTAAGACACTCGTGGCCCAATGTTATTATGATCATTTGGACAGCAAGCAATCTCCCTTTCTTTTAAGCAATTGCCATTGTATGGACAGTGGTTTTCAGGAGCATGGACATAGAATCCAAGGAAGGAGGCAGCTCCAGAAAGAGTATCCCTTTTCTTCCTATCTCTCCATGAAAACCTGGAAAGTTGCTATGTGAAATTTTGCTTTATGAAATTCAAGTCTGGGATGATCTCTAAATCATTCTCATGCATCATATGCTGCTTTTCAAAGGGAAAGAATATGCATTAAAGAGATTTGTTCAGTCTTAAACCTGCCTCTGAGCATCTAGGATCAATGTAGAGGCTGATTAAGTTGTGCTCTATAGATTTCTGCAGTCAAGTTCATCAGGCACCCATTTCTCTTCTTTTAATGATGCTGAACCCCAAGCTCTTCTCTGAAGTGCTTTAATTTTCACTTGGTCACTGTGAGAAGACAGTGACTTAATGAACTGCAGATGGAGAAAGAAAGTTACATAAATCATCTTCGTATCCTTTTCTGTGGTCCTACCATGGCTGTTCTTTCATCATTATGGTGCCTCCAGTGGCTTCTCTGGACTCGGCAGTGGAAATTAAATTATAAGTTACACTTTTGGCAATGTAGCATACCAATAAAATCATTAGGGTAAATAACAAAGATAAATTAATGTCAACGTGGTACAATATTATTTTACCCTGTGTTATAGTAACTTTCTCCCAGCTGATTTTTGTCAGATCTTTCAGAAAACAGTTGTCTACAAAACGATATATATTTCAGGGCTGCTGTCTATCAATACAGATTTTGCAAAGCCTACTTTCAGGAGACTGATACTACACATCACTCTTTTTTTTATTTGCTGGCAAACATTCCTGCCTTTATCTAAATGATGGGATAATGAGTTTGAGGTTTGAACACAGCTCTGTGTTTTAAAGGTAGCATTGAAAATTAAAGTGAAGTATTAATTAAAGATTAATCAAAAGTGCTAGACCTCTAGTCAATTCAGTGCTTTTTGCTTAATTTTGAATGGCCCAATTTGAAAGAGTATTTCAATTTAACTAGAATTTTAATCAGCTGGCTAGAAGTTGGGAGAACAAAAGAGAGAGAGAGAAAGAGAAATAATCCTGAGGGTAATGCTTAAAATGCATAAACGGCTGTTGAAAATTAAGCTCTTAATCTGCATGGAAGGAAAGAAGGCTGATAGGAGGACCGGATGCATTGGTTTCTCTTGGCCTCCAGGGTGGTGGCATTGCTGAGACCCAACAGCGAGAATGGTCAGCTAGCTTTCCTTTAGAACAAGCCACTCCTGCTAATGCCCAAGGGAGAAACCTAAATACCCATAGGACCTTACGGGCATCTCTTAGCAGAGGTTCTAAGGAGAGGGCAGAGGAATAAAAACTGTGTTTGACTCCAGATGGCCTAAGATCAGCAACTCTCCCTGATAGACAGGTAGATTCCACTCAGCCTAGAACCTCCCATGAGGCTAATTTTAGCTCTACCCCTCTCTCTCCCAAAATCTTCAATCTCAGAACTGAAAATGTCCTCATAATCATCCAGCCTTACTTCCCTGCCTCAATCCAATGCAAGAATCATCTCTACAAGAGACCAGGGCTATTTGATTGCCTCTAATGACAGGAAACTTACTTTGTACCAAAGTCACTCATTCCTCTGTTGCTTAGCTCATATTTCATATTTTTCCTTCTGTTGGTCAAAATTTCTGTCCTGTCTTTAATCTCTGTAGCCTAAAAAATATAAATGAAATCACTGTTCCACAAGCCAGTCCTGGTGGTATTTAAAGACAACCAGCATAATGCTCCTGAGTTTTCTTCAGATTAATCCTCAGTGGTTTTCAAGAGATTTGCTACTGGCCTTCCTGGTCAGTTTCCAGGTGCCAAGGTAGAATGCAAAAAGCACATGCAGACCTGGATGAGTAAATCTGGCCCTGCCTCTTACAGATGTACCTTCAGGTCCACCATGAACATCCTCTGATTCTTCAACCGCAAAAAGGGGCCATATGACCATTAAATGAGATGATATGTGTAATATTTTCCTACAACACACTCATAAACACATTCAGTGAACACCTTACCTTATAATTGGTTCAAACCAACTCTATTCTTTTTTTAAGTTTATTTATTTATTTTAAGAAAGAGCATGCAAGCATGCTTGTGCAAATACATGAGCGGGGGAGGGGCAGAGAGAAGGGGAGAAAGAATCTCAAGTAGGCTCCATGCTGTCAGTGCAGAGCCCAGTGTGGGACTTGGTCCCACAAACCTCGAGATCACAACTGAGCCAAAGGCAAGAGTCAGACACTTGACCTACTGAGCCACCCAGATGTGTCCCAACTGTATTCTAAAATCTCCAGATTATGTGCATGTATTGTCAGGCCACCCTCCTTTGAAGGATTATGTGTCAGAACATTTGACAGTAGTACTCCTCCTTCTTTCTTGAAATAGTTATTGCTAGCCATGTGCCAGGAATTGTGTGCCACTGTAGCTTCAGTCTTCAAACAGTGCATGAGGCAGCCCTATCATCCCCATTTTGCACATGAATAAAGAGTGATGAGAAAGTCTCTGCCCACGCCCCACTGGGGCATATGACAGAGCCAGGATTCAAACCCAGATATCTCTGACAGTGGGTCCACTGGAAAGTTCTAAAGCACCTGGGCATTGGCCTGGGGGAAATGAAAACTAGAATCCGTTAGAAAATCTTCCTATTTTAAGAGCAGGTTGATCAAGAGGAGAAGCTTGGAATGTTAATGGTGCTAGACAATGAGTTGCCTATCCGACAGCCACCACCCCCCTTCTTTCCAGCCCCTGGTAATACATCATTGTACTCTTAGCTTACAGTGGCGACCACGTTCCTCTTTGTCAGCTATTCCCTGTGCAACTAGTGGTGGCCTAGTGACCCACCTGTGATCAGTGAAAATTAACGGATGGCACAAAGGAACTTCTAGAAAATATTTCATCTTTATTTCTTTTTAATGTTTGTTTATTTTTGAGAGGCAGGGGCAGAGAGAGAAGGAAACAGAGGATCCCAAGTGGGCTCTACGCTGACAGCACAGAACCCATTGTGGGACTTGAACTCACAAACTGGAGTGATCTGAGCCGAAGTCAGACGCTTAACCAACTGACCCATCCAGGTCTTATCTTTAATTAAAAAAAAGAAAGAAAAAAAGAAAGATCCTTTTATGCCTGTCCATTTCTTTTCTACTTGGAACAATAAAATGTGAAGATGTGATATTGGGAGCCATTGATAGTCAACTTGGTCATTGAGAATGACCATGAGACAACCAACATTAAGATAAAAAGTAAACACACAAAACTTGACAGGTTAGAGGCTGAATCCTTAAGGATACTTTGAGCCACTGCACTGACCAGGACTCACCTGCTCACTGTCACTTGACAGCACTGGTCAGGGTTTTGAGTTGCAAATAACAGCATTCACTTTTGCTGGTTTAAGTAAAAAAGCAATAATTTTATAAGGACATTAGATGACTGATAGATTCTGCAGGAGGACCAAGGAGCCAGGCTTTGGAACTACAGAGATAATGACAATGTCCAACCATGCCATGGGAACGGCTTTTGTGAAAACATCGCTGTCACAGACATTGCTCCTTAGGCCCAATGCTGCTCATGCCTGGATACTAAAATCTCTGAATAAGTAGAAGCCCCTGTCACAGCGATCACTGGCATATTTAAGTGCCCCACACCTGACCACCTCTTCAGTTGTTCACTTTGGAAACCAAGCTGGTAGAAACCAAGTCTCCGACCTGTACTCTAGCTAAAAGGCGTTCTGGGGATATGGGTTTTCTGGTCTCTATCCTAGGGAAAGAAGAACATGTAATATGAGAGACAACCAAAATTTAGGGAGGCTGTGGGGCAGCCACAAGTGACAAGTATCCACTAGAAAGAGACAGGCACTCGCCATCATCTCTCAGGCCAATGTCAGTCAAGCATTCTCCTCTCCACTGATGCGACGTCGGCAGCAAGGTTGCACGCTGGCCCCCTCGCTAAAGCAGTGTCCACTTTCTATGCCCTAATGCCTGGGACCCAATGAGGTGAATTCCTGAAGTTTCTGAGAATTGCAGCTTATTGGTACCAGCTGGTCATAAACTTTTCATGAATAAGGATAACAGAGCTGCAAAGCATAGAAGCATAGAATTATAAAGCTGGAATAGATCTCAGAAATGGATTCTTAAAAAGCACAATACTCTTTCTAAATCAGGTGCATCTTAGAGAGAGAAGGAAGAGAGGCATGTTCTACTGTTCTACTGTGCATGAATCTAATGCATTACAAAGTTAAGGCACTGCTCTGAGACCCCAGACAACGCCTCACCCTCAGCCACCCGTGTGTACTCTCTTGTACTCTTCTTTATGTATACATTGATCCTTTGGGTCAAGTCATTCCTGAGCCTCATAACAGAGTCTCAATCACCTTCTGTACTAGAAACAAACAATGGTTTGGAAATCAACATAGCCTGGGCTCTGTTTCTATCTGAGCAAGGCCTTAAATTGGCACTTGCCTCTCTAAACCAGAGCTTCCAGTTTTGTCCAGTTGGAGCCATAACTATAACGACCTCACTGGGCCACTATGATAACTGAATTGCCAACCTACTAATGAAGGCATTTAGCACAATGCCTGGCACATAGTAGGCACCTAACAGATGCTGGTTCTTCTTCTCCCCTTTCCCATTGTGGTTCTTCTGGGATTGCAGTGGTTTGCAATCACATGTATGTCCCGTGAGACCCCTTATTTGCATGGAGCTGTCTTTTCGAGATGTCAGCGGAGCAGTCCTCCCAACCCCCACTGAACTCGGCCTTAGCACTTCCCTGCCATCCACGGCCCAGCCCCTGACACTCAGCTCCATGCATACAGCTCTTGAGTTTCTCGGGAGCAGGAATTGAGGCTCCAGCAGTCCCTGTATATTACAAATGTTTACAAGTCACCGAACTTGGTAAAGATTTCAAACGCTTTAAAAATTAAAGAGAGGCTGCAACGTGCTATTCAGAGGATGCGGAACACATCTGTGGGGGGGCAGTCTTTGAATAACCTGAATCTCTCCTGCCGACAACCTTCATTCCTGTAAAATCACTTAGACTCTCCAGCAGGACTCCGTGTGCCAGGAGCTTCGGAAAGAACCAAGAAAAGCTGGAGCACGGTTCTTGAAATGGGGCTCCTTCTGCTGTGTGATCAGGACTCCATTGCCCTCTACGGTCCTGTAACATCAGGACGCTAACGTGGAGCTTCTCCGGTCCCCTGTGGACCTCCTGATGGCTATGCACACAGCGCTCATACTGTGCTCTGAAGCCACAGTTTTGCTCATTAAAAAGAATCATGGGATTCCTGGTCCAGTAGAATAGCACTGATGTGAAGAGGAAAAGACACAAGTAGCCACTGAACCCCTAGTCAGAGGTATTGGGTTGGGTATCTGGACATCCATGCCCATGTGAAATTCTTCAAACAGCCCTCGAAGTGGGCAGGACCACCCCCTCACCCCTGTGTACAGAGGCAAAATTAAATTTTGCATGTAACAGTGAGGAGACCATGGCTCAGAAGAGTGACATAATTTGTCCAAGCGAATATACCTAGAAAGGGCCAAGGGTCTGAGTCTAGTGTTCAGACTCCTCTCCACTCTACCATATTAGCTGTCAAGAAAAGGAGAGAGCCCTGTCGTTCTCACAAGTAAATCGCAGTTACTCTAAAGCAATGTTCAGCAAAGGGCTGGAAAATAAATATTTTAGGCTTTGCCAGACAAATATGGCCCATCCCATATTCTGTTTTGTTTTTCTTTGCTTTTGATTTACACCTTAGAAATGTAACAGCCATTTGGGGCACCTGGGTGTCTCATGATCTCATGGCTCATGAGTTCAACCCCTGCATTGGACTCTGTGCTGACAGTTCCAAGCCTGGAGCCTGCTTCAGATTCTGTGTTTCCCTCTCTCTGCCCTTCTCCTGCTCATGAGCTTACAAGGCTGTACAGACACAGGCTGGACCTGACTTACAGGCCATAGTTTGCTAACCCAGGTGAGAACCAGACCAGAAATCAGTAAATAAAACTGCTTGCCTATGAAAGAATAAAAAAGCTAACATTTAGGGAGTATTTACTATGTGCTATGCACTCTTTGACACACATTATATACATTCACTGCTCATAAGAACTGTGTGTTATGTATTATTATTCCCATACTACAAATGACAAAAAAAGGAGGCAAAAAGGATCAAACCACTTAGTGTCATGCAACTGAATGGTTTGCAGACCCCCAGTTTTAAATCGTAACCAACAACATATCTTTGGAAGATTTATTTTGTTTTGTGGACAAATGCATTTAACATGGAACAGCCCTTTTGAAAAGTTTGTGGATGAAATATACTTTTACTTTTAATGTCTGCTTTTCTCAACACTCTGATTCTTCCTGGGGAATCTTGGGTTAGTTTTATTATATATTTGTTTGACTGCTGGGAGTTGTTCGGAGGTACTCTAAAGTATGGGGAAGGTCCCGGGATGCCTTATTGGACCATCCAAAGTCCTAGTAAAGCATTTATTCAATAAAATAGTGTTTAAGTTTGCACCCAATGCCATCCCCTGTGTAGGGCATTTAGAATGGGGATGCTGATTCACCAAGGTCCTGACTTCATGGAACTTGTAATGAAACGAGGGAGATAAACATTTACACAGAGATGTGAAATGCAACTCAATAAGTACTTTACTGAAGTTCCGCCCAAAGAAGCAGGAAAAATGGGGGAGGGGAGCCCGGGTGGTTTCTTCATGGTTAGGCATCTGACTTGGGCTCAGTTCGTGATCTCACAGTTCATGGGTTCAAACCCCGCGTTGGGCTCTGCACTGACCACTCAGAGCCAAGAGCCTGATGGATTGTGTGTCTTCCTCTCTCTCTGTCCCTCCCCTGCTCTCACTCTGTCTCTCAGAAATGAATAAACATTAATAAAGAAAACAATTTAAAGAAGCAGAAAGAATGGGAAGGGAGCAGCCAGCAGTTGGGACACAGGGAAGACTTCAAAGAGGAGATTGCTGGAGGAAGAAGGATGTTCTGACTTCAGAGGCCAAGGCCATGTGCAGTCTGCAACCACAGACCACATTCCTAACCCTGGACACTCCGTGGGTTAGCTCATGCAATACCAGTCACAGTCACAGATGAAGTCCATGGGTGAATTGTGGGGCTCACTCAGAGCCCCACAGCAGTGGCGTGAGAATGGATGTAGGGGGAGCTCATGTGTTCAGAAATCTAGCCTAATGATGTCTGCCATCCTGAGACATCCTAAGTCCAGCTTTGCCCCAGGGGATGATACCGCACCAGCAAATGGGAGGAGAGAGCATGAATGGGGAGAGTGTCATGAAAGTGGCACCCATTATTCCCAACTGCTCTCTGTTAGCCAGAACTCACATGGCCACACCTATCTGTGAGGAAGGCTGAGAAGTATGTGAGCCATGTGTGTAGGAGGAAATTGAACCCAGCCTCTGCACAGAACCCTGTAACCACTATCTGCAGAGCCCATGGGATGTTATCTGTATGTCTAGAGATGGAATTAATAGTGATTACCTGCCAACAGGAGATCAGTAATCGATCTATAGCTAAACAACAATGCGCTAATTAAAGAAATGCACAGGTGCTATGTTTGTTGTTGGCTGATAAAAGGCACAGGCTAGAGCTTGCCAAAATATATCCCTTAAAGCTCTATTCTGGCGAGATTTTCTACCAAAATTGGTTCCTTAAACAAGAAAATTTAGATGTGTATACTGTTGTATTCCACCAAGTCTAAGACCAGCATCTTTTTCTTTTTTGCATTATAGTATTTCTGAAATAGTAATATATTTTATAATTGATGAGCGTGTGTATGTGTGCATGTGTGTGTGTCTTCTCTCCTACTGGTATATAATATGCATAATAGCAAGTTAAATGCTCTAAAAATTCCTGCAAATTTTGCAGGAATAAATTCTGCAAATAAAAAGGGGAGGGGCGATGGTTATGTGGTCTGTTTAACTTGTGTCTCCCAAGGATAGCAGAGCATGAAAGTTTTTTAAATTTCACTTACTGATATCCATTAGATGGAATATTCCATACTACACACTATGGCAAAAACTGGATTAAACCAAAAATGAGATCTTCGAGTTCAGAGCAAGGTGGTTAGGCTCTCTGCTGGATTGGAGAGCCTCATGAAGAAAGTGTAAGACCTTGAGCAGGTGAATCAATCAAGGTCTCAGTAGGAAATGATAGCACAAATCAGGATAAGAGGAAGAGGGTTTGGTAGAAGGACTGCATTATAGGTTTCGGGGAGGATAGAGAAACCACAGGGAGACTACAGTGCCAGCACTGGCTGTCACTGCCCTAAGACCTGAAGAGACAAATTAAGGAGACATCCAGATATAGAGAGCTGCCTTAAGAAGATATCCAGGTGAATGGAATAAATATCCTGGCCTTTTGCTTCTTCCTTGCTCCAGTCTCCTGCCAGCGTCCCTTATTGGCCAAACCCAAATGGAAGCCAGAAAGCAAGGAGCCAGTGATGATCATAAGAGCCAGCCTTCTAGAGCAGAGATAGGTTGAAAGGGCGGAGGCAGGACTTAGCAGTAAAGCAGTGTCTAACACATGCATGGCTTTGAAAGATGGATTGAGAATGGTTAAATCCATCCAGGGAAAATATGATCGCCACCTAGACTCCTCGTTGCTTTAGAGCTTATGGGCCCCTTTCATATCTTCGTTCATTTGCTATCACAACAACCCCATGAGGAGCACAGAGCAGGAGTGATTATATATTTTATGCATGATGAAGCTACCTTCCCCACATCCAAGCTTCAGAGGCCTGAATGAGACTTGAAAGTAGAATTTCCTGGAACCAACCTAGTCCTAATTCTACCCTGTTAGTGATCTACTTTGCTGACGGTGTCCCGGAAAGGTCATCTCTGTGAAAAGATGTTATTATAAGTCACTGACTCCTATACTTTTCAGTGGTTTGTACCCTTTATTCCTTCCGTAATTATATAGCACTTTATGGTTTCCATCCACTATGTAGAGAGGTCGTAGAAAATCCATGGGAATCTCTGGATTTCAGGAGCTGAGGCCGTTTCTACTGCGTAGAGCCCATTCTTCTGTTCCTTCTTCAGCAAGTACTTTTCCTTGCTGTTCTGCACAATGCAAAGATGAAATCCGCACAGTCGATGAAGAGAGAGAACACGTTGTGTTGAGTAAAAGAATAATAAAGAACTTTGAGAGATGAAGAAATACAAGGGCTATGGGGAATTCTGGAAGGATAGACTTACTTTGGGCTTATTAGGAAAGACAACATGAAAAGGTAGCTTTTCACCCAATACCCTGGAAAAGGCAAGTATTAGGGCCAGCAAAAATGAGAGAGAGCCATGGACAGGCACTCCTTATATATGTAATGCTTATGATTTAAGAACAAAAATATATGCGCAAAAGTAAAACACATGAAGTCCAATACATCTACATGTTATGTGAGAGGTTCGGTGTCCTAAAAGCTAGGATTCTGGAGCCACACTACTTGGGTTCATCTTCTGGCTCTGACAGTTACTGGCTGTGTGGCCTTGGGCAATCACTTAGTCTCTCTGTGCCTCAGTTTCCTCACCTGTAATAGATAAACAGATAAATAGGTAATATTAGCACTTACTTCCTAGGGTTGCTAAGTGGATTACATGAATGAACACATGTAAAGTTTCTGACACAGCATACATTCTAGACTAAGAATTAACAACTGACCCTTGAACAACACAGGTTTGAACTGCATGGGCCCACTTATACGGACTTTTTTCAGTGAATACAGTAGTATTGTAAATGTTTTTCTTTTCCTTATGGTTTTCTTGATAGCGTTTTCTTTTCTCTATCTTAACTTATTGTGAGAACATGATATGGAACACATACAACATACAAAATGCATGCTGACTGTTTATGCTATCAGTAATGCTTCCAGTCAGCTGTAGGCTATAGTAGTTAGGTTTGGGGAGAGTCAGAAGTTATATGTGAATGTTCAACTGTTCTCCAAACCCCTGCATTGTTCAGGAGGTCAACTGCATAATGATATTGGGGGGAAAGCATCACAATCTGACTAAACCTCACCTTTTGACTCCATCTTTGATTATATATCTTTAGTATTTCTTTACATACTCTCTCATCCTGTTCTTTCCTTCCCCATGTGGACACACAGTCAACAGGCAATTGCAGCAAGCCTCTGATTGAAGCTCAGAAAACATTGCTGTTGGCATGCCTAATGATTTTCATTTTTATTTCAATTAGATTCGATTATAAGATTTATGCTTCCTCTCACTAGGTTCAGCCTTTTGTTTGTCCTTTTTCCACGTGTTCACGAAACAAGGGAAATGCAACGAAACAGCCCAATAATTGAACAGCATGGCAGTACAGATAGTGGTTCTGACAAACTGAGCTACTAGTTGGTGATCGATGCCAATGCCATGCTTTGAGACGGTCACTGGTTAACGAAGTGAGGAAGTCAGATTAAGCGGGTCCAAGCTGCTGAGCAGCAGCACATGAGAGACGTCACACATGGTAGGTGACCGTCCTCTGTGGCTGAGAGAGTTCTCACATGGTGCACATGGCGCAAGAGGCAATAATCTGAAATCCCAGGAACATGTGAGCAGAAGCCTGAAAGTTCAACACATAACTGACTTGAGCCCAGGGCAGGGATCAGAGTAAGATCATCATTTTAAATAAGGACACATCCGTGCTGGCTGAACTACAATGGAGCCCAAGGCAAAAGGAAGAATCAGGAGTACAGATCCTTTCTTTATAATTTTGAAATTTTGTTCATCATGGTTTTAGGGCATTAAAATTTGTGATTGTTTAAAAATCAGTACATTAAAATATTACTCATTTTAGTTACTAAATTTTTTGGTAGCACCTTACATTTTGCATGGAGATGAGTGCCTCACTTGCCTCACCCTATCCTGGCCCCCTTAGAGTGTAGAGGGCATGAAGGAATATATTAAAAGAGATGTCTTTGAAGTTAGCTGGCTGGGATCAAATGGTACCCAGCTTCACCCTCAGCTTCCTCCTGAGTATGTTAGCTTGGGCCATTTATTTCCCTTTTATTTTTTTAAGTTTATTTATTTATTTTGAGAGAGAGAGCATGTGTGAGCAGAGGAGGGCAGAGAGAGAGAGGAGAGAGAAAGAATCTCAAGCAGGCTCCACACTGTCATTGTGGCTTGAACTCACAAACTGTGAGATCATGACCTGAGCCGAAATCAATAGTTGGGTGCTCAATCAGCTAAACCACTCAGGTGTCCCCACTTATCTCCCTTTTAAATGTTTGTTTCGGGGCGCCTGGGTGGCTCAGTTGGTTAAGCGTCCGACTTCGGCTCAGGTCATGATCTCACGGTCTGTGAGTTCAAGCCCCGTGTCGGGCTCTTTGCTCATGGCTCAGAGCCTGGAGCCTGCTTCTGATTCTGTGTCTCCCTCTCTCTCTGCCCCTTCCCTGCTCACGCTCTGTCTCTATGTCTCTCAAAAGTAAATAAATGTTAAAAAAAAGTAAAAAAAATAAATGTTTGTTTCTCCCTCAATAAAAAGGGTAATAAAGCCTAACTCATGTGTTTATTCATTCACCCACCAACAAATATTTACTGAGAACCTATTAATGCTTGAAGCACAGGGGATATAGCAGTTATCAAAACAAAACTGAAAGTCTGTGTTCTTTTTTTTTAATTTTTTTAATTTTTATTTATTTTTGAGAGAGAGAGAGGGAAAAAGACAGAACACAAGCAGTGGAGGGGCAGAGAGAGAGGGAGACACAGAATTTGAAGCAGGCTGCAGGCTATGAGCTTTCAGCACAGAGCTCAATGCAGGGCTTGAACCCACAGACTGTGAAACCATGATGAGCCAAAGTTGGATACTTAACCAACTGAACCACCCAGGGACCCCTAAAAGTCTCTGTTCTTACAACAATTTTCATTTGGGAGAGCAATGCTCAATAAAAGTAAGTACATTATGTCATGTAGAATAGTTAAGGAGAGTGCTTAGAAGGACAGTCAAGCAAGGTGGGCTGACTGAGGGTGATGGCAGCAGGGGGTAGGGAGGAAGAGGTGGCACTAGCTTGGGAAAAGGTTACGGGGAAGAATAAAGGAAGTCATCATCTCCAGTGTGCAGGACATTGCTGGACACTCCTTAATGCCTTGATAAATGGTTGTTGTTTATCTTGCATGCATAGAGAGAGAGAAGTTTGGAAAGGCAGGTTGGATCAATGGACATGGCTATGCTGCCATTTTTGAAGCAGAAACTCCAGGATTCTGGATAATTCTACCACTAGGAGCCCAGATAGAGCAATTTTGCAGTGTTAACAGCTGTCTTCATCACTTGGTTCAACTCCAGGAGCATGGCATCCTGTGGCCCTGAGGCCCAGAAAATGCAATTATCTGAAGAAAGTTTTACCCTATTCTCCCTCCATTGTGAGCACACTTGGGCTTCATCCTGTTCTTTACAGAGAGAACAGAGGAGAAAGACCATATGTGCTGAGGAAGTGAAAAGAATGAGAGGAACTGGAAAGCAGCCCCACAGTAATTGGTATTCCAAAGTGAGTGTGGTTCATTTCCCGAACAGCACCAACCATGGGCAGAAAACATCAGGGAAGGCTGTTGCCCATGGCTGGAGCTGGAGGGGCCGCCCCGTGCTCTGGACTGTACCCTTCCTTGGCTTCCTGTGGGTCGGCTGATCCAGCCTGGCCTGGCCCACATGGCCCTCCACCAGTGCTCTGGATGTGACTATGCTGGCATTCCACCAACTCATTTCATGGTGTTTGGGTTCCAGCAAAGCAGCATGTAAAGAAAGAAATGAAAGTTTCCTTTTCTTCATCTGGATGTTTTATGCCTGTTAAAAACTAAGGAAAACAAAACAAACAAAAGTAAAGAAAATAAAATATTGCCCAGGTTGGAAAGAGCAGAGCTTGGGAAAAGCCTTTAAAAATATCTCAGTTCATAAATCCTGCAGTGAGTGATTAGGGAGGAAAGAAGATTATGGCAATAAGGCTAAATCTCCTCCTGAGATTATTGTAGAATTCTGGACTATTCCGGACTTCATCCCATCTAGAACCACTTAAAGTTCCCCAAATGCATCATGGTCTCTCACTCTTTGAGTAAAGACCCCTCATAGTATTTGGACCCTCCATCAAATACATGTTTCCCATTGCTTCCCAGCCTTTTGGTTAGGATCAAGTACAAATACACTTTTACCTTTTTCCTGTGTAGCTCAGTTCTTCAGATCTCAAAGCAAGTGGCACTGTCTTCTAAAGGGACTCATGCACCCTTCCTGTGCCCCACCAAGTCCGGTGAGGTGCCCTTTCTCTTTGTTTCTCATGTACCACCTTTTTACATTCTATTTTAGATTTGTTGAATATCTACCATGTGCCAGGCATTGTTCTGTATACTAGGAAGACATCAGTGAGACAGACAAACCATCGCGGAGCTTCCATTCTATGGGACGAAGGACAGTAAACACCTAAACAATTAAAAATATGTGCAGCAGCATGAAGTCCTTTGAAGACAAATTAAGCAAGAGGGTAGTGATAACAGGAGAGTGTAGATGCTGTTGTAGATAGAATGGTCAAGAATGGAAGTTTGGGATGAGAAGTGGTCATATTCGTGATGTATTTTGAGGGTAGAGCTGAGAAGATTTGCTGGAAGATGGGCCATGGAATGTAAGAGAAGTAGAAAAGGGAAAGATGATTCCAAGCCTTAGTAGATATTCGTGATACACTGGTTCTCCCTCCTTCCACCTGTTTCTTCGAACTTGACCAACTATGGTCAGACTACAGGCAGCATGAGAGGCAGGTGTTCTGTCTTGCAGGGCTTTGTGTATCTGGTGTCCAGCATTCAGCATTGAGTGCCTGCCATGCAGTAAATGCATAATAAATATTTGAAGGAAGAATTTTAGACGAAATTAAGCATTCATAGCCCCTTGTCCTTAGTAATTCTATCTGGGAAAGACATTCTCAAGATTTCTGCTGATTTTGCTCTCCAGAAGGAACCACAACTCAATTATTCCACCGCCAGCTCGTGGTCAGAATAACAACTGATCTATAGATCGATGCAATGTATGTTATCGAATTTAATCCCCACACCAGCTCTGTGAGGTGGTCTAGGTGATGACGAAAAATTGAGAAAATTGAGATTCAAGAATCTTGAGCCAGTTGCCAAAGGTCACTGCTAATAGGTGACAGAATGGGATTCGAACTTAGGTCTTCTGACTCTAAACCCCACGCTCGTCTCTCCTATTCAGATGGCTCGGCGTTCAGTAGTCTTCAGGTGCAGGTGAACATTTTCAAACATGCCTCAGCCTAAAGGAAATGAGTTTAAATTGCTGTGTCAGAGATTTCATCTAGATATGAGAAAGAACTTGCCCAAGTAAATAAGACTATCTGATATTCACTGAAAATGTAATAGCTTCAAACTATGAGCTCAACACAGTGCAAGGAACTTGCAGGGGAGGGTCCCCAGATATATAAAACAAAATCATTACTTTCAAGAAGTTGATAACCCATGGAGTCATGCAATAAATATTGACTGAATGCCTACCGGGGAGGCCCATCTACGTGCACAAGGCAAGAATACGTTGAAGTGGGAAATGAAGTGGATGCAGACGAGAACATTCTAAGTGCTCACAGCTGCAGGCAGTCTTCCATGGAGGAATTCAGGTTCTAGAGTCAGACTTTGGGGTTCAAATTCTGGCTCTGCCGCTTACTAGCTGTGGGACTTGGGGAAAGTCATTTAACCTCTTTGAGTCTCATTTATAAAACAGGAATAATGGTAGTGACCGTGTCATATGGTCCTTTTAATGATTAAATGAGAAAACACATATGATAACCCAGCATGGAGTAACTCATCAAACAAAGACAGAGAAAGAGAACACACTTCAGGTGAGGAGTCGGATCTAAACAGAGCTCTGGGGGTGAGATCCAGATGCAAAGAGAAGAGCAGGGAGAGAACTCTGCTGGACAGACCCCTCAATCCAAGAAAAGAAGTACAAAAATGCACCCGGGGCCCCTTTGATCTCCAGGCTCCGCTCAGCTGAGGAGGAAGACCTCACCTATACTACTTCCTCCCAGAGGAAATTCAAACATGGTACTTTGAGCCCTTGGGAAAGTGCCAGAAAGTTACTTTATTTTTAGGATGCAAAATCTGCTAAGTGACTTCAGATTGTGACTACATTTCGATTCCGTTAGCTCATCAACAGTTGCTTAATGAGGCTAATTCACCCCAAACAGATCCCACCACTGCAGGCTTCTGTTGAGAACTTGGTTGTGTGTAAAATAGCGAGCCTGTGACCTCCTCCAGCAGTGGCCGGAAGGCCTAGTCCCTGGGTATCAACTTCACCAGCTTAATGCTTACAGACTTCTCATAGCTAGCGTGGGTTTGCAGTGCCCTGGATCCCGAGAACCACCAAGTGCTGAACCCCAGCTCTGTGGCCCTGAAGGAGGCTGCCACCATGGGGACCCCATGTATAGATTAACCCAAATGTTGAGGGCCAACTGTTTGCTGCCAAGAAACTCCACCCCCCACCCTCTCACCCCCGCCACAGGAGATACAACTCAGAAGATTTAAGTTGTTTGTGGGTGATGTCCTCAGTATTCCAACTACTCGCTGATATCAGAACATGAAATAAATATATATTTAAACTGGCATTTGGTGAGTTTCGAGTAAGAGACCCTAACTCCCAGTGACTTGCTAGCATGCAGTTGTTGTTCTCAATTATAAAGCTGGGCAAGTAGCCATGGCTACTGATGCCTTGTTTCTAGACATCTTTTTTAAGGGACCTCGGAGTGATACATCACAGCCTCTTTCCTGCCCCATGAGTGGACGACCATAGTTAGTACTTGATGTAAGATCCTTACTTAGCTCAGCTGCTAGAACAGTGTGGCACTGTTGTAGCATGCATTGAGTCTTACTGTATGCCAGGGACTTTATTAGACGTGCTGTCTCCTCTACATGATCGTGTCCAGCCTCTCAGCATCTAGGAGGTAGGTACTATGGCTATCTGGATTTGACAGACAGGGAGACAGGGGCTCTGCAGGAAGGGAAAGAAATGAGCTCGCACTCCCATCATCTGTCAGTGGCAAAGGCGACATTCACACCCAGATCTTCAAGCCACAGCTGGCGGATTTAACAGCGCACACCTACCTGCAAAGGAGAGGGACGCGTCAGTGGTGACTTCTGTGCTTGAAGAACCATCATCACGAAATCGGCACCTGGAGCGGGCCCCTCCTCTGAGATGCAATGAAGTCATTAGAACACGGCACTGAAAGTCAAGGGCCAGGGTCTTGGCCTCAGCTCACACTTCCTGGGCAGCCCAAAGCATATCGCTTTGCCTCCCAGGACCCCTGTTCCCTACACTGCGACACTAAAGGTTGGCTTCGAAAAATCTCTTAAACTCGCTTCTAGCTCTGGCGTCGTATCATTCTATGATGTGCCAAAGTAATGGAATCAAATGAAATATATTTAAATAAAAGGAAAAGAGCCAGATGCTAATCTTGGCAGCTGTCAGTTTTAGGAGTCTTTCAAAGAAAAAATACTTTTTTTTTTTTTTAGTGCTGAGACTTAAAAAAAGAAAAATCAACCCAACTAATTGCTTTCCTGTTTTCTTTGAATGAGTGCTAAATTACCCAGTGAAGTAGGATAAAGATTGTAATTCTGTTTTGACAGTTGAATGAGAGAGGTTCAGTGACTGACTTAGGAGCATTTAGCAGTTCACCAGCAGAGGACAAACAAGACTTGACTTGGTATCATTTGGAAGACCATTCCAGACCGGATCATGGCAGAGGTCTTACTGCAGCTTTTGCCCAGTAACCACATGCACTGCACAGAGGTGTTTTGACACTGATGCTAGTGACAGCAAAAATGATGGCAGGAAGCAATGTCGACCAGTATACACTGTGGTGGCCATGAAACCAAGCTGAGTTACAAGCTCAGCTTTGCCACTTACTGATTACACCATCTTGGGCAACTCCTGTGACTAACCCTCTCCCAAACCTGCTTCCTCATGGCAGGTTTGTTTTTTTTTTAACATTTTTATTTTATTTTTGAGAGACATAGAGACAGAGCGTGAGCAAGGGAAGGGCAGAGAGAGAGGGAGACACAGAATCCGAAGCAGGTTCCAGGCTCTGAGCCGTCAGCACAGACGGCTCGAACTCACAGACTGGGAGATCATGACCTGAGCGGAAGTCAGCCGCTTAACCGACTGAGCCACCCAGGTGTCCCCCTCATGGTGGGGTTTTAAGAAAGTGCATGATAATTGAAGGCACTTGTCCATTATGTGGTAGCTTCCTTCGCACACTCCCTTAGCCTGTCATGACTCAGTTTCCTCATCTGTAAACTGGGTGTGATAATTTCTTCACAGTTTAGGTATAAAGAGTAATACCACTGGAAGGATATGGAATGAACTGCCCTTGGTACTCTGTCTCATGCGCATCCTCCAGATATAAGACTGTCTGTCCACCTGATCAAAGGAATCAACCCCATGGAAGCCTCAGTGTATTGAGCCAGTTCAAGCAAATGCCTAAGAGACTGCCAGTTGGGGCTTGTGATCCTGTTGATGCCCTTAGGTGGCAGGACACGCTCTGTGTCCCCAGGTACTCCAACCCCAACCTCACAAGTGGGTCTTGAGAGGATAGCATCTCTCTAGGGATTTTATCCACACGAAGGGGCTATAACTATTCCCTCCCCACCACCACCAACATGAGAAAAGCAGGGCTTAGGGCTAGGGCAGAGGTAGGCAGACTTCTTCTTAAAGAACCAAATAGTAAATATTTTAGGCTTACAGGCCATACAGCCTCTACCCCAAGTACCCCCAGTCCTCCATGAAAGCAGCCACAGACAGTCCAGAAACAAGCAGGTGGTCCCGTGTTCCAATAAAACATTGTTTACAAAACCAGGCGGGTCATAGTGTGCTGACTCCCAGCCTAGGGAAAAGCGATGCATCATAACCCCTTCATCGGTGCCGTACACCGCACACATTTTCCTCTTTACTCTTCTGAGCCACCGTGTGGATAGATAGGATTCTTCCCAAGAAGTTTGGGAGTGAGGCCTAGAGCAGTGGAAAAGCTCGGCGGGGTTAATTCAGTGAGGGTCAGGATAGGCTGAGGGCTATGCCAGACGCCCCCCACATCTCAAGGGCTCAACACAGGAAAGGTTCATGCCTAACTCATACTGTGGCCCAGCATGGGTTGGTAAGGCCTCCCAGGGATGGGGTGGGGCCGTTGTGGGAGGGAGGACTGTGATTCACACTGCTGTTCAGAGACCAGTGGCTCTGAACCTTCTCGTGCCAGGAATGCCCCTGGGAGTCTGATGCAGCCGGGAACCCTTCTCTGCATAATGCCTGCCAATGAATGAAACAAAATACGTAGGATTACAAAGGAAACCAAACTTGAAGTGACTATCAAAATACTAAAATGAAGAGAACAAATTATAATAGAGTAATATGTGTGCTTCTTTATTAGTGCATTGTGAAAGATCTAGCACCCGCTCTGATAACTGCTATAATTACAAAGTAGCGATGAGCAAAAATGACATTGTGAGATATTGATTTAACAATTGCAATGCGATGCGAAGATCTCTCTGATTCCTAATGGAAAAGAAGTCACAGGTACTGTTAACACTGCAGCTGAAAAAAATGAGAGATTCAATGATTCTGTCTTTCAATGAGAGATTCACAAGAGTAAAGAGATGACGGCTTCCCTCCCGAGTTCCAGCGTCCATGAACCTCTTGGGGATTCGAGGGCCTAAGATTCAGAGCCCTAATCTGGTATCCAGGTGGGACCCCAGAATCCTCCAGTGGGTTTCCAGCCGGCAGGTGATGGAAGAGAGTGCAGATGGGTGGATGGCTTAGGGGCCAGGCTCGGAAGGGGGGCACACCACTTGACCTGCACTCCGCCACCAAGTACTAAGTCACAGGGCTTGTCAACCTACAGTACAGAGCAGGGAGGGGCTCATGGTGTGAGCCTGGGTAGCTGGAATGAGAACTGCATGGCAGTGAGCCCTTGGCTGTCGGCAAGCAGTCCATGCTCTTTCCACTGCCTCAGTAATCTGGGGTACACCTGTAGTCCAGCGTTTCTCTCCCTCAGCACTGTTGACATTTGGAGCAGGATCCCTCCTTGTGGGGGCCTGTCTCGTGCATTGGATCTTTAGCAGAATCCCCGGCCTCTGTCCACTAATGCACCTCCTAGAGGTGACAGCCAGGAATGTCTCCAAGCACTGCCAAATGTCCTCTGGCTGAAGGAACCAGGTTGTGAACAACTGTTTTAATCCCTTTACCTAGTCTTTGGTGTTGGGTATCTGAACTGGTGTCTCAAATGTTCAGAACAACTGAGAAAGACCCCAGGGGTTATATCTACCAGATACACAAGACCCCAGAAGTTATATCTACACTACACGATCTTCTTAGACTTGAAAGTCTTGAAAGACTAAGACACAGAAGCCTCAATACACCTTTTCCCAGTCTCCTACCCCTGTACGCATGTGGCTGGAAGTTTAAGGAGGAATGCACCCACAGACATGTGAGGAATCTGGGCCAGCTTCACACTGAAGTAAAGTTAGTTCGGTACCTGGACTCTGCACCTCATTGGCAACAATGACTTTCACTTGCCAAAGCAGATAGGAAACTCAGCCATAAAGGTGGTTAAATTTATTATGAACAGAGAACTGTAATTTGTTTCTACTAATGACCACATCAACTGCATATTGACTCAGAGACAGAACATCAGTTCTCTTGGCCACACAATGTTGATTAAATTGCTTAGTCTGGACCATACTGAAGGTCAGTTCTACAGAACAGGGGCCCCACAGGAACCCAGTTTCACCAAATACTAATAACTGTTCAGAGACTGGGGGGAGTATCTTTTGTGGTTATGTAAGTTTACGCAACCGTAGTTTAAACAAAATTCAGCAGGTTTCCTTACTGCAGGACTTATCAGGGCCTTTCATGTGCTAGGCACTTTTAATTTTCTAAGCAGGGGACATAGCATGCAGTTATTTCCCACTCGGCCCTCTTTTCTCGAGTATTTCCAGGGGTTAATATGCTTCCAAAAACACTTTTTAAAATGTTTCCTTGGGCCTCAGTTTCTTTACCCTCACATTGGGACAGTACCGTCTGCCTCTTTGACCTTACAGAGTGACCGAGAGAAGGATTGAGAAAATGCTTGACAAAGTGCTTTGTAAACTCTGAACAGTTATAAAAGTTTAAGAGGTCATTATTAATGCATACTTATTAATAATTTACTACTAATAAAATCTTCCCTGCCTCACTTGGATGTTGCATTGATGAATGTGATAATTGAAGTAACAGAGGCCGCGAGAGGTGAAGGTCTCGCCCAAGGTCGCAAGGCTAGAAATGGAGTTACGGTGCCGATTAATTAAGATGACGAATACAGAAGCGCTCTGAGCTCGGGAAGGCACTCTCTGCAATGGCAGCTGGGTTTGTAGTTGAGAGGGTTATGGTTTGGGATGTGATGAGGAAGCCAGGCAGTGGGGAGTCACACAGAGGTGTGGAAATGATGAGGAAAGGGTGCTAGAATGAGTGGGAGCTAGGCTTGAGGTCTTCTGCAAGTTGCTTGGCCTTCTCTAGCCTTTGATCTCCAACCTGCAGGTTTTATAAAACACCTGACGTCCAGAGTGGGTAGAAGAATTAGAATATTCCATGAGCTACCACAGAGGGTGTAGCAGGGGAGGCCTTTGGGAGGAGAAAGCTTTCCCTCTCACCGTGCAATCACACACAGTGTTATAGAGAGTCCCCTAAGGCAGGCCCTGTGCAGAGGGCAGGAGAAGCAGGGAGAAGGTTGCCAGACCTCCAAGTGAAGTGTGCAAATGGCCATGCAAAGCAGCTTTGACCTTACGGGTACAGAGCTGCTGGGTTCTGACAAAGTCCTGGTGATCTACAAGGGCCCCACGCAGGAACTGGAATGTGTGAAGACCCCCTCTCGCTTCACATGTTAGAGTAGGCCTGACCTCTCACACACCTCTGCGTTGGGAAGTCGTCGGGCTCTGGGACTGGCTAGCATCTTCCATTTAAGAATCCCCACTGCGAGTGTGTGCACTGAAGCTGATGTAATAACACACATCTCAGCACCGATGCAGTCATTTATGCTGTCCAAGTATTTTACAACTGTTAATTGCCTGGGCTAGTAAGGGGCCAGATACCATCGTTGGAGGAAGCCCCCTCCTTCAGAGATTCCTCTCCCAGTGCTGTGATTGTTCAGGATATTTATGACTCTCTCTTTAATCGTTTTCTACCTGCCCTGTGCTTTTCTATTAGCTGCTTTGGTCTAAGTGAAATTTTCATGCCAATTGAAAAATTTTTAGAAGTAAATAAATTTTGTGTGTCTTTACTTCCAAACCATCCCTTGAAGCAAATTTAAGACACAGGTCGTCTTGTTCTCTTAAGTGATCATGGTGAGCCACTTAGGAGACGGCTAAGCACGGTCCCCCCGCATCCCGGTGGCTCTCAAGCCAAGGGCCAGAAATCAGCCGGGAGCAGGCAAGGACCCAGGTCGGTGTAGAGGGAATCAGGAAGGGATATCCCAGTACTGAAGACAGGCCTCCTTAGGCAAAAGAAACCCAAAACTTTGTACTCTTCATACAAGAGGACAGAGGAAAAACTCAGATATTTAATTCCCTTTATAAAACACCTGACGTCCATATTGGGTAGTGGGTAGTGGTTGCCTTCCTGTCAACTCTTATCACCTGAGTAGTTCTTGAATCCGCCCACTGGTCTGCCCTGTTCTTGGGGCCTCAGTGCGAGGTCTCAACACTTACGGATTAGCAGAAAGGCAGGATGCTGGTTTACCAACGAGCTGGAGGAAGGAGAGCAGAAGAAGCTCTGATTTGCAATGTTTGCCAATTTCCCTGGTTTAAATACTATCAATGTGACATCATTAAACATGGAGTTTGGGAAGGGAGGCACAGTAGCACATGATTCTATACTGTTTCCACCCTGCAGATAAAACAGATATGCATAGTCTCCAGAGGAGAGAGGAGAGTGAAACATAATGAAAGAATAAAGAAGGAATGAGTGTTGAGGATGCATTGCTAGGATCTCAATGTAATTAAACTGATTGAATTGAAAGTTTATATCAATGAATTATTAATAGTGATGTGTTTAGCCACCGGCTTACTTGCAAAATTCCTAGAAATGTAACAGTGCATTGTTGACTGTTACAACCTTTGGGTGGTATCCTTGCCTTCCAGCCAAGACCACCAGGAACACGTCTGCCCTTGAGCAAATCTGTTGGCCCTTCTGGGAAGAGAGAATGCTTGGGGTGGGGTGTCATGAAGCATCTCAGTAAGAGGTGCCAGGAGGGACTTGCAGGAGCAACATTTGTGTTCCATACTTTGGAGGAGGGTTTGAGGAAGCAGCGCTTGGCTCTGGACTGTTGTCCAGGAAACAGGAGTAATTCTAAGCTGAGATATTTCAGTAAATCTTACCAATAGAGCTGGAGGAAGGAGGCACCATTAGAACTATAAAGGGTACCGAAGCCACGGCCACTCGTACTAGCCACGAAAGGGAGGCGTCCGGTCATTTTTGTCGTTTGGATGGTGTGCCTTTTGTCTGTGTTCAGACACCATTGTGGAATGAGCTTGTTTTTGACTGCAGCCATCACAGTCATAGAGAGGCCTTGTCTGCTGTGGTCTGGGAAAGGGTTTATGTTCGTCAGGAGAATACCGAGACCTGGCTGGTAGTTCCAGGCCATCCCCTGGGGGGCAGGCGTCCTCACCCTAAGGCTTGTGACACCCAAATATGTCTTTCCGTACAGCCAGACTTCCTAAAACATAGATCCGATCCTGGCGCATCCCACTTGCAACCCTCCAGTTAAACTCTCTTGTTCTCCAAATAAATGGAAACTTCCAGGTCAGGTCATGCTGGAGCCTGGCCCCTGCCTCATTTCAAGCCTCACCTTCAGGCACACCCTGCTTTACACTTGCCAGCTTCTCCTGCGCCATTCTTCTCCACCAAGTATTGCCCGTGCTGTCCCCATGAGTGCCTTTCCTCCCTTCTCTCAGCCCTCCTACTCCTACTCTGACTCTGGAAAGAACCTACTCACATCCTTTAAGGCCCATCTCAACTGCCACCACCTGCAGGAAGCCTTCCCTGACATCTGTCCTACTTCTGTCCAGGCTAGTAACTGCCAGGGTCTTTTTTCCAGCGAATCTAGGGGTCCACGAAGGATGGACGGTCAGGCGAAAGGAAGTGAGAGAGCCATGAGAGATGTAGTCTGATGACCAAGCAGGCAGCTCTGGCAATTCTGGCATCTCCGCCATTCCGGTGTCTCCTCAATTCTGGCGTCTCTGCCCTGCTGGTCTCAGTGTCTTTATTTTTAAAGGTAGTGAGTGACATTACATCAATGAGTGACATTCCATAGTTTGATCTCTTTAACAATAATGGTTTTACCAGCAAGGCTGCAACTTCCTCAATCCTGTATGTTGGTTTCAGGTTAATTAACATATAAATTTAGGGTGGGGGGAGAGAACAGGGTGTTTCCTTAACGCCTTAATGTTAATTATCTGTAAACAGGAGAAATCAGGGAGTTGTTTTGAGGGCTCTACTTCCAACTACAATGGGGAAGGTGCAACCCATCCCCAAGATGCAACTTTAAGGTTACTTCTCAACCTGTGAGCCCAAGACGGCTCCCAACAAGTAACCCTGTTTGGTGCTCCTCTACAACCAGTTAGCGCACTCAGCAAATATTTAGTGAATGTTTTCTTTTCCAGGCTCTGCTTCAGGCTCTAAGAATTAAGCTAGGAAGGAGACACACATGGTCCCTATTCTCTTGGATTTTATATTCTATGGAAAGACATAAAAATGATTTTGTTAAGGTCTGCAAAACAAGAAACATAACCAAGACTGATAAATGTTCTGTATTTATGATTAGATCCTATGGAAAATAAGTGGATGGCTATTTCAGATTGGGCCTTTCTGCAGAGGTGACAAGCTGAGACTGAAATCTGAATGACAAGATTGCCTGTCCCATAGTCTAGCCTCATTATCTAATTATAGACCCATTTTTCTTACAAGACTATCAGATCATGGGATTCTTGTCACCTCCCTGATTTTCTGAGCTGCTGGAATATGTTTCCTTCATCTCCATGTATGCGAATCCTACCCCCTGAGCCCCAGCGAGGTCATCCCTGGTCCCTGAAGCCTTTACCATCTACTCAGTGTCCATCCTGCAGCCTCCATACCTACGTCACTCGATGATCTGCAGGACCAGGATATCACAGAGGAGCAACTGAAATCCCGGCTCTAGCATTGTCTTTCTGTGGGACATTGGACAAGTCACTTAACTTGTCTGAATGGTTTTCACATCTGTCCAGTGGTGAGCTCCCTTGAGATAAAGGGCTGTACTCTCTTCTTTAGGTAGAATTTGCATACAACTATATGCAACCATAAGGACTGTATCTTAGGACTGTGACTCCACCGTGGAACACAGCACCTGGCTCACAGTAAGTGGTTAGAAATGCTTGTGGATTAAATGAATGAGCATGATCATAGCCACCTTCATCAAGGAATATTTTCAAGATAACTTATTTTAAGTGTCCAAAAGGAAGTAGGTCAAAATAAACTTAGTTTTCTTTATTCCATTAGCCTCTGTTTGTCCCCTGTTGCTTTTGTTGCTTTTATTTGCACTGTTACATTTTTATTTTATCCCACATAGTGTTGTGAGAAGCCTCAGACACAAAGTTAGGGCTTAATAAGCCTCAATTTAGTAGTTTAAAGATATAATGTTATTACTATAAACCTGCCTCTTAGAACTGCTTTTGCTGCATACCAAAGATTTTCATTAGTCTTTATTTTTTTTTCATTTTCTCTTTGCTTTCTTCATTGACTCATTGGTTGCTCAGTAGTGTGTTGATTAGCCTCCACGTGTTTGTGTTTTTCCTGGGTTGTTTTTTTTTTTCTTGCAATTGATTTCCACTTTCATATGGTTGCGATCCAAAAAGATGTTTGATATGATTTCAGTCTTCTTAAATGTATTAAGGTTTATTTTGTGACCCAACATGGGATCTGTCCTGAAGAATGTAAATTAATGCAACCATTGTGGGAAACAGTTTGGAGGTTCCTCAAAAAATTAAAAATAGAAATTCCATACACACACATGCACACACATGTGCACGCGCACACACACACATATACAATAAATATTACACAGCCATGAAAAAGAATGAGACCGTACCATTTACAACCTACAGGGTATTATGCTAAATGAAACAAGTCAGACAGAGGAAGATAAATACCATGTGATTTCACTTATATATGAATCTAAAAAATAACAGAATCAGAGTCATAAATACAGAAAACAAACTGGTGTTTGCCACAGGGGCTGCGGTTGGAGGGGTGAGCAGAATAAGTGAAGGGGACTAAGAGCTACAAACTTCCAATCATAAAATAAATAAATCATGGGATGAAAAGTACCACAGGGGTAATTGGGTCAATAATATTATAATAATATAGTATGGTGACAGGTGCTAATTTTACTTATGGTGAGCATAGCTCGTGTGTAGAATAATCAAATCACTATGCTATACCCCTGAAACTAACTCCAGTAGCTCCATTGGTATAGGTTGAGAAGTCAGAAAAAGATTTCAGAAGTTAATTGAGAAATAACAAGCAAGTTGAGTAAATTGCCTAATCTAAGCCCATTAGATAAGCATTTACTGCAATACAAAATCTTGATGACTGTAATTAACACATTTATAAACTCTCCCGGAAAGTTAAAACATTCTCTCTGTTGGATGAAAGCTTGAAAGACTCTGTATTTTCAAGTGGAGCTGTGGCTGGGCAGGCACATTCCCTGGGCTGTGGGGTTGGCCAGCAAATTCGCTGAGCAAGTCCTCTAATACTGCTTAGCTGGCCTTCCCTCTCAGAGCTGTTGTAAAGAGCAGAAGATGACAATTAGAAACTTTTTTTTTGTCTTTCATCAAATCTATTGAACTGTAACTTGCATTCAGAAACATCACAGATCCTAGGAGGACAACTTGGGGAATTACACATGTTTACACCTGTGTTGTCTCCAGTCAGATCAAGACCAGAACATTTCAGCACCCTGGACATCTCCCCAGAACATTTCAGCACCCTGGACATCTCCCCAGTGACCTCCTCCCAGCCAGCAGCCCACCCAGTGTAACTCTTGTCAGGACCTCTATCACTAGTTTGCCTATTCTTGATCTTCATATAAGTGAAATTGTATGATATGGACTCTTTCTTTGGTACAACTTCTTTTGCACATTACTATATCTCTTAATATTTTCCCACCTGTTTTGTGACTGAGTAACTCATTCTTTCTCATTGATGTGCCCATGCGTAGTCTACCATTGACGGACATTTTTGTTATTTATACTTTTTGGCTATTATGATTAAAGGCGGTATGGACCTTTTTTATATGTTTTCTGGTGGAAAACAGATATAAGCCTTTAGGTTTCTTGCAAATAGTAGTGAGAGCTATGAACCAAGAGCTGGGTTCTTTTTGGAGCGCTGCCATTTCCTAGTTGTATGATTTTATACAAATCATTTTACGTCTCTGCCTCTAACTTCCCTCAGTATAAAATGTCTGAGGACGTTTCATTCTGAGAGCTTATGGCTTTCTGACTAAATACCTGTGTAATGTGAAGGAAAGTCATTTCATTTCCTGGAGCCTCGATTTCCTTATTTGTGAAATGAAGTGGTCGAACCAAATGCTCCCCAAGGTCCCTTCCAGCTGTAAATGCCATGTTTTAAAAGCATCCAACATAGTATGCATCCCAGAGACAATTGTTATTTTCCTTAGGGGAATGCCGAATGTCCCAGATGTGGTAGTTCTTCTCAGTGCCTGGCAAAGGTACTTACAGGCAGAAGACACAGGTTCGAGTCTCAGCTGATAGCTTAGACATGTACCTCAGTCTGCTTTGGTTTCCTTACGTGCAAATGCAAAATGGGGTAATGAGGTTTGATTCACCCACTTCAAGCCTGCTGTATGATACCCTGACCCTCCACTTCCTCCAGCAAGACCATAACCCCATGCAAGGAAACTCTTACCATCCTGTCAAAACAGGTACCACCCACCAACATCCAACACAGTGTCTACTTAGCAGTAGGTTCTCAGCAACTATTTCTTGAATGAATGGAAGTGCTTTTTAAAAACTATACATTGTTGCAGGAATGTTAGTTTTCATTATCATTGTGTGTTATATTCCATGTGCTGATGGAATCCAATCTCAAGGTAGATTCATTTATGCAACATGAAATTATACATTGTCTGTCTTGTGCATTAAATCATGCTACTTGCTGAGGGAATTCAAAACATGAGGCATGGTCACAGCCCTTGAAGAGATGCATCATTCAATTCAACAAACATTTATTTCCTGAGCACCTGTTACTACACCAGGCACGGTGCCAAGTGCTAGGAATAGACAGATAAATAACACATAATTCTTTTCTCTTTCTCATTTTTGTTTGTTGTATTTTCCATTAATTTATTGATTTGGTGAGATTTTTCCCCCATGAGGTCCACCAAAGTCGTTCATAGCCTATCAGGGAGAGAGACAAGTAAACAGGTTATTAACATTCCCTTATAATTGGTTTTTAATGGAAGTGTGACTGGAGCTCTGTGGGAGAAAAGCAGGGACACCGAGAAAGCCTCCCGAGGCCACATTTAACCAAGCTCTCCAGGAGAGCAGAAGCTGGCCACATGGGGGTGGCTCCCTGACTGCGTCTCTGCTTCTCCCTTTTGCCCCTCTCTCATCTAGTCTCTACAAAGCTGTCTGTACAAAGGAACCTGGTTTCAAGGAAAATCATGGGGCACCTGGGTGGCTCAGTCAGTTAAGTGTCCAACTCTCAATTTCAGCTCAGATTGTGATCTCATGGTTTGTGAGTTCGAGCCCCACATCCGGCTCTGCACTAATAGTGCAGAATCTGCTTGGGATTCTCTCTCTTCCTGTCTCTCTCTACCCCTCCCCCACTCATGCTTGCTCACTCTCTCTCTCTCTCTCTCTCTCTCTCTCAAAAATAAATAAAGTTAAAAAAATAAAGGAAAATCACGGCATGTCCCACTCCTACATAAAATCTTCAGTGATCTCCCATTGCTCTCAAAGGAAGCCCCAACTCCTTGCCATGCCTCAGAGCCTTGCGTGTTCTGTATCCTGCCTCCTGCTCTGCTCTCAGTTTGCTCACTGTGTGCAGTGGCTTCTGTTCTGCTCCTGGGCCACACCAAGTTCTTTCTGTCCTCTGACCCTTTGCCCTTCTCCATGTGCCCTGTATGGCTGATTTATTCTCATCTTACAACTCTAGCTCAGCCACTCCCCTTCCTCCTCATCACTTATGTTGGCCTTCCTCGATCCAGGCTGCACATCAAAAGTACCTGGCAAATGAAACATGTAGAAGAGGCAAGTCTGCAGAAAGTAGATCAGGAGTTGCCTGGAGCTGGGGACAGGAACGGGCAGTTACCACGAATGGGCAGGAAGGATCTTTTGGAGTGGTGGAAATGTTCCAAAACTGATCTGTGGAGGTGGTTGTACAACTAGAGTTCACCAAAAGCATCAAATTGTGAACTTATGATGGGTGAATTTATAGTATGTAAATTATACTTCAATAAAACTTTTTAATAAAGTTTTTAAATAAAAGGGGTTTTTTTTTAATTTGACTATAGTTGATATACAATGTTACATTAGTTTCAGGTGTGCGACATAGTGATTGGACAAGTTTATACTTTCTGATAGAGTTTTCAGTAAACTTTTTAAAAATTACTTGAGGATTTTGTAAAGAATATTGTACTTGGGGGACCTGGGTGGCTCAGGCAGTTACGCATCCAACTTTGGCTCAGATCATGATCTCACAGTTTGTTAGTTTGAGCCCCATGTCAGACTCTGTGCTGACAGTTCAGAGCCTGGATACTGTGTCTCGCTCTCTCTCTGCTCCTTCCCCACTCATGCTCCATCTCTCTCTCTCTCTCTCTCTCTCTCTCTCAAAAGTAGAGAAAGTACTTTCCTACAGTAACAAAAAAAGTAAACAAATTTTAAAAAAAATTTTTTTAAAGAATACTGGTCCTTGGACCCCACTCCCAGAAATTCTGATGTAACTGAACTGGGGATGGGGCCAAAGCATCCATAAATATTTAAAGCTCAAATGTAATTCAGCTGGAACTGGGAATCACTGCTCCATCTTATCACCGTTTGTTGCCTCCATAGCATGGTAATTATCTTATTTACTCAGTCGTTTACTTGGTTATTGCCCTGATCACACATAATGAAAGCTCCCTATGGGAGGCACATTTACTGGATCACCTATGAATGTCCAGCAAGTAGCACACGGTTACTGTGTAATACATGTTTATTAAGTAAATGGCCAGGAAAGTGGAAGATAGAGGGAAAGCCCTTACGAAAGCACAGAAACATGAAAGAACACGGTGTGTTAACACAGCATGTTTGCTGAAGAGCTGCCCAGAATGGCGACTGTGTGGCTGGAACCATGCATCTGTGAAAATCATTTATCAGGGCTGAAAGGGATAGTCAGGTAACCATGCAGAGCAAGGGAGAAAGACCCGAATACAAGAATTAGGGGTATTCAGTACAGGAGCCCAGAAATATGGAATCGATAATTCAGGGAAAGTACTGTCCCTCCCCTTCCTAACTGTGCACCCTCAGAGTGGAAAAGTTTGCCACTAAGGAATTCAAGACCTTGTGTCACAGTCTCAAAGAGACATCTCTACTCCCGTGTTCACTGACTACAGCGTTACTCACAATAGCCAAGGGGTGGAAACAAGCTAAGCACCATTGACAGATGAATCGATAAAGAAAATGTAGAATATATGTGTGTGTGTGTGTGTCTGTGTGTGTGTGTCTGTGTGTGTGTGTGTGTATACAATCAAATATTACTCAGCCATAAGAAAGAAGGAATTCCTGCCCTTTGCAACAACATATATGAGCCCTGAGGGCATTAGCTAAGTGAAATAAGTCAGAGAAAGACCAAAACTGTATGATCTCACTTTATATGTGGACTCTAAAACACACAAACAAACAAAAACAGTAAAAAATAAAATCATAGAAACAGAGAACAGATCGGTAATTGTGAGGGCCAGAGGCGAGGGGTTGGGAAATAGGTGAAGGTTCTCAAAGGGCACAAGCTTCCAGTTATAAGAAGAAAAAGTCCTGAGGGCGCCTGGGTGGCTCAGTCAGTTGAGCATCCGACTTGGGCTCAGGTCATGATCTCATGGTTCATGAGTTCGAGCCCCGCATCAGGCTCTGTGCTGACAGCTCAGAGCCTGGAGCCTACTTCTGATTCTGTGTATCCCTCTGTCTCTGACCCTCCCCTGCTTGTGCTCTGTATCTCTCTCTCTAAAAAATAAATACTAAAAACAAAGTTTAAAAAAAAGAAAAAGATAAATTCCTGGGAACATAATATATAGCCCAGTGACTCTAGTTCACAGTATCGTGCTGTGTATTTGAAAGCAGTGAAGAGAGAAGAACTTAAGAGTTTTCAGCACATAAACATAATTTGTTACTAGGATAGGTGTTGGGTATGTTAACTAACCTGACTGTGGTGATCATTTTGCAATATTTACATGTATGAAATCAGTACTTTTACACCTTCAACTTACACAACGTTATAGGTCAATTCTATCTCGAAGCTGGGGGGGGGCAACAAAAGACATTAATGGCAAAAAGAGTGCTCCCACCCACAAACCTATGCAGGCCTTATCGATGTTTTTAGAACATTGATAGAACAACAGACAGATTGCTAAATAATAAAATATAAAATATAAATGATGCTGCATACATATTTAATTAGTCAAAATGGGCTAAGAAGTTTTCAGGCTCTCCTCCCATTTTCAATTAGATGTGTGTAACTTCATTTTGCACTGTTGCAGATCATTTTATCCTGGGAAAGCAATTTTTTTTCCCTTGGAGCTCTATCCAAGTTGGAAGAATGAAAATGGGAACTAGGGCCACGTCCGAGTGAAGACTGGAGGTGAGGGTAGAAACAGAGGCTTGTTTCAATAAGGAGAAACCAGATGTCCAACCTGAGGTCGAAAGTTGACCATGAATGGGCTGTGGGGGACAGGTTTCAAAGGAGAGGACCCTGTGGACAGAAATGAGAGTCTGGGGCTGGGGAGAACATGGGGGTAAGCCAGATGGAAGATAGAACTTGCCCAGGGCTCAGCAAGACAACAGATGCCTTACTCTCCTGCAAATGTGATTCCCACTGAACACTCCTTATTCCAATGCTTTCAATGGTTCTTTGCTTGAGTTCAGGCCACTTGGGCTGAAAATTCAGAAGGAGGAGTGCAAGAAGGATGCTAACGACAAATTGATCTATTGAACAGAGTTAAATGAATACAGTTTTGCAGGATGTCTGTGACCAATAGTGATTTTAACTTTTGGTATAGTTGACAGTCAAGCAGTCATGTGTACGAAGATCTATATGGCACAACCGTGGGTCAGTTTCAGCAACTCCCAGTTTGTGACGTCATAGAAGACTATCTTTCGATTTTCTGTGCCTGGAGAGTTTTCATGAAGATGATCACAAGGTTATGTAAGATCATAAATATATAAGCTAAGAAGAGGTTTCCAGTATACCCCTCTGTTACTAAACATAGTTATCTGATTTCTCAAAAGGGGACACACACTTATCCTAGGTCTCTTAATGGAATTGCAATGCAGATTTTGACTGTCATGAACTAAGAATCTGCAACTTAAACCCACTCTAGGCCAAGTAAAAGGCCAAGAAGAAGTCAATGAAAGCTGCAAAGATTTTGATTATTCCTGAAAAGTTTTTCACAAATGATAACAAATATAACAGTCATCAATAGAAGATTGACTTTGCCTAAATAAAGCCTATTTGCTCCTCAAGAAAAATATTAGTTTCAGTCTGTATGTAGTCGCTTAAAAAAAAAGCTGACCAAGTTTTGTGTTTTCTATATCCAAGTTTTATGGATATGTGATACCTCACCAATTTTTTGAAGGGAGTAAAAACATGCTTTTTTTGAAGATGGGTAACTTATATGCCAAATCTATTCAGGTGTGATTATGCCATGGTCTTTATGAGGGTAAACAGGTTGGCAAGGGTCAAGTCTGCTAGTCAGAAAGGGCTTGAACTCTTCTGAGGCCAGAGAGTCTTTACCTGTTAATTGGATTGTGCAAACACTTTGTCTACTAATTAGATTGTGAATTACCAAGCAAGCCACATACTCACACGTAATGCTGGGACATTACCTCTCAGAGCCAAGACTAAGAATGCAGCTGGGAATGCAGTCTGTGACTCTACCCAAGCCACCTCCCAGAGCAAGGTGGCCAGTGTCTTTGACCAACTTCATTTTCCCCACCTCCTGCCAACTTTACATTCCTCCATATTTTGAAACATGTGAAAGAAACCGGTCTATTGTCCAAGTACCTCAAGCATTTTCAATTTTAATGCTTCTGTCTTCTCATGACCTCTATTACTGTTCCCAGAAAGGACCTTACCTGACCCAAATCAAGAAATGAACCAGCAATTCTGGTCAATTCCAAAACTTCAGTTCAGAATTTATGAAGGGGACAAGAAAGGAACATTGGAAGTAGAAGTGTGGGCACTGATAGGTCACAAATTAAGAATGATTGGCAGACGCTATCATCTATGAGTTTAGGCTCTTTTTCTCTTTTTTCCTCCAGATCCATTTCTAGAAATTTTTATTTTCAAATGAGCTCGGCATTAGGGGAGATAAGTCCAGAAAACATAGGATCATTTTTAAAAATCACCATAGATAACACTAATTTAGCATTTAGCATGTGCCAGGCAACATTCTAAAATTTTTATAAGAGCTAACTCATTTATTCCTCATGAAAACTCTATAAGATAGGTACTAATATAAAGAAACTGGGGCACAGAGAGGTTTAGTAACTTGGTTAAGATTACAGAGCCCACCATATGATTCATATACAATACAGTGTAGAAAGTCTTTTTTATTATCACTGTTTCTCTGACTTTTTATTCACTGACAAGAGGGAAGATGCTAAATTCCTTACAGTTCAGTAACTTATAACTCCATTTGTGGCAAGAGTTGAAACCATGGAAAAGCCAGTTTAATTAGTTCACTGGTAATTATTGTCTGGCTAAATTATACTTTAAAATTTAATATACCAGTTCCCACTTAATTAGCAAACCGAGTTGTAGAGAGTAGCCTTATGCTCCTAAGTTGACTAAAACTGGCCCTTAAAAATAGGTGTTGTATAGATTTCTACTTTTCCTAAAATATGGTGTTTCGTTGCTTATTCCTCCATGCTATCCTTTTGCCCAAACACAACATACATACGTACATGGGAAAAAGGTAGAAATAAACCAAAACTTTTTCATGATTTTAAAATCTCCGGATGTTTTTCATTGTTAGATTAGATCGTTAAAGCTAGGAAAGAGGTGCAGAAATCAGGATTTGAGGAGAAGAGTAAAGAGGAAATGAGGTCTCTAGCTGAGGCAGAGAATACAGGAATGTGAGGAGGGCAGAAGCAGCATAGAAAGTTGCCCACTTCCGGCTGCCATTTTGAAATAGTAAAGGCTCAGGAAGGGGAAACCAAATCCAAGGAGGATGGAGGGCAGGGCTGTTGCTTCAGGAAACCTTAGGCAGACTTCCTCATCCTCATCAGCCTCTCAGAACCCAACCCTCACACCCACCCCATCCTGTACAGCCTTCTAGCTAGACTTTCTCAGTTGCCTACCAATTAGAGATATGAGGACTGTCCATTTTCTGGCAGGGTTTCAAGTGATGTCAGGGTCAGTAAGGGAAAAACTGGCTTATACTGCAATGGGCTGATTCTCCATTTAAACCAGAAGTAATATGTTAATCATTTAGCCAGAAGGGTATCTGGGCATCACTGGCAGGGTCCTGAGATGTTAGGATGTGAATCTTGCGGTCTGATACTCTGCATTTAATGCCAATGAGATGGATGTTTTATTATTATTGGTAAAAAGATAGGCACTGAAATATGGGCAGATTCAGCAGAACTTGGAAGCAGTTACAACTCAGTTACTTAAAAGCAGACACAGGTTGCAGAACTATGTGTAGGCTGTTAGGTATCATGTCCTTAAAGGCATGGAACGGAGTTGGCTGGGTCCTTCCTCTCAATGTCATCTGATGCACATTAGCTAGAGGTGACAACACTTTATGGATGCCCCTAGCCATTTGCACCCCCTCTTACTTTAGACTTAATCTTCAGATGACCTTTGGCTCAAAGGCAGGAAGCGCTCCTGGTTTTTCAGATTTCATGCACATGTTCTCCCACCGAACAGTGCCTACAGGTCGAATGGCAATGGAGTAAGAAGGAAGAATTTTCCCTTGTGGAAGACATCTTCCTTCTACAATACTGGGGGATCGACTGCGCTAGGCATTTACAAGGACCACATGAGTTAAAAAATGCAAAACCCTTTTAAACAGTGCCTGGCACCAAGTGTGCAAGGCACAGGGGTCACAATTGTTATTATTACTGCCATTTGCAAATGAGAACCCAGAGCCACTGGTGACAAAAAGCAGAACAGAAATGGAAACCTGGTGTGCCTGGTTCCACATCTTTCCCTCGTAGAATGCTGCCTCCCAGAAGGAAACTAAAAAGAAGCATCATAACAGACTGACCCCACCACATCCCCAACAGCCGCTTAAAGAACAAACAGGTGTGATCAATTATAGTGCGCTTTTTCTAGTGGATGTTCTGAAGCAGTCTCTACATCCCCCTCAACATGGCATGCCAAGCAGCCACTTGCCATTATTTGGAATCCAGAGGGAAAACAAAGCTATTTGTCTTCTCTGAGTTGTGCTAGCCCACCGTCAGGCATCCAGAGCCTGTGAGCCAAACCCTGCAATCCTTCCCCTTCTAAAACTTCATTGACTATGATCTATTGGGATTGTTCTCTGAGCAGTGTCTCTGATGGGGCTGAACTTGAGATGTCAGGACAACAGCCTCCCACGCTTTTAGAACACACACCATTTTGAAGGTCACACACCTCAGACACCGTGATCAAAGACACTGTGGGGTCACCAGGTCAGCTACTTTCCATAAAATGCTGCTAGAATGCTTTCTTTTGTCACTGGAATTTTCATGACTTTATACTCTGAACCCGGAATCATTCAGAACAAAAGACCAGCCCAGAACTATCATCATGTAGCCATGGCATCCATGCCACTTCTCCTTGATCTCTTTCTAGATTTTGTTTCTGAGAAAGATTGCTTCTGAGCACTATTTTTTCTGAATTGCCTTTCCCCACAAGAACATTCCATAGCTCAGACAAGATTCGTATATATGGAAGAGAGGACTAAAGAGGGTTGGGGTTTTTTTTTCCCTCTAGCTTGAAAATTAGAAAGCTAATAAAGTCCATGAGAGCCTGCTACAATGAAGCTATTCTATCTGTCCTAAATAAGACTGGTCAATTGCAAGAGGGAGAGAATACTGGGGGACAGATATACTGACAACCAAAAGATGGATGGGCAGGGTTTTTATTCATCCCATTGTAAGTCAGTCAACAGCTCTGACTTCTCATCACCCAAACAAAAGTGAACGCGTGTGGTTTTTCATTCCTCCTCAGTGGAAGCTGCCATGGTCTGACATCTTTCACCATAACAAAGCGCTCTCTTTGTTTTTCCTAGTCACAACCCATCATGGGGAAGAGAAAAGATGCGTGAAGGGCTTCAGAGGTAGAAATGACCTCCAGTCCCCAAGGGAAGGAAGGTAGGCTCCTTCCATGCCCAGGCCTTCTTCCCTACAAAGAGATACTCAGGCAGGCCAGGGACTCCGAGACAGGGCTGAGTGAGGATGACAGGGCAGGTTGGCCCCAGGAGGGTAGGCATTTCACCTGGACACACCTGCCGAATTTGATGGAGAGTGGGAGTCAAGAATGGATACCCAGAAAACCATTAATCTAGGAAAGGTGTGCAAGCCTCCAATTTGAATCTGAAGACAGAAACATCTGTCTTTCTGTTGAATAGATTTAATTTCAGATGCTACTAACTTCTTCAATGTATGCCATATTTCACTGGTTCTAAGACACACATTTTTCCACATTTTAACATCTCTAAAATTAGAATATATCTTATAATCGATGATCTGTCACAGTTTACTCAGCAGTGTTGTTTTCTCTCTTGGTGGTACATAAAATAACGGTGCATCTTACAATCTACGGCATCATTGATTTCATAATAAGTACGGTTAACACAGCCAAGCACTGAGCCAGGTACCTTTATAGAAGTTATTTCATTCAGTTCTTTTTTTGATAAAAGCTTTATTGAGATACCATCTAATTTGCCCACATAAAGTGTACAGTTCACTGTTTTTTATACATTGACAGAGTTGTGCAACTATCACACAATTGTAGAACATTTTTGTCACCCTGTAAGAAACCCTATACCCATAGAAACTATCTCCTCCAATTCACCCAGCCCATCATGCCCTAGGCAACCAACCACCAATGTGCTTTCTAGCCCTGTATATTTGCCTATTCTGGACATTTCCTATAAATAGAATCATAGCATATGTGGCCCTTACTGTCTGGCTTCTTTTGTTTAGCAGAATGTTTTCAAGATTCATCCCTGTTTGTAGCATGTGTCAATTCTTTATTCCCTTTTATGGGAAGGAAGGTATACTACATTTTATGTATCCATTCATCAATTGATAGATATTTGGATGGTTTCCACCCTTTGGCTCTTATGAATAATGATGCTGCAAACATTGGTATACAAGTTTTTATTTCTCTCTCGGTATATACCTAGAGTGGAACTTCTATGTCAAGTGATAGCACTATGTTTAACTTCTTGAGGAATGGCCAGACTGTTTCCCAAAGCACCTGCACCAACTTACGTCCCTACAAGCAGTATACAAGGGTTCCAATTTCTGCACATCCTTACAAACACTTTTCCTAGTGGGGTGAAGTGACATCACATTATGGTTTTGATTTGCATTTCTCTGGTGACTAATGATATTAAACATCTCTTCATTGTGCTTATTGGCCATCTGCATATCTTCTTAGGAGAACATTCATTTTTTGCAACAAACTTTTATTGAATTTTGAGCAGATTCAGGGCATGTGAGAGACTGATTGTGTTAGGGGCCCCCACGCTTTCTCTCTATCTACACCCTGCCAAGTAATCTGGTAGTACCTCCCTCATTCGTATTCAGAACTTAGCCATATGTCTTGCTTTTGTCCGGTGAGATGTTAGGAGATTGTACTGAAGCTAGTCTTCTGGAGGGTAAGATAGATACATGGTGCGGGGCTGAGGTACCTCATCATCCCAACCAAGACTTTCCAAGATCAGTCAATACCCAGGCAGCACCCGGTCATGGGAGTGAGCCCAGCAAGTTTGACAGAGCTGCCTAGATATCTTGTAGCTAATCATGGATACACCAGCAAATCCAGTCCAGATTACCTGAACCCCAGGGACTCATAAGCTAAATAAATGTGTATTGTCATCTGCCATTGATGGTTTGTGATTGTTCTGCAGTATTATTATGGGGGCCAGATAACTAATACAAGAGTAAGGATAGAAAGATGAAATACACAGTCTATGCCCTCAGGAAACCATATTGAACTAGGGAAGGCGGGAAAGTACCAAGGAGTGATAATGCACTTCTGTCTGTGCTGTGAAAGACATTTGGACACTCCTTTGACAAGGAAGCAATCCCTGCTCATTTTGCAAAAGAAGGAGGTGACAAAGCTTCCTAGCGTCGGTGACAAAGCTTCCTAGCTTTTCCCACCAGTAGCTCCACCTTGTGCATTTGACCATCTCCCTCAACATTCACTGCAGTGTATCCTGTACCCACATCATGTTCTTCCCGGAGCCATTAAAAATGTTTGGTGATGCGCAGAGTTGGCATAAAATTTTAATTATGGATCTTGGTTGCCCAAATTAGTATAGTAGCAGAACTTTAATTAAAAGTTACTGCTTCATATTCCTCCCAAGTCCTGCCCTGATAAAATGGTTTCTTATCCTTCCATGTGTGTGTCTTAAGCCTCCTCTTGCTTCTCTTGCCTTTTCCTTGAGGCATTTTGCTTTGGCCATACTTTTGCTTCACGTTAGTGACAATGCAGCTTTAAGCCAACTTCAGTTTTTTTTTTTTTCTCAAGCTGCGTTAGCTTTTATGATCATGTCTTCTATGTTGACACTTTATCAAACACTTTCACTATGCTTAGTACAGCTAGATGTGCCAAAAACCAGTGTGTCAAGCTGGATCTCTAAAGTGAACATTTTTTTTCTCTTTTCTTTCTTTTTTTAAAGTTCTGAGCCTTCTTCAAAATGGCAGGTGAACTACCTGTTATCAGGGATATTATAAACCAGAGGATTCAGCCATTTTGGAGATATAGATAGATGCCTTTGATGGTCTGTTGGGAGCTATGAATCCTCTTCCAAAGGAAAAAAAAAAAAAACAAGCACAGATGTGTGTACACAACAGTTGACATGCGTTTTCAGACACTGTTCTCTGAAGCCCCAGGGTCTCTCTATAGCCTTGAGGACTCTCTAAAGGACTTATGTGTAGAGAGAATTTAAGCTTCCTAAGGGAGGTATGGTTAGATTAAATTTTTTTTTCAGTGAAAGTGGTTGCCTATTCAAGTATACATATGTCTTGTTGTGAACATAAAAAAAACAAGAAGGAAGGTTTGGCCATTAACAAGGACAGGGCAGTATAGCTATAGGAAGGAGGAAACAGAAGAAGTCAGGCGATTTGCTTTTATACCTACTTCTAACCGGGCTTTGCCATGGGTTCAAGGCAAGTTACTTTCTCTCCCAGGCCATCATGTGCTCTTCAATAACATTATAGCAGTGAAGGGAGGGTATCTGAACTACAATCACTGGACCCTAAATGCTAATCTATAGATGCATGCTGGGCTGGCTACATCCAAATTATTTGGAAAGCTTGTTCAAATGTGTGTGTGTGTGTGTGTGTGTGTGTGTGTGTGTGTGTGTATTTTGCTTTACCTCTGGGTATTCTTTAGTCTTATTCACTAGGTCAGAGGATGAAGTGTAATAATCTGTGATTTCTAAAAGCAAGAATCTGTGCTTTCTAAAAGTTCCCCAGGTTCTTAGTATGGTCAGTAGGCATGGTCAAGTGTAGGAACCACTGGATTCAATGATCCTCAGATCACTTCCAGAATGATCACTCCAGGAGACAGTGATCACGTGTGTGTGTGTGTGTGTGTGTGTGTGTGTGTGTGTGTGTTATGAATTAGGATAGAGTGGAGTTTTCAGCCTGAGCCTGGGAAGTCCACAGAAACATCATCACTTCTCACAGTGTGAACAAGTGCGTGTTTATTTTCATGCTGCCTGAATGCCCTCAGTACCTGTGCCATGACCAAATTGGCTGTGTCAGCCACCGATGGCTGGGGTTGTCCACGATAGGCCTGCCTGCCTCCCTCCCTGATGCTGGAGATGGACCGTGGAGCTGTGCAGAGGCTCTCTGGGTCCCTCCTCCACCTGACGGGCAGCTGTTCTGGCAGACATAGCATAGCTGGCAGATGGTCTGCAGGCAGGAGCCTTAGTGTACCTGGGATGCTTCTGGAGTAAAGCGGGGGAAAGATGTCTTTAAAGATGCAGATAATGACCGAATAATTGTTAATGAGGTCACCATCCTCATCTTTAAAGACCTTCATCCAATGGATCATAGAAAAAAAGTGCCACTGCCCCTGACAGCTGCGAGAACCAGCTTTGCAGTGACCTTCCCGGGATTCGGTGGCTTTAGGGAAAGCACCAGTGTTCTTGGCACAGATGCTGGAGGCCTCGTCAATGGACAGGACTTTGGGGAGTTGGAGAGGAAGGGGATGGAATGACAGATGCTAACACTGTATATAGGAGATGGATTTCTTGACTTGAAGTGCTCCAGGCAGCCTGACTGCAGGTAGAGAAAAAGCCCAGAGCAGAAAAATTCGATAACTCTTGTGAGTTTAGCTTTAATCCCAGGCTAGAGCAGTCCAGGATTCATGAATATTACTTGAATTATCTAAAAAGATTAAAACCAGGGGATAGGAGGGCTTCTTATCTATTCTGTGGACTTAATCCCCTTCCTCTCTCTTCGCCCCAAAGGGTATAGTTTTCTCTGCAGGGCACTCTAGAATGTCCTCACTGTTCCATCTCATGAGGAAGATGGTGCTAGTGACAAGGCATCTGAACTCACAGTTCCTTCCATCTGGAACATCCAGCTCCATGTCAGCAGTCCAGGAACGCCCTAGGAAAGTCGGTCAAGATCCAGGCTGTCAGAGGGATGGCAGGACAAACCTGAAGGAAAAATTAGCTCCCCTGGACTCCGGTACCGCTGCTGCCATTGACTGGAAACCTCTGTCCCTTTCTAGACTGTAGTTTCTCATTCTATAAAATAAAGTATCTAGGAAAATCACTCTGACTCCTAGGCCTTTAAAAAAAAAGATTTTATTTTTTGAAACAGTTTTAGGCCCACAGCAAAATTGAAAGGAAGATATAGAATTTCCTATATACCCCCTGCCCCCACACATACATAACCTCCCTATTACCAACGTCCCCCACCAGAGTGGTACATGTGTTACAATTAATGAATCTATATGGACACATCATATAGTGTACATTAGAGTTCCTTCTTGATGTCGTACATCCTGTGGGTTTGGACAGATGTATAATGACATTGGCACACCACTATAATGTCATAGAACATTTTCACTGCCCTAAAAACCCTCTGCGGTCCACCTGTTTCTCTCTCCCCTGCCCCCCCCCCACACACACACAACTTCTAGCAGCCACTGATCTTTTTACTGTCTCCGTAATTTTGCCTTTTCCAGAATGTCATACAGTTGGAATCATACAGTCTGTAGCCTTTTCAGATTGCTTTCTTTCTAAGACTTTTTTAGGCCATGATTTTCCTGTGCTTTGGATTCTCCCCCCCACTCCCACCTCCCTCCGAATCGTCTTTGGAAAGCAGGAGGATTTGACGCACTGCAGAAGCATTAGCATATGCCCAGCACAGTGCTGCCCTGTCACCACCACGAGTGTGGGCAGTGCCTTTCAGAGGACACTGTGTGCCTCCCAGGGTCAGTCCTGAGCTCTGTCAGCACCAGTCCCATCCAAGGGAGGCTATTTTTAGTAAGGGCACTTGGGTCCTTTACCTCCTGGAGGAAGCTGATACCAAGAATTACAGGCTTGGATCTAAAGGCACCTTTGTTACGTTAATATAAAACAAACCTTAATCTTACCCATTTCTTACACCAGCCGTGCTCTGATCAATTGACTCTTCCGGTGACTTTTCGATGCCTAAGTCTTTCCAAATTGTGTAATTCCACTTTTCTCCTTTGGTAAGTGGAACACATGGGTAACAATGGGATCATTATGGATGGCTGTGTCTCCCCCAGAACCTCATCACGTCATCCCCAGTATTGGTTCTTACTATTCAATCTTAGAAGGAAGACAGCTCTGAATATGGACCAAAAACAGAAATATCCTCTGGAAGTGCATTTTTAAGAAATAAGGAAGGGGCCCCTGGGTGGCTCAGTCAGTTGAGCGTCTGACTCTTGATTTCGGCTCAGGTCATGATCTCACAGTTCATGGGTTCAAGCGCCAAGACAGGCTCTGCACTGACAGCATGGAGCCTGCTTGGAGTTCTCTCTCTCTCTCTCTCTCTCTCTCTCTCTCTCTCTCTCTCTCTCTTTTCTCTCTCTCTCTCTGCCCCTACCCCACTTGTGCTTGCTTTCCCATCCTCTCTCTCTCTCAAAATAAATGAATAAACTTTTAAAAAATAAGGAAAATAAAATATACAAGTTTAGGAGCACCTGGGTGGCTCAGTCAGCTGAGCGTCCACCTCTGGGTTTGGGCTTTAGTCATGATCTCACAGTTCATAGGATCGAGCCCCACATTGGGCTCCATGGCTAACAGTGTGGAGCCTGCTTGGGATTCTCTCTCCTCTCTCTGCCTCTCCCCTGCTTGTGTTCTCTTTCCCCCTCTCTCTCTCAAAATAAATAAATAAACTTTAAAGGAAGGAAGGAAAGAAGGAAGGAAGGAAAAAAGGAAGGAAGGAAGGAAGGAAAGAAGAAGGAAGAGAGGGAGAAGGAAGGAAAGAAGGGAGGGAGGGAGGGAGGAGGAAGGAAGGGGGAAAGGAGGGAGGTAGGGAGGAAGGAAGAAATGAGGAAGGGAGGGAGGGAGGAAGGAAGGAAGGGAGGGAGGGAGGGAGGGAGGGAGGGAGGAAGGAAGGAAGGAAGGAAGGAAGGAAGGAAGGAAGGAAGGAAGGAAGGAAGGAAGGAGGAAGGAAGAGAGGGAGAAGGAAGGAAAGAAGGGAGGGAGGAACGGAGAAGGAAGGAGGGAAGGAGGAAAGGAGGGAGGGAGGAGGAAGGAAGGGGGAAAGGAGGGAGGTAGGGAGGAAGGAAGAAATGAGGAAGGAAGGGAGGGAGGGAGGAAGGAAGGAAGACAATGAACGTTTACTGAGCGTATGCAGTGTGCCAGCCCCTGGACTGGATATTCCACATATACTATACCTTCCCACCCACTCAGTGACGCTTCGCACTGGCCATTTGCAGGGTACGAAACTGAGCGAGAGAAAAGTTAAGTCTTCTGGAAAACCTACATTTGGACCTAGGCTCTTTCTAGATACCATCCTGCCTGCTGTACCTTATGTGCCTTATGGTTTGTGTCTTCCTCTCAAAGCAGAACTGGCAAGCCTGCTCTGATTAACTGAGAGTCTCAGATAACCTTCTAGTTAACTGTTTTTACTATAAGCCCTGTTTAAAGTGAGGACTTTTAGATTTTTTTAATGTAAATTTTTTAAGGTTTTCTATTTTTTGAGAGACAGAGCATGAGTGGAGGAGGGGAAGAGAGAGAGAGAGGGAGTCACAGAATCCAAAGCAGGCTCCAGGCTCTGAGCTGTCAGCACAGAGCACTACGTGGGGCTCGAACTCACGAACCCCAAGATCATGAGCTGAGCTGAAGTCGGATGTTTAACCTACTGAGCCACCCAGGCGCCCCTAGATATTTTTCTAAAAAGTCTCAAATGTCTTGCCTTATATATGTGGAAATATCCTTGATTTTGCTGTAATGAATACATTTCCTGGGTTGCACTCTCTACTTCTTTCTTTCCCTACTTTTTTCCCTCTGTTATAAATTTCCTTTATTGAAACTGACTATCTCTATTCCAGTGCTGCACAAAGGTCTTAAATAAATATTTGTTGAAAGAAAGAGGAAATTTATAACATTGCATATTATATTTAGTGTATATATTATACATGATACTTCTTCGGTTTTCTTTGTTTGGTATCAATTTTTAAATATCATACAATTGAATTTATGATAGAAAAAAAGATTCCTGCCTGAGTAGGAGAAGGTCTTGGAGCCCAGTACACAGAAATTAAAGTTAACACAATATAGTAGGATGACACCTGCTGACCCGGGGGTAAAATGACCTAGTGTCCACTTCACCTCAGTTACCAATTAGTTGTATGACTTTGAGCCAAGCACGTAACCTCTCTGCCCTCAATTTTCTACTGGTTAAATGGAGAAGGGGCACCTCCAGCAGCTTTTCTTGCAGGTCTCAGGTAATGTCTATACACGCAGGTGCCCAAACAGCATAATGTCCTCTTTACACGCTCATTTTTGTTAACAATGGAGCCAGAAACAAACTAAAAATACACCTTTTCCTCTTGTGATACTCAAGAAATTCAAGGTGACTGGTGTAATTAACTTCTCTCCTTGTGCCTTGTGAGACTCCACAAAAACCCTGCCAGAAAGGCAGTTGTTTTAATTTGCAAATATCTGTACTGCCTAGTTCAATTCTGCCATCTTCCAAACAACTACCCTGGCATCTGTTGACTTTGCAGAGGTGGGTCCCGCCATCGCAGTTTGCTGTTTGATGTATTGTGTTCAAAGAGAAAAGGGCTCTGAAAGGCAAATCCCCATCAGATGGTACCGGATGTCCAGAATCCGAGCATGCGCAGGCACTTAAAGGCAGATGGAGGCACAGCAGGAGGATAAATGATAACCCTACACTGAATGAGCAGTTGACAAGGAAAGGTCAGAAATGAGATGGTAAGGAAAGAAAGCACAAGGAACACCAAACATCTGTCTAAAACACGCAAGGGGAAAAGAAATTGTCTTTCCTCTGCAGATACCGTGTGGGTCTGTGTACTAATTTACCAATCAGCAGCTGTTCAGTGCTTCCACTGTCCACCACACAAGAGATAAGTTTATAACCGAGCTACGGCAAATTTCTCTAAGCCCAATCTCTAGTCAAAAACTGCTTTATCCTTCATCTTAGCCAATAGCTTCAGCACAGGACAAAACCCAACTTTCTCAGTGGGTCAGAGCCTCCCAGGGAATATTATAATAATTTACACCAAATTAAATATTGACAATTATGGTTCCAGCCATGGCCCATTATTCAGTGTTGTTGCAATCTGTAGTCTTCGTTTTCTTTTTAAGTTTATTTATTTATTTTGAGAGAGGGAGCATGCTCACAAGTGGGGGAGGGGCAGAGAGAGAGGTAGAGAGAGAGAATCCTAAGGAGGCTCTGTGAGCCTGACGCAGGGATTGATCTCACGAACTGTGAGATCATGACCTGAGACTAAGTCAAGAGTCAGGTATTTAACTAACTGATTTTTAACTGGCAGTGACTTCTGGACTTTAATAGGTATGTGTCATGAGGTAAAACAATAGGGTTGGGCAAATAATCTTAGACCTGCTCTTGTCACATGGACACACCCATGTGGTTTCCCTAATAGACATCTTGGTTTTGTTTCTTCGAAGTTTTCCCCCAAATGGCCACTGATCCCAAGGAAGTTGTCAGGAATTCCAGACTGTAGGAAGTTCGTGGTCTCAAATTCTCTCCACCCTCCCCTCCACCCAAGTTTATTTTAAACCATGAAGTATCATTTCCTGTTTCTTCAACTCAGGTGGGCTCAGATGTAAGGCATGCTGGGTTCTCAGCAGCATGGGCCATAGAAAGAAGAAGAAAGATGGAAAGTGTAAGTTAGGAATAAAATGACTGGAGTAATCAGTTTCTCTCTTTGGACCTTACTGGGAATAGTAAAACCCTTAAAAAAAAAAAAAAGTAGTTCATTGGAGGTTTTCACTCTCTTTTAACTTTTCCATTAACTGTGAGCAACCTTGGGCAAAGGGCTTGAACCCCTAACCTTCTGTTACTTCACCTGTGAAAAAGGAATAGTACATACCATGTAGTGTTGCTTTGAGAGTTAACATCGATGAAGGGGTTGAAATTATGTTTGAACTACAAAGAGCTGCATAAGCATAAGATATTGTTATACTTGTAATAGTAGTGGTTGGGTGAAACATTGATCATTCCTAAAATTCACTCCCACCTGATTTATGGCTCCTGTCTGCATAATATATGCCAGCCTGTCCATTAGATCTGTTGCTCCCAATGCTTATTTTCCTATTTTTTTTTCATTTCCAGATGTATACAAACATGATTAATAGCTACCAGTCAATTTACTTTTGATTTGAACATAATGAACGGCATGCTATGTTGATGGCTTTATACATATCCAACAACTGAAGCTGAGCTCCTATAATAATCATCATTCATTAATTCAATCTTGGCTTCTTACTTAAATGAATTGGCTTCTCATAATGTAGTTATTCTGACAAACATATGCTGGCACCCATCTTCTACTGCTCAAGTACTTTGAAGCTGTTAAATGAAATGGGATTTGATTATGGTTAGCCATGGTCGCATACCCTCTGTCCGCTATTGGGTTTATCAGGTCACAGTTTTGACAATTACTGATGCTCTCTTATGTGCAAAGCACTAGGAAGGAGCTGGAAGAACAGACTTTGAAACCAAACAGAATTGGGCTCTATTTCTAGCTCCCCCTGTCTGCTGTCTTTATCATTGTGCAACCTCTCTGTGCCTGTCTTCTCTTTGGTAAAACTAAGGAAGTAATACGTGTCTCTCAGGTGAGAATTACTCATGATATCTATAAAGCACTTGACATAATAACCAGCAATAGCAGTAGGTGCAGTGTAGCCCTTTTCCATTTATTTGTCTTTCAGTGTTTCTCTCCTAAGCATCGTGCACGATGTTCCTCTGTAGAGGTGAACATGTGCTTATTTTCAAGAACTTACCATCTAGTAGGAGAAAAGAAACACACATACAAGTAATGTTGATAAAAGATAGAATTAAATAGGCTCTAAAATACATGTTCAAACAAAGTTCTACAGCATGACGTAGAAAGGGAATTAATCCCAAAGATGGAAAGGCTTTAAATTGTCTTCAAAGGCTAGTATGATCCTAATATGTGGGAAAGAGAAGATTCACTTAGGTGAATCCAGAAAAGGTGAGTCATCCATAGCACCATGAAGAATTCATTTGTGTCTGGTCATCTGAGTTGGTGGCACTAAGTGCTAATGATTCCCATATAAGGAATAGGTCTTTATCTCCTTATGGGGCATGGATGAATTTCTTTAGCTTCTTAATCATAGACAGTCCTCCTCATGTGAGCCAGTGATAATGGGATGAGCTTTGACCTTTGACTCAAACCCCTCTGAGCAGACTTCCCTAATTTCTCAAGGAGCTAGTTACATCCTCTCTGGAGTCACCACTGTCCTATGTATACCTACTACTTTGTATTCGTTACATTATATCTCAGTTGTTCATTTACACATCTGTGTGACCTAAACAACGGGGTTCTTGGGAGTCTTATTTTCTCCATCTCATCATGCCACTCAATTCCTTGAACATATGGGGTTCTCACTTAACATTTATGGAAAAAATTAAAGTTCTTCCTGCTTTCCCTCCTCCCTAGCTTATTGTAGCTATATAATGAGAGAGTTTCAGAGGGAGTAAGGTGTAGCACAAGAGGGTGCCGGCAAACAGAAGCCAGGGTTTAGGAAAGGAAATATGGTAGCTCTCATCCCATCTTTGGGTATCTCATATGTCATCACCTGAGTAGCATGTCCCCTCACCTCTCGGAGCTTCATCTGTGCTATAAAGGGGTTGGACTTAATTATCTTGAACATCCTTCCTGACCTAAAAATACCATGAAACTCTAATGTCTGTGGCTGAGGGTCAGCAGTTAGAAATACAGTTAGCCAACATGAGGGAGGGTTGCCTGGGTGGCTCAGCTGGTTAAGCATCCAGCTTTGGCCCAGACCATGATATCACAGTTGGTGAGTTCAAGCCTCAAATCGGGCTCTGCACTAACAACTCAGAGCCTGGAGCCTGCTCTGGATTCTGTGTGTCCCTCTCTCTCTATCCCCTCCCCTGCTTGTGCGTGTGCTTTCTCTCTCTCTCTCTCTCTCTCTCTCTCAAGAATAAATAAATAAACATTTTTTTAAAAGAAAAATAAATAAATATAGTTAGCCAGGAAGGCATCTAAGACACAAACTCTCCTGTCTTGTTGTCAAGGGAGGTTTCGTTTTCAGGAATCCCAAAAATGTTCCAGAATTCCAGGCTAGGTATCCATCATCACACTCTCGAAGCTATCTGTTTTCTCTCTCTTATTTATAAAAGAAGAGTATTAATTGGCAAATCATGATGCCCTCTTCTTGTTTTTTTGCCTATTGGATTAAACCACTACTCACTCAGCATCCATGGAGAGACACAGACCTTGGATACAACATATGGCCAGGCCAAACCAGGAGGGATAGTGAATGTCACTCCCATGCCCCACCATCATCCATCCCCACAGACAGCATTTCACAGCCTTAGCCTTCACTGAGGCACATTCCCTAAACACGTCTCATAACGAGAGTCCCATGACTCCCTTTTTAAGTTACAAATTTGGAGCCCCTCTCCCGACTCCTTGAGCTTGAATCACCTGGCGTGGGGCTGAGGGATCTATGTGTTCACAAGCAGTGATTTGATGAGCAAGTTTGGGAATCCTGACTTGGGACTCTGATTCCGTGTGAAGTTCTACTGGTTCCTGAGCCACAGAGGTTCATCATCACTGTTCGGTCAAAATGGCAACCCCCTTTGTCACCCAAACAAAAGGAAATGCGAGGAAAGCACTTGCTGGAGGGGAGGCATTTTTAAGCCCTGCTGCAGTGCCTCCAGGTAGAGCTCATTTGCACACCTGCATATTTTGCCCAAATTTCCAGCGTAACCCTCTGTGAATAATTGCAGTTTTGCTAATTGAATCTGAGAGCACCTGTTTCTTAATCAATATTAAGCGTCTCGTGGATGTGGAATTTGTGATGAATCATTCAGGGGGGGAGATTAAATTTTTTAAAAAGCATCCAGTGTTCATCTGTGGGTCAGAATCCTGCCTGGGGAGTTGGGGGACAGAGTAAGACTGGTAGACAGGCAGGGAGCCCCGAGATGCCAAGCCCCTTAGTGAGGCTCTCACTCCAGCTACTACTGCTCAGTTATCTTTCCCCCAATTTGGGGGGAAAAACAGAGCTCATATGCTACCAGCCCCCAAACACCAGAGCCAGGATTGCTCCTGTGAAAGCCCCTCACTGGCTCTGACCACTTATTGGTTTTCGGTTTTACTGAACTCTAGGTCCTGCACGTCCCACTACAGACTCTCTCTTGATCTTATACTGCATCAAAGGTGCTTAGTTCAATCAGCTATGGCAGAGTGCTTCGGGAGGCAGGAAACTGAGTTCGTGACTCCCAGGGACTCCTCTCAACTCTGACCCAGGAGCTTTGGGCTTCCATGCCGCTGATCCCTCAGCAGTCCCAGGTCAGAGGTTGCTTTCTGCAGGGAAACATCCCCATCTCCTCCTCTCTGCACAGCCTGAGCTAGACGCCTCATTTCTATGACCCACTCCATCATACCTTCTAGCACATTCTACCGTGATTGTTTACTGACCCTCCCTCCTAAGTGGGAGCAGAAACAGTGCCCTGCTCACCTCTGACTCCTTTCCTAGCAAAAGGCGTGGGGAAATGTCAGCACTTTTTCGACTTCAAGTTGAACAAATGATCGAGCACTGCATTATTTCCTCTGTAGTAAAGGTCTTAGGTGTGATTTTACAGTTACCAGAGCTATTACCATGTGGTCAAGGTGTGTTTTCTGCAATCTCCCCTAAACTGATGGAACAAAACCTCCTAACAAAGTGTGAAATCCTGTAAGACCTCATTATCTGGATCACCTGGAGTAGCCCTGTCCTTAGGAACCTGTCTGCAGGGTAGGCATGCTCTGGTTCATGCCCCTAAACCAGCCTGCAAGCCAGACAGCCAAGCTCGGCTTCCGAACAACACTGGATCTGAAGGACTGGTGAGCTGAGTCACTGGTCCTCTGATCCATCAGTTGAGTCTAGGGAGAGCCATCTGTGTACCTAGCGCTGGGCTTGTCCCGTGGGCCAGGACACTCAGAGTTGATGAGTCCCAGGGAGATTGATCAGCCCAAGGTGGACAAACACCTAGGATGTGATATAACCTGAAAACTGCTGTTAATTGCCATCAGAACTCCCTTTCAAACAACTATTTCCTTTATCTCAAACAGCCTCTCTTCACTGTTACTTGCCAAGGAAAGACACCTAAAGAGTCTGGACTCAGACAAAGAGGAATATACATTCCTGATGGATTTTTTTTTTCTGCCCAAGCTAAGAGGAGCCCCATGAACCAGTCCTGCATCACAAAAGATGAGACCCTACCAAGAGCCACATTCTAAAAATGTTGGTATCTGCATTTTGGCTACCGTTCCATCATACTCTCAGTCCAGGAGCTGTTCTGTAATATTTCAGGTGTACTGTTCTGACATATTTCTTGATCTCTCAGCCAATTTATCCCAAAGTCAACTTAACATCTATACTTAGGTATTTCATAGGAACTTCAAACTCAAATATTTGAAACGAAATTGATGGTCTTATTCTCAAACCAAGGCCTCCTCCCATCTTTCCTATCTCAATAAATGTTCCTACTATCCACACAACTGTCAACCATGAACTACAAATCATGTTTGATTTCTCTCCCCCTCCTTTCTCCCTCTCCCCTTCTCTCTCTCTCTCTCTCTCTTTCTGTCTCTCTCATTATTTTGTACATCCTGTAAACTCTATATCCAACATCAGTCCTCTGTAGCAGATTTAACCCTTATTGGGCTTTACTTCAAAGTACATGAGCACCCAACTACCAACTGCTTGGTACTTCTTCTAATTACTAGAACCCACTCTGGTGGCCAATCAGAGGCAGGCCTGGGGTGACAGGAGAAATCCTCAGCCAATGACTGACTGCAGTTGGTGCATAAATATCCCAGCTCCCATGCCTCACACCTTGGTAGGATAGTCTCTGGTCAAGCTCTCCAATAACAGTAACCACTAGCCTTGTGTAACTACTGAACCTGTGTAAGGTGGCTGGTGCAACTGAGAAACTGAAATTTTTATTTTATTTCATTTTAATTAATTTAAGTTCAAGTGCTAACCCTCAGTTCAGTTACTGGGAAGCTTTTAAGTATGTGTCGTACAACATAAATATAGGAATCTATTTTTTCAACCATAAGCTCTATGAACCCTAAACACAGATCAAGTATGTCCAAAGATAACTTCGTATTCACACTGACATGTGCAGTCAATATAGAATACACACTGGATTTTGAAGATTTACTGTAAGAAATGAATGTAAAATATCTCATTCATAATTTTTGTTTTGACTGACTACATGTTGAAATGATCATCTTTGGGATACATTAGACTAAACAATATATATTCTTAAAACTAATTTTACCTGTTTCCTTTTGCTTTTTTTAATGTGGTGGCTATTAAATTTTAAGTGTTGTATGTGGCTCATGCTCTATTTTGTAGGAGAGTGCTGCTGTCAGGCATGTGTGCTGCCAAGAGCAAGCATCAGTTACCCATAGAAGCTTGATTATTCGCTTTCATTGACCTCTTTCCCTTTTCTGTCCCCTAGCCCCTCTCCATCCTGCTGTTTCCTGAAATCACTTCCCTAACAAATCACGTACTACAATCTCTGTGGCAACCCAAACTAAGACAACTAAACTACCCTCAATGCAACAAGATGAATCCCTGTCTCTAGAATCATGTTTGGACTATGCGAACAGGCTCCTAAGTGGGTTCTCAGCTTCCACTCTTACTCTGCTTTACTCCATTCTTTACACAGCAGCTACAGTGATCTTTGTGAAACCCAAGTCTTAACAAATCCCACTCTTGCTCAAAAACATCTCGATGCCTTCTTGTTGATCTTAGCAAAAAACTATAATATCCCCAACCTGACCTACAAGATCCTGCACCATTGGCCTGTCTTACCAGCCCCATCTTGCTGCATGCCCCAATTTCTTTCCATTTTTCTGTTTCATCCACACCTGCTGCCTTTCAGAGTCCCAGGAACCATGTGCTAAGGTCATCCTTTACCCTTCTCCACATGAATACTTTAGCCAGCCTCCTACTGCCCATTCCTTAGAGCCCAGTTTAAATGTCACTTGCTCAAAAAAGACAACCTTCCATTTCCAGACAAAACTATGTCAGATCCCCCATTATACATTCTCTTAGCATCCTGTCCTTCTTTGCCTAGTCCTCATTACCATGTAATTGTGTATTTAATTATCGACTGCCTTTCTCCACCATTAAGATATACACTTGATGAGGATTCCTTGTTTTAAAACCTACGCCCTGACAAAGAGCAGACACCCTATGAATATGTGTAGAATAAAAAGAACAAACTCACCATTGACTATTTAATCATGGATTTGATTCTTTTTTTAATATTCATTTATTTTGGGGAGGGCTCGAGCAGGGGAGGGGCAGAGAGAGGGGAACAGAGGATCCAAAGCAGGCTCTGCACTGACAGGCTGATAGCAGAGAGTCCAATGTGGGGCTTTAACTCATGAACCAAACCTCAAGATCATGACCTGAGCTGAAGTCGGAGGCTCAACTGACAGAGCCACCCAGATGCCCCTGGATTTGATTCTTCTTATTTGTGTTTGAGGAGACTAATAAGTAATATTCCTTTCTCACCCCTGTCACCACCACCCACACACACATCTTGCATCCTTACTTGGTTCATATTAAGTAAGAGATGAACCCAGGAGTTGGATAGTTGGAGACTTAAAATGTCAGCTTTCTTCATGATGAAAACTGTGTTCAAGGATGTGGCTATCGTGTCCTACAAAGTGAATTTGAGAACCTCACCCACTTCCTCGCCCCAAATTGAACTTACCCTCCCAAACACAGGTCTGACCTCAGAGGAGACAGATCTTTACCATGGAGGTCCCAGCATGACCAAGAGAGCCAAGCCCTTCTGCAGGCAAGTCATTCTGAGCAGAGAATAAGGTACTGAGTTTCCCAGACTCCCTTCTCCCTCTCAAAGCAGAGAAGTCGGCCTCCTCCTCCCTGGGGAGGAGTGAGAAGGGGACAGAAGGACCAGAAATGTTTGTCTGGAAAGAGTTCCTCCTCACAAGTTAGGAGGCATGGGGAACCAAGGTCTCCCCAAGACCCGGAAAAATGTTTATACCTATGTAAGAGGATGAGAATAGGCACCATTGGTGGGAGGCTCAAGTGCATTAGGTATGTACGAGTGCTCCGAGAAGTACTATGGAAATAGAAGCTCTTATTAAGAAACTTCAGGCATGCCCAGGTGGCTCAGTCGGTTAAGAGTCCAACTCTTGATCTCAGCTCAGGTCATGACCTCATGGCTCATGAGATTGAGCCCCCTGTGAAGCGTCACACTGAAAGTGCAGAGCCTGCTTGGGATTCTTTCTCTCCCTCTCTCTCTGCCCCTCCTCTCTGTCTCTGTCTCAAAATAAATAAACATTTTTAAAAAAAGAGAAGAAACTTCACACACACCACACACACATCGCTGGCTGGCATCCTGCTTTCCTTCCTCACCTTTCTTTAAAAAAATAAATAAATAAAAATGATTCATTGTCTGACAAAGCTGATCTCGGGCTTGTAACCTTGAGCCTAGAAGGTAGCCTTGAAATGAAGCAAGCTTTCCACCCACCCCTCCCAGCAACCCAGCATTATATTGCCACCCCACTCACCGGAATGTAATAGCCAAACAGATTGGTTTGCAGGCTGAGGGGGAAAAACAACTCCAATTAAAAATGTGCTAAAGTCCTTTGAAAATTCATAAGTAACAGCTAAGGATCTAGCCTGGTGCCCATATTCCAACAGTCTGACAGCCTCACCAGTTGAACCCTTTTGAAAAAGTAACTTTAAAACTCGCATCAGTTGCACCTTTTGTATTTTAAGTCATATAGGCATGACAGCATGATTATGCATGACTTTGGAGAATGTTTCTGACAAAGGGAGGACATTCATATCCCCAGCCCTGTACCCGATTAATAAGAAGCCCCAAGAATCACCAAGGGGGAGGGGAAGAGGGGAAAGGAAAAAAGACACAGAGAGGGAGGGAGACAAAACATAAGAGACTCTTAAATACTAAGAACAAACCGAGAGTTGAGGTGGGTATAGGAGCGGGGAGAATGGGTGACGGGCACTGAGCAGGGCACGGGTTGGGATGAACACTGGGTGTTGTTGTACAGAAACCAATTTGACAATAAAAAAATTATAAAAAACAAACAAAAGAAGAAGCCCCAAGAATCAAAGAGAACAAATAAGCAGAGCCCCCTCTGCATAGGAAGAGAGAAAAGGTCTGTGCTTTGGAAGACGCCAGGGCCTGGGATGTTACTGTTGAGAAGACAGGTGTGTGTTTCTGGCTAGTGGGTAATAAACATGCCCAGGATGTAGCTGTTGAAGAGACAGGTCTCTCTACTGGTGACGGAGAGGGCTTTGATTTGCTTTGTGTTGCAAGTATCAATGGAGCCTCTGAGAGTTCTGAAATGAGGAAGGAAAAGTATTCAAGATGCCAGAAACATACAGATGGGAAACCTGGCAGAATAAAATGCAGGTACAATCTTAAAATGGGAGCTCCTCTTCACGGAGGGTGGATGATGTGTCCAACTCTGTGCTGAAGCAGGTGGCATGGGATCCCAAGGAGGGTATGTCCATCCTCATTTTACACAGGGGGAAACTGAGGCCCAGGGAAGTTAAACAGTGTTCTTCTGGTCACACTGATTGTAATGGGTCAGGACTAGGATTTGGAGCCAAGCAATCTGGTTCCAGAGACCCAGTGGTCTCGCATGATGCACCTCCCTGCCAAAATCTAGCAAATTCTCCCTTAGGGTGTAAGGACATCTTGTCTCTGAATGTGTGCTTCATCCTTCTGTCTGCTTCTCAGGCAGGAGATGACCAGCCCGTGGTTCCTGAGTTTACATCCCCATTGTCCAAGAGACCAGCACAGACTGAATGTCCCCCTCCTAGTTGTAAATTAGGAAGAGGAGAACCTGAACAGCCCAGCTTCCGGAAGGAAGCTTGATCAAATCACCTATGCCCCAGGGAGGAACTTGTTGCTCAGACCTGGCTTCCAGAGGGTTCTATACACCGAGGTCATTGCCAGGGGCTCTGGCTCTGCTTTGGCACAAAAGTCTCCATTGCTTATGAAAGTCCTTGCCTTCTCCCCAGTCTCTCACATCACAGAATCTCTCCTCTCCACGAGGCCATTCAACAGATACTTACCATGTCCAGGACCACATGTTGGGCATTGTGGGAAATATAAAAGCAACTAGGCACTGAACTGCTTTCAAGGGACTTCTATAAAGCCTGAGTGTAGAGATCCCTCAGGTGTGCAAATAACTTAGTACACACTGTATATGAGTGCTACATGTGCAAGTGAGTGTGTAAATTTCAGATGCTAAGTGCTCTAGGAGTTCAGAGATGGGAGAAACCACAATCAGATTATGGTGGTGTTTGTTGGTGAGGTAGAGAAAGCATGGGCTCTGGAGTCAAGTGTCTCCAGAAAATTCCATTCCATTCCAACCTTGACAAGTTGCCCATCTGAATCTCAGTGTCTTCATTTGTAAAATGGGCACAGCACCACGCGTCTTGCACAACAATTATTGGAATTGAATTGCATGAGTGTTTCAGCTGTCCAGTAAAAAGAAATGACTTCTCTTCTTTCCCCTCTCCTCCTCCTCCCTGCTCCTGTGACAACCTTACCTCATTTGAACCTGTTCACCGTGCGTGTGTGTGTGTGTGTGTGTGTGTGTGTGTTTCAGCCTCTCTGTCTTTCCTATTTGTGTTCGGCCCAAGGATTTAGTCCATATTTTAGTTCCCTGTGGCCTTGGTTACCGAAGCATGCACTGTCCGAGCTGTGTATCAAAACAAGTTTGGGAAATCGTATTTTATATCACTTTTTTACCCCGTATCACACAGCAATTACATTTTATAAGCAAGGCTCATTTGCTTGGATTTGCATATTCTTTGTTAAGTGTTTCGTAGTTGTTGTGCGGACATCATCAGAGTAGTGGTAATAGTGATTCCAAAACCTCTAAGTGGTAACTAACTGCTGGTACCTAGTGTTTGTTAAGTAATTACTGTGTATATTATTTTTATATGTATTACCTTTTCATCACAGACCAATACTACTATTGTTCTCCCCATTTCACAGAGGAGGAAATTGAGGCACCGGGAGGTTAAGGAGTGTGTGTGAATGAGAAAGAGAAGTGGGAGGAGCAGTAGGACTGAGCAGCAGTGCAGAAGAGCCCTCCGCGTGGCATCACGTGCATAGTGTCCTGCCCTAACTCTGCGGGCAGTGTGGCCATAGGCGGTGTGGCTTAAATTCAGTGTGATGGGCTGCCTGCTTCCACTGCAGAATATTCTATGTGGGAGCCAGAGGAGAACAGGCCTGTGAACAAGCTCTGTGAAAGGTAAGGGGCCCTGGTGATGCTGCCAGCTTATGGTCAAGTCTTGTCTCCCTTCTCCCACTCCCTGTCCTGACCCCACTCCCCCACCCCAGGCCTCGGAGAACATTTGCACAGGGTGCATGCTCAGTCATTGCTTTGCCAGCTGAGCCAGGAAAGAGCCAGGGCTGGCTGATGTTCACTTTCTTGAATATAGGAAGCATAGTGACAAGGCTGGGACATGGCAGAAAGCTACCTGTGACAACAGCAGGAAAGACGGACTTTGAAGAATTCCAAAGAGATGACTTTTTTCGAGTTTCATGGCAAGTCAAAGGGTCCCCAGATCCACCACAGCCAGTACAGAGAGTCGGCACGGCCGAGTCTGGCAGAAGGAGACTCCCTTGACTGACTTCTGGGAGGTGGTGTAACTGAAGACTTTGCAAGTGGGCAAGCCTAGATTGGTGACCTAGTTTCATGACCTTCTAGCTGTGTGATCTCAGACAGGTCAATTATCCTGTCTGAGCCTCTATTTCATATCCAGAAAATAAATATAATATTAATACCACCTCATAGGTTTGCTCTCATGATTCAGTGAGATATTATACTCAGTGCAGGGTCTGGCACAGAGGAAGCATTCAATATAGTTTAGCAAATAATAGTATTAATGTTTGTGTGATTTTGTGACCCCCTCAAGCTCTTGGGGGGCTTTGTGTCTTGTTTGCTTTGTTGTTTTAGGATTCTTTGTTCCTCTGTATTATATGGAGAGAACTCAGGGTGTTATAGCCACACATGATAATTTGCTACCGACCACAGATAACTATAATTTAGAGAACATATAAGTCTAGCTTTGAAAGCTTTTTATTTCAGTGGAGGATGGTGGGGGCGATGCAGTTTTACAACGTGCAGTTACTGTGCCTTCGTATGCATTTAAACAAAAAAGGCAGGCACTCTCAAATAGTGCCACAAAACAAAACGAAAACTACAAAGGTTATTTTAGAAGGGTTTAACCTTGGTCCTCTAAGAGAACAATGGAGATAAAACTTTAAAATTTGAGAGAAAGCTTGTCTCACTCCCTTGCACCAGATCCTTTAGTAAATGGACTAAAATAAAACAAAGCAAAACAAACAAACAAAAAAGCCCCAAGCAGCAATCACGGCCTCAGGCTAACATAAGATATATCTGCCTCTTAAGCACAAATGGATCTCCATATTTTATGCACTGCCTCACATTGCTGTTTGATTGTTACCTTTGGGGAAATTGTGGCTACCCTCCCATCATCGACCATATTGTCTTCTCTCGCACCCCTGTTTCACCTGCTCTGGGATTGAGCAATTACTTCTGTTGATCACCTTTTTAGGATGCACTGGTGAGTGCCCAGGAAACAGTATTTAACTTAATAGCTATATTGGATGTTCTTGCTCTCTGGTGCAGTTAAAACAGATGGAAGAGCTACATGTGTGTCCTCGATGGCGCCATGTTGACTCCGTAGGATTCATTTGAGGTTGCACCCACCCCTTTTTTACACGTAGTTGACGTCTACCAATTCTGCTAAACTCCGACCAGGTTTTATCTTCTTCAGGGAAACTTTCTTGAAAGCGTCTTTCTCCGCCTACACTGCCTCCCGAATACACACACACACACACACACACACGCACGCACGCACGCACGCACAGACTGGCTCATGGGCTTCTTTACATATTCCAATGGCGTCCTTTACAAACCTTTGCCATAGCACTTAACATTTCATATATAATTGTGGATTTGCAGCTCAGTCCCCACCAGCCTCAGGAGACTCTCTTTGACCTTTATTTTTCTCGTTCTAGCACACTATCTGGCACATTGTAGTTGCTTAAGGAATGTTGATGAACAACCCAATTTGCCTAGTGGTGTCAAAGCCCTGCCTTCAGCTCTCCCATTCCACGGGCTTTGCCATGGATCGTGGGATATTATCTCAGGAAAGATGTCCACCCATTTAAAAAGACTACAAACAGGCTAAATATTAGTCATCCAAATACTCTTTTCTCATTGAGTTGCCTTAACAAATGGCAGGAACAGATGGCATTCAAGACATGTTGTCATTATAAAAGCATGAAAATGTTATTTGTGTTTTTTTTTAATTTCTAAAAGAACCCGCACATAACTGCAAACTATTTCAAGAGCGCCCCTGGGAAAGCTGGTGTGGGGGCAACACCGCACTTTGACTTTTTCCTTTTTGGTCTTGCGTGTCATCTGTCTTCATCTTTGGCCCTTTCCTTTCTGTAATCGTGATCACCCTCAAAATTGAGTTCTGAGACTGGTTTGATTTCCTTTTGTCCTAGAAGGAAAGGGAGCATGAACACGGATGGCACACCCACTGTGCGCCATGTACTAGCCACAGTCCAGATCCACAGAACTCCTCTGCCCATCTTTAATAAGTATCGATGGAATTTTACTATAGAACTTCAGGTGGCAGCAATGGAGAGAAAGTCACTGTGATCAGTTCAGATTTGACATAGGGCCAGAAACTAAAATTTAGAGTCAGGGACCCCGACCTCACAAATGTCCCTGCCCGTGTAAGTACACAACGCACCCTCCTTGCAGAAAGTTCCAGCTAACAGTTCTGGCTGGCTTCCCTTATAAGCTGAGCACTAAGATCAATAGAGCAATATTTTATGAAATTCAATTTATCAGAAAATTTGACGCCTTAAAGATGATGGACTGTCTTGTTTATTGGCAATCGTGGAAACTTCAAGAATGTTTGGCACAGTGAATGCAGAAGCCTGAAGCCAATTCCAAATTTCCCTGTCCTTGAGAGAAGACAATGATGGAGAGTTGCTTTTGAAAACTGACTCTCAATCCCGAACCTTCGTAGCCATGCATAAGAAGGCCAAAATTCCGAGCCAGAATGAAAGTGTCATTTGCGATGAGTTTTAAGAACTGCTTCTACCAAAGACAGAATCAAAACCAAACAACAACAACAAAATGAGCATATCTTTACAAGTGGGGTACAGCCTACAAAAACGTTAGCCCTGAAACTTTATCCCTTTGCCAACCTTCTCCCAAACGAAGTTGCAACAAATATCAAGTTGCCACTGAGAATCCCTAGATGCTGTGTGGTATCCCGGACTGGATCCTGGAACAGGAAAAGGACACAAATGGAAAAGCTGATGAAATCCAAATAAAACCTGCCATTGAGTTAATAGTAATATACTAATGCTAATTTCTTCATCATGATCAGGGTACAATGGTTATATAAGATGTCAACATTAGGGAAAGCTGGGTAAGGGGTTTACAGGAACCCTGTGTACTCCCTTTGCAGCTTTTCTCTAAACCTAAAATTATTCCAAAATGCAAAGTTTAATTTAAAAATTTAAGAGACTCAAATCCAGAAGTCACTGAGAAGAAGATGTGAAATACGAAAAAGAATATAAGACCTGGAGTCTGTCCGAAGGCGTGAATATGGAATCCTCTCTCTGCAAACTAGCTATCCCTGTAATCAGGTTCTTAACCTTCCTGCACCTCAGTTTCTTTGTCTCTAAACGTTGGGCACAATCAAACCCTCTTTATGTAATTATTATGATCAAAAGACAGAGCATATAAAACAAACTTACAGGTCGTAAATATTCAGTACCCGTTAATTGAATTTAAAGGCCAAGACAAGGTAAGTGTCAAAAGCCAAAAGAAGAAGGTGTTTGTTTTTTTAAAAAAATAGAAAATCCTTGCCAAGTCACCTCTCTCAACTTCTGAACCACCAGGAGTCTCGTTTCAAGGACAGGGCAAGCTGACGTGCATTCCCAGTTACTGCCCATCAGGGACCTGTGGCAAGACTCTGCAGAAGGTCGAACTTGGCACAATCCATTTCTCACCTTAAGCAAACACCTCTTATTAATGCATAATCATTTCAGCCCTCTTACTCATGGAAAAATCCTTTTTTTTACAAATGTTTTCCCAATTACTTGAGTTAACAGCAACCTTACTTCCCTAGGGAAGTCCCATTATAGATAAGAATTGCTTCGAGGGAAAAAAAAGAATCCTGATTCTGCCCGTAACATATTTTTTTCTTATCTCTGGTGTTGGAGAAATACATAAAAAATAAACAAAAGTAAGCAAACTGACACATTCATTTATCTTCCCATCTCCCCTGAAATAGATTGCTGAGCAAATGAAATGTCAGTTAAGGAAACTATAGCCCAGAGACATTGAGCAACCTGCCCACTACCACCCAGCTGAGAACAGAAGAGTCAGAACTTGAGCTTGACCCCAGGAGCTGTCCGATCTCCTGCTGTGTCGCCTATCCATTCCACTGGAATCAAGTTGAAGAATGCTAGTGGAACTCCTCTTTCCTAACTGGTTTTTCCCTCCGAAGCAAAGTTCCCCAGCTTGGTTGGGTAGCATGTGAGATCACCTGCTCTTGCATGGAGACATGAAATTCATTCCATCTACTTCCGTCTTCAGAACCAAATAGGTACCTTTTCGCTATTGGGTACAGACAGCAGAATCGAGCATTTCCAACATGCCTGACTATGGGGTCCTTGCTCTTAAAGGAGCTGACTCTGTCCAGGTGGAGCCTCTTAGAGACACCCATTGCACTGGACTACCCTTGGGCCCATCATCAGGAAGCACCCAATTCTTCCTTCACTGCCTGGGCAACTCTGGGTTGGCATGAATTCCTTGCACCCTTTCTCACCTCTGAGCCTGGGCTCCACACCCTTTTGCTGCCCAGCACTCCTGTTGTTCAAGGGAGTCCCGTTTGCCTTACCTAAAGATCTGGATCTCACGCTTAGTGCTGCTTACCTCGTGGTGACCTCAGCTTCACTTCTCAGGTGTGATTTCAACAATCCACTTCTAACTTTGCCAGGTGTCCATCTGTCTGTCTGGCCTGAGTCATGTCAGCTCCCTACCTTAGTCCCCTCCCAGGTTCCCGACTTTCTTGCTGGATTGCCTGAGCCCAGACACACACACACACACACACACACACACACACACACAGCTGCCTGACTTGCAAGCGCTCATTAGCATTAAATGCCAAGTTTCGGGAATAACCAGCCTTCTTGGTTACAAGTAAATCGGAGATTGCTGCATTAATGCAGTAATGGAAATATAATGAAGGAATTTATTGTCCCTGAAAGACACGATCTGCCACACAAACCCCATGGGGTCTCTCCAGACGGTAAGTACAGCTCCATCCCTCTAATTCCTCTGGCCCATAATTATCTCGGGAGGACCATGACCCTGCAGTTCTTCCTATTAAAAGTATATTTCCTTACAAAATGAACTGTGCTTTATTGAATCGCATCATTTTGATCACTGGAAATTGACATATTGGGCTCATTAGCCAGGAAGTTGGATAGTTAATTTATGAGGTTTCCTCGGAGCCTGTCCCAGACCACTCATTGAGGGAGCTAAACAGCCCACAATGAGATGGAAGAAAGTTACTCTGGCAGAGTTGCATTATTTTGCTCTCATTACGGAGATAATGAACAGCAAACTTCCCTGGCACAGATACCGCTTCGCACCCCTTGCCTCCTCCCCCCCACCTCAAAATGATTTTGCTTTATTGCAACCCGATACCGTTTGATGGGCCAACAGTCTTATTCTGCTCATTAGCACCGTTTTTCGTTTAAAATGCTCCAACTGCTAAGATGAAAAGGCAATCTGAGTCTTTGCCTTTATCTTTAATATTTAAAACTGTTCACACAACCTTTTAAAAATCAAATATTGATGCTGCTACCTGTTGTTCTTCAGAGTGCAGTAATTATCCTGCAGGCCCTTCTCGGCAAGCCTGTCTTTATTAGAAAGGAGGATGGGGATGCTTCAGGAGGCATTTCTTTCCCTCTCCGTGGCCTCCCCCCTTCCACCCAGGATGGAAAGCTGGGAAGAGTGCTTGGCTCTTATTAAAGGAATATGCTGAGGCAGCCACCCGAAAGCTCCTAGTGGGCGGACTGGCAGGGGACCCGGAGATGCAGGGAGCATCCTCAGAGTAGATTCTGCAGAGTGGTACGGCGCCCTTGGAGCTATATAGCCTCCTAGGCTCTCAGCCAGCTTGCCCACAGGGGGCCGGCTCTAGATTTCTGAGGAACGGCAGTTCTGGGTGATGGCGTGGTTCCACACTGCCCTCTAGTGGCTGTGCCCAGAACCAAGCCGCGACACACAGTCCCCAGCTGCGTCTCAGCACTATCTCACGGAGGACCCGCCCTGGCCGGATCCTGAGGGTATTTGGGAATATCGGGGTGGACAAGACCCACAGCCTGTCCTTAAATTCCTTGTAGTCTTTGAGGGAGAAAACACTTAGGTGGATACTTCAAAGCAATGTGTATGTGTTACTACACACGAGCATGTTGAGAATGCCAGGGGAGTTCAAGGAAACTTGTACTTCATCACCACGCGCGTGAAGTCTCAGGGGACCCTGAGAAGGTGACCTGGAAGGATGAGAAGGGGGTTTCCAGGCAGAGGAAAAGGAGAGGTAGCTCGGGGCCCGATCGGGAACTGCGTGCGCCAGGACTAGAGTGCGGGGCTGAGCAGTTAGAAGACTGGAAGCGTGTAGTTGAGATATTCCGTATTGTCAGTTTCTGAGATGTACATTTCCTCTTCATGTTTCAGCATCTCTTTGGGATGCCTTCTACAAACGGTGGGTTGTCACATGTAGTATTTCCTCTGCTTGGAGTAGGACATAAAACCACAGTGCATTTTACAAAGCTGTAGCTTCTGAGATTGAGGAAATACAGTAAAATAAGGGCTTCAATTAGGCATTGGTTGGGGAGATGGAGAGGACAGGACAGCGTAAAATAAAGGGACAGAATAAGATGAGGTAGTAGCTATATAAAGACGGAGAGAGGGGCGCCTGGGTGGCTCAGTCGGTTGAGCGTCTGACTTCGGCTCAGGTCATGATCTCTCGGTCTGTGAGTTCGAGCCCCAAGTCGGGCTCTGTGCTGACGGCTCAGAGCCTGGAGCCTGCTTCAGATTCTGTGTCTCCTTCTCTCTCTGCCCCTCCCCCACTCATGCTCTGTATCTCTCTGTCTCAAAAATAAATAAACAGGGGCGCCTCGGTGGCTCAGTCGGTTAAGCGGCCGACTTCGGCTCAGGTCACGATCTCACAGTCTGTGAGTTCAAGCCCCACATCGGGCTCTGTGCTGATGGCTCATCAGAGCCTGGAGCCTGCTTCGGATTCTGTGTCTCCCTCTCTCTCTGCCCTTCCCCTGCTCATGCTCTATCTCTATGTCTCTCAAAAATAAATAAACGTTAAAAAAATTTTTTTTTTAAAATAAAAATAAATAAATAAACATTTAAAAAAAGTTAAAAAAAAAAGATGGAGAGAAAGGGACGGATTACGGAGGCTTTTAGGAGGTGAAAATTTTATACTTTTTGAGTGATTGTATGTCAGGGATGAAGAAGAGAATTTCTCTATGGAAAGAGAGAGGGAGAGAGAGAGAGAGTGTGTGTAAACACCTGGGAGAAATTAATAAAAACAGGTTTGCTGTGAATATTTTAAGTTCTTTGGCCACAAAAGAGGTATGGGGAATTGCATACCAAAAAGTCACCGTAAGGTCACCTCATTGAATAAAATTCTGTGCATGTTTTCAATGGGCCACAATAATGGAAACAGGACAGGGAGGGGGTCTGGAAAGCGACTGCGTGATTTCTTTGGGGCCCTTTAGGTTTAAGATGGTCTTCTGCAAATAGTAAGCAGGAGCACAGATTGCATTTAATTTGCCCTAACTTATCTGGCAAATACACTCTCCTAATATCAGCCGGATCAATTGTACAGACGACTTCGGAGCCACACAGTATGTTTGTCATGGTGGAGACAGAAGGGGACCATTTGCTTGCCCATGCTGGATCCCCAGCGAGTCGATTCTAGGATCCTCAATAAGGAACCCCCACCCCGCACTGCAGGCAGGCTCCACAGCCTCCCCTCCACTGGCATTTTACCATATTAAGGACACAAACCGGCTGATCTAACTGTTGCTTTGGAGCCACGAAATGGAATATCAGTTGCATAAAACGGAGCCACACATTTCCGAGATCTTGGTTATTGCGGTATTTATTTTCTCATCCCTAAGGTGAGATTCTAGTTGGTGCTGACAGCTACTTAATCATTTGGTTGGGCTTTTCGTGGTTGCTGACTTTTAGATTTTATTCCTACAGTCAAGGGCTGGGAAGAAGGAGAAGAGGGATGGCGGGGTGGCGAAGGCAGCGGCGATGGACACTCGGGGGGTGATGGGAGGGCAGGGTTCTCACCGATAAAGAAATGTGGCAAATCTAGAGAAACAGTGTGGTAGGACAGAGCGTGCGGTAGGAAGTTAATTCTTAGGAAAAGTGTCCTTTCCTAACATGATTTCACGTGGTCGCAGAAAGACTGGGACAGCCGTGCACTCAAATCTCCCCTCCTTTGCTCGCTGCCTGGGGATGTCGGCCACTCATTTAACCTCTCAGAGCCCAGTTCTCCTAATTTGTGAGTCAGAGATGGTGGTGCGTCGTACTGCCCAGGGTTTGCTGCAAGGTAGACGGGATGACCTTTGTAAAGGACCAGCATGGAGTCTGTCACACGGCAGATGTCTGGTACCTCCTGTCACAGACACCCTGTGCGACCCCCACCCTGGGTCGCTCAAGTCACTCCGGGAACACAGAGCAGTCTCTCTGCCGTCCTTCGCACCACTTGTATGTACCATCCCCAGTCTTCCGCTGATGCTGCCCTGTATCCTGGGTGTCTTGGACATCCACACCCTCCCTTGGCCAAGGCCCACTTCCAACGCCAGCTCCTGAGGGAAACATCCCTGGCACTCCTGAGTGGAAGTCATTTCTCCCTCCTCAGAGCCAAAATAACAGCTCGGTGTGCGGTCCTCACGGGCTCTTCCACGTACATTATCACTGATGCGTATAGCTCTGTGACCTATTTACCCACGTGGAGCCTCAGTTTCTTCATAAAAATAGTGATAATAAAAATATCTGCTCCCTGGGGCAGTGGCAAGGATCAAGTTCCTAACGCAGACACATAGGGCTCAATAGATGGAAGTGATGTCGGCGTAGTAGTATGTCTAGATGAGCTCTCTGGTCAGAAAATGTCCTTTCCTTGGTGGCTTGCGTCTGGAAAGGACGCATGCTGTTTCTAGAAATCGGTCTCCTTTTTCATGGTCACCCCGCACTGGTTAGGCGTTGCACTTATTAATGGCAGCAGCGATGAATCCAGTAAAATAAACGCATCAGAGTCCCATTCGGATTTTGATTGTGGATGATGTTTATTTATCAGCTTAAGGCCCTAAGCCTGCCTTCCTGGGCACAGGGAACATTCATGACGCTTGCAGAGCCACTGAGAAATGCAAAGCATGTGAAGACTGGACAACAATGTAAAATCTCAAACGCACAGCATTTAATATGACAAGATGAAGAGCTTCGGTGAATATAGAATAAGTGACCTTCCAGATGGGAACAGAGGCTGTCTAATCTTGGGAGAAAGAGGAAGTCATGGGACGGAAGCACTTGGGAATTCTTCCGTGATCCCCCAACAAATACACCTGTGAGCAAAGGGTTTCCCGCTTTTATGTCATTTATTTCAGGATTTTCAGACTCATCCAGCATCTAAGGAGGAATATTAAGAGGTTTGTCATTTAGATCATGGGGCATATTATACGTTCCTAGTAAATAGAACTAGTCTGTGCCTTACTGGGTTTCAAGGTCAGTAGATTCTAACTACCCAGGCAGCTGTCATTTGTCTGCTCTCATGCTGTGGTTGCCGCACAAAACTTGTGATATGAATCACAAAGAAAGAAGAGAAGGAAAAGAGAAGGGAAGAGAAGGAAGAAAGGAAGGGAAGGGAAGTAAAAGGAAAGAAAATGAAACAAAACCTTAACACATAGGGCGTTGTCTATTTGAATGAGTAACAGATAAAATTACTGGTACTATATTCCTAATTTATTTCTGGGGTGTTCGGTGTCCCTCAGAGTCTGGGACCCTCAGCAGCTACCCAGATGGTGCACTCCTTCATATAGGTCTGTTTGCATGAGGGAGAACAAATTGGAAAGGAAGGCTGAGTAGCTATACTGTCCAATATGGTAGCCACTAACCACATGTGACTGTTGAGTGCTTGAAATGCCTCAAGATCGAATTGAGCTGTGTTTTGAGTGCAAAATATATTCTGATTTTCAAAAATCTATGAAAAAAAGAACATAAATCTCATTAATAATATCTGTATAGATCACCTGTTGAAATAATATTTGGGATATTTGGGTCAAATGAAATATACTTTGGGGGTGCCTGGGTGGCTCAGTCGGTTAAGCATCCGACTTTGGCACAAGTCATGATCTTGCGGTTCATGAGTTCGCACTCTGCATCAGGCTCTGTGCTGATGGCTCAGAGCCTGGAGCCTGCTTCAGACTCTGTCTCCCTCTCTCCCTTCCCCTCCCCACCCGTGCTCTGTCTCTCTCTCTCTCTCTCTCTCTCTCTCTCAAAAATAAATAAAAACAGTTTTTTAAAAACTGTTTTAATTAAATATATTCTTGATTTCATTATGCTTTTAATGTAGCTATTAGAAAATTTCAAATTTCAGATGTAAACTTGCTTTCTGTCTCTGTGGACAGCTTCTCGAGACTGACTGCTGGGTCCAGCATCATACCCTCTGTACCATAGCCCAGATTTAATCATGAGATGTGGTTGTTTGTAGAACATCTTATTTCAAAATTTTAAATTTATCTTCTTTAAAAATTATTTTGTTTACTTTTAAAATTCAAACAATGCAAAGGGCACAGGATGAAAAGTTAGTCCTGCACCCCCAGCTCTCCTTTTTTTTATTCTTCTTGGTTTCTCCCCCAGAGGCAAGCACCCTGCTCAGTGTGCTGTACAGGCCTTCCAGAGATATCCAAGAAATGGTGCCCCCTCTTCGTCTCCCTGGGTCTCCACCTCTCCCTGTTGTCTCCCACCTGGCCTGTCTCACTTATTTACATTATCGCTGACCCCTGTGGGCATTTGAGTATGCCCTAGAGGGTGGCACAGCTCATGTTGAACAACAGTCCATAAGAGCAAAGACACTGAGGGAGATAAATGTTGAATAATCAACTTGTGCATGAGGACATGAAGAATGAGCAAAGAGACTCATGATCTGATTATCCCCAAAACATTTGCTATTTCTCGTGTCTTTGACAAATTGGCATCAGTGATTCTAGTATGACCAGTGGGACCAGCGACACCCACACAGGGGAATGCCGAGAAGGTGATCTGTGAGCTCTGCTTGCTAGCACCTGTTGTGTCCCCCCCAGACTCCCCTCGAAAGGCATTTTCCTCTTTGGAGATGAAATGACTGGAGATGGGGAGTTATTTGCCTAAAGCCTTGTGTATCAGGGATTGAATTAGATGACACTAAGCTAGAAATAACTTTTCTAAGGCAAGTTTTAGTGTGTTAATTAAGGTGGCCTAACCTTGAATTTTCACGGTTTAGGGAAAAACAGTGGCCTGAAGACGAATCCATTTATAGCCCACTATGTGTTTAGAGAGAGCTTGAATGCTATCGTCTTCATAATTATCAAAGCAACCCTTAAAGCCTGGAGGGTGGGGAAATGATCAAGAAAATTACTCTGTATTACCGTGCCCCTGCCCCCAGCATCGAATATCTGACAGCCTAGGTTAAAAGAACATCAAGAGAAACTGGAAGAAGAGTTCCACCTCAGACCCACCGAGTCAGACTGGAGGGCGGAACTGGGGACATGGCATCATCCTGTCCATTTTTCTTTTTTTTGTAACAAATAGAAATCAAGCATTATTCAGGTGCTGAGGACACAGCAGGAAACAGGACAGATAAATGCAAACATGCCTACGTGATCTTTTCCCAAAATTTATAAATGTATTTAAATAAGCAGGAGGGAGCTTAACCCAGCTTGACTTGAGCCAGTGCAGATTACTAAGCTGGGCTCCCAGCGCACAAAAGGAACGGAGGAACAGAGATTTCCACAGAGGCAGTACTGCTAGCCAGTCAGTGGATACCATCTTGATTCTGGCTCTTTCTACTTGGCCTCTCACTAGAGAATCATAAAAATTGGATCCAGAGGCACCTGGGTGGCTCAGTCCTGGGTGGCTAAGCGTCCAACTTCAGCTCAGGTCATGATCTCAGGGTTCATGAGCCAGCATCAGGCTGTGCACTGACAGTGCGGAGCCTGCTTGGGATTCTCTCTCTTCCTCTCTCTCTCTGCCCCTCCCCTGCTTGTGCGCACATGCATGTGCTCTCTCTCTCTCTCCCAAAATAAATAAAGCTTTAAAAGTTTTTAAATAAATAGGGGCGCCTGGGTGGCTCAGTCAGTTGGGCGTCCAACTTCGGCTCAGGTCATGATCTCATGGTCTGTGAGTTTGAGCCCCGCGTCGGGCTCTGTGCTGACAGCTCAGAGCCTGGAGCCTGCTTCGGATTCTGTGTCTCCCTCTCTCTCTGCCCTTCCCCTGCTCACGCTCTGTCTCTATGTCTCTCAAAAATAAATAAACATTAAAAAAATTTTTTTAAATAAATAAATTTAATTTAATTTAAATTTTTAAAAAAATTGGATCCAGATAACCGACCATGAGAGGCTTGCCAAGAACTCCACGGGCTCTCAAAGTCCTGGCAGCCTAAGATTTAAAGCAGCGTGCTGGTCCAGCTAGGGGAATTGGGAAACTATTTGTGAAACCAACATTGAGCCAGGGGCACACAGACAAGGCCTGCTTGTGAAGGGTTAGGAGAAGCAGAGTGAAGCGGAAGGAGACTGTCTTTGACATCGGTCTTTGTCCAAACTCTGACTCTTTAACCCACTAGCTGTGAGACTCCCGTTGGCTCCTGTAACCCTCTCTGTGACAGTTTCTCACCCGGAAAATGGGAAGATCTCACCCGTCAGGTAGATATCATGTAGGGATTTAAAATGTTCATGAAGCTTGGAAAGGCTCGTGTAAGACGGATTATGAAATTTAAATTTTTCTCATGATGTTAAAATTAGTAAAATAATATTTTTTATCATTTATTTCTGAGCGTGCGTGCGAGAGAGGGAGCGAGCGCAAGTGGGGGAGGGGCAGAGAGAGAGAGGGAGACACAGAATCTGAAGCAGGCTCCAGGCTCTGAGCTGTCAGCATAGGGCCCAGCACGGGGCTCAAACTCGGGAAGGATGACATCATGACCTGAACTGAAGTCGGACGCTTCACCAACTGAGCCCCCAAAATTAGTAAAATAATATTAAATTAATGAAATCATTAGGTGACAACACTGACTCAGTAGACAGTAGTCCATGGGACTCACCTCTAGAAACTCATATCCTGGAACCATAATGGGAAAACTCACCCCAGGCACCTCTCTTTGGGGTCCCCCTCCCTGAGCAGAGACTGGACAGGGCTGAGGTATAAGTGAAGGGCTTCAATGCCAAAAACTATGAGTGGCAGAACATACCTAGCCTAATGTTGGTGCCTGCCATACATTCCCTTGAGGAAAATGGAGGATAAAGGGCATTATTGTGACATAGCCCACATGACCAGACGACATTGTTCACACCTGTTCTCTGTTCCTCTCACCATTACCACCACTGCCGGTCACGTTCAAGAAACGCTTTACTGCAATGATGCTGCCCAGCCTCCCTATAGAATTTGCATATCTGTGATTCGAAGGGTCACTATTGTCATGTTACATAGTTTAAATATTTTTCTTAATAGTTATGATAATAGGATTCATATTAACAAGTAGAACATGCGATCATTGCGTGTGGTTTTTCAACATCGACTCCAAAAGCCTGGTGTCTTCATATACGAAAAGCAGACTGACTCAGACGGACAGGATAAAGATGGGAGGAAACTTAGTCTTGCTAGGAAGAAACTTCTAGCCGCCCTGCAGGGTGAAGAGTGGTGGGCGAGATCTTGGAAATACTTCTTCAGCCCTCCTCCACGACTCCATGTATGGTAACTCGAAGCGGAGCTCTCCAGTCAGGTTCCAGTTTCTTCCTTACCCACATCTCAGCCGCTTCCTTCCTAACAGCCCCAACCCACGAGCTCCAAATCCAAATAGTTTTCTCCGGCTTTCTTTCAAAGCTGCGTTGAGAACAAAAAAATAAAAGCCTTTCCCTAATGTTCCATATCCTGTACTCTCATCTCTTAACCATTAATCCCTCCCAATGTCTAATTATTACTCTGAAATCTACGTGGCATAAAATGCCTGGGCAAGCACTGAGAAGAGCTCTGAATCCAGATGAACGTCACGTAAATGGGATGTCCAGATGTCAGGCTGGATCTTCTCTAATTTTCTATGGGTTATGGTATTCGCGTATCCACACCCAGCGTTTCCAACTCTGCATCTCTGAGTTGTGTTCCCTCAGCATAAAATAATTTAAAAGACAAACAAAAGAACAAGAGGGAGAGGAGATGTGCTTCCCCGAGCAAGGAACAGTGTCAGTTGGTTGATTTCTAGTCTTGAATCTGCTAGTTTCTTGCTGTGCAGTCCTGGATAAGCCTCTCAGCTTCTCTGTGTCCCAGTTTTACAGTTTTTTGAGGAAAAGGTTAGGCTTGATTGTCTCTGAAGTTCTTTTAGCTATGTACCCAGATTTTGCCAATCCATGTATATGCTATGGCTGCAGTGAAGCCAATGATTTGACTCCAGTGTTTTCTGCCATATTGCATTTTCTTGCATGCAATGCAAGAATGATGATGCATGGATGATGCCTCTGGAGTGTCTGTGGGAGCAAGCAGCCCACCGGCTTCTTGCATCCTGCCTTTACAAATAAGCCCTTTGGCATCTCGAGCTGCTCTGTAGGAAACCAGACTAAGTGGTGTTCCTAAATCTCTTAGGCTCACTAATTACATTCAGAGAAGACCTATTACACACCTCAGCAGAGCGGTCAGAGACATAAAATAGGAAACCTCGGTTGCAGTGAAAGGACACCTAATTTATACAGCGTGCTGTCAGGCCTTCTTCGGTAACCCTTCTAGGCACTGAGCCAACATTATGGGCTTGGCCACCCTCTTGCTAAGCCAACAATAAGATAGGTAGGTGTGACCCATCTCTCAACCCCCGGAAATGGGGGCTAGGATTTTCTCTGCTGTCCTGGGTCTAGAAACCACCAAGGGTAGGAGTGCTTTGGTGGCTCTGTTGGTTAAGCGTTTGACACTTGATTTCGGCTCAGGTCATGATCTCGCAGTTTGTGGCTTCGAGCCCTACATCAGGCACTGTGCTGATGGTGCAAGCCTGCTTGGGATTCTCTGTCTCTGCCCCCCACCTCTCTCTCAAAAAAAATAAATAAACTTAAAAATAAGAAGAAGAAACGACCAGGGGTATTCAGGCTAAGACTAGCCAAATCGAACCCCTCTGGCACGTGCGTGGGGACCCCATATTTGGGCTTTAACAGCTTATCCCTCCTCCCAGAAGTTACTTATAAGCTACATGATTTCCCCAAAATTCTTTCTTACCAACTTCTGGACTTCTCTTTCAAGAGCTGTAGAACTCGAAATCAAACAGGTCTGGGCTGGGGGCGCCTGGGTGGCTCAGTCAGTAGAGCATCCAACTTTGGCTCAGGTCATGATCTCATGGTTCATGGGTTTGAGCCCCGCATCGGGCTCTGTGCTGACAGCCCAGAGCCTGGAGTCTGCTTCAGATTCTGTGTGTGTGTGTGTGTGTGTCTGTCCCTCCCCGGCTTGTGCTTTGTCTCTCTCTCTCAAAAATAAATAAATATTTTTTTAAAATGTAAAAAATAAAATACATATCTGGGCTGGAATTCTGTCTCTGCCGATTTCTAACTCTGGAGTTATAGTTATGAATCATTGAACCCCTTGGAGCCTCCATCTCCTCCTCTGTAGAATACGGATAGTAATACCTTCCTCACATAGCAGAGTAAGGATTAAACAAGATAATGCATGTGGAGGAATAAGTACAAGGCCGAAAATATATATAGTCACAGCTCTTGTTGTGGATATTATGGCAATATCCATCAGCCCATGGTGTTCACGGGTATCATGGTAGACAATCTACTGAGTGAGACTGTATCTTAAAGGCAAGAATGCCAACAGTCCCGCATTATGAGTGAAGGGAGCTCGTACGCCAACTCTAAAATAAGTGAATAAAATTGCCATTATGAAATTTCTCAAATTTATGGGGTAACAAAAAATGGAGGGCAGCCTCTCATGGGTGGTTTTGAAGTCGCTGTCTGAGACAGTGGGAAGACCATGAACTTTGGATCATCAAGGCTTCTTTAGAGCTGTAGTTCCCTTACTTGCTTCCCTTGGACCCTTGAGTCCTAGGACCCTTGAGTTCTTAGCCTCTCTGTACCTAGTTTTCTGATCTAAAAAGTGGCACAGCTGTGTTGGTGGGAATGTAAACCGGTGCAGCCTCTGGGGAAGACAGTATGGAGGGTCCTCAAAAAATGAAAAATAGAACTACCCTATGATCCAACAATCTCACTGCTGGCTATTTACCCAAAGAATATGAAAACACTAATTAATACATGCACCCCTATGTTTATAGCAGCATTATTTACAATAGACAAATTATGGAAGCACCCAAAGTGTCCATCGATAGATGAATGGATAAAGAAGATATGTGTGTATGTGTGTGTGTATTTAGATAGATAGATAGATAGATAGATAGATAGATAGATAGATGATAGATAGATGATAGATACAGCATGTGTATATATATATTTACTGTTATTTTATATATATATATATATATAATGGAATATTATTCAGCCAAAAAAAGGGTGAAATCTTGCCATTCGCAACAACATGGAGAGAGCTAGAAAGCAGAACGCTAAGCAAAATAAACTAGTCAGAGAAAAACAGATACCATATAATCTGACTCATACATGGAGTTTAAGAAACAAAACAAATGAGCAAAGGGAAAAAAAAGAGAGAGAAACCAAAAAGCAGACTCTTCACTACAGAGAACAAACTAACGGTCACGAGGCGAGGCGGGTGAGGGAATGGGTGAAACAGGTGAAGGCGATTAAGGAGTGCTTGTTGTGCTGAGCACCGGGTGTTGTGTGGAAGTGTTGAATCGCTCTATTGTACACCTGAAACTAAGATAACACCATATGTTAACTACAGAGGAATTAAAACTTTTTAAACCATTGGCACAGCATCCGACCCAGTCCTCAGAATTTGTGGGCGCCTTCCCTCCTGCCCTTCCTAACGAACTGCATTCGGAACGCGGTAGCTTCTACGCGAGTCAGGTGGCCATCTCTTCCTTTTACACAATTGGGATTCTGTTTCCTCTCAGCTCCTCCCATTGGTAGTGTTACCATTTCCATTTAAGCTGTGGGGAATTATTTTTGAGTATATTAGAGGAGATTTGGGTCAGGCCGCCTCGAGAGAGAGCATATAATGGAAACCTCACGTAAGCTTTGTATCACACCAAGCAAGTAACTGCTTATTGAATCTTTTGGAATTTCTGAAGGTGAGGTTTACTTATGCTCAGCTGTCCTCAATTAACATCAACCCTAGAGGTGTTATCTCCATTAAGTCAAAAGATGTTCAGTATGTTTATTTTGTGAATGGAGTCTTTAAAAATATATATATACTTCCTCCTTTTTTTTCCCATCTGGAAATGGGAAGTGAGACAACATGAGAGACTTACAGCAGAATTGTCTCTGAATTCCCTTCCAGACTCAAGAATAAATTTACCTTGTTGTGCCCATAGCTTTTGACAGGAAAAGTTAAATCGTTCCTTTACAACTGTTCTGTAATTCGGACATACATTATTTCAAACTGGCTCTCCTTCCATGTGACTGAGGTTTGTTGAACAGTTTAGGACAGCTGACGTTTTAAATTGTGTGATGTAAAAAATATATTTATTCCATATACCAATGTGTTCTGTATAGTATCAGCATAACTGTTTGGTTAAGATAAATGCAATGGTTAATTTTACGTGTTAATTTGGCTGGGCCACAGTGTCCAGATATTTGGTCAAACGTTATTCTGGATATTTCTGTGAGGCTGTTTTTGGAGGAGACAAACTTTTAAGTCAGTGGGCTTGGAATATATCAGATTGCACTCCATAACGTGGGTGGGTACACCCAATCAGGTGAATGCCAGAGTGGAACAAGAAGACTGGGCTTCCCGGAGTCAGAAGGAATTCTGTGGCCCGTGACCTCCGGACTTAAGCCACAGCACTGGTTCTTCTCCGGTTCTCCAGCCTGCACCCCGCCCTGCAGAATATGGACTTCCCGTTTAAATCTTACTGATTCCGTTTCTCTGAAGGACTCTAACTAATACAATAAACAGTCCCAAACATCCTCAGCTCTAAACCACTGTGGGGTTCCTACACTATCAACTCATATTTAAAGAAAACCTGTCATATTGCTAAGGTAGTCAGCTGTGCAATTTAATCATCTCTAGTGGTTAAAAGCACAGGCTTTAGAGCCAGAGGTATGTGGGGCCAAGCCCTGGCTTCCCAACCAACGGGCTGTTTGCCTTTTGGTGGAAAATCACCATAGAGGCCCGGAAGGACAGGTAAGCCCTGTGGGATGCTTCCACTCCACCGGTGGGGTTAGCCCAATATCTTCCCCTCTAAGGGGACGCAAATGGCATGGGTCTAAGTACCACGCTTGGTTTGCTGCTGGGTTTGGTGAGGGATACATTGTGAGAATTAATTAAGTTCAGGTTCAGAACTTAGCACGGTATCTGACACCAAATAGGGGTTCAAACCAAGATGGCGGCTATTGTAAACAAGATCATTGCTGACTGTCGAAGAATCAAACTTCCCCTTACCCCCAAAACACACTGGATTTACTTTCCTCTAACGCAGCACTGACATCAGACTAAAAGAGATGAGCCCTAATAACAGGACCTGGTTAATCATGAGCTGCCACAAATCTCTGCATTTGCTACATGAAGACATCCAATTCTACAAAATGAATAACCAGAGGTTATTTTTTTTTTTTGGCTTTGCAAAAGAACACATGACTTTTAGAGGGTTTCAAGTTATCAAGATAATACTGAGTGACGCACACTGTTGACAGGCCTCTCTGTGGAACACCTGTCACCTGCTTCGCTCAACACATAATAGCTCAACCCTGTCTCAAACCAGTGTAAATGCCTGCAGATGAGGAAATCCAGAGACTTCCCTGACCAGATTCCTCCGGGTCTCCTCCCAGGATGAACTTCAGCAGCCGAGTGTCCATTCCAGTCCCCTATTTTCCTAAAAAAAAAAAGAATCTCGCTGCCTCTGGGCACCTGCCCAAGCCCTTCCTTTACAGACTGGAGGAGTCGTCAAAATTCCCAGCGTAGTTAGCTTCCATCTGAAATGGGCTGAGACGCTCGCATTGGTTCATATCAAGACTATTAGACTTGGAATCCAGAAGACCTGGCTTTGCCACCACCGCCAGTTGTGTGACCCCAGATAAGTCACCAAGGCCTCAGCAACCACACTTACTTCTCTCACTTGGAAAATGATCATCACTTCCACCACTCACCTCATTTTTGCAGTGGGTTAAAATAAAACATACAGGAGAACCAGGAGGCAGCCAGAGGCAACCGGGATCTCCCCCGCTGCTTCGACTTCTCTACGCAGCTCTGCTCTGCTTCCTGGTCTGCCTGAGACAACTTTTTCTAATGTGCCCCGCACCAAAGTAGTTCATTGGAAACACTGTAATTAGCATTACAGTTAAAATAGCACCATTGCAATGTTAATTACTACAGTGCAGATGTACCATTAGATATCATACATAATGTTGTCAAGCCTTTATTTTTAAATTAAAGTGCAACAAACCATACCCTGGCTACACAGCTTTTTTTGATTAATACAAATTAATGTTATTTCAGTGTCTAGGAAAAGGGTGGGGACGGGGGAGTGTTGTATCTAACTAGAGCAACGCATAGGCAGATGGGAGTTTCCTGTGGGCTCCTCGTGACTTCCCTCCCCCCCTCTAGTCTCTACATGGTGGAGAGTGTGAGCTCCATGAGGGCAGGAACTGTGCCTGGTTTCGCGCACCATGCCCGCCTCAGCTCCTAGCACACAGTTCGAGGCATTGATTGTTTTCATAACTGACGAGAGGAACGAGTGCATGAATGAAGATAGAGCCATGTAAGCAGTAGTAGTGGGGAAGTAAAGTGGAGGAACTGGAAGGTGCAATAGCTTATTTATTCCTGATTACTCTTGTTTTGTGTGTGCTTTGTGGCCTTTAAAATGATCCCAGATGCTTCCTCACCCCCTGGGGCATTAAAATCCAAAATGGGGGGCGAGTGAAGCATCACAGTGCAGAAGCCAGGGGAAGTCCTTCACTGTGATGTTTTGCAAGCAAAACTGTATTCCAGTGAGAAAGATGAACAGGGGTCCCTCCGCATCCCAGAAGCGCCCGTGCATCAATCAAAAGGGAGAGAAGGAAGAGAAGGAAAATGTTGGACTGTTACGTGTATTATTTATTCAATTCTCAGAGCTCATGAGGGAATTCTTCCCCAATTATTTTTTACTGTGGTAAAATACACGTATAAAATTACCATAGTAACAATTCTTCTGTATACACTTCAGTGGCATTAAGTGCGTTCACTTCGTCGTGCAACCATCACCACCATCCAATCTCCAGGACTCTGCATCTTGCAAAACTGACTCTGTGCCCATTAACCACTAACTCCCTCTTCCTCTCCCCCCCCAGCCCCTGACAACCACCATTCCCCTGTCTGTCCGATGCCGACTATTCTAGGTTCCTCATAGAAGTGGAATCGATTTACATTTAAAGTAATTACTGATAAGGAAGGATTTACTCCTATCATTTAGATGTTTGTTTTCTGTATGCATTATAGTTTTCTACCCCCTGTTTTTATAGGGAAGATTTTCTTATCTCTGCATCACATTTTGGGAAACTGAGGCTTTGGGAAATTAACTGAACCTCCCAAGGTCACCAAGAGAGGCAGTTTGGGAATCTTTTGACGTGATTGTTGAATCAAGAGCCCTTGATTCTTGCACCTGCTATGTGCCAATATGTTTGTCCTGGGAAAATGCAGACAAGCATGCAGCGTGGTCCCTGCCTTGTTTCAATGTGCAACTGTTTACTTAGGAACATTAGACAGACACAGATAGAAAGATTTCTAGAAGTGCAGGAAACCCCTAGATACTTGCCTGCTGGGATAGAGCAAATAGCCTCTAAGAATTCAGAGCAGTCCCTCTCACGCTGCCTCACGTAACCACGGGTGTTACTGGCTGAATCTCAGGTTCTGTTCTTCGTATCTTTTGAAGAGAATTCCAGGGATCCAGCTCTGCTCTGTGGGATCTACTCTCCACAATAGATGGATTTGGCAATGGATAGGAAGCACTGTAATAATGCGTACACCATTTGACCCAGAATTTGCCAAGTGAGATATCCCTGAATTAGTAAAAATATTTATCCATAAGGATGCCCATTGCAGTACATTTTTGCAATAGTGAAAAAGTGACAAGATTCAATGATAAGTTATGTATTTTTGCAGTGAGTATTATGCAACCATTTCAAAGTGATATTACAGGCTGGAAATATTCATGTTTGTGAAAATTATATAAATTTACATAATATATAATCACATATTATATTTGTATATTATTAAGTAATTATATTTTGTTTGTATATATAACATGTACATATTAAATTATATTACATTTGTCTATTATAATATAGCATATCATATATTAAAATGTAATTAATATCAATATAATATATAATATCACAGTAATATTAATACTGTAATTAATATAATATATATAAATATTATAGTATATTATTTATATATTAATATAATTATAATCGATATACTAATGTAATATATATTGAATATATACTATTGATAGTATTTATATATTGGTGTTATACTTACATATCATATATAATAATATGTATTTATATATACAAACTCATATATACATGTGTATGAAAAATCACTTATCTGAATATACAGACACAGCTATAAACTGATCCTGTTAAAATGTGGGTATATATAGTTATAAGTTTGAAGAATATATATATATGCCAAAATATTAGCAGTGATCATTAGGTAATTGAGGAATTATAGCTGAATTTATTTCCTTGAGCCATTCTATATCTTTCTAACCACATATAATACCTGTATATTGTCTTAATTTTAGAAAAAGTAAATTTTACTTAACAATGGATGCAGCATGAAACACAAACCTATCTCTAACCATTTTACTGCAAAGAAAATCATGAGTTGGGACATGAAAAAAAGACAAGGTCTTATGATCTCATACTGACTACATATACATTTGTTTTTGACAGGGATTATTTGGTTGCAAAGAATAGAGAACTTGAGAAAAAATAAATTTATTGGTGAGATGTAATATAGCTGAGAAAATGCAACTCAGGCCTCATGAAGGATCCACAAACAAGGAGGTGCAAAGGGTTTCTGAAGGTCAAGTAGTTATTCTCTCTAAGTGCAGTTTCCTCTGTCACTGTTGGTACATCTGCTTTTCTCTCTTCTCTCTCTGGTCTGACTTTCAGCTCCCTAGCAGGCTAAGTCTCTGGCCCCCACGTGACTTTCCAGTTCAGGTACTCAATACTGCCAGGCACTCAACAGACTTTCTGTTGATAGTTCCAGATTCATGACAGGGAAGATGACTGATCTAGTGTGTATTAGTTAGCTTTTGATACGTAACAAAACTACCTCCAAAACTTAGGGACTTAAAAAACACCTGTTAATTAGTTTCTAAATCTGTAGGTCTGTGGGAAGTTCTTCTGGTCTGGGCCAGAAGCTGACCTTGGCTGGACCAGTCAGCTGGCGGGTCAGCCATGGAATGGCCAGTCTAAGATGGCTTCTCCTGGGATGACTCTCTTCAGTGTCATGTCATCCGCCAGCAGGCTATCCCAGGCTTATTTACATGGTGGTCTCAAGGTTCCAAGGAGTGAGGAAACATGCAAGACCCCCAAAGGCCTATTCTCAGAGCACACATGTCATATCCACTATTGGCCAAAGCAAGTGACAAGGCCAGCCCAGAGTTAAAGGTGGAGAAGTAGAACCCTATCTTGATGGGAGCAGCTACAGAGTCATACTGTAAAGAGTGCAGTTACAGGGAGGGGAAAATTCTGGCCATTTTTGCAACCTGCCTTTTAATCTTCCAGGCATCAGTGCTGACATGAGCTCCATCTTGTAGCTGCAGCCCATTTACATATTCCCACATAGTCGCAGTGGTTGATGGAGCAGGGGGGGAGAGAGACTGGAGACATGTGCATAGGTTTTTCACTGTTTCACCTTGGAAGTGACGCTTGTCATGTCCCCTCACATCCCATGGCCAACACCACTCACGTGAGCGCCACCATACAGCAAAATGGCAGAATAATGAGTCAGTGGAGTATTTAGTGGGCATTACTGTCTCTGCCACAATGAGCAATCTACAAACCTATCTGATTATTCACAAGGCTAATGTCAGAAAGATAGAGGGGCAGGTAAGGAGCATGCTGTAGAGAAAATACATAAAAACCGTGACTAATGAAGGTATCAGACATTACATGCACCCCTTAAGGGGCAGAACGCTAGGCCCAAAGGAGTCAGAGTAAGCGAGAAGAAAATCCAATTATCTCAGCCTCTGAAGGCCCAGAAGCGTTCCTTTCAGACCCATTCAAAGTCTCCTTAAAGCTTTGTTCTGCTCCAAAAGCTACGTCAACGCAGGGACTAAGGCAGTAGAGTCACAGGTGGGAATCGAGCTTCTCGGATCAAGTGTTGAGAGGTGCTAAGTCAAGAAAATGAAGCTGAATATCAAATTCAAAGAAGGAAAAAGGAAAAGGAACACAGAGCAGTCAGGTGAGCAGTTGGCGAGGTTGAAGCAAGATGGAATCAGGAGTGAGGAAGGGAAATGGGGAGTTTATATAAATCTCTTCAGCTTAGCACTGAATTCCTGAGCTCTGAGAAGGGATTAGGGCTCACATTCTGTGCCGCATCCAGTGGCAGGGGCAGGAGAGGGACCTGACAGACACACTGGGCAGCACACTTGAGACTCGAGACCAAAGCCTTCAGCCTCTTCCTAGGGTTGCTCCTTTCTACCCATTTTGATTCCTTGTCTCTCATTTGGCCTTCTTGGCATCTCTTGCTTCCTCCAGTTTCTCACACCTGAGATTTTAACTTTTGCAGTATCTCTACATCCCAAATATTTATGGTAAGAGGGGCAAGTTATTTTTTTAAGTTTTTAATTCCGGTATAGTGAACATACAGCATAATGCTAGTTTCAGGTGTACAATATAGTGAGTCAACAATTCCTTGCATCGCTCGGTGCTCATCATGACAAGCACACTCCTTGATCCCCATCACCCATTTCCCCCATCCTGCAGCCCCTCTCGTAACCATCTGTTTGTTCTCTATAGTTAAGAGTCTGTTTCTCAGTTCGTCTCTCTCTCTCTTTTTTCCCTCCCTTTGCTCGTTTGTTTTGTTTCTTAAATTCCACATTTGAGTGAAATCATATGGTATTTGTCTTTCTCTGAGTGACTTATATTGCTTAGCATTATACACTCTAGCTCTATCCACGTTGTTGCAAATGGCAAGATTTCATATTTTTTATGGCTGAGTTATATTCCATTGTACATTTGTACCACATCTTCTTTGGTATATTCATCTATCAGTGGATACTTGGGCTGCTTCCATAGTTGTGCTATTGTAAATAATGCTGCTATAAACATAGGGGTGCATGTATCCCTTTGAATTAGTGTTTTGGTATTCTTTGGGTAAATTCCCAGTAGTGTGATTGCTGGATCATAGGGGAGTTGTATTTTTAATGTTTCGAACAACTTCCATACTGTTTTCCATAGCGGCCACACCAGTGTGCATTCCCTCCAGTAGTGCAAAAATGTTCCTTTTTCTCCCCTCGCCAACACCCGTTGTTAAGAGAAACCAGTTATATTTTTGATAAGGTGCAGTCTCCAAAATATTAGTCACAGTTGCTGAGGTCTCTGTTGTGTTCCTACCTCAAATTCCTAAACGATCATGTGATCATAGATGTGGTTTATGCCTCGTGGTAAGTGCCACGTAAGCCAGATAGGGCAGGAATGCCCACCCTCCACTCCAAGGAGGCTGGTGCTCCCTTCTCCACATGTGGACTTAACCTAATGTGTTCCCATCCAGGGGAGGCAAAAGACATTGGTCTAAGGACCATGCTGGGTTTGGTGAGAAATGGGAAGAGAGCCTTGCTTGACCTGTTGCACATTGCCTTGCAGGTCAGTGGGACCATGTACAACACTGGAAGACACGTGTCCCTGCGCCTGGACAAGGAGCACTTGGTTAACATATCAGGAGGGCCCATGACGTACAGCCACCGGCTGGAGGAGATCCGACTACACTTTGGGAGTGAGGACAGCCAAGGGTCGGAGCACCTTCTCAATGGACAAGCCTTCTCTGGGGAGGTATGTGGGGTGTTGAAGTACTATATCTGAGTGCCAATTAATAAGATTTGGTGCCTGTTTATATCCAAGGTGGGATAACAGATGGAAAGCTTTCTTTGAAATCTGTGAAATGAGAAGGTCAGTGCCTCCTTTCTCCATCTGTCTTTTGCAAGTTGACGTGGAAGTCTATAAACGTGCTTCCAGCGTTTTCCAGGAAAGGCCACAACGAAACTGGACCTTTCATTCTGAGACATTCTTGTGCCTTGTGCCCTACAGTATCTTTGGAGCATCATTTTAAGCCCAGACCCTCACCTTTTCATGCACACCTTCCCTTACACCTGTCTGGACCATCAGATACGCTCCCATATGAGAGCATGGATTCCTTAATTCTCCCTTCTGGCAGAACGGGTCTTATTGGCACAAAACTATAACATATCGTGAAATAAATGTCAGGCAACTAAATAGTCGCCCTGACTTTCTAAAGATTGGAAATGTCATTGTATACCACCATTAATGGTGAGTATCACTGTGTGCCACCATCAACCCAGAGAGAATTCAGGCTACAGCAGAGAGCCAAACCAGGTTCAATTATAGAATGTGAAAGTTACACTTTAAACAGATGTCATCTGACATCTTGACAAGTGAGGTGTAGTTAATTTGTCCCATTTTAATTCTCTGACACTTGAGGGTGGTCATCAGCCCAGGGTCAGGGGCGCTTATATGCTAAATATCCTGTAACTATGTTCTGTTTAAAAGACCTCAGTAACCGATATCAAGAAAGCTTTGAAATAACAGAAGTACATATCTCATTATAGACTTGGTCTTTTTAATTTTGTTTTCAATCAACATCATGTTTAAAACTCACATTGTTTTTAATATATTAAGACCACACACTGAGAAAGAGAGCCCAACTTTAATGAGTCCAGTGGCCAGATTTTAAAGATTGTTCAAAGTGAATCAACTGAGAATCTACCTAGGCATTCTGCTAGGTACCAGGGATATAAAGATTTAAAAATTAAAAAAAAAAAAAAACAGAGGTCCTGCCACAGAGGAGCTCAAAGGTTTGATTCATTCGTGCAAATCATTATTCATATCATTCAAACTATTAAAGTATAGTGTCATTCTGTTCTGGAGGTGTACAGGGACCCTGGCCAACTCATGGGCCAGCTGACGTGAAGGGGTCAGGAGAAGTCCCAGAGGAGGTGCCCTTTCAAATGGGCTAAGAAGAGAGGCAGTGCAGAATCATTTTTAAGAACATCAGCTTTGGAGTCAAAGAACCAGGGTTTGTACCTCCTGCTTTGATACACACTCACCAGGCAATCTTGCAATGGTTTCTTGAGCCTCCTGAGGCCAAGTTTAGATACCTCTCAAGGTTATTTCGGACAATTAAGTGGGATTCTAGATATAAGGAACACTTGGAGCACTCAAGAGTAGATAGACAACAAAGACAAAGCAGGAAATGAGGGACTACTAAAGGCGCCAACTGTGTCAGGGCTTTTCTTCTTGGGGCGGCGGCTGGTAGAGTTCTCTTATGATCTGTTAGTAATGGCTGCAGAGAGGACAACAGGGTTGAGCAGGAATGTACCTCCTTTCTGGATCTGTAGGAAAAACATGCTAGGATTGATTAGGGATGTCTGCCAAAGGCAACTTAATGGAAAAACTCCCAAGAGTTTTAGATTCTGAGCTAGAGTATGGCAGGGAATATGATGAAAGCAAGGCAAAAATCTATGAGTTGAGAGTGACTGGAGACTGCGGTCTGAATTACAGACTATTCTAAATTAGATAAACCCTTACTTTTTAAATACATATTATTTCAATATTTGGAACTATTTTACTTGCTCATTTATTTGCTTTTAGTTCTTTGCCTTTCTCCTCACTGAACTGTTCTATTCTGATCCTTATCTAAAAATTAATATATTAATGAATTTACAAAATGAATGAGTGAAAAAAATGGAGATGGTTACTTGGCCGAAATCTATTCGTTTTAGAATTCCTTAGAATTGCTTTTTTTGTTCAGTGTGTAATAAGGGCGCCTTGTAATTTGTATAGGGACTACAATTTTGGAGTAAATGAGTATTTCTAGAATCCTTAAGGGAAATATATAACAATCTGATCTCTCAGAGTATTCATTTTCCTAGACATACCCAGACCACAAGTATCAGGCTCTCCAAGGAATCTGCATTTTTAACGCTCCCAGGAGAGTCTGATCATTAGGTTTGCTCAGCACTACATTCAGTAGTACACTCACTGAATAAAGCATCTAAACAGAGTTGCAAATCAGAATTAACTGGGGAACATTGTCAAAATATTTACATCTGAATCCTTCCCTGAGGCCATTGAATCAGAGTGTCTGGGTGTGGGATCCAGGTATGCGCATTTGTAAAAATTCCCCCAAGAGATTGTGATTAGTGACCACTGTGCCAATTTTAGCTCAGGCTCTCCCTGAATTACCCCAGTTTTCTAAGCAATGAGAACTTAATCAACAAAAATCATACTGCACAAAAATTAAAAAGGGCTCCCAGATGTCATTGCAGATGGCAAAGCTGGGGTGCTCTCTAGGCTGGCGGGATATGGGGAACAGCTCCCCAAGCAGGAGCTGAGTATTGGCCTCAGCATAAATACTGTTACACCTTGTCCTAGGTGGACCACATCTGCTATGTTACATTTCATCCAAGCCCCTCAGTATGAGCGGTCTCTAAACCGGTGTGGATTTAGGTGCAAGAAATCAGAAGGTTAGAAGCATCAAAACAATGTCATAGGGCTAGGTATTGGCCTTTGAGATATTTAGAACAGTTTAGTGAACAAAAAGTCTGACATCTTCTCTGTGGTATAAAGGAAAAGACTTGGGGTCCTTGGATGAAAGTCCTAGAATGATGGAGCTCAGCTACATAAATATGTGCTCTAACAATGAGAACTGTCCATCGATGGAATGAGTTTGCTTCTAAAAATAGTGAATTCCCGTTACTGGAATTATTAAGTATGGAATGAATTTGAGGACTTCATAAAAGTGACTCATATCCCAATGAACAAGTAGACTACTAGCTGTCATACGTCTTCTACTGCTGAAATTTCACACAATCCGTGATTTCCTTATAGAAAAGTTCTTCCGATCGGATTCCACTGAGTGTTAGCCTCAGTTAAAGTAAATATGTCCCATCCTGTAGGTTCACGTCTTACTTTTATTTTGTGCTATCTTCAAAGCCACCTTTGGTCTCTGTTTCTGGCTGTCCTCTGAGAGGACCCAAGTAGACACTTCTCGCAACAGAGCGTGTGTTTATTTTGTTGACAATGAATAATCACATTGCCATCTGTCCCATCTATCATTGCTGATCGTGATAAGTCAATTAATGCCAGGCATTTTCCTTGGCACAGCACAACAGTCGTTATCTGAAGAGCTGTAGATTAATTGCAGTCTTGTCTAGTGAGGTTATTGTAATTGATGGTAATCATTTGCTTTGTTTTATAAAGCTGCGTGGATGTACGACACAGTCGGCAACTGCGTTTTTATAAAAATTATTCATGTCCTACATGGAGAACTCCTGGATGCCTTGTTGGGGGTTGGTGATAAATGAGCATATTCAGGGATTCAAATGTCTCAATTTTTTTAAGAAGGGAAAATTAACCGTTTTTAATAAGTAAGACCCTTAGCTTGCTAATCATGTCTAAGTGGTTAGATTAATGTCCACTATAAAGTAGGGTATTTGTGAAAAGAAACAAATACATTCACCAGGCAAAAGATAATATTTGAAAAGAACCATGTCTGTGGATTAAGTTCTCGTAGTGAGGCTAGACAAAAAGAATCTTTCTTATCAAATGCAGATTGAAAATAATTCATGTTAAAAAACCTTCCTTAAGCTCTTCTCCTACTTCCAGAGGAGTAAGGGAACATAGGGAGATTCGTACCAGCCACTTCACGGGTAATCTGTGCCAGATCCTCCTGTTTCTTCTACCCACTCGTGGCCTGCCTCTAGTGCTTCTGCTGTGCGCTGAGCTCCACAGCCCAGCTCCTGCCCAGAAAGCAGACGGTCTATTGAGGGATACATAGAGTTAAAATACAGCCTCACGTGGGTTAGGTTTGAGGATGGTCCTGGCCGGGGACTATGAAAAAGCCCTCCCAGGATTGTATTAAGGAGAGGATGGAGGGACACCTGTGTGACCCAACACAGTTGCTGCTCCCACTGAAGGTGAGGCAGAATAAACATGTCCGCCTTTCCGGGCTCAGCCTCTTGAGTCCCTGATTCCGCCCAAACACACTGGAGCAAGGAAACAGTCCACAGCTATTGCTATGGTAATGTAGATAAGATTGTTTAATTAAAAGGGGGAATAAAAGTCATATGTTTGTTTGTTTGTTTAGTGGTTCTGAACCAGAGTAAACAATTATCTCAGTGCAAACAACTGAGAAATGCAGAAAATGCGGGTCCTGTCCCCTTAAAGGAATGGATTATTTGCCTCCTTTAGAGACTGGCTTCACTAAAGCCACACAAATTTGTAGGAATAAGCAACACCAAATTGTCCTGAAGTGTGCTAGAGTATGAAAGTGCTGAGGAGCACATAACTGAGAACCAAGGCCCCGTTAGGCATTGAACACGGCTCTGGGGGGAAGTACTCAAGCAAACTAATTAGCACTTTGCTGGGAGGCTGGGACCTCCAGGTAGAGATGTTTGTTGGTGCAAGTGGAGTTTTGAAGGGGAATGAGAACTGGGATGTGTAAGAATAACAGGTACATGGTAATACGTATGGAAGAGCTACCTGACGGCCATGGTAAAGGTGTTTCCTCTGTCCTGAAGGCCAGCTTTATCTCACTCTGCCTCATTCCAGCACAGCCCCCTCAAACCTACTTCCCTGGACTGAGCCAGGAACGTGTTATCTCCTTTCCCGACTTCCAGAGAATCCTCTATATTTATTTATCTAATAGTCCATAAACTGTAGCCCGTGGACCAAATTCAGTGGCGTAGCTAAGAATGGTTTACCTTTTTAAAGGATTGTTTTTGTTTGTTTGTACGTTTATTTATTTATTTTGGGGAAGGGAGGAGAGAAGAGGGACAGAGAGAGAGAGAGAGAGTCCCAAGCAGGTTCAGTGCTGTCAGCACAGAGCCCAACTCGGGGCTCGAACGCATGACTATGAGACCATGACCTGAGCAAAGTTGGACACTTAACCAACTGAGCCATCCAGGCACCCCTGGACTGTTTTTGTTTTTGTTTTTTTAAACAGAAGAAGAATATGCAACAGAGACCATGTGTGGCCTGCAGAAGCCAAAATATTTACAAAATATCTGGTCTTTTACAGAAAAATGTTGTTGACCCCAATCTATTAAGTTGCCCTTCACTGTAGACTTTATAACTGTTTACTCTCACTTGTCTTGGAACTGTAGTTCTTTGTTGTTAGAGGTTGTATCTGATCATAACTGTATTCCTAGAACCTTGGACATTGTCTGTCACATGAGGGCAGAGTCAGTAAGTGTTTACTGAATGAAAGATAAATGATCTTGGTAAACTCTGTAAGGGCAGGGATTTTTTTTTTTTTTTGGTTATTCATCTTGCATACTATACACCTATCACAGTACCCAATATACAGTAGGTGCTTAATTGATATTTGTGGAATGAGTCATTCAATCATTGAATCCATAGCTCAGTCAACTACTGGCGATCCTAGGAATTCAAAACTTACAGGCTTTTCCCCTGGAATTTTGGATATGTTGCATTCATTGACTATACCAGGAATATAGAGCCTAATTTAAATTGAAGACAGAGTGTTTCAATAAAGGCTGTCCAAAACATCCAATTCTATTAGAAACTGGAAGAGGAAGAGTATTTTAGTTCACAGTAACCACTAAGGCGTATTCTGGGCTTTCTTTGAGAAGGATTATGCTTTGAGAAATTCAAAGTGTATTAACAAGGTATTAACCTAACCCTATCCTCAATGTGGTAAAGAACACAAAAGGATTGAACCATTAAGTGTTATCTTGAAGGAACAAGGCACAGACTTGAATCAATTACTGTGCAACACAGGGTCACCTGGGTGGCTCAGTGTGTTGAGTGTCCTACTCTTGATCTCAGCTCAGCTCTTGATCTCAGGGCCTTGAGTTCAAGCCCTGCGTTGGGCTCCAGGCTGGATGTGACGCCTAGTTAAGAAAGAAAGAGAGAGAGAGGGAGGGAGGAGGGGAAGGAGGATGGAGGGAAGAAAGAGAGAGGGAGAGAGAGAGAGAGAAGAAAGAAAAGGAAGAGAAAAACAAAAACAAAATGACTGTGCAACACACTCCACAATCCAGAACTTGCTGAGTCACATCCACAGGTGGCTATGGAATCTCACTCCTAATATCTAACCAACATTTACATGCTTTGTGATTTTCTTTCATTCATTCTTTCAGTTACCAAATATTGATTGAGTACCTACCATGTGCTACAATGAAGAAAACATAAAAATCCTTCCTGTATGGTGCTTACAGTCTAGTGAGATGGACAAATAATAAATAATAAACATAATAAATGAGTAAATGTGTATGGTAAGTTAGAATACGGTAAATGCTATGGGAAAAGAAATAGGGTAGGCAGGGATCAGAGCATGAGGAGTGGAGGTAGTGAATTACAAGGGTAAAAAGTATGGTCAGTGTAAGCTGTATGGAGAGGAGGACATTTGTGGGGTTGCCATAAAGATGTCTAGGGAAAGGACTTTGCAGGAAGAGGTAACAGTCAGTACCATGGCTTTGAAGTAGGAGAGAGGTGTCAACGCTCTGGGAAGAGGGGAAGCAGCATGAGCACAGGTGTAAGTGATGGGCATGAGAAGTCAGAGAGGCAAGAGTGGGGCAAGGCTGCTGCACTTCGTGTCCTCCTTGCCTGGACTTCGTATGGACTTTTACTCTGCGAATTTATGGCACAACATAAATTCTGCCATTTAATCACCAAACACTAACTCAGTGAAGTTGCCCTTAGTATTATCTTCTTCTTCCCTGGAGAAACTAAGGTCCAAGACCGTCCAGACAATAAATGATTGAGGTTGGGCTGAGCTCAGGTCTTCTAATTAATAACATTGCTTAACAGAAATCAGGGTTTACCCATAAACCCCATAATGATGACTGCTCACCTACTCTGGGCCTTAGCCCAGTGGGAAAATTCAAAGACCTTTAGGCCATGGGGAAAACCCTGTCTTCCCAGACTGTTCGCTCCCTAAAGACACAAAGTAGGTTCTACTTTTTAATATCTCTCCATACATGTGACCAGCACTTGATAGATATTATTGAACAAAAAGCTTGAATGAGTAAATTGAAAATAATTTAAAAGATTGCAACTACCGGAGTGCCAAAATTATGCCCAATATATCAAGAATTAAATTCTGTTGTCATAATGGGAAACCTTATAAAGTTGATGTCAATATCAATAGAAGTTCTAGACATTTTATGTTAAATTATTCACAAATATGGAGTAAGTGAATTCTTCGGGGTACCTGGGAGAAGGAATGGAACAATTGATCGCCAGCATGCTAGAAAAATTCATTTAGATTGCTCATTTCACACTGTAATTACTCCCAGTATCAGACCAGGCAATTTGTCTTTGCCAATGCTAAAAGTCAAAGTTCTGGATCCCAGAAGCCAGTCCTACTCAGAGTGAGCAAACTTGCTTTTGAGAGGCAAAACAGATAGAAGTCAGAAGCCCAGATGGTGGTAGGGCATATTATGATGATACCAGCAAACAGATGATGACTGTGATCAAGGATAAGAAGTCTTCCCTTTGGACGTTCTTCTAATTACTTCTGGGAAGGGACAACCCAATCAAGTCAGCAGTTTCCTGGATTTCAATTTTAGATGAACATCATGGGGCAGCCAAAGAGAGAAGACATTGCATTTAAAGACAACTTGCTGAAGTCAACTCATTGACTCCCATCCTAACCTGCATCAGAACACTGACCTGGTCCTGCCAGGATGGCATTGTGACAGCCACCATCGTCCTCTATTTGCCTCTAATCTCCCCCCTCGTGTTCTGTATAAAGCAGGGAAGGAGGTATTACGAAGACATTATTAGAGACAGAGACAGGCATTAAGTGGGACTTGATCAAGTTTCAGCCTAGAACCTGTAGCCACGGAGACCATCACTGCCACAGCTTTACGAGTGTTGAATATGGTCTTCCTTTTCATAACTAATGACATTGTAGTTAAGGATGAGTACTGGATCCAGCACTTCTGTGAACTAGCTGTACTTTCTTCATCCATTTCCAAAGCCACAGGAATAAAATCAATTGGAAAAGAAATGTGTGAAGTAAGAATGACCCATTCATGACCATTCTGGCCACTGTCAACAGTTCATTAAAATTTGTAGAGGTTCCACCAAAGATCACATCTCCCACCTCAATGTAAACAACTGCTATTGGAAAGAACAAGTCTGCTCAAAGCCTCCATCCGAAGTGTTAAAATTGGAGGCCCCATGGAGATCATCTCCTCCAGCCCAATTACAGTACAAAAGAAAAAATCAGAGACCAGAGAAGATAAGAGACCTGGCCAAAGTCACTGGCAGAATTAGTCAGTGGCAGAATTAGGACCAGAACCCAAGTTTTTAGGCCCCTAGTTTGTGATTTAAATTTTTCAAATAAAAGTTTAAATTCTTTTAAATCTCAAAATTCAACAGGCCCTTTCTGGTTTCGTTGCCCCATAGAGCAGGTGTAGCCTGATAATCATATTTCCTGCCTTAGTGAGCAGAACCCACCACAAAGACGTTTTTTGTTGTTGTTGTTGTTGTTGTTTTAATGTTTATTTATGAGAGAGAGAGAGAGAGACAGAGTGTGAGCAGGGGGGCAGAGACAGAGGGAGATGCAGAATCCAAAGCAGGCCCCAGGTTCTGAGCTGTCAGCACAGAGCCCGACGCGGGGCTCGAGCCCATGAACCATGAGATCATGACCCGAGCTGAAGTCGGACGCTCAACCAACTGAGCCACTCTGGCGCCCCCACAAAGACGTTTTTACAGCCTGCCTCAAAAAGGTGAAGACATTGGCAGATTATTTTAACAAACATGAGCACTCGTAAGCATCTATGAGGAAATGGATCTAGAAGTCACCACATCACCTCCAACAAAAATACCACCGGCGTGAGAACCATAATAGTGCCTGATTGCAAGAAATGTGGAAATGAAAGACTGGAAGACTGAAACGGAAAGTAAACTTCCTTGTAAAGATCCTTTGTTTGGTTTTAATAGGAAAAGGCGTTCATGAGAACCTAAGAATATGAGCCATGCTTTTCTACAGTTTGAATCCCCCATTCCACCCACTCTCCCTAATAACCATCTAGAACAGCTCAGTAATATTAACTGTAAGTGATCTAGATAATAATATTGCAAAATTAAATCATTAGATGTCTAGCCGCTCCATGGATGTGCTCCTATACAATTCAAAATAAAGCCGTTTAAAACCCCCAGATTCATTTGCTCTGACATATCGATAAACTTTTGCTAAAACAAAGCTAATCATCTCAATGGCGCCGACTTAATTGCTCGCCAGTTGACGGATAATAAACAGACCTGAGGATTAAAATATGAACTAATTACTGTACTCAATTCCATTTACTTGATTTCATGTTCCATTAATTTTTTGCATCATTTCTGGTGGAAGCCTTAGATTTATGGTCGCCCTGAATGAATTATACCACTTAGTTGCCTGTGGCATGCTCGTGTTCAGAACTGGTTAGAAAGGGCAGAATTCTGGGCAGTAAATATTTAGCCGAAGCAGCCTAGGATATAGTAAGTGAAGGTAATTATCCATTCCCAAATACCAGCCAGAGTCAGCCTCTATAAATCTGTCCCCATCTCAGCAGTAAAAGGGCAACACTAGGATTGCTCTCATGATTATTCATTGGATCAGCTTGTTAGAGGCGGTTTCCAAGAGCAGTAGTTGCCTTGGCCCAGAAGAGGGCTGCGGGGAAGGAAAGACAAGCACACCATGGGGAAGGGGCATTGGCCTGGGAGTCAGACACTTGTGCCACCAGATAGAGGGCAACATTTTGGCTTAAAAGATCTACCTCCAACACCCCATTCTGTCACTCACTAGCTGTGTGATCTCAGTAAGGGCAGAACCAGGCAAATCACTTAGCCTTCCTTAACCTTTTTAAACTCTTGATATGGGTTTAATAATGCCAGGCCTATAGACATGATAAGGTGATTGCGCCGTGTGAAAAACACTCCTATGCTAGCTTGCCAGTCATCTGTTCCAGAATCTTTGCAGATAAGACATATAAAGATAATCACAATGTACCAATATGATTACTACCTCCCGCTTTCATTTACTGAGCACATAAATGACCCAGGCATCGTGCTCAGTGCCTTATCACACCCAGTGCTCACAAGAAGCCTGTGAGCTGGCACTCATAAGCACGACTTTAAAAAAAGGAAAAGAAAGAGCGATTAAAGAACCTGCCTTCAATCACATGGTCCATGCAGGGAAGAGCTGAGATTTGAACCTAGGTCTCTGACTTTAGCTATGTAGTGAGTGAACTTAGACAAGGCATATTAACTGCTTGATCACAGGTAAGTCCATTCTCTGTAATCACAAAGTGCCCTGTTTGTCGCCTGAAATGATATTTCAGCCCCTCCCAGTTCTGCGTCAGCCTTAAGAATTACCTGCACTTTTTCTGGCCATAAAGGGAGACAGGAACCTATTTCTCCAAGTGGCACAAATTGCAATGGGAAATATAACACAGCATCATTTTGTGCACCTGCTGAGGACTGTAGATTCATTCACCTTCCCCTCTCAGGTGGACAGCAACTGGGACATCGCATACAGATGGACAGTGATGTTTTTGTCTCTCGCTTCTTTGAAATATAATAAGCCAGGTATTGTATATCTGTAAATTTGTTTGCGTATAAACACATGTGTTTCCCTTTGCAAAGCATTTGAAACCATATTCCTTCGTCTCAGAGGTAGCTTGGGCAAATACATTTTCTTGCAGTGGATCTGTTTGCTGAGCTAGAAATTTCTGGATTGAGCCTTAAAAATGGATCCTGCAGGAGCTGTTTGGCAAAACGAGCTTAGCCAGGAGGTTTTAAATCACCGTCCCAGCCAGGAAAAGGGGGAAGGCTCGGGGATCACCAGATACCTGCATTAGGACTCTGTGCCCCTGCTCTAGTTTTTCAAAGCAAATAACTGTGTCTGCTTCAGGAAGGATCATTCTGGTGGACCTAAGTGGCCAGCCAGAGCAACTGCTGTGTCTGTGAGGTCCTCAGTGGGGGTCACAGAGGTGCCTGTTGCGCCTGCCGTCTCGGGCTGATGTGTTCCCCTACCCCAGTTGAGGAGCTGGGACCTACTTGCAGGAGCAGTGATTCGTTGCAGAAGTTAAAATTGACAGTTATACATTCCTGCATTTGAGTCTGGCTTTGTCACTTATCACCCGTGACCTTGGGCAAGTTACTCAACCTACTTGTGTCTCAGTTTCCTCATTAATGAGACTAACAGCGATCCCCGTGCCATAGGGTTCCCCTCCCCAGCTTTATTGAGGCATAGTTTACATAAGTATGTAAACACTTATGTGTTTTCATAAGTATATCGTCATGTAACCATCACTACCACCATGATCTAGAACTTCCATCACCACGATAAGCATCCTCATGTCCCTCAGCACTCAGTTGCCTCTCCCCCACAACCTTGACCCTTGGCAACCACTGATATTCTATCGCTATGGTTTTGCTTTTTTCAAAATTCAATCCATGGACCCCCTACAGTATGTAGCCTTTTCTTTTTTACTTTATTTTTTAAATGATCACACAGTGAGATTAACTACTTCTCTCAGCATACAGTTCTCTGAAATTCGGCACATACCGATTTGCATAACCATTATCCTAATCAGGATGCAGAATATGTCCACCCAATAGGGTAGTTTGTAGGATTAAGAAGGTCAATGTATGTGAAGTGCTCAGAACGGTGCCTGGCACACAGTGAGTACTCCAAAATGGTAGTTTTCTCTTTTGGAGAGCTTCTTCCAGCTCTCTTTCAGGGTCAGCATTTCAATCCTCTCCCCATCTAAGAATCCAGAGTGACATCATGCAGGTGGAATCGCTACATTTCACCTTTTCTGCTTGCTGATTTCTTATCAGGATCAATACTCCCTACAGTAGGGCTACAGATGTGCCACCCACTGGCCAAAGTGTTTGTCCTCAGAATTACACCTCTTTGTAATACTCACACAGGTACTTACAGGCCAGTCAGGACCCTGCTAACACCAGCTTGGTTGGGGGAAAGTATCAGCTAGAGCATGTGCAAGAAAGTGCGATCTCCATCCTAGCCTCTGGGAGCGCCCTTCCCCATCCCCAAAGGTCACCAGCAAGTAGAGCATTTTCTCGTACTCTGTGGGTTTGAGGGAAGACCTTGAGTTCTCTGGACAGGATGATCGCATGCTCCTAGGACAGTCCAGATTGAGGCCAGTTGGTCCTGGTATCATTGAAATAGCACCTCCTGTTCTCTCAAAAATGCCCCACTTTGTACAATGAATCACAGGGTCACACTGTACCTAGAAGACCTTGGGCAAGCTGGTTAACCTCTCTGGATCTCCTTTCCCTCCATCCAGAAAATTAAAGGATTGGAGTAGCTCTGTCAGGGCCCTTCCAGCACCAAGGGGCTCGTGGAAGTAAAATCTTCCTGCATAATTTTATCATTGCATATAAACATTGGCAGAGAGAGGCCATGTAGAGAGTCAGAAAGATAGATTTTCAATAAAATCTGTATGTTACATTGGGCAGGTTCCCCCAGAGATTAAGTATACACTTTATAAGTGACCATTATATTCTCCTTTAAGGCAAGAGCTTGGGAAATTAAAACATTTCATGTGACACCAAAAATTGAGGCTGAGATTGTTCTCTTGGGTATATAACCTTTACTTGTTATAATGCTTGAAACATTGAACCTCCTACTTGTATCCCTGTTACCACAATCACAGTACTAGTGCACACGTGTGCACATGCACACACACATTCTATAAGGCTTCAGTCATCCAGCTACATCCCAGGTAAAATGCTCATGTGGTTAGTAGGATATTTTACTAGAAACTACAGGTTCCCTTTGAGGCATTTTGCTTTGTATATTTTAATTACAATTTAAGTGATTTCTCTACACCAAGCACCCCTAGGAAGAAACCCCAGGAATTATCATCATCATCCACTTAGGCTTTGTTTCAATTCTGGTCTTTAGAGAGCCAGAACAGCCAGAAGATTCTGTCACCTTAAACTCCTCTGTAAATCCCCATTGGTGTCAGCATTTAGCCCTCTTTGCCATCTAACAAAAGGGAGAGTGTTCCTGCTCCAAAACACAGTTGCAGGCTTTGCTTTTAAAACCTTGGGGGCATCCAAACACTCAGTCCCACCAAGCTCTAATGCTGCTCCTGGAGTATTCATTTAGCTTGATTTACATTATTTTAATTTTCTTAGGGGTGTCTTTACTAGCTGGAGGGTGATTTTTCCCCTTAATTAAAGAACAAGTTGATTCCAAAGCACACAGAACAAAACAAGCCCCTTCGTAGCCTGTCTCACTTGTCACTTTTCTCCTGCTGTTCTCTTTTTTGGGTGCTTTTCAGCTTTCACCGCACCTGCCTTCTCAAACTGAAAACAAGATGGAAGAGTGAGATGGTCTTTCAATGGAATCAACCAACCCTGGGTTTCAATTCTTTTAATTTCCTGGAGCATATGACGGTTTGGGGGAGGGCCGGGTAGTGTTAGCTCTATCTCTTAGATAGAAAAGCTGTATTATCAGCTAGTGCAATTCCACAGAGACCCATGAGGTTGAGCAGAGAAGCTTTCCAGCCCAGAGCTGCACAGGTGAACAAACCTGGCCACTGTCCTCATCAGCTTCCCAAGGGCATCTGAGGTATAGTGCTTGGGATGCAAGTAACAGGAATTCATTTGAGCTAAGTTAAGCTACAAGGTCAATCTATGGAAGGCTTCTGGGATATGTCATAGGACTCAAGGTCACCTGAGCCAGCGAAGAGACTGGAAGCCAGAACTGAAACAAGGTCATGACCCCAGGAACTACTCCAACCCTACTTATCTCCGCATGGTCACTTCATTCTCATTCTTTCCAGAAGCTGAACTTTTTTCTGATTCTCTGTGCACATGAAGCACATACATGACCCGCCTTGTGTTCCCAAGCTTACACCCCCTTGGATCAAGACCATCCTGGACACACTGGCTTTTCATCCCAATTCCATATTCTCCAAAGAAGAGGTTTGATTTATCCAACCTACATCTGATGTCCTCTCTGACCCAACCAGCTATGCATATGGGGTGAGGTCATGTAGATAAACATGATCTTGGGGGACCTGCCGTTATGGGAGGGAGAGCAATTACATGGAGAAGGCAGTCACTGTAAACCATGTAGACACCCGCAAAGATGTCAACTGTGATGGAGAACGTCATTTTTTTTCTGCTCAGCACGATGAAATCCACATGATACATCGGATGCAAACCTAGGGGTTAGAGAAGGCTTTCAGACATGAGCAAGATCTTGAAAGAGAAGTATGAATGTGGCTGAAATAGGCTGAGAGCATCCCAGACAAATAGGAACATCACCTGTTAATAGAAAGAATAACTGTAGTCAGCTCATAATGTGTTCTCAAATAATTTAGCGTCTCATGATTGTCAATAACAATCTGACTCAGCACAGGGACATCAGTGGCACATCACAGCCATGTCACTCACCTTCCTGGCTGCTGGCATTGCTCTCTCTCTCCTCCCTTTCTGCAAATACATAAATCACAGGGTGGGCTCAAATAAGTTTCCCAGGGCTTGACATCAAGCAAACGTTAGCTCTGCCATTAACTATGTGCCCTTCAAAAAGATTTTGGCTCCTCCAAAATGAGAAAAGTGGTGATAATAATATCAGCCCCAGAAGGCTGCAGTTTGTATAAAACACGGGAATGTGTATCAAGAATGTTTGTTCCAGCCCCTTCCCTATCTGTTGTCTTCTCCTGTAGTGGGCTGATGAGATGTCTTGGATAAAACTAAGATGGCTTGGGAAGGATGTGGTCTAACATTGGAACGGAATAGTTAAAATAAGGATCTCCCCCACCCACCAAAAAAAGGGAACATTTCTAACATAATCAGTGGACCTTTACGCATGTCCTCACCTCTTGCTTGTCAGTTTTCAGGACTCAGAGCAAGAAAAGAAAGAATTGTTTACATTCTTCACAATTACTCACTGACTTGGAACCACTTTCACTTTCTTGGTACTAAGCCTGTCGAGTGAAGCATCCAGTGGGGCCAATCATCCTAGCTCCCTGTTGCCCAGCCTCAGTCAGGGACCATCTTATCTGGGCACAGGTGATTAGCTTATGACAAAGCATATCTAATCTCTGTCCCTTCCAAGGCACTGCAACAACCCAAAGAACTATTCTGTCCCTTGAGTTGACTTAATTTCTTAAGAGTCCTGGATACAGATGTTCTCCAAAAGCCTTTTGAATTTCGAAGTCCAGAATATTCCACTGAGACAGGTTTCTCATTATTAGTGTTCTGGAAATGCCAGCAGGTGAGAAATGCACAGCTTTCTTAGGCAGAGATAGCTTGGGCAACATTGTAGGTTATATTATTTATTTGGTGCCCATTTTAATTAAAAGAAAAATTTGTTTACAGTGGACCTTTAATATCGAAGGTGCACTTTTTTTTCATACTGGCATATGCTCAATTTCTTTTTCAACAGAAAAAATAAGAGAATGTTTGCTTGAGTTAAGAGCTGGGGATCAGGGTTAAATTTGCAAAACAAACTACTTCCCTAGCCTGTAGTATGATTTGCTTCACTGCAAATCCATGTTAATCCTTTAACCTTACTCAAGTCCCTGTTGCTTTTCTGGCTAGATTTACAAAACATTTCTACCAGGAAATAATAGCCAATGAGTTCAGAAAGAGAATCCAACAAGGAAGAAAATAGTCTTGCATCACAGGGTTTGACAAAGTCTGATTGGTGTGTTTAATAACTTCCTCATCAAGGAAGCACAAGAATGACTAATTCAGAATAATGAAAAATCCAAAAACTCTGTATAATGAGTTGTATTTATTCCTCATAGACACGTATTTGAGTTTTCACTCTGTGAAAAATTTTGCCAGCCACCGAGTTCAAATATGAATGATGAGGGGCGCCTGGGTGGCTCAGTCGGTTAAGCGTCCGACTTCGGCTCTGGTCGTGATCTCGAATATGAATAATGAACACTCCATATCCTCAGGGAGTTTCTGTTCTAATAAGGAGACGTTTACAATCTTCCTTGCTGAGTTCTGTGCTAAGACATGACACCGCTGGTGGTGGGAATAGAGAGGAAAACTGCAGGTGTAGGGTTGTGAGCACATGTAGATTGCTTGGACTTGACTCTTGGCGCGACTGCTGGCGCTAGCCCTTGGCAAGTTATTTATCAGTCTCTGCCTCAGTTTCCTCATCTGTAAAATGAGAATAATAATGGCACCAACTTACACCTCACTGATTCATCTTCTGTCCTGATTTGTTGGCCATTTGAGAGAGATGTCTCTTCAAAACTTACTTCCTGGCCAGCTGGGTGGCTCAGTCGGTTAAGCGTCTGACTTCAGCTCAGGTCGTGATCTCACAGTTTATGAGTTCAAGCCCCATATCAGGCTCTGTGCTGACAGCTTAGAGTCTGGAGCCTGCTTCAGATTCTGTGTCTCCCTTTCTTTCTGCCGCTTCCCCACTTGTGCTCATTCTCACCACCTCTCTCTCTCAAAAATAAATAAACATTTAAAAAAAATTTTTTAAGAAGACTTACTTCCTCTTATCTGACCACATGGGTTGGCTTACCCTTCCCGTTTTCTGAACACTAATGTTACCTCAGTATCCCCATCATTAGAGAAAATAAGGAGCTATGAGGTTTAGCAGAAATGGTTCGGTACAGAACAACACCTTCCAGCTGTAGTTCTTAGTCTGCTTTCCCGGTCTTTCAGGGCACCCCTTCTCTGCCATCACTGCATGGCTGCTAACAGATCAGCTTGTCTGCCCCACTGGAATGCCTCCAGAGAGGGCTTCAGGAGTTGGATATTTGCTGAGTGGGCCAGAGATGGACTGAGAAGATGACCATTAAAGGAAGCTTAAGAAATCCTGGATTTCACTTCTTTCAGAAATACTGGAAACTTCCACTCAAAATGTCCGTTTCTCTTCAAAATAGCTTTTTTGTGCATAGGCTGGTGGGGAGCATGATGCAGATGCCTCTTCAGTCACCAGCAAACGAAGAGGGAGCGACAGAATTCACTATTGCCTGAACCATAGGCAGTGACTAAAGCAAGGAGAGAGGGGGTTCCTGGCTGGTAAACTTGGCAGTGGTAACTGTCAGGGGAAAATGTATTAAAGGGGTGGAAATTAAAGTCATGCAGGCCTACTGACTTGTCATGCAGGCCTCTAGCTAAAGAAAGTGCCCATAACATGATTATATATAAGGGACTTCCTTCTAACCTGGTGCTGGCGTTCCTAGTGATGGGGTTACCTGATCACTCCCTGGGTCTGGGGTGTGTGTGGGTGTGTGTGTCGCAAGGTCAAGGTGAAGCACAGAAAGAGAACAGGTTAGGCATCTCAGAGGTACCAGCAGTGGTACATGCTGTTCTTTTAATAAGAAGGTGGAGGTGGGCATCACTGTGAAAAGATGATATTTGAACACAACCTTAAAGGTGAGGGGGCTGACCGTGAGCATAGGTGGCAGGAGAGAATTTCCCCAGAGGGAGAAGGCAGCACCATGGCCTGAGTATGGATGGTGCCTGGTGCATTCAGGGAACAGGGAGCTGAAGGGGTGTGAGGTCAGAGAGGCAGGGTGGGGGAAGGCGGATCCTGCAGGTTTTGTGGACCAAGGTGAGGACTTTGGCTTTCCTCTGGGTGAAAAGGGAGTCACTGTAGCAGAGTGACATGATCTGATGACACCAAGCTTGTTCCTGCATTAGAAGCCGTTCCCTTTCCTGAGAAAGTTCTTTCCCCCTGGCCTTTTCATGTCTGACTCCTTGTTACCCAGATCTTAGCGTCAGTTGTCCCTAAGTACGTGGTCACTCACAGTCACTTCACCCTGTTTTGATTCCCAGTGCAGAATTTATCACTCGCTGACCATTTCCCTCATTTGTCGATTTATTTGTATGTCTTCTGTGTCCCTTTATTAAAAGGTAAGCTCCATTAATTCCTCCCCTCTTGAGTGTAGGCAGGACTTACTGACTTCCTTTCCAAAGAAAGAGAATGGAAAGGGGGAAACAGCAGCTTGATGGAGGAGAAACCCAAACTGAGTGGTGAAGGCTCAGAGAAGTGGAGAAGGTGAAGGGATGCCATACGGACATCAGGTACTCCTGGAATGTGATGAGAAGGACACTTTATCTTTGTGACATGCACTCCAAAACCCCATAATCGCAGTATAGTCACAAGAGAACATCAGACAAAACCAAATGGAGGGGTTTTCTACGAAATATCTGACAAGCATCCTTCAGAAGTATTTGGGTTATGAAAACCAAGGAGAGACTGAAGAATTATCAGAGATCAGAGGGGAGCGGGATGTGAGGTTGGTCTGGGACAGAAAAAAGGTCAGCGGTGGAAAAACTGGGGGCATCAGAATACAGATGCTTAAGAATGTCCTGCCAATGTTAATGTCTTCATTTCCATCAAAGTCCCCTGGTTATGGAACCCTAAGCGAAGGTGGATGAAAGGTATACACGAACTCTCTGTACTATTTTTACAGCTCTTATGTAAATATAAAATAATTTCAAGATGAAAAGTGGGAATGGAGCAAGCTCTCCGATGTCAGACATAGTCAGGGACATTGTCCATCTTCTTTTTCAATGCTGTGCCCGTGGCGGTTAGAATAGAATAGGGGGGAGGGGGCACCTGGATAGCTCAGTCAGTTGAGCATCCAACTCTTGATTTCAAATCAGGTCATGATCCCAGAGTCGTGGGATTGAGCCCCATGTCAGGCTCTATGCTCAGCATGGAGCTTGCTTGAGATTCTCTCTCTCTCCTCTGCCCCTCTCCCCCACTCATGTGTGCTCTCTCTATCTCTCTCAATAGGAGCTTAGCAAATATCTGATAAATCAATATGATGGACACTCAGCTCAGTAATTATAGCTTAAAAAATATATGGAGCAATTAAAGTGCCCTGCAAGTAGGTCTTTAGAAATATAAGACAATATTATTATTATCGCATTTTGATTTTTTTAATGGGGGGAAAAGACTGCCCCCACTTAAAGACTACCTCCCTCGGGCATAGCTGCAGAAAGGAGCAGCTTACCTCAGGACCACTAGGAGCCACTGTCTGCAATCAAGCCACTACTGGGCATCACTGACCTGCAGTCAACTTTGTTCATAAAGATTTTCCAACTCAAAGGCTCTGAGTCAAGAGAAACTTCATTTAAAAGTAAAAAAAATAAGAAAGAAAAAAAGAAAAATCATCCTCTTGGTGACATCTTATTAGTCTGGGTTGATTAAGAATGTGTGGGACATCTCTCGTTCTCCATAGCTGATTATTATTCTGAAAACACTTGTGAAAGGCAGAGGGAAGACCTTTCTTGCTGAAGAGTTGAAACGAAAGCAGGTGATTGTGTCCTCCTCTTCCCTCCTCCCTCCCCCCTAAATGCTCCTATTGAAACGGGTCATTAGAAGGCTCTGGTGGAAGGTAGTCCACGGATGAAGAGTCTCAGCTTCTGGAGATACTCCTCCCCAAAGATAGCATAGGAGCATCAGAGAGAAGGGTGAAGGGCTGACAAATGGCTGAAGAGTGGGCAGCATTGAGGCAAGGCTACAGCTAATGCTCATCACACACCATGGTATCCATCCATCCATCCACCCACCCACCCACCCATCTACTCAACAAATAGGAAAGCAGCTGATGCATGAGAAGCAGAAGCCCTGGGTTCTGATCCACCAAATGATTTCATAAATGTGGGCGATTCACTTTATCTTTCGGGGCCTCTCCTCTGTCCAATGAGGGCAGATCTCTGGAAAATCTCTAAGCCTTTTTATGCGTTATTCAAGGTGCATATTAAGTATTTCTAAGTGCTCTGCACCATGCTTGTCCTAGAAGGGGAACAGAATAGATACAGGATATGCTCCGTGCTTTGCAAGAGCTACCAGTATAGTCAGGAAAAAAAAATAGACATGAATCGGAACCTACGTAACGACGTAAGGCACTTGACAGGTGTAGACAAATAATTTCTTAAAATTATTTTAAGAGAAAGCTGGGATCTCCTGGGGAAGTCAAAGTCAGCCTCTTACATAAATGAGACTGTGGCGGACCTTAAGGACGCATCATGTTCACATAAAGAGAGAACGGAAGAATAGATTTCCAGTCACTCCTCCAAAAACAACATGTTCGTTTACATCTTCAGGCCTTCACATAGATAGTTCCTCTGGCCAGGACATTCGACCCTCCTGCCCTGCTTGTCTGCCTACCACATCCCACTTCTCCTTCGAGATCCTATTCAGATGTGCACCTCATTTCTGAAGACTTCTCTGTGCCCCCAGCCACGCCAGCATCACTACTTCCACTCCTTGGGCCTCCCACAAAACGTGTAAATGTGTCCCTACAGCATATCACATTCTTTTACAGCTAGAGAGTCTCTCCATCCCCAAGATTATTCAAGGTCCCTGTCTTTATCATATCTCTATCTCCAGCAAAGCAGAGACACTCTAGAATGAATGAATGAATGAATGAATGAATGAATGAATGAATGAATCCATGGGCAAAGACCAGCCACCAGCATCTGTCTTCTACTCAAACCCAAGGGACATATATGCAGGATGAATAAAGAGAAAAAGAATCCTGTTAATGAGCAAACATACTCTCTTTGATGCTGGGGAAGGAGAGAAAAACCAAAAATCATCCTTCACCTATCAGCCAGCAAGTGGCGGTAGGGTACCTCCCATGCACCTGCTCCCACTTGCTGGGATGTGTGCAGAGCCCCAGGAGGGCCGCACTCCTGGCCTGGACATGGCAATAGTTACCGGGAAAGCACTCTTGCTCTCGTTGGTATGCTGGGCAGCAGTGCACACTCCCTCCCTGAAAAGCAAGGCTTGCGCTAATGAAACCGTGACATTTCGTGAAACTGAAAGGGGAGAAGATACGCATTCTATTAAAGTTCAAGCTAGAGCAATGGGAAGCCCAAGAAACTAACTGATTTACTGGGCCTTTCTTATGTGGATAATTCAGAAGCTGTTTTCAAAGGAGTTGTGGCATGCTCATGAATCTTCATCCTGTCCAGGTGGGAACAGAGACGGGCACACTGGCCGGCCACATTAACACGTGTTTTGGTCCCACACAGATGCCACCAAGATCTCCTCCTGGGGCAGGGCCTTTGGAGTCCAGCAAAACTGGAATCAAGTTCCAATCCTGCCACTTATGAACTGTGTGACCTTCATAAGGCTGACTCTCTATGAGTCTTAGCCTGACCATTTGTAAAATGGGTATCACTCCTTCCTTGATGGCATGTCACGAGGACCAGAGATGATAACTACAAAGCTGTTCCCACCAGTGTCAGCTCCTGGTAGACACTCAGTAGTGGAAGTTGTCATCGTTATTATTACTCCCTATTATTGTGCTCTTCGTCTTCAGCAAGGATTCACTGAATGATCGCGGGGCTCCCACCAGTGTGCTGGGCCTTGGGGAGACACAGAGATATGTAAGAGAGGACTTTCACGGAGGAGATGGAATTTGCCCCAAGTCATCAGGGATAGGCACAGTTTACTTTCATTCTGAAATCAGGAAAGGAAAGGGGCACCTGGGTGGCTCAGTCAGTTGAGCGTCCGACTTCGGCTCAGGTCATGATCTCACCATTCCCGAGTTCGAGCCCTGTGTCGGGCTCTGTGCTGACAGCTCAGAACCTGGAGCCTGTTTCAGATTCTGTGTCTCCCTCTCTGTCTGTGACCCTCCCCCACTCTGTCTCTCTCTCTCTCAAAAACAAATAAGCATTAAAAAAATTTTTTTAAGTCAGGAAGGGAAATATTCTCTCTTTATGTCATATTTTCAGTTGCATCCTCATTCCTTGAGACAGCAAGTGATTGTTTTTCTGGATTACACAGCCATCATGATAACGTTCTGAGAAAACAAAATAAATCAAAGAAAGGAAAAATTTGCCCACAATTCTCCATCCCCCAAATCAAGCCATGTTGGATTCCCCAAGTTCAGGGTGAGTGAAATTTCATTAGGAAAGACAGTGTTTTATTCAGAAGCAGTGGGGCCTCTTTTACATCATCCAAAAGATGAGGATCTTAGCTCATCCTACACTTTTGTTGAAAATGGCCAGTGTTTACTGGTGAAAAAAGGCATTCCCAATGTTTGTGCATGCAAATAGGAAACAGTTTCCTTAAGTAGAAAATAAGCAGGCAGGCCCAGATCATCTCAACACATCTCTCAACCTAGAGATGTCCTTTATTGTGACCTATTGTCCTAATTCCTATTTTATCAATTACAGAATGGCGGAAAGGGAGTATCCCTGCTACTTTCTAAGGACGGCCATGGAAACTGCACTTTCTTTCATTTAGAATGGCTGTTTACAAAATCACTCACACTTTCGAACTCTAACCTCCAAGGCCTAGTTCCTCACTACCCCCCTCAAAAGCCCACACTCCCAGGCCACCTCATACTCCTGATTTGCCAGGCCCACGCAGCCCTGCAGCACTATTGAGAGCCAGGATTCAGGGCAGAGGATGTCAGGGCCATCGGCTGCTCACACAGGTGCCCAGGGCAAGGCCGTGCACCCCATGGGCACCTGCTAAACACTGGATGGTTGGCTATGGCGATACCCAGCTAATGAGTGCCAGGCTTTCTATCTGTACTCAGAAATGTGAGTGGGGGAAGGGGACAGAGGGGGAAACAGCCTCACGCTGAAGCCCAAATAGCATTGCACTAGCACACTCATCAGACATAAAGGATTCTGATTTCAGTAAAGATAAAAGGGTCAGCAAGCACCCCATATGAATGGCAAGTAGGTGAAAAAAAGATTTCAGTCTGAATCTGCTTTTCTCACATCAAAGGGAAGATGAACTGAGTTTCAAAAAACTTTCCCAGAGCCCTAAAAAATATATATATGTTTACATATATATATATGTAATTCTTTAAAATTCTGACTAGTTGGAAAAGGCAGGTCTTTCCCATAGATGACATGCACAGAATTGCGCAGTGGACTCGTTCAGTCCTGCATGGTACGTCCAGGCAGCGTGTCTGTCACCACACCACATCCCAGGCACTGATAACGTGTGGTGGCCATTCACATCCTTGGCTTTGAACCCCTGTTCTTCATACTGAATCCATCCTGTTCTTGAACCTCTCAGCATAAACCTCATGGCCTACCCTCCAATTTTATCACCAACCTCACGCTTTGGACTTGACATTCAGCACTGATTTTCAGCTACAGTAACACCAGTTTCCCTGTCATAGTTCAGGTTCTGCCACCAAAGACATGCTCTGGGGTAGCTTGAATAAATACGTGCCCAGATATGTGTCACCCCCAGTTGACCTGGTCCTAAAAGTGAAATCGAAGGCAGCATCTTGAAGTGCTCATTGATAAACCTGAGTTAGTATTTTCAGTCAAATTATATTTTTTTCAACCAACTAGCCCCTCTTTGTCTCAGAAGGAGGGGAACTAACTTCAGGAAGAGCCTATATTTCATAAATGGCAGTGTTAAGGGTTTGGGGTAAGGTTAAACACTAAATTTGTTATTTAAAAGAAGTCTGCATTTGGGACCTAAGAGATATAACCAAAAGGCAAGCACCAAACTAAGAATTTAAACAAATAGGTTTCAATCCCAGCTCTACCAGTGACCATGTGGCCTCAGGCATGTCACTGCCAGATCCAGCCTTCCTTTTCCAATCATAAAATAACAGAATTGTGCCACGTGGTCTCCAGGACTCCCTCCAGCTTTAATATGCTTTGATTCTTTTATTACAAGTCTTTCTTGGGTCCCATTTTCTCATTTGGAAAATAGTGGTAATTTGTCTAGTCCAAACTTCCTCCCAGGGCTATTATGAATGTCACATAAGAGAATGTATGAAGGTCCGTGGCACGCTGTTAATTTTGGTAAGGGAGCCAGGGGATGGGAAACCCTGAAGCTATCCCAGAGCCTAAAGGTTAGTAGAGTCACTTACACGAACTGGGACTGTAAAGTATGTCCCTCTTCATCATTTCTTCAATTTAATTTTCAAACCATACACAATAGACCTGGATTAAAGGGACACCCACGTCTGTCCTATTAAAAAGATGCTTGTTAGGAGTAAAATGCCACACATCCACATGGTTGGAATAGACCTTGATGTTGGAGCAAACAGTGGGACTAGTGGAATCAGGCCCAATCAGTGAAGAGGAGGGGGAAGGCAAGAACATGCATGCATATGGTGTCTCATGTCCTCGTCCCTTGGGGTGCATTATTAGCTCAGTCTTTGAAATAATGCTTTGAATAATGCTCTGAATAATCATCATCATCTTGGTGGTGGAAAACCAGGGCTCAGAGTTTACATGCCTATTCTATTTCAGACCTGAGAACCAAACTCCAACCTATCTAGCCTAAAATCCCACCTCATTGCCTCCTTAAAAGTCTGAAAAACCCATATTTATGCCCATCTGTGCGTACTTAACCCCTTAAATCATGAACAAAACACATCCACTGATAAGGTCTTAACCCTTCTGAGAGCCAGCTCTCCTTCCCTTGTAGATATATGCAGGACACCTACTGTGTCCCAATCCTATATGAGGTGCTGGGACTACAGGGCCACATACAACAAGGACCTGGCCTTCAAATCCATAGTGACTTGACTTTCCAGTCCACTTTTCAGCAGTAGACTGAGTTCAGGTGTCCTCTAAATTCAATGGTGAGTGATGTAGCTCTTGCACAAGTTTTGTGAAGACAGCTGAAAAGAAACAGAGAGGGAGCCATCTGGGAGTTTAAATTTTCATGCCTTCATGCCTCAGTTTGCAGGCAATGTCATGCATCATTTACGTGGGGGGTTGGTGGCACTATTTTATTCAAAGCCCATTTATCCCGGACTTTCTCCAGTACTGTATGAGATTTTATGAGTCATCAAATCCCTCTTCTTTATAATGTAGTTTTGCACACATGCTGACGTGCGGTATGCTCAAATGAGCTCTCAGGGGGGAGTGAGGGATGGGAGTGAGGTCAAAGTAAAAGGTGTGACCATTTTTGGAAATGCCCACCACTTGCAGTTTACAATGTTGTGGTGTAAAAGGAGGTACAGAAGACTACCTCAAAGAAGTGGGTTTCCAAAGACAGCAGCAACCGATTTTACAGATTACTCGGATAATAATATAAATTATTTCTCCATGTGCACCTCCTACTTGAGATCCCCTTGCCTGCAGAGTCAGAGCTCCAAAGACCATAAACTTGATGAACAAATGCTGGTCCTACATGAACCTGGTGAACCTTGGGCTCTCTGTTGAATGCAAAACCCATTTCTTTTCAGCAGCAGGCCCTCAGATTAAAGTGTCTCTCAGGGAAAAGATTCAATTCATCATTTACTGAGGCCTATGATTCAGGGGGGAGACAAGCGTATGCTTGAATAACGCCCCTACCAGGTAATATGGAGAGTGGCAAAATGAGATCCCCAAGTTGATCCATTTAGTTAAGTGTTGAGGTAGTACTTAACCCATGGTGCTGACATCACCTGAGGGGGCAGCTCTGTTACTTACTCCAGTAAGGAAAGACAGGAGGGAAGGGAGCCAAAGGATGAACATCGTAGCTTTTTTTTTTCTCTTTCTTTCTTCTTCTTTTTTTTTTAATCTCTGAATAAATGTCACTTCTTTGAGGCAAAAGAGGGAACTGTGAATAGTGTAGACATTCTTTTATTCCTTCTCCCCAAAATATACTAATCTATTTCCCTAATTTGTCACTTCCACACCCAGAATTTTCCCCCAACCCAACCAGATTCCTCTGAAAATGATTTAAAGGGCTGTGATGTGTCACACAACCACATTTGCTGGATCACATCTGGAGGAGAAACCCCTGAATGAGGTGTCTCCAGGGACTGTCTGCAGGTGGAGAGCAGGAGAAGAAATTAGTAGCCTTTTTACATTATTATGCACAGTATTTATTGATTCAGGACAACAAATACAAAATCCTCAATACAATTACTTGGAAACTGTCCCCCTCAAAAAAAATTGTTTTGTACCCCCTGCCATTACTTCGCTCTTTTCCCTACAATTCACTTATAATGTGAGAGTGGGCATTTAAATAAGTGTGATTATTGAGAAGCCAGAACTCTTAAAATAGTTAGAATTTGAGGGAAGGGCACTGTGTTGACAGACTAGGCTATTTTTCATTGTCTAAATATCAAGCACCTTATGTCACCAGGGTCACAAGTGTGGAAAAGGACCCATGAGTCCTCATTCCTCCCTGCTTCTTCTCAAGCCACTAACTGAAACTGTCCCTCCCAAAATAGATGGGAATGTGCTGTCTGCGGATTTCTTCCACCTGTAGGCTTCTCTATCTATACTGAGCTTCTCCCATCATTTAATGAGGGCACATACCACCTTTTCAATCATATATCCCATGTTTGAAGCCAGAAACTCTCTGACTCCCACCTATGAGAGTGACCTTCATCGAGTAGCTTAAGAAGGCCCAGCACTGGAAAATAACCATGCTGATAAAGATCCCAACCCACCTCCCAGAAAGCTCCAAGGGCAGAAGGGAATTATTTGTTCTAGGAAAAATCACAATACTTGATCATTTATATACATTAACTTATCTAATTCTCACATCACTCTGTGAGAAGATAGCACTATTGTCCCCATTTTGCAGGTGAGGGAAGTAAAAGGGTATATAGCCCAGGGTTTCCCAGGCTACATGAATTGCAAATGGTGAAACTGTCAGTCAAAGCCAGTTTTCTTTGATTGCAAAACTCTGTACTGTTTCCACTATGAGACTTTGCCTCTTCGAGACCAAGATGGATGGTAACACACAGTATCACACCTCACCTCTCAAAATGACACCATCACTTATACACACATATGCAGAGAGAGCAAGAGAGATAGAGAAAAAAAGACTGACATTTCTCTCCTTAGGAACACCATGGCCCCCTATACTGGAGCACTCGATGTTCCTTGGTTATAAGTAACAGAAAGCCACTCAAACTAATTCAAGGATTAAATTTATTTTTTAAACGATACCAGGTATCTTAAAGACTCAAGGGCCACAAGAAGGTCAGGAACATCAGATCAACACCAAGGATCGCAGACTGACTCTGAGTACTGCCATCAAACAGTGAGTCATCTTCCATCCATATTTCACTCCACTTATAATTCAGACGCCCAGGAGATTGAATCTGGCTTAAATTGTGAGGTCATGGATGCCAGGGTACCAGGATTGGCATTTCCCCATTGGCCATAAGAATGAGGTAGGGGCATTTCTCCAAAGGAAAGGAAGGATGCTGTTATCAAGAGAATGGGGACTAGACAGACGCTGGGCAGGAAAACAATGAACCCTCATTACCCACACTCCATCTTCTGCTGTAGTCTAAGTAAGTCTAGTGGTCACAGAATCTTGCCTTTGGTTCTAGGCTTAAGTGATAGCTAGGGAGCCATATTCATAAAAAAATATAGAACTGAAATTTATATTCTTCCAGACCATACTCTTACCATCACCAATGTCCTCAGGTGCCCCACATTGTCCCCATCTTTCATGGATTCATTTTTGATGGACATCTTTGATAGGTTCAGTCAATGCAGGATTCTAATTGTCCTCTTACATCTGCTTGTTAGACAGCTATTCCCTTGCTGTGGTCGTGATCCACTCAAGAAATGGCCAGTCATTCCTTCTTCCGACCATGCATGAAGTCTAGCCATTAGTCTAGTCTCTTAGTCAATGAGGAGAACATTGTTCAGACCATTCAATGAGTGTGAGCAAAGGTCATGTTGAGTAGCAGCTCTCAATTCTCCAGGAACTCTCAAATAGGAAGGAAAAAACTCCCTTGAGAAGTTCCTCAGTTGGACAACTGAAGTCTTCATGTTCCCAAATAATTAAAATATGATCTCTGATTTATTGTTTGGGTGAGTCTCTGCAATGACCTCTATTCTGGACCCATGAACAGTTTCCCAGCAGGGGCAGGAGAGGAGAGTCTCCTATAGAGGCCAAGATAGGTCACCAGACAATGCAGCACCAGGGCACGGAGTGCGTGCATTACCATGGTCTATCTCGAAAACCCCACTCACTTTCCCTTTGTTTTCTTGACTGTTGGTAGGGAGTGTTTGTTTTTGAAAACCCACAAAAATAAGTCACACCACATATTCTGAGAACAATTGTAAGTGTGTGCATTTGCAAATGGCCAAGACATGGAAATTCCTTTTTTACTTACAACTCATAATTTCTCTGGCTAAGGAGAGTTCAGAGACTGAGCTGCAAACTAGATTGGGACATAAAACAAGGAGATGCTTGCTCTAGGTCTAGCTCACTCTAGTAGCTTCATTCCTGAAAGTGTGTTCTGTGGACCAATATCAATTCATGGTGCCTATTGACTTACAGCATGGTTCCAGTGTTGCTTTATCTATACACAGTAGATTTTTATTATTAAAGTCTTCCAATACTTTGGCTTTAAGTGTCTCTGTTCCTTCACTTCAGCCTCTGTGCCAAAGGACAAGTGAGAAAAAGCCAAATTACTAAACATTTCCCTATGCCATTTCTCTTAATCCCCGTGAGAGCCCGTGTGAAGTTATATTGTCCCTATTTTAAAGATTTGACAATGGAGGTCCAAGCCACATACCTAATGACAAGCTGCCCTAAGGCTCCAACCTATATATCTTCATAAGACTAAACGTCAAGTAGCGGATTACTGTTTTATCTCCAATGGGTGTTTGTGAAATGTCTGGAAAGGGCATGAAAACTGCTCCATCTCAAGTTGACACTCTAAGTGATCGATTCATCATTCATTTAATGCACTGACTCATTAATATGCTTGTGAGCTGGTGAAGCTCACACTTTAGAATGGCCTCGTGTATTAAAGGTAACTTTCAGCCCTGCCCTTACCTAAGATCACGCAATGATTTCTATGAGGTAGAAGTTCCTGGGTCCAATGGAGTAGACCCTCTACCCAGATCCCATTTGGTAGCCACTGTGTCCATCCCCTAGTGGCTGTGACTTTGTCATATCACACCTGACAGCTTCCCCTTTTCCTGGGAAATTGCCCTTTGCTATTGCCCATGAGACCACACTCCAATACCCCCACCCATCCCCAGCAGAAGCCCATAGTCAGTGACTGATGTATACAGGGCAAGGGCATAATGAGAAGACCTCTTTGCCTTAGGTGGTACTGATTTTTTTGTATAATTCACACTCCAGTGCTTCCTTAAGGGCTCAGACTGAAACAGTCTCCATCTGAGTCAACATCCTCACTTAGATATTTGCTCCTGCTCTGTCCTGCTCTTCTACCCCATCTTGTCTGGGGAAGACATCCTCAATAAATCACTTGAACTAGACTTCTCATCTCAGACTTCATCTAAGGGCACCCAACCAAAGACATCTAGTTTGACTTTATTTTGTAGCAGCAGAGTTGATAAAATACAGGTCTTTGAAAAGAATATGCATGCCACATTGACACATTCAGATTGGGCCTTCTTCTGAATTTAAACAAAATCAGCAAGATCTAGTTGCATTTTCATTGTTTTATTTATATTGAAGGTGAGGGAACAGTGGTCTCTTATAATATTCAGGACCATTTAAAAACCACGTGGTCATTACCAATTTCCCAGTAGTCTATGTTTAAACCAGTTCTTTTTGGGAACATCACACCCATTGGTAAGAATCGTGAGTTTTTGCTTTTGAGTACTGGTGTTAGCATAAGTGTGAGCTCCATTGAAAATTAAGGCACTGCCTAGTCATTTCCATAGACAGAGCCTTTGGTGAGGTTGATGTTGAGCTTGTTGGGTAATTATCTATTTTTTTTTATCTAAGCATCCTTTTCATACATTGCGATTTCTGTTTGCAAGTTTAGCTTCAAGTTTACTGAACCATTTAATTAACTTAAGTGTTTAAACTTCTAGAGGTGTTGATTGATTCTAATCAGTATTTTCTGCTACTCTAATTGAAGACTTCCTCTCTTGGACTATTGTCAGTGAAGCAAAAAATAAAAAATAAAGCAAAATGTTGTTTAGTCTTTGGCATAATCTAACACAAATTTAGTTGGGCCCATAATTGCATGAACTTCAGGAAGACAGAATGGAGCCAATTTCTGTTTCCTTTGAAGCTGGAGAGCCAGCCCCAGGAAGAGAGACTGTGCAGCAGGCACAGGGAAGAGACTCTTGCAACCTCTCACCAGGACTTAGACTTCAAGCCAAGCCACTTTCAGGTTTGGCAGATTTCACTCTTCACGGAAGCTCGGTGGGGGGATGTTTGCAGGGACACATGTCATCCAGAGAAAGCGCTTTTCTCTTTTAACAGCTCTACTTTTCTTGGAAAAACAACAAATCACCCCAGCCTCCCACCTCCTGCAATTGCACCCCAAGCAAATGCAAACCTGACCCCTAGGATAAGAACTGCCCCACATTGAGAAGATCTTTCTGCTGGTAGTGAGGATGGATGCCAGGCTTTTGAATTCCAGGTGTTCAGACAGCCTGGGGATGGTGTTTCTGTTCCCTTTGGAGTCCCACCAGAGGGAGCAAGAGGGAGAGAGAGGCAATACAGGACAGCTCTGGGGCGCACCTCTGACCTGCAGGCACCCGAGACAGTGGCCCTCAAGACCACTCCCCAGCTTCGGCTTTTGAAGCCCAGGTTTCCTGTTGCCGATTTCAAAATGATTTTCTGGCAAGCTGCCGTTGGTGTCTCCTGAGACGATTCTGTTCTAGTTGACTTCTGTTCGGCGCAAAATAATGTATTATGGATACTGCATTTTTCTGCTAAGAAAATGTCGGCTGCTGAACTAGATCAAACCGCCCTCCAGTCCTTCAGTGCTGACTCATTTTAATTATTGAACTTCTCTCCCTGGAAAGTATGCTCTGTGCTGTTTGCCGAAAAACTGGCAGTTTTAACACAATTTGGAAACTTTTCATAGATTGATCACCCCAGGAAAACAGGCAACCGATCACCAGAGAAATTCTGCAGTTAAGATTAGTTTGCTATTTGATGACACTGAAGAAGTGAAATGTGTCCCAGGGACACATCCCTAGCATCCATCCTGCCTCCCTGGCTGCCTTCAGAACAATACCCTCCTCTGCGTGTAGCCAGGAACCTTTTTTCCCTCTGTACTTCAGGGGTCCAGCTCTAAAGCCAAGCGTGCCAGCTCACCCTGGCCAACATAATCCCTACCTCCTCCAATTCTCTTTCTTAACTTCTCTCTGCTTCAGTCCCTCCATTCCAGCCACACTCTCTTTCGGCTTTGGGAACACTCAAGGTTTGCCCTATCTCGGGGCATTTGCATAGGCTATTCCATCTAGTAAGTTTTTCTTCTAGTCTACATACATGGTTTGCAATCCTGAGTACATATTAGAATAATCTTGGGTTTCGTGTCCAGATCAATTACACTAGAACCTTTAGAGACAGGGTCCACCATCAGTATTTTTTCAAGCTCCAAGTGAACCATCACCTCAGATCTTCATGTGACTGGGGCCTCCCCATTGTTCGGGTCTCAGCTCCAACATCCCTTCCTTGCCTATCCTTCTGTAGTAGCCCGAACGCTAACCACCAGAATTCTTCATCATGCCTTGATTTTATCATCTTTATAGTATTCATCACTATCAAAGTTATCTTTTCCATATTTTTTGTTTGTTTGTTTATTAGTTTCTTGTCTTCCCCCACCATAATTCAAGCTCTAAGATGGCAGGAATCTTGTTCATCTTGTTGACTTCTGTATTATCAAGACATATATTTGATACATAGTAGGTATTCAAAACATATTTGCTGAGGAGTGAGTGAGTAAATGAATGAATGGTTATATAAATGAGTCAATGAATGAATGAGTGAGTGACTGAGCTTCTGTCCTTAGAGTCCAAGTGACTATTTTTGATAGCCTACTTCCCTTGATAACAGTCTGTGTCAGTACACCTGGGGAGAATATGTTTATTCTACGGACAACCATCATTTTCTGCCTTGAGGTCCTCTTAACATGAAGATGCAGAAAATTTTGATGAACAACAACAAATTTATATAACCACAACATCTTGAGTAATTTATCCACATTAGAAGTTCTATTAAACTGTAGAATTTTAATACTCTCTTCTACATGTCCTACACATGGCTGCCACCAGCAAGTCAGCATTTTACTGTTCCTGCACCTGCACCCACCCTTTCCCACCATCGAGCCAAAATGGAGGCATTTTCTCTCCCTGTTTCATTGCCTTCCCACCTAAGTTTCCCAGAGGAGCATTTAGATAATACACTGGTTATCAGTAGAATCTGATTAAAATAACTACTGAAGACCACTTGTGATCACCAAAGCAGCAAGGAGTGATTATGTCTTGGGATTCTCCATTAATTTTAGTGCCATCTTCTGCCCATCTCTGCTCCCAAATCCTTCCTGGGTTGATATCCTCCTTTAAACATTTGCCTCAGTGCTTACCCCAGCAAGTGCCATTATCATGTATCTCCCAAGACTCATCCTTTGATGACCACATGTCCCAACATGAACAAACCTGATGAGTACTTCTGGGTGCCAACAACAATACCATTTACCCCTTCCCCAGAGCTGCCTCCAGTTTTCTTATAAAAGCTAAGCCACTATTCTCTAAAACAGGAAGTACAGCCCTACATTAACCCAGCCAGTCTTCCAGAAGGCATTCCATTGTTCTGCTTAAGGACAGGAATATGAGAGACAAATGTATATATATTTATCCACTTTTCTTCCCAGCCCACTTATTATAATGCTTGGTGGTCAAGATGGTAGGCATCAGACTGCTTCTGCTTACTTGTCTTGGCTATTTACGCACACTAGAAAGTATGTTTCTGCTTCAGAGAACCAAGAGCTCCTTCTGAGAAGCTGAGACAACTAATTCACCTTCAGAAGGCAAGTGGCTAAATATTTATACCATATCAGAGTCTGACTCATTCTCTGCTGTTGTGAAAATGTGTCACAATGCGTGAAGCTTGAGCTGGTATGAGGGACATCTGAGGTCCAAGGTTGACTCTGCAGCCCAGAGTCAGGAAGTTGATAATATCAGAGCCCTCCTGTAAAGAAGAAGCTTAGGGATCCTGACACAATCACTATATAATCCAGGGAAGTTTTTGAGTATACACAGAAGGCATCCACACCTCAAGATCTGGGGGCTGACCACTCATTCATTCATATATTCATATAATGCATATTTATTAAGCACCCAGCATGTTGCCACTCTGAGGATCTAGGCACTGAGGCTACCACAGGGAACAAAAAAAGAACAAAAGTTCCTTCATATTGGAACTTAGTGGAAAAGACAGACAACTGGCAAATATGTAAAATGTATAATACATCAGATGGTGACAAGTGTGATGGAGAAAATAAAGGAGGAGATGGTTTATAAGAAAAAGGGCCGTATGTGGAGATTGCAGTGTTAAATAAGGGGGTAAGGGAAGGCCTGGCTAAGAACGTAACAGGTGAACAAAGACCTCCCCTCCATGGGGAGGCTGGCCTGAAGGCTGGCAAGTGGAGAGGCTTCTGACCCTCAGGCAGGAATGTGTGCAGTGTGTGGCAAAGAGGCCACTGTTGTTGGAACCTGTGTTCAGGGAGAGCGAATACGATGGGAAAGGTCAGAAAGCTTTGGGAGGGCAGGGTCTGGATTCAGGTTTCATTCTAAATGTGATGGGGGCCATGAGAGGTCTTCAGAGGAGTTGCAGGATCCAGTTGAGATTTTAACAGGCTTATTCTGGCTGTTGTACCAAGAAACAATGGTAGGGGTTAAAGACAGAGTCAGGGAGACCCATTACGAGGCCACTGCAATCATCGGGGCGAGAGATGCTTGCAGCTTAGACCAGAAGGTAGCGGTGGATGATGGATACAGTTTGAAAAGAGGGCCATCTCTGATAGGTGACGGACTTGGCATGCTGTGGGGAGAAGGAGAGGCATCAAGGTTTGGGGCCATGAAGGCAAACAGTTCCCATGGGAGCCCGCTCTTGGTGCATGGGTGCACTCAAGAATCAGGAGCACCAGTTGGACCCGTCGTTAAGTGAGCACAGAATCATGACAAAGGGACTAACTGATCTTATTGGTAACAGCTCCTGTTTACAGAGCACCAAATACATGGCAGGCCCCGTGTGAACCACTGAGCCTACGTAACTCCACTCCCATTTCTAACAACCCAGTAATAAAGATACCATTGTCTTCAGGTGAGGAAATTGAGGCTCTGAGCAAAGTGACTTTCCCAGTGCTAGAACAATGACTCCAGCTAGACTTTCAGAGTCATGCTGTCAACCACTGTGCTACTTAGAATCATGATCAAAATATTTTTTAACCAAGCAAAGTGACTTTCCCAGTGCTAGAACAATGACTCCAGCTAGACTTTCAGAGTCATGCTGTCAACCACTGTGCTACTTAGAATCATGATCAAAATATTTTTTAACCAAGTTCAAGAAAAATTATGACTTGCCCTTCTTTCTTCAGACTTTTTAAGCTACAGAACCAGTTTTCTAGACTGAGAACAGCCCCAACCTTTGCCAATGGCAGAGACCCCGCGTCAAATTCTAACTCTCTATTCTTCTATTTACATCCCTTCCCACTTGTTGCCCAAATCCTCTGCCTGCCATTTGGCAGTGGCTTCACAGCTGGTGATGAGCCCCAGGTTTCAGAGTTCCAGCTAGTGTGACATCTTTTGTGGTTCAGAGGAGTCTTCTCCCTTAAGATTTGAGAGACACCCTTGGGGCACCTGGGTGGCTCAACAGGTTAAGCATCTGACTCTTGGTTTCAGCTCAGGTCATGATCTCACAGTTTTGTGGGTTCAAGCCCCACATCAGGCTCTGTGCTGGCAGTGCAGAGCCTGCTTGGGATTCTCTCTCTTTCCCTCTCTCTGCCCCTCCCCCACTTGTGCACACGTGCGCTCTCTCTCTCTCTCTCTCTCTCTCTCTCTCTCTCTCACTGTCTCTCTCTCTCTCTCTCTCAATAAGTAAGTAAAGTTTAAGAAAAATGTATTTGGAGACATCAAATCTTTGATGGGATTTAGTAAGCACCTTGGTCTTATCTGCAGCAAGTGTAAAACATATGAATGACTTTCTTTTGAGGCATTTTCCCCCCAGGTGAACTAAACCAATGAGGATTCCATTTCCTGATCTCATTTCCAAGTGTGGTGGACTTCATATTTATCAGCTTATGACACTAACCATAGTCTCTTTACTGTTCAGAAAACTGGGTATTGAGCACTCCCTATGTGCCAAGCACTGTATTAGGGGATGCCATGGTGAGCCAACTAGACTCAGTTCCTGCTCTCATGAGGCTATGGGCTGATGGGGGAGCCAAACATTAAACCAAGTGACCCCTTCATTAAGGTTTAGAGCAGGCCTGGGGTTTGTGCTCTAAAGGAAAGAAACACAGTTTTATGTGAATATATGACAAAGGGGCCAGACCTTGCCCTAGAGGTTAGAGAAAGTATCCCTGAAGAAATAGTGAGCAGGCTACTATCTAAAGAATGAGTAATTCTCCCTGGATGGAGGATGGGGCGGGGGTAATAAGTGGTCCAGACAGAAGTAAGAGGAGCTGTGATGAGTTTAAGGGGCAAAGAAGAGTAAGTCAAGACTTGATGCAAAATGAGGTGAAGGGTTGGGCAAGATCACAAGATGAAGAATGTTGATCTTTAGCGTGAGGTACAGCAATCCACCTTCAGGGGACAAATGAAAAGGGAAACATGATACATTTTCTTTAACAAGAACAGGAGACACATTGGAGGGGTGAGGTGGACAGAGGAGACCCCTTACAAGATGCAGTGTACACTCACAAGACTATCTGCTTTACAATGAATTTGCCTGAACATAGAATCTTAGCATGTCTGGCCTGTAAGAGGACTTCGAGTGTATTCCTCTCGTCCAGCTGCATTATTTTATGGAGGAGAAATTTGGTGGACAGAGAAGCAACTTGCCCAAGATCACATGGCCATTTGAATCACCCAAACCCAGGTCTCGTGACTCAGAGCCTTGTGCTTGCAACCACTGTTTTAGTTATCTGTGTTTGCATAAAGACTGAGTTCTTTCAAAGTATAAATTGTGTTTTATTTAGTATTGTATCTCCAGTATTTGATGGAAGTAAGTAGTCAGTATGTGTTGCATGGATGAATAGAGAGATAGGTGGATGGATGGATGGATGGATGGATGGATGGATGGATGGATGGATGGATGGATGGATGGATGAATGGATGGATAGAAATATGGAAGGATAGATGGATGGGTGATTTGGAAGGATGCTGTTTCTTCTAGACTCCACAAACTTCCATAGCAACAGTTGAAAGATATTTTGTATCATTCTCAGCCTATCAATAACCAGTGTTGTGGCTGGGCCAGCCTTTATGGTTTAGCAATAACCGTTAGGAAACTTGGAAAAACTATAGGCCCTGGAAATTACACAGGCCCTGGAAATTACACAGTACACCTGGGGCCACAGCCAGGTTGCAGGTAGAGAGAGAGCACACACAGGCCTGGAGTTCTGCTTTTACTGGGGTTAAAGGTGGGGGCTGGGGCTTCACAGTCTCACTCTTTCTTGGTGAATTTAAATCTTAAGAGTGGAAATTTAATGCAAAGAAAGAGAAATGACAAGGGGCCCAAATAGTCAGTTATTGAAATCAACCAAGATCTCTAAAACAAAGGAGCCTCAATGGAGGCAGGTGGCCTGGCTCTTTGTCTCGTCATGTGTTTGTTTGATTGCCTCGGTAATCAAAGCTTAAGTGAGGCACTTGCATTACACAAAAGGAAAAAAGTAACTGTCAGGGCTTACACTACAAAAGAGAAATCACTTTTCCCTTGGTGAGAACCGTACTTTATGACTTTCCTCCCCCAAAAGCACCTCCTTGAAGTTATGGCAGCCGCTCTTGGACCATGACATCCGAGTGATCCCACAGGACACCTTCCTTGCCCAAGACTGTGCCCAGGCAGCCTGGGTCCCTGAAAGAAGCAGATAAAGCCACTCTGCTGTTAGAGATGGCAGGCAGTCTGGGATCACTTAGGTCATTGCACCGACTCCGTATTCCTCCTGGAAAGGAGCCTCGCTTGCTAACTGTCCAAATTGAATTTTAAAAACTTTAATTAGGTCACCATAAAGATCTGTCTCGTTTAATGGCAGAAAGCCCAGTCTCTTAAGTGTTTCCTCAGGAGCTCACTCTTTGCCACCCCACTACTCCTGTTCCTCATGCACCCCCCCCCCATTAAGGACGCTGAGTGAAATGCTGAAGAAATATTGTCACAAGTGACGATAAGCACAGGGCTGCTTGGAGGGACTCGGGGGCTGTTGCTAAAATACAGCCTTGACAGGTATCTTCTGTATTAATTCTCGCAGCAACGCTGGAGAATGAGACCTGGGCTCAGTGTTACAGACGAGGAGTGTGAGAACGCAGGGCCTCAGGCCTTGCCCACCGCAGGCCAGTATTCGGACTTACACCTACTGGGGACTTTCCCAGTCTTCTTTCCATGAGTATGATGTTCCACACAGGCTAACTCCCTACTTGTGGTTATTCAGAATGTAATCATTGTAACTAATGAGCACAGAAAACTTTGCCATCAGCCATCATTTATTAAGCACCTACTATATACAGGAGTATAACAAGAACCACCTGTCAGCAGCCCTCAGCAGCAGCTCTCTGTGGGCTTGGTGTACCAAAAAGGGCCTTATCTCAAGCCAACTGAACATTCCTCTTGGCCCTCAGAGCACTAAACTAGGGTCTTCATTCAAGCCCCCAATTATCTGCTTTCTCCACATCTGACCTGAGGGAAGACATTTAGTCTTCCTGAGCCTTGGGGTCCTCCTCTACCATATGGACACAGTTATTTGTATACAGCAGATTCCCAACAGGAAGGACACGGCACCGTCACAATTGGATAACCTGAGGGAAGCGAATTACAACAGTGTGAGTGTGAGAGAACCAGTAGGGATAAGACACTAACCCACGGATGCTAACAGTGTGTTTGTTACTACCCTGAGGTCCAAAGGGACAAAGGGCAGGAGAAGTTACCAGAACTTGAAGGAGAGATTCTTGTAGGGTTTGGCAGCCTAGAGAGGGTCAGTGATTTTTTAGGACACAGCCACCCTCACAGGGCAGGAGCCAAGTGCAGAAAAACCCTGATCTCCCTGGCCCCCTCCCTCTTATACCTTCCCCAGGGCTGCCACTGGCAGAAGTCTTCGAGAGACGGTCTCCCCAGGCAGAGAGGAGAAGGGGGAAGAGGGAGTCTAGAGGCAAACATGGAAGCCACAGGCACATGGTACCTGTTCTACCTGCACCAAAGTGACCTTAGGAAGATAAGATAAAAAAAAAAGAGTTGTTTACTAACCTGGGAATAAGAACTACCTGTCAGCAGCCCTCTGTAGGCTATTCAGTGTGTCACCAAGACAGGGATGAGAGTGATTTACCATCTCAAAGAAGAGTAGAATAGAATCTGTGTCTCTCTTCTTTGAACTGAACGATGAGGATCTGGGTTACAAGACAGTGTCATCCGGGGCATCTGAGTGGCTCAGTCGTTAAGTGTCTGACTTCGGCTCAGGTCATGATCTCGCAGTTCGTAAGTTCAAGACCCGCGTCACACTCTGCTGACAGCTCAGAGCCTGGAGCCTGTTTCAGATTCCGTGTCTCCCTCTCTCTCTGCCCCTCCCCTGCTCACCCTTTGTCTCTCTCTGTCTCAAAAATAAACATTAAAAAATTTTAATAGAAAATAAAATTAAATTAAAAAAAAAAAAAAAAACAAGACAGTGTCATTCAAGGAGCCTCAAGCATGAGCATCCTGGATTTGGGTCTAGATCTGCTACCTACCAGCTGAGCAAGCCCAGTGAGCCCTTGTACCCTCTCTCTGCCTCTGTGCCCTCACCTGCAGGGTAGGGACCCTACTGCCCACCGTACAGGGTTCTATGAGGCTTAACGGGGATGGAAAGGGAAACTCATAATGCCTGACACTTGGTAGGTACTCAAGAAATATAGTATGGAGCGAGGGAATGAACGAATGATTCCTGGGATACCTTCTGGCTCTCGGATGACAGGGATCTGATTCTCTGGATTGGTTGTCAGGTTCTAAGGAAGGGCTTGTGACATCTGGGCACAGTACCAAACTTTGGACAAGACGTAGGGTAGGACAGGTGGTTGGAGGGCTGGTGACTGTAAGGTCTGCAGAAGGAAGCGGTCTCAGTAGAAACAATGCGCCTAAGCCTCTATCCCAAGTCATAGCCTTCTGTGGGCTGCTGTAGCCTCTGTGTGCACGGAACTTGAATATAAGCCAGCAATTTTGATAGAATATCCGATTTGTCAAAGTAGGGTTCTTCTGGCAATACATTAGAAACAACTGTGAAATTACCTTTCCTGGCCAATTCCCAAGTATGGGTGGATAATTGAGAATTAACTATTATGAGACTTTCATTTGGGGATATAAATAATACTGCAAGGATGAAGATCTTGAAGGAAGGAAACTGGTTGAGTATCTTAGGGTCCAGTCCATGTAACAAAGGCTCCTGTCTTCATGGAGCTTACCTAGCAGAGGGAAACAGACCGTAACCGAGAAACATAATATGATATTTAAATGTATACTGTTGGGGATTGAATTACATCTCCCAAAAAGATTTGCTCAAGTCTGAACCCCAGGTGCCTGTGGATGTGACCTTACGTGGAAATAGTCTTTGCAGATATCATCGGTCTAATTAAAATGAGGTGATCAGGGTGGGCTCTGATCCAACGCCTGGTGTCCTTGTGAGAAGAAGGAACTGTGGACACCCACATGCTTGGAAGACAGCCACACGAGCACAGAGGCAGAGACTAGAGTCATGCTGCCACAAGCCAAAGGTTGATGGCAGCCCCCAGGAGCTAAGGAGAGAGGCCTGGGACAGACTGTCCCTCGGAGGCACCAGAAGGAGCTAACCCTGCCCAAACCTCGATTTTGGACTTCTAGCCTACAGAACTGTGAGGGCATACATTTCTGTGTGTTGTTGTAATTTGCTATAGCCACATGGGGAAATTAATACATATATTATATTATGCTAAAAGGCTAAGTGTCATAGAGCAAAGCAATACAAGGAGCAGGGCGAGAGAGGAAAGGAGGAAGAAGAAGGGAGGGCAGGCAAGCGGGAGTCTGGAGAAGCTGGGGCAGGAACCACTGAGAAGGTGAGGTGTGAGCCAAGCAGAGATGAGGAAGAATGTGGCAGGCAGAGAAAACAGATGCCGTGTAGGCTCTGAGGTGACGTGCGCTGTGTTCGAGAAGCACCAAAGAGGCCAGCATGGCAGAGGTGTGCGTAAGCAGAGGTGGGAGCATGAGGGTCACGGGGCCAGGCCACACGTGGGGGGCCTTGTCGGCTATTGTCAGGTCTTCCACCTTCACTAGGAGCGGGGAGGGAGCTGGGAGAGGGGGGTGGCGGGGCGCTGCAGTGACACAGTCTGAAATAGGATTTAAAATGCTTGGGGCGCCTGGGTGGCTCAGTTGGTTAAGCATCTGACTTCGGCTCAGGTCATGATCTCACGGTTCGTGAGTTCGAGCCTCGCGTCGGGCTCTGTGCTGACAGCTCAGAGCCTGGAGCCTGCTTTGGATTCTGTGTCTCCCTCTCTCTCTCTGACTCGCCAGTGCTCACACTCTCTCTCTCTCTCTCTCTAAAAAATAAATAAACATTTAAAAAAAATTTTTTAATTCTCACTTTGCCTGCTGCGTTGAGAACAGTTGGAAGCCAGGCAAGAACAGAGATGGGGTTGGGGGTGGGGGTGGGGGGAACCTGTTCAGGGAGCCCTGAAACAACCCAGCTAAGGGTACTGCCTTCACAGCACCTTCACCGACTTTCCCAAGGACACCCTCCTGGGGAGGGGGCAGGGCTTCGCTTCCCGCTCTGCTTCTCTCTACAGCATCTCACAGCCTGCAGGTGCACCACCCAGAGACCAGGCTTCCAGCCACAGAGGACTTGATGCAAACTTACTCCGAGACCTCACAAAGAAGGAAGGAAACTTGCCTGCCTTCCTGGGTTCACCACCCTCAATCTCGTGTCTGCCTCACAGAGATACTGCGAGAATCAAAGGAGGGAACAGCTGTGAAAGCATTTTTGAAAAAGCATGAAGCACTAGATAAATGCCAGTGATTGCAATTAATACTAATATCAGTCACCCCTCTCTTCACCCTGCAACCACGAGCCTATAAATACCACCAAAGCGATGTCTTCATGAAGAGACGGATCCCCACGCGGGCATGAAGCCGGTGTGCACACCTGCTGGGGAGAATTTTGCATTTAATGGATTTCACTGTAACAAGATCAGTGCTGCTCCGGTACCGTGGGCCATCTGTTGGGCTGTGACAGTAGCCTCGTCATGCACACCCGGACCTTTGGAGGAAACGGCAGTCCACCAACATGCAGTAATTGAAAGCATTCTGTTCTTCTGCGATGCATTGTTTTTTTCCGTTTAATTTCATTTTAACAATGACTAGTTTTGTTTCTGATGCTTTAGAGAGATGTCGTGGCCAAAGCAAAGCAAAGATTGGGTGTGGGGGTCAGGCATCTGCTCGAATCGGGAGGCCTGAGGGCCGTGCATGCCTCTGGTTGAAGGAAGAGGAAGGAGATTGTTTCTAAGGAAACTTGGAGCGAAGATGAGAGGGAAGATAATGGAGAGCAGATCGGTGTCTCTTTGTCAGGTGCCGGTCCTCCGGGAACAGTGAAGGGGAGTCGTTTTGTCCAGCGGCAACCTTAAGTGGCTGGGACCGCAAGCTGTTTGGCTTCAGGTCTGGGTGAGCCATCGCAACCGAGGGTAGAGGAGGAAACGTTTCCTCCAATGCCAGGGAGCACGCAGGTATGGTGGTCAGAGCCAATGGCAGAGAGCAGTAGTGGCCTTTGCTGTGCTAGAGAGTGGGGGGTGGGGGAGGGCAATGCGTAAGCCGCGCCAGAGCCCACCAGGCCGGAGGGAGGCAGGGAAGCAGCTTCCTACAGAGGGTTACGACCGAGGATGGGGGGACCTCCTCATGACCAAGGATCTCACTGCAAGTGTGGAGCTAGAGAACAGAAGCAGACTGGTTACCTGGGCCCCTACGGGGTCTTGGAAAGGACTGGAAGGCATAGGAGTGCCAGGGGAGTGGGATGAGGGCCTGCAGTTGTGCAGGGGTGGTAGGTAGTGAAATTGAGGCATTTAAGACTATTCATGACTCTACAATGAAGAAGACTAGGGATGCCCAGTTTGCAGCAGTAATGGCTGACTCTACTGGCGGTCTACAATACGGCAGGCATGGCACTGGGCGATTTCATTCATGTATTCATTCATATCCTTGTTTATTCATTCATTCATTAGATATTTATGGTGTGTCTACTACATGCCCGGCTCTGTTGTGGTTGCTGGAGATACATCAGTGTGTAAAGCACAAAGATTGTGGCCCTCGTGAGACTTGTATTCTCGTGATAGAAGGTTGGTCATGAATAATAAATAAATAAATAATTGCTTTGTGTACAAGGAGATGCTAAATGCTATGGAAAGAAGAAACAGCAGACCAAAGGGTCTCAGGAGTGGCTGGAGGAGGGTGCAGACCTCATTAGAGTAGTCAGAACAGACCTCATGGAAGAGGGGACATGGAAGCCAAGACTTGCAGGGGTGAGCCGTCGGGTAGCTGAAGGGGAAATGAGAAGCAAAGAGAATAGCTGGTGCAAAGGCCCTGTGGTAGGCACTTGCCTGCTGATTGTAAGGAATGGTCAGGAGGTTGATGCAGCTGAAAAGGAGTGTGCAGTGGGATCGTATCATGGGATATTAGTTCAGAGAAGAATCAGAGGCCCAGATGAGTTAGGACTTTATCTATGCTTAATCCTCACAATGAAACTGAAACACAAGCTACCATCCCCATTTCGCAGATGAGAAGATGGAAGTTCAGAGAGTTTAAGTAATTTGCCCATGTGTATACAGCACATAAGTGATGGGATAGTCCAGGTCCAACATGATGAATTTTCCAGTACATTGCATTATTACCTCTTAGAGGCCCCTGTTGGAAACCTACCCATGTACATATGTTAAAATCAATATCACATGCTTTCCTGAACTATTCTCCATAGCCAGAACACATAGATATATATGCACACACTTTTGGGTCAAGTTTCCAGGCCACATTTCATTTACAAGCACTCCTACTACTTGGGATTTATTTTTTTTTCTCAGCGAACTCTGAAAATGACTCAGGCCAATATGAAAGGAAGGGCGTATTCTCTGCACCATGGGGCATATGGAGAGTGGGGACAGTTTAGAATGTACAGGACGTCAGCCCATATAATAGAAATTGTCGGTGGCAATCACCAGATCACACCAAACAAAAAGCTGTCCACTCCAAAGCCAAAATGCTACTTCCTGTGACATCATTTCCTCATGTAATTGTATTTATCTCAAAGTGGAAGTGAGCGCACACGGATCATCTACCTTCTTCCTTTGCTGTGTGTGTAACAAATCATATTTCCTCACATAGTCATTCATTCGGAGATTACTGAGCGTACTCTGCTGTCGTGACAAGAGAATGGCCTTTGGAATCGGATAGCCCTGGACTGCAATCCTGGGTACTCAAGTTAGCACTAGGGACCTCACATGAGGTTATTCAGCCCATCCCCACCCCCCAAGCCTTAGGCTTCTAATTTGTAGACAGAGACTTAAAAATCCCTGCTTTGTAGAGTCCCAGCATAGCCCGGATGTAGCAGATGATAAACGGGTGCTGTTATTTTGATTACATACTTCTGGAAGAAGAAATGGTTCTGCAGGTAGGCAGGGGAAAGAATGCAGATCACACAGAGACAACAGTACTACAAATTGATGGAGGCATGAAACAGCCCATAGCAATAATAAAAAACGAGAATAATGATAACAAGTATTATTACCAATTATGGTTCCAGACCCAGGCATCATATCATTTAATCTTTCACAGCAACCTAAGAGGTAGCCATGAATATTATACCCATTTTACAGACAAGAAAGCTGAAACTGAAAATGCTTACTGTACTGGTCAGAAGTACAAACCATGGTTCAGAATAGTTTAGAGCAATGCAGAGGTCTCCAGAGTCTTGGATTTTTATGAATCAATGTATCAGTTATCCATTGCTTTGTAACAGATTATCCCAAAACTTTGAAACATTTATCATACTGCCCAGTTTTCATGGGTCAGGATTCTGGGTGGTTCTGCTAAAAATCTCACAAGAAGTTACAGACAGATGTCAGTTGGGGTTTCAGTCATCTGAGGGCTTGACTGGCGATCCAGTTCCAAGATGGCGCACTCATGTGGATAGAGTCATCACTGGCTGGTGGCTGGAGGCCTCAGGTCCTCACCACACACACTTCTCCATGGGGCTGCTTGTGTGTCCTCATGACATTGTAGCTGCCTTTTCACAAAGCAAGTGATCCAGGAGAACAGAGGAGGAGGTTGTGATGTTTTATTATGTAGTCTGGGAAGTCACGCACTGTCATTTACTCGATACCCCATTGGTTTCACAGAATAGGGCTTCAGAAGTCAGAATAATTAGCTTGGATTTTATTCCACACAGGATGGAAGCCATCAGAGTCTTTTAAGCAAGGTATGACAAGTTCTGTTTTTAGTTTGAAGATCGCCTTGGATACCAGAGGGAGAATGGATTGGAGAGAAGTCAAATGTAAGCAAAGAGTTGCAATGTTACAGTTTAGACTTGATGAAAGCATGGTGTTGGGTGTTTTTGCATTAGTGTTGAAGAATTTGCTGGTGGATTCCTTGTAGGTACTGAAAGAAAGAGAGAAAAATAGAATAAAACTTAGATTTGGGACTTGAGCAATCAGCGGTTGATGAGGACTCGGTGTAGAGTGTAGGTAATAATCAAGTTTGTTGGCCGTATTAACTTTTATACATCCACTCAGAGAAGTCAGTAGGTAGTTGAGTCAAGAAGCCTAGAGTGGTAGTTCTCAAACTTGGCTACATGTTGGAATCACTTGTAGAGTTCAAACTGGTGCCTCAGACCCGCCCCCAGAGATTCTGACTACTTGGTCTAGGGTGTGGTCTGGATACTGGGATATTCACAACTATTCTTCAGATGATTCTAACGTGTAGGAAACTCTGCTGAGCTGGAGTTCTGGGGAGAGGCCAATTGAAGATTTAAACTTTGGGTGTCTTCAGCGTGTAGATGATACTTAAGTCAAGGGCTTGATTGAGATTCTCTGGAGAGACGATGAGATTGGAGAAGAGAAGCCCAAGGTCCAAGCCTGGGGGTGCCCCTGAACCCCAACATTTGAAGGGTGAGTAGGAGCCCGAGAAGCAGCCACCAACGCTTAACTCAGGCATCAGTACCTGTAACACGGGTGTTAAGCTGGCCATTCTCCTCCCTCTGACTTTTCTGGGCTTCTTGTCCAGCAATGGGCCACATTGTGTCCAGCCTTTCCCTCCGTCAACTTTGGCACTGCTAGGGACCATTTCTAGTCCCCGGTCAGTGTAATGCAAAGCAATTCATTTACCAGCTGTTCCTCCTTCTGATTGTTTGTTCCAAGACATATTATTCCACATTTGTCCACACTAAACTGCATTTTATCACCCATTATCCCAAGTCCTTCAGTGATCTGGGCGCCTTTGCGTTTGATTGCAAGGCTCCGTGATTTGTGGTGCCTGCAAAAGCTGTCATTTGCAAATTTGAAATCCTTCTTGCGGGGCCATTAGGTGGGTCATTAGCATCAATAACACAGAGGAGCTGTACCTGGTGGCTTCGCAGAGGCAGGAAGAGACACAAAGGACTGCTCCTGGGTTGGTTTGTTTTCTGCGCCTGGAAGACACACTGACACCCTAGCACCCCTCCGCCCTTCCCCATCCACAGCTTCCCCTCCTGTCCTGCCGTGGACGTGGGAGTATCTCCAGCGATTTGCAGACTCCAACTCTGACTCTTCACGTCATCCTCTCTGGCATCCTTAGCCTCCAGACATCTCAATAATTTAATAAACCGCTCACACCAACGCGCCTCTGGCTATCTCTGATCAAGCTGGGTGTGTTTTCCAACCATCTCTTGCCTAATTGTAAGGGACATTTGTGAAGATCAAACATGCATTTGCATTTCCAGTGTGTGAGTCTCCATGGGGCCATATCTGGTAAACATGTCATTCCTCACACCTTTCTAGCATTCACCTTTGACCTCCACCTGGGACCCAAGGGGATGTGTAAGTGAGTGGTGCCTGTCTAACTTTTACAGTCAGAAATTCAAAGCCAAAGGTGGCATTCAGACACAGGACCCCAATCCCCCTACCTCCCTCTACCTCCCACCCCAGGTGCCCAGGCCTCTCTTTCTCTGCTCCCTTTAATGAGATTTTAGTTCATTATTTTCAGCTTACACATTTTAATATTTTAAGGCATCATAAATCCTTCTTGAAGGCCTGAGAAATAATTAATCACAGAACCTATTTATTTTCCTCACAAACACTTAGAGCGCACCTACCGTGGGCCCTGGTGTGCAGGGGACACGCAGGCGCGGAGGAGAGCTTGCCGTCCAGTTGGTGAGCCGATAATGTTAATGAGGACTATTGAGCTTTAAATGTATTTCTTAAACTCTGCGTTTCCGAAGCCCGCTCCCACATATTCCTTTCCTCCTCAGATGTCCCAGCCATATAAGCTGTTCTTTTCAACCTAGGCAATGCCAGCGCCCACCACGGGGCCTTTGAGGACGCACAGACATGTAGTAGGTGCTCACAGTGACTCAGGAAGGAGGCTAGCATTTAGTGCCAGCAGGCCACTGGGCGCCCCGCGGTGCTTGGGACCAGGCTTCGCTGGTGTGCTGTCGAGCATCCCACCACTCAACACTGAGAGAGGAGGTACATTTGTTTCCTGGGGCCCCTCTAACACATTCCCTCAAACTTTGTGGCTTAAAACAGCAGTGATTTCTTGTCTCACAGTTCTGGAGGTCAGAAGTCCAAATTGGTTCCACTGGGTAGAATTAAGGTGCTGGTCAGGCCGAGTCTTTCCTCCCACTGGATGGCTCCAGTCGCTGCCTCCCACGTCCCATCTCCTGCCCCTCTCCTCTTTCACTTACAAGGCCCCGTGTGGTTAAATTGAGCTGGCTAATCCAATATAATGTGCTCATCTCAAGATCCTTCACTTAATCGCATCTGCAAAGTCTCTTTTTCTATGTAAGGTAACCTATTCACCCGTTCCGGGGATCGAAACTCGAACATCTTTGGGGGCATCTCTTCTCTCCATAACGGGCTTTTGGTGTGGGGGGTGGAGGTGGACCCGTCCGTGTTTAGGTCTTTCTAGGTGCACTGACAGCCTCGGCCACTAGAGGGTGACCTCACATGACGCAGGCAACACTCCGCTATCCTCGCTAAAGGGGTGGTGGCCTGGTTAATATTCCGTTATCTAAGTGAATCCAATGGTACGATTCATACCAGGATATGTTGTGGCATATCAGGAGTTCACAGCATATGTACACATGCCCTTGGGGGTGGCCGACACTGAGCAGCCGCCTTTGATGGGGAGCCCTATTCATGCATAATTTAATCTGTCAGTATAAGTGTGAATTCCTTGTCCTCACATTGACCGCACAGTGGGGAGTGATGCAGAGATGAGAAGGAAAGGTCAGGCCTTTACAAAGGCTTTGCACGAAATAGGAACTGGTTGTGCGGATAATTGGGCATCGACTCCATCATGGTAAGACCTCGCAGACAGCTTTACCGTTTGCAAAACTCTTTCACACATATTATCTCGTTCGATCCGTACAGTGATTCTGGAAGTAGTCGGAGCAACTGTTATTTTTTATCACCATTTTACAGATGAAAAAACTGACCAGGAGAGCTTTAGTAACTCGCCCGAGGTCACAGAGCTAATAAACTGCAGAGCCGTAACTCAGGTCCTCAAATTCCTGTCACAGGCTTTGTCCTCTTCACTACACTGGCTCTCAAAGCTCTAAGGAGCTAATATGCAAAGCAGAGACAAATTTTAAGCCCGTCTTGTCTGAGTCTTAATTGGACCTGTCATTTCCAAGGAGGCAGCATGAAGACACAAAAAGTCTTTGGAATTAGGGGTCAGGAGAAGCCCGGTTTCCATGCCGATAACTTAGGGATGATAAATTACAATTTGCCGCAGCGTTTCCCAAACTAGCCTGATCATTGGAGACCCTCATCATTAGAAGGTGGTGTTTACAAATACAGAGTTCCCTGCTTCCCCAGAGAGGCAGATTCAGAAAGTTTAAGGGTGGGCTTCACATCTCTGGATTTGTAATAAGGATGCCTGGCGGTTCTTATAAGCAGACCGGTTTGGAAATAATCGTTCCACAGGATTTTTATTTGAATTAAATGAGATGCTGTTTGTGTCCATATCAAGCATCTGGCACAGAGTAGCTCTTCATAAATATTTCCTCTCTTCCCCCCACCCTCATCAGGGAGTGTCCTGGCTATCTATTTCTTTACTTTTTTGTTCATTAATGTCAAGAAGACAAGATCCTATATCCAATGCCAACATTCTAGAACTTTCTCATAGAGACTATGACCTTGGGGCAGGGGGAGCCTTTGGGTGGTGGTGGTAACTGTTCATTTAAGGGAGAATCCACTAAGTTTATTGAATTCCCTTGAATAAGTGTATTTCACCATCCCCTTTCACCTTTATCCAAATAGCAGGACTATCTAGCCCAGTGCATTTATTTTACTTATCTACTGATTTATAAAACCCACCTTCTGCCTTGAGCTCTGAGTACATTACACCATATAAACAAAACACCGCACACAATCTGTCTTGTCACCACACCATATCCCCTGAGATAAATCCGGCCTCCCCACAGTGGCAAGGGAATTTTCATTTTGCCAGCAGGTTCAACCTGTGCCTTGCGTGGTCCAGCTTTCAAAACAAGCACCAGCATAAATCCACCCAGCCTCCCATCTTACCAGTTCAGCGACCCAACCTCATGTTTTTCCAGAGACCCAATGGCAGGCCATGCCTAGAAAATGAATAGCTGCTTGGTGGCCAGAGTTTCAAGAACCTTCTTCTTCAGATGGGACTCTGCAGAACAGGTTGTTCATGCCTGGAAAGCAGGGACCATGCCTTGTTTCTGTCCGTCCCCAAGGACCTAGTGCATTGCCTGGCATTGAGTGGAAATGTGCTATGTTGAAGTGTTTATTGACTATAGAGTCTGGAGGTTTATGGTCAGAATTTTTGCTTAGACTACAAAACAAAGCAATCCCACATTTCTCCCTTCATCCGAAATAGCCACTACTTATTCTTCTCCCATCTTAAACCAGTAGTTCTCAAACCAGGGGCAATTTTGCCTCCCTGGGAACATTTGGCAGTATCTGGAGATAGTTTGGGTTGTCATGACTGGGGGATGCTACTGGACAGCCCCCACAACAAAGAATTATCCAGCCCAAAATGTCCATACTGCCGAGGGTAAGAAATCGGCTTTGTACCTATCATGCTCGGCTGAAACTGGTTCCCCAGCTGGCCAGTAATAGCTCCGTTAGCAGCAGAAATTACTGTATGCTCATCGAAGTAAAGAGAGAAGGAAACATATTTACTGAGCACTGCTCTGGGCCCCAGTATTGTGCAAAGCCTGCCCCACAGAGTATCTTAATCAACTTTTACAAAAATCCTTCACCATACACATTTTACAGGTCAAGAAAGTAAGGTTATGTGGAAATAACTTGCCCGGGATCACCATCTAGGAAGAGACAAAGCAGAAATCGTACCCAGATCCTCCTGATTCCAAAACCAGCAATCTCGCCACCATGCAGATTAAGGCTGAAAGAGTAGGGTGGATAAATGATCATGAAAGGAAATGCCCTAGGTATCCCCAAAACATAGATTTTCTTGGAATTTTTACATTAGCCTGGCATTCTGGCTGTTCTGGAATCTGGTAGCGAAATGGAAGATTTCCAGTCTGATGGCCAAGCGTTAACACATCCATTCACATCAATACACCCGCCTGCCTCTTCTCCATCCATCAGTGTCCAAGCAGGATTGGGCCTTTATTCCTTTTATTCTGTCTTGTCACTCCTCAGCTTATGGACATTCTGTACCACAGAAGAGTCCTCAGCCTGACTTTGTTTAATGGGGTGCTTTCAGCATTTAGGAGAAACCAATTCGATGTTGCCAAGAAATACTGTCCTCTGCATCTCATTGAAAATCTGTTTAGCTTCCCTGGACAATAAATGTTAGTAGATGTTCCCCAGCTATTGTGACAACCCAAAACACCTTTACACATTTCCAAACACTCGCTGGGGGGCATTGTCACTCCCCAACTTTGAGAACCACTGGGTCCCAGATCCTCACTCATATTTAATTAATGTTATGCCTAGGCTTCATTGTTGCTGACACACACACACACATAGTTCACCAGACACTTACCCAGCTGGTTCCATCTTCCTGGAGCTGGAAATAGGTTTCTTTGTATCAAGCCACTTTTCTTTCCCATTCAGGGGGAAGCTTTCGGGATGCTTCTGCATTGGCAGCCCCAACAGTGGCCTAGTTTGTTCATGGTCTTGCTCATGGTTTTAACATTGAGATCTGCTGTCACATCTCCTACATTTCCCATGTCCATGACTTTGTACCTAGTGGATTTCTTTCTTACAAAAGGCTGCCATTCAGATTCCGCCCATAGTCAAGGCACTCAGATGCCCTTCCTCTTTGAAGTCTCCCCCTGATTAATCCAACAGGAATTAGTCTCTTCCTCTGATATGAAATCCCTTCTTATTTTTTGCCAAGGATAGACAGACTTCCCATAAAAGGCCAGGGAGTGAATATTTTAGGTTTTGTGGGCCATATGGTTTAGCTACAGTTACTCAGTTCTGTCTTTGTAGTGAGAACGCAGTCAGTCATAAACAATGTGTAAAGAAATGGGTGCATCTGCATTCCAACAAAACTTTATTTGTGGATGCTAAAATTTGAATTTTATGTAATTTTCAGATGTCATGAAATAGCATTATACTTTTATTTTTCATTTAAACATATCTAACCTTCCTTAGTTCGTGGGCCAGGCAAAAACAGGCAGTAAGCCACATGTAGCCCACAGGCCATAGTTTGCCGAACCCTGCTTTATATCGTCACTCTGTTATCACATAGGGGTTCCTTGCTGTGCCAAGTGGGGTCCTCAGACCAGAATCTCAGGCCCTGCCCCAGACATAATAAATCAGACCTGCATTTTAACAAGATTCCCCAAGTGATTTGTGTGCACAGTACAGTCTGACACACTCTGCCCTGGCTTGTGTAATAATTGCTGGTGCTCTCATCTCTCCCTCAACCCTCAATAGATAGATAGAAACTCTTTGAGGGGGGAGAATGACTATGTCACATATATCTTTGCTTCCTTACAGCACACAGAAAAGAAATGCAATTGTTTTTGAGAGTGAAGGCATTAATATGGGAATTAATGGATTGGGAAAGCTTTGTTTACCAACCAGTACATAACTCTTAGTCTGTAAGCTGCTCTTTCCCTCTTTCCTTCACTCCTTGATTATTAGACTCTCCCAAAAGCTTAGTTTCCTATTTTCCGGCTAATCCGTTAGGGAAGGAGAGAGCTTACTGTACCTAAGACTTTGCTTTGCTAATTAAGATAAAGAGAGAGACAGGAACTTGGAGGAGACTTCAGATCATCCTAAATTGCTTAATGGAGAAGAAGTGCCAATTTTATGCCTATGAATCTGTCTCTCAGGAGGACTTGCCTACATCCATTTCTTTCACATTTTTCTCCTGACTGCACTCAGCCTTGCCCAGGGCCCTGTCTTAGATGCTCACCTGTCTTGGAAACAGCTGAGTTGTTAACAACTTCCACAGTTCCTGAATCTTACCTGAAATCCCTACACCAGCAAGGCCAAATTTATGAGCACGTACACTTGCCAGAGAGCCACACTTCCCTCACCAGAGTTCCGGATGGATTTTTAGTTCTAACAAGAAGCAACAGAAGAGATCTTTTTCAATGGTTGTACTTTTAGGAAAACCGAAGTCAACCATTCAGGCTAAGCCTTTCAGTTTTTATTGTTCTTTAAACATCCAGACATATATGTTTTATTTCAGTAACATTTAATTTTTTTAATTTCAGTAACATTAAATTAACTGTTTTAAAGTGGACAATTTTGTGGCTTTTAGTACATTGACAAAGTCATGAACCACAACTTTTATCTAGTTCCAAAACACTTTCTTCACCCCCTGCAAAAAAAACAACAAAAAACAAAAAAACAATATCTATTGAATAGTAATTCCCTAAGCTTTCCTGCACCCACAGCCCCTGGCTACTACAAATCTTCTTTCTGTCTATGGATTTACCTATTCTGGATATTGTACATAAATGGAATTGTACCATATGTACTCCTTGGTGCCTGGCTTCTTTCAATCAACATAGTGTTCTTGAGTTTCACCCCTGTTGTAGCATGTGTGAGGGTTTTATTCTTTTTTGTGACTGATACTCCATTGTATGGGTAGACCAAAATTTGTTTTTCCATTTACCCATTGATGGACATTGGATTGTTTCCACCTTTTGTCTGTTGTGACTAGTGTGGCTATAAATATACATGCTCAAGTTTTAGTTTGGATATTTCAGTTCTTTTGGATATATACTTAGGAGTGGAATTGCTGAGCTATATGGTATTTGTATGTTTAACGTTTTGAGGAACAGCCAACTGTTTTTCTGCATTTTTACATGGAGCCCTTACCCTCAATGTACCAGGCACTGAGTTTAAGAGCTCACAAGAGAGTGCAATTGAACAAAAAACGTCTAGAAACAGGAGACCAGAGGGTTACAGTATTTTAAGAAGCTTTTAGGGATCTTTGACAGTTGCATCTCTCTTGCTGTCTCTACCCTACCTTAACCATCTGTCTCTTTCCATGTATTTTTTTTATTATGAAAAGGAGAGAAGGAGGGAGGACAGAAGCACCATGGAGAGTTCCCACACATATCATCAGCAAGGATCAATAACAATAATAACCATTATTTATTGGACACATATTCCATGTAATAGATATTATTAACTTGACTACTTGAAGAATTAAGAAACATGTTCAAGTTCAACTGGCGGGTTCGATTCCTGTTCTGACAACAAAATATATGGTCTCAACAGTCTACTACATTGCCACTTCTTGACCAGCAGAGATGGGAAGGGCCTAATATAAGCACCAAATATCACACCTCAACACTGCCATTGGCTGTCAGGAAGCCACAAAGAGCTAACCCTCTGTGGGGCATTTGGCTCCACTCTAGACGAGTCACCACACTTACAAGTTGGTGGGTGCTGAGGAAGAGCACAGCCTCTAGAATTACTAAGAAACTCCAGGATTATTTCTGCAGGGACCAACTGACAGTCACTAGCATACTGTCAGTTGATCTCCGTGCAGGATTCCCCAGAATGGTCTGGTATTAATATTGTAAATGAATAGGGGTACACACAGTCTACTCAAAGTGGAGAGTGTTGCAAATGATTGATTTTGTGTAAATTAGGACAGACTCAGTGTGTCCCTAATGTGGCATCTCCCTCCCTCACTTTGCTGCTGGGAGGGTGGCTGGAAGTCTGTACCTACGTCTGCCTCGGAGTTTCTCACACCTGAGTAATCATAAGAATCACCTGAATGGCTTCTTAAATACAGATTCCTGGTCCTCGCCCCCAGAGATGCTGATGCAATATGTCTGCATGGGGCCCCAGGTTCTGCATTTCCAACAAGCTCCTAGGTGATGTTGATGCTGGATGCAGCCACTCATGGCAGATGGTTAAGGTGGGAGAGAGAGAACAAGAGCAAACAAGAGAGTGAGAAGGACAATGCAACAGATACATAAAGTCTGCTTGGACTCCTCCAGCCCCTCTGGAAGAGGGTCTCCTGTTACGGAAGTGCGCTGTCTTATGAATTCTGGCTCAATGCCTGGCATGGACAAGTGCTATTTAAAAATGTAGGAAAACAGTTTGGCAAGTCCTTAAAAGGTTAAACATACAATTGCTATATAAGCTAGCAATTCCACTCAAAGGTATATATCCAGAACTGAAAATGAGTACTCAAGCAAACATGTAGAACGTATGCTTGCAGACTCCACCTTAACTAGCACTGGTCAAACTTATTTGTGTCAAAACCCCCAATAACCAACCATTACTCACTTACCAGTATCACTTAGGGCAGCTGCAAATGATCGTGGTGCTTTCTGTCCTGACAAGATATCTATGGGTATTTCTCCAAAGGCAGAGCATTCTTAGGGGAGTGTGTATCGTAGGGGAATGTCACGCCAAGTGTCTGGGAGAGAGAGAAAACTTTAGAACCACTGGATCAGAGAACTGGGAGATTTTAGAGTCCTGGATCCCATTCACGTTGCTCAGGCCACACAAGAATAACGACAGTGTTGCCAGTTATGTAAATCATACTCCCGAAAACCCCACGGCAGTTCAGGAGGATGTGTTTACAACACGGATATCAGCCACGTACTCCTTCCCACCAGCGACCTCCATAGTAAAGCTATACTTCCTCTCCACCTGGCCTCGTCAGAGCTCATCTCTTATAAAGGAGCACACAGTCTTCTTGAGATGGTTCTCTGTTTATTTAAGGCAACTGGGGGGCAAAAGGCTGTGTGCTGAAGATGAAAACGGGAGCCATTCTAATTCCGTGTTAATGACAGCAGAGCAATTTTCTTACAGGAAATAACTAGTTACCTTAATCATTTTAAGTAGTTATTAGCAGCAGCCTAAAAAGGATGGCTATGCTTATCACAATATACATACAAAGGGAATGAAGACATGAATAACGAGACTTTAAACAGATTTCTGGTGTCTTCCTTCTGGGTGGTATTAAATGGTATTAATCTTTTTAACTGACTTCAATCCCGAGACCACAGCCGCGTGATAAAATGTTAAGTGAACGGCTGGAAATGGAGGTGGTCCCACCAGATTTATCGTGCCAATTTACCAACGGCAGAAGTGTGCACTACTGCTGTGAGGAAGGCCATAGAAAAGAAAGAATGACAGGTAGATGTATGGATTAATTAATAAAATGCAGATAATAGCATCTTTCTCAGTATTAATACTTCTTCAGAGGCTGCTCTATATACGTCTCTGGGAAAGAAAAAAAAAAGCTACAATATACTGTTTGTTGTTTCATCCCACCCCATCCTCCAAGATAACGATCAGAGTTTGGAAAATGAATAAAACTCAGGCAACTTATCCAGACCACAGCCACACAGTAAAAAAGAGAAAGTAACTGCAAAAAGAAGGATAAAGTGCTTGTTCAAGGGTTTTACAGTTTTAAGACATGTCAAGTAATTCTTTTTCCTAAGTAAGAGGACAGTTTTTCTTCCCAATGGTGGCTGTGCTTGGTGAAAGGAATCGTCTTGATCAATTTGGGGAAAATCATCCATATCAACAAAATGTATTTAGTGCCTATGACGTGACAGGGATTGTGCTAGATCTTGGGCACTCGCCTTCTAGAAAATCTGGGGGATGTTTCTATGAACAATCATTGTAATGTGGAACAATAAAGGCCTTACTAGAGGTATGTCATAGGAACGAAGGCAGTGCAGAGTTGTATTAGAGCCTTTCTACCTAGAAGGTGAAGCCTGAGAAGAGTTTTGAAGGCTGAGTAAGAGTCTGACAGATGAACTCAAGGGTGAAGGGCACGTTGGGTGGAGAGAAAGGCATTAGTCAGAGATACAGGTGTGCAAGCAGTAGGGTCTGTCCAGGAAGTTGCAGTGGCTTGGGGTGACTGGCATGTGTGGTTGGACAGGAAAGCGAAATCTGGAGGTCATGAAGTGTCTCTCAGCCCATGCAAAAGGGCATGGACATTTCCCCAAGGAGAGTGAGGTGCCACAGAAGGGTTCCCTAACCAGAGGAGTGAAGTGTCTGCACTTAGAGTCTAATAACACAATGATCGCTGTGCAGATACTGGATTGGAAGCTACAGGGCCACTTAGGAGGTTGTGAAACATTCCAGGTACGATCAGGCAAGACCCCAAACTGTAGCAGCGGCACTGGGAATAGGGATGAAGACACTGCAAGAACTGTTGGAAAGATCACAGAAATCCATAAGATGCAGTGACTAATGGGGTCCTGGGAGTAAGGATGATAGTAGAGTCTTCCTAGGCGCCCAAGTTTATAAACACAGTGCTGGGTAGATGGTCGCATTGTTAGAGCAGATGCAAGAGGGGCAGAACCAGAAGGAGGTTCTGCGGCAGGACCCCGAGTGTGGCTTGAGACAGGTTGAGATTTGGAGTATAAAATTCCCTGCAAGTGCTTGATGTCTCCCTTGCTGAAACTCCGTGATTCACCACAACCACTTGGGGCAGCTGTATGGGATTGCCTTGAGTTAGCCTTGGATCTCAGCCATCTGGTCTTCAGGGGTCCTGCTTTCTAAATGCCAAAGAAGAAAAATGAACATGAGAACTTCCAGAGCAGAGACTGGGAAGCCACGTTTGCTTATCCCTACCCTACCCAACTCTGTATCTAAGGTCCCAGAAAGCAAAGAATGGCCCTTTCTGGCACCCATGCAATTCAGCAGATCTTAAGGCCACAAGCCTGCTCAACTCAGAATGACCAGCAAGAGAGGTGTGTGTTCTGTGTCAGCCCAAGACAGAGTTAAGCGTCTCCAACTCTGGCAGGCCTAAGGCACTCCTCTTCTGCAGAGCTCGCAGGAATCCCCCACTGGAAAGCAGCCAGCCCTTGGGGGGCTCATTCTAGCTGTTGAGTGAGGAGACTAGGAAGGAAGGAGTCTGGCCCGTGGAACTCATTTCTGTTCAGTGCAGCTCCACTGGGCAGAGCTGGGCAAATAGCCCTGGCAGAAGAATTGGGAAATGGGATTTTTCTGTATCCTCTCCTGATGCACTGGAGAGGATTCTGGGAAGCATGCAGGGTCTCTGGAGTCCACTTTTGTTTTAAGCTTGTGATTAAGAGCCAGCCTCTAGAATTAGGCTTTGGGGTTCAGATTCTAACTCTTCAATTTATTAGCAAAATGAGATATTGAGCAAGTGACTTAACTTCTTTAAGCTTGGGTTTCCCCCATTCTATAAAATAGGGATGATGAAAATATGATTACCTGAACTCCTAGGGGATTTATCAGGAGGATCAAATAAGATAAGAATTGTAAAACACCAAGCACAATGCCTGACATATTGTAGGAAACCAATAAATGTTAGCTATATCACCATACTAACTTAGGGCAACTGAGAGCAATGGACCCCCAACTCAGGTGTTACTCATATGCACAACAATGACCTAAACAATGAACCGCTAATGAGTCTGACAGATCTTACATGCCATGATCCCATGTTCACTAGCAGTGAACCATCTTTGTGGTGGTGGTGGTAGTAGTGGGAGTGGGGGGTGGGTACGTGTGTGTGTGTGAGTATATGTATATTTGGGGGAAGAGGCAATAAGGAGAGTGAGATAGAAGGATAAATTAGAATCCGTGAGTCCCTCTTGTTAGTCTGGTATATGCTGTGTTTTACATGCATTCACTTATATAATCCTTTAAATGATTGGAAAATAAGTAGTAGTATCACCATCTTAAAGATGAAGAAACTCAAGTTCCGAGAGGTTAACTTGCTGGCCCTAAGTCACAGACTTAGTGCCAGGGCTTGGGTCAGATTTCTAACTCTTTCTACAACTTAGAGGCTAAGGGGGAATTCCTACAAGGACACAAAAAGTTATCATTTAAAACAGAGGAAAATACACGTTTTAGTCCTATGAGAATTCAAAAGAATGAAGACAGCAAATCCAGAGAGGAAAAATTTAGAAAGCCAGCATGGACTCTGCAGGAGATGGCAATTAGGAGGGGCTTTCAATTGGCAGAAAAGGCAGCTGAAAAAAAAAATGGCCATTCCAGGTGGAGACAGATGGCTTGAGCGAAGGCCAAAGATTATGAAATTATGAGGCATGTGCACAGAGAGGAAGGAACCCCTTTAATGATAAGTTGTATGTCATAGAGAAGTAGGCAAGAGAAGACCAGAAACACGAGGATCTGGCAGTAGAGGGCAAAAAGGTCTGGAGAGAGGAAGGAGGAGACAGCTTTAGCAGTTGAGAAAAGCCAAGAGGCTAGCCCCTGGCTAGAACTCACAGGGAAAGAATTAGCAGTGTATCTGGGGTGGCTCCTTCCTGGAAACTCCTACCTGAGACTCACAGGTGACCAACACACTGGGCCAGCTCCCTCCAACCTTAGAGGACAGGATGCCGGGCAGCTGGAGCTAAGGAAGGAGTGAGAGAGAAAGAAAGAGACAGAGAGAGAGACAGAGACAGAGAGAGAGGACCCCTGTGCCTTTTTCTCTGCAACTGACACTAGACAAAACCCTCCAATGCTCAAGGCCTCCATTCCATAGGGATTCGTTTCTTGAGCCCGTTCTTCAGGTCTGCTTGACCATCTGAGTCCCAAAGTATTTACATACATTTGGAGGCTGTAGAGCTGAGGAGGCCACATGTTGGCTTTGCCATCGGTTATCAGCCCATGTTCCGTCCATTAATGTGACCCGCACACATTACTTAACATCTCTATGCCATATCTGTAAACTGGAGGTAATGATGAGGTCCTCATGCAGGAGGATTTTGTGAGGATTAAAAGAGGTAATGCATGTGAACTGTCTAGCACAGCCCTGGTTCCCCACTAAGGGCTCAGTAACAGTCACTGGTGTTGTAGTTGTTGTTGCAGCTATTCATTGCGGATGTGAAACATGGAAACCTAGGGGTAGGGTGGACCACTACAGACAGAGCCTGAGAAAGGCAGAGCTGGAATGGAACTCAGAAATCATCCAACCCCTCATCAGGGCCCAACCAGGGAAGGTGACTCCCCCAGGGGCACCCATGAGTTGGTGTCCCACAGGCCCAGAGCGGGAAGAGGAGCCACGCTAATCCCAGGGAACCAGAAGCTGTTCCTGTGGTCCCCAGTCCAGGTTTGACCCATAACTCCACCTTTTACCACCTGGGGGACCTCAAGCAAGTCATCTCGCCTCTCTGACCTCAGTTTCCACATCTGTTAAGTGGGAACAACAGTTCCTGCCACTACATCTGTTACAGGAATTGAATGAGATGGTGTCTATGGGGCATTCCAGACCCTGTTGGCCTGTGGAAAACTCCGTATATGGTAACTCCTTTAATTTTTTTCTAAATTGATTATCAGCCCAGACAGTAATGGGTGGAGAGAATTAGAGAATCTACCCAAGATGAAAGAAACAGGCTGGAACAAAATTCTAGGGATGAAAAATAGACCGTGTTTGGAAAATAAAAGACCTGGACTCAAGTCTAAGATCTACCACTTGCCAGTTGAGTGGCTTTGAGTCCTCAGTCTCTCTTGTCTGAAAGTAGATTTAAAAGGCTTCTTTGTCTAATTCACAGCAGGACTATTATGTGAGTCCAATGAAGAAATGGACATGAAGATCCATGGTAAACATAAAGGTCTCCACATACGAGTTGGTTTTCTCTCTCCATGGACTAGAAACTGCTGGAGGCCAAGACTCATCTTCCATCTTTGAATCTCCACCTCTGACACCATTCCTGGCACAGAGTGGGTGCTACCTCTCTGGGGATGGGAACTACACCATCTCCACTTCTCCTTTGGAATGTCCCAGAATCTAACTATACAAGAGACTCAAACCTTGCCCTCCCACTGACCTGGTTCTGCTGGAAACAACTTTTGCCCGTCCAGGATGGAGCCATGATTTGAGGCCAAACCCTTCACAAATGGTTGGGCCTGCTTACAGGATAGAAGGGAAAGAATGAAATGTGGTCTCCCTCAGAGATGTTTGGCCCAGTGGTTTGCAAGTAAAGCCAAGGTGCTCTCACATGCACACAGATACCCTTAGAATGGATGTTGAAGCCTTAATATAGACTGCCCACATGCCTCTTCCCAAATGCTGTCAGCAAAATGCTGTCTCTGCTCCCTCCTAGAGTATACGTTGGGAGACTAGGACAAGAGCACTGTCTGGGCTCCCTGTCATACAGTGAGGGTTAATTCAGCTTCCCTTTTCTGTCACCTTTTCTCCACTGTCAGCACCAACCCACCCTTCAGCAACAGAATCAAAGGATCCTTCTATAAAACAAGATCCACAAGAGGAAGGAACTAGGTGCATCCTGCAAAGGATTGGCACTGAGTGAGAGTCAGACCACACAGGGGTGTAGCAGGAAGGGTATTGCAACCCAAGCTCATTTTTTGCTTCATCTCTGACATACATGAGAACCCCACGTATTAGCTCCAATTTACAGATAAAGAAACCGACTTTCCCAGTCATGACCCTCAGTCGGAGCAGTACCACCAATCCATACCCACCTCCACACTCCAGTCGTTTGCACTGGAGGGGTTGTTTGAAATGTGCAGGAGGCATTTAGGATTGTCACCACAATTGGGAGGTACTACAAGCAATTAGTGGGAAGGGTCCAAAGGTTCTAAAGGCCTTGGAATGCATGGGATAGTCACACACATTGAATACTTGACCAGAGCCAACTGTGCACAGCTTTCTGCGTATAGAACACCACCTGGATAGCAGAGAGAGGGCTGGATTCTAGGACTGTCTCAACCTAGCCAATAAGCCCCTCAGCACGCATAATGCCTTCCTTCTTCAATGCACCATATCTCTGTGGCTTCCTCCCTCCTGTGTGGTGTGCGAGAACCCCAGAATGGATCCCATTATACCTGGCATTTGGTTTCATTGTAAGTTGCAGCAGTAGCCTGGAACCAACATGGCCATCCTTGCATCATTCAGATTAGTTCCTGAATTATTGTTTTTGTACTTTTTCATATAAGTATTAGCACTTTCTTGGTGGTTTTTTGAGGGGTTTTTTTTTCTGTTTGTTTTCCAGTGATTGGCTGACCTTCTCTTTTTTCTTGGAACAAGCTAATGCTTTTCTGTGTTTGCCAAAAGTTGTTTTGTACTCATTACTCATCTTTTATAATCTTCCTGAATGCTTTTCCTGGTGTTTCAGAAGCTTGTCTGAGGATGTCCTGTGCCCTGGAATCTGGATTGATATGTCGTTCTCTTAATCCTCTATGTTTAAAGGGAAAAAAATCACTAAATAATTTTCAGTGCCATTTATGATTTAAAAATTTAAGCACATATTCATATGACTTTTTTAACTTGTCATGCACCGTAATGTGAGATATGCTATTAAGTTGTGGTGGTCAGACTCCAGGGTCTGGAAAGCCTGGCTTACTGAGAACCTGGGAGAGTCCGACACCATAGTGAGGAAATGCACCTGGTGAAGAGTCTCCTGGGCTTACAGACTTCTCTCTAATGTTTTTGGTCAAGTGATCTGTGCAAAAATCAAATCTGATGTTATCATCATTCCCCATTCCTTCACATACACCGTTTCCATTGTCTTAAAACTTGTAGTGACTTTCCATTTTTCTTAGAATAAAGGCAAAATTCTTAACACGATTTCCAAGACTGGGCTTGGATGTGGTCCCTGTCTTTTTCTCCTGGCTCATTTTATCTTCATTCCCCTAACCTTCTAGGCTCCAGCTGTTTCTTCTTATACATTCTTCCCTGGTACCACAGGGCCTTTGTACGTGTGCTTCCTTCTGCCTCTGAGAGCTTCCCTCTTTTTATCACCTCATACCCAGCACAGTGCCTGGTGTACAGCGGGCACAAATAAATGGTAATTGAAAGAATAAATGAAAGAAAACATGGAAGTCAGTTCTCAGGTTTGGGATATTTTGTTTTGCTTGGGTTTGATTTGGTTTGGCCCAAACACTATCAAACCAGAGGTTACAGACCAGCAGCCAGGAGGCCCAGAAACTGTTCCTGACTTGCACACACGTATTCTTTGATGTTGGTCCCTTGTCTTGTCAACCTACCTGGCCCTCTATCGTCATTCCATTTGCAACCATGGGCTTAAACATGGTGTCTACTGCAACTTTCATTTAAATATTTTCATATAACCTTTCAATTAAGTATTTCAAATAAATATTTGGTTTCAATTTTATGGGACTTAATTGACTTTGACAAAAACTCAGGAGACAACAGCCCACACCTCCCACCAGTATGCATGTTTTAGAAAAGGCACAAAACCCTGTGCTTGAAATCTCCGTGTTTCCAGATAAAGACCCTGAGGTCTAAAAGGGAGCAAGGACCCACCCAACTACTGAGTGGCAGAACTGTCCTTTGAAACCCAGTCCCCTTGACTGCCAGCTTAGGGCTCTTCCTCCTCCTCATCCGTAGAGTCAATCCACTGTGGATGGTGTTGATGTCTATTTAATGGCTTTGAAAGTGTGCATTTCTAGTTAAGTATTACACTTTATGCAATTAATGTGTACAAAATAAAGCCTAGTTTTATGAACGTTTTACCCAAATTGCTTCACAGCTTGATTCACAAGAGGAGAGGAAACCCATCCTCTCTTATCTAAGAGATGTTGTGTTTCGATTTCCCTTAATTCGACAGGCAGGAAAGCACTCATCGAAAGTGACTCTTCCAGGGGCTCCTGGGTGGCTCAGTCGGTTGAGCGTCCGACTTCGGCTCAGGTCATGATCTCGCGGTCTGTGAGTTCGAGCCCCGCGTCGGGCTCTGTGCTGACAGCTCAGAGCCTGAAGCCTGCTTCAGATTCTGTGTCTCCCTCTCTCCCTGCCCCTCCGCCACTCGTGCTCTGTCTCTCTCTGTCTCAAAAATAAATAAAAACATTAAAAAAAAAAAAAAAAGAAAGTGACTCTTCTGAATTAACGCCGACTGAACAAGGGGGCTTTGGCAAGAGGTCTGTGAGAATTTCCCTCCATGAGGGCTTGTTTACAGCCTCTGCAGAAGGCAGATGTGACTGAATAATGCGTCGTCAAAGTCAGTAGAGTTACTTGCGTACAGAGTTGGAGTCTGAGAAAAAGGAGGACTTGTACTCTCAGCCCGGTGGTTCCTTTGCTCTGGTCTGCAAATCTGAAGCAATAGACTGTGACTCTGTAATTTGCCTAATTTAACCTTTGTTATTTCACTGTTCTTCAGAGGACTTCTTTTCCTTCTAAAGACATCATCCAGGTAGCCCCAACCTGCCCACCCCAGCTATTCCCACCAGGATACCTGTAGGAATTTTTTGTTGGAGTCCTGAAAAGATTGAGTCTACCAGTGTTCAGAATGAAAAGGAAATATGTATATGTTTCATTATACATATATTGCATTACATTCTATAAAGGATTTTCCATACACGCATTGCTTCCTTCAAGTACCTAAGCACATAGGAACGCCAGACATTGTGCCACACGCTGAAAATACAGCCAAATGTATAATCTGGTAACTTTTCAAATCCTTCCCCCCAAAGCCTAGAAAGCACAAGTGGTTGGCCTCACATTACAGATCAGGAAACTGAGACAGAAAAATATTAGTTGATTACCTGAGGTCACAAAGCAAGTAAGACACAGAGCTTGGATCCTGAGCACCAGAACGTGAGATTCTGAGGCCCTCATGCAATCCAGCACCACGCAGCTGCCTCTAATTAACAGGAAGAGTCTGGTTGCTCCTCAACTGACGTGAGGTTGGCTCATCCCAGGACCAACTGCGAAGTAGAGCTCAGAAGTCTTTTCGGTCAAGGCCTTGGTGTGCACCTGCTGCAAGGCATCTCGTAATAGCCATTGCCTGTGGATATTTGACAGATCATGCGTCTCTTCTGGTTAATTATATCTAAACTAGTGAGTCCATAAACATTTACAAAGAGCTACAAAAGGACATACAACTTACGCATGGTCCCCGGAAACATCATTCACTTCACACTGTGGGTGGAGGCCCCCAGCAGTGGTGAAGGAAGCTTTCAGAGCCTGGCTTAGCCTCCCATGGACATGCTTTGGTCCAAGTCTTCACATGATTGTTTGGAGGCTGCCTTCCTTGTTCACGTCCAGAGATCAGACCTCAGACAGAGATATGCTGGCCATCACGTTGAAACACTGACCTCTTCCTTTTTAAGTTCAAAACTGAAGTCATTTTAAGCAGAACAATAAAACAGAAGTAACTGACCAGCTTCTACGGTGTCTAAGAGATGCAGGAACCAGCATCATATCAGTTAAGTCAGAAGAGTCAACTGTTAAAGCCATGCTCTTGGACCGAGATGAGAAATGATTCCACTAAAATCAGTGTTAAGTTGGTATAGATGGGATTTAAATGTAGGTAAATCCTTCCTGAAATGTTCATGGTTCTTTTTTTCCCCCACTTCATTCAACCAAATTACATTGGAAGATTTTTTTCCAATATTGACCTACGCTCGATTCCTGATATGAACCCTACTTGATTATAATAAAATAAGATAAAATACATAAAATAAAAGTATAAAGTAAAATAATAATAAAAATTTTTAACATAATGTTCTTCACTAGTTAATATTCATTTAGGCTTCTTGCATATATTATTATAAGAGATACTGGCCTATTGCCCCTTAAATGTCTTATGGAACATACTTATAAACTCATTTTGACCAAGGCTGTTCTGTGGTAATAGAAGTAGAAAAATGATTCTTGTCTTAGTCAAAGGAACTATATAATATTATGTCCCTACAATAATTAGAACAAACTGAGCCTTCATTAATACTATTTATGTGGGCTCTGGAGTTCCTTATTCAATCAACATTGAACAAAAATGACCTGAAGATACTGGAACACAGGTTTTCACCCAGGGACAAGCTCTTCCACAGAACGACATTGAGACTACGAGAGGCAATGCATAGATAGTTTGAGACAACACAGCCAGCACACCTACCATTGTCATCATACAAACTACAGAAAGAAAAGACTGGCAGAATGTTCTTGGCATCAGATGACAGTAAGATAAAGTAAGATGCAAAAAGTGAATAATAGACCCTGACTTCAAGAAATATAATCTCCAAGAGTTCACAGCCTGGGTCCACGGTTATCTGTGGAATGTAACAGGTCACTTCATCCTTCTGGGCCTCTCTTTTCCCTTTATCTGAGCCGCAGCAGCCAGACGTGTCTAATAGTAATAACCAAAACTCCCATTTAATGAGTACTTGCTTTGTGCTAGGTACAGTGTCTAAAGGCAGCTTTATCTTATTTATATGCTCCAGCTCATTTACATGTTTTAGCTCATTTAATCATTCTGACTCTTTGGGAGGTTATATTGAAATCACATTTTGCATGTGAAGAAATTGAGGTTGAGAGAGACTAAATAGCCCTGAACTTGAACCCAAGACATTTAACTCCAGAACCAGTAAACAATTCTCATCCATGTCCTTTTCTGGGATGCATTGGAGGTCATGGGGGTACAGGCAGGAAGTAGTAGGATGCCAGTGGTAAGAGCATTAATTAAAATCAGCCAAGGTTCAGAACACACCTGCAAACGTCACTTTCCATCCTGGCAGGTAGCAACCACTGCCTAAAGTCACTTCCGGGACGATCCAGACCTCATTACCAGGAGAGCATTGTGCTCTGGCTTTCTGGAGCTTCTTTCATGAGCGTTGGAAGGGATACAGGTGCTTTGAAAAAGAGAATCATGGGAAGAAGGTTTAGCTTCTAGAAATGGCTGTTTCAGAATGCTTCGGGGAGAAGAAAAAAAAAGAAAAGCATCAGGGAATAGCATAACTCTGGTGGTTCTTGGTAAAGGTTCGAGAAATACATCTCTTCAGAAGAGAGAACTCTCTAGAAGATTGTTGTCATGCCGTTTGTTTTGTGACAACAGATTTCAAGTCCAGAAACTAGTAAGAAGGAACGTATGTCCAGTCTTTGCATCACAGAAGGAAAAAGAAGGGACATTGAATAACTGCCTTTCATATGTGATACTTTGTATGCATCGCCTTGTTTATTTTGCATGTTTGACTATACCCTTCCTAGTTCCTGACAGATGGTGTAGTGGATGTTTTATTTTATTCTCATGACGATCCTTGGGTGCATCCCCATATTATAGATGAAGAAACTGAGGCGCAGAGGGGCTAGACAACTAGCTCAAGGTTATTTGGACAGAAGAGGCGTTTGACTGGATTCAAAATAATGCCTTTTCCAGCATCCTCCTGCACCCACTTGTGTCAACCATCATTCAACTCAGTGAAAAACACCATCTTTAGAATCCAAGTTATATAGAGGCACCTGGGTGACTCAGTCAGTTGAGCATCCAACTTTGGCTCAGGTCACGATCTCACAGTTCGTGGGTTCGAGCCCCACGTCAGGCTCTGTGCAGACAGCTCGGAGCCTGGAGTCTGCTTCAGATTCTGTGTCTCCCTCTCTTTCGCTGCCCCTCCCGCACTCGCACTCTGTCTGTCTCTCAAAAATAAATAAACATTAAAAAAAATTGTTTTAACCCAAGTCGTGTTATCTTCTGAGGGAAAATACCATGATTCGCTCTGGTTTTATAGGTTGCTGTGATTGCTGAACCATATTTGGGGGTCATTAGTCAATGAAATTATAGGCACTTCTTTTTATTTTTAGCCATAATTGCATTCTGTGTCTTAAAATGGAGGAAATGATCAGTCACCAGGCAGACCAGTGATAATTGCCGAACCTTAGGGTGAGAATGTGGCAGTTGGTAAATATCAAACTGCCTTCTCCACCACAGACCTGTGCCCTTCCATGTAAAGACAAACTTGTTAATGACTCTCTATAAATAAGTTCTAGCTTGTAATTGTAGTTCCAAGCAACCACTGTTGAAGTGTCATCTGCTCTCAAATATAAAACACCTTTCCTTTCCTCTTTCCTTTCTGGTGGAAAGAAAATGTTGTATACTCGAAAGCCAGGTGGACCAGAGTCACTTGGCTGTGTGACCTTGGAAGAGTTAGTTGTCTAACCTCTCTGTGCCTTTGTTTCATCTTTTGCCTATTTCAGGAACAAATGGGGTGGTATGGGTGAGCTCCTTGAGGAAATCGGGTATTCGCCGTTCATCTCTGGATGCCTAGGGTCTGGTGTACGCTCGGTGGGATTTGTGTCTTGACTGGAAGGAATCAGACTCTCCTGAGTTGAATCTGCCCTTGAAACATTTAAAGGGCTCTAGAAACGTGATGCTGTTAATCAATATCATCTAAAGAGAAGGGAGAGGTTAAAATTGATACTCCTTCAGCATGTATTTTCCTCCTATCTTTATAGAATACTTACCGGGTAATGTATACCCCTGAAGTTTTGTATTCATCTTTCAAATTTAATCTATCCGGATTGGCAAACTATGGCCTGCCGCCCATTTTTGTAAACAGAGTTTTGCTGGAACCCATTCTTTTCTATTTTGTCCGTGGCTGCTTTCATATAAAAGCAGGCTTGAAGAGTGGCGTCAGAGACCATATAACCCACAGAGCTGGATATATTTACTATCTCGCTCTACAGAAAGCCTGCCAACCTCTCAATTATACTATGAGCTACTGGGACTATGTTTCTCTTTAAAAGCCCTCACCTCATCCAGTGCCTGGAACACGGGGTGCTCCGTACGTGTCTGAACGGGACAAGATAAACTGGAAAATGATCCAGATTCCGAACAGGCAACATCTTGCTCAAGCTCCCTTGGGCAAACAGACTCTAAGTCAGGACCCAGAAGAGGGGGCTGCACATACCTAACCCCTGTTTCTGCGGGAGCTGAAGGCTCTAGTATCAATTGCTTGTTTAGTAATTCCGAATAGCTAATTACTGAGTGCTTACTAGATGCCAGACCCTGGGCTAAATGCTTTCTGGATTTTGTCTTATAAAATCCTCACCACAGTTCTGTGAAGTAGTTAATATTATTACCCCTGTTTATAAATGAGAGCCTGCCTTGCCCGAGGGTACCCAGTGGTGAGTTCCCATTAGAGATCCCCTTCAGGATTCCAGGCTGTGCCTTTACCAACTCAGCCAAGTGCCTTGCTCTCCCTGTCCCTCGGACATCACATTTTATTGTATTACCTCCAGCCTGCGTGCTTTGTTCATTCCTTTTACAATTGTTTCTACCTGCCACAGCTAATACGTGCCAGGTACTGTCCTGGGCACTGGGGACATCCCAAGGACCCATCAGATACTGTCCTCGCCTGAATGAAGCTTAAAGTCTAGTGAAAGTGATGAGCATTAATCAATCGCACAATAAATTAAAATAAAATGATGACTGTTTCAAAGAGGAAAGGCACGGGGTGCCACAAGGGAAGGTTACGGGGATCTCTCGCAAGAGGTGATCCTTGAGCTCAGATCTAAAGGAATTTGTAAACAAAAGGCAGGCACAGAGGGGAGGGAAGGGTGTCCTAGGCAGAAGGAACAGGGTATGCTTAGGGTCTAGGGAAGGAGGAAGCACGGTGTGTAAGGGGACTAAAAGGCCAGTGTGGCCAGAGCACATAGAACAAGGAGACGTGATTGCAAAAGCCAGGGGTCACACAAGGCTCGTGCTCAGATTTAGGTCTTTGTTTTAGAAGCGGTGGGAAACCACTGAGGTGTTTAGGCAGGGGTAGGTAGGGGGTGGTGTTCTCACTCCCAATGCCGTGTGTGTCGTCTTCCCCTATAAGGCTGCTCTTTCCCGGGTTTACTGAGGGGCTCCTGCTAATGGAGCTTCACACTGAGAAAGACGAACTAAGGCATCCACATCAGGGTCTGAGAACACAGCTGGTCGCTCATGCTGAGGCATGAAGGGTGCCCAAGCGGGAGCCTGGCATGCACCCGTGGGCCACCTCGTAGCTGCAAAGTGTAAACTCGGTTTGAGACCTTTGCACCACAGGCTGCTCTCAGCCTAACCGATGACAAGGACAGCTTGCTGTCAACTTGGAAACCTGCTTTCAGGAGTTCTGCTCATTTAGTAAAGATGAGTACTTCCCTACCAGCTTCGAAGCTGAGTTACTTTTCACCAAAGACAAGTCAGGCTCCTCACTTCCTTCCGTTAGGGGGCACAGAAGCTTTGTCTGTGGTCCTAAGAGTATAGTCATAAACACGATTCTCTGCCACCCTTAGAATGGAATCCAGAACCCTTAGCGTGGCCTGCCAGGTTCTCCATGGTCTGGTTCTGCCTCCCTGTTTGACTCCCAAGTCATTCTCCTCTCCCTCACTTAGTAGCTGCTCACTGAATGCTTGTTGAATGAATAGATGTATGATTGGCTATATGATCTTGGGCAAGCCCCTCTCTGGTTTCAGTGTCTTCATTTTTAAAAGAAGTGGCTGACCTGGGTTTTCTCTGAGGCCCCTTCCAGGATGACAGATGTGTCGACTTGAGCTTAGAGCAGCGCACAGCCTCACCCCTATACTTCCCAGCCCCTTTCTCATAGTCCCTGGCCTCTACGGAATGCCACCCTATGCGCCACCTTGGGGCCGAAGAGACTTCTTCCTGCATTTTTCAGTCTCGTAACTTGGAAAGAACCACGCCACTGGACTGCCTTCCACTTCCCATCTCTCCAACGCCGGTTCTCAGAACACGCTGAAATTTCAAGTCCTACTCTGTAGCACTGGCATGTGTGGCTTTGTAGGTCACCTGGTGGGAGAATCTTAGCAGATGGCAGGATGTGTTTTGATTCTCATTAAAAAGCTTACTCAACACCGAAGGGGGGTGTGGCAGGTCCCCCACGGCTCCTGGTTCTCCCACATGGCAACACTTCTCCACCTGCAGGAAGTCCTGGCTGTGCGTGTGGGCGGGCGGGAAGGGGGAAGGCAAATGATAAACACAGGACTGGACAGCCTTTCGGATCAGCTGTACGGGCAGAGCATACTTGCCAGCCCCTGCCTGTGGTCGACTTTCTGATTGCAGAAGAGCTGCTGTATGACCATCTGCCACCATTGGCAAAACGCACAAGAAGTGAAAAGAGAGTACTCCAAGAGCAGCAATACCATCCTCCCTCCATGAAAAGCTCTGTTGACTCAAGATGTTGAGGGTATGCTCGGATCCAAGGTTCCATCCACCTGATTGGGCGTTGGTGGGATATGGATGCTCCAGTTCTCCACTTCAGCTGCCCGCTAGCTGGAGAGCGTTTAGCAAATCCCGGTGCTCTGTCCCCACCCCGAATCAATTAAGTCAGAATTGGGGGAGTAGGCTCAGGTGGGTATTAGAAGCACCCAGGTGATTTAAATGCACAGTGAAGGTTGTAAACCACCGTGTTAGAGGTGGTTTATTTTTTTAAGGTTATTTATTTCTTTTGAGAGAGAGAGAGAGAGAGAGAGAGAACACGAATGGGTTGGGGGGAGGGGCAGAGAGAGAGAGGGAGAGAGAATTCCAAGCCGGCTCTGCACTGTCAGCGCAGAGCCTGATGCAGGGGCTCGCACTCACAAACCATGAGATCATGACCTGATCCCAAGTTGGACACTTACCCAACTGAGCCACCCAGGGTCTCTGTTTTTTTAAAAATTAAAGAAAAGTGCTCTTTTATTTTCTTTTTTATCCTTGACTTTTTCAGCTTCTGAAACTTTACCTCCTTTTCTTAATGCGATACAAGATATTGGTAATAATGAATACACTTACACTCTTCAGAGTCACAAAACCATTTTACATACCCTGTCTTCCTAGATTCTCAAATCAGCCTGTGGAAAATGTTAACACCGCTACAGAGAGATAGATTCTGTGCTTGCTGTGACATTGTTTACAAGGGAGAAGAAAAAATGGAAACAACTGGAAAGCTAGTGAGAGGCTAGTTAAATGCAACAGAAAATTCATGCCACAGAAAACTCTACAGCTATTATAAAGACTTAGGGCAGCTCTATACACACTGACATAGAAAGATAGCCACAAACTATTTTTAAATAAAAAAAATCAAGTTCAGAATCATAATTAGACATGATCCCATTGTTATTGGGTTTTTTCATTTTTTATTTTTTAACAACTTTTTGAGATTTCTTTGAAATATAAAATTGTATATGTTTAAGGTGTACAACTCGATGTTTTGATACATGACTATATTGTGGAAAGATCACCACAGTGAAACTAAATACCATATCCATCACCTCTACATAGTCACTATTGTGTGTGTATAAATATTTCATTTAAGATCTATACTCTTAGCAAATTTCAAGTATACAGTGCAATATTGTTAACTATCATCACCAGGCTGTACTCAGAGCTCCTGAACTCATATATCTTGCATAACTGAAACTTTGTACCCTTTGACCAACATCTCATTTCCCTTCCCTCCACCATCCCATGACAACCAGCAAGCTATTCTTTGTTTCTATGAATTTGACTATTTTAGATTCTTTACGTAAGTAAGATCAGACAGTATTTGTCTTTCTGAGTCTGCCTTATTTCACTTAGCATGATGGCCTTCTGGTTCATGTGTCACAAATGGCAGGATTTCCTTCATTTTTATGGATGAATAACATTCCATCTCAATTTCCTTTATACATTTACTTTATCCATTCATTCATCAATAGAAACTTAGGTTATTTCCATATCTGGGATATTATGAATAATACTGCAATGAACATAGGACCGAAGATGTCTCTTTGAGATCCAGCTGTCATTTGCTTTGGATCTATATCCAAAATGGTATTGCTGAATCATATGGTAGTTCTGTTTTTAACTTTTTGAGGAACCTCCATACTGTACTGGGTATGTATGGTACTCCATACCCATAATGGGGCTATGCTAGTTTACATTCCTACCAACAGAGTGCAAGGATTCCCTGTTCTCTATATCCTCTCCAACACTTGTGATCTCTTATCTTTTTTGAAAATCTCTTATCTTTTTGACCGTAGCCATTCTAACAAGTGTGTGGTGATATTTCATTGTGGCTTTGATTTGCAGTTCCCTGATGACTGGTGATGTTGAGCACCTTTCCAGTACCTGAGACATCTGTATGTCTTATTTTGAGAAATGTCAATTCAAGTCCTTTGCCTACTTTTAACCAGTCTCTTTGGTTTTTTTGCTGTTGAGTTGTATGAGTTCCCTATATAGTTTGGATATTGACCCCTCATCAGATTAATGGCTTGAGAATATTTTCTCCTATCCTGTAGATTGCCTTTTCACTCTTTGATTGTTTCCTTTACTGTGCAGAAGCTTTTTAGTTGGATTCAATCCTGCTTTTCTGCTTTTGCTTTTATTGCCTCTACCTTTTGGTGTCATGACCAAAAACTCATTGCCAAGAAGTTTTTTCCCTATGTTTTATTCTACTATATTACAGTTTCAGGCCTTATATATAAGTATTTAGTTTAAGTTAATTTTTATATATGATTTTTATAAAAGGGTCAAGTTTCATTCTTCTTCACAGGATATCCAATTTTCCCAACATCCTTTATTGAAGAGACTATCTTTTGCCCATTGTGTATTCTTGGCATACTTGTCAAAGATCTGTTAACCATAAGTGTGTGGGTTTATTTCTGGGCCCTCTGTTCTGTTCCACTGTCAGTACTATACTTTTTAAAATTACAATAGCTTTGAAGTATATTGTGGGACCAGGAAGCTTTGTTCTTCTTATTCAAGATTGCTTTGACTATTTCAGAGTCTCTCATGGTTCCATATTAATTTTAGGAAGGTGTATTCTATTTCTGTAAATAATGCCATTGGAATTTTGATAGGAATTGAATTGAATAGTAGTATGAACACTAACAGTATTAATTTTTCCCACCCATGAACATAGGATGAGTTTTCATTTATCTGTGTCTTCTTTAATTTTCTTTCATCATTGTTTTATAGTTTTCAGTGTACAACTCTTTCACTTCTTTGGTTGAGCTTATTCCTAAGTACAGTTGAGCCTTGAACAATGTAAGGGTTAAGGGTGCCAACCTCCCATATAGTCAAAACTCCCCATGACTCCCCAAACTCCTTTTGACTTCACAAAAACTTAATTACTAATAGCCTGCTGTTGACCGAAAGCCTTACTGATAACATCAAGTCAATTAACACATATTTTGTACATTACTGTGTTCTTACAATAAAGTAAGCTAGAGAAAAGAAAATGTCATTAAATAGAAAATCTTAAGGAAGAGAAAACATATTTATAATATTGTACCGTATTTATTTTTAAAATCTACGTGTACGTGGACGAGCTCAGTTCAGGTCTGTGTTGTTCAAGGTCAACTGTATTTTATTCTTTTTGTTGCTATTGTAAATGTAATTGACTTTATTAATTCCCTTTTCCGATAGTTCATTGTTAGTGTATAGAAACGCCACCAATTTTTGTATATTGAATGTGTATCCTGCAACTTTCCTGAATTCATTTATTAGTGCTAAGAGTTTTTTGTTGTGGGCGAATCTTCAATGTGTTCTACATATATGATTGTTTCGCCTGGAGAGATGATTTTCCTTCTTCCTCTCTGATTTTGATACCTTTTATTTCTTTTTCCTATCTAATTGCTCTGCCTAGGACATCCAGCACTATGTTGACTAGAAGTGGCAATATTGGGTATCCTTGCCTTGCCTTTTCAGTTTTTCCTCACTGATTATGATGTTAGCTATGGGCTTTTCATATATGGCCTTTATCGTGTTGAGGTAAGGTCCTTCTATACCTCCTTTGTTGAGTTTTATCATGAATGGATGATGAATTTTGCCAGATGCTTTTTCTAAGTCTTTTGAGATGGCCATGTGGTTTTTATTTTTTTATTTTTTTATGAATATAATTTGTCAAACTGGCTTACATATGACACCCAGTGCTCATCCCAACAAGTGTCCTCCTCAACGCCCATCACCCATTTACCCCTTTTCCCCCACCCCTCCCATTTGCCCTCAGTTTGTTCTCTGTATTTAAAAGTCTCTTGTAGGGGCGCCTGGGTGGCTCAGTTGGTTAAGCGGCCAACTTCGGCTTGGGTCATGATCTCGCGGTCTGTGAGTTCGAGCCCCGTGTCGGGCTCTGTGCTGACAGCTCGGAGCCTGGAGCCTGCTTTGGATTCTGTGTCTCCCTCTCTCTCTGCCTTCTCCTACTCACGCTCTGTCTCCATATCTCAAAAATAAATAAACGTTAAAAAAATAAAAATAAAATAAAAGTCTCTTGTAGTTTGCCTCCCTCCTCCCTCTCTGTTTATAACTGTTTTTTCTCCTTCCCTCCCCCATGGTCTTCTGTTAAGTTTCTCAAGATCCACATATGACTGAAAACATACAATATCTGTCCTTCTCTGACTGACTTATTTCACTCAGCATAATACCTCCCAGTTCTATCCACATTTCTGCAAATGGCAGGATTTCATTCTTTCACATTGCCAAGTAGTATTCCATTGTATATACAAACCACGTCTTCTCTATCCATTTATCAGTTGATGGACATTAGACTCTTTCCATAATTTGGCTATTGTTGAAAGTGCTCCTATAAGCATTGGGGTACTTGTGCTCCTATGAATCAGCACTCCTGTGTCCACTGGGTAAATTGCTAGCAGTGCTATTGCTGGGTCATAGGGTAGTTCTATTTTTAATTTTTTGAGGAACCTCCACACTGCTTTCCAGAGCGGATGCACCAGTTTGCATTCCCATCAGCAGTGACAGAGGGTTGCTATTTCTCCACATCCTCAGCGATGTGGTTTTTATCTTTTCATTCTGTCAACGTGGTATATCACACTGATTAATTTACAAATGTTAAACCATCCTTGCATCCCAGGAATAAATCCTATTTGGTCATAATGTATAATGTTTTCACTGTGCTATTAAATTCAAGTTTGCTAGTTTTCTATTGAAGATTTTTGCATCTGTGTTCATTAGGGATGTTGTCCTGGATATTTTCTTAAAGTTTCTGGCTTTGTTTGGTATCAAAATGATGCTGGCTTCACAGGTTTGGAAGTATTCCCTCTTCAGTTTTTTGGAAGAGTTTAAAAGGGATCAGTATGAGTTCTTCTTTGAATGACTGGTAGAATTCCCCCACAAAGCCGTCTGGTCCAGGGCTTTTCTTTGTTGGGGGGTGGGAAGTTGACTACTACTTCAACCTCTTTATTTGTATTAATCTATTCAGGTTTTTATTTCTTCTTGATTCAACGTTGGTAGGTTGTATGTTTCTAGGGATTCATCAATCCTAGAAAACTTCTAGGACCCTAGATAATCCTAGGACTTTATAGATCCTAGACCCTTTATTATTTCTTAAACCCTACATGTATATCTGTGTGTGATCTATAAGCACAAAAAAAATATCTGGAAGGATAGATGCTAAACTGTTAATAGTCATATTGCTTGGGCTGGGATTCCACAGAGGTGGCAGGAAACTTTTTTTTTAGTTTGTTACAAAAATTATACTTCTCCATGCTGTTTTAAAAAAATCTATTTTAAAACCACAGCCTGAGATGAATTCTAAGGAGAGAATCACACCTGTTTTTCAGAGGAAGCAATCAAGTCTCAGTGAGGTGGAGTGAATTATTCACATGGCTAAAAATTGGTGGGGCATTAGTTGAACATGTATGTATGCTGTGTTTCACAATTTCTTAGAAAGGAATTTTCAAAAACTTAAGTCAAAGAGGGAAACCCTAGTTTCCTGGAGCCCAGATCCAAGACTCCATTTGCTACCCACACTAAGTATGACACAAAGGCTCAACAAACAGAGCGCTGACCTTCACTGAGCAAGGAGGGAGCTGAGTCCTGCCCGGTCAGTTGACCTTGGCAGACTGGTGCATCAGGAGCTTCAGCCATCACCCTCTCTCTCTCTGTCAGGACTTCTGCATTTCACAGGCTGGCCACTGTCCTCTCAGAGTCACGGGGCTGACTCAGAACCTAACCATCCCCTGCTCGCCCAAGGCCATGAGGAAGAGTCACTCGGTGCCAGTGGCAGCTGTTGATGCAGCCGGGAGAGTGCGTCCGCCCCTACAGGGCAGTTCTACTTTACACACCCTTTAGGGGGAATGTCCTGGGACGGAGCCAGAGCCAGATGGGCACGGAGCTTATTAAAGGCATGATTATTACCAGAAAACATTTGCAAATATGGATGGGTCCTTTTCTCTGTGTGTGTGTGTGTGTGTGTGTGTGTGTGTGTGTGTAAAATGCGTGCGTGCGCGCGGGCGTGAATGCGCGCACACACACACACACACTTCCCTGAATTCCTTTCAAATACAAGATTGTCTTTACAATTGTTCTATAAGACACCTTACAGTGCACCCTTCTGTGGGGCGGCTATGCTGTGTGTCACCCCTTTTCACGCGAGACTGCTGTTCTTACTGCTGTTTTTCCCTCCTGCCAGGTGCAGCTCATCCACTATAACCATGAGTTATACACAAATGTCACAGAAGCTGCAAAGAGCCCTAATGGATTGGTGGTAGTTTCTATATTTATAAAAGTAAGTGTCTTGCGTTCTTTCGTTCTTTTCTTGCCATTCCCACCCCAGGTCGGAATACCAGCTTAGTCGCTGTTGGATCTTAGAAATAACAAAAGGGGTGATGTCCGTGCCCAGGAAAAGCTGCAGGGTGGTGACTTTTATATCCATGAGATTTATGAAAAAGGAGGTCTCTTTCATGAAGACGCAACAAGATGATGGTTGCATTTCAGAGCATCAGGAGCCTGACGATTCAGGCAGCCTTTGTCCAAGAAAGAAAAGGGGTGCTGGGTCCAGGGACGGGCTTCAGGTCCCACATCATGCAAAAAACTCAAAAGGATGCAACAGAATGGGAGGGGGGCTCCCTGATAGCCCACAGGATCACACTCTTTTCCATCAGTTACCCCTCAGAAACCGAGGTGCAAGGGAAATGTGGGATGTCCTTCCCCTCCCGCGCTGCCCTGAACAGCTCCCTCCGGCTTCCCTGAAGGTGCTCTGAGCGTTACCTCCCATCTTCCCCTTTCCTTCATAAGCATCCCTGGGAGAAATTAAGCAAAGATCACCAGTGCTGACTTTAGGACATTCTTAGGAGATTCCACACCTCCCTAACAACAACAATGATAGATCTCCAGCCATGAAAATTCTAAGTTGTTAAAAAGAATACTCATCTTGAGCATTTTGACAGATATTGAGTGAAGCAGGTATGCAAATTTAAAAGAAAATGGAAAAAGAAGAAATGTCTTTCCTATTGGAAAAAGAGAGACAAAAAAAAAAAAAAAGAAATGTGTGACAGTTCCAAAAGTTGGCAGTTGCTGTGTTAGCCCCTTGGGAAGTTTTGGCCAGATCGTGAGAGGAGGTGTCTCAGTTGGAACTTGGAATCTGGTGGATATGATAATAGAAATCCAGCATTTGCCACTGGGGGTTTTAACAGATTTCTCGTGTGACATCATCACTGCTCAGGACAGTAGGCATGGGGACACCGCAGGTACTCCCCACTATTCCCTTCCCTTTGCAATAAGCACTTTGCCCTGCCTGATCATCCTTCTTCAGAACCCACACCACCTCCTGAGTTCCTCTCCCTCACCTGGGTCCCGTCAGGCCTTTTTTGTGGCCTGGGCAGAACTGTACATTGGGCAGAAGCATTTGTGACATGTTGGCTACCAGACTCCTGTACGTTGTCATCAGCAAAGAAAGGAAGGGGCTGTTGGCCAAGGAAGCATATTTTTAGGCTGCCATGCCCTCTGAGTACCTGATGTGATGCCCCAAAGAAAATTGGTCCTGGCACAGATCCTGCCAGTCCCTGCCTTACACCTGCCAGCGCTGTCACAGATCCTGTTATAATGAACAGCAGATTCCTGAATTCCAGGCATGGAAATGTGTATTTTACATAGATTTTATTACTTAACCCAAATAATAAACCTGTGGGGTGGGCATTAATCTCCTTATCTTGCACATGAGGAAATGGCTCAGAGACCCTTTGGCTTTCCACCCAAGTGCTCCTAACAGCCCATCCAGGGATGGAGCCCAGGTCTTGCTTGACTTTAATGCTATGACCTTATTCATCCTATATGCCTCCCCAACAGAGCATGAAAAAGACAGAACGCGATATTTATAAACATCTCCCCCACATTCCTATGCTACCCACAGGCACGAGGCAAATTCCCATATCCCTCCACCAGCCTCAGTCATGACATTGATAACAGCTGGTGTGTTCATCCCGGGCCATGCCCATTGCTGGGAAGCCTGCAGCTATGTCACAGTATTGCATCATGCGGGTCTGGGAGCTCACCTCCCTCATTGGCTTTCCCAATGCCAGGGTACCATGTCGGTCAACAGGGGCTGCCCCAAAATGCCTGTCCTTTGGTGGGTGCCTCACCCTTGGCCCCTGACTTTGCCTCAAAGCACCCGCGTCAGCGGATGTCATCCTGGAAACTCAGGCACATTACGGCTGATGGGTTGATTGATACTCCAGGAAGTCAGTCTCCTCAACAGCAAACGATGGGCGTGTTTCACGAGCTCTGGCAGAAGCACCCTCTGTACCAAGATTACTGACACAGGTCCCAGCTGTGTCCCTGCAGGTTGCTGGGAGGACCTTGTGCCCCTGCCCCTGCCCCTGCCCCCGCAGTCAGTGAAAAGGTGAGGACTAGCCCCTGCACCTTCTAGGGCCAGTTTGGCCCCTAGGGATGCTTCCAATCTTTCCCTGAGCAAACCTGAAGCTTTCTGACCAGATCTCAAAATAAGCCACAGTATGTCTATCTTTGTGCAACATAATCAACTCCCATATGCTCCACAGTGAGTTATCCAAGCTGAGACTTGTCATTCACTCATCCTAAAACACTGACGGAGGGTGGGACACAGGCTGATCCTATGCTCGGCACAGGCCTAGAAATGAGAGAAACTGAGCCCTTGGCACTAAAGGCACACAGCCTCTGGTGGTCCTCCCTTCCTTCTGATTTTTCTGCCTCCTCTTCCCAGCTCCCTCCTGGGTAGGCAGGCCTAGAAAATGAGAGGCCCCCACCTCTAGGTAAGCAGATCCCTAGAGATGGCACCCTGGCAAAAAGCTGAGTCTTAGAAAGGTTGGAGTTGTTGGCTAAAATAAAAGAATTGTTTGTCTGGGGGTTTTATTTATTTCTGTCCGCTTCTAATCCCCCATCCTTCCATGACCACAGGGAGCTGAGATTTGGCTGTAATTACTGCTCAATCACACACCATTAACTTCCCACTTAAGCTCACTTATACCAAGTACATACTTTATCCTCCCTCCCATGCCGCCAACACACTAGAGCCCACAAATCATCTGTGTGCACTTTGGAAATTTTTCAGTTATTTTTAATCAGCTCAAAAGGGTCCAGTCCAGTTAGCATTGTCCAGACTCACTGGGTACCAGGAGCCCAAGGCACCCACTTAAGGCGGGTGGCAGATTCCTTACCTGCTGTGACAATATCTTTTTGTCTGTCTTTTCATGCGAATTGGCACAAACAGGTGGCTTCAGGCTATATTTTAAATGGCCAAACAGGATGTCAAAGGAGAAGCTAAATTTGGCACAAAAGCTTCTGGGGAGCAGCAGTGTTTGCTTTAGGACTTCTCTCCATTTGGGGGTGGCTTTGAAAAACTCCACTGAGCATTGTCACTCACCATGCTCCCCGCCGGTGTGTGTCTGTCTCACTGCAGCACACCGAGGAAACTGTGTGGGAAAGGAGAGACAGATGGAGGGAAAATAAACAGTCTGTGCTTTCTCCAAACTAAAAATTACCTGTTGCTTATCTAATAATAATAATCTCATCTGCTGCAATTTTTCCCACCCTCAGAATAAATCGAATCTAAAATGCTGATGTGTCACAGCGTCCAGTTAGCAGCTGAGGCGTAAATTACAGAGCAGAGCTGAGAGAAATAGGAGAGAAATGACTAGATGGACATTCATACTTTGGAAAAGACTGAATAGAAGGGAGGTTGTCAGGAAAGCAGTGTGCGTGGTTATATGGGGGCACAATACAGACTCCAAGTGATGGTCATCTGGCTTAAGACCCTCAAAGCTTAACTTGTTCTCCCAAAGAAGGAATTTGGAAACCTGAGGGCATGGGTTCAAAATGAGAACTGATCCCTGAACATCTGGTACAATGTTTGGCTTGTAATAAGCACTTGGTAAATATTGATTGGATGTGTGGACACATGGATAGGTGCATGGATGGGTGGATGGATGCACGGATGCATGGATGGTTGATTGGTTGACTGATGGCATGGCTTATGGTATATTCGATTCATGTAATAATAAGCAGTGATATAAAGTTCTATATTCTTAGAGAGCTTTTTTTCATCTCCTAATACCTCTCTTCTGGGTACTCTTTCTCTCTCACTGTCTACTTAGATTAACTGTCCCCTTCCTAAAATATCATTCCCTACCACCTACTTAAAACTCTTTGATGGTTCCTTATCCCTACAGAATAAAGCTTAAAATGTCTTCACATGACATTCAAAGCTTGATACGAGCTAACCTCTGCCTATCTCTCTAAGCCTCACCTTCCATCTTTCCCTAAGTATAACTTGCCTAAGTATAACTAGTTCTCACTCCCTCATGTCCGTATGCATATATTCTCTGCTTATAATTTTTTTCCTTACCCTTCCTCCTTTTACACACTCTACCAGCAAAGCACCTTGTAACTTCCACCCATCCTTCATGACTCATCTCACTCCTTAGCTCCCCAGAAGCCCCAGGTAGGTGAATTTCCTCTAATATCATCACCCCTGCGACTCTATCATAGCACTCTTTACACTCTATTATAACCATTCATTTACTTGCCTGTCTTCTTTCTCTAGACTTGGATTTCTTGAGAGCGTAGTCTGTGTATTTAATGTCTGAATTTCCAGCCACCTTGGTGTTTGCCACATGGTAGGCACTCAGCAAATGTAAATGAGTAAGTGAATGCATGGAGGCGGTGTTCATTCTGGGCTAGTACTGCCCAGTCATTAATATTTTCTTTTCTCTCCTAGGTTTCTGATTCATCAAACCCATTTCTTAATCGAATGCTCAACAGAGATACTATCACAAGAATAACATATAAAAGTAAGTTTGGTTCGATTTCCCATACAGCAACTATTCTATAAAGGTTAGTCCTGTCTGAAGGCAGAAAGCCAGAACCAATGATCTCAGAGGGCCTCTTTCAGCTTCATGATCCTTTAATTCTCTAGAAAGTCACTCTGGAGAGTCAGGGTTGGCTAAGAAGCAGCTCATTTCAAAAGGACATCCCGGGGGTGTCTTTGTCATCCACGCCTGTCTAAGGCGATAATGATTATTATGATGATGGTCATCGTTATCCCATGGATCGGTAATGAGCTGGGGGACTCCACTAGCTGACAAACTCCACCATGTCAGCTGGCCACATTTGGGGCTCTGCCAGTTATGTGATTGAAAAAGCATTCACCAGGTAGTTTGGATCCAACCTCAACATTTCCAGAGCTGGGCCACATCTCCCTCTCTCTGTCACTGGGTTCCTTTTCAGGCCGAGGCGGGTAGCATCTTTCTTCATTGCTATGTGTGATCTCCTGCTCTAGAGGACTCTGTCCATTTCCATTCCTTTGGGTTTCTAGAGTGTTTTCTCTCCAGGATCCTTAAGCAGAAAAGAAAGAACATTGCAAAGTTGAAAGGAGAAGAAGGTAGAGGGAACTACTGTGTCTCCCAGAGCAATCTCAGAAGTTGCAGGGTCTGGGAAAAGTTACACCTCACACCACGAGATGAAAGAAGTAGGACGGGAAAAACTATTTTTTAAATGAATTAGGAGGGAGCAGGGGGATTCAAGTCCTGACTTTGTCTTTAACCAAGGAGCTTCTTCATGCTAGCATCTGTTTCTTCATCTATAAAGCAAAGAAGTTGAACTTCAGGTTTTTAGGGTCCTTCTAGGTCTGGGATTTTGAATTAAGCAATAGGTAAATCATCACATCCCCAAAGCAAAAAGCAGCATGCAAACATTCTTATACACCCACGCCCCCACAGAGTGCCCTTCCCCCAAGCCAGGAGCCCAGCTCTATCTGCTATTTCTGCTTCCAGTGGTGAAGAAAGGGAAAAGACAGAGTGAATGCTTTCAGGCGTCCGTGGACTGCTGGAGGGAGAGTACGGAGACCCCTTCCCTCATTCATTTATTCTCTCATTCAGAAAACATTTTCCGCACAGCTGCCCATGACAGACACCAGGCAAGGCTCCCGAAAGATAAAAATGACCAGACACCAGCCCTTCCCACAGGTGCCCACTGCCAGGTCACTTCCATATGAAAAGGTCAGGGGGTGGGGCAGCAGGGGTGACAAACGAACTTGTCCTAGATGGACGTCAGCAGGAAGAAAGAGTTGTCTCCAAAACCACCCGCCCTTCCTCATCAGAACCCCCATGGAGTCCTCCTCTCCCGGCGTACACTCAGGTTGCTCATCTAAGGAAGGCGTTTCTGTTTTGTGTGCAAATAGCACATTTTATAACTGCCCATGAAATATTATTAGCCTTTTAACTTTTTTGACTAAAAAAGCATGAAAATTAAATAAAATGTTTTCAAATCATCTTGAATTTGCAGTGTAGAGACCGTGAAAAGCCATGAAATCACACATTAAGCCCCAACACACAATCTCACAGATTGCCAGCTGCAGAGTCACTCATTAGTGAGACTTTCCTCCCCACCCCTCCCCCAGCATGAGTCTGATTAATATTAAGTGATGAGGCTGCTGCCAAAAATGAAGTCCTCCACGGGGGTCCGTGCTATGGAAAGGTGGCCTTCCTCAGGAAGCAGTATCAATCCTGGTGCAGACAGGGGGCTGGAGTTCCAGGGGGACAGATCTTGTTGGGACCAATGACAGATGGCCATTTTGTGACTAAGGGAAACATCAGCTTCATCTGTTTTGAATGAGGCATCCCTGCTGACTGCCGCCCCATCGGCTCCACAGGAAATGAGAAGGACGACTTTGACAATAGCTGAAGTGGGTACCAATGTGAAAACCCCAGACCTTCGTTCAGTTGTTCGCTCGCTCTCTCTGCAAATACCTTCTGAGTGGACCCTAGGTGCCATGAGATAGAGAGATCAACAGAACATGTTTTCTGTCCACAAAGTCCTCACTCTCTAGGTCGGGAGACAGACCTACAGTAGTGCATTATCAAGACTTATGCAACCAGCCCAATGCAAAAAAAAAATCTGAAGACAATTCTTTGGGATCACAGAAAATCTGCTTAGAATCCATGGCAAGGTTGCACAAAGCAGGTGCCTTTTAAATAAGGACTGAAAAGATGAATAACTATTTGCTGGAGAAAGAGACATGTGGGAAAGGCGCGGGGGGGTGGAGAAAGAAAAGGAGGGAGGAAGGAAGGAAGCAAGGAAGGAAAAAGAGGAAGAGGGAGGGGCAGACAGAAGGAAGGAAGAAAAAAAAAGAGAGGGAAAGAGGGAGGACATTCCAAGCACAGAGGGCCACATGCAAAGCAAGGAGATGATTACGAGGACTGTGAAGGATTCAGAGGAAGGAACTCTGCGTTCATCAGTTCTTCCTCACAATGCCCACGATGAACATGGGTTAGGCCTGAATTAATGGAGGAACGAGTGGCCCCTGCAGTGGCAGTGACAGGGGCAGAGATAGTGATGGGACAGGTCATTTCGGTCCAGATCTCGGAGGTTCTTGATGCCATGCTGAGGAGTTTATGCAAAAGACTTATTTGAATAAATGCCCTCGCTGCTAGAGACACCCCTAGAAATGCAGATGGAAGAGAGTGGGAGCATCTCCTCCTCCTTCTGTCCCCCATAATCTATCTGTCATGGCAAAGGGAAAATAAAGGGAATGAAAGCAAGATAAAGAGACCCCACATGGGGAGAGGTAACTGCTTTTGGCCCCCTAATCACAGGTATTTGTGCTCTTACACTCTGGGCAATAATGGAGGCGTTCCCAGTAGCACCTTTATCCGACGCTGCAGGGATAATGATGGCCCTACCAGTGGGAATGACCTAGACGCCGCTATGCCCAGGACACTGTGGCCAGAAGGGATTGATTTGCTCAGCAGGAGAGCGCCAGCACTCTTCCATCCGCTAAACTCCCTGACGCTAAACTCTCTGACACAGCCAGCCTGCGGAAGGTTGGCCTGGTGGCAAGTGGGGGATATTCTGACACAGGAATCATTTACTAGGAAGCAGGCAGTGGGTGGGAAACACAAGCCTGGAAGCCTCCTCCCCAGAGGCTCAGGAGACATGCTAGCATCAGCCGCTGAGTTCCAGTGGAGACACCACCACCTGCTCAGGGCTATCTATCAGGGTACCCTGCTTCTGTACTTCTAAGTAAGATTGAAAGAAATGGACCCCCTGCCCCCACTGCCACCCAACCACACTACCCAGCGACACATGACTTCGACCCACAACCCACTCTCCCAACCAGCCCATTCTGCTGCTATCCAGAATGACACCCCAGCATAACTTCAACTTGCCCTACTCACTTAGACATGGTACCCACTCGGCAATGTGCTGAGTATCAGGAGTAGGGAAGCGATACTAACTGAGTACCTTCCACATTTCAGGCTCTGTGCTAATAGCTTTGCATGCAGCATCTTACCAAGTGTTCCCAAAGTACCCATCTTCCAAGTGAGTATGATTGCTATCCCGGTTTACATATGAGGAAACCAAGGCCCCAGGAAGTGAAGCAATTTGACAAGGACATACATCTAGTTAAGTGTGTATGTCAGCAACTCCTGCATAACAAAGAAGCATTCGACAAACAGCATTGATATTTCCAGCTGCAGCTTGGGTGGCTTGGCTGTCACTTCTCTGGGATCAGGTAGATACCCATGGCAAGAACTTCTCATGGTGGAGGTCAGAAATGTGTGATGTTACTTACGGTGTACACTTCAACTCACACACTGTCACTTCTATCCACTTTTAACTGGCCAAAGCAAGAGACATGGACAAGCCCAGCCTCAAAATCCTCCCATGGAAGTGAGGGTGGGAAGGGAGTGAACATTCCCTGAACAGTAATCTGGTCCCCCATCGTGAGAGAGCAAGAATTCAAACATAGGTCCTCCTAAGAACTTTTCTATGCTTTCTTCTTCCCATCATGCTTCCTCTCTAAGGATAGAGAAAACCTTAGCTCTGAGGTCTTAAAACTAGTTGTAAGGCTGATACTTTCACATTGCATGAAACTCATCAGCGTGTTCTTTTCTTAATTCTAACTTTGGTTCAGTGTCAAGAGCCATCTCCTCGCTTTTTGCATTTGTTTCCGCTTGGAAGGGACATAAACTAACCACAGAATTTGTGGGCACAAATTCAGGTTCATCCCATTCTAAGCTCTCTGCAACTCTTGCCTGTGCTGTAGCATGGGGACCACTAATGGAAGTCAGCATCATCCAGTAGGACACAGTAGCACTGCCATCGTTGGCACACAGAGTAACCAAAGAAGGCGTAGACATTTGTTCCAGATGGGGGTCAATCTTCCCTATCAGTCTTTCTCTTGGAAGCCATTGTTATGAGAGTTCAGTCTAAGACTCTGAGCAGAGAGTGACGTGATCTGCTGATAAGGATCACTCTGGTCGCTTAGTTGGAAAGGACTGTAGAGGGGCAAGGGTAAACATTGGGAGATAATTTGCAACAATCCGACTGACTCTACAAGGTCAATCATAATCCCAGGCCAAGGTGGATGTGTGGATGGGGTGGTGAGAAATGCTTGGGTACATTTTGAAGGAAGAGCCACAAGATTTCTTGATAGATCAGATTTGTGATGTGAGGGAAAGAGAAGAATCAAAGATGCCCGTAAGGCTTTTAGCCTGAGCAACTGGAGGGAAGACATTGCCATCAGCGGAGATGGGGAAGACGGAGATGAAACGTATTCTTGGGTGGAGAAAGGAATCAGAATTTTCAAATTGTCAAACGTGTTAAGCTGGAGAGGTCTATTGGGCATCCAAGAAGAGGTGTGGAGTGGGCCGTTGGATATGAGTCTGGATTTCAGGAGAGAGAACTGAAGATATAAATGTGGAAGTCATCGGGATCCAGATGGCATTTAAACCTGGGTGAAATCATGAGTGAGAATAAATAGAGAAGAGAGGCGGGACATGTCCTCATTTTCTGAAAGAGCATCTCAAATCCCCATGACTTAGGATTGCAAATCATTTCTAAAGATATCTTTTAAATCCCATCCTGAAAGAGACTCTGGTGTGTCTGTCTCATCAACTAGCTAAAGAGGTGCAGGTGACTGGGAGCAAGCATGGAAGCACAGGGCACGATCACCACAAGATGGCAACTCATAGGGACAGTCCATTTGCTTGAGTTGGTCACAGATCAGAGGACTAGGAGAAAAAGGAATTGTGCAGAATCATTCTATTGAGCCAGTTAAGAAAATCAATGCCAAGGAATCAGTAAAAGAAAACAAGAAGGAGAATCTTGCCAAAGGGACTAGAAATTTTGGAAGCCAGATACCATGGTGGTGAAACACCATACTTACAGAAAGTAACGTGCTCTCATGAAGGGAGGTAGAACTAAGCAGACCTGGGCTCCTGTCTCTACCACTTCCTTGGCTGTGTGACTTCAGGCAATTTTCTTAACATCTCTGAAATTATGATTTCCTCATCAGTAAAATGAGGATACTCAGACTGATATTGAGAGGATTGGGTGAGGATTAAGCAAGGTAATCAGTCTGTTGCCTAGACAATGACTGGTGTAAACCAGCTGCATTATTTTGTGTGTTTCTAAATTGTCCAAAGGACGAGTGGGAGATAGGTCACTATGAGACCAAATAAAAACTATATTCACAGTGAATACAATACTGGGCACGCAATACGGCTTACTTTAAATGAAGCACAGCTCCTGTGTATGAACCCTTGCAGTGTGCAGTAATGGCCTAGTGAGGTTCTACTTTCCTTGGAAGCTTAGATTTCATATGTCTGAACAAATCTTATAAAACACTCTCACGAACCCAGACCGACAATGGGAAAGACCAGCCTGAATTAATTTCAGGCTGAATTTAGAAGGCCTTCTAAAGAAAATCCATTTTATTAAAGTTAAATTCCCCTTCAATAGATTGAGGGTCAAGACTGAAATCATGACATTGAAAAATGGATTTTCTGACTGGATTTTTTTAGAGGAGATATCAGTAATTTACTCAACGTATTTTAATTTTTTAATGTAGTATCGTGTAAGAATGCCAATATCCCTCCATTTTCCTTGTGTTAATTAGTTAGCAGCCCCAATTGCATAAAAGGTAACATTCTTATCATTTCAGTATCCACCTGATTTCATCGAGCTAGCATTATTTTTTTAAAAGAGATTTTATGATATTTTCAAGAGTGAAACCAGTAAACTAATGGAGTGCAAAGAGCCTTCTTAAATTGAGAACAGGGAGTAGTTATTAGAACATTACATATAAATGAAAGCTTTCTTCCAGTGTCCTAGGACAGAGTATCATTTGGGTAGCTTCATTCTCTTTCACATACTCCATTCATCTCATAGATCGTAAATACAGTGGTGAACTTCAGCCCATTAAGAATCCAAAAGATCATAGATTCCAAAATATAACGTTCTGGCTGTTGTCCTAATATGTTCTCTCCAAGGAAATAAAGACACGCAACCAAAGGCATTTGGAGGAGAGATTTTAAACATGGTGTTTCGACGCACAGTACGAGCCCCTGAAAACATTGTTTTCAGTCTTGCCTGCTTATAACTTTGCTTTGGCCCCCTACCCCGACCCCGGCTAAAAGATGAATGCATAGGCAAGGATAGACCAACTTGTGACTGCCTTATACCTCTCAGCTCCTTGGGAAGCCTTCCGGGCACCTGCTCCTCAGAGGGACGCAGTGGTAAATGTGATGAAATATCACCAGGGAGTTTAAGCATACTCCTCCTGGTGCCTTTCTCTATGCTTAATTGAACTTGTACTTTCATTTCAAAAGAATGGCTTCGGAAATGTTGTCACAGAATGAGAAACACAGAACACCGCTTGCCACGTTGCAATCTAAGCAGTAACTCAAGGAGGCAAGGCATGGAAAAGGAGGGGCTTACCTCCATGAATCCAATTCTCAGAGGCCCTGTTTTTCACTGATTGTTTGTATAAAACAAAAAATCATATGACTCTATTCTTTAGTAATTGCCTTTTTTCATTTCACTTGGATTTGCCGCAGATTACAAGAGGAAATGTCAGTCCATATGAGAAAATTGCCAAATAGTTCCTTATTGATCAGAAGCAAGCCCAGGATCGATCTCTGGACCCACCATGCCTTTTTCTCATTGGCATCATTCTCTTTGAATGGGAACTTCATTAGCAGGGACCAGGGGATGTTAAATGTCTCAGTGATCCACATACATAAACACAACACATTTAACAGAAGCTGCTGTTGAAGCTCGAATGAAGGGAAAGATTTCTTCACTCTGCAGTCCTGGGCATGTCGTCATAGTACATTTTTCTTATAAAAATAAATAAGAAAAAGTCAGTTTGAGAATTGTATCCATGACCGAGAACTCAGTATAAGATAAATCACAGATTCAGAAAGGGCATGTCATAAAATTAAAAGCACAGCTGTCGACTTCTCCAGTCATTTGAAAGAACAAAATCATGCTACGAACTACATGTAACTATTCTATACCTATTGATTATCCAAGGGGTCTTCTGGGACTATAAAGATATAACTGACACATAGAAAATTACAAAAGTTTGAGCTACTGAGGATAAATTTGTCTGGGTAAACTCGTTGATGTAGAAGGTTGTTTAGGAGTCCATAGATTTTTTTTTCATCTGAAGATGATGTTAACAATTATCCAGAATAGTCTGGTGCCCACAAGTAAGTGGTTATGTGACCTAACCATGAAGGAAGACGAAGTTACTGGCAAAGCCACAACTGGAACTTAGACTCCAATTAAGATTCTTGGTTGAAGTCCAGAGCTTTGCCCTTTTTAAGCTACATTCTCATATGACAGATAGATAGATGGATGATAAGTGGATGGAAGGGTAAAGTAAGACAAGACAAGACAAGACAAAATAAAAGAAAGAATTTGAAAAAACAAAAACCTCCCTATAAAAACTAACCATGAAAGTTTATTCGAACTTCTCCCATCACTTCCTTTCAAGAAATACCTTTAAACCAAGCAGGGACATGAATGACCACCCCACTGACCTCCGAACTTCACCTCAAATCTGTATCTCTCTGCTCACAAACAATTCTGACTCCAGATCATCCTTACTAATGAGTAAATAGATCCACAAACAAGAGTTTGGTGGGCAGAATCCACCACCTAGTACATTTGTTCTTAGACTCCTTTCTGTCTCAGGGGCCCAGAGGATAACACTGATGTACATAAACCAATAGTTTTCTGCTGGCTACTGCAGAGACAAGATAGTCTGTGGGCAAGACTTCGTTCCTGACCTGGTCAGCCACGGAAGTCACCCCAGTGTTCCTTGACACTAGGGCTGAAATCTGCTGGGTTTGCCCATATTCTTTTCCTGGCCTCCATTGCCTTTATCCCACCAAATACACCGAGCAAGTCTCCATGGGGAGAAAAGAAGATGTTAAAAGGTGGCCTGTGGTTCTCAAATTCCATTCCCTGAAAGATGGAACCCTGACTTAATAGTCTGAGGCAGAGTGAGAAGTATGAGGACAAACATTACATGTTAAATGCATACCAATTTCAGCAATGAAATATAGGGTGTAGATGCATTTGGTGTAGAAACACGGTAATGCCAGGTGGAGACAGGCACCAGTCTCTCACCCTGACATCCTGGGGTGTGATATATATGGGAGTAATAGTGAGCGGTATGTATTTAAGCTAATGGTACAAACTGGAGCCTCAGAGATTTTTTTTCCCCATCATCTGACAAATGATGTTGCCTCTTCTTCCTTTAGTTTCTGCCCAGCACCATTACCAGGTAGAGCTGCTGGGCAGAAACCACTTTTGCTGATTCATCCAATTAGTGTTTATTGAGCGCCCACTATGTGGTGGACCGCATGCTGAGGCCTGGTGATTCAGAGGTAAAAGACAGAAGCCCTCTCCCAAAGGCTCACAGGGTAGTGGGGATATTTAAATAGTAAGTTGTTATTGGCAAGCTATTTCAGCAAATATGATGGAAAATGAACCACTAACCCAGCTGGGGAGAATCAGGAGACCTCAGGGAGGTTATCCTGGGGAAGTGGTCATCCTGGATGAGGAAGCAGGGTGACATAAATGCTACCCAGTACAGCTTGTGCCAAGTACAGATCTTCCTCAACTTCCCGTGGGATTATGTTTGATAAACCCATCATAAATTGAAAATATCCTATATCAAAAATGCAGTTAATACATCCCACCTACTCAACATCATTGCTTAGCATCTTTGACCTTAAAGATGCCCAGAATACTCACATTAGCCCACAGTTGGGCAAAATCATCTAACACAAAGCTTGTTTATAGTGAAGTGTTGATTATCTCATGTAATTTATTGAATAGCTCACTGAAAGTAAAGAACAGAATATAAATGGTTGTATCTGGGTACAGAGTGGCTGGAGGTTACCAGTTGTTTACGCAACCTCACAATCGAGGGGCTGGCTGGGAGCTTCGGCTCACTGTCCAGCATCATGGGAGAGGACCATACTATATATTGCTGGCCCGAGAAAATATGCAAATGGACAATTTGAAGTATGGTTTCTACTGAACGAGTATTACTTTCACACCATTATAAAGTTGAAAAATCGTAAACTGACCCATCTGAAGTTGGGGACCATCTGTATTTGAAAAGTGTGGTCTTACATGTTCTTAAAACAACCCTGATGCAAGTACTGTGTCTCAGTTAGTCTGGGCTGCTATCATAAACTACCACAGACGGGTGGCTTACAAACAGAAATTTACTTCTGACAGCTCCAGAGGCTGAAATTCCAAGATCAGGATACCAGCCAGCATGGTTGGATTCTGGTGAGGACCCTCTCCTGGGTTGCAGAAATATTGTTGCATCTTCACCTAGATGAAGGGGTGAGAGCGTTTTCTGGGGTCCCTTATATAAGGGCACTAATCACGTTCATGAGGGCTCCATCCTCATAACCTAATTATCTCCCCAAAGCCCTGCCTCCTAGTACTGTCATATTAGGGGCTAGGACTTCAACATATGAATTTTGGGCAGACACACACATTCAGTCCATTGGTTACCCCAACCGTCTGCATACTCTAGATGTGAAAACTGAGGCTTGAGTGGTTACCTGCAGGTCCAAGGTCACAGGGAAGGTGAGCAGTAATGTCGGCACTCCCAAGTCTGAGTCCAGCGCTCATACTCTTCACACTGAGTCTTTCCAACTTCTGTAAGGTGTAAGGAAATAAAAAAGGCAAAAAGTGGGGCACCTGGAGGGCTCAGACAGTGTAGCCTGCTACTCTTGATCTCTGGGTTGTGAGTTCGAGCCCCACGTTGAGTGTAGAGATTACTTGAAAACAAAATCTTTATTTAAAAAAGGTCAAAAGGTGAAGGATGAATATTAGCAAAATTCGTGGAAAGAGCAAAGTGGCAAAAGGGGATCATGGGAGGGTGGAAGTGCCCGCAAGCTGCCCAAGTTCTCTCATGGAGTGTTGCATCTCTCAGGGGACGTGGGCGAAGAGGAACCTCCTGGCAGGACCCCAGCAGGTAGAGCCTGGGATACCGGCATGACAGTGTTTTGGAAGCACACTGTTACCCTGTTGTGTGGGTTAAATCCACCGACAGAGCATCTTGCTCCTAGCCTGCCCCTCCTCCACCTCTCCACCTACCCACCCACACCAACGTGGACACAACACAAAGGCTGGTGACAGTTTCAGAGAAACATAAATGTTCTCTTTCTTATTTCCAGCCATGCCTGCAATGCTCCTCATTCTACTGCCTCTTTCCTTCCCTCCTCTCCACCACCCCAAATAAAATAAAATACAATAATAGCAGTATGCTAGAGTACCCAATATGCTCTGTGTGCAAGCTTGGTTAAACAAATCACATTGACCTTTAATAAAGATGTGCCGAATGCTTCCTTCTCTCATTCGGTATGTTAATCTTCAGGCCGAACCGCCATCAAAGCAAGCGTCATTAAGTGCAGATCTGATCTTGCTACTCCCCTGCTGTAAACTCTTCAGTGGCTCCGCAGTGCCTACAGGATAAAGCCCAAACTCCCAATAGCGCAGAGAAGGACCTCCCGGGTGTGGCCTATGCTAACGGCCAGCTTCATTTTGCACAACACCCCTCCCTCCCTCTGCACCTGATCAGCACTCCAGCCTTCTTCCAGGGAGAATCTCTCTGTCTCTCTCTCCCTCTCCTTCCTCAGTTCTTTCCCTACAGTGCCCTTGACACTCAACCCTCTGGCAGCTACACTGATTACCTCCTGTCATTCCAAATGCAGTTCAGGTCAGCTCCTCCATCAATACTCTCCTGAGTCCCACCCCCAGGCAGAACTGACAACCTCTCAGTGGACCCAGGAGAGATATATGTCACTGTCTCTGTGGCTCCTTGCTACATTCACTTAATTACATCCTACTCACCTACACCTAGCTTAGTGCTCGACACACATTAGGGGCTTAAGAAACAGTGAGAGTCAAATGATGGATATTCAACATTAGTTTACTGTGTTGACGCCTGATCTGATTCCCAAGGACTGTCACATTGGTGTGTGCTCTGGACACTGTGGCTTTACCACAGAAGCATCTGAACACAGAGCATAGTACAGACCCAGTCCAGCAATACCCCAATCATTGTGTCTCTCCTGGGTTTGTCCTGATTCCTTCATGTTTGGAAAGGAAGGCAGATACATTTAAATGGAAATTGAAAGAAAGTCCTTTCTCCTATGGTTGGTCTCCAAATCCAGCTTGACCTCTCTGTCTTTCTCATGGTCATTTTGTGGACAACAGAACATCCCCCCCCCCCCAATCAGGGTAGTCGGAGTGGTTGGGGAAGGAGGAGGGAAACGGTGGTTTTATTTACATCATTCCAAACCACTGAATCAGTTGATTTGTTCTTAATTCAGTTGACGAGTGAAGGAGCACTGAAATTAAAGTTCCCTTGGCAGAGATGACTCTTTCTTATCAGAGAAACTTGAGTGAGCAATTTCTGGAGGAAGAGATGTGGAAGGTAGAGGGCCTTTGCCAAGGAAAATGGATTAGCTTCCTTGACGCTCTCAGGATCAGACGGTAGGACCAAGGTGCACTCGCCACCACCTGATAGAAGAGCCCACATATATTTATTTTCCCATTTGTTGTCTGTCCCCTCAATAAAATGAGGGTGGGCACTACATCTATCTTGTTGACTTCTCTATCCTCAGACCCTAACCCTATACCCAGCACAAGGAACTGCTTAGTGAATATTTGTTGAGTGAATGAATGACTTTGGTCTGGAAGTCAGGAGAGCTGGCTTCCAATTCTCACTCTGAAGTCACCAGCAAGCTCTGTGACCTTAGGCATGTTACTGTGCCTCTCTGATCTTTAGCTTCTTGTCAATGATGTCATTATCTGCCTGACCAGTCTTATAGGTCATTGTGAGGTTCCAGCTATATATCAAAGTCCTTTTTTTAGCATTATATGTGCACGGTGCTAAACCTGAGAGATAATGTCAACCATTGAAGAGTTAGTCCTTTTCCACTGGGAGTTAGAAACATGGATGAGAGAATCTAGGAGGACTAGAGAAGCCAGGCTCACCCCTCCACCTGCCAGGCACTGGGTGCCTGTCGTGTGTTCCCTGGGCCTCCTGAACTGGCTGCAGTGGTGGATACTTATGATAAACTTGGAATGCAAGACCCCTGGACATTTAGATCTGGAATCACCGGGTTAGAGAGGGCAGTGAAAGCCATAAATGTAACTGATCTTATCATTGTAGAGTGGTGGGGAGGGGGGACTCAGATTTGTCTCCCAGTAAATGACAACATTGAGAGAAGCAGGTGGGAAATCAGGAGCCAGCAACAGAACCTGAGAAGGAATGGCCAGAAAAATAAGAATACCACGCATGGTGTTTTGGAAGCCAGGAAGAGTAAGAGTGTACAGAAAGAAGAGGAGGGATCATAGAGAGAGGAGAAGAGTGAGAGAGGCTCATTGGAATTTGTGGATATTTGAAAACTTCAGTACATTATAGTGTTTACAAAGTACAACCAATGGATTGAATTTAAAAATCACAATGCAACAAACCAAAATGGCAACTGTTTTTAGATGATCAAGGTGTTTATTATCCTCGTTCTCTCTCTTTTTCCCATATAGTCTGATATGTACTTATGTCACTTTTATAATAGAAAAAGCATACTTAATACCAAAATACATAGGAGTGTGACTACCTCCAGTAGACGTAAAAAGAGAAAAGGCTGTGTGCATGGGCCCGATAGAGAGGAGATCCACAAACATGAAATCCGTTGCCGAACTTACCTGTTGAATCTCATGGTAGGATCTGGCCTGATTTGCTTTTCTTTGTAAAAGTGTTTTCTCAATATTCTTTTAATAAACAGTGTTAATACATAAGAGTGACCAGGCAATGTTTCAATAGGTCCAGAACCCTTTAATTGTGTATTTCATTATGCGTATAATGCTGTAGGTCTATGTCTCAGGGGGCCATCACCAAGGATTTGGTTCTTTCTTGTGTCCTTTTGGTGACCACACTTCTGTTTGCCAGTATTCAGTGCCCCATCCTGCCGGAGAAATGTGCTTCTTTGACTCTCTGATGTCCGCCTTGGCCATATTACTTCTTGGGCTGCCAAAATGGAAGCAGAGTGCATGTATCCCTTCTTGGATGGGAGCTTTAAGAGCCAACATATGCTTCATCGTGCTTGCTTTCTATCATTGTTACTCACAAGGGTCTAGATGGCAGGTGCTCTACGGGCCTGAGTCCCTGAGTGTGGACAGCAGTGACATGGAGGCAGCTCCCAGCCAACCTAGGGTGATCCTGTACATAAGCAAGAAATAAACCTTTGTTGTTTAAAATAACTGAGATTCATGGGGTGCCTGGGTGGCTCAGTCAGTTGAGTGTCGACTTCGGCTCAGGTCATGATCTCACGGTTCGTGGGTTCGAGCCCCATATCAGGCTCTGTGCTGACAGCTCAGAGCCTGGAGCCCTCTTCAGATTCTGTGTCTCCCTCTCTCTCTCTACCCCTCCCTTGCTCATGCTGTGCCTCTCTCTGTCTCGAAAATAAGTAAAACATTAAAAAATTTTAAAATAACTGAGATTCGGGGATTGGGGGACTGTTCACTATTATAGCCTGTCCTGGCAGATACGGTCTTCTGGAGAAAAGAAAAAAACAAAAACAAAAAAGCAATTATCAGCAACACGCAGTTTCTCGAGAAACCCAACTCTTAAGTTTTTCTTATTTTCTTCTCTAGATGATGCATATTTACTACAGGGACTTAATATAGAGGAACTATATCCAGAAACCTCTAGTTTCATTACTTACGATGGGTCGATGACTATCCCACCCTGCTATGAGACAGCAAGTTGGATAATAATGAACAAACCTGTCTACATAACCAGGATGCAGGTGAGCCTTTCCGGGACCTGTTAGCTCATGGGGAAGATGGCTGGGTTTGTGGAGCACCTGTTGTATCAGTGTGCTAGGACCGGTTCAACGAAGCATCATAGACTTGGTGGCTTACACAACAGAAATATACCCCCTCACAACTCTGGAAGCTATAAATCCAAGATCAAGGTGTCAGCAGGGTTGACCCCTCCTGAGGGATGTAAGGAAGTAACTGTCTCGCACCTGTCCTTCTGGTGGGTTGCTGGCAATCTCTGGTGCTCCTTGGCTTATGGAAGCATGGCCCACTATGCTTTCATCTTTACATGGTGTTCTTCCTTTGCGTCTCTCTCCAAATCCCCTTTTCTGTAAGGCCACCAGTCATACTGAATCAGGGCCCACCTTATGACCTTAACTAATATGACATTTGTAACAAGCCCCATTTCCAAATAAAGTCACATTCCGAGGTTCTGGGGTTAGGACTTCAATTTATGAATTCTGGGGATACACAATTGAAATCACCGCACCTGTGTTTGAAGAACCAGCCTCTGAAAAGACTTAGCATGAACTAATTGTAGAACCATCCCATCTGTCTGAATGAGAAAAGAGAGCAGGGTTCCCAAAGTGTGACAGCTGTGATGTTCAGACAGCAAGTGAGCAAAATGGATATGTCCAAATAGGTTTGAAAAAGCTAGATTAAAAAAAAAAGTTAAATAGATTTCCTTATTGGGAAACTTCTCAGGGCCTTTAAATTGATAACACATGTGTCCATCTCCAAGCGGAGACACAGGACATTTAGCATTTCACAAACCTATTTGAATGTGGGATATTTTTTTAAATGTTTATTTAATTTTTTAGAGGCAGAGCATGAGTGGGGGAGGAGCAGAGAGAGAGGGAGACAGAATCTGAAGCAGGCTCCAGGCTCGAACCCACGAACTGTGAGATCATGACCTGAGCCGAAGTCAGACACTTAACCGACTGAGCCACCCAGGTGCCCCTGAATGTGGGATATTTTTAGAGCATCTCACGGGACCACCATTCCTCCAAACTGCGTGAGAACCAGTGGCCACATGGTGCCAGCTTTGCTGATGGCTTACTGTATGCTTCCAAAGCTGTCAGCCCCACCTATGTGAAGGGAACGCTCCTCCTCTTTATAACAAGGAGAGTAAATTACATCTGTTTGAGTTCTGGAATTCTCTGCTGGTGAGCATGTATAAAAACTCAAAGGAAGATGAACAAAGGAAGTAGAATCCAGTCTCCTTGACAAGACGTTCTCACAAGCCAACAGTCTGAACCATTTGAAGTCTCTGATCCTATCTGTAGTGACTGGGATTCTTTGGGTGACAAGCCAATCCCTCCAGATGACTTACCCTTAGAAAAAAAGGAGGTATTCAAGAAATACAAGGCCATCTCGTGGAAGGTGAGATCAGAAATTGATGTCTAGAATCCACGAGAAGGCCATTCTCCCTGTTCTTTTCTACTCCTTATTACACATATGCTTTGTTCTTCTTTCCTGTTGGAGACTCTTCCTTTGCTTCACAGTCCTGGGGTGGAACATGGCGGAAAATGCGTTAGTCCAGCCACCTGGTCCTGATGGTCACAGAAAATGAACCAAATTGATCCAGCTTAGTGTAGCTCTGACCCCTAGACCAATCACTACTGTTTGGCTAACACCCATGTGGGGGAATAATTCCCTGAATTAGTGGAAGTTATCGAACCATGAGGTATCAGAGAAAAAAGGGACCCTGGAGAACAACTAGATAGATTTCTTCCTTTGACAGATGGTGTATATGAGGATAAGAGAGAACAAAAGGACTTATTCAGAGCCATGCATGACCTAGTGAGATAGAAGCAAGGCTCAATCTGTGCACGGAAGCATCAGTGGGCCTGCAGCACAACTGAATCCATGAAACAAGGGTCTCTGCAGGGCTCACGCACCCTCTCCCAAGCAGCCAGTACCACCGGGCGTGGCCACAGTCAACACAGTCCTCCTTCTTCCCTAGTGCAGTTAGGAGGATGGGTGGGACTCAGCTGTGTCTCTCTCTGCAGATGCATTCCTTACGCCTGCTCAGCCAGAATCAGCCATCTCAGATCTTTCTGAGCATGAGTGACAACTTCAGGCCTGTGCAGCCACTCAATAACCGCTGTATCCGCACCAACATCAACTTCAGTTTACAGGGGAAGGACTGTCCAAACAACCGAGCCCAGAAGCTTCAGTATAGAGGTGGGTGCACTGGCTCCGAGGGCAGTGGACCCCAGCCAGAGGTCGGCCATCTTGCTTAGACCGCTCTTAAAGGCCTGGCATTACCTCCCATATAAGAACCATGATTACAAATGATGATGAGACCACCACCTTCTATTTGTATCATGTTTTCCTTTTGGTAAAACCTGTGTATCAGGAATAGGGATAGGGATAGTGATAGAGATGATAGAGATAGAAAAAGAGAAAGAAAGAGAAAGAGAGGTAGAGATAGAGAATAGAGATAGGGATAGAGATAAACATGATAGAGATGGGATAGAGATAGGGAAAGAGAAAGAGAAGTAGAGATAGAGATACAGAGGTGTGGGGTGGTCAAACTTTCAAATCCCTTCTGGTTCAAGCAAGACTGCATTTTTAAAAAGAAAGGAAAGAAGGAAGGGAGAAAGTTTTATTGGAGCCCAAGTTAGGACAGCTGCATGGTATACACAGTCTTGACAAAGAAGAGAGTGCTCCCATGAAGGAACATTTGGTGTAGGGTTATATACATTTTTTACAATAGTTGCAAATCATTACACTAAGGACATTTCAGAAAATTGCAAACCTTACCTCAAGCTTCTAGTATATGCAGCGCCATAACTTTAAACCTAAGAGAACCAGGGAGGTTTTTTCCTTTTTCTATTTCTTTAAGTTTTTATTTAAATTCCAATTAGTTAATCTATAATGTACTATTAGTTTCCGGTATACAATATAGTGATTCAACACTTTCATACATCACCCAGTGCTCATCACAACAAGTGCACTCCTTAATCCCCATCACATACTTCACCCGTCCCCCCCACTCATTTCCCCTCTGGTAACCATCAGTTTGCTCTCTGTAGTTAAGAGTCTGTTTCCTGGTTTGCCCCTCTCTCTCTTTTTCCCTTTGCTTGTTTGTTTTGTTTCTTAAATTCCACATATGAGTGAGATCATATGGTATTTGTCTTTCTCTGACTTATTTCGCTTAGCATAAGACAACATTTTTATTGCCATTTTACCAAGAGTCCAGCGAGGCTGATTTTTCAGTGTTAATTTGTTAGAACAGGACAGCTAGAAGCATTCAAGCTTTCAGCTATGTGCACAATGGGCCCCACCTGCCTTTCTCCCAAAAGACAAGCAAATATTCTGGATGCCAGGCCAATGGGATCCCATGAGGAACCATGTGTGAGCACATCGCTTTCCAGTGCTGTGGTTCTAGAAATGACTATTATCCCAACTAAAGAAACATTTAAGATGACTCCTGCCTCCTAAAACCCTCTTGTCCATATCCAGCCCCCTCACTTCCCTTATGCATGCTAAATATCTGTTGACCATTGTGGTAAACCCTCAACATGGAAAGAAAGATGGAGGCAGAAGAAAGATTCCTTCAGCAGGGAATCTGCACACCTGAGCTCCAGGCCTGGTTCTGTAACTACCAAGTCATGTAAACCCAGCAAAGTCATTCCCGCCCTGGGCCTGGCTTCTTTCATGACAATCCCTATACTGTCTACTTCATGACTTGTGAGGAGCAAATGAGAGCTGGATGGGGAAGCCCTTTGTAGCAATAATGTGCTGCCCAAATATGGGGGCTATGGATGTTACCAGGCAGCTTTTAGAAGCAGCTACCACTGCTGCCCCGAGGTCCTCCACTTCATCTCTCCTACTTACCCCACATTTCCCTCTTTTTTCGCTGTCAGATACGTGCAGAGTGTCAAAACTACAATTTTCTGTTCCCCTCCAGCCAGAACTACCAGAAAAATACTCTAACTCATTCATTGAGCCTTCCCTTTATTCAACACCTAGTTACTGTGCACCTACTATGTGCCAGGCACATACTTAGCTAGGTGATGGGAATACAGTGGTGAGGAAGACAGATACGACCCTATCCATGCAGAGCTTACAGTCTAGAGCAGGGGTCGCAAACTTTTTCTGTAAAGGGCCAACTGGTAAATACTTTGGGTTTTTGAGTATTATAGTCTCTGCTACACTCTTATGTTATAGTGTGAAAGCAGCCATAGACAATATGTAAATTATTGGGCGTGGCCATGTTCCAATAAAACGTTATTTACAAAAACAGATCGCAGGCTATATTTGGCCCGGGGACTGTCATTTGCCCACCCCTGGTCTAGAGCACTGCCATCCACTAGAGTGTTCTGTGACTATGAAAATGTTCTATGTCTACATTATTCACTATGGTAGCTAGTAGCCACATGTGGCTGTCAAACATTTGAAGTGTGGCTAGTACGACAATGCCAACTATTAATTTTATTTCATTTTAATTAATTTTAATTTATGGTAACCACATGTGACGGGTAACAACCATATTGGACAGCCTAGAGGTTTATGAGGAAGTGGAGGGGGTAGTTGGGACACATTCATACAATTTCCAGAACTGTCCCTTCCTCTTTGGAGTAAGCCCCAAACTTCATGTGAATTAATTCAACTATGACTTGTTTTGTATTGTGTGTGTGTGTGTGTGTGTGTGTGTGTGTATTTTTTTTCTTTGTCTCTCTTTCCAGTAAATGAATGGCTCCTCAAGTAGGGAACGAGGCCAAGAAGAATCTCAAGAAGAAATGCTACAACTGTGAATTGATGTAACCTAGAATACCCCTTCTTTCTTCTCTCTCCTTCCCTCCCTCAAGCCTCATTCATTCTTTGGATTGGCCCTTTCTTCATGAAAAGTGTCTGCAACACCATTCCAGAGGAATGCATCTCTTATACACACTTACCAACACACACACAGACGCACACACACACAAGCACTCACACACAAACGTGGACACACGCAAACATATCCACACACAGACACACTCACATGGCCTCCAAGATGGGAAGTCAAGTTTCAGAAAAAAAAAAAAACAGGCTCATTCATAAGAGATCTTAGAAGAAAATAACCAGTTAACCTGATTACAATTTTGATACTCTTTTCCTGAACTAATCAGTCTACCCAATGAGACTTTTCAGCCTTTGTACATACAAAATTCTTCCAAAAGAGAGAGAGGAGGAAACACAGCTCCAACAGCATCAACCGGACTTTGTTCTTGGCATCAAGTGATCTCGGGTGGTGTCCTAGGATCCTCTGAGGGTGCTGGTGACAGGTGAACCAGGACAAAGTTGGCCAAGGACACTTATTTCTAGATTATGATTCTTCTGTTTACTCAAAAATTTAAAAAGAAAAGGACTGACATTGAAGAGATACACATTGTATATATATCACCGCAGACTATAAAGAAATGGAATTATTTCCCCTCTTTGTCACATATCTGTAGTAGGATTTGCCAAGATCAGAATCGATCCATTCACTGTTTCTTGTTTTCCAAAGGTCATACATTGTGTTTGGTTATTGTTAACAGCTCAATAAATGTGTTTAACGAGTTCATTTCATTTTTCTGGCTTTGGTCTGTTCTCCTTCCTTACAGGCGAAGCCTCGGCTCCATGCAACTGCATTCTTTGATTTCACTTGTTCCTTCATCTACATATTCTGTTCATTTGCAGCCAGTTTTTACTGAGTTTGTGGCAATCAGGAATGCATTTGCTAAGCAAGTATAACTTTAATTCTACTCCATGGCTCGATCATTCATACAAGGTGAGCTTCAGCCTGAGATAGCAGGCGACAGATTCCTTGCGTTTCAAAACTGCCATCCCCCCTGTGATGTTCCCTTGAAGGAATGCACTTTGCCTTGTAAATTCCTGGGAAGGGGGTGTCTTTTCTCTCCAGGTGCAGCTGGATCTCACAAAATACAAACGAATGCCTTTCTTTCCTTGTTTATAATGGTCACTCACTGTGTTTGGTTACTGTCAAGAAATCAATAAATGTGTTTAACAAGTTACCTGGTACCCATGTCTGCCTTTATTGAGCAGGAGGATGCTCCTTGCTGAAGCTTCTGCATCCTGCTGCGTCTGTGAGCAATCGCACTGCGGCTAGCAGGGCAGCAGAGCCACAGAGCAGCCCGGCCGGCCGTTCCCAGAGCCGGGTAATTAATACCCTGTTGAGAAAACATATAGGCTTAGCTGCTGGAAGGGAAGATCTGGATGTTCGTTCAGTGGTGAAATTAAAAGTAACTTGCATCTCTCCTTTCCGTCACAGTCTCCAGAAAGAGGGAAGGCACAGGCATGGAGGGGCTGTGCAGCTGGGAAACTTCACAAGCACATGGGAAGCTTCAATGAAATGATGCATTAGCCATATAAATGACATACATACATACATACATACATAAATATAAAACAGCCAGATAGTTCATATTTGAAATAATACACTTAATTGAAAATTTTTCACTTTTTGCACAAGCGTTAGTTAGATGATGGCCTTAGGCGTGATAGCATGTAAGCCTGTTTCCAAGCAATCGTGTTTTGCCAGAAAACCAAGTCTGTTTGCAAAGGTTTAGGGTAGGCAAGTGGCAGTCTTTCTTTGTGCAGCTTGCTGCTTTCTCTCTGAGCCAAAACCTTCCCTAGCCTGAAAGGGCAGGCAACGGTTAGTATAATGGTTGGAGACTATTGGTAAATCAACTGAACCTGGCTTCAGATCTTCATTCTCTCACTTGCCTGCTTGCTGTGTGATCCTAGGCAAGTTGCTTTACTTCTCTGATCTGTATCTTGAGGATGCTAATAACTGCCTCTGTGAGGTGGGAGGCTTAAATGCAACACAGCTCCCTTAAGAAGCTAGCCCAATACCAGTGACGGTTCTATACGTGGTACCTATAGGCTGTGTGTGTGGCCCTCCTGTCAGGGTTTATCTGAACCATACGATACCTCCCTCTACAGGGAGGGGTCAGCAGCAATCACAGCAAAGCCATCAATTAATATCAAACGAGAGTAATAGGTACCCAGTAGCCCACACATAGGTAAATGCCTGGCATGTATCATGGCACAGAAGGAGCACCAGTGAGGAAGAAGGCAGGGGCCAGGCTTCTAGACTCTGTTCTGTTACTAGCATCTTCTGTTGATACAAATCAACTCTCCTCCCTGGGACATTGTCCTTATCTAGAAATAACAATGGACATGACAACCTCCCATGGCCTCATGACCTCCCATGGTCATTCCCTAACAATGTCTCTTACTCGGCTCTCAGTCCAGGGAGAGCAGAAGAAAACCCAGGCTGACACCCCAGGGTCCCTGGGCACAGGCAGAATTTCACTCTGGCCACACAGAACCGGAGATGGAGTGAACCGGTCTCCCACCTCCTGGGCCTATCGCAAATGTGCCTTCTCCCCCCTCACCGGTTGCCCAAATTACAAAATGGAAATAGAGGCCCTTTGCCCTCAAACCAAGTGGAAGTAATAAAGATTAGCTAGACTTATACCACTCTAAGGGAAAAAAAATAGGAAAAAGTTTTAAAAATATCAAAAAGCCTGTGAGAGTTGACTGGTAAAGCCATGAAGAAACAAAAATAGATTTATCCATGTGAAGAGTATGAGTGCTCATAAAAGGGGCAGCCGGCAGTGCTGGGTTTGCCGGCAGAGCTACCGGCTTCTATGCAGGGGTATACTTGCCATGCCTCAGTTCCTTCCGGGGCAAAATGGGGAGAGGAGGTAAATACATGAAGAAGAGAATGAATGTTGGGCAAATGGTGAGGGAAAAGAGAAGACCCGGTGTGGAGATCCCCAGTGCCCCTCTCGAGGACATACTTTGTAGTTTCCAACACAATCTAGAGCCTGGTTCCCACCTCCCTTGGTAGCAGTTTGGTTTCCATGGTGACGCCAGGACAACCACAACTAGCTGCCCTAAATGTGTCTGGAATGTGAGTAACGTGGAGTTTGGGCAGGAAAGAAGTCCTCCATCAGAGCCCATAGCCACCCTTAGGCCAAAAGGTCTGACAATCATCAATTAACATATGCCAGCGCCCCCCGGGGTGGGTCTTTACCCTGCTGGACCCCAGAGCACTCGTAGCTCAGGAGAGTAACTGTTTTCCTCTTCCAGAAAGCCTGAAAGGAGGACCTGCCGGAGCAGAAACTCATTTGGACATCATTCACCAACTGGCATTTTGGAACATAAGGAAACACCCCAGTAAAGTCTACCGTGGGCTGCACATGTCCTGTGGGCCAAGCCCTGTGCTAAGCAACTTACAAATATCATCTCGCTTCACCCACACAGAGACCGCGAGATAATCACCATTGCTGTTGCGTGTTACAAAAGCAGAAACCGCACTTCTTAAGACTGGGTGACGTGCTCAGGGTCACAGAGCTCACAAGTAACAAAGCCAGACCCAGCTCTTTTAAGCCAGTAGTTCTCAAAGTGTGGCCCTTTCAGCATCAGCAGGAAACCAGGTAGAAATGCAGATTTTTAGACTACACTCTAGGGGTAGGAGCCCAGCCGGGGGTGTGTTTATACAAGTCCTCCAGGGGATTCTGGGGCCCACTCAAGTGAGGAGCTACTGGAAATCGAATGCTCGCTTCCACTCCCTCCTAGCCCCCCAAACTTTGCTACACACTAGACTCTCCTGGGATGTTTTAAAAACCCCAGTTTGCAATGCATACGACTGAAGTCAGAATGTCAGGGTGGAAGCCAACTGTCTGTGTTTATAAAAATCTCCAGATGATTCCAACATGCTGCAAAGTTGAGAACCACGTCCCTGTCTGAAGGACCTGCTCAGAGAAGGGCTCACCTGTAAGGTGCGTCCATGGGAGCCCAGAGACCAGCATTAGCTCATCAGTCTTCTCTTTTCGGAATCACATCCCCATCTTCGTGTGCAGTAACTTATTTGGATGGTCTCAGAATATCTCCGGGGCTGGTTTCTTTCCCCAAATCTTCAAGTGACCAGGTCTAGCATTTGAATAACAAATATCCCTGTTTTAAAGAAGAGAAGGGTCGGTATTTGAAATAATGGCTTGACACCAACCTTCCAAAACCCACTCTAGGTCATCACTCCTGATGACTCAGATCATGGGTGATGTTTCCAAGACTTCAGACCATCACGAATGAATGAAAACAGGCGGTGAGTCAGGAGACCAGATGTTCAGAAAGATAAGCTGGGCGCATAATTAAGTCCTAGGCAAATTATAGCCTTGTCGGTTCCAGGATCATGGTGTCTCTTCCATCCAATGCTCTCTCCCTGCAGCCCTGCGACAAGCCGTGGTCCCTGCTCTCATCATCTCAGCCCAGACCATAGTAACATCCACCCAGCAGGTTCTTCAGTCTCCAGTCTCCCAATTGTGAAAGACCCTGGGCCAAGATACACCCCCAAAAATATGCAGACTCTGCTCTCAGATCAGGGGAATTTGAGTCCACACTGCAGGGGAGGGAGGGAGGGAGGATAATCTAAGACACTTTCCAGGAGAGAGTCCAAAACACAAAGCTAAGCGGATAATCCGATGGGGCAGCACTCCAAACTAATTCGAGAAAGGAACCGATTCCGGGAGTAGTGTGAGAGGACCTATGTGTCACACCTGGAATACAGATTAGCAAGCACCCAGGGAAATGGGCTCAGCTGCTCTTTATAGGTGTCGGCCACGGGCAGGGTGGGGAAGAAGACATTGAGAGTCATGGCCTGACCGAGACATTTCCAACACATTCCCAACTCATCTTAGGATCAGTGAACCAACATGAAATCTCCAGCGGGAGCACATCTCCAAGATGCCTGCCTCCAATAGCCCCCCACCTTGTTTTCAGGGTTAAACATTCAACTTCTGGAGCAAAGCAGGCAAATGCTTTGCCTCTCGGCAGATGCCTGCGAATTCGTAGCTCAGCCTCCCAACCTCTGCCTGGGTCATCCCTCAGTTTAGAATGCTTCCTGGCCCTTCCTCGCCTGTGGAAATGCACACCTTTCAAGAAACCCAGCTCAAATGCCACCCCAGGCGTCCCTGATATCCCCAGGGAAAACTGTTTCTTCCTTGCCCTGAGCTCACACAGCCTGATTTTATCTCTGATTCACAATTACTTCATTCGGGTCTGTATTAGAACATTCAGATGTAGGAACTGATGAATGGTACCTACAGAGAACTTCATGTGGTTTTGGATTTTCCTGTCTGCCCATGCCACTCAGAATTTCTTCAACATTATCCCTTCATTCATCTTTGTATCTCTCCCTTCCCTGCGCAGAAAGAAAAAAGATAAAGAAATCATAGCATCATCCTTTGTAAATAGAAGGTAGTCCAGAAAGGTGGTTGATAATAATTTGATTCTTTCCCATTCAGCATTGTTGGGCTCCTTCTCTGCCAGGTATACACCAGGCATGGTGCTGGGTTCTTTAAAGATATTTCACATGTATTTTTTTTTATTTTATTTGGTGCTCATAGAGGTTCTGCCAAGTAGTTCTTGGCTTTATTTTGTAAATAAAGAGGTGAGGGAAAGTTTCCCTAGATGACATAGTTGTTGAGCATTAGAGCCAGCAAAGGATGATTCTAGAAGAAGCGTCAGGTGAATGTGCTGTCAGCTGGTGCTAGAATGAAAAGGTTCTTCCTGCTAAGACCATGGTCGTTTAGTCTTATTCTTAATGTTTATTTTTGAGAGAGAGAGAGAGAGAGAGAGAGAGACAGCATGAGCAGGGGAGGGGCAGAGAGAGAGGGAGACACAGAATCCAAAGCAGGCTCCAGGCTCTAAGCTGTCAGCACAGAGCCTGATGCGGGGCTCGAACTCACAAGCCATGAGATCATGACCTGAGCCAGTCGGACGCTTAAGCGACTGAGCCAGCCAGGTGTCCCTAGCCTTATTCTTTACAGTGGACCCAAGTCGCAGAGATCTGCCAATGGTTCCCATCCCCAGACCAATTAAGCCAGAGTGTCTATGAGTACGGGCCATCGGCAGCATGAAGAACCATTCTCAACATTGGCTGCCCATCAGAGCCACCTGGGGGAAGAGCTTATAAAGACACCAAGCCTTAGTGATTTTAAAAGTGCCCCAGGTGACTCTCACATCACCCAAGGCAGAGAACCACCACTCTATACCAAGGTATTTGCCAAACAGTTCCAAATACGTATAGGCTGCCTGCCCCTGGAAGAGGTGCTCAAAAAGAATGAATAAGTGGAGAGTAGATGTGAGCAAAGCATGATACCTTCGAGTGCGTGGGATGCAGGGTTCTAACACATCATTCCAGAGAGTTGTGCTCCTAGGATTTTGGCGTTGACAGGGATACTCAATCCTCACATCTAGTCAGCCTCCTGACCGCAGGGCTCAGACTCAGTGGGAATTCGAAGGATAACGAATGGTTAACTTCAGGCAAGAGTTAAGAGGATGAAACTAGAGCCAAACCGTCTCCATGCCCCAGTGGCCCATTGAGCTCGCGACACTCGAGTGAGTGAGTGGCAGCGTGCCCCTGTCACCAGACAACGAGACAGTGAGTCTGCCTCCTGGACTTAAGGTGCCTCATGAGTGAAATGGATATAATCATTTCTTTTCTCATCTTGTACAAGTTGTGAAAACAAAACCAGAGAAGAGGTGAAAAAAAATCTTGGGAAATGTGTCAACCAAGTGTCAGGCAAAGCTAATAGAAAAGATGCAAATCTTTCTGTTCTGTGAATAAAGATGCACCACTGGCAAATGTGTACAGCCAGGGACCCTGGCGGAAACCAATTCAGCACTCATGGAGTGAGGGCCTACTATGTGTCAGGCACAAGTCTTGTCCTCAAAAAAACCTAGTATACAAGGGGAGATGAGGCCCCTGTGTATTTTGGGATACACCGTCCTGGTGCAAACATTTCAGAAATGAAAACTTTTTAAATTTAATTTATTTATTTAAATTCAAGTTAGTTAACAAACTAACTTGGTTTCAGGAGTACAACCCAGTAATTCATTGCTTACATACAACACCCAGTGCTCATCCCAACAAGTGTCCTCTTCACTGTCCATCACCCGTATAGCCCATCCCCCACCCACCTTGTCTCCAGCAACCCTCAGTTTTTTCTCTGTATTTAATAGTCTCTTATGGTTGGGGCGCCTGGGTGGCTCAGTTAGTTAAGCATCCGGCTCTTGACTTCGGCTCAGGTCATGATCTCACAGTTCATGGCTTCGAGCCCCACATCAGCCTCTGTACTTACAGTGTGGAGCCTGCTAGGGATTCTTTCTCTCTCCGTCTCTTTCTGCCTCTCCCCTATTCATGTGCTCTTGCTCTCTCTCTCAAAATAAATAAATAAGCCTTTAAAAAAAGTCTTTAAAAGTCTTAAAAAGTCTTTTTTAAGGCTTATTTATTTATTTTGAGAGATAGCCAGGGAGGGACAGAGAGAGAGGGAGAGACAGAATCCCAAGCAGGCTCTGCACCGTCAGCATGGAGCCTGATGCAGGGCTCAAACCCATAAACCATGAGATCAGGACCTAAGCAGAAACCAAGAGTCAGAAGCTTAACCAACTGAGCCACCCAGGCGCCCCCCAAAAAAGAATATCTTATGTTTTGCCTCCTTCTCTGTTTTTATCTTATTTTTTCTTCCCTTCCCTTATGTTCATCTGTTCTGTTTCTTAAATTCCACATATAAGTGAAATCATATGATATTTGTCTTTCTGTGATTGAATTGAGAAATGCAAACTTGAGCTGCGTCTGAAGAAACACTTCTGAGAGTCAGGAATGGGGGGTTAGAAGGGAAGACACTGAGGGAATTGGTGGAGGGAGAAATTGATTTCAACAGAGACTTCTGGGAGAGAAGGCCCCCGGAGGAAGTAACATCTGGGCTGACAAAGCTCCAAGTCTGTCCGGCCAAATAGAGAAGGAGCCTGCATTCCAGAAAGGAAGAAACTTGAAGGAATAGGCTGGGTGTGTTCCAAAGCTACGCAATGGCCCATGTGGCTGGAGTGGGACAGAGTCACCAAGGTCACCTATGAGTGTCAGTCAAATCTAACCTGCAGGAGTTTTGCTGGGTCCTTTCAGAGCCAAGGGCTAACACAACACTTGCTCTGAGTCACTGCATGAGCTGGACACTGAGGTCTTAACACCAACTACACAGCTGGCTCTGGGCTGAGCACGGGGCAGCGGGTGGGGAGGCGGTGGGACACAGAAGGATATATTATGGTTGCTGCCCTCAAGTTTAAAAACTAGTTGTCAGAGACAAGAATGAATGTGGAACTCTTATAACCTATGTGACTTAGGATTATTTTTCACCCAGAAGACAATCATTTTTGAAACTGTCCGATAGGCAAGTTGGCCAAGTGTGGTTGTACAGTCTGTATACTGCACAAAAGTGAACACTTGGGAAAGTGATCAGGGATGTATATTTTGCAATTCAGTAGCTTAGAGAGAATGCTTTCTTGTAACTCACATGAAGGCAACGCTTGTGCGAGCTGAAGCCCTAAAAGGCAACAACTTTAAGAGTGATGGGAGATTCCAAAATGAAGAACATCTTGATTGAAAAGCTCAGTGGGGAACGTTAGTGAAGAAGAGGGGTTTGAAGTAGGCCTGCCAGGTGGCAGGATTGGGAGGGGTGGGAGGTACGGTGTTGCAGAAGAGCAGAACAGCTGGCACTAAGATCTGAGGCTAGAACAAGCCTGGCAGGTGCTCTCGGCAAGATGAGACTTCCCTGGCTTAGTACAGATCGGATGAAAATGGACCGAGGAAAATTCAGCTGGGTTTGATATCAGGAGCCCAGTGTGGGTGGCAGTGTACAAACCAGGTGGGCCTGGCTAGCGTGCTCAAATCTGAGCTCTTCAATTTACTCGCTGGTGACCCTGACAATTATCTTGAGTCTAAGATTTCTCATCCAAAAAAAAAAAGGGGGGGGGGAACACTCATTTTGCAAGCAAATACATAGAAATAAAATGGGGAGAGAGCTACCTACTTCATCGGGTTGTAGAGAAATAGTCTTAGGGTAATGGGCAATAGGGAGCCATTGTCAGTCTGGAGCAGGATTATGACAAGAAGGGGAAAAATTTACGAGTCAACTGGCAGCTCCGAGTAAGGGCACATCCCCTAGAGAGAAGATAGTCATACGGAATCTAGGAATACATTGGAGCTGTAGGACCTGGCGGGTTGGGGGAAAGGAGGAAGAAAGCAGCTTCAGACTCCTACTGGTCAAGCAGAAATACACTGAAAGTTCACCTCCTCTAAAGTTTCTTCCTGTTTCAGAGACCCCGGTCCTTCAGGATCCCAAGACCCCCAGTGTTAAGGGAGAGCCTAGATGCTCAGCCACCTTGTCCAGGAAGAAACTTCAGCCATCGGTGCTCCAGGAAATCTATGAGAGACCCTACACAAATGGGGATTAAAGGGGAGACACCGGAAAGGAAGTAGTGGAACGAGAGGCTAGCAGTGATGACTAATGTTTACTAAGCACAGACTATGGACTCTACAGGTATCAATCCACTCCATCATCACAATCCTGTAAGGGAGGAACTATTTATGACTCTGTTTTACAGAAGGGAACCAGAGGTGCAGCGAAGTCAAGCCCCTCACTCAACTAATAAGTAGCCAAGGACAGAGCCTGACGCCAGAGCCCTCGTACCTCACCTCTCTGTCATGGTTCCTTGAAGAAAACGTGCTGGTAAAAAAATGCACAGCAGAGCTGAATTCAAATAGGTAACTAGCATATACTCCAAAAGACTCAAACAAGTACATGTACACGCATGTTCCTAGCAGCACTATTCACAATCGCCAGAAGGTGTATGCAGCCCAATTGTCCAGCAATGGATGAATGGATAAACAAAATGCGGTATATCCATGCAACGGAATAATGGAACAGTATTCATTCATAAAAAGAAACGAAGTACTGACATATTGTACAACGTGGATGGAACTTGAAAACATTATGCTGAGTGAAAGAAGTCAGACACAGAAGTCTAGATATTTCGTTTCTATGAAATATTCAGATTAAGGAAATCCATATAGACAAAACACAGACTACCAGGGCCTTGGGGAAGGGGGCAGAGGAAATAGGGAGCAACTGCTTAACAGGTACAGCATTTTCTTTTGGGGTGATCAAAAGGTTTTGGAACTAGATAGAGGTGTGGCTGTACTATATTGTGAATGTACTCAATGCCGCTGAATGATTCGCTTTAAAATGTGTTACTTTAGGTTATGTCCATTTCGCTTCAAAGTGAAAAGGAGAGGGAGGAGAAGGAGGAGGAAAACAAGAAAAAGAACAAGAAGTAGGTAGGGAGAAGGGGGGAGGAGGAGGGAGAAGACGAGGAGGAGGAAAGGAAGAGAGGGAGAGGAAGAGAGGGAGGATGAGGAGAAGGAGGAGGAGGGGGAGGAAACCAAAGCTCAGGATGAACAAGTCTAGGGATGGAGGCACCTGCTTGACCATGGAGAGAATTATAGAGAGGGGTGGAATTTACAATCAGCCTCTGACTTGTGCACCACAGGCTTATTTAAGCCCAACTTTGTGGCATCCCTTGGTTGGTGAGAAAACATGGTGGATGCAATGTTTGACAGTCACCGAATACCTCCTCCACGCCAAGGATTGTGCTAAGCACTTTGCTGGCATTATTTTAGCCAGTCCTCCAACAGTCTTCTGTAATATACACACATAATGGCCCCAAGCACAGTGAGCCAAATGGAGGCTCAGGATGTGTGAGTAGCTTGCTCAATAGCCTTCTTTTAGTAAGTGGCAGAGCCAAGGTTCAAAGCCAGGTCTCTCAGACTGTGCCACAACCCACCCTACTATACCCCTCCCTCTGTCCATGGAGCTTCAGCATCTCTGCACCCACTGAGGGTACTCTGGGACTGGGGAGATCACTACTGCACACAGCCAGTGACGCCTTTCCCCCAGTGTGTTACCATCGTTCGGGCAAAGAGAAGTGAGCCCTTTTTGCCCTACAGCAGTGTGTCCCAGAGCCCCCAGCCTGAGTTTGAACTAGCAGTGGGCAGCTCGGCAATGCCATTTCCAATTTTCTTTCCCAACTGGAGATGGACAGGAGAAATCATTGGAGCTCCGGACAATTGTTTTGTTTCTAGTGAATTAAAACAACCGTCAAACCATTGAGGCCATCTTCCACACTCTTGCCATGGAATTATTCAGAAGAAAAGTGTGTGTGATTAAAGACCTAAACCAATTATAGTGAGAAGCCCAGCAACAGAGAGAACCCAGACTCCTTCCTGCAGTGACCGAAAGCGTGGAAATAACTAAGGATCTGTCAAATGCCCAAGCTGAAGCAGAGGATGAAAAATTGATAATAAATCTTTTCAAGAGGAAACCAGGCACCGACAAGGAGAAAACACTAGAAGCGGCCCCATTCCAGGAACTCAGACAGCTCAACCTTCACCAGAGTGGCAAACAACCCTGGCTTCCCAGAAAAGAATTGGTGACACAAAGGGAAGAAGTAGGATAGGAGAATTTGATGAAAACGGGGAGAAATTTGGTGACTCCGAGCACCAGAATTCTCCAAACCCCACCCCACCCACAAATACCCCACACTTCAGCCCATGTTGATACCAAAGAAAGACATATAGCTAGTTGGACTCTCCTTGGCCACATGCTATAAAATAAATAACTCTGGGGGAAAAAATAATTAAGGTCAGTGGTTGATATTGATAGCTCTTAAATGATGATGAAAACTATTAGCAGAAGTAACATGAAGGTATGACTTCGTTTGGGTGGAGAAATCTGTCAGAAATGGGACCTTTCTATGTGCCAGCCCCCCCCCCACACACACACCTATCACAGATGCAGACACCCCCCCACCAGCATCACACCAAGCTTGGTCTCCCTAATGTTGAATTGTGGCCACGTGGTGGGCTATTTATAAAATTGAGCTGGAACGATTCTACAAGTTCTGATTAAGGGCTGACCACTTTCTAAGGGAACTTCCGTTTTCCATAGAAGAAAAAGAACGTGGGCTTGGAGCGTGGGTTCCGATCCCCAATGCTCCGTCCTGCCAGCCAGATGCCTTCGATGCGGCACCTGCCCCTCTGTGAACTTCCATTGTCTCATCAACGACAGCAGGGTGTCACCTTCTATTCTCTCCAGTTGTTTTCACTGAGAACACACGTGTTCTACGGCTGCTTGACAAAGCTCCCAGGAATTCAGAGCTCATTTGCTCTGGGTCCCTTCTGCATTAACAGATCAGGCCTTTTCTCATATTGCCTTGGTCTTCTTCATATGCCATTTTGAAAGTCTTCTGTTGTTCACCCCAGGGTCACCTCTCTCCCTCCAGATTATTAGTAACTCGATGGCTTCCCAGCTGTGCGATGATAGGAGTTATTTAATTTCTTCGAGCCGCAGTGTCTTCTCATGCAAAACAGGAATAATGAATACTAAATAACATCTAACTCTTACGATTTTGAAAGGATTAAGTGAACTAACATGTGTGAAAATGCCTAGCATATGAAAAAAAATGGCTATAAAAATGTCACTTTCATCTTTTCCGACAACTGGAACCCCAAAATAGAGGTGATATCTCTCCACACACATAGTAGATATTTCCCCCCCTGAATATCTCCATTTCAGGGCATATTAATGAAACTGCTTAAAAGCCTAAGGTTGAACAAAACTCAAAATGGCTGCACTAATGCTTCCTCGAGGCTGGATTTTAAACGAAGTAACCTTTTTCCTCTCTTCTGCAAACCTCCCCTCCTCCCTTCTTGGTCTTTAATTTCGGGAACATGATACCACCCTAAAGACATGGAAGGAGGCTGGCAACCGGTACACAAGTTCTGTCAAAACAGGCTAGATCCTGTATTTCCCTATAAACCCCTCCATCGCCTTCCCCCTTACAGTGTTTTTGAGGGCCTGAGCCTGCTACAGCCTCTTTTTCTTGGCAACATAATAAACTTTCTTCTTTATACCCAAACTCTCTCTTCGAGTTACATATTTCTGCTCAGGAGCACAGAAGTTGGTCTTGGACAACATTAACACACACCTGGGACATCAACAATAGTTATGTAGATGAGAGGGAGTCTAGCCAATGAATAGGAGAAGGAGGGTACATTACCAAGATTAATTAAAGCTAATTGCTGCAACACTCAACCCCCAAAATCTCAGGGGCTTAACATAATAAAGATTGATGTCTCTTGGGCATCACAGTTCAATGCCAAGGTTAAGTCTCCTTGGTAGCTCTCCTCTAAGCAGTGAGTGACTCAGGGATCCAGTTTCCTTCCATTCAGGCCAGTCCTGGAAGGATCATTCATCATTTCTCCCCACATCCTATTGGCCGAACCTAGTCACATGGCCGCACCCTAGCTGCAAGGGAAACTGGGAAATGTAGTATCCCTGTGTGACCAGAGGAACATGGAAATGGTTTGATAAGCATGTGGCATTCCCCTGACACAGTCAACGCAGGGTTGCAGGGAGGAGAGCTAGCCCACTTTACCTACTGCCTCGAGAAACACAGCAGCCGTGGGGCACCGGGGCGGCTCAGTGGGTTAAGCATCCAACTCTCAATTTTGGCCCAGGTCACAATCTCACAGTTTGTGAGTTTGAGCCCCCGCCTGGGTGCGGAGCCTGCCTGGGATTCTTTCTCTCTTTCTCTCTCTCTCAATAAATTTTAAAAAATTAAAAACAAAAACAAAAAATAAAACAAGAAACACAGCAGCTGTGACAAGAGCCCAGCCAAGGCCCACCTTCTCTTCAGAAGCTTTGCCTACTCTTGGTCCAACAGGGAGAAGGCTGGGCCTCCCAGGCAGGAGGTGAGAATTTTGCTCGGTACCACCTTGCCTAGCCTTCTACTTGTGCAAGCCCTCGGAGAGGGAGAGTTGACTCCCCTTACAAGGGCTGGGGGCGAGGAGCACCAGTGAAAGCAGGTGCCTCTGCAGAGACACATACACTTACCAGGGACACTCTATGCTGAAAGCATTTATTTGAAACTACTCCAACCCTGTTTCCTATTTCAGTAACCCACCTTCTTTCTATCTTTATGCCTTCGGGAGAAAGGATGGCAAAACCAATTCAGGAATGTGAAAGATAATGTGTAAAGAAAGATCCTGTGCGATAACAACAAAGTTTTCCCTCCTAATGGGAGCACAGGAGCGGGAATGGCAGGACAGGACTTCAGACACCGTGTCCCAAACCCTCTCCAGACAAGCCCCACAACACAAGTCTCTCACCTCCCCAGGTGCCACAGACTCTCCTTTTCAGACCTATTCCCCACCCTCCTTCACCCTGCTCTGCGTCGCAGGAGGCCGACTGTGGGGACCCATTAGCAGGCCTCCCGACTCTCTCACTTCCTTTTGGGTCCTGAAGTAGGTCCTGTCACAGGCAGGAGACTGGATGTAGGGAGGAAGTAGCATGGAGAGATGTATTCCCACAGCCCTCTCCTCAGTGGGAGGCTGACAGGGTCTGCACTTTTGGTTGGAGGCCACAGCTCCAGTGACCAGCCCCCTCCTGGAGTTACTGGTCTCAGAGGGCAACTCCTCCACCCCCAGCCCTACATTTCACTTGCCCATGACAAGTGTGTCTGCCATGTCCCTTGCCTAAGATACTGACATTGTATGTACAGGTCCTATCTTGCCCAGGTATCCGGTGACCTATGCAAGGAGAGGAGCCATGTTCCTGTCAAAGCCCCAAATGCTGAAGGAATTGGCTGTGGACTCCAAGGCTGAAAGACCCAATGCAACATGGACCCTCACTGCAGCCTCAGGCCCAGGAGGCCACGACGTGCTCTAGAAAGAACCCTGAGCTCTAGACCCCGTTTGGGTCACTGCTTTGCCTCATCACCAGGGGCAGATTCATTGGCCTCTCTGAGCCTCATTCTCCTGACCTGCAAAAACAGAGTGATACTAGCCCTGTCTCGAAGACTCAGTGAGCAATGTAGATGGAGTACAAGGCCAGCCACAGACGAGCCTTTGATCTCGATCAGCTGCCTCCCTCCCTGCGTCTTCAGTTCCTCACCCGTTACATGAAAGAGGAATTGTTTTCATCAGATTTGGAACAACCACCTTAATTAAGCAGCTACCATGCGTAAGCGGCTCTGCAGCGTGTTGTGGGGGACAGCCTGGTGCTTGCTTCCAGACGGGTGAGGACATGGAGGTGCCCACAACCTGCTACCCAAACAGGCGGTGGTGCACAGAGAACGGAACCTCACGCCAAGGAAGCACAGTGCAGGGAGCAATTACGAACCTGGGAAATGGAACAGCGCGTCCTGAAGGAGCACGGCTCTGAAGGTCTGGGTTTCCTATCAGACGGTTGGGACCGTTAATTGCCTATTCACACCAAGTACCTCATTTCATACAGCAACCTGTCACTGTACGGCAGCTCGGGCCCTGACGTCCAGTCCTGCCCTAGGCAAAACACTCTTCAGAGTGTAAATGACATTTTCTTATAGTGTGTCCAAAAAATAAAAAAGAATGCGAAAAGGAAGAAAACAACAACGCTCTACACTCTGGGCTTCTGATGGCCCTGGTAACAGCACGTTTATTGAGGAATTCTCCAGGTTTCCCTGCAGTCCCAGAGCAGTGGTACCCCCTCGTTTGACACATGTGACTTGCCACTCCCTACTTGGACCGTTCAAGGCTCTTAACTGCCCTCAGAATAAAGAGGAAATTCAAGCCACTTAGTCTGGTACATGAGGCCTTTTATTATCTGACCCCACTTACCTCCCCACCCCAGGACACCAGACTCTCCCCTTCACCTTTGCTCCCGTCCCACAAATTACCTAGAAAACCTTAAGCAAATCACAGTATTTCAAGTCACGGTATATGCGTTCCCCTACGTGTGGAACATCCTTCCCCAACTTATCCACCTCTCACCTACTTACTAAAAACTAAATCTAGGTACCACTTCCTCCCAGAAGCCCCCCTGACTTTATCAGCTGGGCCACCTGCCCTTCTCTATGCGTATCTATATCACAAACACATTTGTACTGCATGGGACTGCTTGCTTATCTAGATACACAACTAGATTAGCAACTCCTTGGAGACAGGTACCATGTCTTATTTGTCATCTGAGCACCGGCACAATGCCTGGCTCATAGCAGGTGTCCAATCAGTGCAGAATGAATGAATGAATGAATGAGGTGAATGAATGAAATAACAACTCAGTGAATGCTAAGAGAAGCAATTCGGAAATCAAGCCAGATACATTCACCCATTCAACAGAATGGTCATGTAACGTCTGGGGCTGAGGTGAGCATTTGGGGTCACGGGCAAGCTGGAACGAGAGGGAAGCAGCCCCTTGGCACTCGCCGGCAATGAAGCAGTTTCTTAGAAGCAGGAGATAGCCATAGTTACCCTCACTGCAGTCTCGTGTCCTGGGTACAATTACAGCCTCCATTTTACATGGCAGGCAACCAACACGCGCTGGTGCCCAGTGACAGGTACATGCTGTCCACGGACGATGCTCTGAGCTCTGCTTGTTACAGGAAACGTAACATTCCTCTTTCAGGAATGCAGACAGGACTCATATCCAGGCAACTCAACTTCAAAGTGATACACCCAACCTTGACACAGTAGGCCTCCCGACTCAGTGAGGCTCCTCACCGGTTCCCGACTGCTCCCCAGGTCTGGAAAGACTTGCCTCCGTTTCCTAGCTTTGCCTTCAAATACGTGACGCTCCCTGAACTCATGCTCAGTGCAAGGTCTGTGCTTCCCGTCGCTCAAAAGGCCAGACTGAGGTCCTCCGATGGAGGCCTTGAGAATGAACACCTGAGACAGAAGAACGGGCCAGGGTGATGCATGGAAGGGCAGGAAAGGGCCTGGGAGAGAAGAGACGTATAGGTGTGCAGACTGCCTGGAACAGCATCCCAGAGGCTGGCCCAGCTGGGCATTTCAGGAAGTAAAGTTCCCAAAACACTTGGAACACTGCCCCCAAATCTTCTCTTTATCCTCGTGGCATAAGTTCGGATAAGGAATCCACTCAAACTGTTTATTGTTTCTCAGAGGAAATGTCACCCACGAGCTGCCAGCTTATGCCTCAGAGAAGCCTGAACTAAAAATAGCGGCAGAATCCAGAGATTCCTAGATGCCTTGAATATTAGAGCTGGAAAAGCAAAAGTAATGATAGGAGCTGCAGTTCCGCCCACCCCAGACCCCGGGATGAACACTCGATGCCTAGTCACCTCATCCCACAGCAACCATCCCTGCAAGGAACGCCATCTTGATTTCTATGGCTGAACAACCTTAGGAGAGGAAAAGTTCATTAACTTGCCCAAGGCCGCACAGCTGGTGTCCAAGCTGGGGTCAAACCCATGTGGGTGTAAGCCTACTACTCAAGCCCTTTCGACTATCCCAGGGTCAGCCTGTCGCCTATTTTTGTAAATAAAGTTTTATTGGAACACAGCCACGTTCACTCATCCCGCGCCTGCCATTGTGCCGGGAGGCTGAGTTGAGCAGTTGCCACAGAGACCATATGGCCTTCAAAGCCTAAAATATTTATATTCTCTGGACGTTTACAGGAAAATTTTACTGATCCCTGCCTTAGACTCTGCTGCTCTGGAAGAGTTTTTAGTTCAATCTTTATTTTTTAAGATTATCAAAGGGATGGCCAAGATATGTGAAGTGATTTGTCTGGGGCCGCACTAGTTCTCACCTCTTATCTCACTGTTTTCACTCAATAAATATTTACTTTCTTCACTGTGCCGTTCACTCTGAGGAAAAGGAATTGGTTCCATCCCCCCAAGGAACTGAAAATACAGTTACAAAAACACAGATGTACATACTAGAAAAAATTTTTGAACGCGAGTCCGTACATACTACACTACATGCCGTCCCCATGAATCTCTCCAGGCTCACCTCCTGCCACCCTCCCCATCTCTTGCTACACTCTGGCCTGCCTTCTGTTTTCCAGCGGGGTTGTTAAAGATTGACCCTGAGCCAGAAAAGGACCCCTGGATTTAGAAGCCAGGGAACCAACTGGGGGTAGGTAGGAAGTAAAGTGTGAGCAGGTCAGACAGGTGACTCAGGATGGAGCCAGTGAACAGTGTCAGGGTGGACAGGTGACTCAGAAGCGCAGGACCAACTCAGGGATGCAACAGGTACGCTGCTGTCTATAGAAAGATGACACTTTGAGCTCCGCTTGTTACAGGAAATGTACGGGGCTCTTTCAGTAGCGCAGACAGGGAGAACTCAGTAAACAACATTCTCTTACTTGCTGGCAATTTCCAAGTGTCTCATCTGATATAAAAGGTTTGTCTGGGTGTCTCCCCGTAGAGAGTTTGAACATCTGTATGAGAATCAGTTGGTTGACTGCATTGGCTAAGCCTGTTACCCAGGCCAGAACAAAAACGACCTCCTGGAAATCAAAACTCATTTTGACAACGTGAAATGCAAAGACAGAAGAGGACCCTCCCCTCAGAGGGGCTGTGACACAGGAGGGAAGAAAGGACACACACAAACAAGCAATGTGACAGGATGCGGTTTAGAAGACACGGTTGGCAGATCAGCCCCTCCCAAACGCTGAGGCCCCAGGTTAGCCTGGTTTCCAACCTGGGGATAATCTGATCTATGACATTGGCCTGAGGATTATGAGATCATTGTCATTATTAACGGTTACTAACTAGCATTTTTTCAACACTTTGCACTTAACCAATCACTCTGCACTTAGTGTTTTAATAAAGAGCGAACACGTTGCTCTGAGAATTAAATCTTTGCAGCAACACCTCCCAGTGCTATTTTAACTACAGAGAACCATACAAACTGACCTCCCATGAGTTTCCCTGTTTGATCTGAAGCATCTGCTGTCCAGGTGTTGATGCACTTGGACCCTGGGGAAGGCTCATTCTTCTAGAAGGAAGAGGCATATGCACTACCTTATATAGAATCTTGGTGGGATGCCTGCCTGGCTCCTTTTAAGGAGCATGTGACTCTTGATCTTGAGGTCATAAGTTTGAGTCCCACATTGGGTATAGAGATTACCTCAATAAACAAAACTTATTTAAAAAAAAAAAAACAAAAAGAATCCTGAGCAAGTTACTTCTCGAATTTGAGTTTCCTCATTCGTAAAATAGGATTATTCCCACATCTGTTATTGTACCAGCAGGAAAGAGTTCCTGAATCCACCCAGAGGAGAGATACAGGAGAGAAGTAGGTTAGTAATGCCTCTTAACCAACGGCCAGTCATTCCCTAAGTTAGACCAGAATCCAGGATGTTCAGTTTCACCTGTATGAAGTTCCAGGTCAAACAGAAGCCCTACCAGCTCACAGAGACCTGGGTTTTAAATGTTCAGTAATTCTAGGGGCGCCTGGGTGGCTCAGTCGGCGAAACATCCGACTTAGGCTCAAGTCATGATCTCCAGGTTCGTAGATTCGAGCCCCGCGTCAGGCTCTGTGCTGACAGCTTGGAGCCTTGAGCTTGCTTCAGATTCTGTGTGTGTGTCTCTGTCTCTCTGCCTCTCCCTTGCTCGTGCTCGGTCTCTCTCTCTCAAAAAATAAATAAACATTTTTTAAATGAATGAATGAATGAATGAATGAATGAATGAATGAAATAAATATTCAGGAATTCTATAAGCCTGTTCATTAAACTGACGATGATTTGAAACTTGATCCTGGTGAAAGTGTTGATATCATGTAAAGGGGCAAATCCTACAAGTCAGGGTTTGTTTGTGAAACTCAGTTTCTCCTCCGGGCACTTTGTTTCTCTGTACTCCACTACAACACTCTACTCACAGAATACTTCACTTCTGGTCCCCAAATGTCTGGGCTTTTTCATCAAGCAATTCTCTGACACCCGCAGGGCATCCTGCAGTTAACTCCGTTCTGACACTACCTAGAGTTCGCATCAGATCCCACAGATTGAGGGCTCAGTCCCTCACTTCACTGCCCCCACTTCACACACTAATGGCAAGTCCAGGTTGTTCCTGTGCTTCTGGCCAACTGGCTATAAAATCAGAGGCTCCCCTACCTCTCCTGAGGTTCGGTTATTTGCTAGGGCAGCTCACAGAACTCAGGATAACATCTAATTTACTGAATTACCTGTTTATTACAAAAGGGTGCAAAGCAGGAACAGCCAGATGGAAGAGACGCACGGAGCAAAGCGTGTGGGAAGAGGCATGGAGCTCTTCGGCCCTCTTAGGACCATCACACTCGCAGCACCCCAACACAGAAGCTCTTGGAACCCCCTTCAGCTAGGGTCTTTCTGGAGGCATCATTTCATAAGCATCATTGATGGATTCATTGGTCATTGGTGATTAACTCTACCTTTGATGCCTCCCCTCTCCCTAGAGGTTTAGGGATGGGGGGCAGGGTCTGAAAGTTCCGACCCTCTAATTGCCCATCGGTTGCCCTGGCAACCAGCTGCCATCCTTAAGTGCTTTCCAAAAGTCACTTTATTAACATAAATTCAGTTGTGGTCGAAAGGGGCTTGTTATGAATAACAAAAGACGCCTATTTTACATGTATGGCTCTATCACTTAGGAAATTCCAAGGGTTATTAGGAGCTTTGTGCCAGGACAAGACAAAGACCAAATATGCATTTATCATAAACTCCAGTACCACATTTTATTTCGTGCTGTTATTCCCAGAGGTCTAGTTTACCAGCACAGGCCTGCAAGGTGAACAGCTAGCTCAGGAGTGACCACAGCGTCAAGGTCATGTTTAGTTCCAAGAATTCCATTCCCTGGGAATAGCATGAATGGAAAGGAAACTGTCAAAACAACTCACTTCTGTGGTGCTTTAAATTTCAGAGCGGCCATTTTCCTTCCTTAAGACAGAGGTTCCTTGGGGGTGGCCTGGGTGGCTCAGTCAGTTCAGCGTCTCACTCTTGATTTCAGCTCAGGTCATGATCCCAGGGTCGTAAGATGGAGCCCCAAGTTGGGCTCTTGCGCTGGGTCAGCACAGACCCTGCTTTGGATTCTCTCTCTCTCCCTCTCTCTCTGCCCCTCACCCCTGCTCTCTGTCTCAAAATAAAAAATAAAAATAAATGACAGGGGTTCTTTAAATTTTCTCCTATTCCAACACATGTACCACAGGTAAGACACATCCCTCTGGGTGTTGGGGCCTCGGCCAGATTTCTAATCACCCTGCCCGTACCTGTCTCTTTCCCTCCACTGAAGACAGCACATCAATGCCATGAGCAGGGTGGCACTTTTACAGGCATGAACTTGAGGCCACTCTTTCTTTACTAAGTCAACGATTTGCAAGCATTACTACCAAAATATTGGCTGTGACAGACCTCACCAAGAAACCAAGATCTGACTGTTACACATCACCGTACGGAGCATACGTAACAAGTCTGCCTCCTGAATGGAATTCCATCCAGCTTCCTCCTTTTTCAAGCTACCTAAAAGCACTCCTAACATTCTCTGGACTGACTTGGAAAAGGAGTAAAAAAGTCATCTCAGATTCAGCGCTTGCGATTTCACATTCAGGCTTTTCCATAAGAAGTCAGTCATTCACTCAGCCCTCCGTCCAAGAAACACATACCGAACGCCAGTCCTGTCCCCGTTCCCCAACTGCTGCCAGGGACAGCCATCAGAAATGCTCATCCGATCCCCTTCCTTTTCTTCTTAAACCCTTCAATAACTCTCCATAGCCTACAGAATTAATTTAAACTTGAGCCCGACGTACAGGGCTCTCACAGTCTGGTGCCAGCCTATTGCTTCCAACAGCCCCTTTGTAGTTTCTGGAATGAAGCATGTGCTCTCGAAACTCTGGCTTCTTAGAAAATAATTAAGGAACATACACTCCTGATAAAAATCTTAAACAATAAAAAACATGTGGAGTAAAATAAAGTTCCCTTTCACCCTCCATCTCGGACCCCCAATTTCAACCCCCTTCCCAAAGGTAACTACATAACAATTTAGGTTCTATCTTTAGAAATTAAAAAAAAAAAAAAAATATATATATATATATATATACTCCAGGGGTACCTGGGTGGCTCAGTTGGTTGAGCACACGGACTCTTGATTTCAACCCAGGTCATGATCTCACGGGTTCCTAGGCTGGATCCCTATGTGGGTCTATATACTGACAACATGGAGCCTGCTTGGGATTCTCTCTCCTCTCTCTCTGCCCCTCCTCCATATGCATGCACATGCTCTTTCTCTCTCTCTCTCAAAATAAATAAACAAACATTAAAAATATATACTTATGGTGGGTCTGGGTGGCTCAGTTGGTTAGGTGTCTGAATTCAGCTCAGGTCATGATCTTGTGGCTCACGAGTTTGAGCCCCGAATGGGGCTCTGTGCTGACAGTTCAGAGCCTGGAGCCTGCTTCAGATTCTGTGTCTCCCTCTCTCTGCCCCTCCCCCCCCCACGTTCTATCTCTTTCTCTCTCTCTCAAAAGTAAACATTTAAAAGTTTTTAAATATATATATACTTACATATTACATATATGAATATATTTTTCGATGTCAAATAATAATTAATGAGATGATACTACATGTATTACATGCAAAATAACTTAGTTTTCACTTTATACCTTCCTTAGTCTGTACATCCATGTATCTACTTCATTATTCTGAAGAACTACATTGATTTTCATATTATGAATATATTAGATTATTTAATCGATTTCCACATGATGGTCATTGGGGTTAATAATTGCTTTCCACAATTGCAAACAATTCTGCAAGGAGTGTCCTCATACATATTTGTGCATGTGTATAAATAGATCTCAAGAACAAAAACTTGGGGTTAAAGGGTATGTTCATTAAAATTCTAATAAGTAACAGGGCACCTGGGAGGCTCAGTCAGTTAAGTGGCTGACTTCGTCCCAGGTCATGATCTCACGGTTCATGAATTCGAGCCCCACATTGGCCCTCTGTGCTGACTGGTCAGAGCCTGGAGCCTGGTTCAGATTCTGTGTCTCCCTCACTCTCTGCCCCTCCCCTGCTTGCACTCTGTGTTGCCGGAGTCCAGCTCCAGCATGTCCAGGAATTTTCCGAAGGAGGAAAGGTGTGGGCACGATGAATGACTCAGGAGAACTGCATGGTTTCTGGAACCAGGCAGGCGTGCGTGCGTGTGTCTCTCTGCCCCACTGATCCCAGTATTTTATTTAAAGGTAGTAAGTGACATTACAGCAATTACATCCCATCAGTAAGCATAATTTGAACAATGTGTGTTTCTCAGCAAAGTGGCGATTTCCTCAATCTTGCAAGTTGTTTTCAAGTTAATTAGCATATGAATTTAAGGCAGGGGGAGAGAACAGGGTATTACCTAGGCCTATGTTAATTATCTGTAAACAGGCCAGGAGTCATTCTGCCTATTCTTCCAACTACAATGGGGAGGTGCAACCCATAGTCAAGGACAGAATTCCCAGTGCTTGTCCTTTGCTTGTGAATGAGTGAATTTACATAATCGGGGCCCAACATTTACACAAGTCACACCAATATCCAGCCAGCTCCTAACTGCTATCAATCTGTGCAACCCGTCCCCAAGATGCAACTTTAAGATTACTTCTGGCCAGGCTACTCTCATTCAGATATAATACATCAAAGCATTGTGCTCCAGGTCCTTCCTTTTTATTTAAATGCCATAAAACAAAAGAGCATTACATTCCTTGCGGCCAACGAGAGCAACTCAAGAAATCCTAGCCTGAAAAATTATTTAGAAGGAGGTAAGACTGGATGCCATTGGATTGGCAGAAGCCTTGCAATCATCTGCCTTCCACACAGGGAGGCAGCTCAATCTGTGTGCTCAAGATGGCTCCCAACACTGTCTCTCTCTCTCTCAAAAATAAATAAACATTAATTTTTTTTAAGTCATTTTTAAAAAAAATTTTTTTAACGTTTATTTATTTTTGAGAGACACAGAGACAGGTATGAGCAGGAGAAGGGCAGAGAGAGAGGGAGACAGAAACTGAAGCAGGCTCCAGGCTCTGAGCCATCAGCACAGAGCCCGACGCGGGGCTCTGAACTCACAGACCGTGAGAGCATGACCTGAGCCGAAGTCGGCCGCTTAACCAACTGAGTCACCCAGGCGCCCCTAATTTTTTTTTTTTAATTCTAATAGGCACTACCAAAATTCCTCCCATGAAGACGGCCAGTTTGTACTTCCAACTATACTATATGACTGTTCCTATGTCCTCACAATCCATCCAACCCTGGACTTGATCACTTTCTAATGTTTGCTGACCTGAGAGGTTTTCACAAAGATATCATTTGAGTTTGTATTTCGCTGGTTATTAAGAGAGAGTGTGCAATTTTTCAAATATGTTTTGGCAGTCTTTATTTTGTTTTCTGCAGGTTACCTGTTTGCACACTTTGTTTTTCTATTGGGTTGTCGTTCTTACTGACTTACGGGAGGTCTTTTTATGTTAGAAAGAATAATCCTGTGTCTATTAGATATGTTTATTCATCAGTCCTTTTACTTCCTAAGCAGAGAGCTTGACTGTGTAAACCATCTGTAATGGATATGGAATTGTTTCTTGTAATATATAAAGAGTCTCAGGGCACCTAGTGGCTCTATTGGTTAAGCATCTGACACTTGGTTTCAGCTCAGGTCATCATCTCAGGGTTCATGAGTTTTCATGAGTTTGAGCCCCACACTAGGCTCCCTGCTGACAGGACGGAACCTACTTAGGATTCTCTCTCTCTCCCACTCTCTCGTCCCTACCCTGCTCACTCACTCAGACTCTCTCTCTCTCTCTCTCTCAAATAAATTTTTAAAAACATGTAAAGGATCTCTACAAACACTTCTATACCCATGGTACTTATTCCTCAATAGGTACCACTATTGCCTTTTCCTGTGTCTGTGATAGACTCACCAAACAAGCATGACCTTCTAACCCACTGAACCTGAACATGGCCCTTGAATCTATGTCAATGCAATGATCCAGGTGGCTAATCTGAATAAACCCAAACTGGCCCAAGAGCATAAACCATTTGCCGCATCCACTGTGAAACACACATGGTGTATGGTGACGATAGCCCTGTCCAAAGAAACATCATCCCTCAGGCTGCGATCTCTAGGTAAATATTCCAGAAGGCCTCCTAGGTGCAAGAGAACAATCCCAGTCCTGCTGTCTATCTGATAGGTGTGAAATAAAGCAAAGTACAAAACTCCTTGCTCAATCCTCACTCTTGAGATGAGGGCCAAGAGGTCCCTCTTTAGGTGTGGCTACCCCAGTATTGTGTCCCATCCCTAATGTTTACCTTATCCCCAACATCCCTCCTGCACCAGGTGGATCAATTCATCATTAGTTGTCAAACAAAAACAATAGCCTCTCTCTCTCCTTTTCAAATAGAAATGGGATTTATCAAATGGAATCTCCTTGATACAAATAATAATGCTGTATGCATGTAGCTGATTATTCTAATTCTCCTCCAAACATCCTACAGGCTATCTTCCCAGGTGCCAGGAATCAGCTGCCTCAAGAAAAACAAGAATTCTCTATGGGGCCTCCATTTCTCAGTTGAGTTACAGACCTCTTCCTGGCTTAAGAACTCCAAAGGTTCCTTCATGGGGCTCTGTTCTAGTAATTTCCGTCCTATGAGCACTGTCTGTCAGTAAGTTCATGGACCATTGGCTAGCATGGCTACCCCAGGCATCAGAACACTGAGACTCTTTTTGGCCTTGAACAATGTCTCCAGCAGATAAGGAACAGCAGGTACGGGGATGAAGGAGGGGTGGTCCGTCACAGAGCAAGCAAACAATGGACCCAATTGTAAGGCTGACACTGATTTCTTCTGTTTCCTGGGGACAAGAGGAAGTAACAACATGCCTAAGAGTGCATGACAACTGTGTCCTTTATGTGACACAGCCTAAGCCTGAGCACGCCCCCTAGTCCAGTGAGCATTACTCAGTATCATAGCTCTTATCTCCTTGTTCTGTAACTATGTTCTTATTTATTGGTGAACTTCCCTTCCTAAGGATGGGTCCATATTCTCATTTTTTAGCCCAAGCATTTATCATTGTGGCTGAAACTCTATCGCTATTCAGTAAATGCACTAATGCGTGAATGAATTATACCTGCTCATGGCTATGTAACTATTCTGTGTCAGGCCGTGTGCTTAGAAGTTTACATATCTCACATAATCAAATCCCCACAACAGCACTATGAAGTTGAAGCCATTATAAATATATTTCTGCTGGTGAACTCAAGGTAAGAGAAATTAAATGAATTCTCTAACATCATATAGCGTGTAAGCGGCAGATTCAGAGATAATGCCAAGGTCATCCTGAGTCCAAAGCCACTACTCTGACCCATTTCCCTGTCCTTTTTCCTGAACTCGGGTCCACAGTTAAGCAGGGTAATATAATGTAATGCAATATAATGTAATTGTCTTTATAGAGAAAAAAGCATGAGCACACCTTCAGTATATAAAATATACTGTACCTAAAAGAAGGATGTTTTCAGCTATTACAACTGATGCTAAGATATTCATTGATAAGAGAAGTATTTATAAAGTATTGTTAAGTGAAAACCAGCTATTTAATAGGCCCCATCATATAAGTATAACTATGACAAAAAAATCTAGAAGACAATATATGCTGAGTATTATAATTATCATAGGTCTGGTGAATTTTCTTCTCAAATTCATTTTCTGATGTAGCTGGGTATGAACCAGCCTGCCAGGTTAGGGTACATACAAGTTCTGTTTGTGGTTTTTTTATAAGTCAGTTAATCACTCACACATTCTCACCTTAGCAGAATGCCCATTTTCTCAATCCCGGGCTTGATCCCTTCCTGAATGTTCCAGAAATCGTCAGACTTACAAAGTTCTGTTCCCTGCTACTACATAAGGAGAGAGAGAAATCCCTGACAAGCACTGGTTTTCTGTTGTTGCTAAAATTAGGCCCTGTTCATCTTGACGCTTCCCCCATTGAACCTCTCCCTGACTCGTATCTTTGCTCAAGTCAAGGGCATCGTTTGAGGAAGGACCACTCCTTCCTTCCATTGTACCTCAGCTAAGGTACTCCACATGTGGGTGCCCAGGGTTCCAGTTCTGTAGTTCATATCCACAGAGTCTTTGTTCCTGGCTCCATCACAATCCACACTCCCAACTCTCATGAGTGCCTCTTGGAAACCTGGCTCTTCTTTTCAATCACTGCATCTCCCTGGGGACCACTGCACCACAGCTGAAAGTGTCCACTGACTTTGAACCTCAAAAGGAAGCATCTAGATTCATATCACGCCTGTTAGAATAGCTATTGTTATCTTCTAACAAGGAAGAAAGGAAAGGAAATCCTTATGTACTCTTGGTGGGAATGCAAACTGGTGCAGCCCCTATGGAAAACAATATGGAGGTTCCTCAAAAAATTAAAAATAGGTCTACCAGATGATCCAACAATCCCACTTCTGGGTGTTTATCCAAAGGAATTGAAAGCAGGATCTCAAAGAGATATCTGCATTCCCACGTTCACTGCAGCATTGATCACAATAGCCAAGATAAAGATAGAAACAATCCAAGTGTCTGTCACAGATGAATGGATACAGAAGATGTGGGATGGAATATTAGCCATGAGGAAAATGTCTCCTACCATTTGAGACAACATGGATGGGCCTTGAGGAAATTATGCTAAGTGAGGCAATTTAGGGAAACACAAATCTTGTATGATATCACTAAACAAAGCTGAATTCATAAAAACAGAGTAGAATGAGGTTACCAGAGGCTTGGAGGTGGGTAAATAGGAGAGATATTGTTTAAAGATACAAACTTGCAACTAGTAGATAAATAAATCCTGTAGATTAAATGTGAAACATAATGATTATAGATAATAATACTGTACAAATATCAAACATGCCAAGACTCTAGATTTTAATTATTCATACAACAAAAAAAATGATAATTATGTGACATGAGAGGGGTGCTAGCTAAGCCCATAATGGCAATCACATTGCAGTATATAAATGTGTCAGATCAGGAGGGCTCCTTGGCTCAGTCCATTAAGTGTTTTACTCTTGATTGGCTCAGGTCATGATCTCACAGTTCCCGAGTTCAATCCCTGCATCAGGCTCTGCACTGACTGTGTGGAACCTACTTGAGATTATCTCTCTCTCTCTTTCTCTGCCCCTCCCCCACTCACACACATGCTCTCTTTCTGTCTCAAAAATAAACATTTAAAAAATAATAATAAATGTGTCAAATCAACATTTCGTACACCTGAAACTTACACATGGCTATATATCAAATGTATTCAATTTTTAAAAAAGGAAATCTCTAGGGCTTCAACCCCTTTCTTCCCAAAGGCTTCTTTGCTCATTTGCAAATGGATCCACGTTTTCTAAAACACCAACCAAGCATCTCAAAGGGTATCCCCAGGGAGCAGCCTCTTCAGGTGACAGAAAGATAGACAGTCTTATACCCTTTCCCACGAATGAAAAGTAGCCACTAAGTCTTCCATTTGTATAATCTTCAAAGCCACCTGAGTAACTCTTCCTTGAAAAAAGATCTGCTCCAAGTCCACTCGCTTGTCCACCAAAACAAGGAAGCTACGATCACAAATGACAACTTCTTAAAGATCTGGCAGTCACCCCTCCCCCCCAATTCCATCAATTTCTACAAAAGATATGTATTGCTTCTTTAATAACAAAAAGGTTTACTTTTTTATTGAGATATAACCTTGATTGTATGGGCTTTTCATAGTCTATCTGTGGAGAATATCATGACCAAAAATGACAATGCAACAGCTAAATGTACTAAAACAAACAAACAAACAAAAACCTGCATTTCTCAAAAAGCATGAATGGGATCCCAATGTAGTCCAGGTTGACTTTAAAAAACAAAACCAGAAAAAAAAAACTTCTTTCCCCTCCTAGCCATGCCTGGCCCAGCACTGATTCTCTCTCTCTCTCTCTCTCTCTCTCCCTTCTCTCCCCAACCCCAAACTCTGCTTTCCTGACTCTTCAATCAGGAAAAATAAATAAATGAATTGAGAATTGAGCAGGAAAGTACAGGATTTACTTTGGTGGTCTGGGGAAGGCTGAAAGCACTGCTACTGTAGATATATTACTGGGGGGGACTGTCCTGTCCAACTCAGGGAAGCCCCCCACACAACGCTGTGTGCACTTAGACAGCAGTTCTGGGGCTGCCCCTGCTGGAAGCAGGGGGAGAGTGGGATTGTCTAAGGGAAACGCACAGTACAACACCATCTCGTTCTCGTCATACGCGTGCAGCACAACGGCGGAATCTACTTTAAGTTCAGAACTCCATCTGCACACGTCTCTTCCCGATCAAGGCAATGAAGACCCTTTTCCTCTGGCACAGGATAGGGACCACTGTCACTGACCTGAGCATTCTGGCAAAAGAGTCAGAAAAATAGGAAGATTCCCCATTGATAGGGACACAGACAGTCCACATTTGGTACTCTTCGGATTATTTTAGAGAAAGGGGTTGCTGTGCACGAAAATCAATAAAAATGACCAGATCCTTGAAGATTTCTCTGAGCAGGTGGGATTAATTATTAGAGCCTACTGCAAGAAACCAATTTGGGCAACACAGATGATCCCTAAAACCCAAGGAAGAAGAACCATCCTAGGCCAGTGCTGAGAATTTTGCCAGCAGGCCTCTCCTAAGGAGGGGCTAGAGACTGGTATCATCATTTATGTCTCTTTCTGCTTCATAAAGTGTGTGTGGTAAGTAGTTTTTATTCCAGAATGAGGCTTCAATCATTGTTCACAAATCCCTCCTATGTACTATTTTAGAGCAACTGCTATACATACACCTGTATGTCTTACTGGCTGGCATCTGTTGTAGATGGTCAGGGCTATGACAGACCCGTTGTTAGCTTTTTCATAGTAGGCCTGAGATGCATACCTGATTCAGTTAAGATTCTGGTGTCTATAGGAGCACCTGGGTGGCTCAGTCGGTTGAGCGTCCAACTTCAGCTTCTATGTCTGCCTCTCTCCCGCTCACGCTCTGTCTCTTTTTCTCAAAAATAAATAAACGTTAATATTAAAAAAAAAAATTCTGGTCTCTATAATAAGAAATACTAAGGGAAACAGGATGACTTGTAGAATTCCTTCTTAACGAAATGTATCATAATATGATTACATCGCCCATTATATAAACTCACCTATTTTGTCGTCGGAAAAAATGTCAAAGGTGAGATGGACACACTACGTCACAGATGTGGTTTGGGGCATCTCTCTACTTCTCACCTCGGGCCATTATATAAATCTACATATGGCAGAAACTGCTCTCTGCCTTCCTAATATCCATTCTTTCCTTTCATCCTACATATTACAGAGAGAAGCAACGTGCCAAGCTAAAACACTGCATTTCCTGGAAGATGAGAGTGGCTACCGGCACACAAATGGAATTTATTTTGTGGCGTTTCCAGGAAAGCTATTTAAAAGACTTCCTTTTTGCTTTTGCCCCTTCCCCTGATCTGATGTTTGAGATGTGAGTGTGATGGCTGGAACTACAGTGGCCTTAATTGACACCATGAAGCAAATTTGAAGATGAAATTCATATACTGAGAGTAGTGGGACAGAAAGAGAGCAGGATCTCAAGTCCCAGTTCACATCCTGAAGCTACCATATTAGCCCTAGATGACTGGGTGAGAGAAAAATAAACACCTATATATCATAATCCCTGCTTTTGGGGGTGCCTGGGTGGCTCAGTCGGTTAAGTGGCCAACTTCAGCTCAGGTCATGATCTCATGGTCTGTGAGTTCGAGCTCCACGTCGGGCTCTGTGCTGACGGCTCAGAGCCTGGAGCCTGCTTCGGATTCTGTGTCTCCCTCTCTCTCTCTCCTTCCCCTGCTCACACTCTGTCTCTATGTCTCTCAAAAATAAATAAATGCTAAAAAAATATTTTTTTAATAATAATAATCCCTACTTTTGGATTCTCTCTTACATGAAGACTTCATTGTAATTTATATACTACATCATCCTAGAGATAGGAGAAGACAACAATTCCCTGAAGTTAGAAAGCCTTGTGCCAGTCAGCAACTGATTATCGGAGATGTAAAATAAAATCTTATTAAATTTCATAATAATAAGGATCACGGCAATAACAATAATCCCATTTTGTAGATAAGAACATTGAAATCCAAAGACATAAAGTGACTTCTCCAAAATATCCAGCTCTTGAGCAAAATATCCAGAGTCAGAACTGAATCTTCCATCTCCCAACTCAGGGGACCTCCAACACCAAAAGGAGGCAGCTTAATCCAGCACGAGCGAGGGCCCCTCTCTGTTGGTGCCCGAATACACCACAGCGTATCTCCTTCCACCAGACTCCCTTTCCCCTGCCTCTCTCCCTCACGAGGTGACCTGTGAGAGTATCCCAGGATAGACTTCTAACCTGTGTCTGAAAAGATATACTGTAACAAACAACAAATGCACAAATATACAAGGAAAGGTACGAAGCGTGGAGGTAAAATTACTCTAAAACAAAAGTCAACAAACTGAGGCTCCTGAGCCAAATCTGGCCCACTGCCTGGTTCTGTTAATAAAGTTTTATTGGAACACAGCCCTGCTTATTCTTTAGGTGTCATCTTTAGTCACTTTTGCACAACAGCGGAATAGTTGCCACAGACACTGAATGGCTTGAGAAGCCGAACAATTTTACTATCTAGTTCTTTACAGAAAAAGTTTGCTGACCCCTGATATACATGAATAAGCATACTCCCCACCCCCCACCCCAGGTGACATTCATCAACAATGTCATCTGCCCATCTAAAAACCTACACAAGCTTTAGATGGCAACTGAAGGTCACAGGTCCACATGGTCACTCCCTCCAGCTCCAGCAGGTGTAAGAAGGGAGATACACACACAGCCAGACGCCCTCTCAAATGTCAACCCTCAGACAATGGCTGTGCATTTAATGTTTGTAGGTTTCTTTCTCTTTTTTTTTTTTTCTTTTTGATAAAAGAAAAACACAAACCGCTAAAATACAACTAAAGGTCAATGAGACGGTTAAGAGAGAGTGACAGAGCAAGTTAGGAGAGAAATACCGTCAGGGCATCTGCAGGATTCCAACCAATCACACCGCGTGGGGAAGGAACATTGGCGCATCCGAAGAGTCAGAAAAGGTCAGGGAAGACTGGTGGATGATATTAAAAGGAAATAAGGAAAATAAGAAAAGGCAAAGTATTCGTAAGTGGGGGCAGGGGGAGACGGATGGACTGTCACGGAGGGTAAATTGCTCTGAGAGAGGATGAGAAATGCGCCAAAAGCCGAGAGAAAATCAAATCCTCGGCCCCCCACGTGAGGCGGGGAGACGAATAATAAAGACAAGTCTGCAAGCAAAATGATGTACAAATGGTATTTTTTTCCAGAAACAGACTAATAAAATGCAGATGAAACCCATCAAATTGAAAAATGCTTTTCATCACTTGAAACACGGCACACTGTGCTGAAGAGCGTGGGGCTGGAGAATCAGACAGGAAGGGTTTTGCATTCTGGTTCCATTGCTTGCTACAGCACCCGGATCACAATTATTTAGTAAAAACAATTCTTTAAGTGATCTTGCTAACCCAGCTTGGCGCGCTATAGGTACCAGAATCCTGACTGCTCCTGGTATCTATATCAGGGTGACTATTCAAAATACCCGATGACTATTTGCCATCCGCCCTGGCCAATCACAACAGGTGTGTACCAAGTAAGTACTGACCCTTGTGTGCACAGCAGCGGCTAGGGTGGATTTGCGAACAAGGTCTGGAGCCTTCCTCTGAAGGGAGAACTACTTTCTCAGTAGGCTATAGAGAGTGAGAGTGAACAGGAAGAAGACGTGAACTTGATACCAGTCCATGCTTCCTTCTCAGGAAGGGGTGTTGATAACTCTCAGTGCTGACCTGAGGTAGATCCTCCTTCCTTGGGATTTTGGAGACCTTCTCCATCTTTCCCAAGTTGGCTTCTTACTGTATGCCCTAATCACTAACCCTACCTGCTCCAAGAGAAGTCTTAAAGAATTTAGTCCTTTTTAATCAATTTCTAAGAAAGGCATGTCTTCTTCCTCCTCCTCCTCCTCCTCTTGTTTATTTTGAGAGAGAGAGAGAGAGAGACAGAGTGTGAGCAGGGGAGGGGCAGAGAGAGAGGAGACACAGAATCAGAGGCAGGTTCCAGGCTCGGAGCCATCAGCACAGAGCCCGACATGGGGCTTGGACTCGTGAACCATGAGGTCGTGACTCGAGTGAAAGTCAGATACTTAACCAACTGAGCCACCCAGGCACCCCTCTTCCAATGTAATCCAACAAGCACAAAATGTTGGCTGGCTGCATTTCTTCATATTTTCTGAATCTTTTTCAACTGTCCCCATACTGAGACAAGAAAAGTGTTTTCATCTCTTTGAATGAGAAGAGACGTTTGCTGATTGAGAGCTGAGCTGACAGTGGATAGAAGGTACCTGGCTTAATCTGTCTGAGTCCCAGTAACCTCACCTAGGAATGATTGGAGCAGAATGAAGGAATTATTTGAGCAGCTGACACATGTTTGAGACAGGATAAGAACGTGAGATACACATTTGAACCTGAACTTTCTGGTTGAAAAACATTCCCCACCCGCCCAGCAGAGAACACCTGTAATTCTCACCTTATCAGTGAGGGGGAAGAAATCAAACAAACAAAACTTCGGGTGTAGGCTAATGTAGCAAAGTGAAAAAAAACCCTCCATCTGAGAGCCAAGTCCAGAAGCACAGGTGTCAGTCTCCTTCTGGTGGTAACTGGCCATGTTCGCACCCTGGAACTGACCATGCTCCCCACTCCTGGGCCATAGTTTTCCCACCTGTCAAATGAAAAGCTCAAGTCTAGAACTATGTTTTCTCTGAGGCTGCAGTGAGAAGCTTCAGGAGCCACAGAGGATAAGGCTGGACCTTCAGGATCCCATCCTCTCCCCATTGGCGATCCATTTCTACTTAAACAATTTGCCATAATCTGTTTATATTAATTATCTGGTCACCAACACTTCATCTGATAAAAGGCACCCATTATTTAAGGAGATAAAAAGTTGTAAAATCCCTATTAATATTCTATGTTTCCAGAGTGCCCAGCTGTCTCAGTGAGAAGGGCATGTGACTCTTGATCTCAGGGTCATGAGTTCAAGCCCTACATTGGGTGTACAGATTACTTAAATAAATAACACTTTTAAAATATATTCTATGCTTCTATACCATGAGAATTTTTTTAATCAATTGAAAAAAATTTGTCAGATAAAAATGTAATACTTGAGGTTAAAATTAAAAGGCAGCAGGGAATATGTGGAAGATTATGGTATGGTACTTAATACTAAATACTCAAATGTGGTATTTGGTGACAAATCATAAAAATAGAAGGTTTTTTTCTCTCCACATCAAAATGGTGGTGGGTAACTGGAGTGATCAGTGGACTGATATTATTCGTAATAAATTGCCTACGTACCATGTCTCTCTGAAAGTCCATATTACCTCATCTTCCTGTCTTTGACACTGGATCAATCCACGGAAGAACAAATATCGTTAAAATGTTGATACTACCCAAAGCAATCTACAAATTCAATGCAATCCCTATCAAAATAACACCAGCATTCCTCACAGAGCTAGAACAAACAATCCTAAAATTTGTATGTAGCTACAAAAGACCCCAAATAGACAAAGCAATCCTGAAAAAGAAAACCAAAGCTGGAGGCATCCAATCCCAGACTTCAAGATGAACTACAAAGCTGTAATCATCAAGACAGTATGGTACTGGCACAAAAACACATAGATCAATGGAACAGAATAGAGACCCAGAAATGGACCCACAAATGTATGGCCAGCTAATCTTTGACAAGGCAGGAAAGAATATCCAATGGAATAAAGACAGTCTCTTCAGCAAATGGTGCTGGGAAAACTGGACAACAACATGCGGAAAAATGAACCTGGACCACTTTCTTACACCATACACAAAAATAAACTCAAAATGGATGAAAGACCTAAATGTGAGACAGGAAGCCATCAAAATCCTCGAGGAGAAAGCAGGTAAAACCCCTTTGACCTCACCCACACAAATTCTTACTCAACACAGCTCCAGAGACCAGGGAAACAAAAGCAAAAATGAGCTATTGAGACCTCATCAGGATAAAAACTTCTGCACAGCAAAGGAAACAATCAGCAAAACTAAAAGGCCACTGATGGAATGGGAGAAGATATTTGCAAATGATATATCAGATAAAAGGTTAGTCTCCAAAATCTCTAAAGAACTTATCAAACTCAACACCCAAAAAAACAAATAATCCAGTGAAGAAATGGGCAAAAGACATGAATAGACACTTTTCCAAATAAGGCATCCAGATGGTCAACCAACACATGAAAAAATGCTCAATATCACTCATCATCAGGGAAATGCGAATCAAAACCACAATGAGATATGACCTCACACTGGTCAGAATGGCTAAAATTAACAACTCAGGCAATGACAGATGCTGGCAAGGCTGTGGAGGAAGAAGAACCCTTTCACACTGCTGATGAGAATGCAAACTGGTGCAGCCACTCTGGAAAACAGTATGGAGGTTCCTCAAAAAATTAAAAATAGAACTACCCTATGACCCAGCAATTGCACTACTAAGTATTTATCCAAAGGCTACAGGTATGCTCTTTCAAAGGGGCACATGCACCCCAATGTTTATAGCAGCACTATCAACAATAGCCAAAGTATGGAAAGAGCCCAAAAGTCCATCAACAGATGAATGGATAAAGATATGGTATGTATATACAATAGAGTATTACACAGCAATCAAAAAGAATGAAACCTTGCCATTTGCAACAACATGGATGGAACTAGAGTGTATTATGCTGAGCAAAATTAGTCAGTCAGAGAAAGACAAATAAATGACTTCATTAATATGTGGAATTTAAGGTACAAAACAGATGAACAGAAGGGAAGCAAAGATAATATAAAAACAGGGAGGGGGCAAAATATAAGAAACTCTTAAATACAGAGAACAAACTGAGGGTTGCTAGAGGGGTTATGGGTGGAGGGATGGGCTAAATGGATGAGGGGCATTAAGGAAAACACTTGTTGGAATGAGCACTGGGTGTAATATTTAGGGAGTGAATCACTGGATTCTACTCCTGAAATCATTATTGTACTATATGCTAACTAACCTGGATATAAATTTAAAAAATAAATATATTACATATAAAAAATAATAAAACATCCTGTAGAGCAAGAGAAAACAAAAACGAAGACTGGACCAATCCACCAGAAAGCACACAGCTCACCCGAAAAGGCAGAGCATTCATTTCCCATTGCTGCTGTGAAAAACTACCACCAGATTAGTGACTGGAAACAATGCAGATTTATTAATCTCACAGTTCTGAAGGCCAGAAGTCTGAAAATGGTCTTGTCTGGCGAAAATCGAGGGAGCGCTGTGTTTTCTTCTGGAGGCCCTAGGGGAAAATCTGTTCTTTGTCTTTCTGGCTTCTAGAGACCGCCCATATTCCTTGGCTCACAGTCCTTTCCACCTTCATCACCAACAATGATGGCCATTTGAATCTCTCCCACACACCCCCCTCTGATCTGACTCTTTGCTTCTCTCTTTCCCATATATGGAGACTTGTGATTACATTGTGCTCACCCAGAGAATCCAGGATCATCTCCCCATTCGAGAGCAGATAACTGGCATTCCTAATTCCATTTGCAACCTTAGCTCCCCCTCACTGTACACCAAAACATATTCACAGGTTGTGGAAATCAGAACAGGGACGTCTATGGGGTTGGGAAGGAGCACATTATTCCACCCACTACAGGCACTCTACATGGAAGCAGGTCTCAGGACCAGTCAGAGCAGGAGGTGGGAGAGAAATAATGGAGGCAGGGAGGGTCATTACCAGGACACCCGCAAGCGCTAATGTCAGAGTAGAAGGCTGAACTAAAATTAAAGTATGGGGAAACCAAGGCAAAAGTTGAGCAGTCTGCTCGAGCAAGTTGGCTACAGGGCTAGAAGTACTTATTAGAGGTGAGGATGGAGAGAAGGACTAGGGTCAGCAGTAAGGGGATGATATCCTCTTGATGGTCTCTCTTGATGGAGTCAAGAGAGGTGTGGGTAGCAGATCCTGATGAAGCAGGACTGATTCTGGGAAACCTGTTTCAAGAACTCCAACAATGATCACCATGCCTACCTTTTATTGAGTGCTTATTACATACCAAATATAATACCGAGCACTTCACAATTGCTCTGATTCTATCCTTAGAACAACCCTAGGAGATAAGTAGTGTTGACCCCATTTCAAAGATGAGAAATTAAAGCTTAGACAAAGGAAGTGATTTGGCCAAAGACACTCAAGTTTTTGAGCTGGGATTTTTTTTTTAAGGTTTATTTATTTTTGAGAGAGAGCATGCAAGCGGGGGAGGGACAGAGAGAGAGATGGAGAAAAAAGATCTGGAGCCCCCTCTGTACTGACAGCTGAGAGCCCAACACAGGGTTCAAACCTATGAACCATGAGATCATGACCCCAGTCAAAAATCAAGAGTCTTATGCTTAACCAACTAAGCCACCCTCTTGATTTCAGCTTCCCACATAAGGCTCCATGGTGATGACACAGAGCCTGTTTGGGATCCTCTCTTCCTGCCCCTCCCCTGATCATGTGTGCACACACGCTTTCTCTCTCTCCCCCTCTCTCTGCCTCTCTCCTGTTTGTGCGCTCTCTCTCTCTCAAAATAAATAAATAAACTTAAAAAAATAAATCTAAAATAATTTTTAAACATTCCCAACTTGAAAGGTTTTATGTGAAGAGTTGTTTTTTTTGTTGTTTTTTTTTTCATTTATAATAGTTTATTTTCAAATTGGTTTACATAAAACACCCAGTGTTCATCCCAACATGTGCCCTTTTTTAATGCCCATCACCCCCTCTCCCCCCCATCCCCCTCACCCTCAGTTAGTTCTTAGTCTTTGAGAGTCTCTTATATTTTATCTCCCTCCCTCTCTGTGACTATATACCTTCTAGCATCTAATCGCAGAAGCCCACCATACGAAGTACCTTAGGTCACATGTTTGTATAACATTTTCTGACAGGGATTTTGCAAGTGTTAGTTACACTTGCATTGGAAAAGCACTACCCAGAGGGGTTTGGTGTTAGAATCCTCTCCAGCGCTACGAAGTCAGAGACAAAACCTTCACCTTCAGGTCTTCTCCCCATCTCTCCGCTCACTTCTCTTTCACCCCTGAAGCTGTCCGTCCTCCCCTCTAGGTTTCTGAACATGAGACAAAGTATTCAGCTCACTTCAGCTTCAAGGGGAAAGAGAGCCAATAATTTAATTTTGTTTTCCAGAGTTTATTGCATGAATTGAAACTGGCATCGATTTATCTCCAGCAGAAAATTCAACCCACAGAATGCCTTGACATTTGAGGCAAAGGCGGCTTTCCTTCTAATCTCAAGTGCAATAGAAAAGTACCTTTCAAGACAGTGGTGGGGCCCTCCACCTACAGAGCCCCATTTGGGCTCTGACATTATCTGTCCTTGATGTATTACCTTTCATACACAGGCTCTGGCTTAGCAGAGTGAGAATCCTGGCCCGCCAAAGAGACAAGGTGTTCTCCCAAAGGGCACTCCCCACATATCTGGCCAGTGATACTAGTCATGTCATAAGAGTTAGAGACAATATGCAGGGAGAGAAAGCTTTCTGAAACAAAGCCAGATCATGTCACTCCCCTTCAATTCTTCAGTGATCCTCCGTCTCCTACGGGACTCATCCCAAACTACTTAGCAAAGCACAAAAACTCTTCGTATTCTGTCCTCTGTCGACCTTCCTAGCCTCACTTCCAGCCCTTTCTCCAACCTGCAGACAGATCCTATGCTCTGGGCTCACCCACACAGTTTTCAACTGTCTAATGTCTTCAATGTCTTAAGGCATTCATAGATGCTGTTTCTTCTGCCTGGAAAGCCAATTCTTCACTTCAACTTCTACCCTGTTGACTGAGCTAAGTCTTATGAAGTCTGTCAGATCTTGGTCAGATGTGACCTCCTCAAACCGTCCATTTGGTTGCCTACTGTTGCCATAACAGTTGTGTCTGATATGCATCTTCACCCAAATATGTGTAACCCAGAGCAGAGAAGGCAGTTTTTCTCTCCGCAGCTGTTTCAGTTTCCTGTAGTCATCCTAACCCAACATCTGGGTTGAATTTCTGTCCCTCTATGATTTTTATTCATAGAAATATATTCTTCTACAGAGGCCAGTCTCAGAGTAACCATCTGATTGACGACCAGAGAGACCAGAGTTCCAATCCGGCACTGCCCCTTATTAGTTATTTCATCTCATGTAAGTTATTATTCTGATCCTCAGTTTTTCTCTTCTGGAAAACAGGGGTATTAATATCTACCTTATAGAAATTAATCGAAATAACTTATAGAAAGTAACTAACAGTGCCTGGCACATAGTAGGTACTCAACCAATGGTATTACATGTTTTATATGTAACAACTTAAAAGTTCACATTTTAATAAAAAAAAAAGGAAGTCTATACATAGCATGTTTTAAACTTAAACTTCTTCAGAAGTGTGGCTAAAAGTGGTGGAGACATTTATCCAGGAAGAAGTGGGTTTGTGAGTTTGGAGTGGTCCCCAGATGAGTGGTCATTAACTGCCTCTACTTTGTGAAGAGTGGTTCAAAATGTCACAACTATAAAAGAGCCCAGAGATCATCCAATCCAACCACCCAACCTCGTACTCTTCAAAAAGGAATCAAAGACCCGGTGGCACCGCTGAGAAATCTCGCCAGGTCTGAAAGCGTCAAAGGGCAGGGTAGAAAGTAATTAAGAGAAGTTAGCTGCCTCAAATTGGTTTGGGAGCAGGTGGGGTGTAAATAATACATAAAATAAATAAAGAAGATTAATGCTTTTCTTCTTAAACAGCAGCAGACACTGCCTGAAGCTGATAAAACAGAAGCCAAGTAAAAAGACCTGGAAGATGAGCTGCAGATATCAGTCCACTTTCAATCATAAAAGAGAGGCAATGTTCTAACAAGGACAGATCATAGTAAAACAGCCTTCAAAGAAAGAGTATGAGTGAAAACATGTGCCTTACTTATAAGCAAAAGCTAGAAATTAAAGCATCCTCTTTCTTAATAAGGCAAGGCTTTTGTAGAAAAGCTTGGGTGAATGTGAAAGTCGATTTACTGTAAGTTATTACAAACAGAAAGATCCTCAAAGCGCTCACATTATTTCTAAGAGGATCAATCTCCCCACCTCAGGCTAGCATTTCACCCGTTAGGTGATATTACTGATGAAACATTCATTTATTTGGCAAATATTTATTGAGCACTTATTAAGTAGCAGTCCTGTTTGTCTAGACACCAGGAATATACTAGTATATAAAATAAAGCAATATTCTGAAGAAGAAGGGAGATAGAGTAAGCAATTAAACACGCAAACAGGGCAATTTTTAGGATGTGACCAGTGCTGCATGGAAAATAAAACAGGGTGATGAGAAGGAGATAAAGACCTTTCTGAGAGGGAAACACATCATAAGAGACTCTTAAAGACTGAAAACAAACCGAGGATTGATAGAGGGAGGTGGGCAGGGGATGGGCTACTTGAGTGATGGGTATTAAGAAGGGCACTTGTTAGGATAAGCATTGGGTGTTGTATATAAGTGACATACCACTGAATTCTACTCCTGAAAACAATATACTGTATGTTAACTAACTAGAATTTAAACACAAATTTGAGGGGCGCCTGGGTGGCTCAGTTGGTTAAGCAGCCGACTTCAGCTCAGGTCATGATCTCATGGTCTGTGAGTTCGAGCCCCACGTCGGGCTCTGTGTCAATGGCTCAGAGCCTGGAGCCTGCTTCGGATTCTGTGTTTCCCTCTCTCTCTGCTCTTCCCCTGCTCACACTCTGTCTCTATGTCTCTCAAAAATAAATAAAAACGTTAAAAAATAAATAAATAAACACAAATTTGAGGGGAAAAAAAAAAGACCTCTCTGGCAAGGCGACATCTGCACTGAATGACAATGGATTACCAAACGAAAATCTGAAGACAGTGTCCTAAGCAGAGGGAAATCCAAGTTTAAAGGTTCTAAGGAATGGGCCAGGGTTGTTCAAAGAACAGAAGGAAACCAAGTGTGGCTGGAGGAGAAAGAGCTGAAGGCAATGTAGAAGAGGAGGCCAGAAAAGCAGAAAAACAACAGATAGTGTCCAGACCAGTAGGCCAGGAAAAAGAGTTTGAATTTTACTCCACACGCAAGGGGAAGTTATTTGAGGGTCTAAGCATGGAAGTGAAATAATCTGATTTGCATTCTCGACATCACTTTTAAAATCTTCAGTAGAATGGCAGTCAATCTTTAGGACAGGCAGTCTTAGAGAAGGAGCCTGGTGCCAGGAAGCAGCAGAGTTTTCCCCTGAGGGAGGCTAAAACATCAGTTTAGAGAATACGTGTATGTAACTCAAATAAACCCCAGGGCCCACATGGCTCAGTGTCAGTATGATGCATTCATTCATTTGTTTGCTCATTCAACAAATATTTATTCCAAACTCTGTTCTAAATGCTGGGCATACAGCAGTAAAAAAATAAATAAATAAAATTAAAAAAAGAGGAAGGAAAGGAAAAGCATTATTTCCTGATGGATCTTACCTTCTTTAACAGCAAGACCACCAATAAACAAATATTTAAAGCCAGCCAAGAACTATGAAGAAAGATAGACTGAAGTTAGGGACTAAAGAGTAGCTAGAAATGATATTTTAGCTTTCCCAATTTTCAGAGGGAAAGTCCCTCTGAGGGACTGAGATTTGAGCATAGAACTCTATGCAGGAAGCATGCAGATATCCAGGGAAGAACATTCCAAGGAAGGGAATAGCAACACAGAAGCTCTGTGTCCAAAAAACAACAAAGAGGCCAGAGAGGCTGAAATACAGTGCAATGGGGACAAGTAGTAAGAGGTATGGTCAGAGAGCAGTTCCATTTATAGAAAAGACCATTTCCTCACCCCTGCTCTACAGGGTCAACTTTGTCATAAACTAAGTGTCCACAAATGGTACGGGTCCACTTGGACACCCTCTATTCTCTTCTATTGGTCTATTTATCTTCCCTCGTGTCAACACCACTGTATCAGTCAAGACACAGTCAGGAGACAGAAATCACACCATAATTAGGAAAGAGAAAATTTAATATTAATCATTATTAATGAGTAAAAAGTAGTTAAGTACCAAAAGAGTTCAAAAAGAACTCTAAAGAAGACAGAAATATAAACTGTAAAGAGTAGCTACTACCCCTAGCACTGAGAAAAGGGGCCCTCCCACTGAGCCTGAGATTCAGACCTCTAATTACCCTAAAACTTGTGAATTGACTTGTGACACACAGGAGGGTTCACTGAAAGCCCATATGAGACTCGTGGCCCCGAAATTCAAGTAAGAATCAGTAGAGTTCCAATGTCTGTTAAGCTGCATTCTGCTCCTCAGGTGTAGATACAGTGTTTGAAGAGAGATTTCACCTGGGGCGGCGTTTTTCTGGTTGAGTGGGACAGAGGAAAATGGAAGCAAGAAAGTTGAGGATTTATGCCAGGGGTTGAAATGATGGACCATGATATTTAAGTTGGGTAAGGGAGAAACTGAGGATATATCAAGGATAATTAATGGACAGTGATAAGAGCTGAGTTCAGTGGATTGAAGGTCCTGGCAGAGTCAAAACATTATCAGAGTCGGGTACCTGAGGGAGTGAGCTACATAACATGGTGGTCCGGAAGCATAATTCTTGAAACTGAGTTATTGTCATGACAAGTTCTTACTGCAGTACTAGTCTATGGAGCTTTATGCAATGATGGAAATGTTCTATATCTGCATAGTCCAATATGGTAGCTGCTTGCCACAAATGGCTACTGGACACTTGAAATGTGGCAAGTTCTACTGAGGGTCTAATTTTTAAATTTTATTTCATTGTATTCAAATTAAATAATCGTCTGTGCCTAGCAGCTACAGTGTTGGACAGTGCAGGTCTAACGTATGACCATGGGGATTGTGGCTGAGTGTGGTGAAGAAAAAAGTCAATAGAGGTGAAAAGGTCAAGGAACTGGGAGACCAGGAAGATGGAGGAATCATCCGTGTGGATTTTGAAAATACCAAGAATGATGGCAGGACTAGCGATGGAAAGAAAGACACAAAACCAGGTTCTTTGATTTTCAGCGAATGAGTTTAACCATAAGAACTGAAGACGGCTGCAACAAGAAAGGGTACTGGGTGGTATAGTCTGAAGGCACTGGCTTCTTTAGGAATGAGAAAGGAACAGTGATCTGGAAGTGAAGAGGAACTGAAAGGACACCTTACCCCCACCTCCAGTGGGAGGTGGAAAGTGAGGGGGAAATAAACAGCCACCACATAAGAGGCTATAGTGGAATCAGTGGCCTCAGGGAAGGGTCAGTTTTCAGATACAGCAAGAAGAGGAAGGAAATGTCCAAAGAGGGTTAGAGAATACCGGGAATTTTGCTAATGACCAACCATGAGTTCCCAAGGGCAGAGTGGAAAGGTCTGAGAAGTCAGGATGATTGACGTATCAGGTCAGACTGGGAGATGTACAGACCCACATGGGTGTGAGAGTCCAGGTGACAAACGGTCAGCTGAGAAGCTTCAAAGCCTTACCAGTTATGGAGTAAACACAGGTAACAGTATGGTATAATTGACTTCGTGGTCACTTAGAGCAGTGATGGACCATGAAACTCACAATAAGAAACATCTCATATAAGAAATATAATGTCAAAAGCACTACTCTCACATACACACAGTGAGACAAAGGCTTTAACAAATGTCTGCCCTTACTGTCTACCACATACTCTGTTTATTTTCTGGTTTATTCTTTTGCATTAAAAACACAATATGCTGGTCACAAGCCATTAAATTGATTTCATGACCCTATAATATGCAAAACACAGCTTACAGGGAGATGGATAATCAGGTCCTGTTATATCCTTCTTCTGATAAATGGTCTCCTTTGAAGGGATCATGCAAGGAGCTCATACATGGGGGATGTTAGAGAGTGAGAGAGTGTGTGATACATAGAGAACTCTGTGGTTCCCTAACACCAACTTAAATCCCATGAAAAGGACTATCGAAGCCAGAAGAAGGAAATTCTCACCCTAGTGTGATATTGTCTTAGAGGAAACATGGATCAGCAACCAATAACAATTTTAATCTCTACATACATCTCTTAGGGGAAAAAATTAAAGATCCTGGACTTTACAGACGTCTACAGAACATCCTATATGATAAGAGAAAAATACACATTCTTCTCAAGTACATACAGTCAAATTTCTAGGATAGACCATATGTTAGACCACAAAAGAAGTCTTAGCAAACTCAAAATGATTGAAATCGTGCCATGTATCTTCTCTGACCACATAACTGTAAATCAACAATAGGAGTAAAACCAGAAAATGCATAAGGTGCCTGGGTGGCTCGGTCAGTTAAGCATCCTATTCTTGATTTCAGCTCAGGTCATGATCTCATGGTTTATGAGTTTGAGCTCCATGTTGGACTTTGCTCTGTCAGCACAGGGCTTGATTAGGGTCCTCTCTCTCGGCCCTCCCCTGCGTGTGCTCTCTCTCTCTCAAAATAAACTTAAAAAGAACTAGAAAATGCATAAATACATGGAAATTGAACAATGCTCAATCAATGGATCAAAGGAAAAAATAAAGACAAAAATATGAAAGTACCATGAGACAAATGAAAATGGGAACACGGCATACCAAAATTATGGGATGCAGCAAAAGTAGTTATAAGGGGTAAGTTCATAGCAAGAATCATCTTAACTCTATGTCACAAGGGACTAGAAAAAGAATATACTGAGCTCAAAGTTAGCACAAGGAAGGAAATAATCAAGATCAAAGCAGAGATAAATGAAATAGAGAATAGGAAACAATAGAAAATATCAATAAAACTGAGAGTTAATTCTTGGGAAAGATAAACAAAAGGAACAAATATTCAACTATACTAACCAATAAAAAAAGAGGATCCAAATCAACAAAAATTTTTTAAATTTTTTTAATGTTTACTTTTTCTTAAGAGAGAGAAATAGAGCGCGAGTGGGAGAGGGGCTGAGAAAGAGGGAGACACAGAATCTGAAGCAGGCTCCAGGCTCTGACTGCTCAGACCACTTAACTGACTGAGCCACCCAGGTGCCCCAATCAACAAAATTTTAAATAACAGAGGTGACATTTCAAGTGACACTACAGAAATACAAAGGATTGCAAGAAGCTACTATAAACAACTATATACCAACAAACTGCACAACATAGAAGAAAATGGGATAAGTCTTAGAATCATAGAATCTACAAAGACTGAGTCAAGAAGAAATAGCAAATCTGCACAAATCATTTACTGTTAAGATTAAAATCAGGGGCACCTGTGTGTCTCAGTCCGTTGAATATCCAATTTAGGCTCAGGTCACAATCTCATGGTTCCTGAGCTCAAGCCCCACATCAGGCTCACTGCTGTCAGTGCAGAGCCCGTTTCATATCCTCTGTCCCCCTCTCTCTCTGCCCCTCCCCGACTCGCGTGCACTCTCTCAAAACTAAATAAACAGTAGTTTTTTTAAAAAAAGAAGAAGATTGAAATCAGTAAACAAAAATCTCCAAACACAGAAAATCCCAGGACCAGATGGTTTCATTCATGAATTTTACCAAACACTTAAAGAATTAATAAAAAATAATAATAAATGAAGATCCAATGTATAATCCAGAGCAGTACTTCTTAACGCCTCTTAAAATCCTCTTTCTCCTGATTATCTCGATTTCCAGATCTCTCCCAAGCCACAGCTACTCTGGAACCTTCCTCCTCTCCACCCTCTCATTTACCAAAAATTACCCTCAGTGGTTCTCGACTCTGGCTGCTTCATTGAATCCCCAAGATGGTTTTATGGAAATACCAGTGCCCAGACCAATCAAATGAAGGGGCTATGCACTGACATTTTTAAAAGCTCCCAAGAATCCCCGCCTACCTCAACACCACACGCATTCTTCCCTTCTCTCCCTTCTCCCCTTCCTACCGTTGTTATTTTCTCTCCCAAACGAACCCTGGCAAGGAGCTGGATAGCAGGGAAATGTGCAGTGAAAGACTGGGAAGGAGTCAAATAGCACAGAAGTTTTCCTAGCTTTGGGAAAGAGCTTTGGGGTGGAAAAAACTCTAAACACTAATAGATGCATTTTTTTTGTCTGATAATTAAAGGAGAAAGAAACTAAGATTGGGTGTGTTAATAAGCAAAAATTCCCAGTTAACCGCCATATTGGTTCAGCATAGAGTAGGGGAATATGGAAAGTATATGGGGATTTGTGGTTTTGTATCTATATTTATATTTCCTGTGAGCTTAAATGTACCTCATAGTCCCTGGATAGAAAGCTGCTGTTTAACCATAGGGCTGCCTGGGACCAAGGAGAAAGAAAGACAGGACCAAGCAGGAGAGCCATCTAGGAGCTTTCAAAATGCATGCACACTTTGTAAGAGGACTTTTGGCAATGCAGAGCCCCCTTTGATTTAAGTTGAGTAATGGCAGATAATGAACTTACGTTTTTGAGGTCTGGGAACTCCACAATGTTTGGATGAATTACACGATGTGTCTCCATTGATCAGTGGTTGGATGGCTTCCAAAGGAGCTTGGCAAAACCAAACTTTTCACCAAAAAAAAAAATGCATTATTTTCATCTGAAAGCACCGTTTCTCTAGCATTTTCTACCCTCAAAGGAGACAAAGGAAGAAAACAGAGAGGGAAAGGCAGGAAAACTACAATTAAGCACTCACAGGGTTTTATAATATCCGTGCACAAAATAGGATAAACGTGGAGAAAATTAAGGAAAGCTGTCCTAAAACGTGCTTTTCAACCAGAAGTTCCAATATAAACATCTAACGATGAACAAGAGGAAAGAAAAAGAGGGAAAGAATTGTGCCAAAAGTACCTTTTCTTTAAACTTCCCCAAAGCAAAAACATTTCAGGTTAGAATTACTGCTGCTGCTTGGAAAGGAGGGCTTTTTGCCTGTAACTGAAGGATGCCCCCTTCTGTTTCTCTCACTAGTATTCTCAATTAAGACAAAATTCTTTCCTCAACTTTTCATGTGAGAAGCCAAGAGGCAAAAGGACAGCAGCAGTGCCATGACTAACTTGCCTGCACTCTGAATTTTACAAGAGGTCACTAAGAATTTTTTTTATTTTAATACCAGTATAGTTAACCTACAGTGTCATATTAGTTTCAGGTGTACAATATAGTGATTCAACGACTCCACACATCACCTGGTTGCCATCACAACAAGTGGACTCCTTTATCCCCATCAGCTGTTTCACTCGTCCTCCCACCCACCTTCCCTCTAGTAACCATCAGGTTGTTCTTTGTAGTTAAAAGTCTAGTTTTTGGTCTGTTTCTCCCCCTCTCTCTCTCCTTTGCCTATTTGTTCTGGTTCCTAAATTCTACACATGAGTGAAATAATATGGTATTTGTCTTTTACTGACTGACTTATTTCCCTTAGCACTATACTCTCTAGTTTCATCCATGTCGTTGCAAATGGCAAGATTTCATTCTTCTTTTATGGCCGAATAATATTCCATCATGTACATATCCCACAGCTTCTTTATCTATTCATCTATCTATGAACAGTTGGGCTTCTTCCGTATCTTGGCTACTGTAAATAATGCTTTAGTAAACATAGGGGTGCATGGAAACCTTTGAATTAGTGTTTTTGAATTTGGGGAGTTAATACCCAGTAGTGTGATTGCTGGATCATAGGGTAGTTCTATTTCTAACTTTTTTTTTTATTTTTTTAATGTTTATTCATTTTTGAGAGAGAGAGACAGACAGAGCATGAGCAGGGGAGAGGCACAGACAGAGAGGGAGACACAGAATCTGAGACAGGCTCCAGGCTCTGAGCTGTCAGCACAGAGCCCGATGCGGGGCTCGAACTCGGGAATCGCGAGATCATGACCTGAGCCGAAGTTGGACGCTCAACTGGCTGAGCCACCCAGGCGCCCCTATTTCTAACTTTTTGAGGAAGCTCCATACTGTTTTCCGCAGTGGCTGCACCAGATTGTATCCCCACCAACAGTGAACAAGGGTTCCTTTCTTTTCCACATCCTTGCCAACACTTGTTTTTTGTGTTTTTGACTTTAGCAGTTCTGACAGGTGTAAGATGATATCTCATTGTGATTTTATATTTGCCTTTCCCTGATAAGAAGACGCCAAGATTTAAGAATCCATGCAAAACTCTAAGCCCTGTTCAGTGTTCTCCTTCATCAATATCAGTTTGCTTTATGTAACCTGTCTTTCAGTTAGTGGTTGGTTTTGACCTCAGGTTGAAATTGTACAGGCCCGATAGCCCTCCATTGTAGGACCCTCAGCTCCTGCTGCATGGAGCTATTGGTCAAGGAAGGACTGAATTTGGACCTAAATTAGAAAATAATCTTGGCAGTGACCAAGACAGGATCTCCAACCTTCATGTTGACCCTGTCTTTGTTTCCCTGGCTTGGCATCAAGGGGCCATACAGAAAGAAACTCAGCAAGACTAAGATTCCCCACTCCAGAATTAGTCCAAGCAGCGCCTTCCTCGCTAATTCCAGCCTATGTCTCCACATTTTCATCTCCTGTCATTTTCTGACCTCCCATATGATTCTAAATCTTGGGCCCAAATTTGGTGACCTTTCATTAACTACCCACTTAAGGTCTTGCTGGATCTCTGCACTGTTTGGGGGCGCAAATTTGGTTCCTTGTTATGTACTCCCATTCAGAAGCCAAGTAGTATGCCTACTTCCCATCCACCTTCACCTTGGGAGAGAAGAATTATGCATGGTCCGCTGCTCAGGGGCTAAAATCTAATGCAGTTCTCTTGGCATAGTCAGCTCATGCCTCTTTCCATTGTTGTCCATTCATGGGTTTGGGCTGTGCTGTCTATAAGGGGAATATCAAATGAGCTAGATGTGTGCCAAACAGGCGGCTTATTGCTATAGAAAATTCCCATGAAATCTGCACAGAAAGGGGAAGAAATCTTGAAAGGACACAGGGAATGAAGCCAGGGTGGACACAGGATACTACAAGGTGAAGTTTTTAGGTAGAAGAAAAGACAATAGAAAAGGTGGATACCAGGAAGGGCACAAATTAAAGAAAGGTATGCCTGTAGCAGTTCTAGGTCTTATTCTATGATATTGAACATCTATAAGCGTTTTCTAGGTCCAAATTAACCCTTGGAAGAATATTGGATCAACACTATCCTTGCTTGGAATCAAGTATTTCCGCTAAAAGACTGGCCCTCTGCATTCACCTTTTCTAAAGCTGTTCTGCCTATCACATGTCAGCATGATACAAGCGGTGTCAGCTTATAACTAGGAGAAATGTAATATTTTCTCGGTTGTTTAGCTACCGGGATGTTACCCCAGTTCCCTCTCATTTTTACAAAGATCTTCGGTCCAATTCTCATTTAGAGGCAGCAAACAAAATTCCGTTCTCAGGATAGTTGGCTCTGTGAAATTCAGCCACCTCCTCTGGTGGAAGAAACAGAGCAACTAGGACGGGACTGCTTTATGAGCTTTTGGGTTTGCTTTGGTTTTATTTCTCACTTCTTCGGTCAAGTAAGAAGCAATCCTCACAAACCAAATGTAACATGAAAGTAAAAATATAAAAACCTCCTCCTTTGGTGCAAATAGAAATCAAACCATGGCACAACACCTTCTACCTGCCTGTGGTGGCCGAGAAATTGCGGGTGTGAAAATCATGCGAGACTCTACCATCTCTGTGTAGGGTGGATTAAGAATTTATATATGGTGTGTGTGCGTGTGTGCGTGTGTGTAATAATAGAACTCTACAGCATAGAGATCAGACAACCTCTTGACTGGGTCGTCAGAATTAACATAATCAATGTGGGGCAGATGGTCTGTGGGTGCCTCCAGAAATGATACCCTGAGAGAGAGACAGCATACAGCATTCAAGCCACGATGCACAATCTAACCATGAAGAAACGTCAAATAGACCCTCAAATGAGAAACCTCTATTAAACACAGAAGCAGGAGTATGCCTTCCAAAATGCCGTAAGAGACAAAGAAAGGCTGCGAACTGCTCCAGATTCAAGGAGAGAAAAGAGATAGGACAAATAAATGAAATACTTGATCCTACATTTGTTCCTGTGCTGGCGGAAAAAAAGGAGGCTTTATAGGACATTACTGAGTCAATTGACAAAAGTGGAATATGCATGGAAGATTGGAGGAAAGAATTGTATTGATGTTAAATTACTAAAGATGACATATAAGAGAATATTTCTATTCTGAGGAGATAAGGCATTTAAGGGTAAAAAGGCATGATGTATGCAACCTGGTATCAAATGGCTCAGAAAAAATTATGTGTGTGCATGTGTGCGTGTGTGTGAGAAAGAGAGAGAGAGAGAGAGAGAGAGAGAAAGAGAAGAGAGAGAGAGAGAGAGAATGAGAATGCCCAAATTATAAAACAAATAGAGTAAGATGTTAACAATAGGCAATCTAGATAAAAGGGTATATTGGTGGTCTTCGTAGGATTCGATTTTCTTGCAGCTTTTCTGTAAGTCTACTTCCAAATAAAATGAAGGGTATTTTTTGGTTTGGGGTTTTTTTTCATGAGTTCTTATAGAGTCTCGTTACTTGATTTACCCTGAATTTCACAAGCGAGGGCCTTGGAGATATTTTTCTTTTAAGATGAACCAAGGCAACAACAGCCCAGGAAATTCCAGCATTAGTGAAATTGAATAAACATTAGAGAAAACAGCAAGCCCCATGCTCTCTTCTTTCTCCTTTGTCAGCTAAGTGTCTCTATTAACCCAACAGTTCAGGCACACATATAAAACAAGATGTCACTCTGTCCTTGGAGACTTTGTAATCAGCTCATTCCTCTATCCTTGCCTGGTGAGAGTGTCCAATGACTGTACCCCCAAGTAACCTGAATATCCTGAATTTCCTCATTCCAGCATCACTTAGAAGGTGCCCAGAGGCACCTGGGTGGCTCCGTCGGTTAAGAGTCCAACTCTTGATTTCAGCTCAGGTCATGGTCTCATGGTTCGTGAGTTCAACCCCTGTGCTGCGCTCTGCACTGATATTGTGGAGCCTGCTTTGGATTCTCTCGTTCTCCCTCTCTTTCTGCCCCTCCCCGCCTCTAGATAGATACATAGATAGATAGATAGAGGATAGATTGATCAATCGGTTGATTGATTGACAAAAGAAGGTTCCCAATTACCCTGATCTGTCTGGAATTGAGGGATTTTCTGAAATGTGGGCTAACACAGAGACAGTCCCCAATGGTCACTCTCCATCATGATACAGCATTCTGGCTCCAGACGAAAATCTTGTTTCATTCCTATCATCTACAGCAGCTCTTTTTCCTCTGCCCCTCACTGATGCAGATCTGGAACTCGGCTCCTTTTCTGTGGTGACTCTCGCCATCTGCCCCAATGTGACAACGAGCCTCTCCAGTCATTTGAGGAAGTAATAAACATGTTCGAGGACCCGAGGCAGTGAGGAGCTTCTTATCACCAGGTCGTTCAGTTCCTTCTTTCCCCAAAGATTCCCTGCATCTTAGTGTCCGCACCCCCTTCCCTCTCAGGGTCCTTCTGATGCACAAACCCTCTCATTTTGTAGGCAAAGAGCTTACCTCTGCGACCTGTACTTCCTCATGATCCAGAACATCTGTAGTGTCTCACTATATGGGGGGGTCAGCTCCCGATTTTTCACTTTAGAGCCCCGACCCTGGACAGTGGCTTTGAATTCCTGTGTTGACTCTCTCTCCCCCATTGCCTTCTCTCCAGGATACTGAAAAATGCTCTGTATCATGAGGAAATAAGATCTCTTCTGCACAGTTTGAACTTTATGTGTACTTTATCCTACTCTAATGCTTTCGAACTGGCAGTTCATGGCTGGTGTATGTGGTAATACCACAAACGGCGTCTTACACGTACATGTGCCTACATTTTCAAAGCTGTCTTCCACACGTTACCTCGCTTGATCACGGAATCATCCCCAACAAGACAGGACGGGTGTATGATGCCCCCTTAGCAAATTCAAAAGGTGAAGCTTGACGAATTGATGTGACTCACTGGAAACAATAGAACTATGTCTTCGGACTCTAAGCCCGGGGCTTCTGCCACCATTCTGCAGCCTCGTGTTAATTCTTTATAAATAAAAATGTCTAATTAATAACAAAAAAAATCAATTTTTCCACCTCAGTGTATCAGAATTTACCTAAGAAGGTGATAGAGCAGATCTGGGTAGATGAGACGAGATTCCTTTTGACCTTGTTGAGAACGCTGGTCCTGGCAGGTGCAGACAGATGCTACCTTACAGGGGCCTTTGCCTCCAGACCATGGGCTAATAAGGCCCTGGACAGCCAGTGATTATTCTCTGCTACCCTGAAAGAGTGCTAGAGGCTTTGCAGGACAGGCTTTGTCTCCATTTCCAAGCCCTCTGACCTCCGCGGGCCCATCTACCACCTCTGTCTCTACATCTCCTGGGCTCTCCCCACCTCGCATCCTCTTCCACTGTCTGTGCAACGTGATAGCTTGAGCAATGTTGCCCTTCCATTTATCCTATTAAGCCACCCTAACTGGTTCCTTTGCATGCTCCTTTGTATCAATTACCCTTTATGGTTTGGCTTTAATAGCCATTTATTTACCCACCTCCAATCCTTTCCTGTAACTGGGCCTCCTAGTTCCTTCCACATGACACAGACAAAATCCTATTTCACCTCTGCTACTTAAGCAGGGCTCCCTTACGCTTCATCCTAATGATTTCTGTCTCAGCCTCTTTCTCCCGGGCTTGCTTGGAAAACAAGATAAATCGCTCTGGCACACCTCATCCTTATCTGAGTCCCTTTTTCAAGGTTCAAGTTAGTGGGAACAATGACCAAACAGTGTACATTCTCAGGTCTGGACTATATTTAGTAGAATCCTAAGATCCAGGAGTTACTGGGGACAGAGTTGAGTGTAAGCTAAGAGACAGACAAGGATTTAAGCCAAAATGATGTAGTTGCGAGGTCTAAGGCAAAGCTTCTCAAGCCAACGCTGGTGACATATTGGGTTAGATAATTACCATGGTGGGGGAATGTTCTGTGCACTGCAGGGAGTTTATCAGCAACTCTGTGCTCTGCCCATGAGATGCCAGTAGCGCTTCCCTCCAAGTTACAACAACCAAAAATATCTCCAGGCATTGCCAGATGTCCCCCGCGGGTGGAAGGGGGAAACAAAGTCATCCCCCTTTGAGAGCCACTGGCCCAAGCTGTGAGCACAGGGTGGGAAAAAAAAGACAAAGTCATAAGGTTAGGGTCAGATAGATATCAACAGAGAAGAAAGCAAGTTACAGTACTGGGTCGAGTAAGAACTTTTACCATCATTAGGAGAGGGATGCCACGCGTTCACATGACCCAAGAGCCCGGCATGAATTATATGGTTTAAGGGAACAGAATCTAGGTGACCTCCTATTTGCCTGAGCCAGTTTTCACCGCTAGCCGAGGGTACCCTGTGATCAGTCTGTTAGCCATGGTGCTCAGGATGTGGGCTGCAGGGTGGGCCAATGCCTAACATGCTGCATTTCCAAGAAACCTGGTGTTCGCAGTTTAACTTCAGAGAGCTGATTGTTTTCACATGACAGGAAGTCCAGACCCAGACGAGGATGGTCCAGGGCTGGTGCAGCTAGTGAAGGAAATCGACGAGGTCCCAGATCCTTCTAGCTTCCAGTTCCACTGCACTTGATATGTAGCATCCCTGTGGTTCTAACCTAGCTGAGCTGGTTTCACATTTTCTTTCATAAAAATAAACAAGCAATTTAGTTGTTTTTTTAAAATAAACAGTACAGAGAATTATAAAGAAGGAAGATTACTTATTTTTGAGACAGAGAGACAGAGCGCAAGCAGGGAGTGGGACAGAGAGAAATGGAGACACACATGGAATCCAAAGCAGCCTCCGGGTTTTGAGCTGTCAGCACAGAGGCTGACGCAGGGCTCCAACTCAGGGACCACAGATCATGACCTGAGCAGAAGTCGGACGCTTAACTGACTCAGGTGCCCTAAAGAAGAAAGCTTAAAGATGACCCTACATCCCATCACTGTGGCTATTTGGTGATTACCATTTCCAGTAATGACCATGCATATATATGGATGAAAGGGTAGATGGACAGGCAGACGGAATAGATGAATAGGCACATAGATAAACCAGAATGAGGCTATGTTATGTATGCTATTTTTAGTTAAAATAATTAAACTTTTAAAAAAAGAATAAAGAGAGACTATACAAACTGAGTTCACACAGGCTTACAATGTTTGTATGCTGCCTTTCACCTATGGCCTTTATATGTGAAAGAAATCTCAGCTGAATATGAAATTTGAGGGTCACACCTGCTTTCCCGGTAGATCTCAGTAGACACTGGCATTGATGCGGCTGTGGAGAAACCTAAACCTCAGGGCTCCAGGCAGATAATGAGAGAAGAGTCAGGGTGCTTGAGGTTGAGCTTCCAACTCTTGATTTCCACTCAGGTCATGATTCCAGGGTAGTGGAATCGAGCCCCGCACCGGGGTCTATGCTGAGTGTGGAGCCTGCTTAAGATTCTCTCTCTCTCTCTCTCTCTCTCTCTCTGCTCCTCTCCCGCCACCTCTCTCTCTCTCAAAAATAAATTTTAAAAAAGTGTCTGTCAATTTGTTTCCTACTTGAGGTCTGAGGGAAAGCGTTAGATTGCAGCATCTCCTCTCATTTTGGTCCAGATTGCCCCGTTTAAGGCATGCGTGCTTGATAATTCATAGTTTGGGGCTGCAGCCACGACTCTGTTTCATGAAACGTGGAGTTTTATGATTTTTGTTTATTTTTTGTTGTTTTTCCAAATGTGGGGAAAACGGAATTGGGATAAAAAATGACTTTACTTCATCAACTTAATCACAAATTTCACCCATACTTTTTTTTATTTTGATAAGTTAAGAACACAATGAGTAGTGAAAAGAACACACCGAAACGAAATCACTATTCTTCATGTACCACAAGTTCATACACATTTCTCTGCATCTACTATGTTATCCCCTGTGACAAATCTATCATGCTCGCCTGTCCAGGCAACTGCAATAGTTCCTTTTTTTTTAATGTTTATTTATTTTTGAGAGAGAGAGTGGGGGAGGAGGGGGAGAGAGAGAGGGAGACAGAGGATCTCAAGTGGGCTCTGAGGTGTTTAAACTCACAAACTGTGAGATCATGACCTGAGCCGAAGTCGGATGCTTAACCAACTGAGCCACCCAGGTGCCCAACAACCACAATAGTTTCTTAACTGCTCTACCTCTTCCCACTGCGGCCTCTCTTCGCTCTGTCCTCGACACAACAGCCATGCAGATCTTCCTGCATATAAATCACATCGTGTTACTCAGTCCCTAATTAAAACCTTCCAGGCAGTGCCTGGGTGGCTCAGTGGGTTAAGCCTCCAACTTCAGCTCAGCTGGGGTCTTCATACCATGGTTCGTTGGTTCAAGCCCCCTGTTGGGCTCTGCACTCACAGCTCAGAGCCTGGAGCCTGCTTGGGATTCGTGTCTCCCTCTCTCTCTCTGCCCCTCCCTACTTGTGCTCTCTCTCTCAAAAATAAGTCAATAGAGGTTCCTGGGTGGCTCAGTTGGTTAAGCGCCGGACTTTGGCTCAGGTCATGATCTCATGGTTGGTAGGTTCAAGCCCTGCATCTAGCTCTGTAATAAGTAAATAAATAAATAAACTTAAGAAAAAAATAAAATAAAAAAATAGGGGCACCTGAGAGGCTCAGTTGGTTAAGTGTTCAACTTCAGCTCAAGTCATGATCTCGTGGTTCATGAGTTTGAGCCCCACATAGGGCTCTGTGCTGACAGCTCAGAGCCTGGAACTTGCTTCAGATTCTGTGTCTCCCTCTCTCTCTGCCCCTCCTCCACCCTGTCTCTCTCTCTCAAAAATAAATAAACATTAAACATATATATATATATATATATATATATAATAAAAATAAAAATATTAAATATTCCAGGGTTTTTTTGTTATTTGTCATTATTTATAATACCCCAAAACTAGAAACAGGCCTAATATCCATCAACTGGTGAATGTATGAAAAAAAAATTGGGCTATTCATACAGTGAGTTACTCAGTCAAAAAAAAAAGGTGGAGGGATAAGTAATGACATACCGATACAGGTTACAGCATGGATAAATCTCAAAAACTCATGAAAGAAAACCAAACACAAAACACTACATATTACGATTCCTTTTACATGAAAGATCCAAAAAAGGCAAATCTACAGAGACAGAAAGTAGATGAGTAGTTGCCAAGTGCTGGGGACGGGAATCTGCAAAGAAGCAGGAGGGATCTCTTTGGGATAATGAAAATCTTCTAAGATGGAATAGTGCTGATGGCCGCACACCTCTGCAAATTCACTACAAAGCATTTAATTATACACTGAAGGTGAATTTTATGGTATGTAAATTACACCTGAGTAAAACTGTTTTTTAAAAAGAAGGGGCCTCCAAGGGTATCCATAGTACTTAGAATAATCTTCCCTTGACTTACAAAGCCCTACATAACGTGACCCTACCCACATTTCTGTTCTCACTTTCTACTCTTCCTCTATCCACCATGCCCCCAGCCCTAGTGACCTGGGTTCTGTCCCTCGAACATATCATGTCTGATCTCATCTTAAGGTTGATCTCATCTGAATTCCCCTGCCCTCCACATAGCAACTTCTCTTTGACATTCAGACATTGACTTCTTAGAAGGGCCTTCCCTGGCTACCCAATTAAAAATAGCCAGCTACTAATGACACTGTTGTGCCCGAATTCTCGAATCCCCCCACAAGAGACCACCAGAGTCGAAAGTCAAAGCCAAGTGGCAAGGGTCGTTTTATTTCAGGATCGATCCAGGTCCTTTCGCATACCGCTGCCAATATGCAGAAAGGCCTCGAACATGGTTGGTACAGTGTTTTTATAGACAGAGACAAATAGTATAGGAAGGTTTCAGGTTATAGGGTGACTGATTGGTCGATATTTGAAATACGAACATATGCAGCCCTCTGATTGGGGGTTCTTTGTCTGCTCTTTGTTGGGAAGTCTCTGTCCGTTATGTGAAAAAGTTAGTTATTTATCCTAATACATATCAGAAAAGGCAGAAGGGGAAGAATGTGAGGGAAGCAAGGTTCTCAAGCTAGTAAATGTCCGCTCAAGCTAATGAATGTCCAAAAGGTGAAGGTCTTCCGAATGTGAGCAAAGCCAGTTACACAAACTAATGCATGTCATAAAGGGGGAAGGGGAAGAATGTGAGGGAAGCAAGGTTACAGAAGTGAGAAATGCCAGATACTTAAACTAATACATGTCAGACTAGACTCAGAAAAAGTTTTACAATGTTTACAGCAAACAGTAAGCAAAACAGAATACTCAGCAATTGTATTTCTTATTAGCGGTCCACAATCGGCAGAAGGCCAGGGCAGCTATCTTTAACCCGGTATCTGTCCATTGATTTTACAGAAAAAGAGAACTTAGCTTCAAACTAAGGCAGAGCTGCCATTTGGACATAAAATTTAAAACCGCTCCCTTCAACACCACCTGTCTTCATTCTCTGCGTGGCCTCATTTCTACCTGATACTTCTCTTGTGGTTTAATATTTGTCATGATCCACCAGAATGCCCATGTGAACTGGAACCTTTCAACAGGGTATCCCTCACCCCAGCATATTCTTTAACTCACAGACGGCATCACTAGATATTCATTGAGCAAATAAAGGTTTGAATGAATGAATAATTAATTGAGATGGTCAGAAAGCCATGCAGATAAAAATGCTGAGATACTCCCATTCTTTCCAAGGAAGAGAGCAGAAGCTCCGTGTGCTTGCCTCAAGCTACAGAGATGATACATCACAAAAACACTATCTGACTTCCCATTGACCTGGATAATACTAGTAAACAAGACGCTCGGCTCCCACTACCAAAGGAAATGGACTCCAGTCAAACCTAAAAGCACAGAGGAACCTCCAAAACTATTGTTATTTGGGAGATTGTGGATTGCTTTGCTAACGGCACATGGAGTGTCAAGGAACAAACCCATTTCAAATGGCCCCGGCAGAGAGGAGTTTATCCTAGATGTGCAAACAACAGCCAACTAGAAGTGTAAGGCTTCACAGAGACAGGAACCATAGCTATTCTCTCCATGTCTCAGGAACTATGTGGTTGCATCTTCATTTGTTTGGGTTACTAGCAATTTAGCTCCTGGTCATTTTTCCAACTCCATCAAGACCTTGGCCCGAGCAAGTGTGACCTAAGGGAGGTAAGAGTTAGGGGGACAGGTCCTGAGAACCAGGGGAGCATTTGATTGGGGTGCCCTGAAGGAACGCATAGGCTGATGGAGGCTATGGACAGATTAGAGTGGAAAGACTAGATAAAGGGAGAAAGAATGTATAGTTGGAAGATACAACAAAGCTGGATGTGGGCAATTGCAGATTATTGGTTGGGTCACCAGATCTAGAGGGTTACAAGACCCACATACAAACGAGTGCTTCTATATGGACTAGCATATAGAACTTGGCCTCACAGCCACGCTTGTCAGAATCTTGAACCTAATTTGTGCCTATCCTTGGGATTTGGAGGAATCCGTAGAAGTTAAGTGAACTGGATCTGTAAAAATCTCCTGAGGAAGAATTCATCCTATGGAAATACAGCCAGGGGAAAAAAGTCAGGACTAGTAAAGGAACTTTAGATCATTGAAAAAGGGTGATAATTTAAAAGTCAGCATAATCTATTTGAAAATACAACTCAGGTCCTCACACCCTCCCTACCCAAATGACATCCAAGTCTTACAGGGCATTTGTTTCTTTTTATTTCTTTCAAAAGTTCATTTATTTATTTTGAGAGAGAGAGAGCACAAGCAGGGAAAAGGAAGAGAGAGAGAATTCCAAGCATGCTCTGCGCCATCAGTGCAGAGCCTGCTGCAGGGCTCGAACTCATGAACCTTGAGATCATGACCTAAGCCGAAATCAAGAGTCAGATGCTTAACCAACTGAGTCACCCGGGCACCCCAACTTCTTTTTTTTTTAAACAATGACGATGTATTTCTATTATGGTAATAATAATAATAATAATAATAATAATAATAATAATAAAGCTCTCTTAAAGAAAGATAATTTATACGTATGTGGAATTTAAGAAACAAAACAGATGAACATATGGAAAATGAGAAGCCAAGGTTGGGCAGGATGGAAAGAAGAGAGAGGGAAACAAACCACTGAGACTCTTAAGGATAGAGAACAAACTGAGGGTTGAAGGAGGTTGGTGGGGTATGGGCTAGATGGGTGATGGGCATTAAGGAGGACACTTGTTGGGATGAGCACTGAGTGTTATATATAAGTGATGAATCACTGAATTCTAGTCTTGAAACCAATATTGCACTGTTTGTTAACTAACTAAAATTTAAATAAGGAAGGAAGGAAGGAAGGAAGGAAGGAAGGAAGGAAGGAAGGAAGAGAAGGAAGGAAGGAAGGAAGGAAGGAAGAGAAGGGAGGAAGGGAGGGAGGGAGGGAGGGAGTTAGTTTATGGTGTTAGCGATCTACAAAGGTCGAAGGAGGTATCCTTTGTGAAGTTTTCCTGGGACCCAGAACCTCTCTTCTTGTCGACTGGTACAGTCTTGTGCTCTCTTCAGAGGCACCACATTCAAGCCTGGAAACAGATGTTTTCATTCCACTCTCCACATTCTGCTTCCTGAGCGACATCCTCCACGCTGGCGACAGCAGATGGCTGCTCCCATCACGATGGCAGCATTGCCGTCTGTCTGTCTTCTGCAGCGATTTGTGAGCCTCAGAAGCTGGTGTTTTCAGCGCGTTTGTGCTTGTTTTATGGCAAATCACCACCCACACAGGCAAAACACCAAGATGGCACCATTAAGGACACACGCCCAAAGCAGAATGGCTCACTTAATAATCACGTACAAGTCACCTCAGCGTGAGCCTCATGTGGCAGCTACAAGTGACTGAGAGGGAACAACATGTGGTCCAGGGTGTGGTTGCCTGTGGAACAGAGGGGGAGTTCAGAGCCAAAAACCAGTGTGGCAAGCCCTTGGGGAAGTCTAGAATCCAGGATAAGGTAGAGAGTAGTAATGCGAATTCAGGACAGGCTCCTGGGTCCAGTGATCAGGACAGAGGAAAGATCAAAATTGGGAGAATGATCTAGATCAGGGATCGGCAAACTTGCTCTGTAAAGGGCCAGATGGTATATATTTGGGGCTTTATGGGCCGTACGGTCATTGTACCACCACCCAGCTCTGCGGCTGCCAAACGAAAGCAGCCATACACAGTATAAATGAATATGCGTGGCTGCGTCCCAATAAAGCTTTTTATTTAGGAACACTGAAACTTGAAATATTAGTCTTCTTTTCATTTTTTTTTTCCCAGCCACTTAAAAATGCCACACCTGGGGCACCTGGGCGGCTTAGTCCGTTGAACATCCGACTCTTGATTTCAGTTCAGGTCATGATCTCATGGTTCATGGGATTCTCTCTCTCTCCTCCCTCTCTGCCCCTTCCCCTACTTGCACTCTTTCTCTAAAAATAAATAAATAAACGCTAAATAAATAAATAAATAAATAAAATGTAAAATTCACTGTTGTCTTATGGGCCACATCAAAGCAGGCAGGGGACCAGATTTGACTCGTGAGCAATTTAGCACCCTCCAATAGAAATATAATTAAATATAAATGTAATCCACAAGCAGGAGGCACACACATAATTGAAAATTTTCTAGCAGCTGGGGGCGCCTGGGAAGCTCAGTCGGTTGAGCGTCTGACTTTGGCTTGGGTCATGATCTTGCAGTTCAAGCCCAGCCTCGGGCTCTGTGCTGACAGCTCAGAGCCTGGAGCCTGCTTTGGATTCTGTCTCCCTCTCTCTCTGCCCCTCCCCAGGTCACACTCTGTCTCTCTCTCTCTCAAAAAAGAAAAAAAAAATGAACACTTAAAAAAATTTTTTTCTAGCAGCCAGATTTTAAAAAGTAAAAAAAAAATAAAACATGTGTTTAAGGATTTATCTTAAACTCTTTAAACCCCAGTTTTCTTAACTGTAAAATCAGGCTAATAACAGTAAGTTATGAGATTTGGGGGAAGATTTAATCACTCAAACCACGTGACATGCCTGGAACAGTGCCTAACACATCATGAGTCCCCAGTAGACTCAACTTTATTGGCACCCCTTCCAGAAAAAGAACCAAGTAAAGTTAATTTTATAGATGTTATTTAATTCAGTACCTTCAAACTATCATTTCAGTAACTAATCAATATCAGAACATAATTTATAAGCTATTTCACACTTGGGGGGAAAGGATCTTTTACATTTGGTTTTTCAAACTAAATTTTTGAAATTCAGTGTGTTTTTCATGCCTACGTCATATTTCCAGTGCTCAGTAGCCACAAGCAGCACAGATCTCGAGCAAAGATGAGTCCAGGTGTCAAAGATCGGAGTCAGGCCACAGATGGATCCAGAGAGGCCAGGAAGAGGCAGGCTACCTACGTTACACAGAAAGGCAAAGTCCAAGGTCAGGGCCACGAGCAGGTTCTAGGCATCTGGGCAAGTGCCAGAGCAGACCACGATCCAGGAGAACATCTGGGCGGCAGAGAAACTTCAGTACAACCCCTTATTCTGGACCTTCTGGGCCAGGCATCATAGGACACACTTCACATTCATTCTTGCATTTAATCATAAAGACAGCCCTGTGAGGCCCAGTGCTCTCACCTTCACGTTAGGAATGAGACTCAGGGGGAAAAATGAGCCGGTTTGTTCAAAATCATGCCGCTTATACTGATGAGTAGTAGAGGTAGGATTTGAACCTCTGCCTGTCTGGCTGTCACACCTCCTCGGAACCCTTCATTACGCTGTGTCCTGCGCAGTTAAGGCAGGGAGCGTGCGTAAATAAATGATCAGAATTCAGGGAAAGACGCTGAGCCGTGATGTCCCTTGAATCTACCCACTCCCCTCTGTTCTCACTGCCTGGCCCCAGGTCATTCTCTCTTCACCTCCCACCTGAACTAGAGCAACAAACTCAACCCTGCTCTCCCTGCCCACCCCCCACTCTACCCCTGTTTCCTTGGCTTCAGTTTGTCCAGTGTTCAACTCTGGATGTGTTCCTTTCTGGCTTAAAACCCTCCACTGGCTCCTCTTGCCTGCAGAATAAAACCCCAAGTTCAGGAGACATGGGTCCTAGGCTATCTACCTTACTCTAATGAGCTCCTGCTGACTTCCAAACATGGCATTCCAGACCCTCCATATTCCATCCTGTCAAGCTGCCTTCATCGTCCTTGATCTCCCTTAATAGATTTCAGGCAGATGTTCTAGCATCCAGTCAACCAGCCATGCATTCCTCACACTGACTTTTCCCTGAACACAACGTATGATTTTCTTTTTTAATGTTTAGCCATTTTTTGAGAGAGAGAACATGAGTGGGTGAAGGGCAGGGGGCAGGGGGACAGAGGATCTGAAGCAGGCTTTGCACTGACAGCAGAGAGCCCGATCCGGGGCTCAAACTCACGAACCGCAAGATCATGACCTGAGCTAAAGTTGGATGCTCAACCAATTGAGCCACCCAGGCACCCCACAACCTTTGATTTTTATACCAGTGTCCCAAGTCACACTATTCCTTCAACTTTAAATGTCCTTCTCTTTTCCTTGTCCCTCCCACCACTGCACAGACCCTAACAATCTCAAGCAATTTTCTCCATGAAACTTTGGACCCCTGCTCCCCTTTCTGGAATTTCCGGCATCATGTTCCTGTCACTTTTAGGGTTCTTATCACTTCCTACTTTGTTTTGTAGACATATAGGTGTGTCTCTCATCTCCCTTTCTACGCTGTGGGCTACTCAAGGGAAGGTCTGTATCCTTCTGCCTCCCATAGCATGTGCCATAATGTTTCATGCTAACGGATTAGGCACTCGGGAAGCTTGTTTAATTAAAAGAATGAATCAGTGTTGGTTGAATTAAATTGATCTATCATGACGTTTAAAACTTTGCCGTCCAAATAATTCCTTAAGAATGTCCAGGGAATTCTAACTGAAAGAGTGCACGGTATTAACCCCTAAAGATCTTAGAGCACCACCATTAACCAGAAAAGGGAACCATACAACTTGTTGTATTTTCTTTTTTGCTAGAAAATTCTATTGAAAATGTGGTGCTCAAAGACAAAAATATCCTTAATCTAGGCTTCTAGCATTGCTCCAACCTCTCTCTTAGTGATTCAGTCTTGTATACACCAGTTTTAAGTATTGTTTACTGAAAGCTGCCTGAAGTACTTTTGAAAGCGCATGTAGAAGAGGGTGGCTATAAATCATAAATCAATGCTACTAGAAGGAATTGTTTATGAGCTTAGCCATGAGGCACAAGCAAGAGGCGCTCTGGGCATTTTGCCCTATGGATGTGTGGGCAAGGGAGGAGCCAAGATGAAAAGGGTCTTGAACTGAAAGTGGCTCAGCAGTGGGGCTGGCTGCTGAGGGGGAAGCCATCAGTCCAAAGCCATGATCCAGCAAGATCCAGTGGCCTCAGGCTTGATTGGGTTGTAGCTGCGATGTAAGGGAGCCGAACCCAGAGTGTGGGATGAAGCGGCAGGAGGAACGAGACAACATCAATACGCAGAGCCCAGCAAGGAGATTCATAGGAACAGAACCCATCTAATGGTGAGAAATTACTGGGAAGAGGACCTGACTTCTAGGGGAAAGGTTGGCAAGACCTAGAAAGGGATCAAAGCCCCTGTTAAAAAACTGGAATTCAGAATCAGCTCCAACCCCTGAGTGTAACAATAGACCTGATCAGGAAACCAATGCAGAAACAACTATGAAGAATGAGCAATGATGCTGAGATTAGGGGATGGCCATGCCTCTGAACACCATAGGCCCCAGCTCCTCGGCATATCCTGCCTGATTGTCAGTGGGCTCAGAGCCACCTACATGCCAACAAAGTGTTGAATGGATGGCTCTTACCTATTAGCCTAAAGATTTAAGCCTTTGCTCCGTTTCAGGAAACATAGTAAAAAGAGACATGGAATAACAATTTCCGTCCTTGACCAAGGTCCTGAAAGAATGCAAGATATGATGCGTCAGCTTGGATGAGGGGCAGTGGGCGGGTAAGCTCCACAGAAGAAGTCAAAAGCCAGAAAAGGTACCTGAATAGGCAGTATAGAACCTGTTAGCAAGAAGGCAGAGGCCTTCCAAGATGGCGACCTCACCATTTATTGGGTAACAGTAAAGAAAACAGATAAGAGGGGAAAGGAAGCAGCACTTTCTCCCCACCCTCCACTGTGACCAACGCACTTTCCCTTCTCTACTTTTCTCCCTATCCTACAGGTGGGAAAACAGAAGCTCAGAGTGCTCCATGTCCAAGTCATCCCGCTATTATATGGCAAGATTAGGATTCAAATCCCAGTCCCTCTGATCTCAGGCTGGTTCCCCTCACACACACAGGGCTTTTATCCAATGAGAGGGGAAGGAAAGTAAATGAAACTCAAGAGCGCACCAGGTCCTGGGCTGAGGTAAAGTCAGCCCTCTTCTGCTCTGGGACTGGAGGTCTGAGTGGCTTCTGAGAGAAAAGACCTGTCCCTGAGGAAGGCATGTGATGATTTCCTGGAGGCTGCCAGAGAGAAGTTCCGGCCCCCACAGGCGCCCTCCACGGCTTCAGCTCATGGAGCACATTAGGTTTGCCAGTTCTTCAGGCAGAGGGCTCTACTGCAGAACTGAAGGGTCCAGAGCACTGTTCCTTCTCACCTGACGGCAGGGCCAGGCTGGCAGCCAAGGGCTCCAATCTGGACAACAACACCACTGAGAACACAGATCCTTTGGGCCCGCCCTGCCTGGCTTGACATTTCCTTTTTCAACTGCTAAACGTTGCTTTCTACCTCTCTTTCAGGAGCTGACTCATCGTTTCAAGCTATGTACCTGACATTTTCACACATGCCAAGAACATTGGGAAAAGCTTGGGCATAAAGCCTTTAACATGCATTTAACATATATTTATGGCTTGATGTCTTTCTGTTCACAAGCAACTGTGCAGGCATGATAGTGGACCCAGAAATGTATATCACTATGATGCCAAACTTGCATAAGAAATCTCTAATATCTTCACTGTAGTGAAGGTGGGAGGGAGAGCAATCCAGTGGAGCCTTAAACCCTTGGGACGCCTGGGTGGCTCAGTCGTTGAGCGTCCAACTTCGGCTCAGGTCATGATCTCACAGCTCATGAGTTCGAACCGCGCATCGGGCTCTGAGCTAATGGCTCAGAGCCTAGAGCCTGCTTCGGATTCTGTGTCTCCCTCTCTCTCTGCCCCTCCCCCTGCTTGCACTCTGTCTCTCTCTCTCTCTCAAAAATAAATAAACATTAAAACAAAATTAAAAAAAAAAACCCTCACCTTGTACAATCTCTGGGATCCTTTCATCTAGCAGGTTCTAGGAATATAGCATCCCCTGGCCACTAAAATCTGCCTTGTGCTGTGGGCGCCCCTCTCTGTTGTGCTGAAAGGTATTTTAATCAACTGCCGCTGCTAATACTTACACCCAGAAATCCTTTGAACGCCTCAGTTGTTGACCCATCGCTTCTGTGTTCCCATGGAGATGAGGGAGGGAGAGCCCTCTCTCCACCAATGTTAAGACAATTTCACTCCGTTTCCAAGAAGAGGGCCTCATTGTGTCTGTTCTTCATTAAGAAACCCAAGACAAGTTTGCGTCTGAAGCTGGGTACATACACTTATAGCTATTTATTAAGGATGGCATAAAGAAAAGTCCAAAAACACTGAGTCGATCTAAGAATGAGGCAGTATTCAAGTCAGAAGCCAGGGAGACTGGCAGCAAGTCATTATGAAATGCATTTCCATAAGTGATTCACAAGTATGACTGGGGAGAAGGTGCAGGAAGCACACGTTTCCATGCCATAGACCATGTAACCTGAGCAGCCCCAACCATGCAAAGGGCCAGAAGAGAGTGTGGCCAGGAGGGGACAGGCCAGTTGGTCCCCCAGTGGCAATGAATTATGATGGTTAAGGTCTCCTAGCTCCACAGTGAACTGAACCTCCTCCTCTTGCCTGTGCTTACATTGGGCTTTGTTTCAAAACTGTCCTGAGAGAGAGGAGGGAATTGGGGCTGGGGCACTTGCGATGAATTGGCTGCCCCTGGGGTTCACCTTGATTGATGCTAATTGAATTCTAATTGAAACCATCCAACCAGGCCCCAAGTGCACCTGAAAGAAACTTCAATATCCGGAAGCCACACCCCAGAGGGTTTGCAAGCATCTCTCTCACCGTACAATTCTACCAAGTACATTATTTGTCTATTAAACCTTGATACACCTTTAGAGACTCCATGGACTGCCCTGCTACAGACAAAAAGATCACAGCCTCTATTTTGGGCTGCCCTACAAAGCTGGGTTTTGACCTGATAAGACTATTACAGTTCATTTAGCATCATTGCCGTGCACCATGCTAATTAGAACTTAGGGACTCTTAAAAATTACTGGATTATGGAGTGTTTCCTCCCAAGCCTTTCTGTGTTGTGGTCCAAATCCTTATGAAATTTGTATTCAGTGAATACAGAGGGAGGAGGAAAAGCACGGAGAGTCAAGGGGAATAGAGGTGAACAGGAATCTTATATTGTATCACAGGGTAAACAAGCTCTTCCAATAGCCTTTGTGCATTTGTTCTACAAACATTTACTGAGCTCCTACTACGTGCAGGGTGTTAATTCCTCCAAAACCAAGGGACACAGCCTCCCCAAAATGCATATTTTAGCAAAAGAGGCAAACATCAAGCAAGTGAAAATGAATAAATGAAATACTTTTGGGTGCTAAGTGCAATCGAGAAAACACAATGGAGTAATAAGGGAAAGAGTAGATTGAGGGGACAAGGGGTCAGCCAGGGTTGATGGAAAAGGCCCCTCTAAGGAGAAGACATTTGGGTTGAAAGCTGAAGGATAGGAAAGAGATCTGTGGAAAGGTCTGAGGGAAGGGTATTCCATATGAAGTGCAGCAGGTACGTATAGACAAAGGCAGGAAAGAACTCAGTATGTTCAAGGGCCAGAAAGAAAGCCACTGTGTCTGAAGACAGATAAGACTAGAGAAGCAGGCAGGAGCCAGATCCTATAGGGTCTTGAAGGTCATAGAACAGAATGTGTGTGTGTGTGTGTGTGTGTGTGTGTGTGTGTGTGTGTGTGTGTATTCCTAGACGGACACCATTCAAGGGTTTTAAGCAGGAAAGTTCATGGCCAATGCCTACCTTGGAAAGATTATTCTGGCTTCCATATGAAAGGAGGATTGGGGAGAAGGGGACAGAGGCAAAAACAGAGCCAGAGAGACCTATTAAGAAGATGTTGCAAGAGTCCAGCAAGAAATAATGACTTCTACTGCACAGGACCAGCGGAGATGGAAAAACACGGACACAGAGTCCATCGGATGTATTAATGGATTTCATGTGTGAGTGCGTGAAAAGAGAAGGAATAGAAAAGCTCAGGTTTGGGACCTGAGCAATGAAATGGATGCAGAACTCTTTCTGGAGGTGGAGAGAGCTGGGTGGGGATGGAGTGGGAGGAAAGTGGGGGCTGCATTTGGTCACATTTCCTCTGACGTGACAATTGGATATCCAAGAGGAGACGTCGAGGAGGAGGCACCTAGACAAGACCGTGCTCACGGGAGAGCTCTGTGATAATGCCTCGGCATGTGAGAATGGACAGAGGGAATCACAAGACAGGGGCTGGAAGCCCACTGAGTTCAGAACCAGGGCACTGAGAGCCCGATGGGGAAAGGGGTCCCATAGAGGCTGATGTGGTGCCAATGACCTTGTTAAAGGAAGCGTTCATGGAGAGGAGTTGGCGGTGACCATCCAACCAAGGGGCAATTAGAAGAAAGTGGGCACTGACGAGCTGGAGACAGTGAGGAGAGACAGCTCTGCTTTCTTATAAAGAGAAGCAGAGAAATAGGGTGATAGCTGGAGGGAGATACGGGGGTCAATGGAGGGTACGGACTTCTGTTTTAAAGATGAGTGACATTATAGTATGTTTGTGTGCTGGCGGATATAACCCCACAGTGAGGGAGAAATCAATTACCTAGAGACAAAAAGCGATCATCCTGGAGTAGAGTCCCTGAGGAGGCAAGAGAGGACAGGATCCAGGGTTCAAATAGAAGTATTAGCCTTGAAAAGGTCAAGGACACTTCCCTGGCAAAACTGACAAGCCTGTTCTGAAAGCTTATTTGCAAATGGGAGGGTACAGAAAATAAAGACACAGGTATGTAAACAGGAAAATCTCTAAGAATAATAAGTTTTAATGAGAAATAAAACAATGACAAAGTGACAAAGAGCAGCGAGACAGTAAAAGGGCTACTTCAAGCCATAAAGACCTTAGTTACCACAGCCCGGTGGCCCCTGATACATTCATGGCGCTCCGTGACATGAGCAGAGGGCTGAAGTGGAAACTAGTTCGGGAAATCGATAACCGTCGAGCACCTTTTATCTGCTAGATGGCTTATCAGTATCTCTTATTAGTCTCTTCTTTGAGCCTTACAAGAACCTCATGGGATATTCTGAGTATTTGGCCCATTTTATAGACGGTAATACTGAGGCTTAAAGAGCCTATTGCCTTTCCCAGGGTCTAGGGAGCGTCGGGGCTGGTGTGTGACCTCAGATCTGCCTGTTTCCAGATATCAGACACCGCAATGTCCCACAATGCATTTACAGTAGGAGGAATTAGGTGCGGAGGCACAGGAGACGGTAAGCAGGCACTTCCTGAAATTCTTCCCAATAGAGAATGCCCTCCCCATGTTCCCAGTCCTGTCTTTCAGATCCTAAATTAAAAATTCACCTGCCTGGGTCGCCTGGGTGGCTCAGTCAGTTAAGTGTCTGACTCAGGCTCAGGTCATGATCTCACGGTTTGTGAGTTTGAGCCCTGCATCGGGCTCTGCACTGACAGTGTAGAGCCTGCTTGGGATTCTCTCTCTTTCTCTCTACCCCTCCCCTCTCTCTCTCTTAAAATAAATCAATAAACTTAAGAAAAACAATCCACCCTCCAGAAAATCTACTCTGGATTCCCTTTCCAACCCAGTTTCTCAACATATGACCTCTGCATCATTAGGTAAAGGGAGGGTGATATTCCTTACCCGGCAGGAGAGACAGTGGGATTAAAGATGAAATATGAAAGTGCGTGAATGAGCTGAGACGCTCATTATCACGGTATTATTATTATTATTATTATTATTGTTATTGTTATTATTATTACTCTGGCCTTTATTGCTATTACCGTTATTAGCACAGCATAGATTGCTAAAGGCTTTCTCGGACGTGGTTTTCCTCTGCCTCCTTTCACTCTAAGATACGTGGACCACAAAAAAAAAGAAAAACAATGCAGATAACGCTCATTTGTACACAAGTAACCAAATCCTCGCTGTAGCCGCTATCTTGTAAAGCTCATTCATAATGCAAAGGTACGACGAATTCCATCCACATCACAGCTTTCCATTTTCCCTAGTTCATTGCTTGGAGTCACACATTATAAATTGCCTTTTATGTTATCTCTCTATTCCAGTAAACCCTTCCCCTAATCCTTTTACCCTGCCCGGAGCTCACGTTCTGAGGCGGCCGGCAGCCGCCCGCCAGCACCCGGGTGGACTGCTCTTTGTAAAGCTATCGATCCCTATAAACTACTTTATTAGTGGTCATTATTACTCTGTTTCTAATCACCACTTTAATTAAAGTTTTATCATCCACATTAAAGAGGGTCTATGACTTTTAATAGGCTGGATGATTTTCCCTCAGCCATGAAGCATTCCCGTGAAATCGGCCAACGGACTCGTGGTTTCAAGGACTTTCTGAAGCTCGCCTCCCTTCAGGGTACAGGTGTGTGTGTTTACGAGCGAGAAGGGGGGCCTGATGCGTGGGCCGAGTTCCCTCCCAGGCAGCCCCCTCATCTCCCCGACTTACGAATCCTCAGGCAGGGAGAATCAAAAGTGGCCACAACATTAGAACATTCTACCCACAGTACAAGAGGCGCCAGTACTGTATCTCAGAATTCAAAAGGAGATATTGATCAGGACTCCACATTTCTTATAATACATACTTTAGCTAAAGCTTTTCTTACGGGAGTTACCTACTCCTTCAAGACCAAAAGAATAAACAGAAGCAATTGCTTCTCTTACCAAAACAACATCTAAGCAGACATTTGTTGATGAATTAAACCTGCATTAAATCAGGTTCTTAGAGGAGACTGGCATGTCTTGATCGATTTTGTATCTGCAACACCAAATGAAGTAACTATGACACAGTGGGTCCTCAAAGGATCTAAGTGTCCAGGAGGCCGGGGTCCCTGGGCGGCTCAGTCAGTTAAGCATCCAACTTCAGCTCAGGTCACAATCTTGTGCTGAGTTCCAGCCCTGCGCCAGGCTCTGTGCTGACAACTCAGAGCCTGGAGCCTGCTTCGGATCCTGTGTTTCCATCACTCTCTGTCCCTCCCCTGCTCACCCTCTATTTCTCTCTCTTTCTCAAAAATTGAACAAAACATTAAATATATATTTATATATATTAAAGTATCCAAGAGGCCAAGACTGCAACTGACTGTTTTACAAGACTGCAAAATAGAATCGGCACAGATACCACCTTATAGAGGCCTTCTCCCTTTTTTTTTTCTTGAAGAGTAAGAAGTGGGACAGTGTCTTCAAAGCAGCTCTACTCACAATAGCCAAAAGGTAGAAGCAACCCAAACGTCCACCAGAGGATGAAAGGATAAACCAAATGTGATAAATACATATAGTAGAATATTGTTCAGCCCTAAAAAGGAAGGAAATTCTGACATCCTTGCTATCCATGGAGGAACTAAGTTATACCAACTTATACTAAGTAAAGTGAGTCTGTCACAGAAAGACAAATGCTGTATGATTCTGCTTATATGAGGTTCCCAGAGAGGTCAAATTCATAGAGATAGGAAGGTGGAGGGATGAAATGGGGAGTTAGCATTTAATGAGCAAAGTTTCAGTTGGGAAGATGAGAAAATTCGGGAGATGGACAGTGGTGATGGTTGTACAGCAGGTGTGAATGTTCTTAATGCCACAGAACTGTATACACTTAAAAAGTGGTTAAAATGGCGAGGGGAGCACCTGGGTGGCTAAGTAGGTTGAGTGTCAGACTTCTGCTCAGGTCATGATCTCATGGTTCATGATTTCGAGCCCCACATCAGGCTCTGTGTTGACAGCTCAGAACCTGGAGCCTGCTTCGGATTCTGTGTCTCCATCTCTCTCTGCCCCTCCACCACTCATGCTTTGTCTGTCTCTCTCTCTCTCTCAAAAATAAATAAAAACATTTTTTTAATTATAATAAAAAATGGTTAAAATGGTGAGTTTTATATTAGAGATTTAAAATTTGAAAAGTGGAAGCGTATTCCTTGTAGTTCGGGGGCTGGGAGATGTAACATTTTTTTGCAGATAGCCAGATCTTTTCAAAATCCCCTCCTGCGGACGCAGGAAGCCTAATCGTACCATGGTACGTGTCATGAATTGCATTCATACTTTCACTGGATAGACACCAAGTGCCGACCACATGTTAAGAACTACAATGAAGAAGATAAACCACACATCGTGGGTTCGCTTCAAGGATGCCAGGCTCCCAACACTGCCAACCCCTCCAGGGGCCTCACATTGTGTACCCCTTCAGTTCCTAGCAGGCCGAGTCCCCTGACTCCCATAAGAGAGGGCGTAATGCCCCTGGCCAAAAGCTCTGTCACACTTTGTCATTGGGCCTAAAGCCTCTCTGTTTTCCAAAATCCCATGACATCTTAGTAAAAACAGTCCTTTCACCTGAAACTGATACCTCGTCTCACTCCAGAAGGCTCAGAATGGGTCCAGAGAGCTGCCTTGGGGTCAAACACTCTTTATCTACCGCAAGGGTCTGGGACTGGTCTTGGGCCCAAATTTTAAGGGCATGCCAAAAACCTCAGGACTCAAGATAAATAATATTTTGATGCCGTATTTTAAAAAATCAAATTTAATGAAAAAAAATGGCAAGAGGAACAAAACAACAAAATTTTAAATCAAGACGAAGTCAATAACTGCCTTGCCAAGGCCACCTTAAAGCCCGAGGTGAAACACAGATCAGGAATGCTGATCCTACCTTCATTGAAAATGTTGATACTTTGTCCATTGTGATTTTTCTGGCATTGATTTTTGTGTTTCAAAATGTTGCATTAGATTCTTACTTATCCCGATCCCTGAGTTTTGGGGCACCCCTTTAAATTTGGCACCCGAGCTGAGTGCCTCCTTCGAGTCACCAATCCTGCTTCTCTGTGTCATTCTGTCTCCCCCAGCAGCCGGCACCCAAAGCCTCCTCCCTCAGACCTGCATCAGCTCCTGCCAACAGATACTCAGGGATCCACCTGCTCTGCAGAGAGAGTGTGGCCTGAGCCATTCCGGACTCACCCCTTCGAGAGCAGGGAGTGAGAGCATCTCTCCCAACAGCCTGCAAGCCCTCGAGGACGGGATCTGTGTTTCTTTGTTAGCATCTGTATCCCTAGCACCTGGCATAGCACCTAGAAGAGGGCAGGACCTCAAGCAGTGTGGTCAAACCCAATTCTATTCTTCTAAGAGTTCCTGGGGGAACATACAAACAAGTATGTTTGCTTGCTCATTCCCTCTCTCATTTTCCCCCTCTCCAAACTCACGGTGAGTTTCATGGCAGCTATATAGTTTCCTTCTTTCCTTCCTTCCTTCCTTCCTTCCTTCCTTCCTTCCTTCCTTCCTTCTCTCTCTCTCTCTCTTTCTTCCTTTCTCTTTCTCTTTCTCTCTCTCTTTCTTCTTTCTCTTTCTTTCTTTCTTTCTTTCTCTCTCTCTCTCTCTTTCCTTCCTTCCTTCCTTCCTTCCTTCCTTCTTCCTTCCTTCCTTCCTTCCTTTCCCAAATCAGCTTTCCTGGAGAGGCTAAGCTGCTTTTTAATCAAGTGAATTTCCCTTGCCGCCTGTTCCTCTGGTCTTCTCCACAACGCACATCACCGACTCTCGCCTGCAATCACCCCATTTCCAGCTTTGCCTTCCAAGCCTGCAGTATGGAACCCAGCCCCCGCGGGTAATTCTCAGCTCTTCCGTGAACTCCAACAAACCTCCACCCCTACCCCCAACAGCCTCTCATGGGCACTTCACCGCCCTCTATTTTATTTCTTTAATTGGATTTTAATTTGTCTCACTAAGCCCAGATTTACTTGAAAAGTCCTTATCCCATGTTGAAATTGCAAATTGAAATGATACACACACCTCACAGAAGGAAGCGGAAACAGGATACGGGCCAGGAAAATTGCAAAGGGCAGAAACAGGACCAAAATAGAAAAAAAGAAAGAAAAAGAAAAAGAAAGTCAGAGATGACCCCTAGCTCCATTCTGGAAGATTTTTGTGGTAGGAGAATGTTCCAGAAAACCACCTCGCCTGCTAATACCGAAGGAGGGTCTCTGGGTTTGCCTTGGCTGGCCCAGCTGCAGGAATCAGACAACATTCCCATCATCATGGTAAGAAAATGCCTTCTCTTACAAAACAGCCACGATCGGCAAAACTACCACCTCTGCGCTTGGAAATGGACATCAGCCAGGACCAGCTTTCTCAAAAAGTAAGCAAAAGGGCACACACACTCTTCTAGCATTACGGTCCACACTGTGTGTCCCAGGCTGGCTTCTCCAGAAGCAGATGCTGAGATGCAATTGAGGTGAAAACTGTTTATTAGGGATCAGCACTGGCAAAAGTGGGCTGGGGTGCAGGATTAGACAGAGAAAATAGTCAAACTGCATTGCAGGTGCAGATCAAGTACTTCCTGTTGGAGTGTCCATGTCAGGACAAAATGTCCAGGCCTTAATATCCCCTTATATTCCAACCTCTGTCAGTCACCATATAGATCAGGTATGATGGCTTTTCTTCAGTGACAGACCCTGAAGTTGCTCAAGGGAAATCCTCGAGGCGGGGATCTGGGTGATGAATCTCTGTGTCTACCACACCATGGAATTAGACATCAGTCTTAGCAGTCAGTGGGTTATTTGGTAAGGCTCAGGGTCAAATGGAAGTAAATAGGGCTTTAAACTCCTGCAATATCGCTTCCTTTTATAGAGTCCATTATAGCATCAGGGACTATGGAAAATTAGGAGATGAACTTCAGAGAGTGTAGGTGAGCAGCATGAGGGATTGAGGACTTCCAGTTTGAGAAAACTAACTCCGTGCGCAGTACCAAACTGAGGTCCTGCCTAGACAGATCCTTCAGAAACTCACCATCAACACCTCAGAAAATTAGGTTCTCAGGATTTCTGCTGTAACGATCAGTTCGTGATTTCCCTGACCAGTGGCCCAGTCAAGTCCAGGTCCAAAACATGTGTGAGGGTGTCCTCAAGATAAGCAGTAGGATCCCAATCCCAGAGGTCATGCTGCTTCCTGTCGATCACCTTTTGAAAGGTCATAGACATGTTCCAAATGGCATCACTGGGTATTAGAAGGTCACATCATCTTCAAGGGCATCTTTTATTAATTTCCCTCTCTGATTCAGATTAATTAAGGGTTCTTAGAAGCCTTAGAGGTTCTACTTCAACCTAAACACCAGGGAATCATTGGAGTGAAAACTCCCTAGGATGGCAACAACATCAAGGTATCAGGATCCTAGCATGAATAGTTACCTCTGTCTGTATGTAACCTCCCTGGCAGCCTAACCTTCAAATGTATAAAGGGTTCTCGGAAATGGAAAAGTCATGGGTATCAAAGTAGGAACTGCTCAGTAGTGCCTGGTCCCTGAATAGTTGTGCATCTGGTTCGATGCTGGGAACTGTTGTGTCTGCGAGGAGTTTCAGGTTCCTTATACAGAGCCCTAACCACCTAGATGAAATTCTCCTCAAATTCATTTTCCTAAAGAGTGAATGTAGTGCTTCCTAAAAAGCTGAAAAACTGTCTGGTGCCCACTGATGTTCGTAGTAGCAGCATCCACAATAGCCAAAAGATGGAGGTAATCCACAGGACTATCAATAGATGAATGAATAAAGAAAATGTGGTGTAGAACATGGCGGAAAAGAAGGAATACCCACTGCTGGTCTCTGGCAACTCTTAATCTGAGAGGGGCTGAAACCGAGGAACTCTCAATCGCAGGGATCTGCAGGAAGAGGAGTTGGAGGCTACAGGAAAGAGAATGCGAAACCCAGAGAATCTGGGGAGACTGAGGAGAAATAGGAAATAAACCAATACACACATTGCCAAAATGACCAAACGGAAGAACTCCCCTCAAAAGACTGTACAGAAAATAGTGACAGCACAAGAAATGATGAAAGCAGACATAAGCAACTTAACAGAACAAGAATACAGAATGATAAACATAAAAATACTCGCAGGGCTTGAAAAAAGCATAGAAGAAAGCAGGGGGACCCTAGAGGCAGAGATCAAGGTCCTAAAAAATGATCTACAGGAATTAAAAAATGCTTTAATTGAGGGGCAAAACAAACTGGAGGTGGCCACAGTGCGGATTGAAGAGGCAGAAGAGAGAATAGGGGAATTAGAAGATAAAATTACAGAAAAGGAGGAAGCAGAGAAAAAGAGAGAAAAACTGATTCAGGAACAGGAAAGGAGAATTCGAGAGCTGAGCGATGCAATCAAATGGAATAACATCCATATTATAGGAATTCCAGAGGAAGAAGAGAGAGAGAAAGGAATCGAAGGGGTACTTGAACAAATCATCAATGAGAACTTCCCCAACATGAAGAAGGAAATGGGCATTGAAGTCCAAGAGGCACAGAGAACTCCCCTCAGACATAACCCGAATAGGCCCTCAGCAAGACACATCATAGTGAAGCTAGGAAAATACAAAGATAAAGAGAGAATCCTGAAAGCAGCTAGGGATAAACGGGCCTTGACTTACAAAGGCAGACACATTAGGGTAGTAGCAGACTTATCCACAGAAACTTGGCAAGCCAGAAAGGAATGGCAGGAAATCTTCAATGTGATGAACAGGAAGGACATGCAGCCAAGAATCCTTTACCCGGCCAGCCTGTCATTCAAAATGGATGGAGAGAGAAAGGTCTTCCCAAACAAACAAAAACTGAATGAATACATCACAAATAAACCAATCTTACAAGAGATCCTGAGGGGGACTTTTTGAAGGAAAGGTTGCAAGGAACACAGAGCACCAGAGACATCCTTACAAACATGAAACCTACAGACAACACCTTGACTCTAAACCCACATTTTTCAATATTAACACTGAATGTAAATGGACTAAACGCTCCAATTAAAAGACACAGGGTAATAGGATGGATTATAAAACAAGACCCATCTATCTGCTGTCTTCAAGAGACCCATTTTAAACCTGAGGACACCTTCAGACTGAAAGTGAGGGGATGGAGAACTATCTACCATGCTACAGGAACTCAGAAGAAAGCTGGAGTAGCCACACTTATATCGGACAAACTGGACTTTAAAGTAAAAAATGTAATAAGAGATGAAGAAGGGCATTATATAATAATCACAGGGACTATCCAGCAGGAAGAGCTAACAATTATAAATATCTACGCGCCGAATTCTGGGACACTCAAATTTGTCAAGCAACTAATTACAAACGTAAGCTATCTTATTGATAAAAATGTGCTAGTTGCAGGAGACCTTAATACCCCACTCACAGCGCTGGATAGATCCACTAAACAGAGAATCAGCATAGAAACAATGGACCTGAATGACACGTTGGAACAGATGGGCCTGACAGATATCTTCAGGGACCTTCATCCAGAAGCAAAGGAATTTACATTCTTCTCAAATGCGCATGGTACATTTTCCAAGATAGACCACATTTTGGGGCACAAGGAAGAGCTGAGTAAGTATAAAAAAATTGAGATCATACCATGCACAATTTCAGACCACAATGCTTTGAAACTTGAAATCAACTCCAGGAAAAAAGTCTGGGAAGACCCCACAAACATGGAGGCTAAAGAACAACCTACTAAAAGACGAATGGGTCAACCAAGCAATCAGAGAAGAAATTAAAAAATACATGGAAACAAATGAAAATGAAAATACAATAATCCAAACGCTTTAGGATGCGGCAAAGACAGTCCTGAGAGGGAAATATATTGCAATCCAGGCCCATCTCAAGAAACAAGAAAAATTCCTAACAAAAATTCTAACAGCACGCCTAAAGGAACTAGAAGCAGAACAGCTAAGACAGTCCAAACCTAGCAGAAAAAGAGAAATAACAAAGATTAGGGCACAAATTAATCATGTGGAAACAGAAAAAGTAGTGGAACAGATCAATGAAACCAAGAGCTGGTTCTTTGAAAAAATAAACAAAATTGATAAACCTCTGATAAGCCAGGCTCCTCAAAAAGAAAAGAGAGAGAAACCAAATCAATAAAAATCACGAACGAAAATGGAGTGATTACAACCAGTCCCTCAGAAATACAAGCAATCACCAGAGAATATTATGAAAAACTCTATGCCATCAAATTGAACAACCTGGAAGAAATAGACAAATTCCTAAACAGCCACATGCTATCAAAACACAAATGGGAAGAAATAGAAAACTTGAACAGACCCATAACTAGTGAAGTTATTGAATCAGTTATCAAAAATCTCCCAACAAATAAAAGTCCAGGGCCAGATGACTTCCCTGCGGGATTTTACCAGACATTTAAAACAGAGTTAATACCTATCCTCCTCAAGCTGTTCCAAAAATTGAGACAGAAAGAAAACTCCCGGACTCGTTCTATGAAGCCAGCATCACTTTGATTCCCAAACCAGATAGAGACCCAGCAAAAAAAGAGAACTACAGGCCTATATCCTTGATGAGCATGGATGCAAAAATTTTTAACAAGATATTAGCAAATAGAATCCAACAGCATATAAAAAGAATTATCCACCACGATCAAGTAGGATTCATCCCTGGGTTGCAGGGATAGTTCAACATTTGCAAATCAATCAACATGATACATCACATTAACAAAAGAAAAGATAAGAACCATATGATCCTGTCGATTGATGCAGAAAAAGCATTTGACAAAATACAGCATCCCTTCTTAATAAAAACTCTCGAGAAAGTCGGGATAGAAGGAACATACTTAGGCATCATAAAAGCCATTTATGAAAAGCCCACAGCTAATATCATCCTCAATGGGGAAAAACTGAGAGCCTTCCCCCTGAGATCAGGAACACGACAGGGATGTCCACTCTCGCCACTGCTATTTAACATAGTGTTGGAGGTCCTAGCATCAGCAATCAGACAAGAAAGCATAATAAAAGGCATCAGGATAGGCAAGGATGAAGTCAAACTTTCACTTTTTGCAGATGACATGATACTTTACATGGAAAACCCAACAGAATCCACTGAAAGCCTACTAGAACTGATCCATGACTTTGGCAAAGTTGCAGGATACAAAATCAACGTACAGAAATCGGTTGCATTCCTTTACACCAACAATGAAGCAATAGAAAGAGAAAGAAAGAAGCGAATCTCATTCACAATTGCACCAAAAACCATCAAATACCTAGGAATAAACCTAACCAAAGATGTAAAAGACCTTTACGTGGAAACATATAAAAAACTTATGAAGGAAATTGAGGAAGACACAAGGAAATAGAAAAACATCCCATGCTCATGGATCGGAAGAATAAATATCGTTAAAATGGCAATACTACTCAAAGCAATCTACACATTCAATGCAATCCCAAGCAAAATTGCACCAGCATTCTTCTCAAAGCTAGAGCAAACAATCCTAAAATTTGTATGGAACCACAAAAGACCCCGAATAGCCAAAGTAATTCTGAAGAACAAAACCAAAGCGGGAGGCATCACAATCCCATATTTTAACCACTACTACAAAGCGGTAGTCATCAAGACAGCATGGTATTGGCACAAGAACAGACACATAGACCAATGGAATAGAATAGAGAACCCAGAAATGGACCCACAAGCATATGGCCATCTAATCTTTGACAAAGCAGGAAAGAGTATCCAATGGAAAAAAGACAGCCTCTTTAACAAATGGTGCTGGGAGAACTGGACAGCAACATGCAGAAGAATGAAAGTAGACCACTTCCTTACACCACTCACAAAAATAAACTCTAAATGGATGAAGGATCTGAATGTGAGACAGGAAACCATCAAAATCCTAGAGGAGAAAGCAGGAAAAAACCTTTTTGATTTGAGCCACAGCAATTTCCTATGTGACACATCTCCAAAGGCGAGGGAATTTAAAGCAAAAATGAACTATTGGCACCTCATCAAGATAAAAAGCTTCTGCACGGCAAAGGAAACAACCAACAAAAATAATAGACAACCAACAGAATGGGAAAGGATAATTGCAAATGACATATCAGATAAAGGGTTAGTATCCAAAATCTATAGAGAACTTACCAAACTCCACACCCAAAAAACAAATGATCCAGTCAAGAAATGGGTGGAAGATATGAATAGACACTTCTCCAAAGAGGACATTCAGATGGCCAACAGACACATGAAATGATGCTCAAAGTCACTCATCATCAGGGAAACACAAATCAAAACCACACTGAGATACCACCTTACACCGGTTCGAGTGACTAAAATGAATAAATCAGGAAACTATAGATGCTGGCAGGGATGTGGAGAAGCAGGCACCCTCCTACACTGTTGGTGGGAATGCAAACTGGTGCAGCCACTCTGGAAAACGGTGTGGAGGTTCCTCGAAAAAACGAAAATAGAGCTATCCTATGACCCAGCAATAGCACTGCTTGGAATCTACCCAAGAGACACAGGAATGCTGATGCATAGGGGCACATGTACCAATGTTCATAGCAGCACTTTCGACAATATCCAAATCATGGAAAGAGACCAAGTGCCTATCAATTGACGAATGGATAAAGAAGATATGGTACATGTATAGAATGGACTACTATGTGGCAATGAGAAAAAATGAAATCTGGCCATGTGTAGGAACATGAATGGAACTGGAGGATATTATGCTAAGTGAAATAAGTCAGTCAGAAAAAGACAGATACCATATGTTTCCACGAATAGGTGGACATTGTGAGACTAAGCAAAAATCAGGGGAGGGAAAGAGGGAAAAGGAAAAAAAGACACAGAGAGGGAGGAAGATAAAACATAAGAGACTCTCAAAGACTAAGAACAAACTGAGGGGGGAGGGGTGTGAGGGAGGGGGAAGGGGTGACGGGCATTAAAGAGGGCACGTGTTGGGATGAACACTGGGTGTTATATGTAAACCAATTTGAAAATAAACTATTATTAAAAAAAAAAAAAGTAGGAACTGCTCAAGACCAAGAGACGTAAGTATATATAGTCCATATGGGTGTCTCAGCCATTCACAGTGATACCCCTCCCCTTCATAATGTCCCCTTCCCCAACCAGCCCAACTGCTATCATTAAACAGAGCCATGTTGTGAGTGAATGGGCCCTCCTGGATCCTTAAGTCCAGTCCATCCTCCACCTGCATGGGAGTGGTTTTGAGCATAAGAGGGCCACCTTGTGGCCATTTTCAACTTTACGTTCAAAATAAACTTCCAATCTGTAACCCAAAAAAATACACACACTGGAAAACAATGTTGTCTTTACTATACTTATCACTGCTGTCTCTCACTACCACCCTGTCTTGGTAAATCAATATAATAACTCTTCAGCCTCCTGCTGAGCCTTCCCATCCTTTTTACCCTCATCAGCTCAACAAGGCCAAGAGAAAGGCAGATGATTATAGGATTCTCCCAGAAAGCCTTGAAAAGGTCAAGGCTATGAATACTTAGACACCGAACTATTTTTGTCTTGGTCATGTCTCGGATGCCTCTGAATCCCTTTCTAGGTGAATCTCACACACACACACACACACACACACACACACACACACACACACACACCTCAGACTGGAAATCAGATGGAGTCCAACTGCTCGAGAAGAAGCAGTGTGGCTTTCCCTTCCACCCTGGTTCCTGAGAATGTATGACTGGGTCCCAAGTTGTACCTCCATCCTGCATTCGACTTTAGTACATCCCTAAATAAGTACTAAATTACTGTTTCCTAAATTAACTTGTAACCTGGCATCTGTGCCCTCTCTGGCCCTGGGCTAATGTTCCCAAACTTCCCTGATGATAAACATCCCCTGGGAAACATGTTAAAACTGAATCCCCGCCCACCCCAGATCCAATGATTGAGAATCATTCATGGAACGACCCGAGGAGCTATATAACTAATAAGCACCTCAGGGGATTCTTAACATCAGGAAATTTGAAAAACACTTGTGATTCCCATACCCTACTCTCAGATTTCCCAGGGCAGAGTTTCTCAACTTTGGTATTATTGTCATTTTAGAGTAGATAATATTTTGTTTTGAGGGACTGTCCTGTGCACTGGAAGAAGTGTATCAGCATGCCTGGCCTCTACCCGCTGAATACCAATAGCACCTGCAACCAGCTACAACCACCAAAACTGTCCCCAGACTTTGGCAAGTGTGGGAGCTGGGATAGTTAAAATCAAATGTTTGAAATCCATTGGTCTAGGATATGACATGAACACTGTTGCTGTTGTTTTTTTTTTTAAGCTCTCTAGATGTACAACCAAAATGTGTTAGGCTTGAGCTTCTCAAACCTTCTTGTAACTCAGAATCTCATGAAAATGTAGATTCTTGTTTCTGTAGGTCTGGGTGGGCCTTGAAGTCTGCATTCCCAACAAGCCCTTGGAGGCTGCTGATGCCAGCACTTTGAGCAGAAAGGCTGAAGGTCAGCTTTGAATTGGGCTAGTCATGAGGGTCATTCTACCCAACTATTATAGCAAATTAGTTTCCACCCTGAGTCAGCAAAGAAGGGATCACCATAGAGCAATGGTTGAACTTGCTAACATGGCTCTTTTGGATAGGATACAGGAAATTTCTACCATGCAGGCTTCAAGACGTAGAAGCCAGGATCCCCACCATTCAGTCTCCTGGAAAATGATGTATAGGAAAAGCCACCTGCATGGCTCACCTGAATACCACACCACTAGCTGCAGGGTCCACAAATTACCCAATGACATGAGGGGATCTCCAGCATCGGTTAGAATCACCCAACTCCTTCCAGGGGACAGACAGAGGGATTGAGCACAGTCATAGGTGACCCTGATCTTAACTGTGTCAACAAAGATAGGAACAGTCTTCTGTCCATAGAGTTCTTCACTTTTCTTCCTCAGTACCAAGCAGAGAGAGGAGAGAGAGAATCCCAAGTAGAATCTCCACCCTGACAGCGAGGAGCCCAACACAGGGCTCGAACTCGCAAACCATGAAATCGTGATCTGAGCAGAAATCAAGAGTCAGAGTCAGGTGCTTAACCGACTGAAGCCATCTAGGTGCCCCGAAAAGGAACTCTTTTAAGACAGTGGCAGAACAGAGGAAGAAAGGAACCTAATACCTCCATACTTCTCGAACCTAGCTTTCCTAGGCACGAGAAGTATGGAGAGATAGCCTATAATAATTTTCATTCTTTCCCAACCCATTATACGAAAAGATTCATAATGGTTTTAAAGATATTCCACAATGCTTTGATACCTCTTCTCTCAAGAGGTGGGGCTTAAGGGGCGCCTTGGTGGCTCAATCGGTTAAATGTTCAACTTCTGATTTCAGCTTAGGTCGTGATCCAGGGTCATGAGATGGAGCCCCGTGTCTGGCTCCATGCTGAGTGTGGAGCCTGCTTGGGAGTCTCTGTTCCTCTCTCTGCCCATCCCCCACTCGTGCTCACACTCTCTCTCTCAAAATAAATAAACTTAAAAAAAATAAAATGGTGAGGCTTAAAGTCCACTCTCTTTGTCTTCTCACTTGGGATCTCTGTCTCTCTTTCTCTCGCTCCCTCGCTCTTTCTCTCCCTACCTCTCTGTCTCCCCTCTCTCTCTCTCTCTCTCCCTGTGGACACACCCACATAGTAAAGAAATATGACCCACCAGCAGCCAGAGAGCTTGGATCCAGCTCCTCCCCCTAGTTGAATCTTGAGATGACCATGACCATAGCCCCAGTCAGCAACGAGACTGCAACCTCATGAGAGAGCCTGAACCCAGATTCACTGAGTGAAGCTGCTCCCAGATTCCTGACCCACAGAAACTATGAGATAATAAATGTTTTAAGGCACATGTTTGGGGTAACTGTCACACAGCAATAGATAACTAATACAAGCTTCTTTGTCATTCCAGCCACCAAAGGTCTTGGTTTGGGTGGTGCTGATCAGAATAACGGATCGAGTTAGAATAAATCTAGCAATGACTAGTTGGGGTGGCAGAAAAACGGCCTGGAGCTACCAAGAAAGAGCAAAATCGATCTGGAAGAAGAAAATGGAGAGAGAGGGGGAACAGCTGACACGATGTGAGACAGATGAAGAGGAATTTAGCGTGTGTTTCTGTGCGCCGTGCGATGTCATGCTCCCCTTGCACCATTCTGTGAGCCTTCAGGGAAGATTTTAATTGTTGTTCAGCGTTTTTGAATATCACCCTTGTGTTCTGTTCAGTGTGGCACTGCTAAGACCTGCCCCGAGGCAGTTAAGCGGTATTTGCATATCAACAAAACTAATAGTAACCAGTTGGAAATGTAATGGAATAATGGGGGGAGGGAGGGGGATATTTCATTTTATAGTCTATAAAATATCCAGGAATCCAGCAAACATGCAGGATTCATATGACATAAGTGAAAAATTGTTACTATGGGACGTAGAAGCAGATATGAATAAAGGATAGCATTATTCATTCATTTCATCAACAAACCCTTGGTTGAAAAATCAAGGTCTCACAGAAAATAAAGGGGAGCAATTTAAAGGATATATATGGCTTAAATATTAATATATATTGTAAACACAACGAGCAAAAACATGGACTATATTTCCTTCCAAATCAAACCATACATGTTGGCGTTAGAACTTTTTTTTTATAGGAAACCCTTCTCTTGAAAAAAAAAATTTTTGAAGAATCCTGCTGTGGAGCATCATGGCATTCTGGGCACATTACCTTGAAAATATTTTATTAGGCACACAGTTACATTTTGAATGTCATTCCTGAATGTGAACATCATGCCTTTTCACTTGTAGTCTCTCTTCTTTGACAAGTCATCAATAAAAAAAATGCCTTTGCAGAAATTATCATGATCTAAAGGCAAATTATCCAAGATTTCATATCCAATACCTATATAGAAAATTCAAATTGGAGCATACACTGATTTTCTCTCTGAACTACCCCACTGACCAATTCATGTGGCCTACAAAAGATGCGATGGTTGTCAGAATGTTCACTTAAAGACGTTTTTAAGTTGTCATTCTTAAATTTTGTTAAGCAAATATACGAAAATAGATAATTCAAAATGAGATAGGCAAAATCATTGTACCCTATGCATATGTGTCCCTAGAGCTCTCCCATAATAGTGGGTACTATTATTATCCCCATTTCACAAAAAAGGAAACTGAGGCCAAGGGGACAGTTGAATACATCGCTAATAAGTGGCAGAGCTGAGATTCAGACCCCAGGAGGCTGGCTCCCACCTTCTTAACCACTTTATAACCTCAAGGTTCAACAGGAGAGAACTTGTGGAAGCCATTAAAAACAATCTCTAAGAGCCATTTGAAAACTTGGCCTTCAGAAGCACGCGAGGAGACCAAGTGATCTGGCAGAAGCCGCTCTACCCAGAGAGAGAAGCTCTGCTTCCCATCTTGTAGACTGAGATTCCACAAAAGATTTTACTTGCAAGACTGATGATATTGAGGAGGGAGAGGTTGTAGAGGAAAACCGAATGATGTGAAGAAATGTAGAGGGAAAAAATAATTTTCAAAACCATATATACAGTAAGACATTATATATACAGTAGACACCAACTTGTGACAGAGATCCACAGGTACTTGGACTGAAGAAACCTCAAATGGTAAATGGTTATATCTAGATTGTGGAAATACAAAGGGTTGTTTTTTCTTCGATTTTTCTGTAGTTTTTAAAATTTTCTGGGATGGAGATCTTTCATTTTAAATTATTTAGAGGGCAGAAAAATGCTCAATATCACTAGTCATTAAGGAAGCACAAATTAAAGTCACAGCGAGATACCACTTCATACTTACTAATGGCTATCGTGGAAAAGACGGGCAACAACAAATGTTGGTCAGGATGTGGGAAACCGGAAACTCTAATTCTTTACTGGTGGGAATCTAAAATGGCACCACCAGTTTGGAAAACAGTTCGGTAATTTCTTAAAAAGTTAAACAGAAATTTGCCATATGATCCAGCAATTTCCCTCTTAAGTAGTGACCCAAGAGAAATAAAAACATATGTGCACACAGATCTGCACACGAATGTCCTTTGCTGCACAATTCTATTCGTAACAATAAAAAATTGGAAACAACTCAAATGTCCAGCAACTGGTAAATGGATCCACAAAATGTGGTGTAAACGTACAATGACAAACTATCCAGCGATAAAAAGAAATGGGCCGCTGAGATATGCTACAGCATGGATGGACCTTTAAAACATTATGCTCGATAAAAAAAACCCGGAGACAAGAGACTACATATCGTATGATTCCATTTGTATGAAATGTCCAGAAAAGGCAACATTATAAAGACAGAAAGTAGATTAGCGGTTGCCTGAGGCAGGGATGGAGAAGGGGACAGGAGAATTAACAGTAAAAATGCATAAGGGATACTACTGAAGTGACGAGAATATTCTAAAACTGACTTATGGTGATGGCAGCACAACTTAGTAAATTTAACCAAAAAATGATGGAATTGTGTACTTCAAAAGAGTGAATTATATGATAAGCAAAATAGGCATCCATGAAGTCATTTTTTAAATATTTTTTAATGTTTATTTTTGAGAGACAGAGAGACAGAGCACAAGCAGGGGAGGGGAAGAGAGAGAGGGAGACACAGAATCTGAAGCAGGCTCCAGGCTCTGAGCTATCAGCACAGAACCCCACTCGGGCCTTGAACCCACAAACCATGAGATCATGACTTGAGTTGAAGTGGGACACTCAACCAAATGAGCCACCCAGGCACTCCATTGGAGTCATTTAAAAAACAAAACAAACAAACAAACAAAAGCAGCATTAGGAAAACATTCAGGTGGACTCAAAACCAGAAGGGGCAAAGATAAAGTTGCAAAGTTGAAAAGCAAAGACGCCAAAATGAGTGCAAGTGAGTCCAACGAGAATGAGAGGGAAGAAAAGAGAGGTCACTCTAAAAGGTGTTTCTCAAACTTTTCTCAGAAAGGGTCCCTCTGCTGGTGGGAATGGGACCTGAAAATCCCCTCTAGAAGGTCATGTGTCCACACGTCTCGCTTAAAATGTACACCATTAGGGATGCCTGGGTGACTCAGTCTGTTGAGTGTCTGACTCTTGATTTCAGCTCAGGTCATGACCTCACGGTTGGTGGGTCCAAGCGCCATGTTGAGCTCCATGCTGATAGTGCAGAGTCCACTTGGGATTCTCTCTCTTTCCTCTCTCTCTCTACCCCTCCCCCTTGCACATGCTTGCACGAGCTCCTTTCTTTCTCTCCAAATAAATAAACTTAAGAAAAAAATGCGCACCGCTACTTTGCTCCCAATTCCACTTCTAGCAAAGCGTGCTATGGAAAATGCCACCCAGCTGTTCAGAGATGCATGCACCAGAATGTACATCACGGCATTGTTAATAAGAGCACAATATTGGCAGCACCCAGGAAGTGGGGGGTGGTTAAAAAAATTATAGGGGTGCACTCATACCATGGAACACTATGCAGTTATTTTTTTTAAATCTTCATTTGAGATGACATTTATTGATATGAAAACATGCATTATCATACAGCATTATGAAAGAAAACTTCAAAAACCATAAAACAGCATAGAAAATATCAGGAAGGCTGTGTCAAAATGTTAACAGTGTCCTTTGATGAATGGGATTGTGAATGCCTTTCTTTCTCTCTTGATAGTAGCCTAGGTTTCTATATATGGAAAAGGCATTAAGGTATTTTGATAAAAGAAGGGCCTTTGAAGCAAAGTTTCTGTTCCATCCTCTGCAATACTAGCTTATGTCTTCAGCAAATTCTCTGGATTTTCTAAGTTACACTTTTCCCATCTGTAAAATGGGCCTAATAATAGTTTCCCCTTCCAGTGTTCCTTGCCCATGTACAGCTCAGCCCAGTTCTGGCACAGAGTGGGCACTGAATAAATATCAACTATGATTATTTCTCAAAAGAAAAGTAACTTGGCAGAGAGGCATGAAGGAGCAGAAAGCGGTAGAAAGGAACAAACGCCAGACACAAGAGGCTCTTCCTTCTCTCTTCCCCAAAGCTCGGTGTGGCCTCATCCGCTCACCCTGTTCTGGCCTTTCCACAGACTTTGGGATTCCCTCTGGGAGGCCACAGAGGCCAGACATGGCCAACACCGCGCCTGCGCACTTGGCAGGAAGAAAGGCCCCATGCTGTGGAATTTGATTTAACCGTTTCTGTAACGGATGCCTGGTCTGCACAGAGCTTGTGTTTGTGGGAAAGAGCAGAGGAAAAACCATATTCTGTTCTGCCTGCTACTTCACTGACTCCTCTCACCCGGGCTCCGAGGAAGGAGGGAGTCGTGGCTAGGATTTCAGACTGGGAAACAAAGCAGAGAGTTGCCATGGCTCATGAGAGGTACCCTCCTGGTGACTGCCTGGCCCAGGACTTTTGACCCTAACTCTGCACGGCCCTTCCCGTTTACAGGCTGCCTTAGCCTACGTCGTCTCCTCTGACCCTCCCAGGAATGGCCCCTTCCTGAGTCCTCCGGCCAGCAAGCCCATCCCCACGTCATGCAGCCAGGCGCCAGTAAACCAGAACTTGGTGCTTTCGTGAGGGTCACAACGGGTGAGACTGCACCTGAACCAGCCCATTTGCCTCTCTCCCTAATAACTCTGGTTTCTGAACTAGTGGCCCGTTTCCCACAGTGGCCCTATTATTCCTCAGATGTCATTCTAGGAATTGCTTTTGCTGGAAGGGTGTCGGACCACAGGCCCTGGGGGGAGGGGATGAGAATGGAGGGATAACCATCCCATGAGGTCCTCTGAGAAGACGTCTTTGCCCCTGTCAGAGGGTTTTAGCACGCCTGGACCCCCTGCGCATTCTGGGGGCCCTACTTGCGTGTCAATAGGACGACTAGGTTCGAGAACCAGAACATTTCCCAGAATCCTCCTGAGAGTCTCCTGTCACCTTCCAAGGTGCGCCATCTCCTAACAGGCCTAGGCTGTAGGACTGCTAGAGGTCTGTGGGAGGACCAGCTTGCCTTCCCGCTAGTATGGTGTAAACACTTTAATCCTTGAGCTGCAAGACTGACACACATTCAATAGAAACATTTTACTGATTCCTGCTCATGGGTTCCTGTGAGTTGGAAGCAATGCCTCCCACAAATAAGATGCCAAAGTAGGAGGACTTTTCCACAGCCAGGCCTCACCAGGAAAGGTCGCCCAGGGCAAATCAGGCAGGGCAGAGAAGTCATGGGCATAGCTGCAGGAACAATGCCAGGTGTCAAATATGAAGGGTTGGGGGATGATGAAGACAAATGGATGAGCAGAAATAAGCCCCTCTGAACCCTCTGAGGCAGCCTCTGCCTAGAACAAAGTCCACCTGGCCCTCCCCTACCTCGCCTGGTCAGGTCCTCTGAGAAGCAGCCACCAACCCAGGATTAAACGTGCCGGGGGAATGGCTATGCAGGATGAGGGGCAATGGAGCAGTAGACGGAACAGTACACGCAAGCCCACCGTGCAAAACCGACATCCGGGAAAGGAGAGTGGGAATGAAGAATTGCATAGGAAGAGCCGCAGCCTGCAGGGCATTTCTGGGGCAATCTTGACCAGGCCAGTGAAATGTCCTGAAGCAAAAGCCGCCCGTTAGAGGAAACCTGCACTGGGCTGAAGTAGCAAGCCTGCTGGGCTCATCACTGGTTGGAAGCAGCCTTGGGGAAGGGCAGCCTTCCACATTCACGGACTAATAGCTGGAAGCTGTCAGTCTACTGTTCTCCGTGTAGTTCACCCTCTTGAGGTACACCCTCCACCACAGCCACACCTGCCCGCGGACTTTCTGTAGACATGCAGCTCCACCCTGTGGGAGCCTTTCCCCACCTGGGCCTTTGCTAGTGCATCTAGCTAGCATGGGCTAGATGTTGGCCCAGAACTAGGCTCCTTCTGTCTCTCTCTACAAACCAGGTGGCAGCTCTCGCTCCGTTTCCAAGACCAGGCTGGATACTCTGTGGGATCCTCAGACCTTCCTGGGACAAAATCTCCTGCTGAGATGTTTCTGGCTTTTGCCAAAATTAGGTAGTTGGAGGCGAGTCACTTGCCACTAGACATCCCATCCTCCATCACCCAAAGAAAAGGAGAGCCTTTTCATCTCTTCATTCTTGTATTTCATTTCATTGCTGTTTTAGAATTCTTCAGTCTTGACTCCAGAATAGAGTGAGTCGAGACTGAATGAAATAAAATGAAATAAAACAAAATGAAATAAAAACAAACAAGCAAATCTCGTAACTATGCCAACTGCAAAGCTCACTCCATCATGAATGTTAACGAACATACCCGTGTCCTCAGCCTCTTTGCCGAGCCTTCTCAATTGCACCTTCATGAGAATCTGACCCTCAGCTAAGAATCCCGTATAGCCCACTTCACACCAAATTGAAGTTGGGCTTTTAGTGTGTCCCTTGCCACTTTCTAAATGTTGTCCTTCTCTCTTCATTTTCCCCCTGAAGGTCATGCCATTTGGCTCGGCCATCCTCAGTCTCACTCACCTGACTGTTCAGAAACCTCTTAGTCACATCCCTCATTCCATGAACATAGAGGCACAAGTTCCTGGTCTTCTGCTTCACTTCGGCAGGAGGCATGCATTAACCAGCATATAAATGATGCACCCAGCAATCTGGCCTTGGGCTTGGAGTAGGCAGGGATGAGTCTGGAGGCTCAACGTTAAGAGCAGCAGAGTGTTGGAGAAGGAGTCCTTGAAGTGAGCTTGGGAAGACCAGACACCTGGAAGAAAGGCGCCGGTGTGGAGGGGGGAGGCTGACAGAGGGTAATCCACAAGGCATTGGAGGCTGGTGTCCTGTTTAAAAGAATATCTACCTCACGCCTATTTAAATGGCTAAAATCCAAAAAACTGACAATGCCAATGCAGTGTCAAGCCCCGGGAACTCTCATTCATTGCTAGTGAGAACGCAAAAGGGCACGGCCGCTTTGGAAGGTATTTTGGCAGTTTCTTTCAAAGCTACACGGAGTCTTATTGTACAACATGGCAATTATCATAGGTATCTACTCACGTAACTTGAAAACTTAAGTCCTTACAAACACTGACCAAGAATAGCTTAGTATTCCCCTCAGCTCGACTAAACTTCAGACAGATTTCATCTTTACCGTAAGCTCCTGACCTCCCTTTTCTTAGAGCATTTACTTTAGAAAACTTGCCATTGTAAGTTCTTTCCCTGCCCCTTTGAGATGTAAATCTTCTCCCAGCCTTTTGCCAGTTTTACACCCAGGAATATCTTTCTCAAGGATGTGGGAGCCATGCCACTGAAATGTAATCATTGAGACAGATAGGTCCTCTATCTCCCAGTCTCTGTGGGAGGGTAAGTCTAAGGTCAATAAACCAGCAAATTCTGAAGACTTAATCACACTGAGAAGCCTTCCTCCAACAATGCCCCCAACAAACCTCCCAGCTTTTCCATTAATGAAAAATTAATGTAAAAATTAATGTAAAAATTCTCCCACCTTGTGTTTCATTGGAGTTGAGGTTGATCTCTCTCCCCAATTGCAATAGTCCTTTTTTTTTTAAGATTTTACTTTTAAAGTAATCTCTACACCCAACGTGGGGCTCACAATCCCGAAATCAAGAGTCACATGCTCTGTAGACTGAGCCAGCTAGGTCTTCCCCAATTGCAATAGTCTTGAATAAAATCTTCCTTGCCTGTTTAATTTCCCTTGTACAATTATTCTTTGACAAAACCTACCCATGAATATTAATAGTGTCTTTACTCATAATCATGAAAAATTGGAAGCACCCAAGACATCTTTCAACAGGTGATAGACCAACAAACAATGATACATCAATCCAATGGAGTACTATTCAGCGATAAAAAAAAAAAGAATGAGATGTCAAGCCATCCAAAGTCATGAATGAATCTTTATGCACATGGTTAAGTGAAAGAAGCCAGTCTAAAAAGGCTACATACTATGCAATTCCATTATGTCATATAAGCAAAAGTTGGTAAACGGATCACAGCTTCAGGAAGAGGAAGCAATTTTTTTTTTAGGGCAATGAAACTGTTCCATAGTACTCTAGTGGTGACTACATGACACTAGACATTTGTCAAAATCCATAGAACTTTACAACACAGAATAAATCTTAATGTAACAAATTTCTAAAAATTCGTTTTGGAGGTTGGGACATCCCTGAATGAATCTGGTGTATCGCTGTACAGATGTATGAATTAATCTCACTGAAAGCGATGGACGCACAAGATGTTGAACTAAATACCTTTGGAAATGAATGCTGTCTGCAGGACTAAAGACAAAAGGAATGGTCCATAAGAACTGTATGACAGCTGATGAAGTTGTTTCCCACGTAACTACGAGTTAACCTGAAGCCATTGTACATGGATACTGGCACTGAACAATTAAGACAGAAGATAGCAGATGGTGGGGGCTGGACTTCTCACTGTTGAGTCAGCGGTTACAGATAAGCAAGGAAGAGACTAGAATGATCCCTGTGATTCTACTTCAAAGTCAGAGAAATCGGTATGAACTCAGAGTTAATTTACATGCAGGTGGATGGATACAAAAAGAAGGTGCTGATAGAGGGAGATAGTAGATTGTCCATCTGAGGAGGGAGAGGAGCCCACCAGATGTGAAAAGGCAGGAGGAACCTGAAGGTGCCACTTGAATGGCCCACTTGAAAGATTTGCCTCACAAGGTACTTTGCTTGCAATGGCTCATCTACTTCTTGAACTTCTGCAGAAAGAACAGGAAGAGAGAGGGTAAGTGTCAAATAGGCAAAAGTGAGACACTGTACATTAAAAAATACCAGCTCTGGAACAGCCTGGCATCACACAGCAAACCGGCTTTAAACCCACATAAAACACAGGCATCCATGTCCCCCTTGGCCACTGCCGATGACTTTGTGAATACAGATGTGACTCTTGCATAAGATTTTCTAATGGCTTGACAAAATTGAGATCCATTAGCATGGCACTCAAGACTCCAAAAATATATTTCTATTCTGGTGTGACATTCCCCAAATGTTTACTCTGCGCTCCAATCACAAGACTTTCTGCTGATCTAGGACCCCGAAAGGATTTTCACATCTCCATGCTTTCTCTCTGAAATATCCTTCCTCTTTGACCTTCTTGGTCTAGCAGATTTGTAGGCCCCATTCAAACCCAGCCTAAGGAACCCTTCCTTTGTTTCCCTTGCAAAGTTTTTCATTAATTTCCCTGTTTTCTCTGTGTTACAGTAGTCATACTTTATTATGCTGTTGGAGATATAAACTGTCAAGTAACTTCCTCTCTTGCCCTCTTGGCTCTAACTGATTGAGAACAGATACCAGGAATCAAATGGGGTTCAGAGTCAAATCAACATCCTTAATGATAAAACTAGGCTGGAGAACATAGTTTGAATGGAGCCCTAAAGAAAGCTTCCTACTCCCTGCCTTACCAATGGAAGACAATAGGCCCCTAATAAAGACCTGACATGATCTTCTTCCACCATTCACAGGCTGAGAAGCTGGAACAGAAAGAGCCAACAGCTGGAGTCTGATCAAGAGGCAAGTCCTACCTGGTCTGTTTACCGTCTAGAGGCTGGAATCTCAAAGAGCCTGATTCAATCAATCCAGTGGTTCTTGGCCATGACTGCATGTTAGAATCTCCTAGGAGCTCTGGAAACATTGCTACCCAACCTCACCCAAGACCAGATGAGTTTGAAACACTGGAGGTGGGGCCTGGTATCCATAGTTTTTAAAAGCTCCTCCATGTGACTTCAATGTGCAGCCAGGGTTGGGAATCTCCAGATTAGTCCAAGATGGCAGAAGAAAACGTGAACTTGACCCAATTGATAAACTAGGCTAATGAATGTCAGTGACTTCACCTGCTTCCTTAGTCAGGTTAACACTGCTCACCCCTTGGAAAGAGGTGAAGAATGAATGAGTAGAGGATTTCTTTTCAGTTCTTCTCTGCTAGCTAGGCAACCGTGTTCTGTTTATTCTCTTCTGGGCTGAGGAAGGAAGGTGGGAAGAGAACAAATGTTGCTGCACATGACTTCATTTGAATTTCACAATACTTCCTGTGTGGTATACAGGTAGGCAGAATGGTCTCCATGTCACAGGGAAGGGAAATTATTTATACATTGCCATTCTTATCTTCCTCTTTGATCTTTGCTTCTTTTCTTCTGATTATAAAAGACATACCTGTTCGCTCTGGATAATTTAACAAAAACAAAAGCAGAAAGCAGAAAATAAAAATACATAATTCTAGCCACTACTATCATTTTGTTGTATTTCCTTCCAATTTAGTTTATATTCTGCCTCTTTCATTATATATGCTTTTGTATACATACTTTTAATGACTACATAATCTTCTACCATATGAATATACCACAACTTCTTAGCCATTCACTCAATGTTAGGTATTTAAAATATTTCCTAATTTACACCAGAGTAAACAAAGTTGCAAGTAACATCTCATCTTAAGCATACAGCTTTCTGCAGTTCATGTTATTTCCTTAGGATAAGTTATTAGAGGGGTAACTGAGTGGTTCAGTTGGTTAAGTGTCAACTTCAGCTCAGGTCATGATCTTACGGTTTGTGGGTTCGAGTCCCGCGTTGGGCTCTGTGCTGACAGCTCAGAGCCTGGAGCCTGCTTCAGATTCTGTGTCTCCCTCTCTCTCTGCCCCTCCCCCACTCAAACTGTGTCTCTCTCCCTCTCTTAAGAATAAATAAAACATTAAAAATTTTGTTTTTAATAAAATAAAATAAAATAAAAATTAAAATAGAAAATTGGAGTGCCTGACTGACTCAGTCAGTAAAACATGCAACTCTTGATCTTGGGGTTATGAGTTCAAGCTCCCATGTTGAGTTCTGTGCTGACAGCTTGGAGCCTGCTTGGGATTCTGGGTCTCCCTCTCTCTCTGCCCCTCCCCACTGTTCTCTCTCTCTCTCTCTCTCTCTCTCTCTCTCTCTCTCTCTCTAAAAATAAATTAAAAAACATTAAAAACTTAAAAAAAGAGTTATTAGAAATAGAATTCCTATGTAAACGAATACAAAGATATTTAAGAGTCTTGATACATTTTTCCATATTGGTGTTTGAAAAAGGTTTTACCAACAGAAGCCATAATAATTTATGAAAGCAGCCAAAACACTAGAGTCTTCTTTACTAGTGGTAACTCAGAGGGTTGTCCTCACACACTTTAGCAGCAAAAAGGATTCTGCTTTTATACTTCATGCAGGGGATGTCTTTGTTCTGTAAGAAATGACAGAAGTACTTCTCAAGTTGGTCGTCCTTACAGTGACAGTCATTTGCTTCTCACTATTCTGGTCAAACATCCAAGTGATTCCACTAGAGCTTGGGTAAAAGCTATCATGCGTTCCCAAGGAATAACAAGCTTTCATGTACTCTCCCTGGAGCCACAGAGCTCTATAAAGCAGTCACGGCAAGGTTTACTATCCTTGCGCTACTGCTGGAGGGAAGTGGGGCTCAGAGAAATTGCTGTCCGAGGTCACACACTGGTGAGTGTCCAAGCCTAGAGAGTAGCTGCGCCTCCGGGCTCTGTATGTCAGGGCCTTGCCTCCTTCCCCTCTGCTGCCTCTTCTTTGTCATGCACTATATAAATGGGGGGGTGGAGACATCATTTATTCCCAAAAATATTTCAGATGTCAGCTGAGGGCTCCCTGCCTCTTGGGATCTAGGTGAGATGGTCTAATCCCTTGTATTAGTTTGCTAGGGCTGCCATAAGAAAATACCACAGACCGGGTGGCTTATATAATAGAAATTGATTTCTTACAGTTCTGGAGACTGGAAGTTCAAGATCAAGGTGTCAGCAGGTTGTTTTCTCCAAAGGCCTCTCTTGTTGACTTGTGGATGGCCACCTTCTTGCACACGGCCTTTTCTCTGTGTACAGTCATCCCTGGTATTTCTTCTTCTTCTTATAAGGACATCAGTCCTATTGGATTAGGGTCCCACTCTTATGGACTTATCTGACCTAATTACCATATCTCCAAATATACATTCTAAAGGACTGGGGGTTAGGACCTCAACATAGGAATTTGGGGGGAGGGTACAATTCAGTTCTTAATATCCCTCCTTCCACATCCTGTGGGAGTATAAAGCACTCCTCAACATGACACGGGTTCTTGGTGGTGGAAAAGAAGTGGGGAGCAAGGAGGAGAAGTGCACCTCTCTGGTTCCAAACTCCTGCTTGTACCAAATTAAACCAGTGTATTAATCTCGTGTCCATCCAACATCTACTTTTTCTGCCCTACTTCCTGTTGACATAGAAATGAGAGCCAGCTCTTCTATTTTCCAGGGTAAGATTATTCTCAGAAGCCATGTGGGTGTGTGTGTTAGATGTTACTAAGAAGTCCAAGAAGAGAAGAGGGAGCAACAGAGTCTATAAGAACAATTTCAAATAGGACTCCAGACAGCCTTGTTCTTTGGAGAGCATCCTTACTACATCTGATTCCTGATACCTGTTCTCAACCAGTTAGAGCCCAGAGGGCAGGAGGGGTGGTTGATTGATAGTTTACCTCTCCAACACTGTAGTAAAGTGTGTACTGTATCACAGAGTAAACAGAAGTAGTGAAATTTCACCTCTGGGAGTTTTTCACTGGCTACTTCATCTCATGTGGTCCCAAGCCTAGTGCATAGCATGGGTTCTTCTCTCTTGCTTAGCCTTCCTTTATTCCTCCTGGTCCTCAACCTCTAGAATAGACACAGGAAACCCCAAATTCTTCTCGCCCCTTAAGCTGAGCATTTCCACAGCTCCTAACAACAACCTTTGCTCCAGACTGATTTTGAATAGCCAGACCAAACTCCTTAGGAGTTCAGTAAGATGGAAGGCCTTCTGGGGCACCTGGGTGGCTCAGTCGGTTAAAGCGTCTGACTTTGGCTCAGGGCATGATCTCACAGTTCATGGTTTCAAGCCCCATGTTGGGCTCTGTGCTGACAACTTGAAGCATGAAGCCTGCTTCAGATTCTGTGTCTCCCTCTCTCTCTCTGTGCCTCGCTGCTCTCTCTCTGTCTCTCTCTCAAAAATAAACATTTTTTTAAAAAGATGGAAGGCCTTCCATTTAAACAGCTCCACTTTCCTTAGATGCCAGTTGCAGTTTTAAATAGGATTTGTGTCTTCATTACTCAAATAAACTTAATGACTGTTGATGTTAGTGAGGGTACATTTTTAACAGCATGGGACTGAAGTGATGAAGTTGCTAAATAAAGAATGAGGTCAGAGTTACTAAAATGCTTGAAAAATGTCAGTTGGGATGGATAAAAGGGCACACTGTTGATGAGTGGCTTAGGAAGATAAACTAGAAGCATCTGGGAGAGAAAGTTAAGGGCTACAGGCTGCAGCCCTACAGTCCTCAGGATGCATTCAGCTAGAGTCAGAGATACAGTTTAGTCCTGCCATTGCTTGTGAGCCCCAACCACGTGCTGGGCACTGTTCTAACTGGAAACAACCAAACGTCCTTTAGCACAATGAATAAACAGACTATGGTGCACCCACACATTGAAATATTACTCATCAAAAAAAGGAATCGACCCTTGATATGCCCAATGACTTCGATGAATCGCAAAGGCCTTATTGTTGAAGGAAAGAAGCCAGTCCCAAAAGATTGAATGCCATTTGATTCTATTTATTTGACATTCTCAGAAAGACAAAAGTGTAGTGATGGACAACGAGTCCGTTGTTGCCAGAGATTCAGAGTGGGAGAGGTTGTGATGATACTGATAAAACTGATCTATATATTACTGGTATTAGTGGTTCTACAAATCTGTACCTATATTAAAACTCACAGGACTAGGGAACCTGAGTGGCTCAGTTGGTTGAGCATCTGACTGTTGATTTTTGCTCAGGTCATGATCTCAGGGTCATGGGATAGAGCTCTGCATCGGGCTCAGTGCTAAGTGCGGAGCTTGCTTGGAATTCTCTCTCTCTCCCCTGCTCCCTCCCCCACCCCCTCTCCCTCTCTCTCTCTTCTCCTCCCCACCCCCCCAAAATACTTCATAGGACTGTACGCCCTTAAAAGGTCAATCTTAACTGCATATTAATCATAAAAACACTTTTTAATTCCTCAACATAAAAAATAAAAAATGCTTCACACACACACACACACAAAATATCTATACGATATGATTTCACCTGATGTTTCTTCAATCCCTAGGGCTTCTCACAGATGCCCCAAGGGCTAGAGTACAAGTATGGGAGGAGGCCCAGCAGACCGGCTTCCTACCCGCTTTCAAGTAGAATGTTCCACTCTGACTTTTTTTGTGTGTGTTTATTTTTAAGGAACACTTCATTTGGAGAAGAAAAAAAAAAAAGCTTAAGCCATTGATATAATAAAACCTAATGGTTATTTAACATTCAAGAGCTTACTATGTGTCAGGCACTGTGCAAAATGCTTTTTTATATGCATCATCTCATTTAGTCCTCCATATAATCCCATGAGATATGAATTCTCTTATTTTAGAGAAGAGGAAAGATGAGGCTTAGAGAGATTACTTAACTTGGCCACAGTCACCTAGATAGTGACTTGCAAAGCAGGGGTTTGGACTATGACAGTGCCTCTTAGATCCCCTATTTCTGGGAGTGCGGTTGACCAGCAGCCCCAGTGCTGCACTCTATAATTTATCAGTGCTTTCATACAAGGCGACGCATGTCATGGGTTGCTCCTGGTCAATGACTGAGATGGCAGGGGTATAAACGCAGATCTATTCCTGAGAGATGTGAATTCTTCTCAAGAGTGACTCTCAAGATGCCCCATCGACCTGGCTTTGAGAACCGTACTACAGTCTTTCTCCTCCTTCCCTCCCTCCTCCCTCCCATCTTTCCCTCTCCTTCATAGCAACCAGATGGGCACCAGTCAGATGTCTCTCTCAGCCTTCTCTGGCTCCCTTCTCATTTCCCCCAATGAATCTCTTACAAGTCTAACTCATTTGGTACCTGCTTCCTTAAGGACCCAAACTGACACATCTTACTCCAGAAGCAAAGTTCTTACAAGCTTTGCAACAAGAGAGCAATCTGAGTCTTCGAGATGATAAAGCCTAAGGTAAAGGGTTGTTGTTAGGATTAGGCTCCCTGACACAGATGAAACACCACTAGATATCCCTCACCTGGCTCTTAGTGGACACTCAATAGTTATTGGATGAATGAAATAAAATGGAGATTGTATGACTAAGAAGGGACTTAGTAAAGACTTATTTCCTTCTGGTTGTTAAAGAAAACAGAGGAGGGAACAGAAAGCAGATTTCCTCCAGGCATCTGGAAGTTCCCATTTAGTGTCCATGGGACCACACCACTATCAGCCTCTTCCTCTCTCCAAACCCAGCCAGACACAGACAGGCCTGGCTGATTCTTCCCATTCCATCAGCTTTTTATATGAAGAAGAGTTTTATGCTGACATCCCAGCTGGCCCCCGTATCTCATGACAGTCACTCCCATGGGCTGAAAAATCTCTCTCTGCAAGAATTACTCTCATAAAGTGCTGCGAATTGGATGCTGACCTGCAGCCAACCAGAGGAATTTTTCAATACCTACTTTTATATATAAAATTTGTAACCTTTCTCTTCTCATTGAAACTAGGTGGTATTGATTGAGCAGAAATTTCAAGAGAGTGTGTTTGGGGGCTTAATAGGGGTGAGCCCGTGGTAATCATGGTTACCCACAGTTCATTTAAGATTCCTCACCAAAAGGAGAAAATAAAATCAGAATCAATACTTCCACAGGCACACAGTTTAAAATTTTTTGCGGTGATTTGAGAGAGCCCCCTTCAGCCACAGGCTGCTCCGATTCCCACCACGAGCCTGTTTCTTCATCATTAGTCAATCAGAGGACAAAGAAGGAAGAACTGAAGGGGAGAATAGATGGAAGGCAATTCCAGCAGAGAGATAAGAAATCCACCCAGTGACAGCAAGGAAAAGAGAGCAGAAGTAAGAGCTAACCAGACAGCAAGATAAATGTGTCAGGGGAACAACAGAGCACCAAGTGTTCCCAGTCTATGGTGGATAAGGAACCCTGTCTCCAGAACTTGTGGGAAAATTAGAAAATGTCATATCTGGATGGGTTCAAGAGATTCTTGGCTTAAAAATAAAACTGAAGCTTAGAAGGACAAAGCAACTGACGCAAGATCTTGAAGAAATGGATGAAGAAGGGACTGGAATCCAGTCAATCATTTTACACCACTTCTTTCTCAGGCAAAACAATCTCACTTCTTACAAGGCCCCCACTACCCAACCCCTATGGTTTTCTACTATAGTTATCTACTTTCAACTTTTTTTAAGTCTTCCAAAGCCCAGGTACCCAAGAGTTTATCCAGCTTTTATGTCCACTGTGCTACAGGGCTTATGGACTGAAGCACAAAGCATCACATTACTCAGAGAACCCTGTCAGCAGTGTCTGACAGGTAGAGTCATGCCGCACAGTGAGAGGATGGGGATGTGACTTGCTGTTAAGGGTTCCTCTTTCTTAGGTTGACCCAAAAAGCTGGATCCCCTTCCAACCATAGCTTCCATATTATAACCTCAGTTACCCTCTCCACTGGCCCATTATACCCTCTCCTGATAATACATGACTAAAAATCCTAAAGAACTGAGATTCTCTCTCATCAGTCTTGTTCTGATTATACATTGTCTTGTGTGGAGGCAGGGGGCTGGATGAGTCGATCTTTTGCTGACCAAAAGAAACCAACTTTACATTATCTTCTCCAACTCATGAGTCCTTTCTCCACAGTCCCATTTCTGGACGGTTTGGGCCATCTAACATCCAACACAAAGCTTCTCGCTTGGTAGAGGCACTCAGGAACTGTGTTGAATGAGTGCATGAAAGGGTAAATGAGCTCGCAAAAAAAAATGTAGTGTTGCTCAAACAGTGACTTCAGAGATAAAGGTTCCTTATGATAAAATGCTGTAGGGTCTTAGAATTCTTGCAGTTGCTTTTAAAAGGAATCACCTTTATATATACAAAGAGAAAAACAGAAAAGAATGGACTTTGGAGGGAGATAAACCTCACTCTGAAATCCAATTTCTCAACAATGAGCCATGTGACCTCAGTTAAATTATTTACCTCTCTGAGCTCCAAGATAGACTAATGGTACATATTTCATGCAGTTGTCATGTGCTAAATGGGATAACATGTGTGTAATTAAATGGGGGAGAACAGCAAGTTTAAAACCATTTAAATAAATGGAGTCTTACCTGGAGACAAGAATCTTGAGCTGGCAGGAGTCTAAGTGCAGAGTGACCTAGCTTAGTCGGCAACCTCCTAATGGTGGCCAACAGAGATATAAAAATAGAGAATTTTAATAGTAAATTTGAAATGACGTACATTGATATGATAAAACTCTTTGCTCTCTCCTCAACCTCCAGTAAAGTCTTCTGCCTTTCTTGTCCCAGAAAGACCCTTCACACCTGGAGGGTGAGGAGGAGACTGTGGAGGGAAATGTCCCACGTCCAGGTTGGTATGACGCCTAAGAGGGAACAAGAATGACTCAACCAACACTCAATTATTTTCAGCAGAAAAATGAGCTCAGAGCCAGAGCAGAACTTAAACAGAACTTAAGCCCTCAGGACATTTCCATAAGTTTGGGGGAGGGCTTTGGATGTTCCATACTTCATAGAATAGCATTTTGAATCAATCGTATCTAGATCTTAAAAGAGCTAGAAGAGTCAACTGAGTTACATGTAAAATTTCTTGACATTAAAAACCCATAATAAACTGTTGGTTCCTTTCCCTTTTTTTAAAGACACTATTGACAGATTATGTCTCTTGAAAAGCATGTTCCACTCTAATCCCTGGCAACTTAGAATGAATGGAAAATAAAGGAATAGGTAGACACTTATCACAAAGAAAAACACTGTCTGTTCCACTTGGGTAAGCACATGTCCAGAAAATGAAAGCACACAATAGTTTGGCCATCAATTTCCCATAATACATTTTTTAAAGGAACTTTGAAACCCAGATGGCTCTCAAATAGCTGAGCTGCAGCCTTATGTGAGTCCTTTTGTCATAACTACTTGGAAACAAGGAAAGTACTTAGTTAACTAAGGGCAACAAAGGAAAGACAAAAAATAAAAATACTCATTTCTTCGAGGAACAGTTCACACAATCCTCTGGGAATCCTAAAGCTACTCTACTGGAACTGAAATTACTCAAATCGCATGATGACCTAAAGCCTCCTGGTGCACTGCTTGGGGACCTGTGGACTGTGAGGGCCTCTTGCAGCCATATCTAGAGTGAGAAGGTCCATGCACAACCTTCTGTGCCCTTAGATGTCACTAGTGACATCTGGCTCCACTCTGGAGATGAAAGTGAGAAAACACTTCTTAGCAGTCCATTTCCTTTTCCGACCACCACCAATGACACCAACAACAATCCTGAGCTTCCAAATGATGGGGAAAAGGTCAAGAAAGGAGAGATTTTCCTTCCCTAGCCATATGAGTTGGACAGTATAGTCTTGCTCCTAAGAAGGTCTCCAAGTCAACTTCTCCCTTCTCACGGTCCCATCCTCTTCATTCCATTTATCCAACTCTACTAATTTTATTGATTGAGTACCTTCTATGTGCCAGGAATTGTGCTAGAATAATAGGGATCGATGGCAATCAAAAAATAAGACACATGGGGTGGTTCAGTAGATTAAGAGTCCAACTTCAGCTCAGGTCATGATCTCGAAGTTGGTGAATTCGAGCCCCACGTGGGGCTCTGTGCTGATAGCTTGGAGTCTGGAACCTGCTTCAGATTCTGTGTCTCCCTCTCTCTCTCTCTTCCCATCCCCTGCTCATGCTTGGTCTCTGTCTCGCTCAAAAATAAATAAACAAACAAACAAACAAAAAAGACACTCTCCCTCCTGTCGTGGAACTTAACAGAGAGAAAAATGAAAAACATCTTGATGTGGGAGGTCCCCACTGAGCTGTGAATTGGGATTCATTTTATTAGCTGTATCATTGCTGGTAAAACATGTCAACCTTAAATTAGCCAGTTCTTTTAGTAGCAAAATGAGTCTATTCAGGAATAACAGAGGAATTGCAATTTGGGACAAGCAAACTGTGGAGAACCCATAGGCAAGTCTGAAGAGACAAATGGAAGGCCAGCGTTTATGAGGTTTTAGGAGGAAATTGACTATTCCGAACAAAAGTTCATTGGAGAAGGACAAAAGTTTGAGGTTGTGGAGGTTTCCTGACTGGCTGCCAGTGGTGGTCAGTGCATTGTTGCTGGGGCAGGGAAGGTCTTCCTTCTTTTTCTTAAAAGCAGGATTTGGATCCTACATGCAAAATGTCCTCTCTTGTCAAAATAATTCTTATCTTCCTTCTGCTCCTCACGCAGGCTGCCATGATGTGCACGAGAGCTCCCCCTTCAAGGCTTCTCGATTGTTTAATTTTTTGTTTGCTTGTTTGTTTTTGTCTTGGGAGGGGGGTTGATTTTTTTGTTTTTACAGGAAGCAGGATTTATTGGTGAGCATGAATATGGAGAGGCAGTACTGAGGTTCTCATGAGTGCAGAGCCCGCCATTTGTCCAAGGGGCCACAATTAGGGATTTATTTAACCCCACCATCTGGGCCATCTGAGATGAGCCACTTTTCAGCCACCATGTCTTCAAATTCATCTACATTAATCTTAGTAAAGCCACACTTCTTGGAAATGTGGATCTTCTGGTGGCCAGGGAGCTTGAACTTGGCCCTACGTAGGGTTTCAATCACACACTCCTTGTTCTGCAACTTGGTACAGATGGACAAGATGACTTGGCCAATGTGGACCCCAGCCACTGTGCCCCAGGGCTTTCCAAAGGCACCCTGCATACCTGTATGGAGCCTAGATTGGAGACAACATGAGGCCAAACCTCAATGTCCACCAGAAAAAGTTGTCTCCAAGGTCGTTTAGGGCAACCCATACAATCAACAGGCTGCATACACTGCCAAGGAGGCTGCCATTCGCAGTCATTTGACTCTTTTAAACGAGGTTTTCTTTATTCATTTTCACAAACACATTCACTACTCTGCATATAAGACTTTTCCCATACAACAACCACTGTCCAGAACCATTTGTGGAAATGTTTTATTCCAACTCCCCTGGAAGGCAGCACAGACATAACAGCCTCTCCCTTCGTGGAAGTCATACTCTCACACCTAAAGTTGATGTGACTAGGTGTGTCTATGAGGCATGACTGTCTTTCTCAATACCTACTATGTAGCAGGCACAGAAATGGTTGCATGCACATATATCCTTAATGAGTCCTCACAATAGCACTGTGAGGTGGGTACTATCATCATATTTTTAAAAATAAGGAAATTCAGGTTCTGAACATGTGAGCAAATTTGCTAAAGATCACACAGAAAACAATTGGTAAAGGTGGCTTAAAGAGAAATTAAAAAGCAATCCCACTTACAATTGCATCAAAAAGAATAAAATAAATAAGAATAAATTTAACCAAGGAGGTGAAAGACTTATATGCTGAAAACTATAAGACAATGTGGAGAAGACACAAATAAATGGAAAGATATTCCATGTTCTGGAATAGAAGAGTTGATATTGTTAAGATCTCCATGCTGCCTAAAGGAATCTATGAATTCAATGCGGTCTCTATCAAAATTCCAATGTCATTTTTCACAGAAATAGAACAAATAATCCTAAAATTTGTGTGGAACTACACAGAAGATCCCAGATAGTCAAAGTAATCTTGAAAAGGAACACAACTGGAGGCATCATGTTTCCTGATTTCAAGCTATACTGCAAAGCTACAGTAATTGAAACAGTATGGTATTGGCATAAAAATAGACGCACGGATTAATAGAACAGGACTGAGAGCCCAGAAATAAATCCATGCAAATCTATAACAAAGAATCCAAGAAGACACAATGGAGAAAGAACGGTTCCTTCAGTAAATGATAACTGGGAAAACTGGACAGCCGCATGCGAAACGATGAAACTGGACCACCGTCTTACACCACATACAAAATGAATTCTAAATGGGTTAAAGATTTTAATGTAAGACCTGAAACCGTAACACTCCTAAAAGAAAACATAGATGATAAACTTCTTGACATTGGTCTTGGCAATGATTTTCTGGATTTGACAAAAGCAAGGGTAACAAAAGGAAAATCAAAAAGTGGGACTACATCAAACTAAAACGCTTCTGCATAGCAAAGGAAACTATCCACAAAATGAAAAGGCAACCTATCAAATAGGAGAAAATATTTGCAAATCATATATCAGATAAGATTTTAACATCTAAAATGTATAAAGAACTCTTACAACGCGATTGCTATATATAGATATATACATATAGATATATACATGTCTATATCTATATATACATATTAAAAAATAAGCAGAGGATTTGAATAGACAGTTTTCCAAAGAATACATACAGATGGCCAACAGAGACAATAAAAGGTGTCAACATTACTAATCATCAGGGGAATACAAATCAAATCCACAAGGAATTATCACCTTTACACCTGTCAAAATGGCTGTTATCAAAAAGACAAGAAACAGCAAGTGTTAGCAAGGATGAGAAGAAAAGGGAACGCTTGTGCACTATTGATGGGAATGTTAATTGGTGCAACCACTATGGGAAACAATATAAAATTCCTCAAAAATTAAAAATGAAACTACCATATAATCCAGCAATTCCACTTGGGCAGTTATCCAAAGAAAATTAAAACTCCAACTCAAAAAGGCATATGCACGCCTGTGTTCAGAGCAGCATTATTTATAATAGCTAAGACATGGAAGCAACCTAAGGGTCCACTGATGGACAAATGGGTAAAGAACTATAGTCTATATACAACAGGATATTATTCAGCCAATTTTTTTTTAAAAAAGAAGGAAATCCTTCCACTTGCAATAACATGGATGGACCTTGAAGGCATTATGCTAAGTGAATAAGTCAGACAAAGAAAGTGAGTCATCTCACTTATGATCATACATCATAAGTGTATGATCTCACTTATATATGGTATTTTTAAAAAGAAGAAGAATAAAAGAAGCAACGGAAGGATAAGGAATACAAAGAACTGTTACTAAGCTGTTGGCTGTTGACAATAAGTCTTTGCCAGAGCCGTGTGAGAAGGTTTCTACTGCTCTCCTCTTGGGGAGGGGCTTGGTAGGAGGGGAATCAGGAGAAAGGAACTCAGGGTGAGATAAAAAGCTACTGCATCTATATTCCCTACACTGATGTTTATTGAGAGGCACTAAAGGGCAGAAAAAAAGACGTCTCCAGCCCAAGATGAAGCTGTCTCAACGCAGCTATTCCTTATTGAGTATCTGCTATGTGCTTACTTACGGCATTATCTTTAATTATCCCAATATCTGTGAAAGTTAGGTGACATCTCTATTTTTAAAAAAGCTTTTAATTTTCTAATTGTTTTAGATATACAGAAAAGTTGCAAAGATAGTGCAGAGATTTCCAGTATATTCCTCCCACAGTTTTCCCCACTGTCAACCTCTTCACATCACCACGGTACATTTGCCAAAACTAAGCAACTGACATGGTTAGGTTACTATTATCAAATTCCAGACTTTATTTAGATCTCACCCAATTTCCCATTAATGTCCATGTCTGAGTCCATTCAGGCTGCTGCTATAATAATAAAAATACCATAGGGGCACCTGGGTGGCTCAGTCAGTTGACCATCCAACTCTTGTTTTTGGCTCAGGTCATGGGATCAAGCCCTGCATCAGGCTCTGCACTGAGCATGGAACCTGCTTGGGATTCTCTGTATCTCCCCCTCTGCCCTTCTCCCCCGCTCATTCTCTCTCTCTCTCTAAAAAAAAATATAAATAAATAAAAATAAAAATACCATAAACTAGGTGACTTAAATAATAGAAATTTATTTCTCACAGTTTTGGAAGTTAGAAACTCCTAGATCAACGTGTAGGTAGAAGATCCAGTATCTGGTTAGAATTCACTCTGGTTCATAGAATTGTCTTTTCACTGTGTCTTCAATATGTCAAAAAGAGCAAGGTTGCTCTCTGGAGTCTCTTTTATATGGGTAAAAAATTGTAAATATGTGAGAAGATGAAGCTGCTAACTAACCTTATTGTGGTAATCATTATATGTATATATATATATATTATATGTATAATTTTGTCATATGATTTTTGATAACTATATCATTACATTGTGTGCCTTAAACATCTATATGTTGTATGTCAATAATATCTCAATAAATCTGGAAAAAAATAAATAAAATTTCTTCCTGATTACTGGGCTATTCAGAGTTTCTACTTCTTCTTGAGTCAATTATCGTGATTTATATTATCTCAGAAAATCGTGCATTCCTTAGAATCTCAAATTTGCTTCTATGTAATGGAATTGAATATCTCACTTTAATATCAGTTACTATATCCCCTTTCTAATTCTTCATTTTCTGTGATTCTGTTTTCCCCTAATTCTTTTTTTTCTTAATTTTTTTAATGTTTGTTTTTGAGAAAGACGGACAGACTGTGAATGGGGCAGGGGCAGAGAGAGAGAGGGAGACACAGAATCTGAAGCAGGCTCTAGGCTCTGAGCTGTCAGCACAGAGCCCAATGTGGGGCTCGAACACACGAACTGTGAGATCATGACCTGAGCCAAAGTCAGTTGCTTAACTGACTGAGCCACCCAGATGTCCCTCACCTAGTTCTTGATTTGAATTACTAGCAACTTCTCTACTATCTTACCATTTTTTTAAGTCTGCCATAATTTTGGTTTGCTTTACTTAAGTCTATTTTGTTTTCCAATTATTGAATTAAATCCTCTATGCAGTCATTCCTTACTGAAACGCAAAGTATTTCAGGCTCTCCATTTTCTCTGAGCACAAAGTTAGTCATTCTGTAAGTTTTAGTATCTAGTGCTCTTAATGTCATTATTGTCTAATTATCCTCTAATTGTATCTCTTAATTCCCCCTGACCTAAGCATTATTTAAGTGAATGCTTTGCATTTGTTATGTTTTTTTTTAATTTTTGAATGATCGAGTTTTTAGTTCAACTCTTGTTTATAAATAATGTTGTCCTTAGAAAACGTGGCCAGTGCAATTTCCCTCTTTTAGAACATGAGACAGTTTTATGGCCCAGTTTTTAAACAGTCTTTTAGCCCCAATGAAGGAGTGGGGGGAGAAGAGTTTCAATTTCCTGCAGAATTCTAGAGACCCAGCAGACTGAGGGAAGGAGCCGAAGCTGTAAAAGACCACAGCAGAAGTTTTATCTCTGTGTTCACAATCTTCTTTGCCATGCTGGAGCGGCCGCCAGGAGTGGCCGGGGAGTGTCCAGTGTTTTGCCTGATGGGGACATCTGTGCCAAGTGCCATCTGTAAGTAGGTAACATGCGGGCACAGGGCACTTAATGAGTTCTTGCAGGATCCAGATAGGACTTGAACTGCCTGCAGCCCATCCTTGCCTCTAGTTGGCATCTCTCAGAGTGAACTGGTGTTGCTGAATTCTGAAGAAGTCTCCCCTACTCACCTCCCAGGCAAGCTGGTTTTAAGCATACAAGAAGTCGTGAGTCCAATCGGTCCTTCTTTTGATCGATACTTAGCAGAAAGTGTGTGGTTTCTCATAGGTATATGGCTCTAAGCATTTCTATTTCTAATGTCCAATGTAGGTTTTTCCTTCCTTTTACACCCTTGGCCATTTCCATGAGATTCTTTACCTGTAGGACCTAGATCAAGGTGCTGAAGTCACTAACTTGCTTGGAAGGACTTCTTTCTTTCTTTCTTTTCTGAAGCTCAGAACAATAGTCTACTGGCAAAGTACTCATTGAGGTATAGGTTAATATTTCTCCTTTGGACTTATGCTTACAATCCAAGGATACGAAACCGAAGTCATTGAAAGCACCACCATTATAGAAAGTGCTCTGCCCAAGAGTTTGGTTTTAGTTGAGCCTCGAGATCACATTCCACCTCTACCAGAATAGCAGCTGTCCCTTAGTCACCAGGGCTCACTGTCAGTAATATCTTACATCTGAAAATAAATCCAGCTTTAGGCAGCTTGACCACATATGTGCCTCTGAAACTATGGCAACAGAAAGTCCTTTTACCTCTGAGTCCCAATTAAAAGTGTTCTGTTGGCTATAATTGGAATGTTTGGTCTCCAAAACCAGTATATCAAAGCAATCGTGTAAGCCTCAAATGTCACCATCACAAAAATTGATATTTCTCATGCAAGCAGCTAATGAGTGGTCAGACCAAAGAGCATGCGTGATTGAGGTTACAGAGAACAACTGGATAAATTCATTTGGGGATTCTTTTCTCCAGGCTCCATCTGCCCCACCAAAGATTTGACACCCAATTGAATGTTGGGGTGGGGAGAGAAAAGGTGATGGAGATTTTCAAGTCTGGGTATTCGAGAGGGTAGAGGGGCTTTTAATAGAAACGATTAAATACTTGAAGAGTAAGTTTCATGCAAAGAATGACACTTGGTGAGAAATGTGTTGGATTTTACTCTACTAGGAAGCCAGGCGTCTGGCACTGAACCAGGAGACATCATGTTTGAGTTTCCTGCCTGGTTAAAAAAAATGAGAAAAAGAAGGTGGGGGTGGGAGAAGGAGGAAGGAGAGGAGGAAGAGGAGGAAGAGGTGGAGGAAGACTGTTTAATCGTAATAAAAAATTTTTTTGAACATTATACTTTCAGATTGGTTTTACCTTTGTTTCTGATTGATTCTTAATCAGCAGTAGCATGGAAGAGCTCAGCTTTTAGTTTCTCCTCTGTTAAGTATGAAATGATCCGTAAACAAACACTTAAAAACATGCAATCGAAATGGATCCTGTGATCCTTTCATAATGTGGAAAACCTCCTGGTAATGTAAATAATTTCACCTTCTAAAAATCTGCTTGTTAACATATTCAGTGCTGTTTACTAATGTTAAAAGGCTGTTCTCTGAGTCTTTATTTCCTGGGAATTAAGATATATATATATCTATATATCTATATATATATCTATATATATATAGAGAGAGAGAGAGAGAGAGAGTGAGAGAGAGAGAGAGAGAGAGAGGGAGAGAGAGAGAGAGGGAAGGAAAAATTTCTTTCTTTTTGGACGATATGATTGGAATATGCAAATAACAGAAAGATCAACTTACAGTGGCTTCACCAAGTCAGAAAGTAGACATTACTTGTCTACAAGTCACCTGCTTGTCCCCGGGAAATGTGCTCTTTTAGTGGGCATGCCACTACCTTTCAGCTGGGATTATGTTAATGAAGAAGGGAGAAAAATTATTGGGTAAACAACTATATATTCCCTCCCCATGTAACACATCTAGAAGGACTGGCACTTTTTATAGCGATCATCAGGCAGCTTTCGATTGAGGATTTCAAGGCACGCACCATCTATCACTAGTTTAAATGAATTCAAGCCAAAAAGACTTGGGATCACGTGTTGGGTTGGCCACTAACTCTGTGACCTCAGACAACAAAGTGATTTACTTTTGTTTCTTATCAGTAAAATGAGATAAATCAACCATCAGAAAGACCCTAAAATTATATGCTTCCATACTATATCCGTAGCTGGTATATGTCCAGGTTCTATGATATTGGTCTCCTGAACCCCAACTCCCACCCTTGGTTCCCGACAGACAAGGGAGTGTTGCCGTGATGGCCTTCTCCCAAGGACCTATGAGCATCACTGCAGGAATCATAGTGCTTTGGAGAAATGAAAATAGCTCCTTCTATCCCTTATAAAGAGAAGACTGGACGGCAGTGGTGGTCTAAGATGACATACCTGGTCCGTTTCAGCAAGGCCCCTGGGCTCTGCGCGATCAGCACACCTGTTCCAAAGGTGAAATGATCTCCGTTAGGAGTGAGGAAGACAGAGCAACTTCCACCACCACCACTGCACACAGACGGCCGGGGAAGCTGGTAGAAGAGAAGTAGAAACCAGGAAGGAAATGAGGAGAAGAGGGGAATGAGAAAAGCTCAGGGTAACATGTGAGGTCTTGTTCAGATACACAACACTATGGGGTCCACGGTGCTTTCTGTCCTCCTGCTGTCTCCATCCAGGAACCTCACCCTCACTTGGCTAAACCCCCTCTCCAGTGAGCTGGAAAAAAAGAGGGGTGTTCTATTTGTTACAGGCAACAGGGACAGATTACACTCTGCCTCAGGAACCTGTTTTACTACTTATACTGTTGCGGTAGAACCGTGTTCAATCCAGAGGAGCTTCGCCCTCCACCTGTTTCAGCTCTGCCTACCCACCCTCTCACTGCGTCAGATTTACTGGTGACCAGAGACTTTCTGTAGCTGCCTCTGGTTAGCTGATAAATTGGGCTTTGCAATGTATCTATGACTTTATATCACCCACTAAATTTTTTAGATATTTAATAAGAGAGAAACATGGTCTCTGCTGGAAATAACCCTCAAAGGAGTACAGCCTATAGAAGAATAAAAAAGTGCCCTTTTCCCATGCAAACTGCAGAGGTTAGAAGCAGATTGACCAAAGTACTGGAGAGATCTCTGAAGTTTCTGAAAGGAAAGAGATTGCTCAGACCTCTAAGGACTCATTAGAGAAGGAGAAATAATGGAAACTTCGTCTAGATACAAAGAAATTCTTCACTCTTTTTTGGTCTCCTATTACACATCTCACACCAAAGTGAAACCACGAAAGTTTCATGAGAATCCATGCGAGAAAATAAAAATGGCCCAAAGCCTGGAAGTTTTAACTTCCAGTTGTAACTCCGTAAAAATGTTTCTAAATCTTTGAAACATTAGCCAAGTTAAAAGACAAACAAAACGGGGAGAGAAATATGTAAACTGTATTACAAATAAAGACATAATTCCTTTCACATATAAAAATCACCTGCCAAATCAATAAGAAAAAGACCCACAATCCAGCAGAAAAAAGAAAACTGACAAAGAATAAGGACATGACTGTTCACTGAGTAGGTAATACAAACAGAAAGCAAACATTAAAATGTTCAACTATGAGAACTCAGTTGTACTAGGGAGAAGCAGACATACTTTTCCTCCCTAAGCCCAACTCTGTTTTTCAAAAATAAACTTTGATATGCAGAGTCATTTTGCTGAAACTTTTCACCCCACGTTACCCTACCTCCAAATCACATGTGAAATAAATGAGCTACAGATTGAACAAGGAAGATAATTGTCTATTTGGTGGGATTTCAGGATTGTTAAGAAGGCTCCACAAAATGCTTCGCGTGTTGCCAACCAATGTCTGAACTTCCACCATAGGAGAATTATTTATTTAGTTGATAGACTTCCTGTTGAAAGCAAATTGTCATGAGAGAAATAGGCCCTGAGCCTTCTAATTATTTCTTGGTACGCGTAGCATAAGAGCAACCTCATAACTTTGTGTTATGTTTTGCCATTTATAATATGCTATCACAACAGGATCTATCTGGTCTTATCAATCACTCTGTAGAATAAGAAAAGGGAATATGATTCCAATTTTATGGATACCTCTTCATTGACGGAGGCAGTACTTAAGCCCAAGCTTTCTGATTCCTAATCCTAAACATTTTTGAGCACCCTATGCTATATGCAGGTCTGTAACGCCTTTCCTGGGATGGCAGTCCGGCAGGGACAGTGGAGTGAAAGTGTAATGCCATAAAGTATTGTTGTTGCTAAGAGTGAAGGGAGATGAAAGAGGAGGAGCCACCAGAAAGACGATGGTACCATGGTAGAGGTCAACCGCACTAGAAACACATTCAACTCACAATTTCATTGGCTGATCTGAAAATAGACCCTGTCATTTGTAACCCCTTCTCACCTCCCAAGTATACCATGGAGAGAAAGTAAACACCTCAATGTTTCCCAAAAAGGGATTGCTGGAAATTTCCGAGCACCTACTGTCTAGAAACACTTGAGTTTACTCATATTCTTGCCGCTGTGGCCAGCCCACTCTTCACCCTGCCCACTGTTTTCATCTCAATGACTGCATTTTTTTTTTCATTTCTACAAGTTCTGCTTTATTCTTTTCCCATGTTCTCACTTCTTTCTGTTATAACGTTGACGATTTTTCTGGATACTCGTTTCATGGTCTCCGCCAAACAGCTCTGTGATTGGAAGTTCCTGGGCTCCGTTCCTACGGTATGTTTTGCTCTTAGATGTGGCAGATGGTTTTCTTGTGCATTTCGTAATTTGGTTTTGGCAATTATTCTCATGGGGCTTCATCTATGGAAACACCAAGTGGGCAGAATTAAAAATCTACCCAGCTTTCTAAGGTAGTTTTATATTTGCAACTATAGCCCTTCTGAGGGTATCGCCTGCACGGAACAAGTGGTATGTTCATTTTTCAGTTTGGGGTCTTCCAAGCCCATACGTGCAGCATACATTAGAGTCCCAAAGTTGTGCAAGGAGTCTGTTATAAATGCATACTGTTACGAATTCTCAAGAGGAAATTTACCCCCACTCAGAACCTAACAGACAGATAAATTCCACTGCAGTATCTCTGCCATGGAATATAATATCTAATCATTTCTCCAAGTACATAGCCTTTCAAGTGCCCCAGATGTGTTCAGAGGTCTCAGTTCCAATTCCCTGCCACACGATAGCCCAAGACCTCATCCCCCATCTCTGTTTGAGCTTCAGAATCTAAAACCCTTGTTTACCAGAAACAGTAAACTCTCACCTCCCAACATTGCTGGGCTGTCATCGGCCCCTGTCATTATCCCCTCTGTTTTCAGCTCCTGGGAATTTCCTCTTACTTTTTAGGCATTTGAAAGAATGTTTGTTATAAGAGACTCTCAAAGACTAAGAACAAACCGAGGGGTGAGGGGGGTGTGGGAGGGGGGAGAGTGGGTGACGGACACGGAGGAGGGCACTTTTGGGATGAGCACTGGGTGTTATGGGGAAACCAGTTTGACAATAAATTAAAAAAAAAAAAGAAAAGAAAAAATGTTTGTTATAGTCTATTTGGAATTTCTAGGCATTTTCTTGTAGAAAGATTTTCAAACTACTTAGTATTATATTATTGGAAATGGAACCACAAGTCTCCTTATATACATTATTCAATTTAATCCTCATCCCATTCCTGCAAGACAGATAATCATAGTCCCATTTCACAAATGAGGAAATTGAGACTCACAGAAGTGGAATAATTTTCTCAAGGTCGCACAACTAACCCTGACCTTGAGGACCATCTTCTTTCCCCTATTATGTCTGAAGAGCTAGCCTATTTCCTCTACTGTGTCTGAAAGGAGCCCAGAGCTTTTGAAGAGTTTAAACTGAAGAGTCCTTTGAAAAATCTCCTTGAAGAACATTATTCTTTTTTTAAGTTTTTGGCAGGGTTCCATTATTAATTATAAGGGTGATTGGTAAGCCAAAGAATTATGAAGCCTAAATGTGGCTTGATATCACCTTTGGGGAAAACATCAAGAATCACTGACCAGGCTTGTGTTTGAACATACTGAGAATGTGAGAGAGGCAGCCCTTCCCTCCCCAAGCAGCCAGCCTCATTATATCCAAGGGCGGGTCAGCAGAAGGTCTGAAGGACTGGCTCTGCCTGGAATATGTAGGAGAAAGTGCATCAGGAGAGCTTAACGTCTATGCTGTGGAATCATGAAACCAATGAAAACCTGGATCATTGGGTTAGAAACTGGCCCACGGCCAAACACAAATATAGTCATAATTGGAGCCTTCCCAAGTAGAAAAAGGTTATTAGTGGACTCACATTAATCACAATGATTAATGCTGAAACCCAAGCTTTTTATTATGTAAAGGGCTAGGCAGAGTATATTGACAGAGAGAAATAAAAGGGTTCCAGTTTTGCAGAAAATAGTGAACGAAAGAAGGACAGTAAATATTCAGGATGTGATTTGAAATCGGAAACCTGGATGAGTCCCACAAATCATGCTTAAAAGCCGCTTATGCAAAGAAGTTTGCCAGAAAGCAAATGCGCCTACAGATGGCCCATCAGGAGGCGGTTGGGTAGTCCCTGAGTGCTGCAAGGGCAGCCAGACCAAAGGACAGGGCGGAGGGGAGGAGGGGTGAGCATGAGCCCAGAACAAGGATCTTGCCATCTACCAGAACTCCTTCGTTCACAGCCTGCCAAAAGTTGTGCCCAGGATAGGTCATCTTGGAACACCAGAACCTTCACACTCTTTTACTCCAGGTAAATCAGGAGCAAAGGGACGGGGCTAACGGGGTGCAAGTTGTGAGTCTAAGAAGAAATCGCAAGGAAGAGTGATTAATCAAAATGAAAGTACACAGACCAGAGCCTCGCCCTTGAATCCAAACCAAGCTAGATGAGAGCTGGGCCAGTGACTAAGAGGATGCAGAAGAATGAGGCCGTTTGAAAAGGAAGGAGAAATTTGACCCTGGGAAAAATCTCTAAACTGGAATTAAGTCCTCAGAAGTCATTTCCCAACGCCCTTTGCAATTCGGTATAACCTCCTGTGAAAATAGGGATGACTGAGTTCTAGCCAATAAAACGTAAGCAGAAGTACGTGCTCCAGTTCCAGGACTGGCCCATAGATACCTCCCTAGCATGACCGTCCAAACCCTTTCTCCATCTTCCAGCTACATCCAGAGGACTCTGAAGCCCCAAAGTGGAACGAGCCTAAGTCCCTGATCTCTGCTTGCGGAAGAAGCACCTGATGATTGCAAATACCCTTTTGAACTTTACATGAGAAAGAGATTCCTAATGTCACGAGCCACTGGAATTTGGAGGATTATTTGTTACAGCAGCTAGCATCAATCTACTTAACACAAAGTTGGTAACTTGGAGAGGAATGTTGGCATAACAAAAACCTAAAATATCCAACATTGGCTTAGCAATCGGGCGGCAGGCAGAGAGGAATCTGTGAGGCCCATAATATTCTATGGCAAAAAGCATCAAAACTGTTACATGCCATAACCTGGAAGGCAGATCATGTACAATGGGTCACGAGCCTGTAGTTCTAGAAAAGTAGTTGAGAGAAGACCCAGGTATCTGTTGGTTTTTAATAAGGAGAAAGGGAGGGGGTAGAAAGAGAGGTTGAATTTGGAACCTCTAAAGACTGGAAAAGTTTACCATTTCAAGACCCCAGATAGTCATAGCTAAAAGAAAATTTTAAAGAAATATGTCCCAGCAAGACCCTGCCCTGGGATAAAAGTTAGATTAAGGAGAAGCACCTTCCCACCAAAGTGTATTTTTACAGATGGCATCAATTGAGACAAGGATGCAAATAAATAAATCAGATCAGGAATTTGGGCTATAAAGGATTTGGAGCATGGTTCCTGGTACTTGAGACTTCCTGGATGCAAAGAGACAAGAGGAGAATTGATTGAGTTTTCGCGATTTTTCCCCCGAAGAAGTCTGTGGCTGCCCAGATTTGTGTGATCGGGGTACCAGGCTAGGAAGGTTCTACAGTCCCCAAGAAGGGGCATCCTCCCAAAGCCCACTTCAGAGGACTGTGGAGGAAAGGGATGTGGTAGACTCTCACAGAGGGTAGAGTAGGAGTCATAGAGCACAATGAACAAGGAAATTCTGCACCCGAATCCAAGTCAGGTCAATTCAAGAAACTTCCCCACTGACGGGCAGTGAAAGGCCTGACCCCACCTCCACGACAAAACCTCCTTCTTGCTCTGGACCAGCCACGTGTGGTTCCCACCTTTCCCTCTTATGAATGAGAGGTTTTTTTGTGAGGTATCCAGTCCCTGCTGTGCATGGCATGTTGGAAATTGGGAAGGGGAATGACAGTCATCTTTTCAGGTCCACGGGAGCCACCTGCAGACCTAAGGGAGACAAATGCATGTCATTAGCCAGAGATCCTGCACTTGGAGTTTGAGGGCATGACTGGGTGAGGCTTTGGATGGCCTCTCTTGGGGAGAGTGTCTTCCATGTGTGGGAAGAACAAAATGAGTACCTGGTAACCAGAAGAGAGATAAGCGAATGTCTTAGTTGGCTCAGGACATTATAACAAAAAACCATTAAATGGGTGGCTTAAACAATAGAAAATTAAATTATTTCTCACAGCGCGGGACCAACTAGGAAGTCTAAGATCAAGGTGCTGGCTGATTTGGTTCCAGTTCCTGGTGACAGCTCTCTCTCTGGTGTGCAGGCCACTGTCTTTTTTGCTGTATCCTCACATAGTGGGAGAGAGAGAAGAAGATTTAGTCTCTTCTTATAAGAACACTAATGCCATCATTAGGACCCCACCCTCATGATTTCATCCAAACCTAATTAACTCCCAAAGGCTGCACCTCCTAGTACCTTCACAGTGGTAGTTAGGGCTTCAACATATGAATTTCGTGTGGACACAGACACTCAGTCCATAATAACAGAGGTTGACTAACTATTCATCAGATAAGTTTCCTTTTCTTCCAGCGCACAATGTGTCTACGTTTCCCAGCTTCCCTTGTTAGGTGGAGGTGCTGTAGGTGATTGAATTCTAATCAGTGGGATATGAGCAGAAGTTATGTGTGCCATTTCCTGACCTAGCTCATACACAATCCTCCATCTCTTTCCTCATCTGTCCCTGGAATTCAGAGCACTACCCCTAACAGAGACATAAAAGAAAAACTGGAGACCACTTGGAATTAGAAAATATATAAATGTAAGAGAGAGAGAATTAAGGCACTTGCTCATTTAGTATTTGGCTCTGAGCTTCATGGAACCCAAACAAACAAACAACAGATCCATACCTGGTATAGTTCACAGTGTCTAAGTTACAAAGTACATAAATGTCAAGAGATGAACTTGGGCGTTCAGTGCAGGGAAATTTCATCACGTGGATCCACAGCTTTGGGAAACTACAAAGTGGGCTTCTTCAACTACATTTTGGTAAATCATGGAAAGCGAGTCTTACCGGACAATTTCATAAAAGTCAAGAGCATAAATCAGAGATCGTCTGAGTGAGGGGAACCAAATGATTTAATGATCGACCACATATCTTTCTATTTTTGTGGTCTTTCCTTACCTGATCCTCTGCAAGCTTTCAATGTGTCTCCAGTGCCTTCCATCTAAACTTCAAGGCACTAACCAGTTGTCTCTTACCATCCTTTCCAATCTCATCTCTCTCTCTTCCCCCACAGGTACCTACTGCTCTCATCAAGCTGCCCTACATTCCGTTCTTCACATTCCCAATTCCAATCCTTTCCTCACACTTCTCCCTTACCTGGAATTCACTCTCTTCACCTCCCGACTTCGCTAACCTCTACCTTTCCTTCGAAACACAGCTAAGTTGCCACCTATTCCTTACAACCAGCAGCCAGACAGGCACCTGCTATTGTACAGTCATGTGTGTGGTCTTGTGGGAGAATCTATGTGGTAGTTAGAACAATGCCTTCCCCTGAAGATACTCAGGTTCAAGTCCCAAAACTTGTCAATATGTTAGGCTCCACAGCAAAGGTAAGTAAAGGTTGCAGACAGAATTAAGGTTGCCAATCAACTGACATTGAAATGGGGATATTATCCTAAATTATCCAGTGGGCCCAATGTAATCATGAAGGTATGTGTAAGAGGGAGGCAGAAGAAAGACCAGAGATATGGCATCATGAGAAATATCTGGCCCTTTGTTCCTGGCTTTAAAGATGAAGGAAGGGGCCACAAAAAAAATCCATGGTCACTAGAAGCCGAAAACAGAAAGAAATGGGATTCTCCCCTAGAAACTCTAGAAAGAATGCACCTCTGCCGACATATTGATTTTAGCCCAGGGAGATCCATTTTGGACGTCTCACCTCCAGACCTGTAAGACAATATACTAAGTTTGTGGTAATTTGGTACAGCAGTAATAGGAATCTAAAACAATATCCCATTGTGGGGGCTGAGAGGGGGAACTTCTGATCACAATCCCACAGACCCGCATTCATGCCCAAACCAGCTGTTTTTTGAGGTCATGTACTTCTGCTATCCAATGCCTCACTTCATATGACTTCTGTACTCTTGCTCTAGGCCCCTGCCTAATGAGAATCTACCGCACCATCTACCAGCTCATGGCTTGTCTCTACCACACCATCTACCAGCTCATGGTTTGTCTCTTATCTCCAACTTGAGCATAGATCTAACCATGAATGTGATGAATGAGATACTTGCAGGTATGGCTGACCTGGTCTGGCACTAAGTACTATCCTGGCATTTACTACATGTGACTAATTCTGCCCAGTTCGTTTGGGGCATGCCATGGAAGCTATGGCCTCCTTGTCCCAGCATCAGGCCTCCTCAGCCTATCACTTCTCTAGCACTTGCGTACCCCACCCCCCTCCACTCCCACTGAGACACTGGGGAACCTCTGATTCCCTGGACGTTATTCATGGACGCTGGAGTACTGGAAACTATCTCAGGCCCAGCTATATGGACACTTCCCCAGCCACTTCTAATATACATGCCTCCCTCAACTAGCACTGTGCTATCAGGCACGGCAGTGAAAGTGGAACCTCTCTAAGGGTCTTACAATTTTCTCAGGCAATGACTTGGAAAAGGTAGAGTAAGGAAGATGTTTTCTGCACTAAGTTTTCCCCAAACCCCTCTAGGAGCTTCTTCTCTCTACCCCCAAATTGTTTCTTCCCACACCAAGAGGGAGTCGTTCTTCTTCCTCTGTCTATATGAAAGGAACTACCTCTAAGGAAGGTCTCTCAAAAATATTGACCCTCTTACATCTACACCCAGCTAGATTATAACATCCCTGATAGCAAGAATTCACCTTCATGTATTTATTCCCCACCTAGTGTCTGACATTCGGGAGGTGCTGATGTGTGTTGAAATATATCTAAGTTAAATAAAGTGACTTATACTGAATTGAAGAATGGTGATATGGGTCTGGCAGCTAGATGTGGAAGAAGAGCTTCAAGTTCCCAGTATAATATAATGCTGTGTGTGTGTGTGTGTTTGTGTGTGCACGCACACACAGGTGCGTGTCAGAGAGGGATCAAGCCAGGGTAACAAGATTATGGATTAGGGGTATAAACTTCCCAAGAGGACCTGTGAATTCAACTTGTTTTCCTTTTCCAACAGATCCCAAGGCACAGTACAAGCATGACACTCACAGAAGTCCAGGCTTAAAACCCTAAGCTGAATTCATTATGATTCAAACACCTCCAGATATGAGAGGAAGGTTGGTGGGGCAAACCTTCCAAGGGTCAGTCTGCAAGAAGCACTAAGGAGTCTGACTGAGACATAATCCATCCCAAGGGGAGAAGGAGTTGAACTGAACAAGTCTGGACTAAAGAGGATAATGAGTCAGGAAGGGAGGGGCAATTTTGAGCACAGCATAATGGATGTCTTTCAGCTCATGATCTAGTCCAGTCCTTATGGACACATGCCAGAAGCCAAGATGAAGGACACTTCACACTACATTAAAGTATAATTTTTAAAAGGATATATAGGATATATTTTTCTTTAAAAAATTATATATATACACATTCGTGTGTGTATTTATTTATATAAACATATATATGATAAAGTTGGTACTCTAGAGATTAAAGGAAAGTTCGAGTTCTTTATAGAGTGATTATATATCCCAGTTTTTCTGTACAATCCAAGTGTACACGTGTTGTTTCGGCACGGAAACTTCTTCCCTCTTCCAGATGGACTGTAAAGTGTCCCAGTTCAGATAACAAATTACATGGTGGCCTAGTCCTAAGGACTATGTTGGGATAAATTTAGGTAACTCAGGCACTCATTCTCTGACACATAAGGCCCTTGTGTTCATAAAGGGAGCCTCTTATTGAAAAACATCGTAGAACAAGGAGAACAAGAAAAGGTAACATAAACGAGTCTCATTTTTATGAGACTCAAAGACATCTGTAAAGCAGAACCACAACAGATGAACCCAGAAAGCAGAGGGAGGCGTGCTCTTAGCAGGGCAGAGTCAAGTAAAACCCAAACAGCTTCAAAGGGAGAAACCAGTGATGAAAGAACTAACTGACCTGAAGAGCCCACAAAAGGTTAAGAAACTGGAGTCATCAAGTAACACGGCAAGAGTAAAACCATCACCGTGTGCTGCAAAGCAGTTACCCTCCTCCATCCTGTTGGGAGATAGACGTAGATTCTCTGGGTGGATTGAATCAGACTGCCTCCATCTCAAGGACACCAGGCACAGAGGAGGATGTGCATGGGGTGCCAGACTCAAATCGGGAAGAATTAACTGGACACTGTATTCTGAAGGTGAGATCTGCAGCCTTCTTCCTTATTTCAGCTTTGAAACACTCTTATCTATCTTGATTCCTCAAGAAGATGTAAAAAAATAAACACCCTGAAAGGAGAAAGAAGCCTACAAATAATGACGTTTTAGGGCAATCTGGTTGGCCAACAAATTTCTCTACGTGAAAGCCAGAGAAGTCAACAAGACCAAACCAAGCCTAATTATCTTTTTATTGTCTCATTCTTAAAAACGAATGGACACCAGGCATTTGGGGAAAGCCGGAAACTTGAAAGACAGAGCAAAAGCAAACAGGAAGAAAGACATTAGAAAAAGAAAAACAAAACAAAAATAAATAAAGCAAGAGAAAATTTCAAGAAAGTTATAATTAATGACTTCAGAGAATGAAGAAAGATAGCCTGCTATCTTCTTAAATACTCAGAGACCAGTAATAAGTCCGTAAAATTTTAAATATTATGTCTAGTTTCCTGAAACTATTTGACAAAAAAGATTAAGAAATGGACACTAGGAAAGGAAAGATAATAATAAAAGTAGAGGATCAATCCAAGAGGCCTAATATCTGCCTAATAAGAATTCTAAAAAGATTGAAAAACAACGACAACATGGTGGGGAAAATTGTTTCAAAGAAATACTGCAAGCAAATTTCCCAGAACTGAAGGACACAACTGTTCCAATTAAAAGAACTTACCAAGTATACAACACTTGTATAAAAAAAAAAAAACCTGTATAAAAAAACTTGTATTTGAATAAAAGCACATCGCTTGTGAAATTTTAGAACTCCATGCATAAAGGGAAGATCTCAAAAGATCTTAGCAGATTCTAGAGAGAAAAAAAAGTTCACATACAAAAGACTGGGAATGAAAATGGCATCAGATTTGTTGTTATTGTTGTTGTTGTTTAACTTATTTTTGAGAGAGAGCATAAGCCGGGGATGGGCAGAGAGAAAGAGGCAGACACAAAATCCAAAGCAGGCTCCAGGCTGTGAGCTGTCAGTGCAGACCTGATGCAGGGCTGGAACTCACAAACCGTGAGATCATGTCCTGAGCTGAAATCAAATACTTAACCAACTGAGCCACCCAGGTGCCCCAAATCACATCAGATTTTTTTTAATGTTTATTTATCCTTGAGAGACACAGAGAGACAAAGCATGAGTGGGGAAGGGGTGGAGAAAGAGAGAGACACAGAATCTGAAGCAGGCTCCAGGCTCTAAACTGTCAGCACAGAGCCCAACGTGGGACTCACACTCATAAACCATAACATCATGACCTGAGCCGAAGTCGGATGCTTAACTGACTGAGCCACCCAGGTGCCCTCCAAATGGCATCAGATTTAAACAGCAATACTATAAGTTAGAAGAAAGTAGAATACCTTATAAATGAGTAAAATTATTTCCAACAGAAAATTCTATACCCATTTAAACTATCAATCCATTTGGAAAGTAGAATATCAAATAATAGAAAGTAAGTATCTCTCATACTTATTTTTTTTCAGAATCCTACAGAAGAATGTACTTCACCAAAATAATGCAGTTAACAAAAAAAAAAAAAAAAAACAGAGTGCATGGGATCCAGGAAATAGGAGATTCAACACAGCAGAAAGGCAAAAGGAATGCCCAGGATGGGAAACCATCCAGGGAACAAATAGCTATGATTGAAACAAGAGAAAAAGGCCCCAGGAGACCAGACTCCAAGAAAGGTTAAATTGTTACCTGACAGATTATCTGACAGATATGTGCATAGAAAACTGAATTGAGTTGAATTTCATAGAACTATGGGAAAATGTAAGAAGATTTAGCCAGAAATCCCAGAAAGTCGAAGAAGTAAAATATTAATGATATCACTATTAATCCTAGGAAAACCAATTTGTCCAAGTAGGAATTAAACAGTTTTTTTAAAAAAAAAAAAAAGGAAAATATGGACTTCATTATAGTTACAGTGTATAGTGCCTTCATTATATTGGAAGTGTGAAAAGAGAAAAAGGAACGGTAGAGATTGAAAATTCTCATTTCCCCATAATAGGAAGGCAATAAATAATGTCTAAAGGTGATTAATCAACAGAGAACTGTGTATCCGTATTTAGAAATATGGAGGCATATAAGAGAAGAAAAGATTAAAAGTTCAAAGACATTGCTTCTGGAGAGGTGCAGTAGGGCTGTTTAGCAAGAGAGAGCCAAGTATTTTTTAAATAAGTCCTTTAGCACTGTTTGACTTTTTAAAATTATGGGCATGTATTTTTTAAGCAAAAAATAACAATACTCTCTTCAAAAAAGTAGGACTTCTTTGTAGGCTCTTTTTTCTTCTATCTAGTAATTTTTTAAATTATAATAATAACTACGTAAGATGATAAGAGCCTAAGGTACTAATGAGGGGTGAAAGGCATTATCTCCATTTCAAAGTCATTGTTGAAACAGAATAGACCCGACAGCCTGAACAGTGAGTACGTGGATATTTTTCATAATTTCTGGCCCCCAGGACTGTTTGAATAGCCTTCCTGAGTTTTGAAAAGTTTCCACCTTAGGACTAGTGCTTCCCCAAGGGGAGAAGTCAGAGTCTTGCTTTCCCAGCTTCTTTGCAGCCAGGGCACAGGCATGACAATTCAGTAGGAAAGGAGGTGATCTGAAATCTCAGATCTAGGAAAGAACACTCCAACACACACACACACACACACACACACACACACACACACCCCAAACCATAGGCAGTAATTCCCCCATAATCTGAAGAGTTGACTTCATACCAAGCCTTAAGTACAACTAAATACCCAAAGATTGTGAATGAAACAAGAATGGACATCCTCCCTGGCACGGAATTACACTCACTTCATTTCCAGCAGAGTTCAGATTTGAAAATGAGCATGAATTAAGTGCTGCCAGAGGCCTGGTCAACGCCCCTGGGGAATTCAGATGAGCAGCTGCTCTATCACCTCCCTCAACTGCATGCTCATGAGTGGTCTTGTGCCCACCTGGGAAAGCGCCAATGTAACTGAAACCCACAAGCATCTGGAGGGTCACTTGGGGTGCCTAAGCTCCCTCCCAGACAAGTGAGGCCCCCACTCAGGCTGGGACTGCCGGAGCATGCTGATGGGCAAGAGGGCGAGGCTGGGCATGTGGTGAAAAGCAGAACAGAAGGAAATGGGAAAACATGCCAAGGACAAAGAATTCTCAAAAGCAGGGAGACTTTAAAAGAATTTTATGTTATTTATTTTTGAGAGAGAGAGAGATACAGAACACAAGTGGGGAAGGGGCAGAGAGAGAGTGAGACACAGTATCTGAAGCAGGCTCCAGGTTCTGAGCCATCAGCACAGAGCCCGATGCGGGGCTCAGGGCTTGAACTCATGAAACCTGAGATCATGACCTGAGCCAAATCGGACACTTAACCGCCTGAGCCACCCAGGCGCCCCAGCAGGGAGCCTTTTAGATCATCGGTTTTAAGGAAGCAGGCAGAGAGGCCAGAACAGAATCAAGGTGAGAGGTCTCTACCCAAATGCAGGCCAGATGCAGCAGGAAGGCTCAGAAGTCAGTGCCAAGAGCAGTTCCCCGGCACCAGGACACAGAGGAGGAAAACGTTTCCAGAGTCCATGAGGCCTCACTCTTGAACAGGAAGAGGATCATTGAGGGTACTGAGTCACACTAAACTTGGAGGGTGGGGGGGAACAGAGTGGCTGAAGAGGCAGCCGACATCATTGTCCTCAAGAGTTGAAGCCCATATGGACCAAAATGAAGGAGATGGAGAGCACCGAATAAACATGTCCTGGACCCGACAGGCAAGGTTTACCGCTCAAAAGATGTTTCAAAAATCGATTTTTTGGTAAGCCAAAGCTTTTAAAAGAGTATATTAAGCAGTGATTTTTTTTAATGGAGCAATGATTTTTAAAGGAAACTCTTGTAATATAAATAATCTTTGAACTGTGTATAACTTTAAACCTGTGGATATTTGAATTTCTGGAAGGAAGTCAAACAAGCACACAAATAGAAATGACTGCTTCTAGTGTTTGCACGCTGCCTGCTGTTGGGAGGGTATGTGTGACAGCTAAGTCTCCCAGACAAGAAAGAAAAAAAACTCATGGAAGCAGAATTCTGCAGGCCAGGAGGAGGGGGAGGGGTCCTCTCATTTGATCCTTACGAGGATCAGAATCTGGACCATAAGGATCATTTCAGACTCACCCATCTTGGTTACCTGCAAGAACATTCTTGAACCTGAGATTTTGTGAGAGTGACAAAATCGTTTTTCATAAACCCGTTAAGTTCCTTCTCTGTAGTGAGGACCCCATGCAGGTTACCCTGCTTGTCGGTGGGCAACAAACACCGGATATGCAGTAGTTCTCATCCTGAATTCCCATCTCCTCCACATTGCAAAGCTGGTAGTAACCGTCAACCAGCAGGCTCCAGGGCAATCATATTTGCCCCAAATCTTTTTGTTTATATTTCCGATTGTTCTTGGCAAACGATGCTTACTTATCCCCTGCCTTTACAGTCACTCGATATATGATTTCTAAGTACAGAAGATGCCTGTCATCTACAAGCCTTTTGGGTTTAGCATTTACTAGTCTTGACCTTTATTTTATTTTATTTACTTATTTACTTATTTATTTATTTGCATCCAAGTTAGTTAGGATATAATGCAATAATGATTTCAGGAGTATATTCCAGTGATTCATTCCCTATGTATAAAACCCAGTGCTCATCCCAAGTGTCTTTCTTAATACCTGTTACCCATTTAGCCCTTACCCCCTCCATCAACCTTCAGTGTGTTCTCTGTATTTAAGAGTCTCTTGGGTTTTGTTCCCCTCCCTGTTTTTATATTATTTTTGCTTCCCTTCCCTTATGTTCATCTGTTCTGCACCTTAAATTCCACATATGAGTGAAGTCATATGATATTTGTCTTTCTCTGACTGACTAATTTCACTCAGCATAATACCCTCTAGTTCCATCCTCATAGTTGCAAATGGCAAGATTTCATTGTTTTTGATTGCCAAGTAATACTCCAGTGTGTGTATATATATGTATATATATATATATATATACACCACATCTTCTTTATGCATTCCAGTATGTATATAATACTCCAGTGTGTATGTAATACTCCAGTATATAATACTCCAGTATATATATATATATATACCACATCTTCTTTATGCATTCATCTGTTAATGGACATTTGGGCTCTTTCTATACTTTGGCTATTGTCGATAGTGCTGCTATATACATTGGGGTGCATGTGCCCTTTCAAAACAGCACACCTCTATCCCATAGATATATACCTAGTAGTGCAATTGCTAAGTCTTAGGTTAGTTCTATTTTTAGCTTATTGAGTCACCTCCATACTGTTTTCCAGAGTGGCTGCACCAATTTGCATTCCCACCAACAATGCGAAGGAGATCCTCTTTCTCCATATCCTCGCCAACATCTGCTGTTGCCTGAGTTGTTCATTTTAGCCATTCTGACAAGTTTTAGGTGGTATCTCATTATGATTTTGATTTATATTTCCTGGACGATGAGTGATGTTGAGAATTTTTCATGTGTCAGTTGACCATCTGGATGTCTTCTTTGGAAAAGTGTCTATTTATGTCTCTTGCTCATTTCTTCACTGTATTATTTGTTTTTTGGGTGTTGAGTTTGGTAAGTTCTTTATAGATTTTGGATACTAACCCTTTATCTGATATGTCGTTTGCAAATATCTTCTCCCATTCCATTGGTTGCCTTTTAGTTTTGCTGATTGTTTCCTTTGCTGTGCAGAAGTTTTTATCCTGACGAGGTACCAATAGTTCATTTTGGCTTTTGTTTCCCTTGCCTCTGGGGAGGTGTTGAGTAAGAAGTTGCTCTGTCTGAAGTCAAAGAGGTTTTTGCCTGCTTTCTCCTCTAGGATTTTGATGGCTTCTTGTCTTATGTTCAGTTCTTTCATCCATTTTGAGTTTATTTTTGTGTATGGTGGAAGAAAGGGGTCCAGATTCATTTTTCTGCATGTTGCTGTCCAGTTTTCCCAGTACCATTTGCTGAAGAGACTATCTTTATTCCATTGGATATTCTTTCCTGCTTTGTCAAAGAGTAGTTGGCCATACGCTTGTGGGTCCATTTCTGAGTTCTTGAACCTGTCCCATTGATCTGAGTGTCTGTTTTTGTGCCAGTACCATACTGTCTTGATGATTACAGCTTTGTAATACATGTTGAATTCCGGGATTGTGATGCCTCCAGCTTTGGTTTTCTTTTTCAGGATTGCTTTGGCTCTTCAGGGTCTTTTGTGGTTCCATACAAATTTTAGGATTGTTTATTCTAGCTCTGTGAAGAATGCTGGAATTATTTTGATAGAGATTGAATTGAATTCGTAGATTGCTTTGGGTAGCATCGACATTTTAACAATATTTGTTCTTCTAATCCATGAGCATGGAATATTTTTCCTTTTTTGTGTGTCTTCTTCAATTTCTTTCATAAACTCTCTATAGTTTTCAGTTTGACCGTTCTTGAATGGCACTGAAGGCCCTCAGCTTGTATTATTTTGTAGTGTCTTGAAGACATAAATTTGCAGTCTTATATTCTGTAGGATAAGTTGTCTGAACCAAGTCATCAATTTAGCTAGTGAATAACCCTAACCAAATCCCTGATTCTCAACACAATTCAGTCATTCTCTGCTTTGTTGTCTTATATGCCATAACCTTTATGAAGTGACTGAAGTTTTGTTTCTGGGTGAAAAGTAGCTCCCAAAAGTCAGCTGCTGGTTCTAATGATAAAAACGAAGAAAAAGTGAAGATAGATACCTGAGAAAGCACTGGTTCTTATTAGAGATCAAAACGCTGGATATGTTTATGGTAGAATGTCTAATTCGGCAGCACTCACACTCTGAAGGACTCTACTATGCCTTCTATATAAAAACAATAAAAGGCAATTTGTAAAACTGCCTCACGACCTGTTACATCCAGTGTGAAAACTGCTCAATGAGTGAACAATAAGTCATTTTTGTAAGAGTTATTGAAATTTTTCAGTTATATTTATGGAGAAAAGTAAACATTACAATGTTGGAGATTCTTGTTGCTCTTGAGACATACATACTTTGAAGAGCAAAAAACATATCTCAAACATCAGCTCTATGGGGTCTTTATCAGCTGGCAGCTAGGAAGGGTTTTTCTTTCCCCCAGCTCACGCTGCCATCTGATAGCCACATCTGTGACGTCGCAGCTGTTGGCAGTTGCTCCCACCCGAGGGCTCTGTGCTGATGTAGGCATTGCCCTGCATCGCCCTCAGTTGCTCAGGATATGGGTAGTGTCACAGTCGCCTCAGGCTGCTCTAACAAACGGAATAGAGTCAGAGAGCTTAAACAACAGACATTTCTCTCTCATAGTTCTAGGGGCTGGAAGATCAGGGTGACAGCATGATCGGGTTTGGAGAAGAGCCTCTTCCTGGGGTTGTAGGCAGCTGCCTTCTTGATGTGTCCTCACATATAGGCGAGAAAGACCATTTCTCTCATGCCTCTTTTATAAGGGCACTAATTCTCATGATCTATCATCTCTCTGAGAACCTACCAAATAGCATCACATTAGGGATTAAGGATTCAACATATGAATGCTGGGACAACAGAAGCACTCAGTCCATAACAAGGAGGGTGTTCCCTAGGTGGGCCGGCTCTTTCTGCCTGGAGTTGATATTGAAAATAGCTCCCTTCTGAGGCAGAAAATCCATGTCCTGACACTCCTTGGGTACCAACGCTGAAGAATTAGCCATGACTCTTCCATCGCTTCATTCATTCACTGACAAAATTTTCCTTTTTGTATTAGGTCCTTGAGAAAAAGAAAAAACAGCATAGCTCTTCATCATCTTGAAAAGCAAACCTCTTTATAAGTTAGCCCTAGACCCTTTATGTACACATACACGCATTATTACCTGCGGATGGTAAAGTCTACAAACTTAGGGGCTTAACCTTCATCCCCTGAGACGCACCAAATCCCATAAGTTTTCATCTCTCTTCAGAAGAAACTTCTGGGGAACCTGGGTAGCTCTGTCAGTTGAGTGTCCAACTTTGGCTCAGGTCACGATCCCATGGTTCATGGATTTAAGCCCCGCATTGGGCTCACTGCTTTGTCAGTGTAGAGCCCACTTCAGATCCTCTGTCCCTCTCTCTCTCTGCCATTCCGCAGCTCGTGCTTTCTCTCTCCCTCTCTCTCACTCAAAATAATTTTTTAAAAAAGAGAAGAAGTAGAAATTTCGTCCTCCTTTTTACCGATTTCACACATGCTGGGCCAACGTTCACTGGTTCCATGTCCTCCGGTGTAGGGTATGCTTAGCATACTTGACACGTGGGACAGATTATTTTATAATACCACCCCTCCTCTACGAAAAGAAAATTATTTTCAGTAATAATCATAAATAAGACAAATGACAATAATAGCCAAATGCAAACAGTAATAAACTTCTTCTATCAAGTTTTGTATGCATAAAATGTCAGTATGGGTGCCTGGGTGGCTCAGTCGGTTGAGTGTCCAACTTCCACTCAGGTCATGATCTCGCCATTCGTGAGTTCAAGCCTCACATTGGGCTCTGTGCTGACAGCTTAGAGCTTGGAGCCTGCTTCAGACTCTGTATCTCTCTCTCTCTCTCTCTCTCTCTCTCTCTCTCTGCCCCTCCACTGTTCGTGCTCTGTCTCTCTCTCTCTCTCGAAATAAATAAGTTTATAAAAAAAGTTTAAATCATGTCAGGAAAATTAACAATAATAACTAAAATATTACAGTATAAAAAAGGAAAAAAGTATTAGATGAAAGCTTTTTAACCACTTTTACTCACCTCCTCAATCTGTGTGCCCCTCCAAGGCTGAGAAAAGGGGTAAAGGTACCACAAAGAAATGCCACAAAAGGACACTGAGGCAAGCAACTATCTTGTTAAGATACTAAGATGACCCCCTCTGGCCATATCATTCTTGGTTCAATTATAGGAAGGAATTTAAGCCTTCACATGTTTATCCTACTTTAGCTTTTTGCATTTACTCAGAGCATCTAATATATTTAAAAGTCTTTTGGTAAACATGTGTCCAAGACCTCTCCTGGGACAACACAGCATCCTTCTGGATCTTGCCCATTTTGGGACCAGATTTGTTCAGATTCATGTCTGGTTCTCTAGTTACTGTGGATATAAATATATAATGGCATATAACACACTCCTATTACATGCAAGTTATTATCTTGGCTGTTTCATCCTTTCTGAAATATCCTTGTGCATAGGATTTGGTCCTCATATCAGAAAATCCATGCCCAATAAAGCTTCTGGGGTACATGGCCACTTGGTCCATTTCTTCAGCTGCCCTCTCAGTCTAGGCTTTAATTTTGCATGTGTGACATAACTGTTGATACCTCAATTTCACATGCATCACTGTTCCTGGACAGTAAAATTAGTCTCTTGCCAATTCATTTACTCAATAGATATGCATTGAGTCCCTACTCAAGCACAGGGAATATAAGAGCAAACCAACCTCAGCTCTTAAATTCAAGAAACTCAAAGTCTACTAAGGATCCAGAAAGTAATTAATGACAATATAGGTGCCTTTCCTGAAGCCTTGGATCTTTGCCACAAGACAGTATTCCTTCCCTCTGTGAACCTGGTAAGTATGCACTAGATCAAAAGACTAATTTATATAAATTACAACAGGGAATTGAATGGATGCCTGTGAGTTCAATAGTTTTTCTTTTGTGAACTTGTTAATTTGTAAAATCTCTGATAGAGAACTTAGAAATATCAATTCCCAATACCCAGAGGAAAAGAAAAATCTATAATTGGATGATATCACTGCCAATCACTCAAGGGATAAAGCAGGCAGGACACACGAAGAAGCAGCAATGATTTGTTTGTGTGTGTGACTTGATGGTGGACTGTCTTTCTATGTTACCCTCATAAAATGCACCTAGGGTAAGGTGCTCTCCAACTCTGTGCAGATACTGCAAATATTTCAAGGAGAGAGATCACGCCCACAAAGAACTGAGAATGCACTGTTGCCAAGTCCTGATTATTTAACATTTTAAGCAGAAAATGAAGAAAGTATTTCAAACCACTTATGAAGAACAGCTATATCTTAGAGTTCTGAACCCTGCCTTATTTCAAGACCCTATTACTTAATTTGAGGCCTGTAAAGAAAAAGAGAATGCCCGCTGATCTTTGGCTAAAATTTTTCCCAACGCAAATGGGTAAGATGTAGAAACCATTGCTTTTGCCATAACAATTAGAAAATACTCTTTAAAACCATCAAGAATCTATGAATGCAAAAGGTATGAATGAATTAAATTCCAGACAAGGACAAGCTCTTACTAGAGGAGTAAAAACTGGTCATCACTTTTGTCTCCAGAGGCATCAACCAAGTCAAGGCAGGGGAGGAGAGGAGCAGATTTGCCAGAGATTGAGGGACTTTTCTGGGATAAAGAAAATAATAAGTAGCCAAATGCCACATGTGAGCCGATAGAGCATATTGGGATATTGGGAAATTCCAAATGCTAAGCTAGTTTTTTATGCCAGCCAATTTCTTCCCAAGGAATTTTACTTAGGAAGATTTGGTGCAGGAGCAAGAGCTAGGCTGGAAACCAGGGAAAGATCTTGTATGAACTTATAGTATTTATACCCCAAAACTCTGCTGAAGGGAGGGACTTGAGCCCACTGTGAAGACCCTTGAAACCAGAGGAGACCTGAAGCTAATTAAGCAACAAATGAGCCCCAGCCCCACTCATCGCCTGAGTAGATAAAAGAGATCAGTCCTTTACCTAGCCGCCTGATGGAGGAAAAAGCAATCCCCTTCTGGGGGGATATTTTATCAGATTCCACTATTTTCTTTTAAATAATGGTACCATCATTAGGAGAAAAAGCAATCAACACAAGGAAATCCACAGATGACTGAGATACCAGAATAAGCAGAAAATATCCTTAAAATAACTATTATACAGCAATCCCTATCAAAATAACACCAGCATTCTTCACAGAACTAGAACAAACAATACCAAAATTTGTATGGAACCACAAAAGACCCTGAAGAGCCAAAGCAATCCTGAAAAAGAAAACCAAAGCTGGAGGCATCACAATCCCGGAATTCAACATGTATTACAAAGCTGTAATCATCAAGACAGTATGGTACTGGCACAAAAACAGACACTCAGATCAATGGAACAGGTTCAAGAACTCAGAAATGGACCCACAAACGTATGGCCAACTACTCTTTGACAAAGCAGGAAAGAATATCCAATGGAATAAAGATAGTCTCTTCAGCAAATGGTGCTGGGAAAACTGGACAGCAACATGTAGAAAAATGAATCTGGACCCCTTTCTTCCACCATACACAAAAATAAACTCAAAATGGATGAAAGAACTGAACGTAAGACAAGAAGCCATCAAAATCCTAGAGGAGAAAGCAGGCAAAAACCTCTTTGACCTTGGCTGCAACAACTTCTTACTCAACACATCTCTGTAGGCAAGGGAAACAAAAGCCAAAATGAGCTATTGGTACCTCGTCAGGATAAAAACTTCTGCACAGCAAAGGAAACAATCAGCAAAACTAAAAGGCAACCAATGGAATGGGAGAAGATATTTGCAAACGACATATCAGATAAAGGCTTAGTATCTAATCTATAAAGAACTTATCAAACTCAATACCCAAAAAATAAATAATCCAGTGAAGACACGGGCAAGAGACGTGAATAGACACTTTTCCAAAGAAGACATCCAGATGGTCAACTGACACATGAAAAACTTGTCAACATCACCCATCATCAGGGAAATACAAATCAAAACCACAATGAGATACCACCTCACACCTGTCAGAATGGCTAACATTAACAAATCAGGGAACAACAAATGTTGGTGAGGATGTGGAGAAAGAGGATCTCCTTTGCACTGCTGGTGGGAATGCAAACTGGTGCAGCCACTCTGGAAACCAGTATGGAGGTTCCACAAAACATTAAAAATGGAACGTCCTATGACATAGCAATTGTACTAGTAGGTATATAGCCAAGGGATAGAGGTGTACTGTTTCAAAGGGGCACATGCACTCCAATGTATATAGCAGCACTATCGACAATAGCCAAAGTATAGAAAGAGCCCAAATGTCCACCAATGGATGAATGGATAAAGAAGATGTGGTGTATATATATGTATGTATATGTATGTGATATGATATATCACATATATATACACATACACACACAATAGAATATTATTCAGCAGTCAAAAAGAATGAAATCTTGCCATTTGCAACTACATGGATGGAACTAGAGGATATTATACTAAGTGAAAGTAGTCAGTCAGAGAAAGATAAATATACGACTTCACTCATATAAGGACTTGAAGATACAAAACAGATGAACATAAGGGAAGGGAAGCAAAAATAACAAAAACAGCGAGGGGGACAAAACTTAAGAGACTCTTAAATATAGAGAACAAACAGAGGGTCGCTAGAGGGGTTGTGGGAGAGGGGACTGGCTAGATGGGTAAGGGGCATTAAGGAATCTACTCCTGAAATCTTTGTTGCACTATATGCTAACTAACTTGGATGTGAATTAAAAAATAAAATAATAATAATAACTGTTACACATATGATTAATAAATTAGAAGAAAAGCCAAGAAATTGAACAAAATGTGGAGAATTTCCACAGATAAATTAAAACCAAAATATAACCAAACTGAAAAATAAAATATATGATTCAAAGAACTCATCAGATGGGCTTCCTAGCAGATTGTACACAGCAGAAGACAGGATTAATGAACTTAAAGGCAAGTCAGTAGAAATCATCCAAGCCAAAGCAAACAGAGAAAAAAACAATAATGGGGAGGGATGGAGGGGAGAAAAGGCATCAGAGACCTCTAAATCAGTGTTACATGTAATTGGAGCCTCAAAAAGAGAAGAGAGAACACTTGAATGTTCAAAATGTTCGAAGAGATAATAGCCAAGAATTTTCCAAAATTGATTAAAGCTATCAACCAGCAGATTGAAGATGCTAAGTGAAACCCAAACAAGACAAACCCCAAGAAATCCAGTCTAAGAAATATGATTACATTTCTGAAAACTAAAAACAAAGAAAAAATCTGGAAGCAGCCAGAGACAACAACACTTTGCCTGTAAGGGGAAGCCAATTCAAACAACAACAGATTTTTTCATTAGAAAAGTGGTTACTTCTGCATGTATTACCAACTAGAAAGGGACACAAGGGAAATTTCTGAGGTGATGGAAAGATTCTATATCTTGATCTGAATGGAGGTCATGTTGTAGAAACTTATCTAGTTGTACAATTAAAATATGTGCAACAGTCTCCCCTTTGCTGTCCTACCTACAGCTCCCTTGCAGAGCATTCAATAAAATTTATTTCTTTAAAAAAAATAATAATGATGAAATAAAATGTGTGCATTTTTGGTATATAGATTTTTCCTCAATAAATTACCATAAGAAAAGGGCAGAGCATTACGTGTTGATTTGGAACAAGAAGGAGAAACATGAGAATAAGTTAGCTATAACATGGCCTAGTACAATTGTACCACAATGTCTTCTCCACCACTCAGTCACTGTGGGAGAGCCACTGAGGGAGAATAAGATAAAGCTGTCTATTCTAGTAAGTTTGACTGTGTTTCAAATGGGTCCCTCATCATATTAGGATGGTCAGACTATAGGGGCCGATGTCTCTTTTAGCACTTTCTTTTTGTCATAAATTAAGTCCAGCCCTTGTCAAAACTAACCACTGTTTCCACGGGTGCCTGGGTAGCTCAGTTGGTTAAGCGTCCAGTCCTTGAGTTGGGCTCAAGTCACGATCCCGGAGTCATGGGATCTAGTCCAGCATGGGGCTCTGCCCTGAGCACGGAACCTGCTTAAGATTCGCTCTCTCTCTCCCCAGCTCATGCACGCTATCTCTCTCTAAAATATTTTTTAAAATTTAAAAACAAATAAATACCTTTTTAAAATAAACTGTTTCATACAAAGCTTGTAAAACTGAACATTAATTAATGCAAATGTGCAGGCATCCATTTTAATGTTTTTATTTTCAATTTACTTCACAAATGTTGGTCTCCTTACTTTCTTTTCAGAAAAGATACTTTTTCCAATGCCTGTACCAATTTGATTATACCTTTTTTAAGATTTTATTTTTAAGTAATCTCTACACCCAACAAGAGGCTTGAATTTACAACCCTGAGATCAAAAGTCTCACACTCTACTCCCTGAGCCAGCCACGTGCCCCTAATTTGCTTATTATATTAATTATATTAATATTTCTATTCACTTGATACTTTTCTGTTAAGGATTTTCTGGACTTTATACCCACTAACCATCCGAAAGGGAAATCCTGTTAGAAGGGAAGGGATGTGAAAATAAAGCAATAGGAAGGGAAGAGAAGAAATGTTCATTGACAACACTTAAGAAATATAATGTTTTATATTATTACTCTTTAAAAATTAATTCCCTGGGGTTCTCATTCGTCAAATTATAGAAGTTGAAGGGATGATAACAAGAGATTACTTCAATCATAAAATTGCTTTTTAAATTTTTTTAACGTTTTATTATTTATTTTTGAGAGACATAGAGACAGAGCGTGAGCAGGAGAAGGGCAGAGAGAGAGAGGGAGACACAGAATCCGAAGCAGGCTCCAGGCTCTGAGCCTGTCAGCACAGATCCCGATGCAGAGCTCGAACTCACAAACTGCGAGATCATGACCTGAGCCAAAGTCGGCCACTTAACCGACTGAGCCACCCAGGCGCCCCTAAAATTGCTTTTTAACGCTCTCCCTGCAATGGAAATGTGCAGCCAGGATTGAGATTCGCTGCACCAAGTACACGTGGTACTGACCCCTGCTCCCCAACTGGAAGCAGATCTGACTGCAAACAGACCCAAAATGGGCAGCACCAAACTGGGTCCAAAAAAGGAAGAGTCTTTTCCCAGACTAGGCCATCGTCAGGGAAAGTGGCAATGACTACGAAAGAGCATATCAAGGGGTGTAAGTGTTCCAGACAGACCCATCTCCTCGACTGAGCTTGGTCCCCAGAGCACATCAAGAGACAGCCGGGGAAAGAAAACCAGGATCCAGACTTCCTGTTGGACTCAATCGTCTACCCAAATTAATCGAAGAATTTTTCCCACAAGATGTATAAGACTTCATGTCCTCAGACTTCAGCATCTCTGAAACAGCTTGGAGAAGACACCCTGTACCCCCAACACTGAGTGCTTTTTTTTTTTTTTTTAAGTTTACCCTAAGACAGCTGGCTGGCACTGCAGGAGACATTTGCAACTCAGGAAGAGCCTTGGTTTTAGGTGTACACACTCTTGGGACTACAGTGCTATGAAATCCTTGCCAGGGTTGGTGACAGCCCCAGCTTTCTCAGACCCTCCCTGGAGAGTGTAACATCGAGTTTAGCGTCTCTGCTGTGGCCCAGGATTGAGTGTCCTGGGAGTATGCCCTGAGTTCCTGGATTCACTGGAGATTGTAGCTTTTCCTTTTTAGCTCTCCCTCTGAACTCTAGCCCTCACTCAGGTCCATCCTCTGTGGTGGGGCTCTGACATCTGTCTTGTATTTGCAAGCTCTTTGTGTGTGTGTGTGTGTGTGTGTGTGTGTGTGTGTGTGTGTGTGTGTGTATTTTTATTTTTTTTAATAATTTATTGTCAAATTGGCTTCCATATAACACCCAGTTCTCATCCCAACAAGTGCCCTCCTCTGTGCCCGTCACCCACTCTCCCCGCTCCCACACCCCCCTCACCCCTCCATTTGTTCTTAGTCTTTGAGAGTCTCTTATGTTTTGTCTCCCTCCCTCTCTGTGTCTTTTTTCTTTTCCCCTCTTTCCCTCCCCCATGGTCTTTTGCTAAGTCTCTCAAAATCCACTTATGCATGGAAACATGTGGTATCTGTATTTGTCTGACTGACTTATTTCACTTAGCATAATACCCTTCAGTTCCATCCATGTTGCTACACATGGCCAGATTTCATTTTTTCTCATTGCCACGTAGTAGTCCATCGTATATATGTACCCCATCTTCTTTATCCATTCATCAGTTGATGGACACTTAGTCCCTTTCCACGATTTGGCTGTTGTCAAAAGTGCTGCTATGAACACTGGGGTACACGTGCCCCTATGCATCAGCACTCCTGTGTCTCTTGGGTAGATTCCAAGCAGTGCTATTGCTGGGTCATAGGGAAGCTCTATTTTCATTTTTTTCGAGGAACCTCCACACCGTTTTCCAGAGTGGCTGCACCAGTTTGCATTCCCACCAACAGTGTAGGAGGGTGCCTGCTTCTCCACATCCTCGCCAGCATCTATAGTTTCCTGATTTATTCATTTTAGCCACTCGAACCGGTGTAAGGTGGTATCTCAGTGTGGTTTTGATTTGTATTTCCCTGATGATGAGTGACATTGAGCATCGTTTCACATGTCTGTTGGCCATCTGGATATCATCTTTGGAAAAGTGTCTATTCATATCTTCCGCCCATTTCTTCACTGGATTATTTGTTTTTCGGGTGTGGAGTTTGGAAGTTCTTTATAGATTTTAGATACTAGTCCTTTATCCGACATGTCATTTGCAATTATCCTTTCCCATTCTGTCGGTTGCCTACTAGTTTTGTTGGTTGTTTCCTTTGCTGTGCAGAAGCTTTTTATCTTGATGAGACCCCAGTAGTTCATTTTTGCTTTTAACTCCTTTGTATTTGCGAGCTCTTTACCCCTGGGAGCTAAACCCTATATTCTCTGGGTCCCTGTTCACTGGCTGAATATTGCTCTGAAGGAATATGAAAATAGGGCATCTTATCCTCTTGAATATCCTTGGCCACATTCTGCTTGCAGGTGCATGAGGCTGAGTTCCAACACCTGCTCCATCAAGCTCAAGTGTTTCACAGCCATTTCAACATGAGTGTTGGATCTGCAAGCCACCCGTATTGAATCTATTCACTGTAGTTTTATCAGTGTCCTTGACCTCTGTCTTCTCTGTTTTTATTTTCCAGCTTTTCTGACACGTACCATTATGTGAGTTTACAGTATACAACATGATGGGGTGCCTGGGCGGCTCAGTCGGTTAAGTGTCTGACTTTGGCTCAGGTCATGATCTCACAGTTCATGAGTTCGAGCCCTGTGTGGGGCTCTATGATGACAGCACAGAGCCTGCTTGGGATTCTCTCTCTCCCTCTCTCTCTGCCCTTCCCCCACCCTCTCTCTCTCTCAAAATAAACTTTTTTTAAAAAGGTGTACAACATGATGATTTGATGTCTGTATATATTTCAAAATTATTACAATAAGGTTAGTTAATATATCCATCACCTCACATAATTTCTTTGTGTGTGTGTGTGTATGTGGTTAGAACATTTAGATCTAAGCTCTTAGTTACTTTCAGATATACCATATAGTATTGTTAACAATAGTCACCATGCTGTGCGTTATATCCCCAGAACTTAGTTATCTTATAACTGGAAGTTTGTGTCCTTTGACCCGGAACCCTTTTCCTCCACACATCCCCCAGCCACTGGAAACCACCAATCTACTCTCAGTTCCTCTGAATTGGGTTTTTTAGATTCTACATATAATTGAAATCATACAGTATTTGTCTTTCTCTGTCCTACTTATTTCATTTAGCATTAATGCCCTCAAGAAGTACTTCCTTCTTTTTTATGGCAGAATAACATCCCACTGTGTGTGGGTGTGGGTGTGGGTCTGTGTGTGATGGTGTGTTACATTTTCTTTTTCCACATATTCCTCACAGACACTTAGGTTGTATTTCCATAACTTGGTCATTGTAAATAATACTGCAATGAACATGGAAGTGTATATATCTCTTCAAGATGGAAATTACATTTCCTTTAGATATATACCCAGATATGGGATTGATGAATCATTTGGTAGCTCCCATTTTAATTTTTTGAGGAAACACATACTGTTTTCCATAGTAGCCACACCAATTCCCAACAGTACACAAGGGTTCCCTTTTCTGTACATCCTCACCAACACTTGTTATCTTTTGTCTTTTTGATAACAGACAACCTAACAAGTGCAACTTGATAGTTCATTGTGGTTTTGATTTGCTTTTCTCCGATAACTAGTGATGTTGAGTACCTTTTCATGTATCTATTGGCCATTTGTATGTCTATTTTGGAAAAAATATCTGTTAGGTCCTATGCCCATTTTCTTCACTGGATTACCTATTTTTTTTTTATGTTGAGTTGTATGAGTTTTAAATCTATTTTGGATATTAACACCTTATCAAATAGATGGTTTGCAAATATTTCCTTTCGTTCCATAGGTTGCCTTTTCATTTCGTTGATTGTTTCTTTTGCTGTGCGGAATATATATATATAATTTATTTTTGCTTTTGTTTCTTGTGCCTTTGGTGTTATAGCCCAAAATTACCAAGACTGACGTCAGGGAGCGTTTTTCCCTGTGTTTTCTTGAAGGAGTTTTACAGTTTCAGTTCTTATGTCTAAGTCTTTAATCCATTTTGGGTTAATTTTTGTAAGCAGAGAAAGATAGAGATCCAATATAACTCTTTTGCATGTCAATATCCAGTTTTCCACAACCATTTACAGAAAATACTATAGCTTCACATTGACTATTCCTGGCTACTTGGTCAAATATTAGTTACCCATATATGCATGGGTTAATTTCTGAATCCCCAATCTGGAGTTTATTAGTTTCTTTCGATGATGTAATATCTGCCTGATTCTTCATGATCCATGTTGTCTTGCACTGATGTCTGTGCATTTGAAAGAGCAAACACCTCTTCCAGTCTTTGCAGATTAGTTTTGGCAGGTAAAGACCCTCTCCCGTCAGTTCCCCGGGCTGATGAGATTACCTCTGAAATCACAGTCATGCTGAGCTGGGGCTGACTTACAAGGCTGTTGCTCCATCTGCAGTCTTGTCACTAGAGGCTCAAGCAGGCGTGAACCCCATTCAGTCCCTGGGTGGATGGCACTCCCTCCAGGGTCTTGTTCAGTAAGATGGCCCTGGAACAAGGGTCTGCTTCAGGGTCCACAGCTGGGTCCTTAGCCAGCTCACTTATTACCAGCTGTATAGACGGATATGGTTCCTACCACACCTCTGCGAAGGCTCCTGCCAAGTCACTGGGTAGGTCCCTGGCTGAACTCTGGACCATGGTTGAGAGGGGCTAGAACCAAATCCAAGGGCTGTTGTAGGATCAGTAGACATGACTGAGGTCTACAGACATGGCTTTGGAAGCACAGATGGGCTTGTCTCCCACCACATTCCCGGACAGCCTGGATTGCTCCCTGACAGTGAGCTAGAACTGATTACAGGGCCATTTCAGAATTTCCTGAGGCTCAGACAGGATTGTCTCCCACAGGGTGCCTGCACCAGCAGGACTGCTTACAGACTGTGGCTGGAAAGCTTGGGACCTAGTCTAGGGCCCTTTCAGAATGTCTGGGACCACAGAAGGGAGTGTCTCCCACTGGGTCCCTGGGCCAGCAGGATCGCTTATTCAGCCCTGACCTCCTATGCCTCCTCAGGATCCCAGTTCCTGAGATTCCAGTGCATTCCATGAAGATCCTATCAGAACTGTAACTCCTGGGAATTGAGAGTTCTTCAGAGGGGAAGAAATGGCATTTTTCTGTTATTCTGTCTTTTAAAAAAGGAAAGACAGTGGGCATTGATTAAACATCATGCACGACAACAGAATTTTGGATAGGAAACCACTGCTCTGTGCTAGAGTGGCAAATAGTTTTCATCACCAGTAACCCTAATCACTTAGCCAATCACTATGTCTGCCATGGACAAGAAGGGGGAGGAGCAGGAAGTATGTCAGATATGTGTGGATACTGATTTTATTCCAAATCAGCAAAGTCAGACCGAAAACCCAGGTCTCGTGACACCCAGTTGTTCATACATTCCATTACAGAACTTCCAACCACAATACATCCGAGTTTATCAGACAGAAACTGGGCATGATCTGTTACATTTTTTTTTCCTTGAAATGTTTTATATCGAAAATACAAGTGTTTGGTCAATTAAAGGGCTGCTTGGCAGATCATTAACTACTTGACAGTGAGACCTGGGAGCAGATCATTAGGGGCACGCACTGAATGACCATTAGAGAGAAATTAAGTTAAAATGTAAGCTCGGAGATGATCGTGTAAACTCATAGTGAAATAATACATAGTTTATAAGAACTCCATTTACCCAGAGCTTTTTCAGAATCATGGCCTCTGAGGGGATAACTATACAGTCCAATCGCAAAGAAAAAACATGTGTAATATTTTATTTTTAGGTCTTCATGAAACATGAAAATGATTCTTTTTGATATAATGATTTAAGTTAAACACTCATCTAAAAAGTGAAAGAAAGAGAAACGTTTTAAAGTGTGAATACCCTTTGGGCCAGCAATTTTGCTCGAGTTGATGGCATAGCCAGAAATCACAGGAAAAGACTGAATATCCATCTCCTGGGAGAATAAACCTCCAAGTGATTTTTCTAATTGCAGCCGAGGTGTAATGAGACATGATGAAATAAACAGTAAATTAAGGGACAGTATCCAGGGACCGAGACTTGATAGACATGAGTTTCTGGGAAAGAGTAGGAGGAAAGAAGGGAGTGGGGAACTCTGGCCATGAAGACTCAGTAAAGCAGACTCCTCACTGGCCACTGAGCCCTGAGGAGCGGGCACTGACTATGGACCCCTGGCTGGTGACACAAGAGGTTCTGGGGGGCGGGGGGGGGGAGAGATAAAGTGATGACAGAAGACAGCTGCCTATGGTTGCTGGTTAAGGGTCTTTCTGGCTGATTCAATGGCATGCTGGTGATCTGGGGGCCTGCAGGGCTATGCTATGGGACTCCAGCTCACAAGCAGGGATTTAAGTACAAAGTTCCAGGGGCGCCTGGGTGGCTCAGTCGGTTAAGCGACCGACTTCGGCTCAGGTCATGATCTCACGGTCTGTGAGTTCCAGCCCCGTGTCGGGCTCTGTGCTGCTGGCTCAGAACCTGGAACCTGCTTTGGATTCTGTGTCTCCCTCTCTCTCTCTGCCCTTCCCTTGCTCACTCTATGTCTCTCAAAAATAAATAAAACTTTAAAAAAATATATAAGTACAGAGCTCCACACTTGCCCGTCAGGGAGGAATTAGAACCAGCTGCCCTCCCCTGGCCAAGGGCATAGCTCACCATCACCTTTTTGAATCTGCAACACAATCTATACCCACAGCATCTTGAAAGAGTAAAGATCCCCAACGATAAATGAAGAGGGGGTTCAACTTCCATTGAAGCGAAAGCAGCAAATTCACACGTTTTAAGACCCAAGATACAACCTATGTTATTATACCTATAAAGTTCAGGCATTGAAACTGTGTTGGGATTTCCATGAACAGTGGTCCTCCCCTTATCCATGGATTCAGTTGCCTGCGGTCAATTGTGGTCTGAAAGCAGACGATCCACCTTCTGACTTATTGTCAGGCCAGCAGGAGCCCGAGCCATGTCACATGCCTACATCACTCACCTCACTTTGTCTCAGCACATGAGCATTTCATCATCTTACGTCATCACAAGAAGAGTGAGTACAGTACAGAAGATATTTTGAGAGAGAGACCACATTCATGGAACTTTTATTACAGTATATTGCTATAATTGTTCCATGTTATTATTACTGTTGTTAATCTCTCACTGTGCCTCATTCATAAATTAAACTTTATCATAGGTATATATGCATAGAAAAAAGCATAGTATATATCCCTGGTTTCAGGCATCTACCATGGGTCTTGGAACCTATCCTGGAAGACAAGGGAGGGGGGCCTATTGTACACCTAAAGAGCTCACTGATTTTTTTAATCTACTCTTTTAAAATAAAAGAAGGCAAAACGAAATTATATCAACGATTTTTGGGGACTGGAACTGTATATCTATGTCAAGTGACTGCCTTTGGCAATTTTTTTTTCGTTTTTTTTTAACTGCATAATTACAAACCTGCAAGGTGTATGGTGTATAATGAAGTCGCCGTGTAACCTTAACTGGCTCCGTGCTAATAGGTGTCTCTCTCATTTTGCAAATTATAACCTGCAAAACGATGACATGCCTGGAAAGTAGTGATTGGGACTCATGAAGCTTAGCACCAAGAGTCAGAAAACGCCCATGAGAAGCCATCACAGGCAGATTGATGATGACATTAGACAATATGCGTATGGCATTAATTATACCCTCTGAGTTTTGCTAGACTGCAGCCCAAGACAATGTGTCAGGCAGCAACACCTCCATCCACAGCATCTCTCAGCTACTTACTAGTGACATCTTGACATCTTTGTCAAACAAAACATGAGCCCTAGAAACCACCCAGGCCCAGGTCCAGAGGACGAAGACTCTAAATGTTCCATCCTGCCTCTGTCTGGTGGGCAGCCAGGGGAAGCTAAGTGAATGAAGAGAAAGTGAGGCCTCTCCCCCAAAAGAGACATCTCAAGACTGAAGCACTGAAAGCCCGAGAAGCTGGAAATAGGACTAGAGGAGAAGGAAGAAGGAATTTGGAATTTTGTAGGTCAGGAAAGAGAGGGCTAGAAATGGCAGGAAGAAAAGAGGTGTCTTTATATCCTTAGATTTTTGACCTCTTGGTCCTCATGACTAGAAGAGACCTAAAACTGCCAGCCAATCCTTTATCCTCCAACCCTGGTAGAGCATCCCACCAAGAGCCACCCAAACCTGCCTGCACAACTCCAACCACAAAAACTCATTACTCCGAAGGCAGCCATTTTTTGTCTTTGGGCAAGTGTGATGATGAGTTTATCTCCCAGTGGAGCCCAAACCTGTCGCCCTGTAACTGACAGCTGCTGGTGGAGCCACAGGAAGAATGGCTCTGCCCCTCTTGCACATGGCACCCCGCAACTATTGTGTCCCACAGACTGCCCTTCCTCGATCTGGCATAGATCTGTCTCTGACCCCATTGGAATGTGATTATCAAAAGCAGAAAAGAGAAAAACGCTAAATAAAGCAGGGTATAGAACACGCGGAAGAACTCGCTGATAATGAGGACCTGGTAAAGGATAAGCCCCCCACCCCAAAAATAAAATTATGACTCTCTTACTGATATGAAATAAACACATGTTAAAGATTTTAACTCATTATCAAAGAAGGAAGCCAGGAAGATGTTACATCCAGTTCAAAGAACAAGCCAAAGACCAGACACACTTCAAGATGGAGAACATTGACATCCATGTGCAAACAGGAACAAAACTGGCTTCTCTTGCAGTAGGGGAAGGAAGCCCATTAAACCTCTGTGTGAGGAAATGGAAAAATATCCCATGCTCATGGATCGGAAGAATAAATATCGTTAAAATGGCAATACTACCTAAAGCAATCTACACATTCAATGCAATCCCAATCAAAATTGCACCAGCATTCTTCTCAAAGCTAGAGCAAACAATCCTAAAATTTGTATGGAACCACAAAAGACCCCGAATAGCCAAAGTAATTCTGAAGAATAAAACCAAAGCGGGAGGCATCACAATCCCAGATTTTAACCTCTACTACAAAGCGGTAGTCATCAAGACAGCATGGTATTGGCACAAGAACAGACACATAGACCAATGGAATAGAATAGAGAACCCAGAGATGGACCCACAAGCATATGGCCATCTAATCTTTGACCAAGCAGGAAAGAGTCTCCAATGGAAAAAAGACAGCCTCTTTAACAAACGGTGCTGGGAGAACTGGACAGCAACATGCAGAAGAATGAAACTAGACCACTTCCTTACACCACTCACAAAAATAAACTCTAAATGGATGAAAGATCTGAATGTGAGACAGGAAACCATCAAAATCCTAGAGGAGAAAGCAGGAAAAAACCTCTTTGACCTGAGCCGCAGCAATTTTCTATGCGACACATCTCCAGAGGCGAGGGAATTGAAAGCAAAAATGAACTATTGGGACCTCATCAAGATAAAAAGCTTCTGCACGGCAAAGGAAACAACCAACAAAACTAATAGACAACCGACAGAATGGGAAAGGATAATCGCAAATGATATATCAGATAAAGGACTAGTATCTAAAATCTATAAAGAACTTACCAAACTCCACACCCGAAAAACAATCCAGTGAAAAAGTGGGCGGAAGATATGAATAGACACTTCTCCAAAGAGGACATTCAGATGGCCAACAGACACATGAAACGATGCTCAAAGTCACTCATCATCAGGGAAACACAAATCAAAACCACACTGAGATACCACCTCACACCGGTTCGAGTGGCTAAAATGAATAAATCAGGAAACTATAGATGCTGGCGGGGATGTGGAGAAGCAGGCACCCTCCTACACTGTTGGTGGGAATGCAAACTGGTGCAGCCACTCTGGAAAACGGTGTGGAGGTTCCTCAAAAAAATGAAAATAGAGCTACCCTATGACCTAGCACTGCTAGGAATCTACCCAAGAGACACAGGAATGCTGATGCATAGGGGTACGTGTTCCCCAATGTTCATAGCAGCACTTTCGACAATAGCCAAATCATGGAAGCAAACCAAGTGCCCATCAACTGACGAATGGATAAAGAAGTTGTGGCACATATATACAATGGACTACTACATGGCAATGAGAAAAAATGAAATCTGGCCATGTGTAGCAACATGGATGGAACTGGAGGGTATTATGTTAAGTGAAATAAGTCAGTCAGAAAAAGACAGATACCATATGTTTCCACGAATAGGTGGACTTTGTGAGACTAAGCAAAAACCAGGGGGAGGGCTAGAGGGGAAAGGAAAAAAAGACACAGAGAGGGAGGGAGATAAAACATAAGAGACTCTCAAAGACTAAGAACAATCTGAGGGTGAGGGAGGTGAGGGAGGTGAGGGAGGGGGGAGAGGGGGTGACGGATATTAAAGAGGGCACGTGTTGGGATGAACACTGGGTGTTATATGTTAACCAATTTGAAAATAAACTATTATAATAAAAAAAAAATAAAAAAAATAAAAAAAAATAAACCTCTGTGTGGACAGGACAAAATCTGCATATCTATGGACAAGAATTATTTTGCATTCAGTTATCAGCTCTTGACCATTCACAGAGCTTAAAATAGCTCCAAGGCAATGAAACATGTTACTCGTTTTCCGGGCTGCCTTAGCAAAGTGCCACCAACTGGGTGGCTTATAAAATAGAAACACATCGTGTCACAGTTCCGGAGGCTGAAAGGCCAAGATCAAGATGTCGGCAGGGCTGGCTCCTTCTAGGGACGGTAAGGGAGGATCTGTTCCGTGCATTTCACCTGGCTTCTGGCGGTTTTCTGGCAATCTTTAGCATTCCTCAGCTTGTAGACATACCCTCCCAGTTTCTGCCTTCCTGTGTTCCATGGTGCTCTCTCCATGCATGGCTATGTCTACATTTCCCCTTTCTTCAAAGACACCTGTCCCATTGGATCAGGGGCCCACCCCACTCCAGGAGGACCTCATCTTCACTTAATTACATCAACAATGACCCTACTGAATGCTCTTGCAATATTGGTGCGAATGCAAACTGGTGTAGACACTCTGGAAAACAGTGTGGAGGTTCCTCAAAAAACTAAAAATAAAACGACCCTATGACCCAGCAATAGCACTGCTAGGAATTTACCCAAGGGATACAGGAGTGCTGATGCATAGGAGCACGTGTACCCCAATGTTTATAGCAGTGCTTTCGACAATAGCCTATGGAAAAAGCCTAAATGTCCATCGACTGACAAATGGATAAAGAAGATGTGGTTTGTATATACGATGGAATACTACTTTCCAATAATACTTGGAAAAAGAATGAAATCTGGTCATTTGCAGCAACATGGATGGAACTGGAGGGTATTATGCTGAGTGAAATAAGTCAATCAGAGAAAGACAGATACCATATGTTTTCACTCATATGTGGATCTTGAGAAACTTAACAGAAGACCATGGGGGAAGGGAAGGGGGGGGAAAGTTACAGTGAGGGAGGGAGGCAAACCACGAAAGAGAATCTTAAATACATAGAACAAACTGAGGGTGGATGAGGGATGGGGCAGAAGGGAAAGAGAGTGATGGGCATTGAGGAGGGCACTTGTTGAGATGAGCACTGGGTATTGTATGGAAGCCAATTTGACAATAAATTATATTTTAAAAAATGACCCTATTTCCAAACAAGGTCACATTCTGAGGTCCTGGGAGTTAAGACTTTAATGGATGAGTTGGGCGGGAGCTGGGGGACAAAGTTCTACCCCTAATGGGCTCAAAACACCCACAGAATCAGAATAAAATAATCTGAAAGGGTGTGCCCCAAACAATACACATTTTTCCACTGAAGCACAAACCTCTTCCTTACAGAGCTATGTAGAGAGCGTCCATAAAACAATTCCAGGAAATATTGGAAAAGTGGAGGCTTGGGTGTTCAGAATTTGCTCCCAGTTTCTTTGTATAATTTGTGGAAAGAGTGTAAATTCTGTTCAGCTGATCATTCTCTAAATAGCCTAATAGAAAGAAACAGTCGCAACTTGAAAAAGCTCGGGAAGTTGCCCACTACTCCAAATTTACCCTAAAAATCTTGTCTAACTCATTTGTAGTGGAAGCTGATTGGGCTGGTTTTGGGGGAGCGGGGAAGAACCTCAGATATGATTACCATAAGTCATTAATAATTTCTAGTGTAATTCTCATGACCTTTTGAGATAAGCTTTGGTTCCCATTTTTTAAACAAGAGAGTTGAAGGATTTAAATGAACTCCCTTGAGCCAGAAAGCTATACACAGGAAGTATGGCACGTATCCTTACTGTGCTTTATCTTTACCTCTTTGTCCAAATGTCCTTAACAGTTATTTAAACTGTGGATCAGGGCGTCTGAGTGCCTCGGTCAGTTGAGTGTCCAACTTCAGCTCAGTCATGATCTCACAGTTTGTGAGTTGGAGCCCCTTATCGGGCTCGGTGCTGAGAACTCAGAGCCTGGTGCCTGCTTCAGATTCTGCATTTCCCTCTCTCTCTGTTCCTCCCCACTTGTGCTCTCTCTCTCTCTCTCTCTCTCTCTCTGTCTCTCAAAAATAAATCAATGTTAAAAAAAAATTAAAACTGTTGATCAGGGTTCCTGGGTGGCTCGGTCAGTTAAGCATCCAACTTTGGCTCAGATCATGATCTCGTGGTTCATGAGTTCATGAGTTTGGGCCCCACATGGGGCTCTGTGCTGACAGCTCAGAGCCATGAGCCTGCTTCGGATCCTGTGTCTCCCTCTGTCTCTGCTCCTCCCCTGCTCATTCTCTCTCTCTCTCTCTCTCTGTCTCTGTCTCTGTCTCTCTCTCTCTGTCTCTTAAAAATAAATAAACATTAAAAAAAATTAAAACCGTTGATCAGTATTTGTTTCTCATGCCATATCCAAATGCTTTCTGGAACTGGGGCAAGGAATAAATTAGTTAAAAGCCATACAACCAGGACTTGAACGTAGGACTTCTGCCTATGTCAGCACAGGTACCAAGACGAGGAGCCCTGCCCCCAACCACCACCGTCCCACCCCAGGCTCCTTTCTCAGTGGGTCTGGTGAACAGGGCCAGTGGGCAAAACTGGTGGTCAGAGCCCTGCGAAAGAAAGAAAGAAAGAAAGAAAGAGAGAGAGAAAGAGAGAAAGAAAGAGAAAGAGAAAGAGAGGAAGGAAGAAGAAAGAAGAGAGAGAGAGAGAGAGAGAGAAGAAAGAAAGAAAGAAAGAAAGAAAGAAAGAAAGAAAGGGAAAGGAAGGAAGAAAGAAAGAGAAAGGAAGAAAGAAAGAAAAAGGAAGGAAGGAAGGAAGGAAGGAAGAAAGAAAGAAGAAAGAAAGAAAGAAAGAAAGAAAGAAAGAAAGAAAGAAAGAAAGAAAGGGAAAGGAAGGAAGAAAGAAAGAGAAAGGAAGAAAGAAAGAAAAAGGAAGGAAGGAAGGAAGGAAGGAAGGAAGGAAGGAAGGAAGAAAGAAAGAAAGAAAGAAAGAAAGAAAGAAAGGGAAAGGAAGGAAGAAAGAAAGAGAAAGGAAGAAAGAAAGAAAAGAAGGAAGGAAGGAAGGAAGGAAGGAAGGAAGGAAGGAAGGAAGGAAGAAAGAAAGAAAGAAAGAAAGAAAGAAAGAAAGAAAGAAAGAAAGAAAGAAAGAAAGAAAGGGAAAGGAAGGAAGAAAGAAAGAGAAAGGAAGAAAGAAAGAAAAAGGAAGGAAGGAAGGAAGGAAGGAAGGAAGAAAGAAAGAAAGAAAGAAAGAAAGAAAGAAAGAAAGAAAGAAAGAAAGGGAAAGGAAGGAAGAAAGAAAGAGAAAGGAAGAAAGAAAGAAAAAGGAAGGAAGGAAGGAAGGAAGGAAGGAAGGAAGGAAGGAAGGAAGGAAGAAAGAAAGAAAGAAAGAAAGAAAGAAAGAAAGAAAGAAAGAAAGAAAGGAAGGAAGGAAGGAAGGAAGGAAGGAAGGAAGGAAGAAAGAAAGAGAAAGGAAGAAAGAAAAAGGAAGGAAGGAAGAAAGAGAAAGGAAGGAAGAAAGAAAGAGAAAGGAAGAAAGAAAAAGGAAGGAAGGAAGGAAGGAAGGATGGACGAAAGAAAGAAAGAACCTGACAAGTGCCCCAGATTCTACGTATCACACAAGTAGTCAGGCATCAGCCAAAAACATGAAAACAAAAGTATAGCCCTCCTTGTAGCCTTCTCGTATCAACAAGATCAACAAAAATGGGTCCTGTGGGACCTCAGGAGGGCAATGTATCTGGATATGCTGTGTGGCGGGGACTCAAAAAATATTAGCAGGTGCTCAATAAATAAAAATTTGGTTAATTTCCTCCTTTCTACTTTTTAGGTAAAACCAGACCCACAAATTTTGTACGCTTAACTCATCCCCTTCAGAACATATTTTTCATGCATTTTCCAGTGTTCAAAAGTAGAAGGGATATAGGGGCACCTGGGTGGCCCAGTCGGTTAAGCATCCAACTCTTGATTTCAGCTCAGGTCATGATCTTGCAGTTTGTGAGTTCGAGCCACACACTGGGCTCTACACTGACAGTGCAGAGCCTGCTTTAGATCCTCTCTCTCCTTCTCTCTCTCTCTCAAAGTAAATAATTTTTTTTTAAAAAAGTAAAAGGGATATATCGAGTATCCTTTTTACAAGGTGGAAAAGTTCTGGGACTCTGTTACATAATAATGTAAATATACTTAACTGAACTGTATACTTAAAAATGGTGAAGATGGTAAATTTTATATTATGTGTTTTTTATCAGAACTTTAAAAAAATAAAGTTGGAGGGAGATCTGGAAGCTTCCTAATCAGTTACGGTTATTCCTTAGGTGTTAGTATTTCAAGTGATTTCGTTTTCCAATGGGAGATTGGTTTTCCCGCACGCACAATCGTAGTTGACTCGTGGTTGAGAAAGGAGCACTGCTGAACTTTGTTTTAATAAAATACCTAGTACCGGTGATACCTATATTATGCCACACTTTATTAGTATCTGCACGTTAACTACAAAAAAAGGGGGGAGGAATAGTGAGAAAGTCATTTGAAGTGGGAGTGCTTGATCTAGGTATCTTTGGGGAAGAAGCTGCTTTTCAAGACATTCTCATGACAATCACTTCCTTTCTCAGATTGATGGGAGTTTGGATATTCCAAGGAAAGCCGTGTATGAGCCCTGGCCCCCCAAACCCCTGACCCCACCCTGACCCCACCCCAGACATAGCTACTTCTTCAAACCCTCCCTCTGTGAGTGAAAAGCAGCAGCGAGCCGTGAGGTCAATTACTCAAACACAAATTGCATGGCGACAGCAGAGGAAACAGCTACTTCTCTCCCCAGGCAGAGGGAGAGAATCCTCAGAGAAATCTCAAATGGATCTTTTATTCATTAAATATTTATTGAGCACCTACTACATGCCAGACACTGCGACCGTTTCTGCGGACTATCATTCTAGTATGTAGCACACGTTCCTCTGCAAAAATACCATGACTGCCCACGGGATGGGCAAACTCAGACTCCTGAGAGCGAATCATCCCCTGATCCCTTTGCACGTACAGAGATGTGAACCAACGTTGCGGTACAGTGCACATTCCCCCCGGGCTAAGCAGTGTCTTTCTACTTCCTATAGCTGCAAACTACATACTTCTTCTTGCGACGACTTCATGTGAGTCAAAGGCTTTACCATGCTTCGGAGAACTTTCACAAATAGAACTAATCCAGCAGGAAGGAGGCATGCCCGCCTGGGTGACACCCGCAGTGAGAGAAGTGTGATGTTTGTTTGCTTGTTTGTTAAGAAAAAAGAGCAATGAAAAAAAGGTGAAAGAGAACCCAAAGTCGCAGGGTGATAAGCAGAAGCCGCGACTTCTGCAGCCAAGTTCGGCCCTCTTTCCACTCTCCAAAGCTGGGCTGCTAGGCGAATCCTTGCTCAAACGTGTGCATTCGGACAGCTTTCCAGTGAAAGGGCCTTGCGTGTTAATAGATGTTAGCCTTACAAGGTATTTGCATTTGATACTCAATTTGGGTGTTAATGGCCTCCCTTCATTCACTCAGATGGAAAGACGAGCCACAGCTACTCCTCTGAAGAATGTAATCTATCTTAGTTTCCTCATCTATAAAATGAAGTGATCGAACCAATTGATCTGGAAGCTTCCTTCATTTGTTCACGCAGTTGGTCAGCTATGTGTTTGGAGTTTTCACTGCTGGCCAATCTCTGACCCTCTGTCCCTTTCAGGTCTCATGGTCCATGGACAAATCGACCCAATCATTTATTCTGTTTCGAGGGGACACGATTCAGCCCATAATATGGAGTTTTGAAAAACAGCAATACCGGGGCCCCGCCACAACCCGATGTAGTGGGACACTGGCACTTTGTTTTTAACATTCCCAGGGGATTCTACTGTGTGCCCAACATCAAGAGCCACTGGGGAGGTCCTCAGTGGAAATCTTAGTCCCAGTTCAAGCTCCAAGAACGTGGACCATAGTTTTCCCAACTCTAAAATGAACCAGTTGGACAAAAGAATTGTAGAGTCTCTTTCGAGCATTGGAATTTCACGGCCCAGAGGAGAGAAAATAGTCCATCGCTTGATTCTTCTTTTCGTCCTGGATCCTGCTACCTTTCAGGGCATCCTCATGAGAAGCGGCACATCTGGGGTTCAAGAGCAAGTGTGAAGAAACTCAGAAAGTTGCAGCAAGACCAACTTCAAGCCAATGAGGCAGTCCCCAGTAATACGGTTGGGCCGGATGCTCATGGTGAGGTGCCCAAACGCTTTTGCAGCTAAAAGCTATCGGGAAAACATCTCGGGGCCCTGTCATTACTGTCTCCACGCGGTTGCGATGGGACTCCTCTGAGAGCAAATTTGCACAAAGAGTGTGGTATGCTAATTAAAATGGAATTCTGTGTGGACGTTTCATTTGTATTAGTTAAATGCAATTAGCATTTGGGGCAGAAGTGCTGCGGAAAAGAGGCTGAGCTGGGGACTTTGTCGGATGGAATGGAGGGCTGAGCTTTGGCTAGGGTGCTTCGGGGAGCTGAGTCTGCAATCACGCTGGGGGCTCTGCCACAGTGAGAAAAAACCCGCAGAAGCAGGCTGGCAGAACCCAAAGGCCAGGCCCCCTCTGACAGATTCGCTGCGTTCTTGGGCTTACACTGGCCTTCTTTCTACTTCCTGTCTTGCTCACCACCGTGGGAAGCATCATATAATAAAAACAGGGTGCTACCTGGCATATTCATTTGCGGCCAACTGCGGTAAACTAAGACATCGACTATCTTGTTTCTAGAAAACCCCCACAAAGAATCTTATTTAAAAAGTAGGTAGGGGTAGGCCCCAAGATGCTAGATACAGTGGCCACGGAGCCACTGAGACAAATTGATGGAGAGCATTGGGAGCATTGATTTTTCGATTCAATTCAATTCAATTCCAGTCAATTCTGGGAGAATTGATATTTTTCCTCCCCGTGCCCAAAGGCAAGATAGAGATGCCTAGAAATGAGAGACAGGGTTGACAAAAGATAAAATAAGTTAGAGAGAGTATAGTGGCTGAGATCTTCAGTTAATGAGAGGGAAGCAAGGGAAAGGGAATAAAAATGAGAGAATCCCTAGGAGTTTGAGTGTATCTGTAAATGGATGAACGAAGGTGCTCTTTCTTGACTGACATTAGAAACCGAGAGTCCCATCGATGCCACGCAGAGCACAAGACATGGGCAGGGCAGTGAAGAAATGGCAGCAGGTGTTCCAGACAGGAATCGGCAAAGAAGATCCCCTGGTTCCTTGTCAACTTCACCTGAGTTGGAGACGACCCAGAAAATCTCTTGTGCCCAGTGAAGGGGAAGCGAGGGGGTCACAGAAGCTGAGTCTTGGTTGGCACCTTTGACCAGGGATTTCCATGGCAAGTGGCCAGATGGCTCTGGAGTGGAAGGTTTGAAGGGCAGTCTGCCCCAGTCCCAGAATCCCCAATTCCAGCCAGAACCAACCCCGAAGCTCCCCGGAAAGAGTCTGCTAGTGTATCTGGAGAAGACACAAACCACACCAGTTGTTTGTACAAGAGAATTTGCCATAAAGAACTGTTAACTAAGAAACTGGAAGTGACAAAAGGGAATTCTAAGATATCATAGAAGTAGCAATGGCAGAAAGAGCCCCAAACCCTTACAGCGGATGGAGCAGGAAAGAGAGTAAGGCAACATGGGGGGACTCCAACCACAGCATCCTAACAAATCTCTCCGCCTATGCACTAGCTGCCATCTTCTCCGACCTATCTACTATTTTCACCAGCTTGGGTCTCACCATTAATCTCTCATGCTCACTGGCTCGCTCGCTCTCTCTCTCAACCCCCTCCTATCACCTTCGCGTCTACACTTATATGTACTCAAGCCTACTGAATCTTCAAAAAACCCTCCTCCCATGGTTTGCCTCCCTCTCTCTCTGTTTGTAACTATTTTTTTCCTCTTCCCTTCCCCCATGGTCTTCTGTTAAGTTTCCCAAGTTCCACATACGACTGAAAAATGTATGATATCTGTCTTTCTCTGACTGACTTATTTCACTTAGCATAATATTTAAATACAGAGAATATACTGTGGATTGATGGGGGGGTGGGGAAGAGGGGAAAATGGATGATGGGTATTGAGGAGGGCACTTGGGATGAGCACTGGGTGTTGTATGTAACTGATGAATCATGGGAATCTACCCCGAAAACCAAGAGCACACTGTATACACTGTATGTTAGCCAACCTGACAATAAATTATATTAAAATAAATAAATATCATTTTCATAACAAAAATAAATAAACAAATAAATAATCCCTCCTCCCTCCTCTAATATGCCCCTCCAAAGACTCCCTTATCTCTCCCCTTTGGTCTTCTCCCTCAAACCCCTTAAAAAGGGTGTTCACTGGCTCTGACCCCCTGTAAATCCTCAACACATTCCATGTTCCCACCATTCATCTAACATGGTTCTTGCCAAGTCTCTTCTCAGAGAAGACTCTCCTTCTCTCGACAATCATAGCATTCTGTAACCCCTCACAGGGCTCCATTCGTCCTGCTCTCCCCCCTGGACCATAAGCCTCCTGAAGGCAGGCCCTTTCTATCTTGTTCACACCAGGATATCCAGCACCTAGCACGGTGCGTGACCTATAGCAGACACCCAGTGATTGACTGTTAAGAAAAACGTTTAGAGAGATTGTTAAAATCATGAATCGCTTGATGAAAATTCACCAGAATTTACATTAATCCCTTGAAGTTTTATCCTCATTTATACTTTTGTCATTGTGTATGTGTGCTTAATTTTAATATAATGATGTTTTAGCCATCTTTCAATCATCCTTAGTGTTGAATGTCTTATCACTTAGCCTCGAATGATTCCACTAAGTTGAATAAAAACATTCCTGCAAATCGGGAAGGGCCACTTGTATCAGATTGTATATTTAGTCACTAATTGTGTCTTAAATTGATATTGTTATTGCATTCAGGTAAAGAGCACTCCACTCTCTGACTTTTCAGGAACTTCAATTAAACATGTTTACCAGCCGATTCCCTTGAAAAGCTTCAGGGACAGAGCAGAGAGAGGGGTCAGCATAATTAATCCAGAGGTGTCATTGTCAGTCAAGACCAGATACCAAGGACCAGATCTTAAAAAGTACAGAATGAACCAGGTTCCCTCTGAAACCATAGTCTTGTTGACGATGTCCAACAAAGAGTTCGGCTTCTCTTCCCCAGCCCCTTGGGCTTCGTGCAAACACAAATGGGCAGTAGAGAAATTAATGAAGCACCTTGTGATTTCTGTTATAAATCCCAGGCTTAAGCATCTGCCTTTGGTCTGGCAATTTTAAAGCTTATTATGTTCTGACTCATGTAGTCAAGAATGACACCAGCACAACCTCCATGTTGATAGATGTAAGAGGATGACAATCATTACCTTCCCATTGCCGAAAGCCTAAATGGGCCCTTTTTCCTTCCAGAGACAGCAAATTCACATTGGCTTAGAAGACATCTTCCCAAGACAGATGTCAAACTTTATCGAAGAGGTTTTGTCCTTACGATGGTTGACTCAGCTAGCTGCTTTGCCCGTGCAGAATTCTTCAGCATTACTGGGGCTAGAATTCCCTTCTCACTGGTTGTGGCTCTTGTTCTGTCTATTACTTAAAAATAGACAGAGAGCAATTGGGCTGCCATCCACCAGAGAGGCTTTGTCATCTTCATGAAGCCAAAGGGTCTGAAAGGAAAGTTAGCACAGTCCCCAAGCCTCTCTCGAAAGTGCCCGTGTGTTGATCAAGACTGTAGTTATGTAACTCCAGCATGGTCACCATAATTTTTTCCTCCCTACACACACAAGCCACCCTCCTATCAAGACGTGGAGCCTATTTCTAGGTGCAGGAATAAACGGAAAATGTTGTCCTGGGCATTACCTCATAGCTTTCCTTAAGTCCTCCAGGCCGACGTGAGCTTCCTCCTCCTGGTACCCATGGCACTTTGCACACTCTTCCATGACAGCACTTACCTTATCATGGGTGACCATTCCAATACCCATCCGATTACAAGGCCCTGGAGAGTTCTGAGCATGTGGAAGGCCCAGCAAGTGGTGGGCAGTATAGCACAATGATTAACTCCAAGGCTTTGGAAGATGTTCAATATACAAGATTTAATCCCTGCTTCCTCCACCTCCATTGTGTGACTTTTGGCAGTTCCTGAATTTCTCTGATTCTTACTTTTTTTACTACAAAAGTGGGTAAAGATATCCATCTGGTAGTATTGTGTGAGCTTTACAATGAGATAATGTGTACAAAGCACTCAGCACAGGGCCTGACAGAGCAAAGCCTTCAATACATGATATTATTATTATTATTACTAGGCACTCAGCAAATGTTATTGAACAAACGAAAACACTTTTAAACTTTCAACCGCTCTACTGAGATGGCGCTCCATCTTATTCCCCTCCTGTCATCTCCTTTGATCAATCGCTCTCTAGCTTAGCTGCACAGTTCAATTACCTGGAGAGCTTTACAATGTCTGATGCCCTGGTTGCCTTCCAGGTCAATGAAATTCAAATATCTGGGTTTGGACGCAGGCATCAGGAGCTTTAATAGTCTCCAGGTGATTCCAGCGTAGGGCCAAGGTTGAGAACCACTCCCCTAAACAGAAGGACTTCTCAAATACCAGCCCGCTGTCCTCTGCTCCTCCTGCTCTGCATGTTGTCCCTATGGGACTTCATCCATACTCGTGGCTTCATGGCCATCCCCTGGGCTGGTGACTCCAGGACTCTTTGGGACCAACTTCCATCCCTAGCTCCAAACGTGCATTGACCTTCTGCTGCTTGACCCTCTCATTGGGATAGCCCACAAAGCTTTGAACCAACAAATCCAAAACAGGAGTCTCTGTTCTCTCCTCCACATCCTCAATCTACCCTCATCCTGGGCCTCCCATCTCAGATAAGGGCAGGAGCGGCCTCCCACTTGCTCACGCAGAAAATCACAAGGCCACGTTTTCTCTTTACTCACTCACCCTCCAGCTCCACAAAATCAGTCATGCAAACTTCTCTGTTTCAGCTTCACGTGGCTTTTGCAGCATCCCCATCTTTATGCTCAAGTTGCCTCTGCCCTAAACGGAATCCCAAAGGCCTCTAACGCGCACTGCTGCGGTGATCTCTCATCCCAGTCTGTCCACCCTTTCATAAATCTTTCCATACTTCCTGCAAGATATTCCTAAACAGCTCTGGTTACATCATTTCTAAAATGCAATGGCTTTCTATTGTCCTCAGTCCCACCTCTTGCCTGGGCTCAGAGCTTTCTGAGATTTGAAACCAACTACCTTCCTTATGTCCCACCTAACCCGTCTGGAGCTTGCTCTCCAGCCGTCGGTTTGTCATCGATTCCCAGGACAACTCGCCCTCCTACCCTGCACTCCAGCCTTCCGGCTTCCATCCAAGCTGGAGTTCCCATCTCATCCTGTCTCTCTCTCTGCCTCTTTCTCTCTCTCCTCTTCATACTCTAGCTCTCCTTTCTCTTCAGAATCAATGCACCATCGTTCAAACCTCCAAAAACAGTTCCATCTTCCTGGGTCAGCTATAAAGCCCTGGGTCATTTACCCATCCCTGGGTCTCCTCCAATGCTACCCTTGTAATGGAAAATTCCAGGGGAAACTCCATGATCCTCATTCCTCCATTCCATCCTGAACCACCCAGATGTGGGGCAATTGAGCCCCTAGAGGCCCCTTTCCGCTCCTAAAGGGATGGTCTTGGCAAGCTGGAAGCCCATCTCCGTTTCCGCCTCCATGATTGAATGTAGGGTTTCCAAGCCGCTGGTTTAACATCTCAGTGCTGAGAGGTTTATTACCTGTTGTGCACAGGATTAAGAACACAGATTCTAGAACCAGGATGATTCATAGGTTCGATTCCTGGGTCAGCCACTCATCACTAGTGAGACCTTAGGCAAGCTACTTAACTTCTTCACTTCGACTTTCTCATTTGTAAAATGGAAATAATACTACTACTGATTTACAGGGCTGCCGTAAGGATTAAATGACTTAATATTTTAAGGTCCTCAGAAAACTATGTGGCACGTGGTAAGGACTGTATAAGTGCTTGTCAAATACACAGAGAATTTTAGCACGTGCTAACAAGCCACCTAATAGAATGTAAACTCCCTCAGGGCAAAAATAATGTCTATTTGTCTGGAACGGAGTTCAAGCTCAAAATATATGTGAGAGCTGATAGCTGGTAGAAGTGGAAACTGGTACATTTCTGGGCGATTATTGGATGATATATATCAAAATATTTAACATTTCTGCTCTTTGATCCAGTAATTCTACCTCTCAGAGTGTTTTCGATGATAGAACTAAAAAATATGAAAAAAGACATTGATGATATTCACCGTGTGTTGTAGGGGAAAATGAAAACAAGCTTAATGTCCTAATGTTGGTTACATCAGGCATGGGAGACATATACGATGGAAAATCACACATCTATTAGAGGATGATGGTGTGTAACTATATTCCGAAAACATGAAGAGATGTCTAAAATCTATTATTAGGTTTCAAAAGGCTGGTGTGATCTCATCTTTTAAACAAACATGTACATGTGTTTACATGCGGATAGAAACACATTAGGAAGAATCCACATCAAATGTTAAAAGTTATAACATCGGGGGGTGGCCCCGGTGGCTCAGTCGGTTAAGTGTTCAACTCTTGGTTTCAGCTCCGGGCGTGATCTCGCGGTTTGTGAGATCGAGCCCCGCATCGAGCTCTGTACCATCAGCAAGGAGCCTGCTTGGGATTCTCTCTTTCTCTCTCTGCCTCTCCCTCCCTCTCTCTCCAAATAAATAAATAAACTTAAAAAAAGTTACCACAACTGGGCAGTGAGATCATGGGCAATTTGTGCCTTCTTTTCATTTTTAAATTATAAAGTGGTACATTTTAAAATTTTATATGTCATGAAATAATACTGAAGCATATGTGGTGGGAACAGCAAAGGTTCCCTCACCTTCCCAGTCACTCACATAAAGCCACACTCCCCAGATGCAACTCAATGGCAGTCTTCCTGAACATTTTCTTCCCGCCCTTTGTCTATGTGCATCCCCACATACTCAAGAATTAGATAAGGTTTTTCTAAGCTGTAGGATTTAAATAAAATTGGCACCAGTGCCTGCCCCCACCTCCTGCAGGAGACCCAGCGCCTTCCCCAAGGTTTCTGCGAATCCCCCGAGACGCATTGTCATGACCTCCGCTGGCTCTCCATCCCCGCTCTGACCCCATTCTCTGTCCTGCTTATGAATCCCCTCCCCCACATCCTCTTTCCTCTACTCGCACAAATCCTCACACGCAGCCGGGTTCCTTTTTCCTGACCTTGCCCAAAACCACACCCCCACCCACATTTCAAGAAGAATTTGCTGAGGGTTCCGTTGCAAAGAGTTAAGAATATCCTTCACAGAAAGACAATATGCAATTTCATATCGAAAATCCCCACTCTTGAAAATTTTCTTGTCTCCCCTGGCCACTTCCCCACAAGCAATGGGATTTTTTTCCCCATTCCTTTCTCAGCAGATTCGAGGCTCGAGCCAGGTCTCTGGAACCTTCTGTATCTCCCAAGACCCTCCTCATATTTATTTTGCATATGTGAGAACTTACAGACCGACCCTACTCAACAAAATGTCATGTTCTTTGGATCTCATCTTTATGGTGACATGTCAGGGGCCCCAAAACACAATGTATGGCCAAAGCATCCAGATACTTCCCAGGTGGTGCCTCAAGGTGGAAGAGGAGGGTGACCACAGTGCACAGAACACCGATCTATGTGGGTGATGTCTTCATCTCACCCTCACAAGATCTAAAAATGATTCAAGATAAACGATGAATTTCTAACTCCCCCTAGAGAGACATCCCTCTTGCTTCATGGCCCTCTGGGGGGATTTCTTCCTGCCACTGACATTAATGTTACTTCATCTGCACGGAAGCCTTGGTTCAATGGACTCATCCAAGGGGCCCCACACTGAGCTTCAGGTCATCGGGTGACCAAGATTCTACATTCAAGAGTATATTTGGTCCCACTTTCATCCTCACTATCCACACCCCAACTCCCTCCCCTTTTTTTCCTATCATTTTGGAAACTCCCCATAGAACGATCTCCCAAAAGTCAGAAGGAAGTTGTGAAACTCCTTGGAGACCAACCGTACAACTGGGGGTTGGGTATGGGTAACCTGTCCAAGAGCCAAGCATGAATAGTACGAGGTCCAGAAAATTCCCTCTGGTAAAGGCAGGCAAGGAAGCCCCTGGAAGTTGGCCATAAAAATCAGCATCTATAAGACACAGGATTTCTTGAAAAGTTGAAGTGTGTGTGGGACTGATCAAAACTCCCTACCCAGCTCTAGCTGCCAAGGCACACGTCCGAGGAGACTGGCTGATGAGGTGCCAAAAGAAATCAGGGGCTCGATGGACTCATCAGTAGAAGACACGCACTACGGGCACAGGGGAGATTCTAACAAAAGGCAGCGCGGGGTCTGGAGAGGATCATTGTAGCGTGTGGTTAGACACGCTCTGCGGATGTTGTTACAACACTGGCAGGGCCCCCAGGCAGAGGCGTGGAGCTGACAGTGAGTCTCCAAGTCCCTGGCTTCCAAGTCGATGGCTGCCTTAGAGCTTCGATGCCTCGGTCCCCATGGCTGACTGCCTAACAACACTCAAACAGGTGGTTGGAAAGGCAGAGGGAAGCGGGCACCCAGATGCTAACATTTCGACTGTGTACCAACAGAGAGGAGAAAATAATCTCTTTGTACGTGTGTGCAAAGAACAGTTGCTGGGGGCAGCGTCGGAAGTCTGAGCTGGCTCCAGACCGCAGTCCATCCCAGGGTGCATCAGGGTGGTGCGACCAGGCCTCTAGGGTTCTGCCCTGGACGTTCAAGATTCAGGGGAGTGGGAGAGGTCCTCACCTCTGTCATAGGGCTCCCAGCACAGACTTAGCCAGAATCAGCAATCCTGTTCACTATCTGGCTGCCAGTGGGGATGGTGACAGACCAACAGGCAAATTGTCTCCTGGTGCTTAGCAGAAAATGTTAGCAGTGCAGGCCCTGAGGACACGGGGTCTCTGGACTCTCTCTGAGCTGGCTGTCGGCACCCACGGGATGGAAGCCGGGTGCTCTGGAGCTCAGCACTGCAAATCTGTACTTGATGAGGGATGGCCTTCAAAGGTTCAGGCAGGGGGGACAGGCAAGCCGTAAGCAACGGGCTGCAGCCGTGGATCTAAGACTTGCTGGCCCCATGTTCTTTCAGCCGAAGTTCTATCGTCTTCAACAACAATGTTTAGTGTTTTGGGGAAGGGGGGGCATTAAAGGTACTACTTAGCATATCAACAACTCATCTCACTTCTGACTGTAAAGGACCATAAGTGGGTTAACTAGTGAAATCTGTACTCTGGCAACCATTCAAATCAACCAACAGTTATCGGGATCTAGGAAGCGCTGGAGCACGTGCTAAGCAGGCACAGACGTCACCACGCCAATTCCCTAATCGCTAATAGAGTAGCTGCACTTACGGACATCTCCCCCTGGGTCACACACAGCGACGGTGCTGAATGCTTTGCACAGATAATCGCCACCAGAATCCTAAGAGGTGGCCATTGTTCTCATCCCCACTTCCCAAGGGAGGAACCTGGAGCTCAGAGAGATTGATTTATTTTCCCAAAGACACACAGCAAATATGTAATGGAACCGAGACTCCAAAAGCCCTGCTCTGCATTGCCCCTGGGAGGGAACAGGAAGGAACAAGCATTTATTAGGCTACGACAGTACGCCAAGCACTCTCCTACGGGCTGGAGAGGCCGAAGTGAAAAGAAACGCTCTCTGCCCTGAGGAAGCATCTGCACAATGCCAATTATAAAGCAATAACATGAGGTCGGTGGTTTTCCGCCACCGCTCTGAGAGCCCTTCCAGGCCTGAATTGGGTGCTTGCCTCCACTCCCGTGGCCCCCTCTGCTTACTATCCAACAGCCACCTATTTCTGTCTCTGTCTCTGTCTTCCTCGAGCTCTGAGCACATAAGGGACAGAACTGTCGCTCCGTCAGCGCTGTGTCCCTGCTGTGCCGCATCGGGCCTCACAAACCCCAGTGTCTCAACTGTATGATTCCTTTATTAAAAAAGAAAATGAAATACTGAATGTGCTCATTAATTAGAGTGTGAAAGCCGAAGTATTCACACCCTCAAGAAACAGAGGACATACAGGGACACAGAGAAGCAGGACAGAAAGCCAGGCAAGGCCTATAGCACGGTGCTCACCCGAAAGCTCCCCCCTTGGACGGAAGCAGTTAAATAGTGGAAAGAGCGCCAGGCAGGAGTCGGAAGCCGGGGTTCTGGTTCAGCGGGGCCTCTAGCGAGATGCGGTCAGCGTGTTAACTCCCCACCTCCACTTCCATCGTCTCTGAAATGGGACTAACCATGCGGGTTCTGCCTACCACACTCAGTTGGGGCAAGGTGCGCTCACTCGAGGAGGAGACCCAATGTTAAAAAGTGCTTCTGGGGTGCCTGGGTGGATCGGTTGGTTCAGCATCTGACTTGGGCTCAGGTCATGATCTCGTGTTCATGGGTTCAAGCCCCGAGTCAAGCTCTGTGCTGACAGCTCAGAGCCTGGAGCCTGCCTCGGATTCTGTGTCTGTCTCTCTCTCTGCCCCTCCCCTGCTTGTGCTCTGTCTCTCAAAAAATAAAATAAAGTGTTAAAAAAAAAAGTGCTTTCTACCCATCAAGAGCGATTCAGGGGTCGAGGGCTATGGTGGCTCCCATTTTCCCACCAGATGGACAGGAAGGTCACCGCAGGCTAGCGGGGGAGTGGCATCTTGGGGCCAGGTGAGAAAGATCGGACTGGAATCTCATACCAGCCTCTCTCCGTAGCAACCAGCTCACACTGGCTCCCAGGACTCCCCACAGCACCCTTTCCTCCCCTGGCCCTGGGCCCAGGGGACAAATCAGCAGACCGGAAGCATCTCTCCCCCAGGAAGAGACCTGTGCAGGCCCGACCCAGCCTGCCAATCTGAACGGAGCCACGCTGGACCCTCGCTCCCATCAAAATCCCCTTCCTATATTCCTTGACTGAAGCCACTCAGCTCAGTGTGAACATCGCTCACTGGGGTGCAGTAAACCAGTCTTCAGGCTCGTCTCTACCTCCCATGAGTTGCCTTACCTGGGGGAGGGCACCTCACCTCTTGGGAGCTGTTTACACACCTGTGAATACCCAGACCAGGCTTTCTGGGTCTCGGCACCATTGACCTTCTAGGTCAGATGACTCGGCAATGTGGAGGGCTGTCCTGTGCCCTGTAAGATGCTCAGCAGCACCTGTGGCCTCTTCCCATGGAAGGCTAGCACACCTCCACCCCCATCACGACAAACAAACACATTTCCAGACATTACCCGAATCACCACCATTTGAGAACTGCTGCCCCCAAATGATTTCTCAGGACCTCCAACCTGTCTCAGCATCTCCGGCCCAGGCACCAAGCTCTTGGTCCAGGCTTCCCATGCTTGAGACAGACACCCCCTCACGTCAGCTGTCGCGTCCTCGTCAACGACCACATCCAACACAAGGCCATGCCCCTCTATCTGTGGGTCTCGCCAATTATCTGCATTCTCGTATTTCATTTGAGGCATGGTCAGAGATAGAAACTGTAGCAGAAAGGACCCAGCCATCCTATCAAGGGCCCAAAGGAAAGGTACATTTCTGGAATGACCCCGGAGTCAGACCGATCTTTGCTGGAATCCTGACTCTGCTATACGTCCTTCCCAAATCCACACAATCTCCCCAAAGTTTGGTTTCCTGTCTATAGAGTAAGACAATAAAATAAGGTTGGCAGGGGCGGGGGTGTGACATGCAGGTTAAATGAGGTAAGTGTTGAATGAGACTGTTGCCGTGTCTCCCCCTCCCAGCAGGCTCTGGATGTTGGGTTGCCACTCCCCAGTCTCTAAACATGCCACCCCTTCTGGCTGCTTGACTGGACAACTTGTTCAAGCCCATGTTGCCACCCCAGGGCTCTGCTCCAGCTCCCTTGGCCGTGCCGGTGTGCAGCCAGAGCCCCGGCCAGTCCTCCCTCTGGCCTCGGCAGCAGACGTCTGGTCCCGGGCCAGCTCCCCAAGAGGAGAGCTGCTCTGTATCTTCAGAGCCGCAACCAGGGCAGAGCAATGAAGCCCATCTTCACATCCTGTCAATACATCCGGACTAAGTGGGAACAGCTGCCGGGAAATTCATTACTTGCCGAAAACGGAGTCCTCTTTTAACCCTGTCTCACCTCCCTTCCTGCTCACCCTCCCCGATCCTTGAAGTTTGGTAACTTAATGAGAAGGAAGTTGAGCCAACAGGAAACAGGAGCTGCCTGACTGTTTGCAATAAACACAATGAAAATTCACTTCGAGAAGAAATCCAGGAGCACAGGCTATGAGTCATGCCTACTGATGAGGCAGCCTCCCTCCGTGACTGCGGCTGCAGTGCCTTCCCCCAGACCGGGAGAAGGATGCAGAGAAAGCACACAGATCCCGCGGCAGTGCGTGTGATGTCGGCCTGTCTGCCCAGCCTTCTCTCTGTCAGAAAACATCAGAGCACGTCAAGTGCTCCAGGAGGCCCTGAGCAAGTTATGTAACTGCTCTTTGCCTCAATTCCTCACGTGGAAAGTGGAGGGGATGAGATCCAACACAGCACCACAGTCCGCTCAAGTTTTCATGACTGCAATCAAAATCAGAATCGGTGTTTATTGAGAACTTACTATCAACGTCTTTTTAATCTTTATGACCATTCTATGTGGCTGGTATTATTTATACCCATTTAACAGGCAAGAAAACCAAGGCTTAGGGCATTCCAGTGAGCTATCCAAGGATACCAGTGGGCAAAGGAGTCACTAGATGTCACGTCCAATTTGGCTTAGGTCTGTTTAATTCCAGAGCCTGAATATCACTGGGTGGCATGCCCAGTACTTCCCAGAACTCTGGGAAATATTTGAAATGCAAAGCAAAGATTCTTGCTACCAGTTCACATTTAAGAAGTGAAGCAGAAAATCCTTTACTATATACAGATCTATGGTTGCAAACGATAGAAACTAATTTTGCCTAGCTTAAGCAAAAGGGAGTAACACCAAAGGAAATTAGGGGCTCTCAGAGTCAACTGGAAGGCTGGGACCCAGGATGGGACACTGCTAGGGCATAGACAGCGGCTGGAAGCAGGAAGTAGAGGAATGGCCAGACCAAGATGCCAACAGGGAAGGGGGAAACACCAGGCATTTGCAGCATTTTCCCATTTGCTCAAGATTCAAATTCCTGAAAAGGACCATCTGATTGACCTGGTTTGGGTCACATGTCCCTATGTTTATAGAAGGACAGGATGCCACTAGACTAAAGTCCCTGGGGAAGAGTAATTGTCCAAAAAGATTTTGGGGTGGTATTAGGAACGGAGAGTGGATGTTGGATGGCCAAAAGCACACCCTCCACTACCATGATGCTTCCCGAAGTTCTCACTTCGTGGCGCTCAGAGAAAAGGAGTCCTCTAGTGAGAGGTAAGCCAAGCTATTTGGGGTGTGAGAGAGCTAAATAAGAATCAGTTTGCGAGGCCCCTGGGTGGCTCAATCGTTTGAGCATCCGACTCTTGATTTCGGCTCAGGTCATGATCTCATGGCTCCTGAGATCGAGCCCCGCATCAGGCTCTAAGCTGACAGTGTGAAATCTGCGTGGGATTCTCTCTCTACCTCTCTCTCTGCTCCTCCTCTACTCTCTCTCTAAATAAATAAATAAATATTAAAAAAAAGAATCACAGTTTGCTAGACTTGGAAGGAAACTGAGAATTATCTATCCACTCCCCCTTTCTTTTTTACAAACAAGGAAACAAAAGACTGTGAGTGACCTCAAATGTCACCAGCCAGTTAGCAGCAGAGCCGGCACGACTCAGTGCTTCTTCCACAGTATAAAACCTCGCTCCCTGTCCAGAAGCAAGGCCACCCATTCCAAACCCCAAGTCAGGACTCCATGCATTTCCAGAGGCTTTCTAGAAAATCAGGTCAATCGTCCCACTCTGGACTTTGTAGGGCCTCCCTCTCCTGAGGAGCTAGCCACTCACATGTGGAGGAGAGGCAGAGAATGGGAAACCTTGGCCAGCTGCAGGATAGCCACGTGCACACATTGGCTCTGAAAGGGAAAGGGGAATCCTCCCCACCCATTTCTCCTTCTCCGTACTCCTCCCAAGCTTGTGCGGAGCTGCTTGGCTGTATCTTTCCATCCTTTCCTCTTCAGGGGCCTTGATGTTCACCATAACTACATTTCCCAGTATCCTGATGGGGGGAAGTCTGGGCTGCCCCCCATGAGACATCCCCAGATAAAGTTGGGCTTGTTGGCTCTTGGTCTTTAGGATCGTGAACTTTGGGCTGCCATTGCTTGTTGTCTTAATTTAGACTCTGCATCCCCACAGAGGTGAAGACAGAGGGAAATATGTATCCCCAGATGTCAGGGGAGTGGTCCCCGCAAAGATGCTGGTCTTTCCAAATCCTAGGCCAGCTATGCAGCCTATGGGGAGAGTGGGCACAATCATATATAACATCATGCTGAGGCATCAGTAACCTGTCCACGCTGTACACTCTCTGTTCATACACTAAGTCAGGGTCATGGAGATAAAGAATTAAATACCACCCAAACTTCTGGATAAGGAAGAAACTGCATGGCCCCAAATGCTTTGCAAATAACCTTCTGAGAATGTTGATGCCACTACAAGGAAGATGGCTTACATGAGGGGAGATTTCTCATCTGAGAAGGTGGAAAGTAATGAATTCATTGTTCTTCCTCCTTTCTAAATGCAAGAGAACTTGAGTTCCCCTAAATTAAAATGAGGTACTCTTCAAAACCATCAGAACGGTGAAAAGGAATAAAAGACTGAGAAACTATCACAGATGGGAGGAGGCTCAGGACCTGTGATAACTAAATGCAATGTTGGGATCGTGGACTGGATCTTGAAACATTAAAGGGGCGTTAGTGGAAAACCCAATGAATTCTGAAATATGTCATTTAAGCTAATAGTATTGGGCCAAAAGTTGTTAGTATTAATGGCAGCTGGGTGAAGGGTATTAGAGAACTTTCTATAGACCCCTGCAAGTTTTCTGATGATCCAAAATTAAAAGTTCATTAGAGGGGGGAGGGGCCTCAAGTAGAGTGAAGGATGTACCACCTCTTGATACCAAGAGTAGAATGCGTAAAGGGGAGCCTTGTGTGAGGCACAGTTGATAGCAAATCTAGCCCAATGTCACTCAGGTCCTGAGTGTTTAGAAGCGCTCCGGCAGAAATGCCAGAGAGAAGGCAGACGAGGTGCGCAGAGATACCGGAGTGAGCAAGCGACACTGGCAATAAAGCCAAGAGACGTCAACTGGCTGCGTCTTCCCTGCTGTGGGGATTTCACTCACTCTTGTGGGAAAGAGAAAGCAAATAAACGTCAAGATGGACCAGCTTGGGTGCTAAGTTCCCAGATTAAAATATATACAGTATTATATATACATACATATATAATATATATCTAAATACTGTATATATAATATATATTAGATACTATATGTAATATATTATATAATAATATAATATAAATATAAATATAAATATAATAAAATATATTTTATATGTGTATGTATATACTAAATGTATATATTTTATATATCCATACATATGTACATATATAGATGGAGAGAGAGAGGGAGATTTTTTTTAATATAATTTATCATCAAGTTAGCTAACATACAGTGCACACAGTGAGCTCTTGGTTTCAGGAGGAACTTCCCATGATTCATCGTTTACATACAACACCCAGTGCTCATCCCAACAAGCGCCATCCTCAATGCCCATCACCCATTTTCCCCTCCCTCCCACCACCCCCCCCATCAACCCTCAGTTTGTTCTCTGTATTTAAAAGTCTCTTAGGGGCTCCTGGGTGGCTCAGTTTGTTGAGTGTCTGACTTTGGTTCAGGTTATGATCACATGTCTGTGAGTTCAAGCTCAGAGCCTGGAGCCTGTTTCAGATTCTGTGTCTCCCTCTCTCTCTCTCTTTCTCTCTCTCTCTGCCCCTACCCACCTCGTGCTCTGACTCTCTCTATCTCTCTCTCAAAAATAAACATTAAAAAAAATTTTTTAAAGAGTCTCTTGGGGCACCTGGATGGGTCTGTTGGTTAAGCGACAGACTTCGGCTCAGGTCACAATCTCATGGTTTGTGAGTTCAAGCCTCACGTCAGGATCTGTGCTGACAGGTAGGAGCCTGGAGCCTGCTTCTGATTCTGTCTCACCCTCTCTCTGCCCCTTCCTTGCTCATGCTCTGTCTCTGTTTCTCAATAATAAATAAACATTAAAAAAATTTTTGAAAAGAGTCTCTTATGGTTTGACTTCCTGTCTGCTTCAAATGAGATGGAGCCTTTCAAAAGGGAAAACCTTAACATTTAAAGTAGCATTAAAAATAGAGCCAAGGGGTCAGGCAAACAAACGGTGGGGACGGGAGAAAGATGAACACGGAGTCTCCTCAGGCCAGGGGGAAGCAGAAATCAATCTGAGCACACAACCCCACCAGAAACCAAGCACGCCCTTGCCAAGCCCCCAGGTCACCCTTCTCAAGTCAACCGCTCTCTGCCAGGCTGACCCCCCCCCCCAGTGAAGAGCAGGACAGCACAGGCTGGCAGCCCGCATGGTGAGCAGGCTGTCTCTAAATGGGTGGGTCGGGGGGAGGTAGAGGGTGGGCTCACGAAGCCCCACCCCTTGCCAACACCTCCACCTACATTGTGCAGCCACTTCCTGGCCAAGCTCACCCAAAACACTTTCACCTGAAAAGCAAAGACTGCAAAGAAAGGCTCCCGGGAGTGGTCTTCACATCCAGGATGCATCGGAGTCTCTAGGCTTTGACTCTGTTTTTCTTCATTTTCCCCACATCCATCCGTTTATCCAGCAACCGTGCACACTGGGTCTCAAAGCCGTTGCAGATTTGACCCTCTCTGATCCTTGTTAAGTAGCCTGCCAAGTCATTACCATCTTAGAGCTGGGGAAGCTGAGGGTGTCTTTTATGTAAGCTCATGACACATGACAAGTGACAAAGTGAGACAAACACAGGACAAGCTTCAGGGTCAATCCTAGGTCTCCAATATCACACTACATCACACTTCCTGTGCGTAAGGCTCTGGGGGATATAAGAAACTATTTTTTAAGTCTATTTATTTATTTATTTATTTAAACGTGTATTTATTTTTGAGAGAGAGAAAGAGAGACTGCAAGTGGGGGAGGAGCAGAGAGAGAGAGGGAGACACAGAATCAGGAAGCAGGCTCCAGGCTCTGAGCTGTTAGCACAGAGCCTGATGTGGGGCTTGACCTCACAAACCATGAGATCATGACCTGAGCTGAAGTCGGATGCTTAACCCACTGAGCCACCCAGGTGCCCCATATTTATTTATTTTGAGACAGAGAGAGCACATGAGGAGGGAGGGGAAGAGAGAGAGAGAGAGAGAGAGAGAGAGAGAGAGAGAATCCCAAGCAGGCTCCATGCTGCAAGCACAGAGCCCAACACGGGGCTCGAACTCACAAACCATGAGATCATGACCTGAGCCAAAACCAAGAGTCAGTTGCTTAACCAACTGAGCCACCCAGGCACCCCAAGAAACTGTTTTTTAATGGTCCCTATCCTCAAGTAGATGAACAGAAAGGCCAAAATGTCCCTTACAATCAATTCAATAAACATCTTAATAATTAAATCTCAGTAAATGATAAAAATGTGACTTAAAACTGCAACGCAACTGTTGATGGATTCCTGAAATATAAAAGACATATTCTAAGAAAAAAAGTTAACAGGGGCACCTGGGTGGCTTAGTCCACAAAGCATCCAACTTCGGCTCAGGTCATGATCTCATGGTTCATTAGATTGAGCCCTGCACTGGGCTCTGTGCTGACAGCTCAGAGCCTGGAGCCTGCTTCAGATTCTGTGTCTCCCTCTCTCTGCCCCTCCCCCTCTTGCATTTGTTCTCTCTCTCTCTCAAAAATAAATAAACATTTTAAAAATATATTTATATTAAATATTTAAATGTAAACACTAGTAGAATAAGAATGGCTATTAGAACTTCCAACTGGACATTGATTTTGTATCCTGCAACTTTGCTGAAATCATGAATCAGTTCTAGTAGGCTTTTGGTGGATTCTGTCGGGTTTTCCATGTAAAGTATCATGTCATCTGCAAAAAGTGAAAGTTTGACTTCCTCCTTGCCAATCTTGATGCCTTTTATTTTGTTTTGTTGTCTGATTGCTGATGCTAAGACTTCCAGCACTATGTTAAATAGCAGTGGCGAGAGTGGACACCCCTGTCGTGTTCCTGATCTCAGGGGGAAGGCTTTCAATTTTTCCCCATTGAGGATGATATTAGCTGTGGGTTAATCAATGTACAGAAATCGGTGGCATTTCTATACACCAACAATGAAGCAGCAGAAAGAGAAATAAAGAAGCTAATCCCTTTCACAATTGCACCAAAAACCATAAAATACTTAGGAATAAACCTAACCAAAGATGTGAAAGACCTCTACACTGAAAACTATAAAAAACTTATGAAGGAAATTGAGGAAGACACAAGGAAATGGAAAAACATCCCATGCTCATGGATTGGAAGAATAAATATCGTCAAAATGGCAATACTACCCAAAGCAATCTACACATTCAATGCAATCCCAATCAAAATTGCACCAGCATTCTTCTCAAAGCTAGAGCAAACAATCCTAAAATTTGTATGGAACCACAAAAGACCTCGAATAGCCAAAATAATACTGAAGAATAAAACCAAGGCGGGAGGCATCACAATCCCAGACTTTAACCTCTACTACAAAGCGGTGGTCATCAAGACTGTATGGTATTGGCACAAAAACAGACGCATAGACCAATGGAATAGAATAGAAAACTCAGAAATGGACCCGCAAGTATATGGCCAACTAATCTTTGACAAAGCGGGAAAATGTATCCAATGGAAAAAAGACAGCCTTTTTAACAAATGGTGCTGGGAGAATTGGACAGCAACATGCAAAAGAATGAAACTAGACCACTTTCTTACACCACTCACAAAAATAAATTCTAAATGGATAAAAGATCTGAATGTGAGGCAGGAAACCGTCAAAATCCTAGAGGAGAAAACAGGAAAAAGCCTCTTTGACCTAAGACGCACCAATTTCTTACTCGACACGTCTCCAAAGGCAAGAGAATTAAAAGCAAAGATGAACTATTGGGACCTCATCAAGATAAAAAGCTTCTGCACGGCAAAAGAAACAACCAACAAAACGAATAGGCAACCAACGGAATGGGAAAAGATCATCGCAAATGACATATCGGATAAAGGACTAATATCTAAAATTTATAAAGAACTTACCAAACTCCAAACCCGAAAAACAAACAACCCAGTGAAGAAATGGGCGGAAGATATGAATAGACACTTCTCCAAAGGGGACATTCAGATGGCCAACAGACACATGAAACGATGCTCAATGTCACTCAGCATCAGGGAAATACAAATCAAAACTACACTGAGATACCACCTCACACCAGTCAGAGTGGCTAAAATGAACAAATCAGGAAACTATAGATGCTGGCGAGGATGTGGAGAAGTAGGCACCCTCCTACACTGTTGGTGGGAATGCAAACTGGTGCAGCCACTCTGGAAAACGGTGTGGAGGTTCCTCAAAAAAATGAAAATAGAGCTACCCTATGACCCAGCAATAGCCCTGCTAGGAATCTACCCAAGAGACACAGGAATGCTGATGCATAGGAGCACGTGTACCCCAATGTTCATAGCAGCACTTTCGACAATAGCCAAATCATGGAAAGAGACCAAGTGCCCATCAACTGACGAATGGATAAAGAAGTTATGGTACTTATATACAATGGACTACTACGTGGCAATGAGAAAAAATGAAATCTGGCCATGTGTAGCAAGATGGATGGAACTGGAGGGTATTATGTTAAGTGAAATAAGTCAGTCAGAAAAAGACAGATACCATATGTTTCCACGAATAGGTGGACTTTGTGAAACTAAGCAAAAACCAGGGGGAGGGGAAGAGGGGAAAGAAAAAAAAGACACAGAGAGGGAGGGAGATAAAACATAAGAGACTCTCAAAGACTAAGAAAAAACTGAGGGTAAGGGGGATTAGGGAGGGGGGAGAGGGGGTGATGGGCATTAAAAAGGGCACATGTTGGGATGAACACTGGGTGTTATATGTAAACCAATTTGAAAATAAACTATTATAACAAAAAAAAAAAAGAAAAAAAAAAATTAAAAAAAAAAAAAAAAAAAAGAACTTCCAACTGGAAAGAAAACGAAAAGAAATAAAGAATATTTCATCAATTTAATAAATATAAAAAATGGGGAAATAAGAAAACAAATAGAAAGTATAATAAATAGGGAACATAAAGAGCAAGAATAAGACCAAGCATCCTGATGCCAAGAAATGTTCAGAGAGTTGAATTCTGCTATAAAAAACTCAAGATCCTTAGAACAGGTTTGAAAAACAAAAATGGAATTATGCTTTGTTTAAAAGAGATGAACCTAAAACAAAATGACACAGTGGAGGTGTAAAACATTAAATGAGCAAACAGATATTAAATAAAAGCACACAAAAAGAAGCAGCAGTAGAAATATTAAGGGCTAGAAAGAAAGTGTTAGGCCAAAATTTTAAACAGTTTAAGGAAGGATATTATAAACGATAAAATGTCACTCCATGAAGAAACGACAATAAGAAATACATGAAAATGTCTACAGCAAACAATATTCAAGACAACAGTTCTTAGAAATGCAAAGAGTATTCAGAAAGAAAGGAAAGAAAGAAAGAAAGAAAGAAAGAAAGAAAGAAAGAAAGAAAGAAAGAAAGAAAGAAAGAAAGAAAGAAAGAAAGAAAAAGAAAGGAAGGAAGGAAGGAAGGAAGAAAGAAAGAAAGAAAGAAAGGGAAAAAGAAAAAGAAAAAGGAAATAAAAGGAAAGAGAAGAAAAGAGAAAAGAAAAGAGAAGAAAAGAAAAAAAAGAAAAGGAAAGGAAAGGAAAGAAAGAAGGTGCCTGGATAGCTCAGTTGGTTAAGCCTCCGACTCTGGCTCAGGTCAGGATCTCATGGTTCCTGGGTGTGAGTCCCGCGTCAGTCTCTGTGCTGACAGCTCAGAGCCTGGAGCCTGCTTGGGATTCTGTGTCTTCCTCTGTCTCTGCTCCTCCCCTGCTCATGCTCTGTCTCTGTCTCTGTCTCTCTCTCAAAAATAAACATTGAAAGAAAAAGAGAGAGAGAGAAAGGAAGGAAACAAGGAAGAGGGAGGGAGGGAGGATGGAAGGAAGAAAAGCATAGCAAGACAGTCTAAATGCCTCTCTTTATATTTTTTAGTCAAACATACAAAAAAAGGAATAACTATGTAAATTATTTTGACAACATATTATCAGACTTGATTTAATAGAGATGTAGAAAGAGAATCATGTATACTAAAAAAAAACCAAAAAAGAATATATTCTTCATGCCTATAGAAGATTGAAAAATAATGATCATGTACTTCACAACTGTATGTTTTTTCTCAAAAGTCAATATTTTACAGGTCATGCTCACTGACTACAGTGTCATAAATTCAGAAGCAAATACTTTAAAGAGAAGCAAGCAAAACATTTTCATGACTAAGTAAACCTGGAAACACTCCTTTAAATAACTTAGCAAATGAAATAATTCTTAGAAATAAAATGACAAAATTATTTAGGACTGAAAACATTTAGAGCCCTTCTTTTCAATCCCTTTGGGATATGGCTAAACCCATACTCAGAGGAAAATTCATAGTCTCAAATTATTTTTTAAGTATAAGAAAGATTTAAAAATGAATTTTGCACAAATAATAAGCACATGTAAAAATACTCAATATCATTAGTCCCCAGGGAAACTAAAACCATGACGAAATACCATTACATACCTGCTAAAATTGATAAAATGAAAATGATTGATAACACCTAATGTTGGAGAGGATGTTAAGTAACCAGGACTCTCATATGTTGCTGGTGAGATGTAAAATGGCATAACCAGTTTGGAAAAAGTGGTTGGCACTTTCCTAAAAAGTTAAACATATATCTACCGTCTAATCCAGGCTTTCCATCTGTAGGCATTTATCTGAGATTTAATTACTTAATTCCTAAAAGAGAATTAAGGAACAGTGCCTAGCACACACAGTACATGTTCAATAAATGTTAATCATTATTATTTCAAAAGAAAGGAGCTGGGGGCAGAGAGGCCAGATGATTTAGTAAGGTCAAGCCCTCCTGACCTTATGATATGGTCTCATATTTTAATAATGTACCTAGTATGGCAGATCAAGCAATGTGATCGCCCCCTCCTCATTAAGGGATTTCTGTCTTTTTCTATGCACAATAACAGAAAACAGCTTAATGGGGATAACACACGAGGCCTTCTGGGTCAGAAAACAGGGTGCGAATTGTAAACACCCTGCCGACATTTCCTCCGGTCTCCCTTCAGGAGAAGCAGAGACCAGCTGAGGGCAGATCAACGCTAAGGGGAACTGGCAAGTCTTCTGCTCAAATTTACATCCTGCCCATGTCCCTGTCTGCAGGGACTGCAGACAGCTACTCACCGAGCACAGCACCATTTGGAGGGGACAGCGTGGATGGAGACCACCGTGGTCTGCATCCCAACACTGTGGACACGGATTGCAAGAGCACCCCTGGCCCCATCTGTAAAGCCGGGGTGAACGCAGGCCACTCTCAGAGCGCGGGGAAGCTCACCTGTGATGGTCCACCTAAGCAGCACCCAGAATCAGCATCATTCAGTGCGTTTTATTTCTCTTCTAAATACAGCCAAGGCCTTTGTTGGTCACATAATCCTTCTGATAGTTGAACTGCCTGTATTGTTTGAATTTGGTTTACAATGTATACAGAGTACGCATCGCTATGTAATCTGAAGAAACAACAAAGATATTCCCTCTACGGGGGGAAAAAAAATCAATAACTCTGGACAAATAACCTTCTAAGTATGTATTAGCTAATCTCTTAACAAGGCAGTTTGGATGAAGCAGGGAGCGAGCGGGCGGGCAGCAACAACTGCCAACGATAATAATACCACCACGTTACAGTTGCGGGACACTTCTCCACTGATGATCTCGGACGTGACTTTCCTTCAGTTGCACAGCATAACAGCACAGACTCTTCCCCCCAGATGCCTGTTCACCCTTACTGCAGGCCTCTGTCATCCCGAGAGATTGTCCGTGACACACTTCTCTCCGGTGCACCATCCCCTATGCTGCTTTACGTGCCCGGAGAGCACTGATCACTACCTGACCCTAAATACAGATAGATCCCTATCTACACCTACTTCTCTAGTAGACAGACCTAGATCTACTTCTTCTGCCTAAAGGTCTGTACCTAGAGAAGCAGATATAGATCTAGAATTTCTCTAGATATAGCTAGAGATATATAGCCTACCTCTCCTACCAGAATGCTGTGTGTCTTACATGCTGTTGTAGCACCGAGGGATATAGTAGGCACTCAGTAAATTTTTGTTGTATGAGTGAAGGACTGTGATCGGCAATATATCTCTATATGTCCCTCCTCCTGGCCTGCCTGTCCTCATGTAACCTGCCCTCCTTGAGTGTGAGCCAAACTGAGTGACTCGGTTTTAACAAATAGGATACAGCTGAAGTGACGAGAGGTCACCTCCCAGATTAGTTCACAGAAAGACCATGTTTGGGGTGTACTTTCCGACCCTTGAGGATCCCCCGCTGTCATGTAGTGAGGACACTGAGGAAGCTTATGGAGAGGCCCATGTTGTAAGGAGCTGTTGTGGACTGAATCTTGTTTCCCCAAAATTCAAGGTTTGAATTATTATAGCCTAATATATGGCTATATTTGGAGATAGGGCCTTTAAAAAGGTCATTATGGTGAAAAAATAACATGGGTTATTAAGGTTAAATACTAATAATAAGAGGGGACCTGGGTGGCTCAGTCAGTTAAGTGGCCGACTTCGGCTCAGGTCATGATCTCGAAGTTGGTGAGTTCAAGTCCCACGTCGGGTCCTGTGCTGACAGCTCAGAGCATGGAGCCTGCTTCGGATTCTGTCTCCCTCTCTCTCTGCCCTTCCCCTGCTCATACTCTGTCTCTATGTCTCTCAAAAATAAATAAACATTAAAAAAATAATAATAGGAGTGGAACCCTAGCCCCATACGACTGCTGTCCCTATAAGAAAGAGGGACATCAGGGACGCACATGCACCCAGAGAAAAGGCCACAAAAGGACACAGCAAGAAGGCAGCTATCTGCAAGCCATGGAGGGAGGCCTAGAACGAAGCAGACCTGTGGGCACCTTGAGCTTAGACTTGCAGCCCACAGAATCGTGAGAAGAGAAATTTCCGCTGTGGAGCCACCCAGCCCGTGGTATTTTGTTACAGCAGCCCCAGCAGATTAAGACAGGAACCAAGGATGTGGGAGCAATCCTGAAAACAGACTCTCCAGCCCCAGTTGAGCTTTGAGATGACTGTAGCCTTGGTCCCCAGCTTGATAACGACCTCATGAGAGACCCAAGGGAGTCACTCAGCTTAGCTGGGTCCAGATTCCTGACCAGGAGAAACCTAGAGAGAATAAACATGTGTTGTTTTAAGCTGCTACATTTTGGTATAACTTGGCATGCAGCAGTAGGAACTAATACAATGAATGACGGGTTCTTTGAGTCAGGTAAGGGCATAGTATCGTTATCCCCTGTTTGTGGGAAAGGAAGCTAAGTGTCAAAGAGGTGGAGTGCCTGAGGTCAAATAGCCTGGTGGACCCTCTCAAGGGAAAGGAGAGGAGGCCAGAGATAAACTTGGCCTCCACACAACTTTTGCCTTGAGCTACCCTGCCAGGCCAGTCCAGCAGGAGGCACCGAGATACAGAGAACATTCCTGAAATACCCCAGAGGGTCATTTTAATGGTCTCCTTGGCATCTTTGCTACCAATCAAAGTCAAAAGAGAATTGGTACTTTAACAAGGACCACCCTGGTAACCTTACCGTATGCAGTAACGAGGCCCCTTGGACGTGGTCTCAGAGAACCGCCTCCTTCACTACCAAACAGTGTGCTTTTGAGGGTCATGTTCCAAAGGACTCTGATGTGCAGAATTCTATCGGAAATTATAATAGCAAAGACTTACAGAACATTAGCTACCTCTAGGCAGTGTTCTAAGCGTTTTATTATATTCACGGAATCATCTGAAGCCATTCTGCCACTATCCCATTTTATAAACAAGGAAACTGAGGCTTAGCAACTTGCCCAAAGTCACGCAGCTAGCAAGCGACAGAACGAAGATCTAAACCCAGGCATGTTAGCTCCAGAGTTAATGCTTTCACAGATTTTTCTCCACGTCTTCCCCCTTTTTTTAATATCTACAACGGAACAGCTATTCATCGGCAAGTCTCTTTATCCCCTACTCTCTCTAGTTTTAAAATATCAAAGTGAAAAATAACCACAGTGCGTGAAGGATACCTTGCCATGCCCCATGGAAAGCTTTTCGGGGCTCCCTGCTGCCCTTGGTGTGACTCGTGAGGCCCTCCAGGCTCTGACTCCCACCTCCGACCCAGCCTGAGCCCACCACCCTCCTCCACTCATCTGGCCGCATCTCCTCTGCGGACACCCGGCAGCCAGTGCCCCGTCTCCCTGCCTTTGTGTGGACTCTGCGGGGCATACCCTCCCTCCTCCGCACCCCCATGCTAAACATACCCCATCCCTCACCGATTCTGGGCCATCTTGATGCCACCTTCGCCCCAGCCCCCAGCCCCCCACCCGTGAATCCCCCTGCCCCAGCACCTGTGTCCTACCTGCTCGTCTCCCTTTCCCACTGGACAAGGATTTCCGCAAGAGCAGAAACAGGCTATTTGTCTTTATATTCCCGGCAATTAGTACAGCACCTGGCACCTATTAAGTAGCAGTGTGTGGAATGAACACAAGCCCTCCAAAGAACCTAGTAACACTTTCGGTTATGCACCACCACTGTCTCCACTAGACAGTCCCAGAGCAAAGAGCCATACAAAAGTCACACTGGAAGGCGCCCGAGAGAGACGCCGGTTTAGTCCAATACCGTCGATAAACAGCTTTAAGAAAACAACTTCAGAGAAAACAATCAACTCGTCTCAAGTAGTCAAGGGCAGATGTGGGAGCCCAGTGGGGTCATGTTTCCAGGTGTCCGAGCCCCTCAAATTCTCAAAGGTGTCTTACTAGTTTCCTCTTGCTGCTGACAAATTGTCGTAAACTTAGCTTAAAAGCAACATGAATTTATTATCTGACTGCTCCGAAGATGGAAAGTCCAAAAGGACTCGCTGAGCTAAAGTCATTGATGGAGCTAGATTCCTTTGGGAGGCTGTAGGGAAGATCAGTTCCCTTTTCAAGCTTCTAGAGGCCACCGCATTCCTTGACTTGTGACCCCTTCCTTCTTCAGAACCAGCATGGTAGCCATCTTCTGTCCTCTTCTCTCCTGCCTCCCTCTTTCCCTCGTAAGGACCCCAATGACAATCCAAGATAATTTCCTCAAGATCCTTAACTCAATCACATCTGCAAAATTCCTTTCCCCGTGGACAGAAACGCACTCACAGCTTGTGGGGGTTAGATGTGGGCATCTTTGAGGACCGCTCTGCTGTCTATTGTAGCATCCTACTGTTTCTGATGGGAGCAGATCCATGATCTGATAGCATCTTCTGTGGACACATGGCCAAACAAAAACAGACACAACACCAAAAAACCCTTCACCAATGTTGGAACATACTTTGTTCTCTCTTTCCACTTCTGAAGGTCCAGTTTTGAACAGGTGGGAGAAGTGGTTCTCAATATATTTATATATAGTATTATGTGTGAATAACTACGGTATCTCCTCTGTAATGTTTATGCCTTAGGCATGAATTTCTAATATTTTAATCCTTCTGATCGATTCCCTACAGAGTCAGGAATATCTAATTTGCAAAGAGAGGGCATGGTAGAAATGTTTAGTGAGAAACATTTGCTGAGTGTCACCATGTGCTGGGCAGTCTGGGTCTTATTTAATTGAAACCCCAACATACCCTTCCGAGCCTGGCTCTATTATGTCCTGTGTCTTCATAAACAAAGAGACTCACTCAGAGAGATGAGGCAGCTCATCTAACCCGCAGAACCAGTAGGTGGCACAGTGGGGTTGGAATCGATATTTTTTTGGCTCCAGAACTTACACTGTTTGCACTGGACCTTGTTGGTTCCCCCCAGGCCAAAGTTCCACTTGCTTTTAGCGGCCGGGTTGATTGACTGATGAAGAGAAACAGAGAAAGGGGGATGGGGTAGGAGAGGGAAAGAGATGGAGAGAAGCAGAGAAAGACTGTCAAGGTGGATCGATTTGGTCGAAATCTTCCGTGAGCAAGCAACTTTGGGGGAACCCTCCTGGAAGGTATGGATGCCCCCCACCAAAATCCGCAGTGAGGGCCAGGAGGCTGCTGGTTGCTAGGCAATTTCTTGCCGACCACACTTCGTACCAATCTCATTAGCAGATTTCACCTGAACTTCAACAGTTGCTAGGTAACTTTCTGGGGGTCTACTTCCCTCTCTTCCAGGCCAATAATGGATCCCAAAGGAAGAGGACAAGGTGACTGTGCAAAATCCACCGAAGATACAGCTACACGTAAAATTCCCCTCGTGGCCTCACTATACCCACCAAGAGCACACAAATCCAGGAAAGACAAGGCAGTGGCACCGGCCGTGTTAAAAAAGAGGGCCCGCAACCCAGCAAATTGATCCTTCAGAGGTGAGAGACTTATGGGGCCAGATAAGGTCAGACACCAGGCAGAACCACTTAGAACAAGAACTCTTATGTTTTTTTTTAATGTTTATTTATTTTTGAGACAGAGAGAGACAGAGTGTGAGCAGGGAAAGGGCAGAGAGAGAGGCAGACACAGAATCCGAAGCAGGCTCCCTCCAGGCTCTGAGCTGTCAGCACAGAGCCCGATGCAGGGCTCGAACTCACAGACTGTGAGATCATGACCTGAGCTGAAGTCGGCCGCTTAACCGACTGAGCCCCCCAGGCGCCCCCACCTGTTCTTATTTGGCAACAGGTTACATGCTTCCACAAACACCTCATTTCATCTTCGCGAAATGCCAGTGAGATGGGCAGCTGTTACCATCCGCGTTAAAACATGGCTAAAGCCATGAGAAACTGCAGTTCAGAAACAGTAAGTAATTTGATCGTGATCCTTCCCCCAAAGGAACGGGAAGCTAAAGACAAGATAGGCTGACGAAATTCCATACACGAACCTTCCACTCCTCCCTGCCTGGGACTATCTCCGCAGGATGACAAGTATTCACCATTTGTTCAGTGTAACCTCAGTATTACAACAAACCGGCAACCAAAACGCAAGCTGCAAAAGCGTGAATTTCCCTCCCCTGTTCGTTACCAGGGATTTAACACCAACTTAAGCTAACGATTCTTAAACTTTTTGGTCCCAGAACCCCTTTACACTGTTAAAAACTAATGAGGATTCCAAAGAGCTTTTGTTTCTGTGGGTTATATCTATTAACACTTACCATATGAGAAATTAAAACTGAGATTTTAAATATATATATTTATGGATCAATTAATCTCAACAATAACACAAGGAACCCACTGCGTGGTTAACATTAAATAATTCGTTTTTATGGAAAGAAAGCACTTTCAACAAGGAGACAAACAAGAACAAGGAGAGAGGCGCTGTTGTACATCCCCGCGGGTCTCTTTGATGTGTGGCTTCATAGAAGAGTGGGTTTCTCGTCCCTGCTTCTGCATTCAATGGGTAGCATTGTCACACGAGGGACATTCCCCTGGAATGTCTCGCTCCCCTTCTCCCCTGTGACAGAACGGGAGTGAAAGAAGCCAATAACATCCTGTTATTAAAAAATGATTTTGACCTTGAGGACCCTCTGAAAAAGGTCTCAGAGTCCCCTGGGGATCCCGAGACCACACTAGACGAAACACTGCCTTAGGCATACTTATTGGAATGCTCCAAACGCATTCAGGGTGTGACTGCGTTCCTTCCAGTTTCCAGCCAACCGTTTTAGAATATCCCCCATCTTTCTCGCCTGTAGCACTTCATGGTCCCTTAAAACCCCAGACTACCCTCTCTGGTATGCAATCTCTGCAATGCTATCTGCAAAACACACGATACACATACTGGCTGCGGACTGACTGAAATGGTTCAAAATATCAGAATACGGATAGTTTGTGTCTTCCCAGCTCCCTTTCACCCACCACTTCCGGTAACTGGTGAAGAAAGACGTATGCCATCTCCCGGGCTCTGTGATCGCTAGGATGGACATATATCAGACCCATCTAGGCCAATCAGAACCCTCCCTTCAATTTTTTTCACCCTGGCTTGCGATTTCTTTTGCTCCTGAGGTTAATTAGCATCATCAACTTTATGCGGGCCCTTTGAGTCATTCATCGCGCCCTCCCACGCCAATCCCACCGGTAGGGTTTCACATGTTGGGGATTCTATCAGATGATCTTTATGGGCTCTTTTAACATTGAGGCACTGCTCCAGTTTTTCTTGATGAACACTTCACTGTCCTGGTGAAATTCCACCCCGGCTCTACTGCCCATCGAAGTCCATGTGGCTGAATTACCACCCCCCACCCCCGACCAAAGCCTGGAACACAGATGCTCTTCTCTCTGCTCCCTCCCACCCTCCTCCAGTCTTGTCCAAACTCTTCTTCAAGGAGCTGAAGTCTTCTCTGCTTTCACAGCAGGGGTGAAGCGGCCCAGGATGTCTTCCTGCCTTGCAGCTAAGGGCCACCCAACCCAACACCCACATTTACTGACATGGCGCTGTGCCACAGCAGGTGTGCCTTGTGTCTTTGCACAAACGAATCCCTCTGCCCTCGGATTCGGTTCGATTCGCTTCACCAGGCATTTACAGAGCAGCTACTTTGGGCCGGACACGTCACTGAGAATACAGTAGGGAAGACGAAACATTCAGTAGCCCCCCTTTATCCAGGAGGGATATGTTCCAAGACCCCCGGTGGATGCCTGAAATCACGGAGAGTACCAAAGCCTAACAATACTATATGGTTTTTCCTATGAAAACCTATGAGAAAGTTTAATTTTTAAATTAGACACAATAAGAGAGTAACAATAACTAACAATCCAATAGAATTATTATAACAATATTCTGTAAGAAAAATTATGGGAATGTGGTCTCCCTCACTCTCAAAATATCTTATTACACTATACTCACTCCTTTCCCTGTGATGGTGTCAGAAGATAAAATGCTGAGGAGGGAAAGTGAGCCGGATGAGGAAGCTTTGTGATGTAGCATTAGGCTACTTCTGCTCTTCTGACAATATGTCAGAAGGAGGATCATCTGCTTCTGGACTACAGCTGACCACAGGTAACTGAGACCACGCAAAGCAAAACCGTGGGGTGGGGGTGGGGGGCTAGGTAACCACTAACTACACTAGCTAGCTAGTAAGCTTCATGGTACGCATGGGGCTCTCCAGTACAAATGACGCACCGGCCACCCAACCCTGGCTAAAGCAAAAGGGGAGATTATTCCCTCTCCTAACTAATAAACCATCAAGAGCCTCTTTGTGAGGGTTTTCTTCAGTTACCTCCCCCACCCCAGATCGTTCTCTGCCCTTCGCTCCCCTGCTCCGCACCCAGGAGGCTGACCTGGCCTTGATCTCCTTCTTTGTGCCCGGCCAATGCAAGTACCAGCAGAAGACTGGAAGGCTTGAGCGGGGTGAGGTCAGAGTATTTACTTCTGCCCCGCCCACCCCCACTTCCTCTCTGCCTTGTCCGTCAGGCAGTGACTGAATCCCTCTTCCCAGGCTCCAGCTCTGGTCAGGTTCTGGTAACACCACTTCCTTGTGTCACCCATTCAGGACTAAGGGTACCAATAGCTCCCCACCGTCGCTGGTCCCTGGGTGAATCGCTGTGCTTTCTCAGTTTCCTTAATCCTCCGTTCCCAGCCCTCCACCAACCCTTCTGTAAACAGTCCTGACATTCTGTACGGTCCTGACATTAATTAGCCTCTTTTCACCCAAGCCCTTCTGAGTATTCCACCTCTTCTCACAAGGCAAGGAGGCTCTGGCCTCTAGAGCCTTCCACCATCACACCATCACAGCGCAAGGCAACAGAGTACCTCTCAGGCGCGAGGTCCCAACTACTTTCTGGTCACATGCCCATCCCTGAACCAATCACTGGATCTAGAGGAATTCAGTGGTCTGACTGGCCAGGTGTGGTCATATGACCCACTCCCAAAGCCCGCAATGGAGCAATCGTCCTCCAAAGCCGTGGCTTGAGAGTGAAAGGGGAGGATCGCCCAACAGAAATTCTGGGTGCTGTTCTCACAAGAAGGAATGCACCTGGATGAGCCCAAAACAAGGAATTTCTACTTCAACATAGTGAGAGAGAGAGAGAGAGAGAGAGAAAGAGAGAGAGAGAGAGAACGAGAACCAGGTGCATGGTTGGTTGAATTAGAGATAAAAAAGGTCACCAGTGACGGGTATTGTCCCTCTGTTGACGACCTGTGCCAGGGAGTTCTTGTCTCCCTGTTACCTCGAAGGTAAGTCTCAGCTCTAGCCTGCTCACTGTCTCTCGCCAAGGGAGCCAGCCTTGGGGTGTTCTTCTGTGGTTCTCTGGACTGGAGACTTTTCCCAGTGCAGTTAGAGGAACACACCTGCTGCCATTTTGTTTCGAGATCATACGCTACCGCAAAAGTTGAAGTTGAGGTGTGTGCCAAACCTCATCAGAGCCAGTGACTTCTTCCAACGTTATCATAACGGGCATGGGCCTGTGAGGACTTCCGAGTTATAACTCACAACAAAGATCTCCCTTCATTCGGTTTAATGCAGCAAGTATACTGCATGGAATTATTTTGGAAATTTTAAAATGCCATACAAATAGCAGGCATAATTAATGTTGTGTTTAAGGCATCGTCCTGGGTGCTGTCCACTTGCTCAGCGCTTTGAGGAGCAATCCCATGTCCCACCACATGCGGCCAATACCATCAAAGCCGGACCCTTCACAGCCACTGTCCTTTCATGCCTCGGCACTGCCTATCCCACCCACACCCCATCCCGACGTGCTCCGAATCCCGAGTCCTCCTGACCTCATTGTTCTTTCTCTCCTCCCTCTTCAGGCGTGAACCCTTCCTGGATATGATGTTGCCTCTATGGTGTTGCCAGGATACCCCTGGCCACCCCTTCTCGGTCCCCGTGATATGGCCTCCCTCTGATCCAGAATGGACAAACGCTCCTTTCAAGATGCTTTAGTTCTCATGTCCTCCTGATTCGTAAGAAATAAAGTGGACGACTCAGGACTCCTGAGCCATGACCTCTAAGGAAAATACACTTTCCAGAGTGCTCATGAAGTCAAGTGGTGGGAGAGGGTAGTGAAATACTGCAGGCCCCTAGAAGAAGCTTCTTGACTGTGAGACTTGCACACCTGTCCACCAGTGTACTCAGAGAGTCCAAAATGATGGCTGATCACCTTGTAGTCAATCAAATCTGATCCCCTCTGGTCAATTTGTTGTCCTTCTCTGCCTTCTCCTCCCTGAATTGGGATTCCTATGTCTATGGCTATATAATATAGACATTAAAAGCAAAAGTTAAGGAATCACGTGTCCTATTTTCAAATTTGGGCACTGTCTCTTACCAGCTATGCAACCTCAAACAATTCACTTAATTTTTCTGAGCTGCAGTTAGTAAAATGGGAAAAACAGTTCTGCCCTGCACACCTCCTAGGTTATCTGACGATTAAGCGAGACTGTAAAAGAACCCAGTAGGTACTTTAAAAAAGTATGAACACTTATTATTTTATTATCATTACTATTAATAAAACTCAAGGGGACATAACTTTCATTTTCCTCCCCCTCCCATCACCACACAGCACCCCTAAAATCATCCTTTGAATGCAGCCACCTACTCCACCCAAGTCCAAGTTCCTCCCAGACCACAAGGGAACTATTTTCCTCATATGGGCCTTCTTGAGAAGAATCACCACTCAGAGCTCATCTCTCCATAGAAACCCAGAGAATAAATAGAAGCAGCAGGTTTTCAGCGGTTTCCACTCTGACTGGTTCAATTAAATTAAATCCCACAAAACTCTTCCATTAGCATGTGGGTGGAGAAGCCAGAGATGTCTCGGTGACCTTCGTTCCACGGTTCACTTAGACCTTTCAATTATTTTCAGCTAATATCTCATCTCCTTGCCTGGTATCATTACAAGTAACCTGCACCAACGTCTGTGATATGGTTAGGACAAATCTGCTGCAACCTAAACGTCTCTTTCAAGGGCGGAAATTATAAAGATGTTTTTCTAAATCATGAAATACTTTATCAAGTACTTTTCTTTTTTCTCCTAGTGGGCTCTCTCTCCAATAAATAGCTTTTCTCCGTTAGCAGATTCTTGGACTTACAGAAAAGTAAGCGGCAGAAGAATAGAAATGGGATCGCTCAGTTCGGATGAGAACGTGCCAGATACGCCGGGTATATTCAAAGCCCCGTGGCTGGAAAGGCACATCACAAGTCGAGGTGCCATGGATAGGATCCCCAAATCGTTCCCCATGAGGGCTTTCTTTAAGAACGGGAATGCAGAAAATGACCTATCAGATAAAGGGTTAGTATCCAAAATCTATAAAGAACTTATCAAACTCAACACCCAAAAACAAAGAATCCAGTGAAGAAATGGGCCAACGACATGAACAGACACTTCTCCAAAGAAGACATCCAGATGGCTGGCAGACGCATGAAAAGATGCTCAACATCACTCATCATCAGGGAAATACAAACCAAAACCACAATGAGATACCACCTCACACCTGTCAGAATGGCTAACATTAACAGCTCAGGCAGCAACAGATGCTGGCGAGGATGTGGAGAAAGGGAATCTCTTGCACTGCTGGTGGGAATGCAGACTGGTGCAGCCGCTCTGGAAAACAGTCTGGAGGTTCCTCAAAAAATTAAAAATAGAACTACCCTACGACCCAGCAATTGTGCTACTGGTTATTTATCCAAGGGATCCAGGTGTGCTGTATCGAAGGGGCACATGCACCCCAATGTTTATAGCAGCACTATCAACAATAGCCAAAGTATGGAAAGAGCCCAAATGTCCATCGCTGGATGAATGGATAAAGAAGATGTGGTATATATACACAATGGAGTATTACTCGGCAATCAAAAAGAATGAAATCTTGCCATCTGCAACAACGTGGATGGAACTAGAGGGTATCACGCTAAGCGAAATTAGTCAGTCAGAGAAAGACAAATATCATATGACTTCACTCATATGAGGACTTTAAGATACAAAGCAGATGAACAAAAGAGAAGGAAAGCAAAAATAATATAAAAGCAGGGAGGGGGACAAAAACATAAGAGACTCTTAAATATGGAGAACATACAGAGGGTTGCTGGAGGGGCTGTGGGAGGGGGGATGGGCTAAATGGGTAAGGGGCATTAAGGGAAGTACTCTTGAAATCGTTGTTGCACTATATGCTTACTAACTTGGATGTAAATTTTAAAAATAATAATAGATCCTGTCAATAGATGCAGAAAAAGCATTTGACAAAATACAGCACCCTTTCTTAATAAAAACGCTCGAGAAAGTCGGGATAGAAGGAACATACTTAAACATCATAAAAGCCATATATGAAAAGCCCACAGCTAATATCATCCTCAATGGGGAAAAATTGAAAGCCTTCCCCCTGAGATCAGGAACACGACAGGAGTGTCCACTCTCGCCACTGCTATTCAACATAGTGTTGGAAGTCTTAGCATCAGCAATCAGACAACAAAACAAAATAAAAGGCATCAAGATTGGCAAGGAGGAAGTCAAACTTTCACTTTTTGCAGATGACATGATACTTTACATGGAAAACCCGACGGAATCTACCAAAAGCCTACTAGAACTGATCCATGATTTCAGCAAAGTTGCAGGATACAAAATCAATGTACAGAAATCGGTGGCATTTCTATACACCAACAATGAAGCAGCAGAAAGAGAAATAAAGAAGCTAATCCCTTTCACAATTGCACCAAAAACCATAAAATACTTAGGAATAAACCTAACCAAAGATGTGAAAGACCTCTACACTGAAAACTATAAAAAACTTATGAAGGAAATTGAGGAAGACACAAGGAAATGGAAAAACATCCCATGCTCATGGATTGGAAGAATAAATATCGTTAAAATGGCAATACTACCCAAAGCAATCTACACATTCAATGCAATCCCAATCAAAATTGCACCAGCATTCTTCTCAAAGCTAGAGCAAACAATCCTAAAATTTGTATGGAACCACAAAAGACCTCGAATAGCCAAAATAATACTGAAGAATAAAACCAAGGCGGGAGGCATCACAATCCCAGACTTTAACCTCTACTACAAAGCGGTAGTCATCAAGACTGTATGGTATTGGCACAAAAACAGACACACAGACCAATGGAATAGAATAGAAAACTCAGAAATGGACCCGCAAGTATATGGCCAACTAATCTTTGACAAAGCGGGAAAATGTATCCAATGGAAAAAAGACAGCCTCTTTAATAAATGGTGCTGGGAGAATTGGACAGCAATGCGCAAAAGAATGAAACTAGACCACTTTCTTACACCACTCACAAAAATAAATTCTAAATGGATAAAAGATCTGAATGTGAGACAGGAAACCGTCAAAATCCTAGAGGAAAAAGCAGGAAAAAGCCTCTTTGACCTAAGACGCACCAATTTCTTACTTGACACGTCTCCAAAGGCAAGGGAATTAAAAGCAAAGATGAACTATTGGGACTTCATCAAGATAAAAAGCTTCTGCACAGCAAAAGAAACAACCAACAAAACGAATAGGCAACCAACGGAATGGGAAAAGATCATCGCAAATGACATATCGGATAAAGGACTAATATCTAAAATCTATAAAGAACTTACCAAACTCCACACCCGAAAAACAAATAACCCAGTAAAGAAATGGGCGGAAGATATGAATAGACACTTCTCCAAAGAGGACATTCAGATGGCCAATAGACACTTGAAACGATGTTCAATGTCACTCATAATCAGGGAAATACAAATCAAAACCACACTGCGATACCACCTCACACCAGTCAGAGTGGCTAAAATAAACAAATCAGGAAACTATAGATGCTGGCGAGGATGTGGAGAAGTAGGCACCCTCCTACACTGTTGGTGGGAATGCAAACTGGTGCAGCCACTCTGGAAAACGGTGTGGAGATTCCTCAAAAAAATGAAAATAGAGCTACCCTATGATCCAGCAATAGCCCTGCTAGGAATCTACCCAAGAGACACAGGAATGCTGATGCATAGGAGCACGTGTACCCCAATGTTCATAGCAGCACTTTCGACAATAGCCAAATCATGGAAAGAAACCAAGTGCCCATCAACTGACGAGTGGATAAAGAAGATGTGGTACTTATATACAATGGACTACTATGTGGCAATGAGAAAAAATGAAATCTGGCCATGTGTAGCAACATGGATGGAACTGGAGGGTATTATGTTAAGTGAAATAAGTCAATCAGAAAAAGACAGATACCATATGTTTCCACGAATAGGTGGACTTTGTGAGACTAAGCAAAAACCAGGGGGAGGGGAAGAGAGGAAAGAAAAAAAATGACACAGAGAGGGAGGGAGATAAAACATAAGAGACTCTCAAAGACTAAGAACTAACTGAGGGTGAGGGGAATGGGGGGGGAGAGGGGGTGATGGGCATTAAAAAAGGGCACATGTTGGGATGAACACTGGGTGTTTTATGTAAACCAATTTGAAAATAAACTATTATAAATGAAAAAAAATAATAATAATAATAATAGGGGCGCCTGGGTGGCTCAGTCGGCTAAACGTCCGACTTTGGCTCAGGTCATGATCTCACAGCTCATGAGTTCAAGCCCCACATCCGGCTCTGTGCTGACAGCTCAGAGCCTGGAGCCTGCTTCAGATTCTGCATCTCCCTCTCTCTCTCTCTCTCTGCCCCTCCTCCAGTCGCTCTGTGTGTGTCTCTCTCTCTTAAAAATAAAATAAAAACATTAAAAATAATCATAATAAAGAAAAAAGAAAAGAACAGGAACGCAGACAGCAAGCCCTCTAGTTCCCATTCAGATATAGCCAGGCGGCATCTAAAAGATCTGGTTTGGCTGGCTTCCAGGAGAAGAGGTATAACTGCATCGAAGGCGAAGGTCCCAGAGAACAAGAAGGGAAACGTGAGCTTTGGTGTCAGGGGAGATGCGGGGAGGAAAGGATGAGGGCGTTCCTGGTCCCAGCTGGTGCAAGGGAAGGGGTTCTGCATTTGGATCGGCCTTGAGTATGAAATAGAAAAGTGGTACCCCCACATTCATTGCAGCATTATTTACAATACCAAGACACAGAAACAGTCTAAGCGTCCATCAACAGATGAGTGGATAAAGAAGTTGTGATGTACCTATACAGACATATAGAGATATAATGAAATATTATTCGGCCATGAAGGAAATCCTGCCATTTGTGACAACAGGAACAGACCTCGAAGGCATTATGCTAAGTGAAATAAATCGGGCAGAGAGAGACAAATACTATTATGATCTCACTTATATGAGGCATTTATAAAACCAAGCTCATAGAAACAGAAAACAGATTAGTTGTTGCCAGGGGGTGGGTGGAGAATGGGGGGACTAGGTAAAGTTGATCAAAAGATACAAATTTCCAGACAAAGAAGTCCTAGAGACGTAATGTGTCACATGCTGACTGTCGTTAACAATACTGTGAGGTATATTTGACAGTTGCTAAGAAAGTAGATCCTAAAATTTCTTACCACACACAAAACAATTATAATCATGAGATGATAAATGTTAACTAAACTTATTGTAGTGATCATTTTACAATATATGCATATACCAAATCCTTATGTTGTACACATGCTGCTAGTACATGTGTCATATTATAGCTCAATAAAACTGGTGGAATTGTTTAATAAGAAAGAAAATCTCTTACGTTGACTATAAAGAATATTTTGCACATGCAAAATAAAGCTATGCATTTGCATAGAAGTACATGTACGTACATGCATAGAAGAAGGTTTGAAAGGTTAGACACCAAACTGTTAGCGATAGATACATCGTGGGAGGAGACTGGGCTTGGCAAGAGAGGAAGAGAACTCGAATCCCACCGCTTGGGAACTTCTGCATTAGGCTCCTTCTGATTTGCCCCATTCTGCCCATGGGAAGTCTCTAACGTTCTCCATAAACACTGAACCTCTTCTCTTTTATAAGTGAGGAGGTGTCCTCTGCTCTTTCACGTACGTGTGTGTGCACATGAGTCCTGCTAGTTGGTAATTCTCAGATACCACCATCTACACGCATCGTTCTAATGTATTTCATTTAACTTGGAGAAGTCTCAAGAGACTCCTAACTGGTCTCCCTGCTTTTATCTAACCTACCCAACACTCCCCTCTAGAACAAGCGATCTATCTAAACCACGGGTACAACAACATCACCACTTGAGACTCTTCAATGACTCTTGTCTCCTGAAGCGGCAGTTCTCGGTGTCAGTGTACACTAGAATCACCTGGGAGCTTCTCTAAAATACAGACTCCTCGATGCCTCCTCCAAAGGCTCGGATCCAACAGATCCTGGATTGTTAACAAGGACCTAAGACCTATGATTCTGGTGCAGAGGGTATGGGGATCAAACCGTGAAAAACACTAACCACAGGCTGAAGGCAGCCCCAGTTCCCTAAAATAGTAGACAGACCCCTCACAACCTGATTCGTACCTCTCCAGCTTCACCTTGCACCTCTCCCACCTCACACATTTCCTGCCCCCAACATAGACAAGCCCCTGGTCTCCCACTCACTGTCTCGCCTCTCAGTGTTGTTCTCGACTGGGCCCATTATGCCTTTTATGCTCATCTGCCAACACGCTTCATCTGGCTAAGGGTCACACATCCTTCGAAACCTATTTCAGGCTTCACCTCTCCCAGGAAACCTTCCCCAACACCCCCACATCATGTTATATGCCCCCATTTGTCCTCCAAATATCAGAGTTTTGTCAGACAAGCTGTTGCCCCATTTCCTAGATTTTCTAGGTATTCTGGATTCTGAGGTCTTTGCAGGATCCTCCAGAATCCCCAGAAGCAAACACAAAGCCTGGCACACTGTAGGCACACATAGGTACAATGTAGGTAGTTACGCGGATACACTGAAGGTATTTTCGTTGATGCACTGGAAATTGTTTGCTGATGGTTAGATAACCCACAACGGGGGGAGGGGGAGAGAAGGAGAGGGAGAGAGAGAGGGAAAGAAAGAATCTTAAGTAGCCTCCACACCCAATCTGAAGCCCAACACGGGGCTTGATCTCATCACCATGAGATCATGACCTGAGCAGAAACCGAGAGTCAGAAGCTTAACCGACTGAGTCACCCAGGCGCCCCAGGCAAGACCTTTTAGTTGACACCTCTCTGAATCCGCAAGAGCAGGTTGGTCAAGCACTAACACACCTGCCCCCACTCCTACTTCAACCATAGGATGGTGCTGCTTAGCCTCAGGTTTGACGTTTTTTTCAACCCCCATGGGAACAAACAAAGGCGGTGACTCAATACTATTTAGCAGCAGTTTGGCTCCAAAATTTCAATATCCAAGATGCCATCCCCCCCTACAATTGAGAAAGAAAGAGGGCTTTGTCTGGTCTCCTCAGCAGAGCAGACAAATGCATACCAGGCAGAATCCTTAATCATCCCACAGCCTCCCTGGGCTGCCATGCCATCCTCCGACCATATCCTCACCACCAAATGATTTTCGAATTCTGTTAGGTTCTCTCGTAAAGACCTTACTCCCTAGAGAGCAATGCCTACCCTCAGGGGCAAAAGTGAAGAACAAACCCTTCCCTCCCTCCTTGCTTACCTGCAACATGGGTCTTGAGGTCCTCAGTAAGTGACTCTGTGATGTTCGTCTTGTTCCTGGAGGATCTGTGATAGCCAATCATAACCATGTTCAGTTCCGGGTCATGTTTCTTTAACTTGCTGATGTACAATAGGCATCTCTATTTTTCTTTCTTTCTTTCTTTTTTTTTTTTTAGAGAGAGAGGGAGAGGGAGAGAGAGAGAGAAGGAAGAAGGGAGGGGCAGAGACAGAGGGATACAGAATCCAAAGCAGGCTCCAGGCTCCGAGCTGTCAGCACAGAGCCCAATGCAGGGCTTGAACTCATGAACAATAGATCATGACCCGAGCTGACGTCAGCGCTTAAATGGCTGAGCCACTCAGGCGCCCCTCTATTTTTCATAATGAGGTTACACTACTTTTCAACTAAAATAAGCAAACAAACAAATTTACTTATTAAAATTAAAACTCTGACAGGTTCTCATCACCCAAAAAAAAAAAAAAAAAAAAAACAGGGATGGTAACAGATCTTAAGGTTAAAAAAAAAGAGAGAGAGAAGTTGATGATCAAGTAAACTATAGTTAAACATATCTCTTCGCTGCAGAACTTCCTGGGGACTTTAAATTATGAATGTTCGTGATGAATTTTCTGATGAGGACTAGAGTATGTGATGACACCCAAAATTATTTGATCTTTGGACCTCAGAGCATGTCAAGGGACAGAACACTTGTTTGGAATCTCTGTTCTACAGGGAAAGAGAATGAAACCTAGGAAGCCTTTCATCACCTGGCTCGGCCCACCTTTCAGACTCCTCTTCATTCTGTCTTCCTGACCTGTATTAATTTCCTACTGTGACTGTAACAGATTACTACAACCTCGGTGTATTAAACACTTCGAATTTACTTTTTTTGTTTTGTTTTGTTTCGTTTTGTTTAATTTTATTTAATCCAAGTTGGTTAACATATAGAGTAATAACAGCTTCAGGAGTAGAATTTAGTGATTCATCACTTGTATACAACACCAGTGCTTATCCCAACAAGTGCCCTCCTTGGTACCCACCACCCATTTAGCTCATCCCCTCCCAGCCTCCCCTAGAAACCCTCGGTTTGTTCTCTGTATTTAACGGTCTTTTATGGTTTGTTTCCCTCTCTGTTTTTATATTATTTTTCCTTCCCTTCCCCTATGGCCATCTGTTTCGTTTCTTAAATTCCACATATTAGTGAAATCATATGGTATTTGTATTCCGCTTAGCATAATACATTCTTGTTCCATCCATGCAGTCACAAATGGCAAGATTTCATTCTTTTTGGTTGCTGAGTAATATTCCATTGTATAATACCGCATCTTCTTTATCCATTCATCAGTCAATGGACATTTGGGCTCTTTCCATAATTTGACTATTGTTGATAATGCTGCTATAAACATGAGGTGCATGTAGCCCTTTGAATCAGCATTTTTATATCCTTTGGATAAATACCTAACAGTGCAGGTGCCAGGTCATAGGGTAGCTACATTTTCAATTTTTTGAGGAATCTCCATACCGTTTTCCAGTGACGCTGCACCAGTGTGCATTCCCATCAGCAGTGTGAAAGTGTTCCTGCTTTCTTCTCATCCTTGCCAACATCTGTTATTGCATGAGTTGTTAATTTTAGCAATTCTGATGGGTGTGAAGGGGTATCTCATTGTGGTTTTGATTTGTATTTATCTGATGATGAGTGGTGTTGGGCATCTTTTCATGCGACTGTTAGCCATCTAATGTCTTCTTTGGAAAACTGTCTGTTCATGTCTTTTGCCCATTTCTTCACTGGATTATTTATCTTTGGGGTGTTGAGTTTGATAAGTTCTTTATAGATTCTGTATACTTTATCTGATATGTCATTTGCAAATATCTTCTCCCATACTATAGGTTGACTTTTAGTTTCATTGACTGTTTCTTTCACTATGCAGAAGCTTTGTATCTTGATGAGATTCCTATATACTCTATACACAACAAAAATTTATTATTTTTCAGTTACAAAGGTTAAAAATCTGACACAGGTGTCATGGAAGGAAAATCAAGGTATGAGCAGGGCTCTGTTCAATTCTGGAGACTCTAGGGGAGTATCCATTTCCTTTCCTTTTGCAGTTTCAGAGGCTGCCACATTCCTTGGCTCATGACTCCTTTGTCTCCCCTTCTCACACTGCATCATTTTAACTCCTTCTCCTGCCTCCGCTATTAAGGACACTTATGATTACACTGAGGTCACCTAGGGAATCCAGGATAATCTCCCCATTTTAAAACCAGCTGATTAGCCACCTTCATTCCACTGACAATTTTAATTCCCTGTTGCCACGTACGGTGACATAATCACAAGTACCAGAGACTGGGATGCAGGCATTTGGCAGCAGGGAAGCCATGTTCTGCCTACCACACCATACTTTTCATTGTCCCTCCTTTTTTCCCATAGTACCCACTACACCTGTTGCCAAAGCTACCTGCTGTCCTCACAGAAAAAGAAAATGTATTTTATGCCCCTAGTTTCCTCAGCCTCCAATGCCCATGCCCATCCTCACCACTGTTTTCTCCTAAAAGCATTCCTCCTCATCCGTTGGAGCCATATTCCAATCTTACTTCCTCTGTAAATGCCTCCCAGAACTCCCCAGGCACAACTGGATATTCGGCTCCAAAAGTGTTTCCTACATGTCACCAAGATAACACTCATCATGCATTCATAATTATATAAGAGTTAATACTCACTGAGCACTTTCTAATGTGTCTAGTACGGTGCTCGTGCTCCACCTGCTGCCGTACAACAACCCTCTCAGATAGGCGTTATTGCTAATCTATCCCCTCCTTCGGCCCAGGCTGTGCGCACTTACAATTCGTGAACCATACACACCTTATTCATCTTCATATCACCAACACCTCACTCAAGGGTTAGCACATAATTCAGGCTCGGTTCATTTGGATCCATTTAACTGCACTGCTAGTTCTTTGAGCCAAAAAATGTTGCTGGCGACCCTATTAAATGATGGAGCCAAGGCTTTTCCAAAGGTCGAATTGAAGGCATGTGACTGACACCTGATTCGTCTCAAGTCTTGGGGTCAGGAGCAGAGGCGAGTGAACTTGGCACATGACGGATCACAATGGAACTCAGCTATTTGAGGATCACCATGCAAAGCCCACAACAACCAGGAGAGAACAGCTTGCAAAGCAAGTGCTATGTCAGCAACCGATTTCTGCTGCGGCATCTGCAAACACCACTAGAGTGTCCAGCTGGTCATATACTCCTTCTAAAAGAATGAGCCATCCATCACTGACTGGTGACTCCGTTCTTCAGCCAACCGGGAACAATCATTTGTTGAGCATACCCCATTATGGGTCCATATGAAATAAATTCACCACTATATATTAATATATTGAGAGGTAATGTTTCCTCATACAATAAATAGCTGCTAGGACATACCATTGTCAGGCAAGAATATGAATAAAACCAGGCTCCTGCCTGTTCAGGTCCCATAGGAGTGACAGACAGGAAACCGAATCAGCACAATGACCTGTGATATCCCCTAAGCCTCAGTTTCCTCATCTTTGAGTTGGGGAGAATAATAGTACCTACTTTACAGAGTCTGTCTGAGAGGGTCATAAGGGTTAATGCATGCAAAGAGCTCAGAACGGGGTCTGGCACATAGAAAAATCTGATCAGTGTTACCATTAGACGAAGCACTGTGGAAGCAAAGAAATGGACCAGGGCCCGTGTGGGGCCAGGAAAGGCTTCCCAGAAGTGGCGATGTGAGGCAGGGCCTGGAAGGCTAAGGAGATGCCCACATGCCCAGAACAGTCGGGGAAGGAGAGTCTAGGCAGAGGAAACACCAGGGACAAAGACACAAAGATTTAAATGATAGAGATAATGCTATTCAGTCATCAAATCCATTTCTTCATCCTTTTGGGCACACAGCTAAACTACATTTCCCAGGCTCCCCTGCAGTTAACTGGGGTCACGTGATTGAGCTCTAGCCAAGGAAAGTGGTATAAGATCTGGCTCCTACCACTTCTTGAGTATCCCTCCAGGCACTTTCATCCTCTCCTCTGCTACTGGTTGGATGACTCTGGGCTGAACTTGCAGACGCTTTTAGAGATGGAAGGAAACCTGGATTCCCATGTCATTGCTTGGAGGAGAGCTGCCCAGGAGAGCCACCCAACCAGGAACAGCACATCGGACTGTATATAAGTGGTAGATAAAGTTTTACTGCATTAAGGCACTGACATTTCAGTGTTTATTTGTTACTTCTGCAGAGCCTAGCATTACTTACCCTGATTAATACAGTATGAAACCTCAATGTCGGACTGGAACTATAATTAGAAATCATTCACTAAAATTTGGTTTTACGGGAGAAAAGCCTGAAAACATAAATAGGAACCAATTTGCAAAGGAGCCTCACTAAGGACTGGGGAGTTTGCCCTATAGGCAAATTACCGAGAAATTATGAAAAGGTTTTCACTAGAAGAGCAGAATCAAACGTGTGCTTTCAAAAAAGCACCCTGAAAATGGGGAAGAAGAAAAACCTGGGTGGAGGTGAGGCTGGAAGTAGAAATTCAGTTATTAAAGACCATTAGCTATGAGGCCTTGAAGACAAGGACAGTATTGTGCTTGGCCTTCTATCCCAGGGCTTAGCTCAGTACATGGCACACAGCAGGCACTCAGTACAACTGGATGGATGGATGGATAGATGGATGGATGGATGGATGGATAAACAGGCATGCAGATGTTATTATAATAATCCTAGTGAGAGATGATGAGGCCTTAGGATTATGGCAGTGGAGATGGAAAGGAAGGGACAGACTGAAGATATATTTAAGGAGTCAGAGTAGACAGGGCTTGGGGACCAATTGGCTATAGAGGATGATGCATTTCCAGGAAACATCAAGTTCAGGGTCCTAAAGTCAGAGCCCAGAGGCAGAGAAGACAAATAGTAGATGAGAGCCCTGTCGCCAGCCAGGCTTTCAGAAGGACCGTCTCGAGACTTGGCCTTTTGCCAGACATTCAACACATATTTTCTCATAATCTCTGCAAACAGCTTTGCATCCCCCGCAGAGACAAAGGAATTAAAGGGAGCAGATTTATCGATTTCCTAATATTTCGTGGCTCATCTTTTGGGGCTATTGCCAGGTCTGCTGAAGGTCTATATTCTCCCTTCACTCCCCTCCCTCCTTTCTCTGGAAGCCGGCGTTTTCTCCCAAATCCTTCTCCTCTTCAACCTTTTGAGGATTTCCTCACTTTCCTGATTCTGTGATTCCCCGCTCTGAAATTCCTCCCACCTAAGCAGGCAATGACATTCTATACCACAAATTGGTGAATGTTCTCTACAAAGAACCAAATAGTAGAAATTGTAGATTTTGTGGGCCATTCAAGCTCAACTCCGTTATTGAGCCATAGACAATATGAAAATGAATGAATATGGCTGCTTGCCGATGAACTTAACTTATGAAAACAAGCAAAGGGTCTGACTTGGCCCCAGGACCAGAGTTTGCCAACACCGTCTCCAGACTGATCCAAGGCCATATTGGAGTGGAAACCACAGCAGGCAACCAGCTGACCAGCTCTGGCCAGACTGGTCCTCAACCTCGCCACCAGGTCCCTGCGTCTGGCCCTCAGCTTTCGGGACGAAGAGCTGATTAACTCATCACCCTGGACGGACTCCCAGTAAGCAAGCTTAAGATGAACTAGTTATAAATCAGAATGCCAAAACTGCCTGTTTTTCATGGGGGACATGAGAGTTCCTCCTTTTGTAACCGCAAGGTTCTGGTCCCTTAACCAGCACACAACTCTTCTTGCTATCAGAGCACACAAAGTTCAAGTTAGAAACCCCTGTGGCTTCCAAGGGAGCAGTGCCAAATGCAAGTGGTAGCAGAGTCAAGTAGCTGTCAAGAAGTAGCGTTTGTTCTCACTTCGGTAATCTCTGTTTCTCTCCACAGAGGCTACTGGCCTGAGGAACAAATAAAGCATTCTGAACAATACCCATAAAAAGTTTGAAAACCAATAATAAATAATAAAATAAACACACTGGATTCAAATTCCCAGCTCAAACCCTACCAGCTCTGTGGCCTCGGGGGCATTGCTTAACCTCAATGTGCCTCAGTTGCCTCACCTGTAAGTTAGTGATTGAATAATGTCTACCTTAAGGACGGTCTGAGAGCATAAAGTAATGTATAAGGGTCAATGTATGTGCCAGTAATGGTTAAGTAGGCACGAGATATTTTATCATCATCATCATCATCATCATCATCATTACTTCTACACTATTATTGCTTATTATTACTACTGTCATTGTTGTTAAAAGAGGTTAAGGGACATCTCAGAGCCAGCTACACAGGGAAGAACCTGGGCCTTGATAAATTTCAGCTCACCGGGGCCCGTAACAACTCCATTATCACAGCCATAAACCACTGGGGGCACCTTCAGCATGCTGGCTGATATAATACTGTACTCTGGGTGACAGAGGCCAGCCCATAAATAAATCAGACCCAGCTTCACAGCCAAGATAGTCAGACTCCTAAAATTTAGTGGTTCGCTTCCCCTCACAGCTAACACCACGCTCCCATCCACAGGACCCAACTATTCTGTCACCACTCGCTGGTCTAATAAGATGGGGGGTGGGAAGGATGGCGGCAGAAGTGAGGGAGGCCATGAGAAGGGAGAACGTGATGGTGGTAGTGGTGGCGGATGTGACTAGGGATAGACAGACCTCAAGACAACCACCACGACGGCCTTTCAAGGGATCAGACCTCCTGCTGTTCATCGCCTCGGCCATTTGAAACTAGTAGAAACTGACCCAGGACACGGCATGCAGGATGCAGACCTAGAGCACAACTTGGTGGCCAGAACAATGGGTCAAACAGCAGACTAAGTGACTTTGGCATACCTTCCCCCAGGGCACCTTTAAAAAGAAAAACAGGGACACCTGGGCGGCTCAGTCGGTTAACCATCTGACTTTGGCTGAGGTCATGATCTCATGGTTTGTGAGTTCGAACCCTACATTGGGCTCCGCACTGACAGTCTGGAGGCTGCCTGGGATTCTCTCTCTCCCTCTCTCTCTCTCTCCCCCAACCCCACTTGTGGGCATGTGCTGTCTCTCCCTCTCTTTATCTCTCAAAATGAAATAAAAAAAATAAATAAAACAAAAAAATAAAGAAATAAACTTAAAAAGAAAAGGAAAGAAAGAAAAACAGATCCATTCTCATTGGTCCAGGCCAGCCATCCCCAGGAGAGGGAGAAAGAGGCCAAAATGGGGCAGAGAGGCTACGAACAAAATGTCAGACGAGCAGCCCGTACCTGCTCACCACATTCTCCCTTTGCTCAGAGATCAATTACCTAACAAGTTTATACGCTCTAAAGTCAATCATGACATCAATTCCAAAATGAGATTTATTTCCTCTCCCGAGTCGAAAGTCGCATATTGACACACGTCTGCTACTTGGCGCCCTTCTTGTAAATTAATGCCTCTTTTCATCAGGGTCTGCATGGTGATGAGAGCAGGTGGTTTTTAGTAGCAGAGTCAGGCTCCAGCTGCATGGCTTGAAATTAAACTCCAGGGTGCAGCTTGATCTCACGCGATTCGCCCCCTCCAGGCTGAAGACCGCACCCCCACAATCACCCCCAGGAAAGGCTCTCTTCCTGTGCTCTGTGAGATGGGAAGGCTGCCTTCCCTGTGCCCTGGTTCTCTTCTGCCCATGCTAACCCCTTCCTGAGTGCGGGTCCTTGGGAAGGCAGAAAAAGAGGCACTTTGCTTGGATAACGACGCCCACTGGCTCTCCTGGAAGAGGCCACCTATGACGCAAAGCGCAAGTTTTTGGTCTTTTGGAGGCTTCACTCTGATGACTCCGCAGAGCCTGGAGGACCAGGGTGGAGGCTGTGATGAGGCCTTTTAGGATGGAGTCGGGACTCGGTGGGGAGAAGCATGAACCTGAAGAGACCAGGAGGATCCCAGGGTGGAAGCAGAGAAGAAGGGCGACAGTCAGAGAGCGAAGAACCTTCCAGGCAACAAAGAGTTCGGTGTGGACTGAGAAATGATCCAATAAAGCGGCAAAGAAACAGCTTTTATCCTCGGTGTGTTCTTCTCGGTTGGCCGTGGGGAAGAATTTTCTTCTGGCAATAGTCCGCGTCCCCACACCCCTGCAGATGTCATGGATATTAGCAAGGGTTCCCTCCTGGGCTGACACTCTGTCTGCCTTTCCGTGACAGCCTATCGAGAGCTCAGGAAGGACGTTATTATAATAATAGCAATAGGGATTATAATAACAGCAAACAGAGATTTAATGCCTACCGTGTGTTGGGTGCTGGTCTAAGCACTTTACAAATATTAACTCATCTCATCCTCTCAACAGCCCTCTGAGGGGGCACACTTATTATCTTCGTTTTACTAATGAGGAAAGTGAAGAGCAGAGAGGTTAAGGAATTTACCCAAAGCCACACAGCCAAACAGTAAGTCAAGCCTAAATTCAATCCCAAGCACTCTGACTCCAGTGAAAGACCACGGGCCAGGATAAAGCTGAGGACCAGAGCTTGTGGCCATGTCCAGGAGTTTGGCACCGGGAGGCAAAACGAAAGAGAGAAGTCCACGGCAAAAGTGAGCAACGAGAGAGGACTTGAGTAGCTGCCTAGGACACGCTGGCTTTCAGGACTCGTTGGGTATAAAGGATGGGGCATGGCGGGCGATGACTCCACCCGGCTGGGTGGGCTGGGAGTAGTAGACAAAGCGGGTCAGCAGCATCCATTACATTAGGGAATGAGATCCTGACAAGTTCCTACCTCCCGCATGTGACCTTTTTCCCTTCTCTGACCTTTTCGCTATGCTGAATCGGAAGAGCCCATCGGTGAGGCAACAAATATTAATTGAGAGCCTCCCATGAGCTAGACGCCATCGTAGTGCCGGGGGCACGTGGCAGGGAATCACACAGAGCCCTGCCTTGAAGGCGCTCGCTTTCCCATGGGCCCGGAGGAATGCCTTTGGAGCCAGAAATGGAGTCAGCGAATGGATGAACACATCCAAAAGGCGGCCTTGAAAACAAATGTCCAAATATTCTCTGGGAACAAAGTAATGTTTTTTTTGCCCTTTTCCACCAGTCTGTAGGGCCTCTTGGTGCTAAGGACACCAATTTGAAGAACTGTCATCAAAACTCAGGGAGTTTTCTTGCATGTGGTAATTACCCTAAGTCTTTTAAGGTTTAACTGAATGCCAAAAAGTGGTTCCACTAAACTCATCATAATGAATCATTTCTATCACCTTTTATGAGTTTCATACATTTTTAAAGTGACAATATTTGAATGCACTTTGCAAATTATGGCGCCTTCCCCAAATGATATCTAAAGGTCACATGACAGCATTTGGGTAAGTGAGTGTGGCATACGTTCCTGCACACAGTCAACAAGCAATTATTGAGTGCAGGCTCTGCTGGGCCTGCCATGGTGGAAAAGACAAAGACTTTGCCCTCAAGGGCCTATGGGATAGCGGGGTCACAGATAACGAACAGACAATCATAATACAGCATGAAACATAGCACTGAGTAGACAAGCACCCGGTGCCAAGGAGGACCTAGACTTGAGGGATCAGACTACATGAAGGAAGTGACATCTGAGACCCACAGGATGCAGAGCAGTGAGCATGAAAATACCCAGATAAAAAAAAAAAACAAAAACAAAAACAAAAAACGCCATTGCTTCTGTAAAGAACATTCCAATTTCAGAAAAAGGTAGGTTTGAACCCTAGCTGACCTGTTGGGGGTTTGGGGCAGATTCCTTCCTTTATCTGAGCCTTGGCTTTCCCATTTATGAAATGAGCATAGAGAGTAATACTTACTTTGCAGGCTCAAGTTAAGGATTACTCGCAAATTGCCTAGCACCGTGCCTGGCACATAGCAAGTGCTTAATAAATGGAAACCGTTGTTTTTATGTTAGTGAGAAGCCAATAAACATTCATCCCTTTCAGCAGAGCAGAAGCAACCCTGAGCTGAGAAGCATGGGGTGGCCAGGGAAAATAAAGTAAAAACGCTGCCGTATTTCCTCATTAAAACCTGGCTTCGCTTTAGAAACAGGGAGATTTTTCCTTCCTCTTCTCCCATCTGTGGTGATTAACTAACCTACTCTGAAGTGGGGGACGTGCCACCTTTCCCTCCAATAAATAATAAGGTGAAATTTTTCCAACATGCTCGGGCCACCCGGGTCTCATCTTTGTAAGCCAGCAGGAAACCTCTCCTGAGTGCTGAGGGTGACCGTAATTGAATCATTTGGCATGAAATTGGGGAAGGCACCGTAATAAATCAGACCTTCTCCTGCGTCCTCAAAGAAGCAGGCACCTACAAGACCCTGACGCCAGATCTAGCCGAGAGGGCCCAGCCACGGGGCCCCAGGAGATTGCAGGCACTTCTGCACAGTTGGCGAATACACACTTCCTGGCAACGCTGAAAGGAAGGATATTAAGAGGTCATCTCGCCTATTTTCTGTCTCCAGGTAGCCCCGCATTAACCTGCTGCACACAGGTTGAGCTTTTGATGGGTTCGAAGGTGTGCTTCGAAGCAGATTCCTCAGGCAGCAAAATCAGATAGGAGGAAACACAGGTTCTGAGTCTGCCAGTGTTGGAAGCCAAGCTTGGTTCCATCTCTCACTAGCTGTGTGTCCTTGAGAAAGTTATTCAACCACACTGAGCTTCCTCATTTGTAGAAACAGGGAATATAAGAATACGACCGTGTTAGTGTCCAATTGCTTCTATAACAAACAGCCACAAATTTAGTGGCTTAAAACCACACAGATTTACTCTTTCAAGGTTCTGGAGGTCAGAAGTCTGAACTCTGACTCACTAGGCTAAAGTCAAAGTGGTCTAGGTGGATTAAATTCAAGCGGGATTAAACACCTGAATGTGAGACGTGAAAGCATAAAAATCCTACAAGAGAGCACAAGCAGTAACTTTTCTGACATCGGCTGTGGCAACATTTTTCTAGAGATGTCTTCTGAGGCAAGGAAATAAAAGCAAAACTAAACTATTGGGACTACATCGAAACAGAAACTTCTGCACAGTGAAGAGAACAACCGACAAAACTAAAAGGCAACCTGCTGAATGGGAGCTGATATTTGCAAATGGCATATCCAGAAAGGGTTAGTATCCAAAATATATAAAGAACTGATACAACTTAACACCCAGAAAGCAAATAATCCAATTAAAAAATGGGGACAAGACATGAACAGACATTTCTCCAAAGAAGACATCTAGATGGCCAAGAAACACTCATCATCAGGGAGATGCAAATCAAATAAGGTATCACCTCATGCCTGTCAGAATGCGTAATATCGAAAACACAAGAAACAATAGGAGTTGGCGAGGATGTGGAGAAAAAGGAACCCTCATGCACTGTTGGGAACGCAAACTGGTGCAGCCGCTCTGGAAAATAGTCAGGAGTTTCCTCAAAAAGTTAAAAACAGAACTACGTTATGATCTAGCAAGCACACTACTGGGTATTTACCCAAAGAATACAAAAGCATTAATTCGAAGGGATATACGCACCCCAATGTTTATTGCGGCATTATTTGCAATAATTGAATTATGGAAGCACCCAAGTATTCATCAATAGCTGAATGGATAAAGAAGATGTGGTATATATACACAGTGGAATATTATCCAGCCACAAAAAAGAATGAAATCTTGCCATTTGCAACCACATGGATGGAGCTAGAGAGTATTACGCTAAGTGAAATAAGTCAGTCAGAGAAAGACAAATACCATATGATTTCACTCATATGCGGCCTTTCAGAAACAAAACAAATGCGCAAAGGAAAAAGAGAGAGAGAGAGAGAAGCCAAGAAACAGACTCTTAACTACAGAGAACAAACTGATGGTTATCAGAGAGGAGGTGAATGGAGGGGTGGGTGAACTAGGTGATGGGGTGATGGGGATTAAAGAGCACACTTACCATGGTGGGAGCACTGAGTAATGTATACAATTGCTGAGTCCCTATATTGGATGCCTGAAACTGATACAACACTGCATGTTAACTGCACTGGAATTAAAAGTAAAAACTTAATAAAAAATAAAAGTCAAGGTGGTCAGCAGGACTGGTTCCTTCTGGAGATTCTGAGGGGAACACCCAGTTCCTTGCTTTTCTCAGCTTTTAGTCGCTGCCAATATTTCTCGGCTTGGGGCTCCCGCCTCGATCGTGAAAGCACATCACTCCAACCTCTGCTTCCTCATGTTGCCTTTTCTGCCTCTGACTCGACTGGCTCCGTCTTATAAAAACCCTTGTGGTGGGACGCCTGGGTGGTTCAGCTGCTTGAGCGCCGACTTCGGCTCAGGTCACGATCTTTGGTTTGTGAGTTCGAGTCCTGCATCGGGCTCCGTGCTGAGAGCTCAGAGCCTGGAGCCTGCTTTGGATTCTGTGTCTCCCTCTCTCTCTGCCCCTCCTCTATTCATGCTCTCTCTCTCTCTCTCTCAAAACTAAATAAATATATTAAACAAATAAATGAAAACCCTTGCGGTTACATTGGGCCCACCTGGACAGTGTGGTTAAGAATCTCAAGATTCGGGGCGCCTGGGTGGCTCAGTTGGTTAAGCGGCCGACTTCGGCTCAGGTCATGATCTCACAGTCTGTGAGTTCGAGCCCCGCGTCGGGCTCTGTGCTGACAGCTCAGAGCCTGGAGCCTGCTTCGGATTCTGTGTCTCCCTCTCTCTCTGCCCTTCCCCTGCTCATGCTCTGTCTCTATGTCTTTCAAAAATAAATAAACAGTAAAAAAAAAGTTTAAAAAAAAAAAAGAATCTCAAGATTCTTAATCACATCTGCGAGGTTCGTTTTAGCATATAAAATTGTATAGACTCTGGAGATTAGGATGTACACATATTGGGGAGGGGAGACCATTATTCGACCTGCCATAAGCATAAAAGGACAAAAGAAGACATACGTGCAAAGCACCTACCACTGTTCCTGGCACCCGAAAGGCCCGTGGTAACTTTCCGTCTCTTCCCCATGCCTCACATGTGACACCCGTGCCCAGAGGGATGATGGCCTAGCATGCCCTGCCCTGACTGCATGGCATACACGGTGCACTCCCGCACCAAGGCAGACATCTTTGGCCCACCTGGAGGCTGCATATCCTCTTACTGAGACTGACTATTCCCGGCCCTGTGATGAGTCACCTCTGGCCATCAGAGGCCATTCTTCAGGTCAGGAGCTATTTGCTTGCAAGGAAGAAACTCCTTCAAACTAGATGGGGTCCCTGCAGGACAACGGTAAGCAGGCGAGCATCTGGGGACAGGAAACTGGGCCACAGGAAACAGAGGGCACTCCCCACCACCCTCCCTCTGGGTCACGTGCTCTTGCAGCTCTGCTTCTCTGTTCATGCTCCCGAAGACCACCTCTAGAGTCTCTCTAGGTTGCCCATGGGTCGGGCTGGCCTTGGCGCCGACTCTGGCCCCAATACAGTGTGGCTTTTCTTTGCCTAATACCATCTCATCCAGACAGTCTCTATAGTCTCTATAGCCTTTTGTTCAACTTACCAAGAGAAATAATGGGCTGGCCCAATGCATCATAGATCCCTGTCTTAGTTCAGGCTGCAGTAGCAAAGTACCATAGCCCAGGTGGCTTATCACAACAGAAATGTCTTTCTTACGGCCTGGAGGTTGGAAGTCCAAGGGTGCTGGCCTGGTTGGGCTGTGATGAGAACCCTCTTCTGGGTTGCAGAGGGCCAACTACTTACTGTGTCCTCATGTGGCAGGGAGAGAGGAAGCAAGCTCTCTCATAACCCTTATATGGGCATGAATCCCACTCATGAAGGCTTCACTTCAGGGCCTCATCTAACCCCAATTACCTCCCAAAGGATCTACCTCCTAGTACCCTCACACTGGAGGGTAGGCACTCAACGTAAGAATTTTGGTAGGGACACAAACACTCGGTCCCTAATAATCTCCCTAAGTTAGGAGTCCACTAATGATTCAATCAGTTGTGTGGCTAAGGGGCCAAGATCACAGGCTCTCAGAAGGGGAGAAAGCAGTTTCCAAAAAGGCAGTCTGGGCTGGACACTCACTGTAAAGCATACGTACATGACCACCACCCGTCTCTGAAAGGGATGCACAACTCTGGTAATATTCAAAAGTAATCATTAGTTTTATTAGTGCTTGGAATATCCGAGAATCATTAATAATAAACTGCCTAGTCATTAAGAATGAGAACTCAATGAATTGTTCATCACAATCCCCACTCCCTTGCCCTTGCCTGGTGTAGTGAAAGACACCAACAGGACCCAGAATCTAATGCTGCCAGCTGCTCTGTCCCTAAAAGCAAAGCTGTCCGTTTCCTCCAAGGGTCCATGAAGCTTCAAACATGGATGAGAGCGTCCGATCTCAGAACTTTAGGAACATCCTTCTATAGTCTTAGACCTAAGGCGGTCATTGTCCAGCAAGACAAGCAAACTAAGCCCTGATGTCTGAGCTTTCAACGATTAATGCAAAATTTGCCCATTTAAGGAAATATAGGGTTAAGTCTTGATTTCAAAAAGCCAAGAATTAAGAGGCAGGCAGGGAAAGAGAAAGAATCTGATCAACGAAAGACCTTAGCCACACCCCTGAATCATGGGGGATGGAGTCAGCATGTCCTAAGAGTATCGATGGTGTCACTTATCACTAAGGTCTTGTGATGGCTATTCTCACAAAAGGGAGGTGGGATATCCCTGTGCGAATAACCTCCCGGGCTTCCCCCAGCCCATGGAAAGGTAGAGAAATAAATGTGAGCTTCCTTCCATCCAGACCTCATCTGTTTCCAACACACTGGAGAAACGGAGATAGTTTAGGAGACTATTGGAACAGCCGGACTCCTGCCATCAGGGAGGAGAGAGGAGACCCTTCTAGGCCAGAGTCGACAGGGTTCTGCCGCTGCTGAGCCCAGCGTAATGGAACACAGAGGGAAGGAGGGATGCGTGCTGTGTATGTTTATCAGCCCGTTTCCAATTTTGTGTCTGAAATCAAACAGCCAAGGATCTGTATGCTTTGAATTTCAATCTGTCCCTTTAGGGCAGTCACAGGTTATGAATGCAGAGAACAAGTTCTGGGTACAGTGAAGCAGCTATGTACGTACATTTATCCCTTGTGTTTCCCTTTACCACGTCCTCAGCAGAGAGGTCCTCCTGGTCTTCTTTGAGCCAAAATTCTCATGCAAAAAAAAAAGAAAAAAAAAAAAAGTAGAGACATGTTTATTTCCATCCAATAAAGACCATCTGACCATGCTCTGGAGGCGCAGAGTGGCTGATGAAATTTCATTTCCTCTCAAACGGCTTATCTACTGTGACATCTCAGTCCCCAGGTGACCACTGTTAGGAAAGGACTTGCCACCACAAAAGCAGATTCTTCGCTTTCAAAACATTCTTCTCCATTTAGAAAAAAATGAACTACTCATTCTCTGGGGTCTCAAAACTGTACTAGAAGTTAAAACGATTATCAAAATATAGACCATTAGAGCGTGGTGAGTAGCCACTGATTTTAGACATTTTGAATTTATGTATTCCTTTCATGTCGCCTCACATGGAGCATTCTAATGTCTTTGGTCACGTTCTGCGTTCTCAAAAGCTGTATGCTGTCTGCAGATGTGAAGGACGGAATTCTAAATTATGAGGGGTGGGAAAAAAGACACATTTTCTGGGGAGGAAAAGATGATGCCACAAGCCGCTCCTAAAGTTCCCTGTAAATCAAAAGCACCTGACATTCAACTTGGCCACGAGGAGATCTGACGCTCAGCCAGGTCTAAGTCTACACGTTTGGCAAGTGTATAATGAATGGCTGATTGGGATTTAATCCTATTTAACTTGCAAATATGAAAAGAGAAAGAAAATGAGATAAGTTTTTTCAAGGCAAATTGGTTTTATTTTTGCAGAATCAAAGGGCAGTTCTGCTTTCTTTTCCCATTTTAGACTGTATTCAAGATGTCCGTTTAAATCCAATCAAAGGCTTCTTCTCTTGCATAGTGCATCAGTGTTCCTGAAATTATGGGTGATCAGCCACCATGCAACTCAGAAAATATCAAGCCGTGGGTTTTTTTGTTTTTTTTTTTTTTAATTTACGGTCTGCTTTGATAAATGGGTTAGACTAGTGAGTGAGCCTGCAAACTTCATGTCAATTACACTTCCTCTGGGATTGATCAATCAAAACATAGTTTTAAAAAGACTCGATCTTTTCTGGAGGGAAATCTTTGGCCACAAGCCATCTACGCAAACGCAACCGTGAAAAAGAACCCCAATTTGCACAAAGACATTTATCCTTGTACCTTTCCCACTTTAAATTGGTCTCAGTGCTAAATGGACCCCTGCAGTTCATTGATTTCTTTCTCTGCTGCCTTGAAGGACAAAATTTCCTAGAAAAGGGTTACTAGGAGACTCAACTCTGCAAAGTAGATTGGGAAAAGCTGCAACTTCAAGATACTCCCCCAGGAAATGGACAACGGGGCATTTTTCTGGCGTCAGGAGGGTAATCTCACTGGAAACAAAGGGAAACAGAGCTGTACCCACTAGCCTAAAATTCTAATGATATACTTGACCTGCTCTTTGCTCTGTCTAGATGGCCCCTCTTTAGCCACTCCCCAATCTTTGTCAGCTGGAAGAATCACCCATCCTTCCAGGCCTGGCCACATTGATACCTCCTCTCTAAAGCTTCACTGGCCTTTTGCCCAGATGAAGAGGGCATGAATGAGAAATGGTCTGAAAACAGCAACGAGGACCGAGAGAAAGTCCAAAATCACACCCCACTGAACAGAACCACTAGACTTCATCTGCTCTCTGCTTTGACCACGTGTTCCCAAGGATCAGAACTGGATTCCCAGAACCTCCCACAGAGCCCAAGATATAATCTGCTCTCAGAAAACTGTTGAATGGATGAATGATGGAGACCATCACAGGACACAAAGAAATACGGAAAGTGGTGTTCTCTAATTTAGGAGCCATTGAGCATGACAAGATCCAGGAGGATTTGGAAGGTGAGAACTCTGAAAATGGAAGGAAGGAAGGAAGGAAGGAAGGAAGGAAGGGTGGGTGGAAGGGAGGGAGGGAAGGAACTGTTGATTGCCTGCACAGCTTAGCCACAAATCCTTTGTCAAGAGCCACTTTTTGGCACCTAAGGTGTTTTTGACCTGCTACCCAGAAATTTATTGCCTTTATTTTCTCTCTTACCGGTGTCCATCCTCATGCCTAAGCTAGTCAAATCTTAGAGATAGCAATGGACTACTCTGGCATAGCAAAGCCAGGAACATGCCTTTGATATGCAGACTAACACATCCAAAGCCATCTCCCTTCTATCTAACCCATACACCCCAGGAAGCGATGTTCTATTGTAATCATTCCAGGGCCAGTACCAGGCAACTAGGGACTACCTCTACAGCCTGGAGCCCGCCTACATTATTAAACTAGACAGTCCTCAACTGCTAACCCTGCCTTGCCTGGTCTTTCCCATGGAAACTCCAATTAAGGCCATGGCCTTGGCTTTCCACTTGCTCCTGCCCTTCTACCTCCTGACTACCACTAGCACCTTCTCCTTTGGCCCTGCATTGCATGCCTCCTATTTCTGTGAGCTGTGAGTATGATAAATTTTGTTTTCCTGAGTCTTTCCTGTGTCTCCTCATGTGGTCTGATTGACCGTCACCTGAAAGAACACACACAAAAAGCTCTAACTCATACAACATACACGCTGAAAGAGACTTCTCTTCCCCCACACTCCGCACACCATGGGACTGGATCGCTGTGCCCTTCCTCCAATGTCATTGCAACATGATAAGGCCCTTTCTACCTTCTCTGCCCTGCGTGTTTCCTTTTTTTGCCCCATACTCTTTCATTCCCTGCTTCTGCATTCTATCCAGACTGCAGCCAATCAAAGAACCAAATATCCCTCCACAAAGTGACCCAAGCTGGGGTCATGGGAATCTTTTTATGTTGGAGCTGACAAGGAATATTTTCTTGTTTGGGGGGTCATGGAGAAAGCCACCTGCACGAAAAGAGAATGAAACTAAATGAAGCCAAGCAGGGAGAGGTAGAGATCAAAGAGATACCAAGAGGCCTAGAGAGACAGAGACATAGGGCCTCAGTTCCAGATGTCCAGCTTTCCCTTTTTTAAAAAAAATTTTTGTTTAATGTTTATTTATTTAAGGTTTATTTCATTTTAATGTTTATTTTATTTTATCTATCTATTTATTTATTTATTTATTTATTTATTTATTTATTTATTTTTGAGAGAAAGAGACAGAGCACGAGCAAGGGAAGGGCAAAGAGAGAGGGAGACACAGAATCCAAAGCACGCTCCAGGCTCTGAGCTGTCAGCACAGAGCCCGATGTGGGGCTCAAACCCACAGACCGTGAGATCATGACCTGAGCCAAAGTCGGACACTTAACCGACTGAGCCACCCAGGTGCCCCACCAGCCTTCCCTTCTACGTACCACTCCATATTCTTAAAAAATAAAAAATAAATAAATACAATAGATGTTTTAAAAAGCTGCTGTGTCTAGCCAGCTCTATCCCTTCCCCTAGACATCCACTATCGTATGCTACTGATTTTCATCATGAGACCAGTCAAAGCAAATTTTGGACACTGGTGTAGGGTCATGCATCTTCTCAGCTGGGGCCTGTTTATTTTGTTTCCCAAGAGCACCATTTCCTGAAGAATGTTCCCTCACCACAAATTCCTCAATACTGCAAAGGGTTCCACCACCCACAAAGACGGGGAAACACTGATGGTGAGGGGCTGACTTGTGCCTCCTCCAAAATGCCTATTTTGAGGCCCTAACCTTCAGTACCTCAGGATGTGACTGCATTTAGAGACAGGGGCTCTTAAGAGGTGATTCAGTTAAAACGAGGGCTTTACAATGGGCCCTAATCCAATCTGACTGGTGTCCTTATGAGAAGAGGTCATTTGGATACTCAGAGAGAGACCGACAAGGTACGCACGCAGAGGAAAGACCGAAAGACCGTGTGAAGACAGACACAGCAAGAAGGTCACCATCTGAAAGTCAAGAAGAAAGGCCTTGAAAGAAACTAGCCCTGATAACAACTTGATCTTGGACTTCCAGCCTACATACTGTGAGAAACAAAAATCTCTCTTGGTGTAGCCACCCAGTCTGTGCTATTTGGTTATGGCAGCCATAATATACTGGCCATTCATCTCTTGAAGAGTTACCGCATACGCTAATGAGGGAAAGGCTCTACAAAGTCCTGCCATCGGGATGACTGTTTACCTTCAAATTGCACTTCCTAAACTCCTGTATTTATTCCCTGCACAGAACTGCCATTATCAAGACTGATGGCAGAGAAAAGGCCATCTGGATATCAGCAAAAATTATGTTCTGCTCTTCAGAAATAAAGAGGTGACTAGATAATTGTCGAAACCATTCCCAAATTATAAAGAAAGGACGGATGTCATAAAAATGTCAAAGTCTTCATGGTACGATGATAAAATGCACCAAAGTTAAAACCAAAGTTCAGATTCCATCCCTGCTCTTAAACTGACTCAGCGACCTTGGTCAAGTCCCTTCCCCTTCCCTAACCTCAGTTTCCCCATTTGTAAAGTGAGTGAAATAGCCTTGGCTAGATTTCGCCTGAGTTGTCAAATGCTGGTGTGTCAAGATTTCTTAGAGATCCATAATTAACTTGCCAGGCTCTCCTTCTCATAGTTTTTAACATTCAAGTTGGAGTTCTCTTGTGGTGTCCACTTTAAGTTTGAAAGCATATCTCATGACTAAGTACCCAACTTCTCTCTAAAGCTTCCAGTGTTCCTGATCTTTAATTTTTCTAATCTTTAACTGTTATAACAGAATAACACATTTTGACAAATGACCAGTATGCCCCAGATCTGTACATTTCTTTTACCCTTTGTCCCCTTCTCTTCACAAATCTGATCATTCATTTTATGCTAACCATCTCTGGGAAGGGAACCATCTCCGGGAAGGGATCACATAGCAAATACAGAGAATGAGGGAGTCAGTTCTTGGCTTTTGAACTGAAAATTCATAAATCCTGAGTGGATCTGGGGCACAGAAGATTCATGAAGAAGAACCACACTGCACTGACTAGCTGGAGATTTCCCAGAAAGACTTCAGACTTCAAAATGGTAGAGCAAAACTCTTTCTACCCCCCGCCTTCCCTTCTCAAAAATCATCCCAAGATAATAAGGAGAGCAAGATATAGAAACAGAAACTCCATGTTAATGAGGCTACAAGTTATCTGTAAAATCAAACCGTGACATATAGAAATAGAGAAGAATAAAGGATGAAAAATGACATGGCAGAGAAAGGTCAAAGCTGAGTGCCAGAGAAAGAGAACACGAGAAGCACACCAGTTCATCACCTCAGACCCACAGAAAAGGCAAAAGACAGCCGGGAACGTGAGGCACTGAAAATGGTGCACTTCTTAAAAATCTGTATAAAGAACACACAGACCCTATAACAGCCATGATCTAAGATGGCCCCCAACGATCCGCATCTACCGCTACCCACACATTTGCACGATGTCCTCCCTTGCTGGCCCGGGTTCCGTCTGTGTGGTCAGTGGAACACAGCAGAAGCAAGGGTAAGTCACTTCCAAGATTAGGTTATAAAAGACTGCTACCTTCATGTGCTAGTTTGGGACTTCTTACAGCAATGCTGGAAGCTAGAAAATAATGAAGCAACACCTTAACGTTCTGGCTTAAAGTTATTTTCAGCCTAAAATTCTTGCCCCGGCAAAACTATCAATCAAATGTGAGGCTAGGATAAAGATTCTCTCAGACATTCATAGACTCCGAAAATTTACCTCCGTGTACCCCTGTCTCAAGAACTGCCGGAAGCCGTACTTGGCCAACACGAAGGACTAAATTGTGACAGAGCCAGGGGGTTGAGGAAACAGAGTGCCCAGCACAGGGGAGAAGTAAAGGGAAGCCCAGGAGGATGGCCACCCAATGAGCCGGGACAGGGTGGAACAGCAGCACAGAGGCCTCCAAGAATCCTTTTCTTCTCTGGGGGGATAAAAGTTTTATATGCAAATTCGTACCAAAAACTGTCCTAGCGAATTATTAGAGGCTGTGAGTAGGTTTCGCCAGGAATGGAAAGAAAACAAGAAAACGCCAAATAAAATGCCACAAGCATTAACTTTTTAAAAGAGCTGTTCAAAAAAGGACATAGGCTCATAGTGCATTCAATAGTGAACAATAACAGTATGTTAGAAGAACACCTTGTACTGTCGGAAAAAAAAAACCAAATCCTCTAACACAAGAAAATTGAAAGAAACGGAGAGTTGAAGGAGATGAACAAAAGCAAAAAAGCCTCTCGTCTACCGTAATAGGAATTAAGCAGAAAATGCCTAAAGTGGACAAATCAAGAGAGAGCCATAAACACGTATTACTTACGATCCTGGAGAAAGAGCTTTTTACAAAGGGAAAAGGAGGCCCCTGGAAAATGAGAAGAAGTCAGGGAGCGGGAGACGGAGGCCGGTGTTGCTCTTTTTCGTTACAAGACCTTCCGCACTATTTGTTCTTCGTGGGCCGGGGAGCCAGACGAGGAGGAAGACTCCTCAAGAATGACAGTGTGGACGGCACCGAGGCCTCGCCGGAAACTCTGGCATTACGTGAGACTCCTAGCGTCACCGGGAAAGGGAGAGGAACCCCGAACAGAACAGAAGGTGTCTCTCACCCAGCAGAAGAGGGGCTTGAGCTAAAAATGAACTTCAGCCACACCAACGTGAAACTACTTTTCTGAATCACCCGTGTGAACGGACCGAGGGTCCTAGTGGGCCTCTGCACAACCTGGGAGAACCTTCTGCAGCGGTGGAAAGATGCGGCACCTGTCCAAGGCAGTAGCCATGAGCCATGAGGAGCACTTGAAATGTGGCCGGTGGGTGTGAGAAACTCAATCTTTCTATTTTACTTAACTTCAATCATTTAAATGTAAATAACCACCTGTGGCTGGTGTCTACCGTAGGGGGTGGGGGAGCCGAGTGGCATTCCTTGAGTCAGTCTGTCGTTCAATAAATATCGGGGTCTACTGCGTGCCAGGCTCTGTTCAAGGCTATTGAACAAACCATCCCTGGTCTTTTTAGTCACAAGCGTACAGAGGTAGGTGGGACAGACACTCATCTCTCCGATGAGTATATTATTGTGAATTATGGCAAACACAGTGGAGGAAACGGATGGGGTGGCACGAGACAGCGGGACCGAGACTTCTCATTTAGGCGGAGGAGGCCTCTTGGGATAGAAAAACGAAAAGCCAGGAATGAAAATCTGTGGCTGGAGAGGCCCACTGGTGAAGTGAGCAAGGGCCAGACTGTGAGGGCCTCCTAGGCCAAGCGGGAGATCTCATATTTTATTTTCAGTGACGGGAGCAGAAAAGCTTCCAACGAGAGCGGCACGGGCACATTTGCACTTGGCAAAGACCACTCCAGGAGAGGGGTGGAGAATGCGGCAGAGAGGCAGGGGCTTTAGGAGAGGCTGCCACGGGCAGGTGGCTGGGGAGAGGTGACAGTGACAGAGATGCGAGCCAAGTCAGAGGCAGCTGGGTAAAGAGATGTAACCAGGTTCCAGAAGCTTCGGGGGAAGAGTCCAGGGATGGATTGGATGTGGGAGGGGTGAGAGGGGCGAGGCAAGGAGGCTCCCTGCTTCAGGCCTAAGCGAATGAGGGTGTGCTGGTGCTGAGAGGGGCAGCCGGTAAGGAAGGAGGAGCCAAATCCTAGAGGGTCCGCCTGGCTCCCCGCGGGCTCCGCCCTCCCCGGCCCGAGCCTCCTCTCGCAGCCCATGCCTCAGCAGCTGCGCCCTCTGGTGGCCAGGCTCTGCGCCCACTCCCCACGTCCCCGTCTCCCCTCGAGCTGGGTCTCCAGGGCAGGCGCTCACTTTCACCTGGAGTTCTCCCGCCCCTGGGTGTCTCTCAGCACCCCGTGCCTGTGGTGAAAGGGACGAGACCGGTCCTCAAGAGCCTGTCCCAGGCTTTCCAGGACAAAGACCCCATGCTCAGGAGAGGGTTGGGGGCTCAGCAGAAGGGTTGGCAACAGGAAGGGGCTGGTGTCAGATTCCAGGACTTGCGTGTGCCCGGAAATCCTAGGGGAAAGCCAGACCAATAGGAGCAGGGAGCAGGGACAGAGGCCAGGCAGGCCCTGGGGGAAGGTCCTGGCAAAGATGCCTCGATCCCTCCACCCCCCTCCCCGGGCGGTGTGTCTTCTACGACCTGCCTGCAAAGGAGGTCCTGGGCTGGCTCAGGATAAACATTTCTGGTTAATTCTGAAAGGCCGGGCCCATCCGTTCTTCCTCTCGTGCTACTCAATACTGCAATTCCACAGCCCCTCTGTCTTTCTCTCTCTCTCTCTAGTCTCTCCACAGAAGGGGCCCCCTCCCCTCTGTGCCTACCTCATTTTATGTCCCCGCGTTCCCAAGCACACACTCCATCCCACCTGAGATGGCTCCCTCCACCCATACAGATCCTTCGGCCACGCCCCAGATCCATTTCCGGGGCGTTCCAAGTGAGATGACGCCAAGACGGCTGTGTTTGCGGGTGGAGGCCGCTTCTCTGCCATCTCCACTCCGCCCCCTCGTTTGTTCACACAGGAGAAGCACTGCCCCCCAAACTCGGCAAAAGCCTCTCAAGGAAGGACCGCCTGCTCCAAGCATCTGTGCCCTGAAGGAACTCAGCCTGCTGGGTGTTGTGGGGCCGTGCCACCCTGGCCACATCTCTTAGGCCCAGCCAGTCCCAAAGCCTCCCCAGTGAGGCCCCTGATGTTGTGTTGGTCTTCTTGTCCCACAACCTGAGGGTTAAGTGTGAGCTCTCAGGTCTGTGTGCTTTCTTCCTCTGGGACAGAGGTCCTAGTCAGAACGGCTCAACAGAAAGGATTTAGGTCCATCTGAGAAATCAGAAGAGTCAGCGACACCACCCCACCAGCAATCTGTATGCAAGGAAGAAATGGGGGCCTCTGGGGCAGGAGGGGGGGAGGGCGGGAAGGGTATGGATATCTCCACCTAAGAAAAAAGGAAGTGAGGTCCATAACTTTCTTTGAAAGGTTGGTGGGATGGGGGCAATTCTGGCCACAGCCCTGGGAAGAGGAGTCGGCTGGAATAAGAGCCGAGAGACAGTCTGCAAGGTGACGTGAGCAGAAGCCAGTTCTGCTTCTTAGCCTGCGTCCCATGCTTGTATCCCACAGGCCTCAGCATAAATGTCACCTCCTCCAGGAGGGCCTCCAGGCACCCCCGGCTAGCTAAGTTTCCCCTGCCATATATTCTATATTCACACAGGGCCTTATGCTTCCTTCTCTGAGTTCATCAACTTTCCAACAACTGCCCGTTGACTTATCTGTCCTCCCACACTGGCCATCACCACCAGGAGCTCGGGGACCACATCTGCCTCGTCCACTGGGGTATGCATAGCACCCGCGACGGTGCCGGGCACAGAACCAGAATGTCGCGATACAAGTGTAGGCACTCTCCCCATTTCAATTCCGCGTCAGGGAAGGCACCTCACCGTCACTGCCCTCCAGGGCCAGAGACACCCCCAAGGAGCTGGCGGGAAGCCAGAAGAGGCCGTACTTTTACAAAAGCAGAGAAGCCCCGCACTAGTATACCCATCACCCCTACACGAGCCTAGCTAGGGAATAGCCTGTGCACACACTCGCGTGTCCTAAGCAAAGAATACCAAGGTCGGGGCCACCTCTCTCCTGTTAGAGATGTAAAATGTTCGCACTAAGGTGTTCCAAACGGATGTCTATGAAAGCAAAAGTTCTACCAGAAGCGACAACATCTCTTCAGCTTTACGGAAGCTATCGGGCGCCACTACACTATTCAGTGTCTTTTCCCCAGACTTAAATCACCTCCTCAGCCACGGAGACCATCAGTTTAGAATCTGATGTACAGCTTTCTGAGAGAATAACGGGCACTAGCTGCTCCAACCTTGACTCCTAAAATAAGATAATAATTCTTTTGACACCTCAGAGAATAGGCCATCAGTTGGTCAAAAATGAATGAAGTCATCTAACTATTTCCAGGACCCAGGGGGTGGGGGGTGATTTAAGCACATTTGTTTTAAAGAATCGAAGGTGGGGAGAGGAGATTGCTGATTCTTTTCTGGAAAAGTCATGGATTTACTACTTGACCGCAGGCTAAAACCGTATTAATTTTATTTCCGATGTATGTATCCAAGCTAAGAGAGGTTGTCGCGAAAGGTTTCAATCTTAAATCAAATGTTCTTTCCAATAAGGTCATTAGTGACAGGCCGAAATGTTGCAAGGGATGTATTACATGATGGATGTTTGTCATTTATTCAAAGAAAAATGCTACAGTGAGCCTAAAGGGTCATTTCCCGAACCACGAGTTATTCTCAGGAGGCAAAAGCTGCCACGTGACGAGGTCCAAATTGCTCCACTCCTTCCTCCAGCCACGTTCATCACCCCTGCGCTTGGCAAGGACGAACTCGCGCTCTGCTGTCTCCCGACGCTGCCCGCCTAAAGAACTCAGGGCAGCATCGTTTGAGCCTGCGAGCGCCAAACCCCACGAAGGGGAGAAGGAGAGGGCTCCTATGCGTTCAGAGAAGTCTGGAGGCTTTTTCCTGAACATGATGTCTGTGGACATTCCGGAACATTCATATTTGGGGGTAACCAAGGACACAGGCGCGTGTGGATTCAAACTCCGCCAGCTGGTACAAGAACTGTCACTAGGGCAGTAAGTAATAATACCGCAGATCTATCCCCAGCTTCTACAGCAGTGATGACCGGATATTCGCGGAATCCCTGAAGTCTCTAGAGCACTAGAAGGTTCCACAGAGCACAGTTCAAAAACCACTGGGGAATTTGAGTTTGTGTGGGTGTAGGCAGGGTCGAAGGCTGCCCCCCACCACTTCCTCATTGGATGACCATGTGTAAATGATGTAACAAAGTAACAACCTTCCCCTAGTGCCCCCCCAACTCCTCCCAGAATCCCTTCTTTCATGCCAAAGATTGGCAGTATCCTCACTGACAAGTAACTACCATAATCAACTAGCAAGTGTTTGCAGTAAACAGAATACCTCGTAGAATAGGCGTAAGTATAGAGCTTTATGCTTTGCGGAGGATTTTCAGCATAAGTTATCTCACACCCTGCTCCTGACCGCCTCCCATGGGAGGGAAGGGGTAACAAGGCTGTCTGTCTACGTTACAGACCAAGAAGCTGGAGCTCAGAGAGATGAAGCCGGCAGCCCAAAATCACACAGCAAAGGAGCTGTGCCGGAACTAAAACAGAGTTTCTGTCTGCAGCTCCACTTCCTCTCCCCTAAATGGGGTGGCCTCCTCATTCGGCACCTAGAAATTCGGTCAGCTGGCACACACGTGGCTACATCACCACGCACAGTCTAGTCCAAGAGGCTTGACATCAGCCTAGGGTCCCAGGAAAAATGACTGGCCACATCGCAAGACTACCAGGGATTGAGCTTTAGGAGGGATGGAGCAAATAAGCTGGCTCCTGCATAACACCCAAACCCATCTCTTGAGTATTGCAAACAAAGTTTCACAGATGCCCAAGGAAAGGACGATGTTAAGGCGATACTGCTGCTCTCGGCTCTCTGGTCAGCGATTTTCCACAATATTGGATTTTCCATTCTGAAATTGCATGGAAAAGTCATTATAAAAGGTTAATTTCCTATATTCATCGTAACTGCCAGTATGAACAAGTCATCTTTGAGATCATATTCAAGCGGCATTTGGTATTGGAAAACACCTTGTAATTCACAAGCCTTCTTGGACCGGCAACTTCACGCTCTGTAAGCAAAGCACAAAATCTGGAAAATCAAAATGGCGAGGCAGCCTCTTTCCTTCACACACGCTGACAAAACACTTCCGCCCTGCTTGGGTCTTTCTTGACTGCCAGATTCAGGGAGAGACACCCTTGGCTTCTAGCAGATTTGCAACTGGTCCATCTTGGAAGCTTAGGCTCTGGGGAGCCCATGCTCTCTCTGAGAGGACCCGCTGCACCTGGGCTTTCATGCCGGGAGGGATCTAGGAAATGGTCTTATCTCACAACCTCATTTTACAGATAAGAAAACTGAGGCCAAGAGAGTTGGAGCTCCTTGCCCAAAGACAACCAGCAATTTAAGGTATGAGCTAGGACACAGAGAGACAGAGGATAAAAGCCAAAGCAGTGAGTGTGGTACCTAACCGACTACAATAATACAGTAAGACTTTTTGTTTCTTTGCAATGAACATAATTCCTTTGTACCCCCAAGCTAAACCCTGGGCCTTATACGATCCTATGTCAATAGAATAAAAGACATATATTAGTAGCCCCATTTTATAGATGAGGAAGCTGAGGCTGAGTTGTCCAAATCACACGGCTGGTAAGAAGCAGAACCTGAATCCATAGTTTTGCCTGGCTCCAAAGTGCACGCTCATTCTCCTTCCCCCACCTGTGGAGTCTAGAGAGGTACCCAGTTGGCCTGATCTGAAGGCTGAAGGTCATCTGGATTTTGGAAGTACTGTTCCAAGTAGGCTGCTGAGCATCTGGTCCTTGCTCTCGAAGCAAAGAACTCTTGCTGCTTAGCTGCCAGTGGACGCTTACTGGGCCACCCGAAGAGACTGAGGCTATTCTCCTGACCGCTGCCCACAAGGTGCCTTTGATGAATGGAGTAGCTGGGAGTCCCCGCCTTTAACCTGTCGCCACGACGCCAGAGCCTCGGATGCACACCCCTTTCTCCTCTGGCACCAGGAAGCCAGCCAGGTTCAGAGACTTCTGCCAGAGGGTGTTGAAAACCAAACGGACCAAGAAATAGGGCGAAGGTTGAGGAGGGGGACGCGGCTCAGACCCACGTGACTCCAGCCGCTGCCTGAAACCTGCCTCACGCCGGCACCAACACCCGCCAGACCCGGCAGCCTGCGTCCCCCGGGCCCCGGGGCTCCACGCTTCAGGAGTCGGCTCACTCGGAGGAACGGCAGCCTGCCTCTGTATGCTGGTGGGGAAAGGAAAGCAATTGATTTTGTTGGGGAGAATTTCGTGTTCGTCCTTTTTATTATCTCAAGAAGGGTCAGGAAATCCTCTGAAGCAAAATCAATTACAGTCGTGCTCTGGGAGGCCAGGGCAGCCCTTTGGCTTCCGAGCAACAGGCAGGTCTCCGGACGAGAAGCCCTGGCCTTTGGGCAGCTGCTGCTCTGCTCCCCGCTGACTGTCCCCCTCCGCCCTCCACCGAGCAAGGATGTCAGCGCATCGGATGGCCCTGCCCCGGAGACCCTCCGCAGGTGATGGGGCAGGGAGCGGGACGGGGTGAGGCCCCTGGTCCACGGTGCACCCCTGATTCCCTCTCCCAGAAATGAGAAAGTGGACACAGAGCCTCTGGATGGTGGGAACAGAAGAGATATTAACCTGGCATTTGGGGAGAGGGTATCTCCTGCCAAATGCTCCAAAAAACAGAGGAAACCGTCTGAGCAGAGAAAGCAGCAGCTGGCGGGTGGAAAGAAGCAGAAACAAAAGATAGAGCTCTGCCAAGTCTTCAGACCCTGGCAACCAGACCCTCTGACTGAGCTTGACTTCGGGTGGGTTGGGCATCCCCCCCTTTCTCAGTTAAGCTGGCTCACGCTGATCTATCTGCGTTGTTTGCAGCCAAATATTAGAAATAATGCCTTTTCAGGGCGCCTGGGCAGCTCAGTTGGTTAAATGTCCAACTTCAGCTCAGGTCACGGTCTCGCGGTTCGTGAGTTGGAGCCCCGCGTCGGCGGGCTCTGTGCTGACAGCTCAGAGCCTGGAGCCTGCTTCGGATTCTGTGTGTGTGTCTCTCTCTACCCCTCCCTGACTCATGCTCTCTCTCTCTCTTTCTCTCTCTCTCTCTCAAAAAATGAATAAACATTTTTAAAAATATTTTTAAAGGATGTCTTTTCAGTTTGTTTGGTAATTATAAGGAAAACACTCCATAAATATGCTTAAGAAACAGTATATCTTATGAAATATTCGAAACAGGTAAACCCATAGAGACGGAAAGCAGACTGGTGGTTGCCAGGGGCTGGGGGGAAGCGGTTAATGGGGAGTGACTACTTTCATAGGGAGGGGGTTTTCTTTGGGGCTAATGAAAATGTTTTAGAACTACATCTAGGTGCTGGTTGCACAATGCTGTTATCAATGTACTAGATACCAGTGAATTGTACATCTTTGTAGAGGGTTGATTTTCATGTTATGTAAATTTCATCTCAATTTAAAAAAAAAAAAGGAAACAGTATGCGATACCTACAGATAACTAAGTCCCATTAGAGATGCAGAATTTAACCACCTAACTCGCTGAAGAATATCTCCTTCATTTGTTCGTTTATTCGTTAATTCAACAAATATATATTAAGTGTTGACTGCATGCCACTGTGCAGAGGTGCTGCGGTGAGGGCTTGCAGGGGACAGGTAAGCTGGAACATTAGAGGATGGTTGGGGGGGGGGGCCGATGCTTTGTCCTCTGGTACCTGCTCCGCCTTTTCTTCTAGCAGGAGAACTCCGCTTCCCAGCAGGGAACGCATTCTCCGTGGTAGGAAAGGAGGCTGATTCTGCCCACTCCTTCAAGAGGTCAGTCAGGGTAACCCCGGGCTCCTGACCACCTCGATCATTGGTTCAGGAATGGACACATGACAGAAGATGAGCCAATCAGACTCTCCCTGGAACTCTTCTGCCATTGCCCTCCTGAAAGACCCTGTCTTTACACTGGTGTTGCTGAGCAGAAGGATGCTGGCCATCTTGCCCCTAGGTGGAGATGACTGGTCCAAGAAACTGAGAGAGAGAGAGAGAGAGATTGAGAGAGAGAGAGAGATCCCGAGTCCTGAAATGAGCTACCCCACTGATGTTTCCAGTGACAGAGCCAAGAAAGTCTTTTTTCGATTAAGCTAGTTTGAGTTGTGTTCACCACTTTAAAAAATTTTTTTAAATGTTTATTCATTTTGAGAGAGAGTGAGAGTGTGTGTACGAGTGGGGGAGGAACAGAGAGAGAGAGAGAGAGGGAGAGAGAGAATCCCCGGCAGGCTCCACGCTGTCAGTGCAGACCCTGACGCAGGGCTTTAAAATCATGAACCTCGAGATCATGACCCAAGGAGAAATCAAGAGTCGGACGCTCGAGCGACTGAGCCACCTGGGCACCTCGTGTTGCATCACTTTTATTGAAGGTTCTTTCCTTTGAAGGAGGACAAGTGTTACAGCAAGGAAAGTAGGGAGTGCCATGGAAGCTCCCAGCAGGAGCATCTACTGAAGATCGCCGGCTGTATCAGGTACTTGGTCCTGTCATTTACATGCGTACCCGGGATTTCAGTATTGACCGTTGAACACTTATGCTCAAACTGCTATTGCCGTAAATCTCTACACACTGTGATTTCTAAAACGTTTAGGGTCAACGATGCTTGAGAAACACTACACCACAGCCTACCGTAAGCCATCAGAGAATAGTCTGTAAGGCGGAGACTCCCAGGGCCTCCGTGTTTCCAGAAACCTGAGGGAACAGCCGGCTGTAGCCACATCGTGGCCCTGGCAGGGCAGGGGGAGCCCTCCGTCGATGTCGGCAGCTCAGAACGGACTGAATTGATCGTGAACATTTGGTGCCCTGTATCACATCCTTCATCCCAGCAGGGCTGAGGCTGGTTCCCTAGCAACTCTGCCCCCTCCCTATGCACCCACCAAACTGCAGTCCATTCTTCCTCCTTAGGCTACTGGGATGGCTCCCTGACGGTCTGATTCTCAAAGCCTCAGAGAAACTACCTCTTCCTGCCTTTATCTACCCTCCGGGGATGGAAGTCTCGCTGTTCGTGGCACGTGACGCTTACACACGGCTTTCAGAGCTTACAGCATTCTTCCATTTAGCTTTCTTCATCACATGTTCACTGCCACTCCTCGAGGTAGGAATTACTCTGTGTGTCCACTTTACAGATGAGAAAACTGAGGCTCAGAGGGGCTGAGGAACTTCCCTCAGGTCGCACAGCTTGCAAATGAAGGAGCCAGGGTAGGACAGTTAAAGAAGAAACCACCCCATCCCAACAGACTGCTTTCCACACGAATGCGCATAGACCAAACACTCTCCTACTCAGGTTTCTGGACTTTTCCAGATCATTCTATCCTCAGTCTCATTGAAACTTTGCACCTCCTGCTGTTTTAACTGGCGTCGGTCCTGACCCTGCCTTACCAGCCTGGGTGGGGCTGCCACATCCCGCCCACATTCTCAGGGATCCCTCGTCTCTGTTTTCCTTCTCACTCATGGACACCCCAACAGGTCAGAGGCTTTGTAGCAAAGAGAAGTGACCCCGGCAGTTTCTCCAGAAGAAGGCACTTAGTGAGCAGAGGAGATTGTGCAAACTTGTTCAATTCAATTTGCAATTCTGAGAAAAATGCCAGGAGACGCTCTGTCACCCTGTCAGCTGTGACACTTGTCTGTGGCTAGGCTGGTCGTCCCGAGCCCATTTGCCAACCCCCGGGAATGTAAGTCTACCTGTACATGACAGTACATGTTGATGGGCACGTGTGTATCTGTGTACGTGTGTCATTTTAAAATTATGGCATTTAAAAGGCTGTTTCTGTACATCCAAAGCTACTGGCAATTTCACTTGGTTTGACCCGATGTTTTGAAAAATGGAAAACTCCACATTTGCGGATGATTTATTCACAACCCTCCTCTGAAGATCTGCTTTTCAAAACCAACAAGCAATACGAAAGGATTGTTTGGTTTTTATTTGACAAGAGTTAGAGACGGGGGCCTGGGAGAAGCCGGCCTTGCTCCCAATTACACCCAGGACATGGCGGCTCCTGCAGTGGGGCAGGGGCGGAAGAGGGGGGCTCACAGCTGGCCTTTCAGATGCTGCACCTGCTGGGGCCAAGTCGGACCCTTCCAGGTTCTGGTCTGAACCTCCGTTTGCTTCATTTGCTGGCAAGATTATTACGTCTCCCGGCCATGGCCAAGGATCGGAGCTCAGGCGTCTCACCCAGTCTGCGACCCCCCTCCCACCCGCAGCTTCTCAGCCAGGGGGTGTCTCCCCTGCTTCCATCCGCCCCCTTCCACTTCCCTCACTCCCTGGCTGTGCCCCAGTCCGTGCCAGCACACCACAGGACGGCTTTTGCAACCGCTTTCAAATGCCTCAGCAATGTATTACGATGAAAACGCTTGTCGTTTTTCTCCAGGTCTCTTCTCCTAAAAATGTGGGCGGTCCTGAGAACACCTCAAATAAACAGGCAGCCTGCTGCTTTCAGGAAGAGCGGGCTCAGGGGGAAGCTGGGAGCCTTGCAGACTTGTCCGGGACCCAGGGAAGGGAGGCCTGGTAGATGGCAAGCCAGAAAGGAGCCGAGTCCGCCAGAAGAAGGGTGGGAAAGGGGGGGCGAGCCCCCCAGAAGAGTCTGCAAGGTCTGATTCGCCTCCGGAGGGCTCTTCCAGGGAAGACACGCTGAATTAACACCCTCGGTTTAGACATCGTTGCTTGCAGTCCCGTAGGAAGAAGGCAGAGGTTGGGAAGAGGGAAAGGAAGTGGGCAGGGAGAGGGAGGAAGTTAATTTTCCTGGGTTTCAGGTCCCAACTATGATAGGAGCCCGTACAACTCCCTCACTTCCTATAAAACAGGCCACTTCATCGAAACAAGGTACTTGGGCTTGGTAGGGTTATATGAAGGGTGTAGCGTTTGGGCCGTGTCTACACTAAAATATGGTTCATTGCTTATCTGAAATCACGATGTAACCGGGCCTCCTACATTTCACCTGGCAATCCTGAGAGGGTGGGGAAGCTCCCAGAAGGGACGCAGAACCAACTACCCAGACTGGGGTGACATCTCCCCTACTCCACATCTCTCGCCAGAGACTACACCCATATAACTCTTAGCCGAGATGAGGGACACGCTCACACTTCAGAGGGAACGCAAGGTCTCAGGATGGATATCAGGGAGAGAGAAGTGCCAGCTCCCCACGGCACCCTGCCTCCATGTTCCTCAGCTCCTCGCACCAGGCTGGGCTCTGCCCCAGCACCCAGACCAAGGGTCTAAGCATAAACGGCTTAAATAGCTGCCCACACCTCACCCGTCACTGCCAAGAGGTACCGGGTCCCTCGCCCCATGCCATATTCTCCAAGGCACTGTCTTAGAGTTGCATTTCTGGTCCCTGCAGCAGTCTTGGCTAAGAATAACTGTTTCTTTTAATTTTGACTATGTAAATGATAGATGTGAATGATGATGCAAAAGATGCACCGTTAAAAAAAAAATAGAAAAGAGAAAATGCTAAATAAGAGAACAGGCACAATGCAAGTATACCGATATGTTTTCCATCTTTTTCTATGCTTCTATGAACTTCTTTTTACATAGTTGGCATCAGGCTCAGTGTTTGGGGGATTTTTTTTTTTTCTGGCTTTTTTCGCTCGAATTGTTTTTCATCTGACGTCATCCCGTTCGGTTCAACCTTAGTCAATAAATATTTGCCACATGCCTACTATCAGCCCTGCACTGTGTGCAGAGCAGTAAACAAACCCGACACAGTGCCTGTCCTGGGAGGCTTACGGTTCGGGGTGGGGGTCAGACACGGAGCCCGGGAGATAAGAAGAGAAATAGTCTCCTACCATGTCTGCAGCGTAATTCAATTGTACATTTTGCAATTTTGAGGAACACAGTTCCTCAAAGAGTTACATTTAGAGTAAATATTTTGTACATGACTCTGAGTGGCAGAACGTTTCACAGATAACGCCGGACCGTATTTTATCCTGGATTCCCATGAGCCCCGGGCATCCTGGAATTACCACTTTATTAAGGACTTGATGACGACAGGCCCCAAACACACCTTTCCACAGCACGATTTCTATCGGCAGCATAGAATTCCATTGCGTGGACAGACCGTAAGGTCTTTCATCCCTTCCTGTTAAATATCGAAGTCGATTCTAAATGTTCGCTTTTATAATAACAGAGCAATGGACATCTCCGTGCATGAATATCCGTGTGCGCAAATCTGATGATTTCTTCGGGATACACTCTATGCTCTGACTATTTAAACAATGAGTCTCGGGGCAGAGACTGGCTAGTGAGACACAAAACCCACTTCGTCCTCCTGGGCACGAACTAGGCTACGTTTCCCAGTCTCCTTTGTAGTGAGGTGTGGGCATGAGACTCATTTCTGGCCACTGGAACAGAGGTGGGAATGATGTCTCGGGCTGGCCCTGGCCTGTGAAACGTCCTGTCCAGGCTGTTTCATGCTCCTTCCCCTTCTTCTAAGAGTCCTCGGAAGGCACGCCTTGGGAATGGCAGGGCCACAGGCTAGAAGGAGACCGGCTCCCTGAATCACCCCTTGGAGAAGAGCCATCTCCTTGCTGGTCAGGATCCCCCCCATTTTGAACACTTCGCCAAGAGGAAGGGAACCCCCGCTGTGGTAAGCCGCTGAGATTTGAGGCTACGTCTGTTACAGCAGCTAGTGTGGCCTGTTCCAGGGATCCTGGCCCCACTTCCCACCCTGGGTGCAGAACCTCCTGGGCATCTCGGGCAGTAGAAACACGGTGGCCCCACCACTCCAGGCTTCCCTCCTTGGTCACCTGTGCACTTCCCCCCAGTTTCACCACAGAGCCCGGGCCCCGTCTTGTTCTTGGCAGTCTTCCTCCCTGGGGATCGGCCCCGAGGTGGAGGCTCAACAGAAGCTGCTTCACCCAGCCTCTCACCTGGGAAGACTCTGGTAAAGGCTACCAGCCTCCTGTCCTGGGACTTGCCCGGTAGCCACTGCACCTGGAGGGCCAGCACCAATTTCCTTCCAAGGAGAAAAAAAAAAAAGAGAATCTACAAGAAGTCACAAGACAAATAGCCCCACAGATTACAAATAACCCATTCTCCAAGCTCGCCAGCACTCCCTCCGTGCCCAGAAACCTCCATGACGGTTTGTCTCTATGTCTCTTTCATCGGAAAGCAAAATGGATAATGCAGCCTTGTTCTGGGGAAGCCGCGGCTGCTGCGTCTGAACACATCTGCCTGGCTTCCTGGGTCGGCAGGGCGTGTCAGCTGTGTGGTCCCTCTCTAAAAGCCCCTTCCTCCCCCTGTGCACAAGGGAGGCTCCAGGGTCCCCCGCAGAGACTGCAGGCGGGGCCATTCATTGTGCCCTGATTGCCATCTTGTGGCAGAAAGGGCGCAAGGCAGTGGTGCGTCCCTGGCAGGCATCAGCAGGACCCAACTGATACTCAGCCTCCAAAGAGCACCAGAAGCCAATGGCCAAGATCAACGTTGCTCCTTCCCACTGCCTCTCAAAGCCTTTTCCTTTGCCTGGCCAAAACAACAAAACAAACAAACAAACAAACAGAGAGCCCAAATGCCTGCTTCCTGTTTAGCCTCCTGCAAACCATATGCTTCGCGGATTTTCTGCAACTAGCGCTTTTTAGCTTATTTCATTGTTATATTTGATACATGCATTTTACTCAAGAGTTAAAACACCACTGAGGATTTTAAAGGAGGCAGTCGCAAATCACCCCAAATCCACCACTCAGAAATAGCCAGCGTTAGTATCTAGGAGAAATCGCTACAGGTGTCCCTCCATGCTACCCACAAAGAGAGAAGCAACGTGGCTTCTAGCAGGGCTTGGGCTGTGGCACCAGGCTGCAGGGGTCCCTGGTTGGCTGTGCCACTTCCCTAGGCAAGCCACTTACCCCTGTATATCTCGTTTTCTCATCTTAAAAACAGAGGTAATACTCACATCTCCCGCTCAGTATTACTGTGAGGGATCAACCCTGAAATACGCAGCACAGTGCCCAGCCTGTGGGAAACCTTCAAATGTTAGCCATTATTATGGTGGATGGGTGCATAGACAGATAGCAAGGTAGACTTTTAGGAGAAGGATATTTAACTATGCACGTTACTTTTTACATTAAAAAGATAGAACTACCAGGGCGCCTCGGTGGCTCAGTCAGTTAAGCGTCTCTTGATTTCACGACTCTTGATTTTGGCTCAGGTCATGATCTCTCAGTTCGTTAGTTTGAGCCCCGAATAAGGTTCTGCCCTGATGGTGGGGATCTTGCTTGGGATTCTCTCTCTCCCTCTTTCTCTGCCCCTTCAGCTCTCTCTCTCTCTATTTCAAATTAAATAAATACACCTTTTAAAAAATAAAATAATTTTAAAAATAGAACTACCATTTGATCCATCAATTCCGCTTACGGGCATTAATCTGAAGAAAATGAAAAGACATACACACCCCCATGTTCACTGCAGCATTATTCACAATAGCTAAGATATGGAAACAACCAAAGTGTCCATCAAGAGATAAATGGATAAAGAAAATGTGGTATACACACACACACACAATGTAATATTATTCAACCACTAAAGAAAGAAGGAAGTCTCCATTTGCAACAACATGGATGAGCCTTGAGGCATTATGCTAAGTGAAATAAGCCAGACAAAGAAAGACAAATACCGTATGAGCTCTCTTCCATGTGTAATGCAAAACCACAAACAAACAATAAAAATGAGCTCATAGATACAGAGAACAGATTGGTGGCCACTGAAAGCGGGGAGTTGGGGGTGCATAAAATAGGTGAAGGGGTAAAAAAATAAAGTTATAACATAGTTAAAAGTAATAAAATAAGTAAATCATGAATATGTGATGTACAGTGTGGCGTCTATACCTGATAATACTGTATTGCATATTTGAAAGTTGCTAGGAGTAGATATTAAAAGTTCTCATCGCACACAAAAAAATCTGGGAGGTATGTGTGGGGATGGACGGCCACCAGAATTATTGCGGGGATTGTTTTGCAATATATACAAGGGGCACCTGGGTGGCTCAGTTGGTTAAGTGTTTTGCAATATATACAAAATCAAACCATTATATTATGCCTCTGAAACTAACAGAATGTTATCTGCAATAAAAAAAAAAAAAAAGGATGGGGGCGCCTGGGTGGCTCAGTCGGTTGAGCGTCTGACCTCGGCTCAGGTCATGTTCTCATCGTTCATGGGTTCCAGCCCCATGTCGGGCTCTGCGCTGACAGCTCAGAGCCTGGAGCCTGCTTCGGATTCTGTGTCTCCCTCTCTCTGCTCCTCCCCTGCTCATGCTGTCTCTCTTCCTCTCTCTCTCAAAAATAAAGAAGCATTTAAAAAAATTTTTTTAAACAAAAACAAAAGGATGGGCCATGGAAAGGGCAGATATAGGGAGTCCATAATTGGAGAGGCTAAGAACTGAGCAGCTGAATCCCCCTGGGTCCACAGGTGACCAGCCGTGTGTCTCCTGCCTGGTTCTCTGTCCCCAGCCACCAGCAAGCCCCCAGGGATGCTGCCACCAGCAAGAGCAGTACTCACTTAAGCAATTCCCACTTGGGAGGAACAAGGAGCTAAAAGCCAACCAGGAAGAAACAGAACTAGAAGAGAAAACCCATCACCGCGCTACTGGCACAAATCTGTGAGTTCCCTGAGGGCGGACGCTGGCGCTCACGCACGGTGCTGCCCCGGCTCCTCTCTGGTCAGCCACATGTACTGAAGGAACAAGTGGCTGGCGGGTGGACCCGAAAGGCCAGGCCTAAAGAGTCACTCCAGGGGACACTCCCTGCCGAGAAGTCACTCTGCCAGAACGCCTGCTTTCTATGATCACACGTGGGCCCTAATGGAGAGCTCCCGCCCAATGGCGGCAGCAAGTACCTGAGACACACCCGTCACTTCATCCTCTGAGTTAGGTGTTACTGTCTCCATTTGGCAGGTGGGCACACTGAAGGTCAAAGAGACAGAGACTTACCTAGGGGCACATAGCGAGTAAGTAGCCAAGGGAAAGTAATAATCAGCCCACTTGATTGTGAAGTTTCCACATCTGGCCACAACCCACATTCAATCTAGTCAAGGAATCCCAGGGGCAATTAGAAGCTGGCTTTTTGATCCTTATATCTTTTGACAAGCACCTTGCAGAGTAAAATCTTGCCCGTCTAAGAGTCCTTATGAAATTGGGGTGGGTGGGTTGGTGGTTAGTTGGGTCATACCAAAGAAGTAACCCTAACTTCTTCAAGAGTCGTATTAAAAATAGTCCCCACAGATCACCCAGGCAACTAGGATGGATACAGGAGTGATCTCTCTCTCTGTTCTCTTCTCTACAATCTATTGCTAACTCAGCTACCGCCTTAGTTGGGGAGCTACAACAAAGCACCATAGACGGGGTGGCTTACATACAAGAGAAATTTATTTCTCATGGTTCTGGAGGCTGGAAGTCCAAGATCAGCGTATCACTATGGTCAAGTTCTGGTGAGAACTGGCTTCCGGTTCACAGATGATGGCTGTTTTCTCACCATGTCCTCACAAGGCTGAAGGGATAAAGGAACTTTCTGGAGTCCCTTTTATGGACACTAATTTTTAATTTCTTTTTAAATAGGCTTCACACCCAGTGTGGAGCCCAACAGTATGGGGGCTTGAACTCATAACCCTGAAATCAAGACCTGAGCTGAGATCAAGAGTCGGACACTTACCTAAGCCACCCAGGTACCTAACTATTCATTTTTAAGGGCATTAATCTCATTCATGAGATTATGTAATTACCTCCCAATGCGCCCACCTCCAAATATCGTTACATTGGGAATTAGGTTTTAACATAGGAACTGGGGACACAAACGTTCAGTCCTAACAGCTACCAAAGTAACTCAACCTTCTCTAACACAGAGCCCACCTTGCTTGCTCTCTCACTTGAAATTTGTCCTTGACCCCCTATCACTAAAGAACAAGGCCTAAGACCTCTTGCATGACACACAGGAGCCTGTGCTATCTGCCTCACCCACCCAGTCCACCCGCCCTCCTTGGGATAAGCCCGTGCCTTTAGCCAAGCTGTTCTCTCTGCCTGGAAATCCTTTTACATTTTTACATCAGGAATTCTTTGAGAAACACCAAAGCTCAGCAAAGAAGAAAACAAAATGATTACCCCTGGAAAGTGCTCTCTGATACCAGCTGGACAAAATTAATCCTGCCCTTCTTCATGTTCAGCTAAAATGGGTTCTGCCTGAGTCACCTTCACAGGTGTCCGATAGGTGCTCAAGAAATGTGTGATTGTCTGGAACAGATCGAGAATAACCAAACCCTCAGGGAATAATGTCTAGAAGAAAGTAAGTAGAAGAAAGTAAGTCTATCCATGAAGAAAGTCTATCCAATGCCATACATTGCTCTGTCCAGCGACTTCAAAGTCACCAAGGAGGATGAATGAAATCACAGGTCATTCACCTGTCTCTGTGAAAGGCATCTTGTGTGTGGTGCCTCATCAGGGCCCCTGTCCACTGCCCAGGGCCTGATTCAATGCAGGTGGCCTCTCGGCCCCAAGTGGAACATGGGCCCTCGCTGGCTCTGTCCACGCCAGAACCCAGAGGCAGGTGGTTGGACCCATTCCCACTCTGAACTGTGGGCAGGATGGCCAACTGATGCAGAGCTGACCCATGGGGCCAGTGTGCTTCCCAGCTCCCCGGCTTCCCTCCCAGAACGTGTAGAATGGACCCAGAGCTTCCAAAGCAGAAGAAGAGGCCCTGAGAACAGCCACAGGGCTGGAAGGAAAGCTCCTGGGGTGAGGTGGGGGTCTTTTCTCCCTGATCTCTGGGATCTGACACCTAGGAATGGGGCATGCAAGATTATGTTCAACTCCTCCGTGGCCCCCTAGCCCTATGACAAAGGGAGACTGGCAGACAAATGTGCTTTCAACAGTGGCCAGCTGTTGTTCTGAGCCCAGGGGCCGAGGGCGTGGGCACTCCCACTTGCCCAGAACAGGGGCACACACCCTGGGGCCAAAACTGCCCCTTCATCTTTGCCTCCCTCCCTCCACTGGGTGGAAGACTATGTCCGTATGATGAGGCACTGGGAAGGGGAAGAATGACATCCCTAGAAATCCCACTGGCCCATGGATTTGTCACGTTTATAGCCCTGAGAGTGCCCCTAGATCTCTTTGCCTATTAACTTGGCTTTGTAAACAGACATTGGATTTGGAGTCTGAAAACTTGGGCTCAAGTCTCAATCCAGCCACTTACTATGTGATCTTATGCAAGGCACTCCCCATCTCTGGGCTTCAGTTTGATTAAGAGCATGAGAGGATAAACAAAGACCTACTTCCAGACCTCTTCAAAATCTAACTCTCCAGTCCTCGATGGTGACCATAGTGGGGGAAAGGAGAGGAGGAGTTATATAGAGCCTTTTGCTCAGCTGAGCTGGTCCCCAGATGTAGCAAATGAATGACTGGCTATGTCTGCACTCACCCTGTCTACCAAAAATGTGCCTGCACTTTGACTAAGGAAGAGATTCCTGATCTTTGTCTCGACTTCATATAAGACAGACACAAGCAGGGGCTTCTCGGTGGCTCGGTCGGTTAAGCATCCAACTCTCGATTTCAGCTCAGGTCATAATTTCACTGTTTGTGGGATTGAGCCCCACGCCAGGCTCTGCACTGACAACATGGAGCCTGCTTGGGATTCTCTCTCTCTGCACCTCCCCCACTTGTACTCTTCCTCTCTCAGGATAAATGAACTCAAGGAAAGGGAAGGGAAGGGAAGGGAAGGGAAGGAAGGGAAAGGAAAGGAAGGGAAAGGAGAAAGGAAAGGAAAGGGAAAGGAAAGGAAGGGGAAGGAGAAAGGAAAGGAAAGGGAAAGGAAAGGAAGGGGAAGGAGAAAGGAAAGGAAAGGAGAAAGGTAAGGTAAGGTAAGGTAAGGGAAGGGAAGGGAAGGGAAGGGAAGGGAAGGGAAGGGAAGGGAAGGGAAGGGAAAGGAAGGGAAGGGAAGGGAAGGAAGACATAAGCAAAATGGCCCACAGAAGGTCAGGGAGATTTGATGGCCATCCGGGCATTCCCCACATTTTACAAGCAAGGGAGTTAAAGCCCTGGAAGGTAGAGGCAAGTCTGAGAGTGAAGCCCAGGACGCTGGGTCTTCCTCCAGGAGTGACTTCAAGCTTTCCAGGTCATCCTATCCTCTCTTCCCAGAACCACTCCAGTCAAAATGGCGCTGGAGACACTAGTGTAGTAGGCACAGGGTATGAATGTGGAAATTATTAATTCTTGGAATCCAGGTGCGTTAGAGCCCAGTTATTTGCATGATCTCAGCAATGGCATCTCATATATTTGGAGTTAATTAAATAACGTTTCTATCTTACAAGAAAGTCAGCATAATGCAATGGTTTGCTCTGTGGACCTAAAGAAAGCAACAGACACTGTCCCCCCCAAACACAAACACCCGATTTTGAAACTATTTCGAAGAATCCCCAAACCCAATGAAACCTACGAATAATCCACTAGGTGTTCTTGCACCCCAGATTAAGAACACCCAAGAAGAAAGACCTTGAGCTTTTCAGTTAAAGTCCAAGGTTCAAATCTTTTCACCACCACTTACTGGTTATGTGACCTCGGGTCAGTTTCCCAAATCCCTAATCCTCTGTTTCTTCATCTACTAAATGAGATGATACTTCCTACCTCGTGGGTAGGGATTTGAAGGAAATGTGAAGCCTCGTATTTTAGGGCTGTGGGAGGGTTTGCAGGGGGTAGTAAAAGCTCTTAGAGACAGGGTGCTCCCTGAGAGCCAGGCTCCAGCCCATGCACTTTGCCTGTACCATCTCAACAACCCTGGGAGACAGGTATTAACTATTATAATCGTTGTTTCCATAGCTGAGGAGTATGAGACACAGAGGAGCTAGGAATTTGCCCGTAATGACACAGCTTCTAAATGGCAAGGCCATATGGTGGGCTCCAGAGAAAACGTTCTTAACCGCTATACCATATTGTCTCACCGAGTGACAATTTAATTTACTCCAGAAAGGTGGTTTATAAAATAATAAATAAATAAATAAAAACAAAAGCAGAGGAGAGAAAAGCAGAAAGAAATCAATGGATCTTATGAGAAAGGAGTTGACCCGAAGACCCCTTCGCAAATGTGCCCATTTTGCCGTTTTCATGGGACAGGAGCAGAGGAGCAATGTCCTGAGCCTGGGACAGCAGGTTCATAAGAGCAACCTCACCCGGGTTCTGGCAGAGGGCGCTCTGAAGACCAACACGTATTCACATGCGCAGGCCCCCTTCTAAGGATGCTTTCCATAAATCATCCCACTCCATTCGCATTATCCCTGTGAGAGAGGGATACCACTAGCCTCCTTTTACAGATGAGGAAACTGACCCCCAGGTTTAAAATGTCCCCCGATGGGGTGCCTGGGTGGCTCAGTCGGTTAAGCGGCCGACTTCGGCTCAGGTCATGATCTCACAGTCTATGAGTTCGAGCCCTGCATCGGGTTCTGTGCTGATGGCTCTATCTGTGCTGATGGCTCAGAGCCTGGAGTCTGCTTCAGATTCTGTATCTCCCTCTCTCTCTGCCCTTCCCCTGCTCACACTCTGTCTCTATGTCTCTCAAAAATAAATAAAAACAATTTTAAAAATTTTTAAAAATGTCCCCCGAGACCACAAGCTAGAGAGAGGCAGAGCTGGGCTGAAACCCAGACTGGCCTGAGGCCAAAGCTCTCACCTGTCGCTCTAAGCCATTTCCCACTACGGGATCCCACAGTTTTAGTGTAATAAGATGGTTAAGACCAGAGGCTTCGGGGTGAAATCCAGTTAAGTGGGACCAGGGGTGCTAGGGAGAGGAGTTAAATCATCACAATCCGTATACTGCACATTGGGGCGGGCTCTGCCCAGTGTGAACCACTTGGGTGTGGTGGGGCTCATCTGAGAAGCTGCCCAAAGGCAAGAGTGGGAGAAGTGAGTTGGTGGACAGATGAGTGGAGGGTTGGCGGACAAGGCAAGTGATATTTTATAGTGATAATCAGAGACCCGAACTCCGGCCAGGAAGTAACAACATTCTGAGCTCTGGGACCCCTGAGGAAATGCACACGCCCACCAGCCCGCAAGTTGGCCCCAGTGGTCTGCGTAAACACCAGTGGGGCACAGGGATAGCGCCTCGCCCCATCCTCCTCCAGCCACGTGAACTTTGTTCCTTGGCTCCAAATTCAACCTCAAGGTCAGCAGCGGGAGTCGGTGGGGTCAGACCAGGACAAAAATGCTGGCATCCCCTTCTACATGTGCCTCCTTATGCACCTTGGTTTTGTTTGTTTGTTTGTTAGTTTTAAGTTTATTCATTTATTTTGAGAAAGAGAGAGAGCTCTCGAGTGAGCAGGGAAGGAGCAGAGAGAGGAAGAGAAAGAATCTCAAGCAGGCTCTGCACTCTCAGCACAGAGCCAGACACAGGACTTGATCCCACAAACCGTGAAGTCATGACCTGAGCCAAAACCAACAGAGTAAGACGCTTAACCAACTGAGCCACCCAGGCACCCTGCACCTTCCCTTGTTTTAAAATAGTGGTCCTGGGGCGCCTGGGTGGCTCAGTCGGTTAAGCATCCGACTTCGGCTCAGGTCATGATCTCATGGTTCGTGGGTTCAAGCCCCACATTGGGCTCTGTGCTGACAGCTCAGAGCCTGGAGCCTGCTTCAGATTCTGTGTCTCCCTCTCTCTCTGCCCCTCCCCTACTCGCACTCTGTGTCTCTCTCTCTCAAAAATAAATAAACATTAAAAAAACTTTTTTTAAATTTAAAATAGTGGTCCCTAACCTTGGCCACACAATGGAGTTACCTAAAGGGCTATTACAAAATACCAATACTCTGTAGGGATGGAGCCTGGAGATTGGTATGTCAAAAATTCACTGGGAGTCCAAATGTCCAGCCAGAATTGGGAATCCATTCTTGATTCACCACCCACTGTGTCTCACCTAGCACGGCCTCTATGCCCCCTGCTTCTTAAAGTGTGCTCCATGCTAGTTTGGCATCAGCGTCCCTTGGGACCTTGCTAGAAATGCAGAAACACAGCTCCCGCCCGGGACCTCTCGCCTCTGAATCTGCGTTGTCATGACATCGCTAGATGATGTATGTTCACCGGATAGTTTGAGAACCGCCCGTTTAGACCGCCATTCCTGTCTGCCCACCGCTTCCCACCGGGCCAGCCAGCAGCTGTACAGCTCACCACTCACTCAGTCCAAGACAGACAGTAAGACGGTATGCGGGAACTGCCAAGTTAAAGCATGCCTCAGAAGCAACTAGGCAGCTGATCAAAAATACAGGGGCGCCTGGGTGGCTCAGTCGGTTGAGCGGCCGACTTCAGCTCAGGTCATGATCTCGTGGTCTGTGAGTTCGAGCCCCGCGTCGGGCTCTGTGCTGATGGCTCAGAGCCTGGAGCCTGCTTCGGATTCTGTCTCCCACTCTCTCTGCCCTTCCCCCGCTCACGCTCTGTCTCTATGTCTCTCAAAAATAAATAAACGTTTAAAAAAAAAATACAAATTCTCAGGGCACGGGTGTGTTTAACTCTCTGCCTCAGGTGCTTCTAATCCAGGTGATCCAGAGGCTGTGAGTAGAAAATGCTCTTTTAGGGGCACCCGGGTGGCTCGATCGGTTAGGCATCTGACTTTTGATTTCGGCTCAGGTCATGATCTCACAGTTTCATGAGTTCGAGCCCCGTGCTGGGGCTCTGCGCTGATAATGCAGAGCCTGCATGGGATTCTCTCTCTCTCTCTCTCTCTCTCCCCCTGTCTCTGCCCTCTTCCACGCATGCATGTGCTAATGCTCTCTCAAAATAAATAAATAAAACTTAAAATTAAAAAAAAAAAAGAGGGGCGCCTGGGCGGCTCCATCAATTGAGCATCCGTCTTCAGCTCAGGTCATGATCACTCGGCTTGTGGGTTCGAGCCCCGCGTCAGGCTCTGTGCTGTCAGCTCGGCACCTGGAGCCTGCTTCAGATTCTGTGTCTCTCTCTCTGCCCCTCCCCTCCCCAACTCATGCTCTGTCTCTTTCTGTCTCTTGAAAATAAATAAATGTTAAAAAAAAAATAAAAGAAATAAGAAATTCTCTGTTGGAGTGGAGGGCAAAGGGGCATTAGGATCAGTTGAATTACACCCCAAATTCTGACTCTGCCACTTGCCATGCATATGAATTTATAGGAGTCATAAACTTCTCTGAGCCATAAACTTTCTCAACTATAAAACTCAGACCCTTGCTTATAGTGATATTATGCATTCAGTTGTGACACACACACCCCCAACATACACTCAAGTCCTAAACCCCAGTACCAGACACCTTCCAGTTCCATGCATGTAGTTGCAAATGGAATGATAGTTCTATTAAATTGTCGGAGGCCATATGGTATAAGTAGGTTCAATCCTGTTCTGAGTTGATAGACTGTTCCATATCTCATTGAACCAATCTCTTAGTCCTCAAAATAGGTCAGTGCAGTTAAAGATTTGCGTCTTATTTCAGGAAGCAGCGATACAGACGAGTTACCCAAGTTAGGCCTATGTGGTACAAGCAATTGGGTATTTAATAAGAAACAGTTCTGTGGAAACAAAAGAAAATAAAAGAGGTTAATGGTTGGAGTAGATTGTAATCCCAGTTTCTGAGTCCTGAAGGTAGCCAGTCAAGATTTCTAGATGCCAGACTTGACATGTTCTGACGGACTGAGGGCAGGCACTAGTAAGCTGGTGGATTTTATTTGTTTGCACTTTGAGGGTCTCTGGTGATCGGAGTGGCCCACACGGCAACAGGTATGAAGACTATCCAGCTGTCACCAGAAAATGTGAACTTATTTGATATTAGGGAGGGTCCCTGCAGATGTAAACAGTTAAAATGAGGTTACACTGGAGTGGATGGGACCTTAATCCAATGTGACCGATGTCTATAAGAAAACACACAGGTGCATGAGGGGAGAATGCCGTGTGGCAAAGGAGGCAGAGATCGGAGTGATATGGCTGCCAGCCAAGGGACACCGAGGACTGCCACAGACCTCTAGAAGGCAGGAAGAGGCAAGGACAGATTCTTCCCTCCCAGTTTCAGAGAGTGTGGCCCTGTGACACCTTGATTTCTGTTGTTCTCACTACCCACTTTGTGGCCCTTTGTTCTGGCAGCTCTGAGAAGCCAATACAAGCGGGGTTCGAGAATTAGGGCGCTAGCATGAGAGTTCCCACAAGTAGGAAGTATCGATAAAACAGGGTTCCCATGCCCTGTATCCCAATTTTTGATCTTCTAGTCCTTTGTCAACACACAGACGTGACAGCAGTGTGGGCGCCCGTTCCTTCGGAGCTTGGGGCCCAGTGCGAAGTGACAGGGGAAATTCTCTGCGGGGAAATACATGAAGAAACTCCAAGTCCTTGTCCGATGAGCAGCCAGACAACAGCCCTCAAACCAGGGTAATGTGATCAAAACCTAACTCTGCCTGTGCAGAGACAGTGGCGGTGACGAGACCCCTGCGTGGCCACAGCAACTGTCAGCAACCCGGAAGGAAGCCACACTAGATCAAAGAGCTAGTCGGACTTGGAAAATAATTTCTGAAAAGTCATAAAATCTTAAAAAGAATTCTGAGTGATGCCACCTGGATGGGGTAAAAGAGAAAAGAGATGCAAGGGATAATAAGGCTATTTGAATCTGTAAAGCAAAATGCTCTTTGAGTGAAGAATCATAACACGTTCACGGTAAAATGGGGGATCGAAATCTACCTCCCTGTCCACACCACCATGTTCGCTGCAGCATCGTTCACAGTAGCCAAGATACAGAAACAACCTCAGTGTCTGTCCACGAATGAATGGACAAAGGAGATGAGGTATATATACAGTGGGATATAATTCAGCCACGAGAAAGGGTTGGTTATCTTGCCATCTGCAGCAACATGGGTGGACCTTGAGGGCGTTATGCCAAGTGAAATAAGCCAGAGAAAGACAAATACTGTAGGATCTCACTCACACATGGAATCTAAAAAAGTCAAACGCGGGGTGCCTGGGCGGCTCAGTCGGTTGAACGTCTGACTCTTGATCTCGGTTCAGTCATGATCCCGGGATCCTGGGATTGAGCCCTGAGTCAGGCTCCACACTGTGCGTGGAGCCTGCTCAAGATTCTCTCTCTCTCTCTCTCAAATAAAAAAATTAAAAATTAAAAAGCCAAATTCATAGAAACAGAGAGCAGAACGGTAGTTATGCGGGGTTGTGGGGCAATGGGGAGATGTTGGTCAAAGGGTACAAATTTCCAGTTACAAGAAGAATAAGTTTTGGGAATCTAATAATCCCATGTTATATGATTTGAAAGTTCATCATTGAAAGATCATAAATATTCAATTCCATAAAAAAGAAATTGTAGTTACATGGTGTAATGGAGGTGTGAGCTAACGCTACAGTGGTAACCATATCACAGTACGTAAATGTCACCTTAAATGTACACAGTGTTATGTGTTACATTACATACATTACATTACATTACATTACAGTAGACACCCCCTTATCTGTGGGGGACCTATTCCAAGATCCCCTAGAGGATGCCTGAAACCACAGGTAGTACCAAACCTTGTATGTATTATGTTTTTTCCTATGCATAAAGTTTATGGTGAGGTTCAATTTCTAAATTAGATAAAATAAGAGATTAACAACAACTAATGATAAAATAGAACAGTTATAAGAATATACTACAATAGACGTTATGCAAATGTGCTGTGTTTCTCCCTCTCAAAGTATCTTCCTGTACTATATTCACCCTTCTTGTGCAGTCGTGAGATGATAAGATGCCTACGTGATGAGATGAAGTGAGGTCAGTGGCATGGGCGTTGTGATGTAGCGTTAGGTTACTACTGACCTTCATACAATACGTCAGAAGGATCCTCTGCTTCCAGACCGTGGTTGATCACAGGTGACAAACTGCAGATAACAGGAGATGACTGTGTATCTCAATAAACCCTGTCCTGTCTAACCATCTCCCATTCTCACTGCTGAGCGGGCAGTGAGCTCACCTAAATCATTTTACAGATGGGGAGACTGAGGCCCAAAGCCAGGAAGACTGCCCCAGACTGTATGAATAAATATGTAACAATGCTAGGCCCCCAGACTTCCGAGCCCCCTACTGCTGCAGGATTCCTGGAAGAACCCTTCCTTCCCTTGCCTCTGTGAGATTGTCACGTCGAAGCTGGGTTGACTGGGAGTGGTCCTCTCAAACCATCGAGCTATGGGCATGTGAAAGAAACTCCACCCTAGATTGCGTCCTGACCCTTGGGATGCTCAGAGGGCTGGTCCAGAAGGGCCCTTGGGGGTTTTCTGCTCAAATCTCCTCATATCATCCGGAACGCCAGGACCAGAAAGGGAAGGAGCTATCCCAAGAGCAGTGCTGAATCAGAGACGGAATCGCTTGAACTCGGGTCGTCTGGCTTTAATTCTACTTCCGCACAATGCTCCATTTTTTTTTTTTTTTTTTGGTTGTAGGTGTTATGAACTAAATGTGTCCTCCCAAATTGACAGGTTGAAGCCCTAACCCCCCAGTGTGACTATGCCTGGAGCGGGGCCTTTAAGGAGGTGATGAATAGTTAAATGAGGCCATTAGGGTGGGGTCCTAATTCAATAGACCTTATAAGGGTCCATGATAGGGAGACCCAGAGGGCATGTACAGAGGAAGGGACATAGGAAAATACAGCGAGAAAGTGGAGGCAAGCCCAGAGAAACCAACTATCCAAGCACCTGGATGTGGACCTCCAGCCTCCAGAACCGTGATCAGGTAAGTGTCTGTGTTGTAGCCACCCTGTCCGTAGCATCTTGTTACTGCAGCCCTGGCAGGCCGATACAGTAGGCATCTCCCTCAGGCCCGCTCAAGTACTGGGTTGTTTATTACTCTGATGCTTGGGGCGCCTGGGTGGCTCAGTCGGTTGAGCATCTGCTACGGCTCAGGTCATGATCTCATAGTCCATGAGTTTGAACCCTGCTTCGGGCTCTGTGCTGACAGCTCAGAGCCTGGAGCCTGCTTCAGATTCTGTGTCTCCCTCTCTCTCTGCCCCTCCCCCACCCATTCTCTGTCTCTCGCTGTCTCAAAAATAAATAAACATTAAAAAAAAATTTTTTTAATTTATTACGCTGATGCTTGCTACCATCTGAGAACCACTGGGCCCCCTCCACTGTGGGCCTAAATGCCTCTCACACAAGTTGTGCTCAATACAGATCATACCCAAAGTCCTATGAGCTACACAGAGGCCTTTCAGAGGACTGGGGGAGATGAATTGAAAATAGTGAAGAATCAGGACCCTAGAACATATTAAGATAAATTGTTTCATTATTTGCAATGTCTTCATTCGTGTATAATTTCTTATTCCTAAAGTTCGGTTGTTATTTCCAATTACTAAGGGCAGTTATTATTATCGAAGATCTTTAGAGCAACAAAGAATCTCAAACCCCCTATTTGCAAATGAAGAAACAAAAGCCCCAAAGGCTGTGGGCTTTCCTAAGGTCACAAAGGAAATAGGTGGCAGGAGAGGACCTTGAAGTGATGGCTCACACAGGGACATGTGACCAGGATGGGAGCAGCCCCCCCTGCCCATGCTACCCTGGCTCCTCTGAGACAATCCAAACCGCTGGCCTCAGCAAGAAGCTTTAGGGTTTCCCTTCATGGTGGTGCAAGCATCCTTGGAATGATAAAGTTCTCCTGGCCACATGCACGTCACTTTCACCTTCCTCGCACCGGGCTAGACAATCGTGTCATCGAAAGCTCCAGAGGGGACACTCCCCACCTCCCATCCCTCTTGGGGAAGGAAAAATGTGCTACCTGGAAGTGAACTCTGCCTAGAAACTCCAGACAAGCCACCTGGTGGGACGGGAGCCTTGCAAAGGTGAACGGGTGGGGAGGATTTTACAAGAGCTTAGACAGCCTCACACCTGCCGCCCATTTCACATTTTGCCTGTTCCTTTCCGGCACTGAAAAGGATTCTAACCCCTGGACCCCAGCACTAAAAATGGGCCCAACTGCTCAAGCACAATACCGCACATTCCCTTTACATGTCCTGCTGCACTGGGGCCTCTGGAAGCTTAGGAGGGTATTGAAATTTATTATCATGCCCATTTTATAGAACACCGCGGGTTAAAGAAGTAAGGCGACTAATCCGAGGACAGTTGGCTACACGGCAAAGCCAGGATAAGAACCTGGGGGATCTGGGAGGGGCCAAAATGGCAGAACAGCATGGAAGGTTTTTTTGCATCTCTCATGCCTGAAACACAGCCGGATCAACACGAAACCATCCTGCACACCTAGAACACTGATTTGAAGATTAACACAACAACGGGCACGACCTGAACCGCAGAACTCGGCAGGTACACGGCGCAGAGAGGTGAAGTCGGGGAGAAGGCAGCAGAGGGCAGGGAGCTGGTTTTGCTTGTGGGGAGAGGACAGAGACGGGGTGGGGAGGGGGGAGAGTACGGGAAAGCATCTCCCTCCGTCTGAAAGCAGCTGGAGAGAAAAGAAAGAGTATGCAAGCGACTGAACAAAAAAGGAAGAAAGGAGAAAGGAGCGGGTTTAAATTCCATTAAGACTCTATAAACAGGGGGAGTGCAGAGTCTGAAACTCCGAAGCTCAATACCTGCGGGCGCTCTGGTGGGAAGGGCGAATCCCCAGGAGCAGACAGCGAGGTCCTCGGAGTCCTCGGGCCACACGGAGAGAGGCGGTTCCCATGCTGGGAGGACATTTGGCAGAGGCTGTGTGGCCTTCCCACAGGCAAAGGTCCCAGCGGACCCTGGAGAACACCCACATTCGCTGGTGCTGGAACAAGGGTGTTAAGGGGGGAGCCTGGCGCCAGGTGTGTGTTGTGATTTTCCATAATCCCTGAAACGTGGCTGCTACACGATCGCGTGAACTTTTTCTGGGGCAGGCTGGCATCCAGCCACAGTCTCTGGGTATTGGCAGCGGCACAGTCTCCCGAACATTCCTGGAGCCGGGCCAGCACCTGGCCATTGCTTGGTGAGACCCTCTGCCAGAAGGTCTGAGCAGGTCAAAGCCACGGTCCCTCCGAAGTGAGGGGTTGGGAAACACACCCTCATCGGAGATAAAACTCAGGAAGGAGGTGCCGCCTGGCAACCTGATGGGTTGGTCACGGACAGGGTAAAAGTGGGGAGTGGATGGAAGCGGGAGACAAAGAAGGGGTGTGCGATTGCTGGTCGGGGAGAGCAGAGTTCCTAGAGACGACTGGGTAGCTGGGCGACGCCATTTTCACCCCTCCCACGCATGCCCATACACACCTACAGGCGCCACAACACTCCACCCCAGTAAGCTAAGCAGCGCCATCTAGTGGGGAGTGGAGCTGTTACACTAAGCCCGACCCCACTGGGCCAACCTCGCTCTTCAGGAACAACACAAGTCTCTCCGGTCTGCTTAGTTTACAGACTATAAAGTGCTTCATAGTTCGACTTCAGGGGAAACCGATGTAATTTCAATCACACTTGAGTCTGTTTGCTGGTCCATCTATTCAATTTTTTTTTTCTTTTCTTATTCTTGAATACAGAAAGAGAAAATTTTATTCTTATTTTCCATTTCTATTAAAAAAATTTTCTTTAAATTTTTTCTACTAAATTTTTTACTTTCTTGTAAATTTTTCAAATTCTATCTTTTTTACTTTCATCATTTCACTTTATTCTATTTCATTGTATTCATTTTTTCAAATTTTCAAGCATTTTTTTTTCTTTTCTTATCTTTCCCTTTTTTTCTCTAATCTATCAAGTTCCTTTCAACAACCAGACCTGAACACACCTAGGACCTAGCATCCTTTATTTGATTTTTTGTATTGTTTTTAATTTTTTAATTTTAATTTTTTCTTTGTGTTATTAATTCATTTTCTTCCTTCAAAATGATGAAACAAAGGAATTCACCCCAAAAGAAAGAACAAGAAGAAATGACAGCCAGGGACTTAATCAACACAGATACAAGCAAAATGTCTGAACCAGAATTTAGAATCGTGATAATAAGAATACTAGCTGGAATCGAAAACAGATTAGAATCCCTTTCTGTGGAGAAAAAAGCTAGTCAGGATGAAATAAAAAATGCTATAACTGAGCTGCAATCTCAAATGGATGCCACAGCGGCAAGGATGGACAGGGCAGAGCAGTGAATGAGTATATAGAGGACAACCTTATGGAGAACAATGAAGCATAAAAAAGAGGGAGACTAAGGCAAAAGAGCACGATTTAAGAATTAGAGAACTCAGTGACTCATTAAAAAGGAACAACATCAGAATCATAGGGGTCCCATAAGATGGAGAGAGAGAAAAAGGGATAGAAGGTTATGTGAGCAAATCATAGTGGAAAATTTCCCTAACCTGGGGAAAGACACAGACATCAAAATCCAAGAAGCACAGAGAACTCCCATTAGATTCAACAAAAGCCAGTCGTCAACAAGGCATATCATAGTCAAATTCACAAAATATTCAGGCAAGGAAAGAATCATGAAAGCAGCAAGGGAAAAAAGTCCTTAACCTACCAGTGAAGACAGATCAGGTTTGCAGGAGAACTATCCACAGAAACTTGGTAAGTCCTTAAACTACAAGTGAAGACAGATCCGGTTTGCAGGAGATCTACCTACAGAAACTTGCCAGAAAGGAGTGGCAGGATATATTCAATGTGCTGAATCAGAAAAAAAAAAAAGGCAGCAGAGAATTCTTTATCCCACAAGGCTGTCATTCAAAACAGAAGGAGAGAAAAAGTTTCCCAGGCAAACAAAAATTAAAGGAGTTCATGACCACTAAACCAGCCCTGCAAGAAATTTTAAGGGAGACTCTCTGAGGGGAGAAAAAATGGGGGGGAAAAAAGACCAAAAGCAACAAAGACTAGAAAGGACCAGAGAACACCACCATCACCACCAAACTCCAACACTACAGGCAACATAATGGCAATAAATTCATATCTTTCAGTACTCACTCTAAACGTCAACAGACCAAATGCTCCAATCAAAAGACACAGGGTAACAGAATGGATAAGAAAACAAGATCCATCTATATGCTGTTTACAAGAGACCCACTTTAGACCTAAAGACACCTTCAGAATGAAAGTAAGGGGATGGGGAACCATCTATCATGCTAATGGTCACCAAAAGAAAGCCAGAGTAGCCATACTTTTATCAGACAATCTAGACTTTAAAATAAAGTCTGTAACAAGAGATGAAGAAGGCATTATATCATAATTAAGGGGTCTATCCACCAAGAAGATCTAACAATTGTAAACATTTATGCTCCAAATGTGGAAGCACCCAAATATGTAAATCGATTAATCATAAACATAAAGAAACTCATTGCTAATAATACCATAAGAGTAGGGGACTTCAACACCCCACTTACAGCAATGGACGGATCATCTAAACAGAAAATCAACAAGGAAACAATGGCTTTGAATGACACACTGGACCAGATGGACTTAACAGATATATTCAGAACATTTCATCCTAAAGCAGCGGAATATACATTCTTCTCCAGTGCACATGGAACATTCTCCAGAATAGATCACATCCTGGGACACAAATAAGCCCTCAAGAAGTACAAAAAGATTGAGATCATACCATTTATATTTTCAGACCACAACACTATGAAACTCAAAATCAACCACAAGAAAAAATGTGGAAAGATAACAAATACTTGGAGACTAAAGACCATCCTACTAAAGAATGAATGGACTAACCAAGAAATTCAAGAGGAATTAAAAAACGATAACACCACAGCCCAAAACCTCTGGGACACCGTAAAGGCAGTCATAAGAGGGAAGTATATAGCAATCCAGGCCTTCCTAAAGAAGGAAGAAAAGTCACAGATACACAACCTAACCTTACACCTCAAAGAGCTGGAAAAAGAACAGCAAATAAAACCCAAAACCAGCAGAAGACAGGAAATAATAAAGATTAGAGCAGAAATCAATGATATCGAAAACAACAACAACAACAACAAAAAATAGTAGAACAGATCAATGAAACCAGAAGCTGGTTCTTTGAAAGAATTAACAAAATTGATAAACCCCTAGCCAGTTTGATCAAAAAGAAAAAGGAAAAGACCCAAATAAATAAAATCAAGACTGAAAGAGGAGAGATCACAACCAACACAGCAGAAATACAAACAATAATAGAGAATATTATGAGCAATTATACATCAATAAAATGGACAATCTAGAAGAAATGGACAAATTCCTAGAAAGTTATAAACTACCAAAAATGAAACAAGAAGAAATAGAAAATTTGAACAGACCCATAACCAGTAAAGAAATCGAATTAGTCATCAAAAATGTCCCAAAAAACAAGAGTCCAGGGCCAGATGGCTTTCCAGGGGAATTCTACCAAACATTTAAAGAAGAGTTAACACCTATTCCCTCGAAGCTGTTCTAAAAAAATAGAAATGAAAGGAAAACTTCCAAACTCTTTCTATGAAGCCAGCATTACCTTGATTTCAAAACCAGACAAAGACCCCCACCAAAAAGGAGAACTATAGACCAATTTCCCTGATGAACACAGACGCAAAATACCTCAACAAGATACTAGCCGACTGGATCCAACAATACTTAAAAAAAATTATTCACCACGACCAAGTGGGATTTATACCTGGGATGCAGGCTGGTTCAATACCCACAAAGTGATCGATGTGATATATCACATCAATAAAAGAAAGCACAAGAACCACATGATCCTCTCAATAAATGCAGAGAAAGCATTTGACAAAATACGGCATCCTTTCTTGATAAAAATCCTCAAGAAAGTAGGGATAGAAGGATCATACCTCAAGATCATAAAAGTCCTAAATGAAAGACCCACCACTAACATCATCCTCAATGGGGAAAAACTGAGAACTTTCCCCCTAAGGAACAAGACAGGGATGTCCACTCTTGCCACTGTTATACAACATAGTATTGGAAGTCTAAGCCTCAGCAATAAGACAACACAAAGAAATAAAAGGCATCCAGACTGGCCAGGAGGAAGTCAAACTTTCACTCTTCACAGATGACATGATACTCTATACGGAAAACTCAAAAGATTCCGTCAAAAAACTACTGGAACTGATCCATGATTTCAGCAAAGTCGGAGGATATAACATCAATGCACAGAAATCGATTGCACTCCTACACACCAACAACGAAGCAACAGAAAGAGAAATCAAGGAATCGATCCCATTTACAATTGCATCAAAACCCATAAAATATCTGGGAATAAATCTAACCAAAGAGGTGAAAAAATCTATACATTGAAAACTATAGAGAGTTTATGAAAGAAATTGAAGAAGACACACAAAAATGGAAAAATATTCCATGCTCCTGGATAGGAAGAACAAACATTGTTAAAATCTGGATACTACCCAAAACAATATACACATTCAATGCAATCCCTATCAAAATAACACCAGCATTCTTCACAAAGCTAGAACAAACAATTCTAAAATTTGTATGGAACCAGAAAAGACCCTGAAGAGCCAAAGCAATCCTGAAAAAGAAAACCAGAGCTGGCGGCATCCCAATCCTGGACTTCAAGATGTATCACAAAGCTGTAATCATGAAGACAGTACGGTACTGGCACAAAAACAGACACTCAGATCGATGGAACAGGTTCAGGAACTCAGAAGTGGACCCACAAACGTATGGCCAACTACTCTTTGACAAAGCAGGAAAGAATATCCAATGGAATAAAGACAGTCTCTTCAGCAAATGGTTCTGGGAAAACTGGACAATAACATACAGAAAAATGAATCTGGACCATACACAAAAATAAACTCAAAATGGATGAAAGACCTAAATGTAAGACAGGAAGCCATCAAAATCCTAGAGGAGAAAGCAAGCAAAAGCTCTTCGACCTCAGCTGCAGCAACTTCTTACTCAACACATCTCTGGAGGCAAGGGGAACCAAAGCAAAATGAACTGTTGGGACCTCATCAAAATAAAAAGCTCCTGCACAGCGAAGGAAACAATCAGCAAAACTAAAAGGCAACAGATGGAATGCGAGAAGATATTTGCAAATAACATATCAGATAAAGGGTTAGTATCAAAAATCTATAAAGAACTTAACCAAACTCAACACTCAAAAAACAAATAATCCAGTGAAGAAATGGGCAAAAGACATGAATAGACACTTCTCCAAAGAAGACATCCAGATGGCCAACTGACACATGAAAAAATGCTCAACATCACTCATCATCAGGGAAATACAAATCAAAACCACAATGAGATACCACCTCTCACCAGTTAGAATGGCTAACATTAACAACTCAGGCAACAACAGATGTCGGCGAGGATGTGGAGAAAGGGAATCTCTTGCACTGCTGGTGAGAATGCAAACTGGGGCAGCCACTCTGGAAAACAGTATGGAGTTTCCTCAAAAAATTAAAAATAGAGCTACTCTACGACCCAGCAATTGCACTACTAGGTATATATCTGAGGGATACAGGTGTGCTGTTTCGAAGGGACATGTGCACCCCAATGTTTACAGCAGCACTATTAACAATAGTCAAAGTATAGAAAAAACCCAATGTCCATCGATAGATGAATGGATAAAGAAGATGTGGTGTATATATATATAATGGAGCAGTACTCGGCAATCAAAAAGAATGAAATCTTGCCATTTGCAACTACATAGATGGAACTAGAAGGTATTATGCTAAGCAAAATTAGTCAGAAAAAGACAAATACCATACGACTTCACTCATATGAGGACTTGAAGATACAAAACAGATGAACATAAGGGAAGGGAAGCAAAAATAATATAAAAACAGGGAGGGGAAAAAACATAAGAGACTCTTAATACAAAGAACAAACAGAGGGTTGCTGGAGGGGTTGTGGGAGGGGGGATGGACTAAATGGGTAAGGGGCATTAAGGAATCTCTCCTGAAATCATCGTTGCACCATGTGCTAACTAACTTGGATGTAAATTATAAAAAATAAATAAATTATAGAAAGAAAGAATAAAATAAAATAAAATTCCATGCAATGCTAGAAAGAAAGAAAGAAAGAAAGAATAAAGAAAAGAAGGAAGGAAGGAAGGAAGGAGGGAAGGAAGGAGGGAAGGAAGGAGGGAAGGAAGGAGGGAAGGAAGGAAGGAAGGAAGGAAGGAAGGAAGGAAGGAAGGAAGGAAGGAAGGAGGGAGGGAAGGAGGGAGGGAAGGAAGGAAGGAAAGAAGGAAGGAAGGAAAGAAAGAAAGAAAGAAAGAAAAAAGAATCTGAGGTATCTGAATCCAAACCTGGGCCTCTCTGCCACACCAGTTCTGCCTGGAACCTCTCCATTAGGCAAATCCTATTATGCCACTGCCTTGCTTAAAACACCTTCTGTGGCTCCCCATGCCCCTAGGACTGAATCCCAGCTCCTGAGCCTGGCTGGAAAGATCCTCCTGACCTGACCCCTTCCCAGTTCTGCTACTGACTCCCACTTTGTGCCCTACACCCTGCCTCTGTGACTTTGCCAATGCTGTCCCCTCTGTCAGACATGCCGCTCCCCTCCTGCTCCACTTGGGAAATGTCCATTCTGCCTTTAAGGCTCTAGCTTTATTCAACCTGGAGAGAGTGAATCGATTCTCCCTACCCTGCCTTTCCCGATAAATGTGCCTAGGGTGGCAGTTGTCATAGCTGCCCTGTAATTGTTGCCCTTTTGGACCAGGCTCACGAATGCCTGAGAGGCAGAAACTGGCTCTTGTCCACCTTTGACTCACCAGCCCTCCGTCAGGGCGGGTGCAAAAGGTTAGCTCCAGGGACTGGAGTGGAACTCCAGCTGCTGCCCACCAAGCTTCATAGATGAAGGCGGCCGGCTCCCAGAACCAGACACTCCTGCTGAAGCAAGATGCAAATATTCAGACAGACGCTTGGCAAAGCTACTCCTCGCCCTGCATCAGGAACACATGAAGGCTCCCGTGAGAATCATGCCTTAAACTGTAATAGCAGGCTGTCTACATGCACCTGAGGGGCAGGGGGCTCTCTTTCCCAAGGATTTCCCTCCCGCCCGTCCCAGCAAGTCAGAACCAGCCAAGTTCTTTGGCAGATGCCAGAGGACTGTCTCAGTGAAGCCCCGGGGCAGACTCGAAGTGGAGGGGAGAGGAACCTCCATCAGCTCAGTGGGTCGTTGGGTCTTCGCCCCACACCTTGTGATGCCTGCCCCTCCAAGAGCGGGAAAGGCAATAAAAGATGAGCAAAATCAGACTCGGCAGATGACCGGGACCACAGCAATGGATTCTGATAGGATTAACATGCCTACAGCTAATCGTGTCATTGTGGGGTCTTGCGGGGAGTGATTAGTAAGGCTGGCGGCGGGGCAGGGGGGGCGAGGGGGAGGCAGGGAATCAAAAGGTCTTTAAAAAGTACGGAGCTCAGGGGTACACCTCAGACTAACTAAATCATGCCTTCTGTTGTTGAGTCCTGGGCATCGGAAGTTTTTAGAGCTGGCCGCTGATTCTAACGCCCAGGCACAGCCGAAAACTGCCGGCCCAGATGCGGGACTGGGAACCGGAGCAGGCAAGTTCATTCACTCATCCTACTTCCCTGAGACCTGCTCCTGCCAGTCACTGGACCAAGTGCGGGTGATAGAAGGAGCTGGGCTCTCCGGCCCCCCTGGCTTCCCGAAGCCCACGGTCTGCTCCCGGAGCCGCGAGGCCTGGCCTCTGAGGACAAGGCTGGGAGGGCAGGGGGCTGGGGATGGCATCTACGACAGGGATGACAGGTTTGGGTACTCACAGTTGTGAAAACGTAATAAGTGTGGGAGCTGATGATATTGGTCGGCCAGCTTTTTAAAAATAAAGAAATAAATAAAAGGAACACGGTAAATTTTTTTAAGAACCACTAAGAATCATTAACATCAATTCATAAAAGTGAATCTCAAGTTTGAAGTCCTCTGGACTGTAAGATGTCTCAGGGGATGAAGCCTGTCTGTCGTTTTCCGCCGCACCGCCCAGGGCCAGGAAGGACAGGCATTTGGGGGGAACGATAAGGATTGCGACGGTGATCGTAACTGATGGTTCTTTAACCCCGGCTCTGCTCGCCATGTGCCGAGCTGGCCACTTAATTCTTTCGTGACTTCCACGAATCCTCACACCAACTGCGGGAGGCGCTCGGGTCAGTCGGGGTTCAGCACAAGAAACTAGAACAACTCTGGGTCTTTGAAGCGGGGAAGGATCCCATAAAGAGATGCTACAAAGTCATTGAAAGGTCGGGAGAGTAGGCTCTCCTCTAGGTGCCCAAAACGATATCTAGAACGGTAAGAACCGGTCGACCTCGGGAGCTGCTTCCCTGAGGCTGACACTAGAACCACTGAGTCCACGGCGCAGTCCTGTCACTGTGAGCCAGAATCCAGGACCCTCTGCCCTCACTGCTGCCTCCATAGCCACCACTTGCTCCAAGAGGCTAGTGACAGGACCCTAGGACATTGCCCCGAAACCTTGCATTCTCGTGCCCTCGCTTGCCAGCGGAAGAGTCAGGAAGGAAGTCTGCACCTCCTCCTCACTTCGCCATCCAAATCTCTAATTAGCAGACCCTACATTGCAACCTGAGCCCTCGCTGCGGAGGCATCTGGAAAATGCAGACTTTAGCTCCCTAAGCTCTGTAGTACAGGAAGGCAGCCTCGAAGGAGGGTGGCAGAGAGACTGAGCAAGCCCATCCACAGCCTCCCCAGCCAATCCACTGCAGTTACTAGTGCCATTTCTATACGTCGCAGATAAGGACCCTGAGACCTGGAGATGGCTAAGTCATTTTCCCATGATAACACGGCAAATTAAAGGTGAGTCAAGATTCGAAACCGAAGGGTCTGACTTCAAAGAGGGCCCCACTCTTAAAATGATCCCTTTCAAGAAATGACTGTTTGCAACTTTAAACAACACATTATAAAAGAGATATACTTTTTTCAACTGCAGAAAATTACAACATAAAACTTTATTTTTTGATATCATACTATCCAAAAACCCAACAATACGGGGCTTTCGATTCGGCGAAACTGCCTGAAGTAGGGTTCACATATTTAAGATTTTTTTTTAATAGTCATTGTATAAAATCCAGTTTCACTTGTTGATAGAAATAGAAGGATAAAGTAACACTATTTCATTCAACTCAGTATATTCTGGGAGAACAGAGAGAAGCCAAGAAACCATAACCCCTAGGATTGCCCTGCCTTCTTCTCAGTGCCTGGAGAGAGTTCCACGAGCTTCCCAGTCCAAGATTACTTATCGCAGAGTTGGAAATGTATATCAAGGAGCTTATGAAAAACCAGGGACCAGCTGGTCAAGTTTGAGCAATGGTTCCCAAACCCTCACGTAGGGCACAAGACCCGGAGACCCGAATGTGGGCAGGCAGGAGAAATCGATGAACCTCATTCATCACAGCGACTCTTGTCCCTGATATCTTATTTCAGGATCCTTGGATGGCTCCCCTCCTTTCTTCAGTTTTATCAATCTGCCCTTTACATGTGGGGCCTAAAACCCCAGTCCACAGAGGAGGCTGGGAAGATGGCGGAATAGGGGGACCCTAATCTCACTTCGTCCCACGGATACAACTAAAACCCCAGGCAGCGTGAAGTCTGACTTCCTTCTTCCCTGTCTCCAACAGACAAGAAGAGAACATTTTAGGGGAAGCAAGAGAGTCTATAAATTCAGATGCAGTTTAAGACTAACTGCATTTTTCTTTTCTTTCTTTTTTGTTTTTTAATTCTCTGCTTTCTATGGCCACGGGAAAGCATGAGTGATTTACAAGGGTCGCCCCTTAACTAAGCATCTTAACCTTTGCAAATTCAGAGCGATGGCACGCATAGAGGAATGGTGAGATGGATGAGTGACAGAATCTGTGGATGGATAAATCGGTAGGTAATACCAGGAGGGAGGGAGGGACAGAGACAGGGAGAGGAAATTTTGAACAGTTGACTAGCAAGGCCAGGACTGGAACAAACACCGTCTCTCCGGAAGTGTCAGGAAGAACAGTGTGGCTTCAAGGAACCTACTGGGGTATCTTTCAAAAAATATTCAAATTGCAAAAAGAAATAGCAACAACAAAAAATAACAGTCACCAGTTCCATCCATGTTGCTACACATGGCCAGAGGAGGGTATTATGTTAAGTGAAATAAGTCAGTCAGAAAAAGACAGATACCATGTGTTTCCATGCATAGGTGGATTTTGAGAGACTTAGCAAAAACCATGGGGGAGGGGAAGAGGGGAAAGGGAAAAAAGACACAGAGAGGGAGGGAGATAAAACAAAAGAGACTCTCAAAGACTAAGAACAAACTGAGGGTGAGGGGGGTGAGGGAGGGGGGAGAGGGGTTGAAGGGCATTAAAGAGGGCATGTGTTGGGATGAACCCTGGGTATTATATGTAAACCAATTTGAAAATAAACTATTAAAAAAATAAAAAATAATTAAAAAAATAACAGTCACCAAACTACAAAACGGGAAACACAATGAATAGAGGGACGCTTGCCGGGTGGCTCAGTTGGTTGAGCGTCTGATTTCAGCTCAGGTCATGATCTCACAGCTCGTGAGTTCGAGTCCCACGTCTGGCTCTGTGCTGACAAAGCCTGGAGTGTTCTTTGGATTCTATGTCTCCCTCTCTCTCTGCCCTTCCTCTGCTCACACCGTTTCTTTTTCTCTCTCTTAAAACTAAATAGCCATTTTTTTAAAAATGTTGGACAAGGAAGCCAAATGGAAAGAGAGACCAGTGAAAAACCCTAACACCTCTATCTACCACCAGGTTCAAAGTCAAGTTCAAACCAATCATGGAAACTCCTGAGAGGAGCCTGCAGCTGCAAGAAATCCTACCAAGCTCACCAGTCGCGCCTTGCCCCGTGGCAGAGCTGCTCCTGATTGCCCTCCCCCATGGCGGACGCTCACCGCTGCTCGGGTCCCACAGGGCTCACCCCTGGGCCTTGCAGAAACACCCCAAAATTAAAGGATCATTTTGGCAGGTTCCTGCTCTTACCCATGGTGCATTACCAAAAGGAAGAATGAGCTGCAACAGTCAGGGTCAGGTCCCTTGGCCCCACACGAGTCTAGGGAGTCTGCGTGTGCACCATAGGTGGGCTCCGTGCCTCCCTCACGCCCCAGAGCGAAGGCAGCTCCAGACTGAAATAGCAGGCTCACCGCCAAGCCTTCCTTGCTGTCATCCCCCCGTCACGCGGTCATCCCCGCACTGGGGGTAGACCTTGACCCCGTGTCTGTCTGTGAGATCTTGTTCTTGTAAATGGCCTTATGGTTTTACTGAATGTTTCCTGAGCACCTGCTAACTCAGGGCCCTCCTCCAACAGACACTCGATCCTACCTGGCTGCTTGCCTTGCTCTTGGCATCCCTCTCCCAGAGATGGGAGCCCCTGTTGGCTGGAGAATGATCTGTTATTCAGCGGGAGACCGCCATGCCAGCAGAATGCCAGGGACCTCCCACATCAGGGTTTCTGCAGTAGGATTCTGCTCGCTTCACCCTTCTTCACTTCATTCCAGCCCCACCCCTGCTTCGGGCTGACTGCCAGAGCTCACCCGACACCTCCTGCCTTCTTGCCAAATCTTTCTCCTGCAGCGTGTTAACTTCGTGATAGAACCAGACTGCTCTGTCCATCTGCTGTGTGACCTTGGGTGAGTTCCTTCGCCTCTCTGAATCTCATCTATAAAATGAGGATAACAGAGGGCCTGGGCGGCTCAGTCGGTTAAGCGTCTGACTCTCGGTTGCAGCTAAGGTCATGATCTCATAGTTTGCGAGATGGAGCCCCATGTGGGGCTCTGAGCTGACAGCACAAAGATTCTGCTTTTGAGATTGTCTCTCTACATGTACACCGCTTGCTCTTTCTCTCTTTCTCTCTCTCTCTCTCAAAATAAATAAACTTTTCGGTGGCTCGGTCAGTTGGGCCTCCAACTTGGGCTCAGGTCGTGATCTCGCCATTCCCAAGTTCAAGCCTCGCGTTGGGCTCCGTGCTGACAGCTCGGAGCCTGGAGCCTGCTTCAGATTTTGTGTCTCCTCCCTCTCCCCCTCCCCTGCTCATGCTATCTCTCTCTCAAAAATAAATAAGCATCAAAACAAATAAACTTAAAAAAATAAATGCAATGAGGGTCACAGCTTCCCTGGGCAGCAGAGAAAATTCAAGGATGGTGTGTGTCCTCGCCTGGGGCAGGGTCTGGCACATAGGGAGTGCTCCCTAAATGCCAACTCCCTCCCTTCTGCCTCCTCCCACCCCAGATGGCCTGTGACTCGTCATACCTCTCTAAATCCAGAGATATGACAGTGGCCATTAAAATAAATTTGTCACTTGATTCTATAGCCAGGTGGCACATGACAGCCATTAATTTTTCACATGAAAAATGGCTCTGCTAATTGAAAAACATCAAAAAGATTGAGGTTTACACAAATGTTCAGCTCCGTTTATTTTTTCTAATTTACTTTTCAGCAGTCAGTAAGAACTTAATGAGCTCTCATTTATGGCTTCCTCCCTATTTATAGATATTAGTGCCTGTGGTGTTCTAGACGTATAGCCTGAGAGCATTCGGCCTGCGCTACGCCGCCAGCCGGGGACAGTTACGATACCCGGGCGGATTCCAGATGGGAATCGCGGTTCCTCACACACCTAGCCGATACACTCGCCGGCCGTCAGGAAAACACCTCTCGGCCAGTCCTTTCCATCGGCCGGCTTCTCTTTTCCTTTCTTGGCATAGATTTTTCTGTCTGGAAAGTTTCTTAGGGTTTTATTTGGCATGAAATGAAAGAATGACTTATTGGTCAATTACTCTGTGCCGGACTCTGTGCCGTGCACTGGACGTGGAGTATCTAATTTGACCACGACGCCAGGTGGAAGGTGCCCTTAGCACCCCTGTTTCTGGAGGAGGGAACTGAGCTGAAGGGGGAGATTGGAAATTCAGACACGCAGGTCTCCCTGGGTCCAGAGTCCATCTTTTTATTATCGTGTCTAGACGGCTGCGTTCTCTTTCAACAAGCAGAGCATCGCCGACGAGCTCCGCTCGACGGAGGAGGGAGACGTGGAGGAAAGAGCACCAGCCGAGAGTCAGAAGACCAGGGTTCAAGCCTCACATCTGCCAGCCCCTCACTCTCTCTGCCTCTGAGTGTGGAGATCCAGTGTAGGGGCCGAGCTGGAACAGGGACACCCGTCCTCCGTCCTCTCTCGCTGCCCAGCCACCAGACACGTGGAGACTTAGGGTATGGGCTGCTTCTTTTTTTATACTTTTTTAATGTTTATTTATTTTTGAGAGAGACAGGGAGAGGGAGGGAGAGAGAAAGAGAGCATGTGCGTGCACATGAGTGAGGGAAGGGCAGAGAGAGAGGGAGACACAGAATCCGAAGTAGGCTCCAGGCTCTGAGCTGTCAGCACAGAGCCCGATGCGGGGCTCGAATCACCAGCCATGAGATCATGACCTGAGCCGAAGTCAGATGCTCAACCGACTGAGCCACCCAGGTGTCCTAGGGTGTGGATTTCTTAACGGCCAGCTTGGTACCCAGTAACTCCCAAAAGGAAGAGCCCTCTGTCACAGCTGGAAAGGCAAACACGATTGGACAGAGGCCAAAGTGGAAGCCTCCCATGTCCTCCCAAATGTAGAGCTTAGAACCCACAGGGCATGAGGACATCTCCCCAGTCACGCACGGGTCGAGGAGGGAGCTCTTTGATTCCTGGGGCGGACAGGATGAAAAGACAGAGCGGAGACACCAGGACCCCTGCCCACTAGTGACACATGACAAAACCAATCATCGGTGAAGAAACACAAGAAAGAGGGCGGCGAAAGATGCTCACACAGCCGCGCTTTCCCGAGCGGAGAGCCCCGATGGGGAAGTTCCCTCCTCTACTGGCCATGGTGGGCTCTTGGGGAGAGAAGGAGAAAGAGCCCTTTAATTTCTTCACCTGTGAAAGGAGGGGCAGGACCACTGAGGCAAGAGCCAGGCGGATGGACTAGAATAACAAGGGCAGAGACGGAAAGTGAACGCATTCCAGAGACTCGCTGGTATCTGGCCGCAGACCGGAGCTGCAGTTGGGGGTGGGGGGAGTTTCTGGTTTCGAGGAACGGAGGCTGATGCCCCCAGCGGATGAATAGGAAGTGGTCCTATTTCTCTCTGAGTCCCCTGCACCCAGCATGGAAGGAGTGGCTCAGGGTCAAACCCAGTAAGCATCGGTGGAAGGAACAAGAACATGAACAGAACAGCTATGGTTTCAGCAGCGTCCTGAGACAAGAGGCTCCCGGGGCTACTGAGATTTGATCCATAATCCTTATGCAGGGAGGCTAGTTCGCGCCGTACCTGTTCGCTCGGACCCCCAGTCACATAACGACCAGCCGAGGCGGCAGCAGGCTCGATAATAGTGCTTGTGGGGAGATCGGAAAAATGGAAATAAGTCGCTCAGGAGATCAAGGTGTTACAGCTCTTGCAGAATCGCGGACCTCAGGCCTTGAGAAGGTCTTCGAAACTTAGCCTGGAGCCCTGGGCTCCTGACTCCCCGTCCAGTGCTCTTTCCCTGCACTGTTGGGCAGGGGCAGGGGCTGCTGTGGAGGCAGAGAGCTACACGCAGCACAGGACTCCGTGACGAATGGGGTTTGTCAACCACTCCTAGCCTTGCCATCATCCTACAAGCTCCAAATTATCACCATCCTTTTCTAGGGCTCCAAATAAATGCCAGGGACAGACAGGAAAAATGAGGAGAGGAGATCTAACCCTCCCCCTTTCCGATATTCCAAAATTCTGTTCTGCGGACCACTAAGCACGGAAAACGCTCCATAATGATAAGAGTTTGATCCCAAATAAACTGGGAAACGCCCCATGATATCTCGTCCTCTTGACAATTCACAACCTGTTAACGATTTAAAGACCCTGATAAGTCCTGCGGTAAAGAACGGGGATTCTCCAAAACCGTTTGACTATTTTTCTCAGGCCATACCTATTTAATATTCCACAGAACCATGTCAGGGAAAGGCTGCCATAAATTAATTTCAGCAGCCACGTGGGAAGGGACTCTGACGTCAGCCCCAAGGACCAAAAGCTCTTTAATAGAACAGTCTATTGCTCCAAGTTTCCTGTGCGGCCACAGGAGCATCGCAAATGCCCCGGTCAAGCCCAGGCTTAGGGCGCCCATCCCCCAGACCACGGCACGCGGAATGAAGCGCATGCTCACCATCTGATCCCCGGGCAGAAGGAGGAGGAGGCCTGACTCGGGCTGGCTTAACAGAGATTTACTTCCCCGGCATCCTTTGGAATGGATATCCTGCATGATTGAGCCGGGCTTTGTTCAATTCTCAAAGCAATTTGCCAGGAGTGAGGAAGGAACGCTTAGTAAAGCAAGTTGGTCAGTCCTGGGTGATTACTTCTTATTCCAAAACAATTACTATAAAGGTAAAATGGGTTATGTTGCTGTAAAAAATATGACTCTCTCCAAACAGTAACACACGAATTCCCGACCAGAGCCTCCGCGCCACGGCCGAAAAGCGGGCCAGGCAATAGGAAGCATGGGGAAGACGTTTTTGCCCTGTCAAACGGGGCTGGTTTCGAGCAGAATGAAAACAGATAAGGGAAGGCTAGATGAGTGGAGGGGGGCGGGGAGCAATGGGGTGCCCCGGAGACAAGTACCTACTTAGCAGTCTGAGCCCATCCCTACAGGGCGTCCTGTTTCCTTTTGCCCAAACCCCTAGTCTCGTCGAACGTCCTGAAAGAATAGGGCTAAGCAGGGTTTCTTGACGTTGGCACTACTGGCATTGGGGTTGGGTAATTGCTCGTTGGGGTGGGGCTGTCCTGTACACTGTAGACCCTGACCTCTCCCCGCTAGATGCCAGTCGCGCCCCTTCCCCCCCCTCCCCACAAGTCGTCTCCAGACATTGCCAAGGGTCCCCAGGGCAGGAAGGGAGGCAAAATCCCTCCCAGTTGAGAACCACTGGACTAAAGCCATATGGGCCAGCTCCCTGGATCTGGCCCGTCTCCGGGAGAAAACCAGGCTCAGGGCTGGCGTCTCCCAGAGAGCAAAGGGGAACGTACTCAGAGGCTGTCCCTCTTCTGGGCCCTGGGGAGAACGGGAGTAGCCTGAGTCCCCGCACTTGCGGCCCAGTGGCTGGCGTCCCAGCCGTGTACCTGCTCTGCAGCGGGCGGCCAGCATGGGGGACGGAAGCCGACGGGGGACAGCGAGCCCACCGGGCCAGCCCAGGAAACCATCCCAGGGAGCCTCTCTGCTTTCCCCACCAACTGTTGCTGCGCTGTTGAAGGTATCGAGGGGCACCTGTCTGGTTCAGTCGGTGGAGCATGCGACTCTTGATCTTGAGGTCATGAGTCCGAGCCCCATATTGAGTGCAGAGTTGTTTGGTTTTGTTTTTTTAACTTTTTTTATGTTTATTTTTGAGGGGGGAGGGGCAGAGAGAGAGGCAGACACAGAATCTGAAGCGGGCTCCAAGCTCTAAGCTGTCAGCACAGAGCCCAACACAGGGCTCGAACCCACAAACCGCGAGACCATGACCTGAGCCAAAGTTAGACGCTTAAACAACTGAGCCACCCAGGCGCCCCGAGTTTACTTTTTAAAAAAAAAGAAAAAAAGCACGGGGTGCCTGGGTGGCTCAGTCAGTTGAGCAGCTGACTTTGGCTCAGGTCACAGTCTCGGGGTTCGTAGGTTTGAGCTCCCCGTCGGGCTCTGCACTGACGGTGTAGAGCCTGCTTCAGATTCTCTTTCTTCCTCTCTCTCTCTCTGCCCCTCCCTCTCTTGCTCTCTCTCTCTCTCTCTCTCTCTCTCTCTTTTTCTCAAAAATAAACATTAAAAAAAAAGAAAGAAAGTAGGGGCACCTGGGTGGCTCAGTTGGTTAAGCGTCTGACTTCAGCTCAGATCGGGATCTTGAGGTTCATGGGCTTGAGCCCGCGTCGGGCTCTGTGCGGGCAGCTCAGGAGTTGGAGGTGGTGGTATAGGTTCTACTCAAGGCCGTCTACTCAAGGTCATTCGTTTCAGCGGCCCTCGTCTTCTCTCCGCCCCAAAATGAAAACAACACCAACCCCCACCTTGCCCGGCCATTTCAGAGTTCAGCTGGGACCATGCGCACCGAGGCACTTGGTGAACGTAGAGCCCCAGGCAGACGTCAGTTGTTTGGATGCACTCAGGAGGTGTCATGAAAGTTGCCAAGCAAATCAATTTTAATTCACTTAAAAGTAGATGCCGTGCAGACATTTGCGGAGCAGAAGCCCGAGAAAGAATACCTGCTTTGAATACAGTGATTAAGAGCAGCCAGGATGGAAGAAAAGAACGTAGGAGAGTGTTTTTAAGATTTAAGTGGGAATATTAAAACACCTCAAACTCCTGGGTACACTAAGAAAAAAAAAAATAGCGCCGCTCTTCAAAGTGGTCCTTTCTGGCTCTTTTTTTTTCCACTTCTTTAGACCTTTATTCTCTTTTTCCCCCATTCACCTCATTTCCATTGCTACTCAGGTACCTCAAATGTCCTTAATTGTCATTACCAGCCTCATCCAGGGCCCCTAAGAAGCATTTAACTGCTCACGGCACCATACCAGCCACTGCACCGAGACAATTACTATTGGTGTAGGAGAAAGTGGGGGGAGGGGAAGAGGGAGGAGGGGGACGGAGGGGAAAAACTGGACCTGACGGCTCTGGGGCTGTAAGTCCCAGACTGGACGTACAAACCTGGATGTGGGAAGGACGGGGCTCCCAGTGTGTCCCAGGGACAGCACCAGGCTCACCGCCTCCAATCTTTACAGCACCCCGAGGAGGGCAACCGTCCCCGAAGCGTGTTCCATGTAATGGGTCCAGTCCTTCATTCATTCCACCTGTGTGTATTCTCTGTGTGTGTTTTAACCGTAAAAGCAAATAGGTAGAGATAGTGCCTGCTGTTGGCCACATGCTTTTCTCGCTATGTTATCTCATTTAATACAACCTTAAGAAGAAGATATTAACACGCCATCCCAAGTTGACGGATGAGAAGATGAAGGCACAGAGTTAAGTCATTGTCCAAAGTCACATGACTGTTGTGACAGGCAGGCAGACTTCCCGATGGCTCCTGATGGTCCCTGCCTCCTGGTATTCATGCCTTTACATAGTCTCCCCCCTGTGAGTGTGGGCTGGTCAAGTAACTACCCGTAACCAAGGGAATTTGGCCAACGCACAGGTTCCCACTTCCACCATTAGGCTACGTTAAGATTGTGACTTCTGTCTTGCCAGCCGACTTCTCCCCTGCTGGAATTTTTTTTTTAAGTTTATTTATTTGGGGCACCTGGGTGGATCAGTCAGTTAGGCATCCAACTTCAGCTCAGGTCATGAGTTCAAGCCCACATCGGGCTCCGTGCTGGCAGCTCAGAGCCTGGAGCCTGCTTCAGATTCTCTGTATCCCTCTCTCCCTATGCCTCTCGCCTGCTTGTTCTCTATCTCTCGTGCTCATTTTTTTAAATTTATTTATTTATTTTGAAAGAGAGAGAGAGAGAGAGAGAGAGAGCATGAATTGGGGAGGGGCAGAGAGAGAGGAGAAAGAGAGTATCCCAAGCAGGCTCCTCATTGTCAGCACAGAGCCAGATGTGGGGCTCAAACTCATGTACCGTGAGGTCATGACTTGAGCCAAAACCAGGAGCTGGATGCATGATGGACTGAGCCACCCAGGCGCCCCTCCCCTGCTGGATTTGAGGAAGCAGATTGCCAAGCTGGAGAAGCAGGCCTAGTAAGAAACTGAGGGCGGCCTCCAGCCAACAGCCCACAGGGAACTCAATCCTGCCAACAACCACATGGGCTCGGAATCATATCCTTCCCCAGCAAAGCCTTCCGCTGAGACCCCAACCCTGGCCAAAACCTTGATTGCAGCCTTGTGGAAGACACTGAAGCAATGACCCAGCTGAGGTCTCCCAGATTCCTGCCCCCCCAGAAACTGTGAGATGCTAAATCTGTGTTATTTCCAGCCACTAGGTTTGTGGTAATACGTTATGCAGCAGTAAATAACGAATACAACTAGTAAGCAGCAAAGGTGGGGCTTATCCGCAGGGAAGCCGCCCCCCAAGTCCATGTCCTTCCCCACGACACTACACTATATCGTCTGTTACGTCCCAGGCGATACTGGAGGGCTGAGAACAATTTAGAATGTTGACTATTACAGGCCCCTCTCGAAGATTCAGATTGCATGGAGAGAAGTCCTACAGCGAAGAATAGTCTTTATCTCGCCCGCATTCACCTGGTCACAGAACTCAGTTCGCGTGACACCTGGTGGCCTTCTCCCGAGCCGGGATCCCACAGAAGACATTTTGGGAATATCCCGAGACAAGTATACTCCCTTGATTTTGCAGACGAGGAAACCGAGGCTCAGAAAGGTTAAATAATTGTCAGAAGTCACACAGAAAGCTGCCGAGGCTGGGCAGTGGAGAAGAAGAAAGAGCCTCAAGGAAGCATCAGTTGGCGGGTCGTTATGCACGGCTTTAACCTCAGCCAGTCAGAAAGCAGCCTGCCCCACGGCCGGAAGCCCTCAGCGCCCAGATGACGTCACCTGAGCAGTGGGAAGCAAGGAAGTCTCACCCCCAGTGGCCGCTGCTGCAAAATGAGTGGGGCGGAAAGGGCTGGGTGGGGAGGCGCGGCCTGGGGAGCAGGGGAGAAGGCACCCCGGGACCGGCGTCCGGGCATCCGCAGTCACAGCTTTCCTACCTCTTAGCTTTGCTGGGCCAAACAGGCCCTGGGCCTCTCCAGAAGTGAACTGCCGCTCTCTTCTTAGGCTGAGGGGCCATCGAGAGTCATGCCCTGTTTGAGGGAACTCAGCCTCCTCACACCTAATTAGTTCACCTTTTCAACAGCCCCTAAAGAAAGGAGGGGAAGGACGGAGGAACCGTGCTGCGTGGCTACACAGTTCCATGCTCTCTTTCCTCCCCCCATTCTACAGATGAGGAAACCGAGGTTCACAAAGATTAAGGCGTCTTCTCAAGGTAAGGAAATGGTAGAGCCGGGCTCTAAACGCAGGTGGGTCTGAGGCCAAAGCCCAGGATTCGTCTACATGCAGTTCGGGGTTAGGCAGAACCCTCTCCCCTCTCTCTGCCTTCACTTACAGGTGATGAAAAATGGATGCCTTGGGAGCTTCCAGAAAACAAGTCGGGCGAGAGGCAGGCACCTGCCTCTTCAGCACGTGGGACACTCAACCCTTCCCACGTTTCAGAAAAAAACCTGGGCGCTAAGAACACCTCTAGAAAGGGAACGTTTTTATCCCATCGGCGGACGACTGTAGAAAAATGCCCTCGGGGTTAGCTTAGGGTGTAAGGTTTTGGTTTCCTTTTAATAGCCGTTTTTATAAATGAAATGAAAGGAGCTACACTTCCTGAAAGAACAGAGAGGGGGCTTTGTCATCCGGACGTCTCGGAAGCTGCACGGCGCTGACAGAGCCGAGATCGTCCGCAGCAGAAGTTCCGCCCCGCACAGAGGCGTAATTTTGGTACCCGGTCGGTCGGCATACCGACGCAAGCGGACTCCACGAACAGCGCTCCGTGCAGACGGGCTGGGAGAGCAGGCATCTCGGTTAGTATTCTGCGGAGCTCCTCCTGGGCTCACATTTCCTTCTGCCAACGCGCGTGTGTTGTAAGGCTCAGTCGCCCCTGGATGGGCAAGTAGCCAGGATTCCCTCCATCGGTCCACAAAGGAATGCGGAAGAGGAAATTTGCATGGAATGAATTCACCCCCAACTCCGCACCAGGCACTGCACGTCCATTATTTTGTATCAGGCTCGACCTGCAAGGTGGGACCTTCCCCCATTTACAAATGAGGAAAGGGAGGTCCGCGAGGTTAGGCCACCCGTGCAGGGCCGCGCAGCTGGTCCGTGGCCAAGCCAGGATCTCAGCGAGGCTGCAACACTCACACGCCTCCTCTGCACCACGCTCCTTCCTACGGGAGAGATGACAGAGACAGGAGGGGGCAAACACGAAGGGGTCCCTGCTGTAAGCGCAGTGTCTGCGCTGGCCACTTTGCACGCTCAGTGCTTACAGGGCCCCTGCAAGGCCCTGCTCATTATACTCACTTCACCCACGAGAAGGCAAAAGCTTTCAGAAAGGGTCAGTAAATCGCCCCAAGATAAGCCGTGATCTGGACCTAGATCTATCTGACTCCAAAGCCTTTGGATTTTTTCCTACCACACCATCAATACTCATTGACACAGCTCTGCGCCTCTCCCCCACCCCTCCACCTCCCTGCCCCCGCCGCCTTCCCACCCTGCTGCTGAAACACTGACTCAAGGGAGGTGAGAAACAGGGCTGGGAACTAGACCGGCCCTTTGGGCACCAACACGCAGCAGGGATTTCGGAAACATGAGCGTTTCTTCTCTCCACCGGCTATGGTGAGAAACGATGGATTCCAAGCCGCAGCTAAGAATGGTTTTCATTTCTGGAGTGGCACGTATGCCCTGGATGAAGGAGGGTTTGGACTAAGGAGAAAACTTGTATTTGTTGCCTCTGGCCTACTTATTGCGCTCGCTCAGCTTCAGGGGTCCCATCTGTAAAGCGTGGTCGACTCAACCATCCCTGTGGGCAGTTAACCCTGGAGACGCACAGCAGAGGGAGGAGGTGGTTTCTGGAGAAGCGCAGCAACACGAGGCAAGCGCGTTTGGTCCAAAGCCAAAATCACTCAAGTATCAAGTGGCTAAAGAAAGTTCCCACAAGACGGCACAAGCTCACCTTGGTGCTTTCCTTATCCCACTCTCCCCACCTCTCCGTTCTAGAAGTTCCATGAATGTTGTATTTCAGTTTCTAGTCTTGTTTATTTTTGCGTAGGAAGGAACCAATTTGCTTCTTTTTTTTTTATCGGATTACATTGCGTGATTCCTAGTTTTAATTCAATACATCTATTCAGGAAAGCATCTTAGAATAATCAAACATGTTTTTAAGTAAGGACTTCAGAAAGGAGTCTCCATCTTCTTGCAGGAGGCGAGAGGTCTCAGTCTGGGGTTCTGCCCTGTTCGGTTTTGCCCTTGAGCCCCGCACAGCAGGCTGCCTTGAGTCGTGACTGCCTGATGCACCATCCGGTCATGTATTGGTTAATTCCCTCATTCACGAAAATGTGTTTATCTATTTATTTAACAATCACCAAGTCATAGTCTGTGTTGGTTGCTTGGGAAACACAGTCATAGATGAGCAAAAAATAGACACTGTCCTTCTCCTTGTGGAATTTGAAGTCTAGTGGAGGAGAAAGAAATTAATCACATACAAAAATTTTATCTATAATAAGGAAGTCATGCTAAGGGCTTGGAAGGAACAATCCATGGTGCTCTAAGAGCAGATGACAGAAGGACCTGACCAAGCTGGAGAAAGTGACGCTAGAGAGGAGATCTAAAGAACAGGGCTGGAACGAAGTCTCTGGGACAAAGGTCGGGAGTGGTGGCAGCCAGACCCTTTCCTTTTCTTCCAGGAAAGAAGGGGAGAGCAGATAGGAGGCTATCACAGAACTCCAGGAGGAAAGGGACCTTCCCCTGGACAAGCGTGCTGCGTACAGGGTGGAGAATGATGGACACAGTTACAGACCATTAACCAGAGGGTGACAGGAGGTGCCATGCTAGACGACTGTCCTTGGATCTGGGGAACTGGATACTATTACCGCTCCCTGGACTGTGCTTGGAACCCAGGCCAGAGGGAATCTCACCTTCTCTCTGTCCCGACAAATGCCAGGCCTCATTCTGGATTTGGAGTAGACAGAATAGGCAAGGACCTTCCTTCCCATGCTGACCCACAACCTCATTTGCAGCCACTGCCTCAGTCCCTTTGGTTGTCATGGCCTTGCGGTCAGCGTCCATCCTGTCCCAATTTCCACCAGCTTCTCATGCATTGCCCACCCCCCACCCCCGCCTCCCACCTCAGCCACTCATCTAAGGCCTGTATCATTGACGACAAATGATATTTGGCCCTTCCGGTGTCAATCCTTGCGTGCCATGGGGTCACACTCTAGTTCTTGCTCTGGCTCTTGCCACTATCCCTGCAGGGCGCGCTTCTATAATTAAGACAATGGTAAAAGTTGAAATCCCTGTGACAAAGAACATGAGTGTATCTGTTTTTAGTTTTGTTTGGGGGGAAGAGCAGCAAATGTGTGAGAATGTGACAATTATCTACATCGTTCAAGACTACCAGAAAGCAAGAATGACAAGTGTTTATTTATTTTTTTAATATTTGTTTTTGACAGAGAGAGACAGAGAGACAGAGCATGAGTGGGGGAGGGACAGAGAGAGAGGGAGACACAGAATCCAAAGCAAGCTCCAGGCGCTGAGCTGTCAGCACAGAGCCTGACACAGGGCTCAAACTTGTGAACGGTGAGATCATGACCTGAGCCAAAGTTGGACGCTTAACCAACTGAGCCCTCCAGGCGCCCCAAGAATGAAAAGTGTTTAGATTCTTCCACCACTGCAAAGACAGGTAGGACGTTCTCGCGAAGGAATATTTGCAAGGTTCTAGAGGAAGACCAGGCTTGAGTCCCCACTCAGCTGTTTGTTTAAGTAAATAGTATCAGGGAACTTAGATAGTCTTTCTGAATTTGGTTTCTTTCCCCTGTAAAACAGAAGGCAACATCCACCCAACAAGGTCATTACGAGGTCCCAACAGGGTTGTGGCAAACACAAGCCACTGCACACAAGTGAGTCTTGTTACTGCCAGCAGGGCTAGGGGCTCATTTTTTTTTTTTAATGTTTATTTATTTTTGAGAGACATAGAGACAGAGCACAAGCAGGGGAGGGACAGAGAGAGGGAGACACAGAATCTGAAATAGGCTCCAGGCTCTGAGCCATCAGCACAGAGCCCAATGCAGGGCTCGAACTCACAGACCGTGAGATCATGACCTGAGCCTAAGTTGGCCGCTTAACCCACTGAGCCACCCAGGCGCCCCTAGGGGCTCATTTTAGAAGCCTCTGTTCAACAGGGCCCTGAGGTCAGCAGAAGACTTTTCCAGAGGGCTGACAGATACTGTTTCTCTCTCATCCAGAGGAGAAGGGACTGATGCATTCTAGTCGCAGAATTTCAGCCCAGTGGGGTCCTTCCCCGCAAGGCACCCTGACCCTGTCCATTCATTTAGTCAGTGAATATTTAGTGCGGATCAGTTTTGTGGTGGCCACCATTTGGGTGCTAGGGGTGCAGATATTTTTAAAAGACAGCATGCCTTAAGCAACCCCTGGTCGGGGAGCACTGAAGTGGCTCAGTTGGTTGAGCCTCCGACTCTTAATTTTAGCCTAGGTCATGATCACAGGGTCGAGGGATCAAGCCCTGCTTGGGACGCCACACTGAGCATGGAGTCTGCTTAAGATTCTCTCTCTCTCTCTCTCTCTCTCTCTCTAACTAAAAAAATAAAATAAAAAGAAGCAGCCCATGGTGGGGTGGAGTGGGAACAGGTAGGTCAACAGACAAGTATCATGATAAGACATGTACCTTAAGATAAGGCAGTTGGGCTTTTAAGATAGAATGGCAACCATGAGGAAGAAGACTGACCCAGAATCCAAGAGAGCCCCAGAAGAAGTAACACTTGACGAGGGCATGGGACAAACCCAGCCAACCTGTGATCTTCACGGGGATGGGGAGCAGGAAAGAGAGGTCAACAAAAGACAGGCTTTCTTGAAATCAAAGGGAACCGTATTGGAAAATAGAGACACAGGAAGACTCTTCTCCTTATGTTCCTCTCTGGGTGTTTTCCTGTCAGGTCAGGGTATTTTTCATCACAGAGGAATCAAACGTTCCTGGATTGGAAAGTGAGGTGATTCGCTCATGCATGTTCTTTTGAAAGTGTGTTGCACTCAAACCCATGACCTGTGAGGAGCCTACGATGAGTTGTCTCCTTTTTCTTTATCCCCTTTTCACCTGCAATTGGCAAACATGATATATACCACCCACCCTGACAAGTTAGACGGCCACAAATCGTAAGCTGAGCAACATTTGGGGAAAGCAAATATTTTTTGGCAGTAATCACACACGTGCGATAGATAATCAAGAGACAAAGAAACGAGCACACTCTTCAAGTTACATTCAAAACCCCATCCCTGTCATTTACTTGAAAGTATTAAGTACCTTCAAGGCAAATCACTGAAGTGGCTGAACAATCTCTACTGCAATATTTAATGATGCTGATAAATCCTAAAATCCTTACGGGGCCATTCCTGGCTGGCGACGGAACCGTGTTTGGTGTTTCTGAAATTGCGAGTGCTTAATTATGTCTAACAAAGTCGGTTATCAATAAAGTGTGCATCCATGTCTGAACTGAATTTGTCTCTGCCTCTGTCACTCAGGGGTCCGGGAATCTATCTGAACAGGGTTGGCAAACTTTTTCCATCAGAGTCCAGAATTTTATGGGTTTTTTTATATTTTATGTTTTGCTAGCCATAGTGTCTTCATCACAACTACCCAACTCTGTCATGGCAGGGCAAAAGCAGCCACAGATAATCTATCAACAAATGAGCAGGTCCGTGTTCCAACAACACTTTGTTTACGGACACCAAAATGTGAATTTCCTGTAATTTTCATGAGTCTGAAATATTCTTCTTTGGATTCCCTTATGCCATTAAAAAATGTCACAACTATTCTTAGACCACAGCGGCCCAGAAACAGGCCTCTGGGTGGATTCAGCCTGCCAGCTGGGGTTTGCCCACCTCTGAGTTTGGGTGACGGGATGGGCTATGTTGAAACAGCTCAAAGAACATAAACTCTGCCTTCCCATAGTCCTTACACCTGGGCAGCCAGGCAAAATCTTTAACCTCCCTGGGTCTCCATTTCTTCTCCCTGAAATGAAGATAATCAGAGGAACTTAGTGCAAATTAAGTGAGGCGATGTACGTAACAGAAGTTCCAGAAGAGTCCAGATAGGTGGGCTCAGGAGAAAACAGTCGTTCTTTCCTTTACGGTCTGGTCTGTCTTTCTACCTTTGTTTTTTGTTTCTTACTCTTCCTTTGTATTTAATGTTCTCTTGTAGCAACCAATTCAATAATGATGCATGAAAATGGATTTGGGCCCAACAGGAGGAGAACCAGCCCCCTCCCTTGTTGACTTGAAGACTCCCAGCCTGACCCTTTTCCCCTCGGGCGTCAGTGCCAGAGCTGGCCCCCGGAGGGCTGGGTCTCAGCTACCATTACATATCAAGGAGAGACTAATGAAGCCACAATTGATTCATCACGCTGGGTGCCATCTCCCTGTGAAGGCATCCCATTAGGGATGCAGTGTCTCTCTGAGAGGATTTACAGTAGCGGCAAATGTCAGCGGCAATTATATCTGTCTCATCTTTCTTAACAGAGCTGCCACCCACTCCCCCCCACCTTCCTCCAGCTCCCCAGGGTTTGCAATAATCACAGCTACCAATCACAAAGCTACAGGTAAGAGCTTCCTCCCCCAGGCTCAGTGTGTGCCACAGGCTAGATAGAGGTGGGGAGACATCCCTCCCCATCATGGAAGGAAAAAGTGAAGGAGACCCAGGAAGAAATGGGGGGGGGGGTGGCCTGAGAGTCCTGAGAGCCGGAGAATGGAATCCAAGTGGGGTCTTCAAAACCACCAAAACTCGATCCTTTCCAATTGTGAAAATATCCAGAAGCTGTTTTACAAAGGCGTGTCCTGACCTACTTCTTGAGGAACGGGATCGGATAAATCCCCTTTTCAAAATGACTTCTATCAGATCTTGAGAACACCAAGGAAGTCTGTTCCCACTGGCCAAGACCCCACAGTTGAACAGGTGTCATCAGGAAGAGTAGATGACTTATATTAGGGACAGTGATGTTTTGGAATTAGGTGTCAATGTCCAAACCTCTGCCATTTACTTCCTTGTGACTCTGAACTTACCCAAATGAGATACCCAGTGGACAGTACCTGTTGAGCTGTTGCGTTTCCCTGTTAGCATTTCTTCCAGGAAGTTCTCTCTGACTATAAATTATTCTCCAAAGGCTTGTGCCTTCCATGAGATTCTTTTTCATTTTTTTAAGTTCATTTTATTTATTTTGAGAGAGAGTGCAAGCAAAGGAGGAGCAGAGAGAGGGAGAGAGAGACAGAATCCCAAGCAGCCTCCACACTGTCAGTAAGGAGCTCGATGTGGGGCTCAAACCCACAAACTGTGAGATCATGACCTGAGCCAAAATCAAGAGTTGACGCTTAACTGACTAAGCCATTTTGAGCATTTGCTGGGGCCAGGCACTCCAGCCTTCAAGACTAAGCCACCCAGGCACCCCAGCCTTCAATGAGATTCTTAATGGCGGCGGGCGGGGGGCGGGGGGCATACCTCATATCCCTCACTATCTCCACAATTAGCAGGGTGCCTGGCCCCAGCAAATGCTTGAAAGTTCAAAGTCTACCTATTGGCTTAGGAGTTTTGGACAAGGGGAACAGAAAAACTAGAGGGAATGAAATTACTACTGAAATAGTTCAAGATAATTCCCAGACTTGATGTTTCCAGACAGAAAGTTCCACTGAGTACCCGGATGCAGAAAGCCACCTACTAAGGCACATCATTATAAAGCCCTGTTTTACCAAAACTAAAGAATGGACTCTAAAAGTTTCTGAAGGAAAAGATTTTTTTTAAGTTAACGTGTAAGTGAATAGAATTTTAATATTATCCTATTTCTCAGTAGCAATACTGTATGTCAGAGGAACAATGCCCCAAAATTCTAAAGGCGTTAATTTTCAGACTTAAGTTGATATTTTCATACACACACATTCTTAAAAAAAATTATCTTGGGGCACCTGGGTGACTCACTTGTTTAAGAATCCAATTTTTTTTAAATTTTTTTTAATGTTTATTTATTTTTGAGACAGAGACAGACAGAGCATGAGTGGGGGAGGAGCAGAGAGAGAGGGAGACACAGAATGTGAAGCAGGCTCCAGGCTCTGAGCCGTCAGCACAGAGCCCGACGCAGGGCTCGAACTCACAGACTGTGAGATCATGACCTGAGCCGAAGTCGGACGCTCAACCGACTGAGCCACCCAGGCGCCCCAAGAATTCAATTTTTAAGGTGGATTTTGAGAGACTTAGAGAAAACCATGGGGGAGGGGAAGATGGGGGGAAAAAAGAAAGACACAGAGAGGGAGGGAGACAAAACATAAGAGACTCTTAAAGACTAAGAACAAACTGAGGGATGAGGGGGTGTGTGGGAGGGCAGAAAGGAGGTGATGCACAGAGTGCACAGAGGAGGGCACTTGTTGGGATGAGCACTGGGTGTTATATGGAAACCAATTTGACAATAAATTATTAAAAAAAAAAAGAATCCAATTTTTAGTTTCAGCTCAGGTCATGATTTCATGATTTGTGAGTTCCAAGCCCTGCATCCGGCTCTGCACTGATGATGCGAAGCCTGCTTGGGATTCTCTCTCTCTCTTCCTCTCTCTCTGCCCCACCCATACATGCTCTCTCTCTCTCTCTCTCAAAATAAAGAAATAAACTTAAAACAATTATATCTAATATACCTTATTTTAGAAAGTTATTTGAGAATGTGCTAGAGCAAAACAAGGAACCAAACCAAGAAAACGGAAGATGTGGGACCGGGAAACAGAGGATAACAACCAAGAGAGGAGATGGAAAATCCCAGATTCCAGATGAGGGCAGAAGGAAAGGCTCCAGGAGGCAGACACCCGATCTAATGGCACAGCTTGGGGTGGGGGTGGGGTGAATATAAAGGAACGCAATGCAAGGAATTAAATGTAATCAAAATATACCACTTCCTTTTGTAGTAAATAATATTTAGCTGGTAATAATAATGGAAACACCATTTAACTGAAAATAACAAAACTGCCACATTGGAAGGATTGAATAGGGGAGGAGAAACTAGTGCAATAGATATTAATCCTCATTTGTTATAGCAGGGAGAAAACAGAAAATGTCTAAGGATGATAGATCACGAAATATAGAATGGACTACAGGGATTCAATATGGCACCCTCCAAGGGGCACCTGGGGGTCTCAGTCAGTAGAGTGCCTGATTTCTGCTATCAGCACAGACCCCACTATGGATCTTCTGTCTCCCTCTCTCCCTGCCCCTCCCCCTCCACGCACTCGCGTTCTCTCTCTCTCTCTCTCTCTCTCTCAAAAAAAAAATAAATAAATAAACCTTAAAAAAAAGTGGCAGCCTCCAAGCAGTAGGACTGAGGGTTAGGAGGGGTGAGGCAGGGAGTGTTTTTTCACTGTAAACCTTTTGGTATCACTTGATTTCTTGAACCACGCATATTACTGTTTTCATATAATTTTTAAATCTAAGTAAAGTATGACATAAAACAATAAATCTGAAGGACAAAGCCTTGAGGAAGACTGCAAATCACAGACTGGGGGCTTTGGGTGTTTGTTTTCTTCCCTTTGTTGCATTTTGTTGTAGTGGTGAAACTGTATATATGTCTACAAATATACATGTGTTATATGATTACACATTATATAATTATTGTTCCATACTATACCTTCTTATATCCATTTTATGTATATTTATTTATACATTAGGTATATTCAGTACCTGATATAACATAAAAATGTTTAACCCATTATAAAGAGGATTCTAGGAAGATGGTAGCCGTGGGGTCATAATTTCTCCATTATCTCCAAATCAAAAACAAGCAAACAAAGCAACTAGATAACAAAATCAAAAGTAGGCAACATTTCCATCAAAGTGTGACAAGGCGTGCTGATGAACCCCAAAATACAAACGAGTGGGGACAAACCACGACGGCCACGAGACCTGAGCACTATCAGCATCCGTGCGGGAGGAAGTGCAGAGAGGCCACCGGGGAGCACCCAACGACGGGAGCACCCAACGGCGGGAGCACCCTGACAGAGGCCGTGGTGTTCTCTAGGAAACACGGAGGGCTGGTCTCAAGACAGCCGCTGAAACGGGGAAGCGTCGAGCCCTCTCCCACCCTGGGCGAGCAGAAGGCGTCTGCGGTAGAGACCGAGGGCTCGCTAACTTCCAGCGGGGGGCTCCACGCCGGGGAAACACAACACACAGAAAGACCTGCCCATACAACAAAATAAAACGACGACTGTTTCCAATCAAGCGCAAACACATCTCTCCAACAACAAGACATAAAAGAACATTGTAGATCAGAACGGGAAAAACTCAGAAGTGAGGTGACAGATACCCAGGAAAGAACGGAAAAACGGAAGAAGCACTCCATTTCAGAAATGAAGACGAGACCAGAGGGGACGCAAGATCAGATGGACACCCTTGTTCCTTAAGAGAAATGGAAGGTGAAAATGCGGGGGGGGGGGGGGGGCGATGAAAATAAAAAGAAATAAAGAATAAAGACAAAAACGAGACTGACAAATATTGAAGACAGGCAAAGAATAGTAGAGGTCCCGAAGAAGAAAACCCACACAAGGGGAACAAAACAGATACTGAAAAGCATAATCCAAGAAAAGTTTCCTGAGTCCCTATATTGTACACCTGAAACTTATAAAACACTGTATGCTAACTACACTGGAATTAAAATGCAATTAAGAATAATAACAACAACACTTAATAAAAAAAGAAAGAAAGGGGTACCTAGGTGGCTCAACTGGTTAAGCATCTGACTCTTGATTTCGGCTCAGGTCGCGATTTCACTGTTCGTGGGTTCAAGCCCCATGTCGGGCTCTATGCTGACAGCATGGAGCCTGCCTGGGATTCTCTCTCTCTCCCCACCTCTCTCTCTGCCCCTCTTCCCCACTCACCTGTCCATGTTCTTTCTCTCTCTCTCTCTCTCAAAAAAGAAAGAGAGCTTTTCCTGAAATAAAAAACAAATTCAAAACCTCCCATTGAAAAAGCAGACCTCATACCTGAAAATGCTGACTCAGAATGACCAGCGCCAAGACAGGCCAGTACAATTACCCAGGACTTTTAAAGCAAAAGGAAAGAAAACTCCTTTAACCATCTAGAAAACAAGAGCACGTGACTCGGCAAGGGAAAGAAATTCAGACTATTACGACTTTCCAACAGCAACACTTTATGAGGAAAGGAAAAGGAGAAACATATTTAAGATACTCAAGGAACGAAAGTACGAGGCCGAGATTTTGTATGCGGTAAAACTGACCTTCGAGTGGCAAAGAATGTTGGTTGTCGAACCCAGGAGCTCCACGTGGGTTGGCTGAACCGGCCCCCCGATGGGCCGGGCAAGGAGAGCCGGAAGGAAGAGGCAGGCAGCTCCAGCAGGTGCGGGCTGAATACACAAGGGATCTTACTTCCCGGGCTGGTCTCGGGTGGCTGCAGGAAGAGTCCGTCTCCACCTACACCCACCAGAATCTAGAAAGTTCTGTGGAGGCCGGAATGGCGTTCAACCGCGCGGATCGTCGGGACTGCAACAGATGCCGTGTCAAGGCTGCGTCCTGCAGGCAGCTTCTAGGTGCGGAATGCAAGCAGGAGGCACACAGCGAGGACAGCGGAGGGGGCGAGGAGCCTCCGGTTGCCAGAGTTCAGTTCATGGGTCAACCGGGGGTCACGTCCTCTCCGTGACCTCTTCCAACAAAGGCCCAGGCAAAGCTTATCAGCGCGCAATCAGCTGGCCACCCCAGCCCCAGTTCTTCCTACTGAAAATGTTTAGAGACAGTAACCCACCTCAGCAGCAATGATCTCCGCTGGCAACCAGAGGGTGTGGTCCTGAAATACAATCTCTCACTCAGAGAAATCAGTGATTCTCAGAGACACGGCTCCTTCCAGGTCTGGAGCGGCAAATATGTCAGGTGACCCTGGAATATTCTATCACACCAATCAGTGAGGAACACAATGAAAAAACCACTGGAGCATGTCTCTAGGACTCAGGAACAAGCTTGAAGAAGCTTCCACTGGTCCGAGACAATAAATGCAATAGATGAAAACCCATCAAATATATTTAAGTCCATAGGTTTGTAATAATATACACATTAAAAAAAAAAAAAGAAAAAAGATGAGTCCCCATCAGAGAATGATCGGAAACTAACTCGTCTTGCAAACTAGTCAGTAAAGGGAAATAATCCAACGTTTATCCTGCCGCTCCTAAATGACTGGTTTCCAACGCTTGGTAACCAAATAATAAATGAGGTTATCTCTTTATAAAAGTATTCCAACTAATAAATGAAAAAGAAATGACTGACTGAGAATATCCCCATTTTGTAACTTTGCGTGAGCGTAAGCATAAAAAGAAAGACTATCAGACATTACCCGCCTCCTAGGGTCATGCCTGAGACCGCCTACAGCTTTGTTAAAGACACTGACCCTGAGTTCTGATCCAGTCTCTGGTCTGTCTGCCAGTTCGTAAGAAATACGGAAGGCCAAGGACCATGCTTAATGGTATCGTGAGCACACCATCAGCAAAACCCAGACGGCGCAAAACTCTGCAAGTCACATGGCTTGAATTCTATACAATCCTTGTAAAGAAAAAAAAAAAAGAGGAGGAACTTACAGATCGAAAGAGACTGACGAGACTTACAAGAAACTTTATCACTTTTTAAAAGTCTATTTTTTTTTAATTTTTGAGGAGAGGGGGAAAGAGGGAAAGAGAGAGAGAGCAGGAGCTGGGAAGGGGCAGAGAGAGGGAGAGAAATCATCCCAGACTCGAACCCACAAACCAGAAATATCACATTTTTTAAATGGGCTAGACTAACCAATATTGTCTCAGAGCATGCATTTGTAGAATAAAACTTTTTAAAAAAGCAAAAAAGTGGCTACTATGCAAATCGGAAGAGTGATTATATGTAGGGAGAGAGGATGTTGGATTGGGGCGGTGTACGTGGAGGGGTCCCTGGAGTGGGGACAAAATTCTATTTCTTGACCTGGGTGGTGTTGACCTTATAACAATTCATTAAGTCATACAATTCCGGCAATTATGTGTGGCTTCTTCTACCTGTGTTCTATTTCTCAATAAAAAATTACGATATGCTTACGATAGTAAATTGGGGATTTTCACTCAGTGTCGACGCAGGTGTTAACTGATAAAGGTTTTTATAAGGCAATTTACCATATCTATCAATCTTTCAAACTAATACTGGTCCCGTGTGCTTCACAGGGTCAGAAGCAAAAAAAATCATGAATGTGGCAACGGATGGATAAATATGAAAGCCTATGGAAATATCAGATAAAGATGAACTCAGGCTAACGGAGTACCTACTAGGTGTCAGGGACGGTGCTATGGGAGGCACTTGAGACACATTCTGTCACTGAACCCTTTACGCATCTCTGCGAGATAATTATCATCATTTCCAGTGTGGCAACGAAGGCTCAGAGGGGCTCCCTGACTTACCCAAAGTCACCTACCCAACAAGTGAAAGAACTTTTCACGTTAGAAATTAATACTTCAGAGGTAAGAGAAGAAGGAAGCACTAGTATCTGCCCATCAACGCGTCAAACAAATAAGAAGGATGAAACCCAATGTTTTTGTTAACCAAAATGGAACGTTCTCGGTGATGCATCAAAACAAGAAGCCGGAGGTCTTGCATGAGAAATCATCCTTTGTAGAAAGTGCAACAGTGTAAAATTCAGTAGTATCTTTTCAGCAATATCGTATATATGTTTTACAACACCTGTTATAAAGAATTAAACGATTCTGCAAATTTCAAATGCATAAACATACAGATAGGTCTTTGGAGGGACTCGAAGTAATTCCACTCAACAGATAGCTAAGTGAACACCCAGCTGAAGAAGACTCAGTGCCCCCTCCGTACGGGTGAGCCTACCAGCCTTGTGGCCACCGAGGACTCTTCCTGATCTGTCCTGAGAGAGACCTGCATCCCGTCCCGACAGCCTCTGAGCGGCAGGTGTTAAGTTTGGCCCTTGGGTGTCTGCAGACAAGCAGTGGACAGAATTCCGGCAGTACGAAGAGAAGCAGAAAAGAGAGACTTCACAGACACGAAAGTGGGTCAGGCAGGTCCTCCAGGGAAATACCATTCATTCCAGAGGCCACTCTGAGAGCAGAGAGAGCACTGAACTCAGAGTCAGGACGCCTGGGGTTCTGACTGCCATTTACTGGATTCGTGACCTCAGATCGAGTCATTTAACATTTCTGAAACTGAGCCTTCCCAGGGCATAAAAGGGTTCATAACACCTGCCCTGCCTACCTCCCCAGGCTGCTGTAGAATCAGAACCGAAGGCTTGCCACGTGTCAGGCAATGAGTGGGGCCTGTGCTTTATACGTAGTACCCCTTACCTCTCCACCGACCCTCGGGAGCGGCTCTGTTGTTGTCCCTGTTTTCCAGGTGAGGCATCTGAGGCTTGGAGAGCATCCATGATCTAGGCTATTTAAATGCAAGCTGATTGGGGCACCTGGGTGTCTCAGCTGGTTGAGCGTCCAATTCTTGATTTCGGCTCAGGTCCTGATCTCAACAGCTTGTGAGCTCGAGCCCCTCATTGGGCTCCATATTGGCAGCACAGAGCCTGGTTGGGATTCTCTCTCTCCCTCTCTCTGCCCCTTCCCCCTTCAAATAAATACATTTTAAAAATTAAAAATAAATAAGAAAAAAAAATAAAAGTAAGTTAATTGACTCTGTGCTCTGGGCTCTGTGCTCTTAACTATGATGCCATACTGCCTTCCAGAGCACATCTCTAAGAAGGCTCTGTATCCTTTTTTTTCTTAATGTTTATTTGTTTGAGAGAGAGAGAGAAAGAGCGAGAGAGAGAAAGAGCGAGAGAGAGAGCGCGCACACAAGTGGGGGAGGGGCAGAGAGAGAGAGACAGAATCTGAAGCAGGCTCCAGGCTCTGAGCTGTCAGCACGGAGCCCAATGCAGGGCTCAAACCCATGAACCGTGAAATCATGACCTGAGCTGAAGTTGGATGCTTAACCAACTGAGCCACCCAGGGGGCCTAAAAGGGTCTGTGTCTTTAAAACTGTTCAGTAGGGACTCTTGGTTTCAGCTCAGGTCATGATCTTTAGATTCAGGAGTTTGAGCCCCGAGTCAAACTCCACACTGATGTGTGGGGCCTCCTCTGGACTCTCTCTCTCTCTCTCTCTCTCTTCTGTGGTAGCGTCCCCTCCCTAAGAAAAAAAAAGTCTCAAGGCAACCTTTCTATTCACGTATATGACAACATCCCTCATGACCTTGTAACATGAGACCACTTAATCAGGCTGCATGTTTGTGTACTACTATATATGAGACAAAGAAGTAAAAAAAATATATAAAAAACCCTGCTGCGTGGTGTTCGGGGCTCAGTTCTTTGGGTACAAACCCAACTGAACGGCGCCGGCCGGGAATAAAGTTGCTTCCTGGAAAGAAAAGCCTTGGGGTCACGACTCTCTGTGCGAGAATCCTATTGCATTCCCCCTGTCTCTGTCCCTCCCCTGCTTGTACACTCTCTCTCACTGTCTCAAAATAAATAAACTTGAAAAAAAAATTGTTTTATAATTAAAAAATAAGTAAAACTGTGCAACAAAAGACACACAGTGTTCTCCACAATCAAAGCTGAAGGGAGGCTTCAAGAACATTGCCAAGCCAGCGCTAAGGAAGTAGGGAGTTCCAAGAACATGGGTCCTCCAGACCCTCACGACAGGACAGACTTGCAGATAGCATGAGGAGCCACTATGCCCTCCCCAGCCCACCCCCCTCCCCAAGAGACAGCCAGCAAGTGCTGTCCGGAGAGGAGAGAATTTCCGGGGCTGCACTAGAGAGCCAACGTTTTGCAAAGGAGACAAGAGGAGCCTTCTCAGAGCACAGACTCAAGGCTTTTGTCACCCTCCTGGGGATAAGACACAGTGAGCCCCAGCGAGGATCCCCGCAGAGACTGCAGAGCATGGGCTACTGCAGTAGAAAGTGTGTTATATGCAAGCTGAGAACTGGTCCCAAGTGTCATCTGACATTAACAAGTCGGGTGACCTTAAACATCCACTGTCGGGACCCAACGAGCTCCGGGGCCCTTACTGAACATATGACGTCTATGGCCCTATCTTCTCTGCCCTGCTTGGGCCCAGGGGCCCTGGGATAGAGGAAGGGACCCAGCTCTTGTGATGGACCTGTAATGTGCAAAGTACTGCCAGAGTCTTTAAAAAAAAATAATAGCAGTAATATAACTTCTCAAGAGCTTACTCTGTGCTGGACCCGATGCTAAAGTGCATTATGAATGTTTTAAGGCAAGTGACCCAAAACTTGGAAATAAAACAAAATGATTACTCCATGCCCTTTTCAAAGTCCTGTGAAGGCAATGTCTAAGAAGAGTCGCTGCAGCAAGAGTCCTTTCTCAGCGAACCGAGGCGGGGTGAGGTGGGGCAGGGCGATCAAGCAGGAGGGAGAGGTCCAGGGCTCCTGGGCGGCTCAGTCGGCTAAGCTTCCAACTCTTGATTTCGGCTCAGGTCACGATCTCACAGTTTGTGAGTTCGAGCCCTACCTCGGGCTCTGCACTGACAGTGTGGAGCCTGCTTGGGATTCTCTGTCTCCCTCTCTCTCTGCACCTCCCGCTGTCTCTGCACCTCCCATCCTCGTGCATAGGTTCTCTCAGAATAAATAAATAAACATTAAAAAAGAAAAGGGAGCAGTCCAAGGGAGACCCAGGAGTTTCAGGGAGGACCCAGGGTTCCACATAAAGAAAAGCAGTCAGGGAAGGCACAGGGAATTGTCACAAGAGGTTGGGGAATTCCATAGAACACGATGGAAGGCAGGCCCTGAGGAGAAGTGGAGTGAGGTGGCTAGAAGGACAGAGGTGAAACACTCCTCCTGACCTAGTCAACTCCTACTCACTCTTCCAAACTCAACTTCAATATGGCCGCCTCAGGGACCCATCGGGCCAGGTCAAGTTTCTCCGTTCCATGTTCCCAAAGCACTCGGCCCTTCCCTTTTGGTCACACTGGTTGAACTGGTCAATGCCTGTCTAATGTGTGACTCTCCATCCGTGAAGGCGTGGACTGTGTCCGCCCATGCCTGCTGGGAATCCAGCATGAACATAATGACTGACACACACAGGCGCTCAACTGAGGTTCCTTGGGGGGTTAGGATGGGTGGGGAGGAAGGGGGTGGATGGACATCTCAAAATCCAGGTGAAGGCAACAGAAGGAAGAAATTACATTTGAAGAAGCAAGGGTTTGAGGAGAACGGCGGCGTATAAAATAACAGTACGCCACCTTATTGGAACTTCTGGAAATTTTATTTCATTTTACTATGCCAAGCCCATGCGAGCTTTCTGATGGGGAGGCAGGACCTACAATGAGGGAATTTTATCACCGCTTAGCTGTCAATGAGAAAATGCCTTTGCCGGCTGCCGGCTGACTCAAAGTTTCACGGTTTATTCTCAACTCATCATCTATTTTAAAAACTACCGACTTGAGCTTTGCCTCCGGCTACCTACAGTTCATCTCTCCTTACGCCTCAGGATTCCCTCTTAAGCTCTACTTTACAATTTAACCTCTAAAATAGTCCCAGTTCCAAATATTCTGACCTGCTGTCTGTACAAACCGTCAAAATACCTTAGAAGTTTCATCATTTCGAATTTCCTATTAGACCTCCAAGATGGCCCCTCGCATCTGAAAGGGGCACAAAAATCCTTAGTCAATCCATGTACCTTGATTTGGAATTCAGGAAATGTGCTTTCGGTCATTTTTGCCCCATATTTACCCTTTGTTCTCTCTATAACCAAGTCAGACTTTTTTGATTAATTATTTATTTTTTAATTTACATCCAAATTAGTTAGCATATGGTGCAACAATGATTTCGGGAGTAGATTCCTTACTGCCCCTTCCCCATTTAGCCCATCTCCCCTCCCACAACCCCTCCAGCAACCCTCCGTTTGTTCTTGATACATGTTTTGTCCCCCTCCCTGTTTTTATATTATTTTTGCCTCCTTCCCTTATGTTCATCTGCTTTGTATCTTCAAGTCCTCATATGAGTGAAGTCATATGATATTTGTCTTTCTCTGACTGTCAAGTCAGACTTTTTTTAAGCTCATAGAATTATATACCTAAGATATGCAGCAAGCATCGAAGTAGACGTTGGAGATACAAAGATGGAGAAAGTGCTAACAGGAGAGAAATATATTAACAAACAGGAAGAGAGAAGTATAAACTTCTCTTCGAGACAACGTGAATTATATAACTTCTGTTGTCCCTTTTTCAATGGAAGAAATCAAAATTACAGCACAAGCAAACTAAAACTATAGCTATCATTTTTCACTCACTAGGTTATCATATCCGGTGGTAAAATTTTATCACTGCTCGGTGTCAAAGAGAAAGAGGGGAGGGGATTCTCTCATTTACTCTTGGTGGGAATGTCATTGTCATAGCCACTTTAGAGAATTTTATCAAAAACAATTTTTTAATGTTTTATATTTGAGAGGGTGCAAGTGGGGGAGTAGGGGAGAGAGAGGGACAGAAGGTCAGAAACGGGCTCTGTGCTGACAGCAGCAAGCCTGATGTGGGGCTCGAACTCAGTAACCGCAAGATCATGACCTGAACTGAAGTTGGACACTCAACTGAGTCGCCCAGGTGCCCCTATCAAAATCGTGAATCAAAAATTTAAATGTGTTTATCTGGGCATTCTACTTCAGGTAGCTCTTGTGGAGAAATACACGTGTACAAAGAGACATGTATAAGAAAGCAACTCCAGGGGTGCCTGGGTGGCTCGGCTGGTGGAGCGTCCAACTTCAGCTCAGGTCATGATCTAGCAGTCCGTCAGTTCGAGCCCCACATCGGGCTTTGTGCTGAGGGCTCAGAGCCTGGAGCCTGCTTCAGATTCTCTGTCTGTCTCTCTCTCAAAAATAAATAAGCATTAAAAAAAATTTTTTTTAAGGAAAGTTAACTCTGGCATTATTTGCACTGTGAAAAGACAAGGAAACTCCCCAAGTGCTCAGCACTTTCACTATGCAAAAGTTACATCTAAGGAGGTAAAGCCGTGATCTACCACAGCTACCGGATAAGTGAAATTAAATGAAAATAGTTGTTAGAGAATCTTAAATTCTGGGACCAATAATGTTAAGAAAATTAAAAATAAAAAGCACGCATGCATGTACCGGTGGCAAGCAGTGCTGGTTTTCTCTCAGAAGTCATCCTCTACTTCCCCTTCCTCCTGCAAACAGAATGCCTAGTTTTTTTTTCAGGCAACAGGCAGAGAGCCATGTGCTCAGGGACAGCAGGCCCCCTGCCGGCCCCTGGGATGAAGCGTGAACAGCTTTATGGAAAATTCATCCTGTTTTGACAGTGGTCTGGAGGCTTGTGACTCACATCTGCCAAGGAAACCGGAGGGAAAGTCTGCAAGGAGACTTCTAGGAGAGACTTTCTCCTTTGATCAAAAGGAAGAATCCTGCCAGAGAAGAGACTGTTTCCCACCCTCCACCCCCTTCACTCTGGCTTAGGACACTCTCATGCTGTGTGAGGATGTGGGACTTGAGGTATACAGCAGCCATTCTGCAACCATGAGAAACACGCAAAGAGAACCAAAAACACACTGACCGGAAATGGATTCCGAAGCCAGTCAGCCACCTCTAGGCTTCTTAAATACATGAAATACCTTGATGATTCAAGCCACTCTTTTTCAGGTTTTGTTTCTTGCATCTAAGCACAGAATTGATTGAATGACAAAGACAAAAACAAAACCTACTAGGAAAATATACACCAAACTATTAGCAGAGGCTCTCTTGGATAGGGAGGAAAAAGACTTTCACTTCTTCTTGAAATACCTTTTTTTTCCCAAAAATTGTATTTGAGCATTGTTTAGGCTAAAAATTAAAAAAAAGATTACAGTTCAACTTTTACAGTTCACATGTGGCCTACGTTATTTGGGTTCTAATTTCTCCCGTCTTAGCTCCATTTTCCCAGAACCTGATTCGTTTTTTTTCTCTTTACTGTGTGTTTGGGAAAGCCACTTCAACTCTTCCAGGAAAAGACCGTATAAACAAAGAAGCAAAGGCAACAAAGGGTGTAGGTACTCTGCTAGAAGTTCGTCTCCATCGTGCTGGGTGCACAGTATCTGAGAGGCAGAAAATGAAAAGGCAAGGAGGAAGCATCGGCAAGAACAGAGGTAGGGGGGAGAAAAACAGCTTGGCTTCTTCAAGGAAATTTCAAGGAGCTCGAGATTTCTGGAACACAAAGTAAGTGAGAAAGCTAGAGAGATGGGAAGAGGCCGAGATAATGGGCCTCTCTACCCAGGGAAGGAGCTGGAGTATCACCTTGGACATGACTGTGGCCACAATGATCATAATGGCAGCAGCTAACAGTCACGGAAGAGCTTGCTCTGGGCCGGGTGCTGTTCTGAGCCTGACAACCCGTCCTACAAGGCAGACCTATTATCATGCCTTTTCCATAGATGGGGAAATGAAAGGCTCTGGGAGAGATGAGCCGTTGAAGGATTTTAAGCAAGAGTAGCATGTTGAGATTTGTATTTTTAAAACACATCTCTATATAGACGCAAATATTTACAGATGAAGTGATACATTTTGGCTTGGCTTCAAAATAACCAGAGAGTGTGTGGGTGGGGACGTAAAGATTTCCAGTAGCTGAGTGATCCCTCCCAAAAAGTTTATTCTATTAGCATCTTTCCTTCCGTGTATGTTGGAAGTTTTCCATAATAAATTGTTTAAAAAGAAAAATCTCTGGCTGCAATGTGGACATCCGATCGAAAAGGGCGAAGAAGTAATGACACCAGTGAGGGGATTAATAGGCGAGAGATGATTAGAGCTGGGAAGCTGCAGGATAGAGAAAAAAAAAAGAGAGAGAGAGAACTTTTTTGAGCACAAAATAAAATCACTTGGTAACTAAGTACTCTGTGGTGGGAAGTAGAGGCAGAGAAAAATCTCAGATTTCAGTCAGTCGCACGTACCTAGCTTAAGCAACTAGGTTAATGGTGGGGGAGCTATTGAATTTATAAGGGATACAAAGTTACGTTTGGGAAAGTGGAGAGGAGGGGTGGTAATGTGTCCAGTTTGGGATGCGTCAAGTTTGGTGTGGCAGTAGGCTGGGCCTCCGAACCCGCCGCTCTTTCGTAGAAAATCCTTGAGTACCTACCCCCCAAACAAACCTATTTGTTTCCGAATTATCTTCACGATCTATAGTATAAATACTTGATGCACAGCATAGGAGTTTGACTCTTTCCTTTCCACCATCTAACGGGCTGTATACTGTTAAAGAGTGTGCACACCCACCTTTGAGGGTCAGTGGTCAGTGTGCAGACGACAGCTTTAGGGACTGGCATGTTCAACCTCTCTGACCCTGGATTTATTTGCCCGTAAAAAGCAAGCACTACTTTCATGAGATTACATGGACATCCAGACGTCCGTGAATGCACAGTGCCAGGGGCCCATAAGGGCTGTTCCCACCCCACACCCTCCCTTCTCCCCACGCCTCTTGCCCCAGTCCCCATTTCCTCCTTAGAATAACAGAATCCACAATGCTTGTGCCCCCTGTGATCTTCCTTTGTGATGAACTTGGAGACCCGTGTAAACGGGATGCCAAGAAGCCTACGAGCTAGCGGATCGCAAGCGTGGGCAAGCCCTTCCTTCCATGAGCGTCTGCTTGCTTCCATCCCACCCCCCGCCCCTAGCTGGAGTCGGGAAATGCTGGTCGCAAGCCTTCCAACAGTTCCCTTCACTCCGTGCAGACTTACGTAGGGCTCCACGTCCTCACCGGAGACACACACATGCACGGGAGACTTCTCACCTGCAGTTGGTTCAAACAACAGGAAGAATTTCGACAGACTAGTCATTCTTTAGTTCACTCTTAGTGGAGGTTGGGGGGGGGAGAGGAGTGGGGCACACCGAAGATTTCGACCTGTCATCACTCCAGGTAAACCTGAGTATGTCCTGCGAGGCTGTGGATAGCGGACTATCACCTCCGAAGCTCGAGACGTCCCCTGCCCCAAACAGATACAAGCCACATTCACACTGTCGTAGCAAGTACCAGTAGAGAACCGTGTAAATGAGACCATGGCTGTGGCTCTCATCTCCTTGAGGAGTCAGCTTGGCACGCGCTACAAGAAGCAATGAGAGCCCGACTCAAACTCCCAACTCCCATCGAGGGGAAATAAACATCAAAAGACCAGACACAGGTTTGGTAGCATGTCGGTCTGTAGAACGAATAGCACATTTCTCTGTCTTGGAGATTAGAACTGGGAATTCTTTCCTCTGTCCCTAGCAGAGTATAAAAATGATCTAGAGATGTTAACAAGTAGTTAAAATTTCAACTTGTACTTCCATCGTTTTTTCTAGAATGATAAATTCCTGTAAATCTTTACACTCTTAGGAACTGAAAATCATATGCAAAATAAACACATACAAGGCTTGGTATCCGCGTCTGAAATAGAGGAGGCAGCTGAAGGAGACGGTAAACAGCTGAGAAGCGCCTTGCCTCAGACGACTCATGGTCCAATGCTGCCCTCTAGCGCTTCGAGAGAGGAACGACACTAACGAGTCCACTGGTCTCAGGTCGGAAATCCTTAGCATTTTGACTACGGAAGCTGTTGCCGGAAGAAAGACGGGACAGGGCAGGGCCTCTACAATTACACAGCAATAGCCCATCTTAATAAAAGGTGTTCTTTCAGAAGGATGCCAGCATGTGTTAACAGTTACCTACTGAGCTGCTCTATGCTCTAGGTCATTGCCAGGAGACCTGGCAGGGCCTTGGACACTGAAGACGTCCTTCACTGAGCTGTTGGTTGGAATACAGTTAAGTGGGATCTATTAATTCTTTGGGCAGAGTCAGAGCTATTTTTCGTCACTGGGAGAACTTCCTCCTCTAAGCTGACATTTCCAAAAGTCCGCAAGGATGAGGGTGAGGCCTCTCAAACCTACTTGCTACTTCTCATAACGAATACTCCTTGGATAAAAGGTCCAGGGTCCACTTTCCCTTAAGAAATGTAGGGACTAGTTTAAAGCAAGGTTATGCCACAAATGAATTACGCAACCGTCAACCCTGGAACCTAAGTTAGATGAAACATTTAAATTGACGACTTTCATGTTTACCACAATGAGATACCACCTCACACCTGTCAGAATGGCTAACATTAATAACTCAGGCAACAAAAGATGCTGGCAAGGATGCAGAGAAAGAGGATCTCTTTTGCACTGCTGGTGGGAATTGCACAGTGCGGCCACTGTGGAAAACAGTACGGAGGTTCCTCAAAAAATTAAAAATAGAGCTACTCTACGACCCGGCAATTGCACCGCTCGGTATTTATCCAAGGGATTCAGGTGTGTTTCGAAGAGGCACATGCACCCCAATGTTTATAGTAACACTATCGACAATAGCCAAAGTATGGAAAGAGCCCAAATGTCCATTGATGGATGAATGGAAAAAGATGTGGTATATATATTTATATATATATACACATACATACAGTGGAGTATTATTTGGCAATCAAAAAAACGAAATCCTGACAATTGCAACTACGTGGATGGAACCAGAGGGTATCATGCTAAACGAGATTAGAGAAATCATATGACTGATGACAAATACGACAAATATCATATGACTTCACTCATATGAGGACTTTAAGATACAAAGCACATGAACATAAGGGAAGGGAAGCAAAAATAATACAAAAACAGGGAAGGGGACAAAAACAGGAGACTCATATATGGAGAATAGACAGAGGGTTACAGAAGGAATTGTGGGAGGGGGGATGGGCTAAATGGCTAAGGGGCATTAAGGAATCTACTCTTGAAATCACTGTTGCACTATATGCTAATTTATATGTAAATTTCTTTAAAATTAATAATAAACAAACAAACAGACATTAAGAGAGGCGCCTGGGTGGCTCAGTCAGTTAAGGGTCCAACTTTTGTTTTCGGCTCAGGTCATAATCTTGCAGTTTGTGGGATCAAGCCCCACATCGGGCTCTGGGCTGACAGTGCAGAGTCTGCTTGGGAGTCTCTCCCTCCCTGTCCCTCTGCCTCTCTCCCAAACACTCTCTCTCTCAAAATCAATCAATAAATTTTTTTTTATCATAAACATAATAAATGCTTCCAGGAAATAGAGTGGCTAATTAGTAAGACACGGGTACCAGGCTTTTATGTGACCCTCTCCTGCAAAGGACAATGACAACCACTTGAAGTACCGAGCCCAGGAAAGCCTTCTCAGTTCCATGATCACCTTTCCGAGAAAACTTGCAAGTTCACAATTAATCCCATGAGCCTCACTCCTCTCATCGCAAGCAAACTGACCTCCATCATTCATCAGAACCTCTTTAGCATGGAGAGCTCTATGCCAGGAAAGGGAGGAATCTTAATTAGGGTGAACTGTGAAATAGAAGATCTGTCTGTATTTCTGGCTGCAGACAGGTGTTTCCAATCTCTCATGTTTAGTCTGAAGAGAAATGCATCCAAGTCAGTGTGTCTGTGTGTAGGTGGGAAGGGAAGAACAACTTACACTTATTTTCAAACAAAAGTTGCTATGTATTTATTAAGACATTTCTGTTAACTGAAATAAGCACACTGGCTCGATGAACAGTTAGCCATATATCATCACACACTCAGAGAGGTTCTGAGAAGGTCCAGACGGGCTTGTCTTCCGGCTCAACTGGATCTGAGAAGAGAAGAGATTATACGTGTGATTTGTAGCTGCTGGTCATCAGGAAACACACGTGCTGGCTGTACAGTCTGGGCAGGCAGGAGACCTGGAATGCTCTCCCCTCTTGGCTGGTGTTCTGCTCAACAATTAAAGGCATGTGCACTGCCAGAGTCTCCTCAAAATAGAGGAATCTCAGAGAAGACCAACTTAGCCAATTGTGAGTAACAGCCCAACTCAGAACTAACCATATTTCCACATCAAAGATCAAGGCATGGAAAGGGAAGCATGTCTTACTGTTTTAAATAGTGGGCAGCAAAACTAATGACCCGCCATTAACTAGCTCTGGGATAAGCTACCATTAACTAGCCAGAGCAAGCCACTTTTAATCTCTCAAGAAACATATACAAAATAAGAGGGTTTGAGCTCATGGAAGCTAGAATTATATGGGAAGATATTATCTCTCATTATTATGTCTAGCCTTTGTGGATTAAATGTTCAGTAATAACAATTTTAATGACCATTACTGAACATTAGAGATCTGACCTCAGAAAGAACCAGACTGTTGTGATTTGGAATAAAAATTCCCAGGGAAGGTTCAAGTCCAACTGCACTGTTCCTGAACTACTTCCAACCCACTCCGCTATCTGAAGATACAGCAACCCTGGGGCAAAGAAACAAAGATGGGTTCATGTAGTCCCTCGCCAACGACAGCAATGGGTGTAACCTTAACCTTAAACCCAATCAATAAAAAAGGATTTTCTTACTTCAAATAATGTCTCTAGAAGTCTGAGTAATGGTGCAACCTGAAACAGTAAAAGACAAATCATGTAAACAACCCAGAGTGATTGTCAGTCAGATCACAGGAAGGCACCTAGGAAGATTGCGGGGGGGGGGCGCAATCATAATGATTCTTACCAGGCAGCTAGGTTAAGACTCCTCAATGTGACATTCTGAAGGATCCTAAGGCTGATACTAATACCTCAGGTTTTAGTGAAAGCACTAAATAAGCTTGCTCCAAAGCATGAATTGGGGTCTATGAAATACCTGACCAGCCACACCCAACATAAATGTCAGTCCAACCCACTTGCTAGAAACAGTCTCACTAGTTAGCAATGCTCTGGACATAACCTGAATGGCCTCTGGTGCTTTAACTTGGAGAAAAGAAAATTCCATCATACAAACCAAAGTTTTGGGAGAGAATGTATAAGTGCGTAGGAATCTGCATTCTTGAATAAAAACCCAAATTGAAAGAATCACTCCAAAAATGACTGCAAGTGAGAATAATGGAATATAGCAATTTTCCAGGCGTAACCCGTTTTCCTTTCAGAGTAGCACCTGAAACCCTATTACTGTTTGCCATAACCTCTCTTCACAACTATCTCCTTAAAATAAATTTACATCCCCCTTCTTCTTCACACCAGACTTCAGGTCTGTGAAAGCAGGCCTTCATGAAGGATACAAACATAAACACAGGGCCCTACGTAGCATTCGCCACCAACACAAGGGAGCCAGGACAGGGCGCTGTGACTGAAGCCTCCGGCTTCCAGCTCATCAGCAACCCCGGAAGAGCCGCCCTGTCACCTGCAGCTTCTAGCGAGTGTGCAGCTAGACTGTGTTTGTTCCCGCCTCACGGCCCAGTGTGTTGAGCACAGAAAAGAGCCTGGACAGAGCGTAGCTTCTGGACATCTCTGTGGCTCACGTCCTTACTTACAGCTCACAGCGGCGGGGAAAGGAAAGCAGCACCTCTTTCAAAAAGAACCACTTCCATCCAGTGAAGTAAATAGTGAATCAACAAATCAACAAAGGTTAATCTACACGTAAGGCACCAAGAAAGTGGCAATATTATTAAAGTGGCTACTCTGCGGGGTGCCCGGGTGGCTCAGTAAGCGGCTGGCTCTTGATTTCGGCTCAGGTCGTGATCTCACAGTTGACGAGTTTGAGTCCCCATCAGGCTCTGTGCTGACAGCGTGGGATCCTCTCTGCCCCTCCCTTGTTTGTGTTCTCTCTCTCAAAATAAATATACTAAAAAAAAAAAGCCAAAAATAAGGTGGCTACTCTTCCTCAATTTGACATTCTCAAAATATAGCTGACCACCCCCAAATAAATGAATAAAACTTTTAAGAAATAAATCCCCAGGTGAACTTTTCTGCTAGTCACATTTTATGGTAAAAAAATGCACTTTGTTAGATAATGAACATGACCGTCAGGCTAAACACTCTACAATTAATAGTGTATCGCTGTAGCTGATTAATACACGGCATGTAATTGTAGAACTGGGAATGGAACAAGAGTATCTCTTCATTCGTTCAAAAGAAGGTTATGAGTATTTCTAACGTTTAAACATGAATAATACCCACCTATATATCAGGGCCTTGCCCTTTTCGTTCCCCAAGGCAAAATACCCACTTCTGGGAGAAAAATCCATGGTATGAACAAGAGAGATTGTCTTCTTTTTAACAAGAGGGAAGTTTGAAAATACTGTACAGGAAGGAAGGTGCACCTGTAGAAGTAATACAAAACTTTAAATTGCAGCAACTACAAACTCCTCCTTCTTAAATTTTAGTCTCCGTTCTCCCTTTTTGCTGGAACAAAAAGTTCATTTTGATTGTCTTACACATGATGTACAATTCTCGTAATGGAGCAAAGTGTTCTGAAATTAAAATTTGATTTTCGATGTGCCATTACCTGAGAGGGAAGGGAGGGAAGGGAGGGAAGGGAGGGAAGGGAGGGAAGAGAAGAAAGAGTTTTCCTTGATGCTTTTAATGCAGCATCTAGATGGCGCCTGCCAGATTTCGGTGTTTGCTGAGTGAATAAACAAATGAATACGCTAAAGTAAAAAGTCAATAGCAGTACCCAATAATGCTCTCACTTAATAACCACAGTAAACAATACTAAAATTTGGTCACAGGGAACAGACACTTTAAACATTACAAACAGACCGATTTTATAGAACTGAAGCCCAGCAAAGTCATACAAACTCTTCCAGTATCATACAGTTTCCTTTCCATACTTTTACTTTTCCACTATACAACAGATTCTCTGCCTTTTCCAATCTCTTCTCAAGGAAGACAAAATCATGGAAACCTGGTTTGTTGAGTGAAACTGTGTTCTGATTTAGAGAGATACAAAAAGTTCACCTCCAGGCCAGGCCTAAACATGAGTAGAGGCACAGTCTCTTCCTCCAAGAGAGTCCACTGCTGGGGAAAATGAGCCCAAGTCCAAGATCGATGCAACAAGTCCTCCCCCGATTTGTAGATAATAAAACCCCAGCATGGAAGCAGCTACCTGAAGGAGACGAGGATTGTAACAACTCTCACTTTCAAAGATTCTCAGGCCCTTCCAACAGATAGAGCACCTCCGTGTTCCAGGACATGTGGAGGGCCCTCACTTGGCTATTTACCTTTGGGAGTCTGTCATCCTCCACACTTTTAAATGAGGCTTTAAACCATCCAAGCAAGGTGATTTCGGAGACGAGCCCCGGGTAAAACCCAGTGATAGACACATCTGTCTATGAAACAGGTTTCAGTCAGTCACCTATTAGGCCCTGTTCCTTCTGATATATACCTATCGACCATTTTGTCAAGGAAGTACAGCTTGCTGTGGATCTCCAAGCCATTTCAATTATTCTCAACTTTCCCAGGAAGCAGGTTCTGCCTGCACAGCATGGCATCAATGCACAGGCATTAGTACTAACGAGAAGCCATTAAAGCTAAGAAGTTGGCAGACTTGATCTGAACTTGTAAATTTCTTAAACACCACTCTGAAATAGGTTCCTTGAAAAATATATTTAAAAAGAACAACAACAACTTAATAAAGCAGACTAGTTATTTTAGGAGAGGAGCCACAATACGAATACTGCAAAATCTTTTTACTCTTAGTTTGGGAATGTGGAAATTACATGAATTTCTGATAAGTGGTCTGGCTTCTCAACTGCATTTTGCACCCTCCAGGCACGCACCAACTTTGAACAGGTGATCTGAGGCATCACGGGAGCAGATCATCAGGAAATAACTATTTCCTACGAGTGCCAAGAACAGAACTATCCTATGCCTAACTTTGGTCTCCACCCTATGTGTCACCTGGTATTTTTAAATTTTTTTTTTAATGTTTATTCATTTTTGAGAGAGAGAGACAGAGCAGAGCATTAGCAGGGGAAGGGCAGAGAGAGAGGGAGACACAGAATCTGAAGCAGGCTCCAGGCCCTGAGCTGTTAGCAAAGAGCCCAACTCCGGGCTCAAACTCAGGAACTTCGAGATCATGACCTGAGCCAAAGTCGGACACTCAAATGACTGAGCCACCCAGGCGCCCCACCTGGTACTTTTAAACTGTGCCCCAGTGGGGTGGCCTGGGTGGCTCAGGTGGTTGAGCGTCCGACTTCGGCTCAGGTCATGATCTCGCAGTTCCTGAGTTTGAGCCCCGTGTCGGGCTCTGTGCTGACAGCTCAGGGCCTGGAGCCTGCTTCCAATTCTGTGTCTCCTTCTCTCTCTACCCCTCCCCCACTCATGCTCTCTCTGTCTCAAGGATAAATAAACATTAAAAAAAAAAAAAATTAAACTGTGCCCCAGATACTTGCTCATTAACTTTGCTGGCGTGACTTTGAAGTCTTTTGTGACTCTTCCAAAATAAAATGTACCAGAACCAACCTTTTAACTTGAATGACTTCTTAAAGATAATTATGTTAAACCATGGTTTTTATTTTCTAATCTAAATTGGAAAAAACAGTCTTCTCATTTGGATTCAATGTTAACTTCATATTTAAGTCAACTAGTTATTACAAATAGGGAGGTCCCTATGGGGCAAAAATTGGGACACAAGACACTTATCAATTTTTTAAAGCCCATTTTCACCAGACGGAGCTGTTTACTTTTGTAGCTAAATAAACAGAAGAGAGTACCAGAAATACTGTGATAAACACGCACACTTAATAAAGTTTAAGATGTAAATGGTGTCGCCTGAGATGTGGTGCCCTCAGCAACAAAAAGCCTACACAACCGTTCACAGTGGCCATGGCTTCACACAAGAGGACGGTGTGTTCTTTCCGACGGAGGACAAACACCAACCTATCAAGAGACTATTTTTATATTTTATCTCCTCTACTGACTTGACTCTCAGGAGCGAAACCGCGTTTACGACGGTCTCCTAAGAGACTCACGCGTATGTACCCGCGAGCTCCCCCAGTGGACTCCCGCACCGCATTAGCACTTCTTTCCAGACCAATGGCTCCCACCCACCTGCGTTCAAACCTCTCTTTACGGCCCTTGTATTAAAAGCTATAGGTGGGCTGTTAACGAAGACAAAGCCCGTAAAAACCCAACCTCTTTAACTCAGAAAGTTCCCTTTACCTCCAACACCACTTCTGTCATCACATTTAAGGGCCCAGGTATCAAAATTCAACAAGTGAAAAGCTCACTCATCCTTAATTTAATGGAAACAAGTTCCACAACTTTCGACTACATCAAGGATTGTAGACGCAATAACAATTTAACTTCTGTGTCTCTTACTGGTGCAATGGCTTAGATTTATATTCACTGCTTTGTGCTGGGATGACAGAACTGTTTGGATCATTAGAAGAGACTGCATTTAATGATACTAACGCTGTTTCACTGAGGCATTCTGAAGCTGCTATGCCTAGCTACTTTCCATTAGATATTATGGTTGACTACCATTTAAAAAATGAGATTTGGCTGTTACTAATGAATTCCTTGTGTGATTTTGCCACAGTAAAAAACCATAAATGCTGCCATGATCGCCGGAGCAAACTAGGCAGAACTAACTACTAGGCGTCTTGCAGAATGTATTATGTCAACAGGAGATAGATCCCATGGTTTTCTAAAAACAAATTTACTACCATTAAAATGACAAAAGGTTCACGTGTGTGAGTCCACCACCCCCTTAGAGGAGCGGTGGTTTTAAAGCTGATTTGAATTAGAACCTTCTCATTTATCAAACAACACAGAGGCGATAAAACGCAGTGCTGTATTTTTTCACTCTTTTCCAACAGAATTCTTCCTTCCTTCCAAGAAAACCTTATGCAGAATGCCAAAATACAGCACAGACGGGAGCAGAGCTGCTCTACGCGGTACCGGTAGAGCTTGGCCTGCTCCCTGCCCTACCTGCCATCTGAAGTTCTGTACACGTTCTAGGGATCAGAGGACTTCAGCTGGAAAACCACTAAAGTTCTACGAAGAATGGAGACTCCAGAAGCACAGTTCTGCCCTTTACTAGCTGTTGACTTTGGAGGAGTTAATCCTCTGAGGACTCTTATTTGGCTCAAAATTTTTTTGAAAAGTCTTGATAAATCTTTGAAAACTATACACTATTACACTTGGCCGACGCTTTGCTAAGTGAACAAGGTAAAAATAACAGTCTCTGTGAAGTGCTTCTCGCGTGCTAGTATACACGCAACGCCACCACGAGGCGGTGCTGCCATCCAGAGCTCCGTGCCATCTGTCCACCTGAGGCCTAGAGCAAGTAACTGTGGAATGAATAAAGAAACTGGTTCTGCCTGAAGAGTAGGAAACTTCACAGAGATGCAATGACATTTAGAATGGACTCTGAGGTGGGGCAGAAAAGAGGTCACAAAGAGCCGAGGCTGCTAGCCTCAGAAAGGCACGCCTGCACGGTGGCCCTTAGACCATGTCTGGGAACATGACTGGCAAAGAGTTTCCTACACTGATGCGACATCTTCCCTAAGTGATGACGATGGCTCACCAGGCCTCAAACATCGGTATCATGTGGTTTCTGCTCAACACCTGCCTTCCCTTCTGGGAGCCTGGAATCTGGGTACATGCTAGGTGAGGGTAGCTACGTGATCAATCACCATTAAAACCTTGGGCACAGAGTCCCTAATGAGGGACTTCCTGGTAGAGAACACCGAACACAAGTGGTCACAACTTGTCGGAGGAATTAAACATGTCCTGTGTGACTCTGCTAGGAGAGGACTGTTGAAGCCCGTGCCTGGCGTCCTCCAGACTGCCCCGGGCACCCTTCCCTCGGCTGGCTCTGCTGTGTATCCTTTCCCTGTAGTAACTCTTAGCCGTGAATAAGGCCAGACAGCGAGTCCTGTGAGTCCCAGGAAATCACCAAACCTGGAGGAGGTCCTGGGGGCTCCTGGCACAGAGGCGCATTCACAAGTACTGCTGAGCCCTTTAAACGGCAACCTTTTTACATAATTTATTTTCAAGCTCAGTTTATTTTCAAAATCTAAGAATTGCTTCCCCTCCATGACATTAGGCTTTAAAAGGTAGAGATACAGAAAGAAAACTATAGAAAAATCAAGTGTTGCCTTAAATACGTTCCTTAATACAAATTTGGTGGCTGTTGTGCATTATTCCTACAACCACACCCAAAAGCCACAACGCTGGTAATTTCTGCATCAAAAGAGGCCACTTTTTAAAAAATAACCCAACACTCTTCTCTCCTACCATCCTTCCATGCCTTCAATTTACATTTTAAGATTATCAATAATTTTTTTAAAGGTAAAGATATATTACCAATCTGACTGCTTCCTTCATTTCTTCTGAAGCAATTGCCAAGATTTCTGTAGTAGGATTGAAGGTCAGAGAAGTAACACCTGTAACCAAGTTCATTATGGCCTTTATCGGTTTTGGGTTTGTTTCTTGGAGACAAGAATCTTGATTGTATATGTTTACCACTCCACAATTAGAACTGCAAAGAGAAAAGGGAATACAACAAATTAAAAAATGAGCAAAAGAGCTTTCACAACCTAAATAAATACAGATTGAACCGCATACACTGATATTTGCAGGAATCCTGTATGGTGGTGTGTTACAGAGGGACCGGGGCTGGAAACTGCAACCCAGGGCAAAAACTAGACACATTCTACTGGTTCTGCTGCTGTCTTGCTAAACTCTTGTTACGTCTGACAGCTTTTCAACTATGAGCTAGAAAATCCAAGTAAGCGCAGACTCTCCATTATTCATTCCTTCAATAAATACTTACTGAATGTCGACTTTATGCCAGGCACCAGAATTAAGTGCCTGTGATGCAAAAGTGAACGAGAGAGACCAAGCCTGCCACTCCCCTGGTGTGTATGGCCGACCTAACAAGCGAAGGTGGGCCTGAGAGCTGTCCCTTCCCTATTCAGAGCTCTTCTTCTTTTTCATTCTGTCGCATTTGCGGGACCTGTCAAAACGGTGCCGATCAGCAGCCGCAACAGCAGGTCTCAGTTCTGCTCGCCCAGGGACATGTGCAGTCAAGAACTGGGGAAGCGATCGCGCACTCTGCGCTCATGGAAATGTTTACCAGCAATAAGTTACACCCAGTACTCGTAAAGAGTAAATCCTGATGACCTTACCATTAACAGAATCACTGAAGTTTTTTTTGTTTTTTTTTTTTTAAGTTTATTTATTTACTTTGAGACAGCAAGCATGAGAGAACGAGAGCGGGACAGGGGCAGAGAGGGGGAGAGAGAATCCCAAGCATGCCCTGTACTGTCAGTGCAGAGTCCGACTCGGGGCTCGAATTCACAAACTGTGACATCATGACCTGAGTCAAAACCCAGAGCTGGACACTTAAACAACTGAGCCACCCGGGCGCTCTGGGACAAGAACTTTCAGGGAAAGTTTTTGCCCTCAGTGTTGAGACTACCTCCTGCTGTGGTCACCACTTATAAGGAACAAGGATAAGGGACTTGTAGTACATAGATACTTAATTCAAACTTCATTAGCAAACGCAACACAAACCCAAAGATGCATAAATCCTCAAAGTCACAGGGTGACACACATGCATTCCACGAAGTATGTTCTCATTCCTACCAAACACGTACTGACTGCCTACACCGAACCAGACACGATTCATGAACAAGACCAATTCAGTTCACATGTGAGTTCTGTAGCCTGAAATGACAGCCAACCATACGAACAGTATGTTAGCGCTTTTGAGTGTTCAAATTCCTTCCACATACATCTTCTCCCTGGATTCTAAGAACGCTTGCAGTAGAGCTAACCGAGTATAGTCCACACTAACCACCCAAGAGACACCACATATATCCTCGGTTTATTTAATTTTGTTACGGACTGAGTATTTGTGCCCCACTAAAATTCCTATGGTGAAACCGTACTAGGAGGTGGGGCCTGTGGGGGTGATTAGGCCATGATGGTGAAGCCCTCATAAAAGAGACCCCCGAGACTCTCTCCCTGCTTCCATGCGAGGACACAAGAAGTCAGTAATCTGCAACCTGGGAGAGGGTCTTCATCACAAGCCAGTGACACTGGCACCCTGACCTCAGACTCCCAGTCTCCGGGAATACGAGAAATGAATTTCTGCTACCTAGTCTATGGGTCTTTACCATGGCAACCCAAACTAAGACAAATTTCCTCTTTTCTTTATATTTTTGACTGAGATCAAAATATCTATTCATTGTACTTATTTTATACCCAATCTCTCTTCTTGCTGAAAACTAATTTATAGCTAAATCCACCTTAATTAAGGACAGAAAGTTATAATCCACATGGTTCTCTTCTAAATATCAATTTTAGATCAAATCTTACCATTGTGAACATCCGAGGCTCCTTATATAATGCCTGTTCATTCTTATTTGACTACTGCTTAAATTTATGGAACAAAAATGGCACACATTAACCATTTTGATGTATGGAAACTTACTCTTACAGTAGTATTTCTGCTAAAAGATCATAATTAATTCTAATATGCCACTGAGAGTGGTTAGTATTTACTGAATGAGAACTACCTGTGCAACAGTATGCAATACAGGAATATAGAGTATCAAAAGGAATTTATCCCCGAAAAAAATATACCTGCATCAAGTAGCCAGAAATACAAGAGGCTATAACATAGCACGCTAAGTTATATGTGACCCAGAACCTTGAAGAAAGGAAAAATCAGTACCAGGGGAAGCTGCGGCCAGATGGAGGTTTGTGGAAGAGACAGGACCCGAGTTAGCGAAGGAAGACGAGAGCGGGACGGGGGGAGAGAGGCGGGGAGAGAGATTCAAAAACAAAACAAAAAGAACTAGGTATCATAGATAAGGGGAAGAACAGAAACCGAGAAATAAGCATGCTTACTAGCTTCCCCCGGACTCCTAACTGCAGAAACACACAGACTATGACCCTTCTACCCGCAAGCATAGCTGACTGGCTAGAAGCAAGTTCCTGAACCAGGGGCAGTCGACCCATTAGCAGGTCAGCAACCACAGAGTCCTGGCGCACAAAAATCTCCACAAACAGGAATGGCGGCAATTAGCCAGATCCATGCTTGTCTTACGAATTCGGGCTGGGACAGTGGTGGTGGTGGTGGTGGTGGTGGTGGTAGGTGTCAAAGCGAAAGAGACATACAGAGGGGCACCCAGGTGGCTCAGTCGCTTAGGTGTCTGACTTCGGCTCAGGTCTGGTTTCACAGTTTGTGAGCCTGAGCCCCACATCAGGTTCTCCGTTGTCAACACAGAGCCTGCTGCGAATCCTCTGTCCCTCTCTCTCAAAAATAAACATTAAAAAAAAAAAAAAAAAAGACATACAGAAAGAGCACAAAGGGGCCACAAATAAATTAATATTGTGAGTAAGAAGAAACTGTAAGGTAGAACAGTAGTTATCAACCAGGGACAGTTGTGCCCCTGGGGGGACATTTGGCAACGTCTGGAGACAGTTTAATTTTCACAACCAGGGGGACGCCAGAGCCATGGATGTCCTACAGAACTTAAAGCAAAGGTTGAACACAGAACTCGAATGCTCGCCTCTGCTGAATTCTCTAAGACTGAATTCTACCGATTTTATTCTCATCCTCGGTCACCCTTTCTCCACGAACTCTTACCCCCAGGTTCTATTTGCCGCCTACCTCTAACGCCTCACTCATCTTGTTTCCTCCCACAGACCGCCCATCTCCTGTCACGTCCCAATCAGCGTCTTGATGCCACACCACGCTCTAACTGCTTGTGGACTGAACGCACCTCTCCCGACACCACGATGACAAGTCCACCCTTCCGGCCACTCAGGCCTGCAGCTTTCTCTCCCACCCCCCTATTTTCTAAGCAGCTCTGCCCAATACATCAAACACCACTTCCTGCCTCTCCCATATTCCCGTTCTCACTGTCCTCGGTGACGGCTCTGCACGGATTACGCCAATGACCTCGAGGCTCCCTGCACCTCTGCTGCCCCCCAAAGGCTGTCGTGGGAATTATCTACTTCAAACCCTAAAACTCAGATGTGATCACGATTCTCCTGTATGGAAAAACCCTTGGTGGTTTCTCTTTCCACTCAATATAATGGCCACACTCTTCGACACAGTGTAGAAGTTGTCCCCCCCTGCTTTCCTTTGCAGCCTAAGCCCTCAGGAGTCATCCATCTGCATTCCACTCAGAATCCAAACTGGAACTTTCTCACCTCCACACCCTTCCTTTCCACTTTCTGAATCCTACCTGGCCCTCACGTGCTTAGCTAGAGTGCCAATACCTACAACACCTCTCCCGAGGACCCTTACGGAAGCCCTCACCATTCCTTACATTTTTTTTTTTTTGAGAGAGAGACCATGCAAGTGAACAAGGGACAGAGGGAGAGAGAATCCCATAAGGGAGGGAAGGAGGGGGAGAAGGGAAGAGAGAGGGAGAGGGGGATAGGGGGAAAGGGGAAGAGAAGGAGTGAGGGGGAGAGAGGGAGAGAGACTAGCTTCCAGAGAGAGGGAGAGAGAGGGAGACAGAGGGAGAGAGAGGAGAGAGAGGGAGAGAGAGGGAGAGAGACGGAGAGAGACAGAGAGAGAGGGGGAGAGAGACGGAGAGAGAGGGGGAGAGAGACGGAGAGAGACGGAGAGAGAGAGACAAGCCGGGCTCAAGCTCACCTAAAGCAGGGCTCAAGCTCACCTGACGTGGGACTCAAACTCACGGACCATTAGATCATGACCTGAGCCGAAGTCAGATGCTTAACTGAGCCACCCAAGCACCCCTATTTCTTACACTCTTAAGAAACACTATCTCAACTGCAGACCTCAAGATGACTTGTCTGTAAACAGATACATGGGTACATGTGTCCCCACCATGGTACCACTATCTACCTCACAATCCCTAGCTAAGTGGTAAATGCTTTTATAAATGAGAAAACCAAGGCAGAAACACATCATCGAATAAACCAGGCTTTTCTCGCCTTGTAAAACATCCATGTCCTGAATATTCTCTAGATGAAGTAAAATGAAACCCACTTTGTATGTTCAATGGGAGTGTTAAAATTAAATGACTATTAACTCCAGGCTCTAAATCCTAACGAATTGCCTATTTTTCTGGAGTCCTGAATTATCCAGTATTTTTTTAATACAAAATCCAAAGATCTGGGGAGTGGCAGTGTGGGGGAACACTGAACTGGGAACCAGACAAGCGGCGTCCAGATCCAGCTCTGCCAATAATCAGTTTAATAGTGACAACCAATAAATACTAAAATTACCCAACTCTTAGACCTCAGTTTCCTTAGCAATAAAGACACTAGATTGGACTAGCACACCCTTCTGTGAGGATGGAAACGCTCGGTACCTGCACTGTCCAAAACGGGAGCCACTAGATACATGCGGCTGCTGAACACTTAAATTGTGGCTAGCGTCACCGAAGAACAAATTTTTATTTTAATGAATTTAAATTTAACTAGCTACACGTGGCCAATGGCTACTGTGATGGACGTGAAGGATTAGACCACGACACAAAGATGGAAGAAAAACTTTGGTTTATTTAGCTTTAAGTTACAGAGGACTAGCTTCCACATTCTCCAAACCCAGAGAGGTTACTGAAATCAAAAAAATCCTGAAGCAAGTCTTAAGCTAAGGGTTTAAAATCCCAATTTAAGTACGGGAAATAGCAAGCCAAGGTACATTTAGAGACTTAAAGAGATAAAAGAAAAAGCTACATAAAAGCTGAAGCACAGAATAGCTGAAGCCGATTTTCCGGAGGGATTATACATATGGCACAAAAGGATTCATACTCAGGACAAACTGGACTATACATTTTCTTCTCGTGAGACTTCTTAATTTACAAAACTCCTAGTTACTGTACCTTCATATATTAAAAAACATGAACACAGACAGGTACACCCTAAAAAACGGCAGCAGAGTGGTTAAGAGCTCAGGCTTTGCAGCCAGGTGCGGGCTGAGCTCCATCACTTACTATCTGTGTAACCTTAACCGAGTGACTTAGCTCACAGCGCCTTGCCTTCCCCACCTGTAAAGTGGAGATAATAGTACTTATACTGTGAAGTAGGAAACGAGAATTAGTTTATGTGCGAAAAAATACATATACAGTTAATATACACACACACACACACACATATATATACATACACGTACAATTATATACAGAAAACAACAATCCTTGGCACATGGTCAATGCTGGGAAAAATTCTGCTGATGACGGGCCCCTGGGTGGCTCAGTCGGTTAAGCGTCTGACTCTTGATTTCATGAGGTCATGACCTCATGGTTTGTGAGTTCAAGCCCAGTATCAGGCTGTGTGCTGACAGCATGAAGGCTGCTGGGGATTCTTTCTCTCCCCCTCTCTCTCTGCCCCTCCCCTGCTCGTGCTCACTCTAAAAATAAATAAACTTAAAAAAAAAAAAATCTGCTGAGAAATCTTTTTATTGCAATTATGATTCACAGTTGGAAACTACTTAAATGGGAACCGTAACATACAATTTTGTATATTTATAAGAAGCTGATAAAGACTTAGACTCAACAAATCTCTAATCACCTGATAGGACTTTGATCTGAAAATACAAAAATAGGTATTTCTGTAGTGTTCAACTAAAATTCTCAAAATGCAAAGATCCCGAAGTGGTTTGTAGTTTGCACCCCTAGTAAAGGCGGCGACTAAGCTAGCGATCTGTGCCATAGCTGCAACAGGAGACGTCACCAAGTCTTCCGGGTAAGCACAGAAATAAAATAAAACACAAGAGATTCTCCAAGTCACCTTATGAGGTCATTCGAATTTGGTGAGCTACCTTCTGAGGTTCTAAGGGCCTCTGCACACAAAGGGCTGTCCCAACTCTTTCCCATTCTTCAATATACAGTGCTTTGTACACAGCGATGTTCATAAGCCTATTTCTTGTTTTACTGACGGACTTCCAGGCCAGCTAGGAAGCCACAAAACACTACTGCATTTACAGAGATGCAGCAAAGGGACAACTTAACCACAGATTCCACCCAGTGGAGTGAGAGAGGCGCTGCACCTGAAAACGTAAGACCACAGGCCTCCAGACCCTACTCTGTCCGTGATTTCAGGTCTCTTATAGGACACTCCGGAGCATCAGTCCCTGTCTGTAGAATGAAGACCAGTCCAGAGGTCTCCCAAGTACATTCTAAAACTGATTTTACATGAATTAACATTAAAACTTTCTAAAAGTATATAGCATTCCTTGCCTTTAACAGATGCCATAAAAAAACAATAATATAAATGAAAAGAGATCTCTACTTACAACATACTTAGTCTCCCTACTGCCCTATCAGAGCAAAACTGCAAACAAAGCATCTATTTTCTCTCAGGACACTGAATAAGAAGAATTAACAGATACAAACGGATGAGTTTTTAGATCAAAGGAATTAATTTCTAACAGCAGGGGCCAAGACTGAGGAGTATCACACCAGTACTAGGAGGAAGAGGAGGGAGAGGGCAGGAGAGGGCAGCGAGAGGAGGAGAGAGGCAGAGAGATGGAAAGAAAGGGGACGAGAAAAGGAGAGAAAGGAGCCAACACCGCGAGAGTGGGGCTCCGCTTCTCCATCTCCAGCAACTCTTCCCCACCTCCCTAATAACCTCAGAAATTCCTCCAACGAGGTTGAGGCCTTTCTTTAAAAGTTTAACAATAAAAACCTAATAATGTTCTCTGACCAAGCACATCAGAATTCCATTACACTGAAGGCAATTAAAATCTAATGAGTTCAAACTAGTATTAGATTCTTTCCTGTTTGGTCCTTCAAAGGGCCCAATGAATAAAATAATAAAAGTGATTCAGAAAAGAAAGGCAAACTCTGGAGAACAGTACGGAGGTTCCTCACAAACTTAAAAACAACTACCCTACGATCCAGCAATTGCACTACTAGGAATTTACCCAAAAGACACAAACATACTGATTCAAAGGGGCACATGCACCGCAACGTTTATAGCAGCATTATCAACAACAGCCAAACTATGGAGAGCGCCCAAATGTCCATCAACTGATAAACGGATTCAGAAGATGTGGTATGGGGTGCCTGAGTGGCTCAGCCGGCTAAGCATCCAACTTCGGCTCAAGGTCACAGGTCATGATCTCACGGTTTGCGAGTTCAGGCCCTGCATCAGGTTCTCTGCCGTCAGTGCAGAGCCAGAGAGCCCACTTCAGATCCTCTGTCACCGTCTCTCTGCCCCTCCCCTGTGCGCTCACTCTCTCACTCACTCTCTCCCTAAAATAAATAAAACATTTAAAAAAAGTGTGATGTGTGTGTGTACATATATATAAAATCAAATATAACTCAGCTATTAAAAAGAATGAAATCTTGACATCTGCAACGACGTGAATGGATCTAGAGTGTATTATGCTAAGTGAAATAAGTCACGCAGGGAAAGACAAATACCATATAATTTCACTCATAGGTGGAATTTAAGAAACAAAACAGATGAACATATGGGAGGGGGGGAAAAGAGAGGGAAACAAACCATGACTTTTTTTTTTCTTTTGAGAGACACAGCAAATGGGGGAGGGGCATAAAGAGGGGAAGAGAAAGGATTCCAAGCAGGCTCCCCACTACCAGCAGACAGCCGGACATAGGCTCGAAATTATGAACACAAGATCATGACCTGAGCCGAAATCAAGAGTCAGATGCTTAACTGACTGAACCACCCAGGTGTCCTAAACCATCAGACTTTAGAGAACAAACAGGTCTGACAGACGGACATGGGGGGGGGGGGGGTGGGCTAGATAGGTGACTGGCATTGAGGAGGGCGCTTGTGATGAGCACTGGGGATTGTATGTAAGTGATGAATCACTGAACTCTACTCCTGAAACTAATATTATACTACGTTAACTAACTAGAATTTAAATAAAAATTTGAGGAGAAAAAAAAAAGAGGCAAGGATCAGAAAAAGCCTAACAAATTTAAGTAAAGGTCATTTCTGGGCAGTTCCGCTTAAAATTACTCAAAATTAGTTTCAACGCTGGTCTTCACTTTAAAGGAGCTTCATTCCTTCCCAGAAGCTCTGCTGACCATGGACTGCGGCCACAGTGCACATACTCTGCGCAAATGCTGGGCTCACACCGAGACAGTCGTCCCTGCAGGTGTGTCGTAGGGGTAGTGACTAGGAGAACGGGGGACAAGGAGGGGCCTTCGTCAAGGCCTTTATTTTGGCAGGGTCTCCAAGCTCCACAGCCTGGTCCTACTTTCCTTTCCTCCAGGCCCCGAAGATAGTAGGTGACCAATTTTCAAACGGTGGTGGGGCTGTTCCTCAATTTTAATCTTGAAAGAGGGGGTGAAGTGAGAAAAGAGTGGGGAGTACGCTGTGCTTCCAGATGGCAGGACCCACTTCATCTCCCACCCAGGGGAGATCTGACTGAAGTCGTGTCCAGTCTGAGAGAATCATAAAAATCCACCGTTGGAAGCTCTCAAGTTACAGGTGCTGATGAGTGGTTTGGTAGCAAGATGATTCAGAAACACAGGTAAGATGTATCCAATGCCTCCTGCCCCCACACAGTTTTAGAAACAAGTATTTGCTAGGGCGCCTGGGTGGCTCAGTCGGTTAAGCGTCTGACTTCAGCTCAGGTTATGATCTCACCGTTCCCGAGTACAGGCCCCGCATCGGGCTCTGTGCTGACAGCTCAGAGCCTGGAGCCTGTTTCAGATTCTGTGTCTCCCTCTCTGTCTGTGCCCCTCCCACACTCATACTCTGTCTCTCTCTCTCAAAAATAAATAAATATTAAAAAAAAAAAAAAAAAAAGAAACAAGTAGGAGAACAGAACCATCTTTTCCCCAGTGTAATAGCCACTTTTTTCAAATGATAATACAACAGCATGCTCTAGGTAGTATTTTCAAAGTTTCTACAATATTTACAAATGGTATTTCTAAAGAACATATATTTGGCTTATACCACTAGCCAGATGAAGAAAAATATGCCTTAAGTTATCTTCAAGTTTAATTTATTCTGTATCCTCGTAAATGGCAAGAAACTAAAACAGCAAGAAGAAAACCTGATGTGATCAAATGAATATTTCAAATGTAAGAAAAACTATAATGATACAAGTTGATGCAATATTTCTTTGTTAAAGAACTGATTGGGGCGCCTGGGTGGCTCAGTCGGTTGGGCGGCCGACTGCGGCTCAGGTCATGATCTCACCATCTGTGAGTTCGAGCCCCACATCGGGCTCTGTGCTGATGGCTGAGCCTGGAGCCTGCTTCCGATTCTGTGTCTCCTTCTCTCTCTGCCCCTCCCCTGTTCACGCTGTGCCTCTATGTCTCTCAAAAATAAATAAACATTAAAAAAAAAAAAAAAAAAAAGAACTGATAAACCACCAGTACTAAACACTGTATTAAGATGATAAAATGCAAAAGAAGTGGGCTTACTGATTTTCTATTATTGAACAGTTTGTAAGCAGAACTACTTAAACATCACGCAGTATATTCAATTCTTTAATATTTTCTCATCAGCATGCTGTGATTAAGGTTACAAGAACCTCTCTTTACTTACCCACAAGCCACATACTGTCCATTCCTAGATGTGGCAATGCTTAATCCATATAAACTGCCTTCATCGACGAATCTGTTAAGGCACTTTCTAGAGTTCACATCCCAAACATAAACTTCCCCATCACCTGAATGAAAGAGCCAAAAAGAGTTTGGTTAGTTTTGCTTGAAACTTGAAAGCCAAATGAACTGGCCATTCATTCTTAGCCCCTCTTTTACAATACAAGGGATTACAAACAAAAACTTGCTATAAATGTCCTAGGTCTAGAAAACTGGTCTAAAAAGACTCCTTGTATACATTCCCACATGTAGAAAACGCCTCCTCAAATAGCCATTAATAAACAGCATGTTTAAGTTTAGAGTGAACACCACAAAGTCTTGGCTTGAGTTGAGCTTTCAGAAAGAACTTCTTCATTTCACTCAGATGCTCTAATAAAGAGCAAAAAATTTGAAAAAACAAAAAACAAAATACTCATCATCTCAAGTTCCAACACCCTCAACAGACAGAGCACCTATATGTAAGGGGAGGTGATTAAGATACCAAGCTGATGATGATGGCGACAATGAAGGAAGTGGAGAATGAACGGATCCAGACCACAAGGAATTTATACTTTAAAATATATACAGCTTATCTATTACCAAGTCATTTAAATAATAAGAAACGCTAACTCTGAGCAATGAGCACAAAAAGTGTAGAGAAAGAAGAATGTGGGTAAGATCGGGGAGGATGCGAAACCTGAAGAGAACATAAATATTTTCATGACAGAAATGACCATCGGGGCACCTGGCTGGCTCAGTCAGAAGAGCATGCAACTCCTGATTTCAGGGATTGTGAGTCTGAGCCCCACACTGGGTAAAGAAATTACTTAAGTAAATAAATAAACAGATAGATATAAAGATAAATAAACTTAAAAAAAAGGACTATTGCCAAAATCAGTCCTTATTCTCTTTTCTCTCTCCTATAAGCACACAATCCTTATGATCGCCCTCTTCCTCACACCCATTTACAGATTTTTTTAATCTTTATTTATTTGCGGGGGGCAGGGAGGGAGACAGGGGTAAAGAGAGAGGGGGACAGAGGATCCAAAGCAGACTCTGCACTGACAGCAGAGAGCCCAATGCGGGGCTTGAACCCACGAACCACAAGATCATGACCCGAGGCGAAGTCAGATGCTCAACCGTCTGAGCCACCCAGGCGCCCCATTTACAGATTTCTATAATGACCCTACACTCATCTCAAAAGTGGCTCCTCACTCACCGGTTTCAACTCTGTCTTTTCTGTGGATATTGCGTTAAAGCTCACTTTTCTATACTCTTCTCCCAATGAGAATTCAATTAATCTCACTATTTCAACTATTTCCTTGCAAAGATTTCCCAGGCTGGCATAAAGGTTTAGAATAGACAGTAGTAAAATATATTTAGAAAAACTCAACAGGGTCAAGCATGAAATTCTTTATATCTGCCTGTATGGTAATGTTACAGTAAAGGAAGGCATTTAAAGATTAGCCCTAGAGCTAGCAATACACTAAAATGGGAAGAGAAGGGATTGATGGCATCAATCCAATTGATGGATTAAGGTCATCTAGACGTTAACAAAGCTGGACTTTTGATTACTCATCCCCCTGCTTTTATAGGACCTTCGTTATGGAAAATAAGACCTCCACGGTCATGATCAAATTTGTAAATATTTTATATCTGGACCCAATTCACATAGCAAATTTCAGTATCTCTGACCCTCCACCTCTTCTCCCCCACTCTAACCCTCCCAGGACCCAAGGGCCATTGCATTTGGAACATCACTCTGAACCAGTATTTATTCCTCAACTCTCATGAAACCTATCACTACAATCGTTGATTAAAAAAATACCAGGGCGCCTGGGTGGCTCAGTTGGTTAAGCGGCCGGCTTCGGCTCAGGTCGTGATCTCACGGTCTGTGAGTTCGAGCCCCACATCGGGCTCTGTGCTGACAGCTCAGAGCCTGGAGCCTGTTTCGGATTCTGTGTCTCCCTCTCTGTCTGTGCCCTTCCCCTGCTCATACTCTGTCTCTCTCTCTCTCTCTCAAAAATAAATAAACGTTAAAAAAAAATAAAAATTAAAAAAAAAAAAATACCAATGTCAGTAACTCAGGACAAAAACAGAACATGGCAGAAAACATGAGTAGACACTTTTCCAAAGAAGACATCCAGATGGCTAACAGACACATGAAAAGATGCTCAACATCACTCATCATCAGGAAAATACAAATGAAAATCACAATAAAATATCACCTCACACCTGTCAGAATGGCTACAATTAACAACACAGGAAACGACAGGTGTTGGTGAGGATGCAGAGAAAGGGGAACACTCTTACAATGTTTGTAGGAATGCAAACTGGTGTGGCCACTCTAGAAAACAGTATGGAGGTTCCTCAAGAAATTAAAAATAGAATTACCCTACAATCCAGCAATTGCATTATTAGATATTTACCCAAAGGATACAAAAATACAGATCTGAAGGGGTGCATGCAACATTTAGCAAAAATAGCCAAACTATGAGAGAGCCCAAATGTCCACTGACTCATGAATAAAGACATGGGTGTGTGTATGTATAAATACATATATGCATACACACACACAAAGGACTATTATTCAGCCATCAAAACGAATGAAATATTCCCATTTGCAATGACGTGGATGGAGCTAGAAGGTATTACACAGAGTGAAATAAGTGAACTGGAGAAAGACAAATACCATCTGATTTCACTCCGATGTAGAAGTTAAGAAACAGATGAACATATGGGAAGGGGAGGAAGAGAAGAGGGAAGCACACCACAAGAGACTCTTAATGATAGAGAACTATGGGTTGACAGAGGACATGGCTAGGGGATGGACTAGATGGGTGATGGGTACTAAGGAGGGCACCTGTTGTGCTGAGTACTGGGTGTTGTATGTAAGTGATGAATCGCTGAACTCTACTACTGAAACCAATACTGTACTGCATGTTAACGGACGATAAATCTCAAAAAAAGGAAAAAAGGAACAGAACAAAAATTAAATAAAGCTTAATGCCAGTGTTAATCCTTTTTTTTAAAAGCTTTTAAAACTTTTTAATCCAGTTATAAGTCAGGTAGGTGTCCTGTTCAGCATGGCGACTACAGTTAGTAACACAGCATTACGTGTCTGAAAGCTGCTGAGAGCAGATCTTAAGTTCTCACCATAAGAAAAAAATTGTTAATGATGTGTGGTGACACATAACTAGACTTACTGTGGTACTCATTTAGCAACATATACAAATATCAAATCATGACGTTGCGTACCTGATTTAGTGTTAGATGTCAACTACACCTCAAAAAAAAAAAAGAAAAGAAAAGAAAAGAAAAAACTAATACTATATTATCAAGTGGTCCTAGCTGGTATAGCTAGATATAACAAAATTTCTGCAAAAAAGCCCCAGAGAGATTGCAGGATAAGTACCGACAGAGCCAATCTAGTGCCTCCCCCACCCAGCAACACCAGCTATAATGAGATTCCGAGGGCCCCACGGCCCTGCGGTGAAGGGAGTAAGAGCCCAAGGAGGCAGAGGAGCAGGAAAGTGCAAGATCAGAGTCTGTCGAGGATGGCAGCTGGTCAACGGCTCCACAGGAATGTCAGAGGACGAGAGCTGGACTGTTTTCAGTCAATAATGAAGAACACTCAAGACATTATCTGAGGGAAAAGGTACTGCTAGAGAAAAAGGGTGAGGATTTTAAGGGACTTTCAAAAAGAAAGGGAGTCTGAGAATGAACCATCTTTTAAATAAGCATTTTCTTCCCATCTTTTCCCCAAATATGTTAACATGGTTAAATGGTTAGCCCCTCCCTATTTTTTTTAAGTTTATGTACTTTGAGAGAGAGACAGAGAGCACACAAGCAGGGAATAAGCACAGACGGGGAAAGAGACAGAGATAGAGAAAGACAGAGAGAGAGAGAGAGACAGAGAGAGAGAGAGAGAGACACAGAGAGAGAGAGAGAGAGAATCCCAAGCGGCTCTGCATAGTCAGCATGAACCATGAAATCATGACCTGAGCCGAAATCAAGTCGGACACTTAACTGACGGAGCCACCCAGGCGCCCCGGCCCCTCACTGTTAGCATGTTAAATGTGTAGCCAGCCCTTCACTATCACCAGTTAGTAAAGAGAAGGCAAACGGGGGGCGCCTGGGTGGCTCAGTCCGTTAAGTGTCCGACTTTGGCTCAGGTCATGATTTGTGAGTTCGAGCCCCGCGTGAGACTCTATGCTGTGCTGACAGCTCAGAGTCTGGAGCCTGCTTCAGATTCTGTGTGTGTCTCTCTCTCTGCCCCTCCCCTGCTCGCACTCTCTCTCTCTCTCCCTCTCTCTCTCTCAAAAATAAAAATAGGGGCGCCTGGGTGGCTCAGTCGGTTAAGCGGCCGACTTCGGCTCAGGTCATGATCTCACGGTCTGTGAGTTCGAGCCCCGCATCAGGCTCTGTGCTAATGGCTCATCAGAGCCAGGAGCCTGCTTCTGATTCTGTGTCTCCCTCTCTCTCTGCCCTTCCCCTGCTCATGCTCTGTCTCTATGTCTCTCAAAAATAAATAAAACGTTAAAAAAAAATTTTTAAAAAAAATAAATAAAAATAAAAATAAAAATAAACGTTAAAAAAAAATTTTTTTAAAAAGGTGGCAAATGGTAATGACAAATTCTAAAAGTAAAACTTATTTTCTTACTAACATAAAAATGTCAAAATCAAGCACTGTTTTTGAAAATCTGAAATGCAAACATACCCAAAGCTTCAAAAAAGCATTAAATGATCATGTCAATTAACCCACCTGAAGAGGCATATATTTTCTTACTATCTGAAGAGAACGTGGAAGCTGCAACCCTTCCATTAATTTTCATGCTACCAATCAGTTCTTTAGTCTGAAAAAACAACAAACATTACTTATCAAATTGATAGGAGGCACACAGAAGAATTGCCCTGGGAATAAAACCAATCTAGGTGGTACCTATCTGACTTTGGTTTTCCCCATAGTGAAAAGTTCTCCCCGAGTCCTACTGCTGCCCTCTGCTTGAGATGACGCTAATGTCTCATCCTAAAAGAACAAGCAGCCCCCGATAAACGCTCACCTTCATGGACAGCAAATGAAGATAGCCAGCGACACCGTTTATCAGCAAGAAGGACCCATCTGGAGAGACTTCAAAGCTCCTCACTATCTTCTCTTTCAAACCTAAGAAAGGAGATGAATCAGTGAGGATTAATAAGATTTTCAGTAATATTATCTTTCACTGACAACTGAGAGTTCCTTACCTTTTAAAATAACTCAAACTAAGAAAAAATGTGCCTCAAACTAAAAAAAAAACAAAACCCAAAAACTAGGCTCCGACTCTGAAGAAGTCTGACCCCATGTATCACTGAGTATGACCCAAGCATAAGGTCATTACTAAATGCTTACTTTTATTCTGTCTTGGTTAATATTCACCATTTGAATGACAGGCCAGATATTCAGCTCTCCAAACAGTAAAAATACCAACTAATTTTCCAAATGTACATAGTGACAATTGTAATTAACTAAAAGGATAAATTACACTTTTTTGTCACAAAGTTCATTACCAGAAGGGAAATACACGGCCATCGGAGACCACCAAAACATAAACATAGTAACATATAGAAACCAGTTGTTGGCCACCTACTAAACATCCCATGATGAATGAGAGTCTAGTCCTTAACTCTGTGGATCCAAAAAGGAGAAAAAAAAAGAAAAAAGAAAACCACAAAGTATCAGTGTATTCAAGAGTCACTCAGCTTCTCAAGATGTGACTCATGTAACCAAACCACGTGAGCTAAGTATATAAACCACAAAGTCAATTTACTTACTTACAAAGGGACATGTTCCTTTTCTATGCTCAGATTGACTCGTTTGGACAAGACTGCTTAGTGAACAAACTTATTGAAAAACTGCCTAATAGAAAGATACATAAAGAATAGGTACAACTGGGGGAAGGGAAGCAAGTGGCCAGGGGGATGGAGCGAAGTAGACTTTTCACGTACACTCTTTCCTATGTGTTGGATTTTTGTGCCATTTGAACATATTGCTTGGTCAAAAAAAAATTATTTAAAAAAATGTTTAGGGCAATGTGCGTCGATGGATGAATGGATAAAGAAGATGTGGTATATATGTATACACAACGGAGTACTACTCCACAATCAAAAAGAATGATATCTTACCACGTGGATGGAACTAGAGGGTATTATGCTAAGCAAAATTAGTCAGTCAGAAAAAGACAAATATCACATGACTTCACCCATGTAAGGACTTGAAGATATAAAACGGATGAACATAAGGGAAGGGAAGCAAAAGTAATATAAAAAACAGGTAGGGGGACAAAACATAAGAGACTCTTAAACATGGAGAACAAACAGAGGGTTACTAGAGAGGTTGTGGGAGGGGGAATGGGCTAAATGGGTAAGTGGCATTAAGAAATCTACTCCTGAGGGGGCGCCTGGGTGGCTCAGTTGGTTAAGAGTCCGACTTCAGGGGCGCCTGGGTGGCTCAGTTGGTTAAGCGGCCGACTTCAGCTCGGGTCATGATCTCACGGTCTGTGAGTTCAAGCCCCACATCGGGCTCTGTGCTGATGGCTCATGAGAGCCTGGAGCCTGCTTCAGATTCTGTGTCTCCCTCTCTCTCTGCCCTTCCCCTGCTCACGCTCTATCTCTATGTCTCTCAAAAATAAATAAACGTTAAAAAAAAAAAATTTTTTTTTTAAATAAAAAAAAAAAAAAAGAGTCCGACTTCAGCTCAGGTCACGATCTCGCAGTTTGTGAGTTCGAGCCCCGCGTCAGACTCTATGCGGTGCTGGCAGCTCAGAGCCTGGAGCCTCCTTCAGATTCTGTGTTTCCCCCTCTCTCTGCCCCACACATGTTCATGATCTGTCTCTCTTGGTCTCTCAATAATAAACAAAAACGTTAAAAAAAAATTTTTTAAATGTATAAGCAATAAAGAAACGTGCTAAAACCAAGGTGCTGGTTATTTCCATTAAAAAAAAAAAAAAAAAGAAGGGGAGCCTGGGTGGCTCAGTCGGTTGAGCGTCCGACTTCGGCTCAGGTCATGATCCCAAGGTCTGTGAGTTCGAGCCCCGCGTCGGGCTCTGTGCTGACAGCTCAGAGCCTGAAGCCTGCTTCGGATTCTGTGTCTCCCTCTCTCTCTGCCCCTCACCCGCTCATGCTCTGTCTCTCTCTGTCTCAAAAATAAATAAACATTAAAAAAAAAAAAAAAAGATTTAAAAAAAAAAGGAAAAAGAAATCTTCTAAAATCATTGTTGCACTATATGCTAACTAACTTGGATGTAAATTAAAAAAATAAATTAAAAAGAAATGTTTGGGGTGCCTGGGTGGCTCACTCGGCTGAGTATCCAACTCGATTTCATCTCAGGTAGGATTGACCCCCATGTCAAACTCTAGGCTGAGCATGGAACCTGCCTGAGATTCTCTCTCTTTCTCTCTGCCCCACTTCCCGGCCCATGCTTTCTCGCTCTAAAATAAATAAGGTGGGGGAAAAAAGTTTTCAGTTGCTAAATTAAAACTTTAATCAAAACAAATAAATTTAGAAAAATCTAGTGAAGAGCCCTTTTTTCCCTACCAGAAAATGCTGGTTAAGGGAGGGTCCCATAGACCACTTCTATCCTTTTAACAGTCTTTGTCCAGAAGGTTTACAATCCTACAAACTGGGCCCACTCCCACTCTAGTCCTGCCCCCAAAGACTATGCCCTATATTTCTTGATGGAAATCAATCCTGACACATATTTCAAATTACTGGGGTTACTCCTGGTAGGGACAACCAGTCTCCTTAACTATAAACCTATTCCTGTCTGGGCAAACCTTAGGTTCTGACTACAGTATACAGAAACAGCTCCAAATGTAAGGCAAACACCGTTACATGATGGAGCAGAGAGGGAGGCTGGTTCTAGCACCGTGTGAGCTGCAGCTGGAACTCCCCAGACCCAATCCTACTGACACAGAGCTGGGTGGAAGAAATGCAAGAGGAAACGAAAAAGCCTACAGCTGATGACTCCCAGACCATGGAGGGATACAGACTGCACATGTATCATGAGAGCAACAAGGAACAAAGTCCCCTCATACTGTGCAGAGAAACCCAGTGTGGCAAAGTGCCAGAGGGCTCACTACAGAGGTGGCTAGAAGACCTTATGCATTTAGCCTGCGTAAGTTTGCTGTTTTGAGGGAATTCAGGAGAGGGGGGTGTCTTCCCGAAGGAAAAATCAGCCTTACAACAAATAAGGACAGGTAGTTGCTTTAGCAATTAATTGGAAAAATAAGACCTACAGATCTGTGAATGAGATTTTTAGGTCAACTAATGAGCAATTGATAAAAAAGGAATGGCCAATTTAATTATAACAGTGCCAAATTCCACAGGATGGAAAGTGGACTTCGCTGGGATCTGCCGTCACGCTGCTCCCGACAATGGTGGCAGTTACCACTGACTGAGCATTTACCATGTGGCAGGTGCTTATAAAAAAGTATCTCTTTTGAACAAACTGAAGGTTACTAGAGGGGAAGGGAGAGGGGTGATATAGGTGATGGGGATTAAGGCGTGCGGCTGTGATGAGCCCAGAGTGATGAATGGAATTGCTCAATCACTGTACTGTACACCTGAAACTAAAATAACACAGTATGTTAACTGGAATTAAAATAAAAACAAAACGGGGCGCCTGGGTGGCTCAGTCGGTTGAGCGGCCGACTTCAGCTCAGGTCATGAAATCTCAGTTCGTGAGTTCGAGCCCCGCGTCAGGCTCTGTGCTGACAGCTCAGAGCCTGGAGCCTGCTTTGAATTCTGTGTCTCCCTCTCTCTGCCCCTCCCTAGCTCACTCTCTCTCTGTCTCTCTCAAAACTAAATAAACATTTAAAAAAATAATAAAAACAAAACAAAAAACAAAAGAAACTAAAAAGTAAAAAAAATTATCTCTTTTAATATTTAGGACCCTCGACTTCGCAGAAAGGGAAAACTGAAGCTCAGGTATCACCATGCCATAATCCTACAATCAAAATGGCTGCCTGACCAACTAATTTAATTCCCAAATCGTCAAATTTCTTATGTGTTTACCTGGAACAAGATATCTCTTGTAAGAACTGTTCATCTAAATGACTCAACAGAAACTGTTTCTGGAATCTGAACGAGTAATCTGGGGTTCTCAACATTTTTGTGTCAGTCTGGTGAAGCGTATGATCCCTCTCTCAAAATAACGGTTGCTCAAAACTTTCATAACTGAAGGAAATGCTAAACTTCAGTCATGGGTTAGTGAAAATAAAGATGTAATGTTTTTCCCATCTGACTTTACATGCCCTGAATTCTATCAGAGAATTTTGAGAGTCTGTGGACCCCACATTATGAACCCCATCTGGTTAAGGGAACAAATTATCAATTCAAAATTCTTCAGAATGCACCAATTCTGTATCCTTCATTTTTCAAACTTGCATTGAAGACAATGAAAGAGTTCAGGGCGCCTGGCGGGCTCAGTCAGTTTAGCGTCCAACTTCAGTCAGGTCATGATCTCACAGTTTGTGAATCCGAGCCCCTGTGGGGCTCTGTGCTGACAGCTCAGAGCCTGGAGCCTGCTTCTGATTCTGTGTCTCCCTCTCTCTCTGCCCCTCCCCTGCTCATGCTCTGCCTCTCTCTCTCTCAAAAGCAAACATTAAAAAAAATAATTAAAAAAAAAAGACAATGAAAGTTCACACGTGTCTAAGTTTGCATATTCTAACCAGTCAGCGATTTTTCCCTCTAATTCTAATGTCCTTAATTTCTTGAGTTATTTACAGCTTTATAGTAAGAGACTGAGAACAGTGTTCAACAACCAACTCCACATAAAGAAATACGTTTATTTATCATTATCACCATTAATGCCAACTTATGCTTACTGAGAGGAGAAGGGGAAATATTGAGAGTGAAAGACAAATGCCATGTCTTAGAAGAAAGTTGGTGGTCAGATCCACAGTAAACACCACTAACTGCATCTGGGCCAACCCTGGGTTTGCTTTTCCCAAGAGGATGTAAGGCAAGGATGGACAAAAGCCCAATCCTTTTCATTAGCAGAATACTAAGTAAAAATACTAACACCACATACTGTTTTCTGCTACAATATGGGGAGACTGTTTAACGCTTTCCAACTCAAAGTGAGGTCCATGGACCAGCAACTTCAGCATCACCTGAGAGCTTGTGAGAAATGCAGAATCAGGCCCCCCTCACACCTACAGAATGACAATCAGCACTTTAACCAAGTCCCCAGGTAATTCATTTGCACACTAATGTCTGAGAAGCCCTGGTTTAAAGCAGGTTTAAACTAAGAATCCACTCGAAAAGGATCACTGAAGGCGTCAGGAAACTTAGGAAACAGAAGACTGGCAACACTGAAAATCAACACCATAAATGTTTCTAAAGCTGGCCTTGTTCACTCTGAAGCCTTAGTAGAAAAAAGCCTATCCAGAGCACCCCTGTGCTTTACGGCCCCAAACTACGGCACAGTTTAACAAGGAGACTGCCACGGAGCCACGGCGCTGCTGGCACCACCTCCCAAGGTTTCTAAAGCTAACCCGGCCAACCTCACCACTCACCACAAGGGAAACCAAAGTTCACAGAGGGTTCATGACCGTGTCACTGCATTTTGTGGGGACGCAGGCTGGGGAATGCAGGGGAAGAATGGGTAAGGCAGAGAAAGATAAATTTTCATCTAAAAGATTTAGGTAGTCTTTAAAGGATATTACAACCTCCAAAAACAGTGCTTTATTTCCTTTACATGTAAACCAAAAATTTATTATAGATGCCAGAAGAACAAGAGGGTACCTAAATTTCCTGACGACCAGAGAGGGGAAAGAGTTTGTCCAAGGGGTGGAACTCAGGTTTTCTAGCTCCCAGCCTCTTTCTGATGCATAAACTGCTAGTTTTATGGCCAAGTATTTGCAAATGCTTTTCTGATCTGGGAATACATATTTCCAAATTATGATTTTCCCTTAAGTGCTCGATAAAAAGTTCCCTATTTTCGTTCAAACCTATCCTCTCAACACAGTAACATTTTCCGAATACTAAAACTAAAGGTGCTCTTATTTATTATTTTTTCTTTAAATTTTTTTTTAATGTTTATTTATTTTTGAGACAGAGAGAGACAGAACATGAGTGGGGGAGGGGCAGAGAGAGAGGGAGACACAGAATCCGAAGCAGGCTCCAGGCTCCGAGCCGTCAGCACAGAGCCCGACACGGGGCTTGAACTCACAGACCGTGAGATCATGACCTGAGCCGAAGTCGGACGCTCAACCGACTGAGCCACCCGGGTGCCCCTAAAGGTGCTCTTATTTTTAAGAATCCTGTGGGGTAGAAGTGGTTGTGAATTCTGTTAAGTGAACTCAGCTGTGGGCTGGCAGAGAGGAGGGGTCCGCTGCTGTTCGATAGAAACCTTACCTCTCACTTGATGTACAGGAATTAACTTTCCGGCCAGCATATCGTACACATAAAGAACCTTGCTGTGGATACTCGTGGCTAAAACCTCTTCTCCATTAGCACTAAAACAAGCCTTATAGATTGGAAACTTCTCCAAATAGATGCTCTGGATTTTAGGATTTGTTTTTCCATCAACCTATAAGGAAACGCACAACATTCCTCTTGGTTATTTCCACGGATTCGGTACCCTGAGAGCCAGCACTTCTCACTGCAAGTTCTTCACGTAAGCACGCGTACCTGAAACAGCGATACAGCATTGTCTAGAGCAGCGACCATCACGACCTGTGCACGAGGATGGAACTGCACAGACGAGATCCTAGCGGTAGTAGGACGCTCTGCATTAGCGTGTTGACAATTCTTCATCTGTGGAAAAATAAAGCTGGAATTTTATCAATTCAAATGAGTTAACATTATCTTCTTCAAAGCGTGGAGGAAAAACATTGTAACATAGCTTATAATGTAGAATAACATAGTTTATAACTAAAAGAAAGTGCACAGGAATGGTAACCAGAAGACCCCAGCTCTACTACCAACTAGCGAGTGATTCTACCAAACAATAATCCATTTTTACCATCTTTCAAGTGCGGGGATGAAATCGTTAAGGTCTCAGAGCACCAGGATGAGTCATTTCCTCATGATACGCCCATATAGGTTAGGAGGCTTTGACTTTCAGGGATATTTTACTTGTAATCATGGCACAAAATAAGAGGCACCATGTAATCGTCCCCAGGGTTCCATGGTCAGCAGGGATAGCTTATGTTCCCCTCTCGCGTACGTGGTTCCTAGTTTAAAGCAATCACGATCCTGGGGCACCTGAGTGACTCAGTCAGTTAGGCATCTTGACTCTTGATTTCAGCTCAGGTCAATGATCTCACGGTTCCTGAGTTCAAGTCCCGCATCAAGCTCTGTGCTGTCAGCTTGGGATTCTCTCTCCCTCCCTCTCTCTGTGACTCCCCTGCTCACTCTCTCTCAAAATAAACATTTTTTTTAAAAACTCAATTATACAAAAATTAAAGTGATTAGTATATAGATGTTTTGTTTGTAACAAATGAAGCTAGATTTTTATGGTAACTGCATTTTTAGTGGAGGTAAATTTACCCTATGAAGAGCTGAATGAACTGTCTTCACACGGGGGCTGGGGGACACACTCTCTGTTTCCTAGTGATTTGCCATAATAGGGTTCCCTCCTCCAACTAAAACATGCCACCATTTTATAATGGGGAAAAATATCTACGGCAGAGACCTATCTGGTCATTTTGCAGATATTTAACTTAGGCACTTTGTTACCGCAATGAACAAGTTAGGTACAGTGATGAGTTAGAAAGTAACATAGACCACTTCAGACAAGCTAGCCAAGAAGGATCTTTCTAGGTGTCATCTAACCAGAAAGGTACAAATGGATTGGCCACTAGCAGCGTTTAAAGGAGACACGCAGGAGGAAGAGCAAAAGTTGTGAGGCAAGGAAGCACTCTGCATGTTCAAGAAACAGAAAAAAGGCTTTGGGAACTTGGGTAGGAAATAAGGGAAAACTTCTGAGATGAAGTGTCAGATGTAGGCAGATATGAGGTTATGAAGGGCAGTGTAGACTGTGATACAGAACTCAGAAGTTTTCAAAAAGCAATGAAAAGTGACAAGACTGAGGTTTTATTTTTAGAAGACCCCCCGGGCTACTACTAAATACAGTGAAGCGGGAAACCAGTCACGAAGCTACTGCAGCACACGAGGGAAGAGACAGCAGCAGGAACCAAGCTAGTGCCCGTGAAAATGAAGAGAAACCCAAAAGGAAAAATCAAACACAACTGCCAAAGATCCTTGGGGATATAAGTTAATCTTCTTGACCATTTCTGCAAAGGAAAAATACACGACAGCAACACATTTAATCCCACAGAGAGCACGAATCCACACATTTGTAATCGGGAAGCATACTGGGCTTCAGAGGTAATCAGCAGAGAAAGGCCCAACTTCACTGCTCTCACCTTTAAGATTCCTTTAGGAAGAGAGGTTGATGTGGATATGAAATTCCCAGTCCTTTGCAACAAATCATCTTCATCCTCTTCACTTTCATCTGAGTCAAACAAACCCACAAGGCTGATCTTTAGAATCAATGAGATGGCCAGTACCTTCCGCAAACATCCGTATTTCAAACTTCAACTCCCCCACCCCCCACTCCAGCCTCCAATCTCAATCACTTTATATAAGCTGCAATTAATAAAAGTAAAACAACAAAATCAATTTGAGGGCGGGGGGATGACAGACAGGTCAATATATATGGTTAAAATAAAAGCCTAACTCTGGAATTAAAAACACACATTCACAAACAGTGACTAAAATAGGATGGAAAAAAATAAGAGTTAAAGTCAGTATTTAATTTAAAAAGAACAATTCACAATTATGGCCAAATTGGCAATAAGGTAGACAGAACTAGCTTAACTCACACGAAAAAGGATTAGCACTTTTAGTTATACGAGAGATCAAGGCCAGCAAATTGTGTATCAGAACTTCAAAGAGAGCTAACAGGCTGCTTTTCTCCTGATGATTCTGGCAGAGAGAGCCAAGAAGCTGAGCAGTATTTCCCAAAATACTCAAGGGGATGAGGGCAAAAACCGGCACTAAAAGCCCTCTGGGGTTGTGAGGGGAGTCCAATAAACCACCAGGCTTCAGGCTGGGGCCATAAAAGGCTACACATCCCAAGGATTAAGGGAGAAATTAAAGAACTGTAAGAAAAAGCTCCATAAACTGAAACCCAGCTTTGAATCCTTACACTCTCTCCCTGGAGATGCTGTGGGGCCGCGAGTGCCCCTCACCCAGCCGCTACCCAGACACGAATGTACGGATTCTCTGGAGAGAGATATCCCTGTCCTCTTATTAAACAATACTATTTTTTCACACACGGTGTCCAACGCTTCGATGAAATATAACTAGGTCAATAATGACGATGCAAGGTAACTTGAATGAAAACCTAAAGAGTAACAATCTCCACAGGAGATCTAGAGAACAGTTTTTCAGACGTAAACTTTTAAAAGAATATGTTTAGTGTGTTCAAGAACAATGAAAGACCATATTCAGACTTGAACCAGAGAAATGGACTATTAAAGAACCAAATACAAACTCTAGAACTTAAAAATACAGTAGTTACAATTAAGATCCCAGTGGCTGTTTTTAACAACATATAAAAATGAGATGGAGGGACAATCAGTGGTCTGAAAATGGATCGAAAAAAAAATATCCAGACTAAAGTACAGAAAGCAAAAAGGACAGAAAATGCAGGAAAAACCCACAAAATGTTAAAAAAAAAAACAAAAAACCATTTAACATACATGTAATTGGTATTCCAGAAGAAAAGAAAGACTGGAACGGAAATAATATTTGAAAAGACAGTCGAGAAGAATTTCCAAAACTCAAAAAAAGACATCAAGCCAGATTCAAAAACACAGTGAAGACCAAGGAGGATACAAAGCGAGCTAAAATGATCTGAGGGGGTAAGGGGAGGAATGAACAAAACAGCATCAATAAAACAACCCATAGTACTAAGGAATTATTGTTGATAAATTTTGAAGACCTATGATAGTAGTATTGGAATTATGTTTAAAGACGAAGAGTACTACTCTTTTAAAAGTGCTCAATGATGGGGCGCCTGGGTGGCTCAGTCGGTTGGGCGTCCGACTTCAGCTCAGGTCATGATCTCACGGTCTGTGAGTTCGAGCCCCGCATCGGGCTCTGTGCTGATGTCTCAGAGCCTGGAGCCTGCTTTGGATTCTGTGTCTCCCTCTCTCTCTGCCCCTCCCCTGCTCACGTTCTGTCTCTATATCTCTCAAAAATAAATAAATGTTTAAAAAAATTAAAAAGAAAAAAAAGTTTAAAAAAAATAAAATAAAAGTGCTCAATGAAGTATTTATCAATAAAAATAACATATTGGGACAACCGTGAAACTGGGGTCACCAGCTGGGGTCACTGTAAGTGGTGACTAGACGCCAGTAAGAAGTATACCTTGGACAAGTCCCTGTTACCTCTTTGAACCTCACTCCCCTCATCTGCAAAGTAAAGGTTTAGACTGGGAGATCCCACATGGTAGCAGAGTGGCTAATTGCTGACATCACCCATTTCTTTTATTTTTTTTTATGGGCACAAAGACAAATTATATCCAGTTAGTATGGCAATGTGACTGAGCTCTGGCCAACAAAATCTAAGTCAAAGCATCATGTGCCACTTCCAAGACAGGCCAATAAAAATCGCTTTGGGATAAGCCGCTCACTCTTTCCCTGTAAGATACCTGGGGTCAACCGCTTGGGCAACTTTGAAAAACTCAGCATGAAGTTGGCAGAACCTCTTGGGTCCCTAAAGGACACCATCTCCTTCTCACCTCTGCAATTTTATATCCAGGAAAAAAAAAACAAACAACTTCTAGTGGATGAATCCCCTGGGATCTGGGAGGTTTTCTATTTCAACAGCTAGCATAACCTTACCCATAATTACATGGATCTAAAATGTTCTATGAATGCAGCATTCTAAAATGGACAATAAAATTACATTTCATCTAGAAGGGCAAACTGGTGACCAAGGGTATAGAAATCATATAATGCAAAAAAAGGTTAAAGAATAAGAGATGTTAAGCTTGTTAAAAACAAACTTAAAAATACATTTCTCCAATAACAACAGTCTAACATTAAACAGAGATAAAAAAAAACTGCATACTTTTATTTTTAATTTTTTTTTAAGTATATACTTTCAAAAAGTAGAACTACAGAGTAGAAGAAGGTAAATTTCAAAATTGGGGAAAAAATTTTATTATTTGAAAAAATTAGACAGAGAGGGAGATAGAGCATGAGCAGGGGAGGGGCAGAGAGAGGAAGACACAGAATCCGAAGCAGGCTCCAGGCTCCGAGCTGTCAGCACAGAGCCCGATGGGGGCTCAAATCCACGAACTGTGAGATCATGACATGAGCTGAAGTCGGACACTTAACTGACTGAGCCACTTAAGCACCATGGAAAAAATTTTTAAATATTTATCTTGAAAGAGAGTGTGCACACAGGGGGCATGGGGGGGGGGCGGGTAGTGCAGAATGAGAGAGAGAGAGAGAGAGAGAGAGAGAGAGAGAGAGAGAGAATCTCATGCAGGCTTCAGGCTGTCAGCACAGAGCCCAACTCAGGGCTTGAATCGGCGAACCGTGAGATCATGACCAGAGCTAAAATCAAGAGTCGGACGCTCAATCAAATGAGTCACCCAGGTGCCCCAAAATTGGAAAAAATTCTAACAATTAGTTTTTAAAGTAGAAAAAAACAGTCCAGGAAAGAGTACATTATCTGACATGTTTTAGCAGAGACTAAATTACCATCTGACAGATGTTATAGAAAAGATACTTGTTGTGGATAAAGTCAGGCTGCATCACTAAGATTCCTTCAACCTCTAAAAGTATCTGGCTGGAAACCAATAGGCAAATTCTGACTTAATAACAGATTGAGTTTTCTAACAGAATTACAGAAAACTGCCTCTTTATATGGGCTCCCTGTACTAAAGTATCATGAGGACTGGACACGAGGGGTGGGGAGGAGGGAGGGAGGGAGGAGGGAGGGAGGGAGGAGGGAGGGAGGAGGCGGTGGTAATCCAACCAAAGCTCATCAGACTTCAAGGACGTTATGTGGGAGGATATACTCTGGACTCCCTAAAGGATTCCCTAAGTCAATTCCAAGCTAAAATGTGTAACTCCAAGCACACTAACCAAATCTTGGTAAGCCATCCATATTTATAATATCTAAACTCAAGGATCTAAAAAAGGAGAAAGCAATTATGGTCCAAACCAAACTTAAAACCTGAAATTGAAAAATAGGATTTTACAAAGGGACTAATCATCAGGGCCTGACCTGACATGTGCTCCCTAGATACCCCATTTCCTAGTAGACAGCTAGACTAGCTGCCAATGTCTTCAGAAGAGGCTCTGAATGAAGAATAAGAGTCATCTTTCCTTACTCCCATAAAGCAATACAGTTCTGTGGAAAATGAAACATGATAAAATTCATCCGTTACTGTCCATACATAGAGAACATGCAACTAAGTAAATCTTACGCTCTTGTGAAAAGGCTTCCGTCAGAGAAATGGCAGACTTCAAAACCAGACATTTAAAGGAAAAAAAAAAGACTTACTTGAAACACCAGGTTTAAACGAGCCTCATGAGAAAGCTCAAATAACAGACCACGAACAGGGACGCACTTACTAACTCAAACAGAAATATCAGGACTCACCATCTGAAGATGTTTTCCGCTTTTTAGTCTCTGCCCAGGCAGGTACTCCACCCATAGCATGCTGGAATCTAAGCAAAAATACAAAAGTGAAATTTTGTGGTAACGAATGTTCATAGAGGTTGAGAGATTTAAATGGTATAGATTAGCTCACCCATGAGAGCACGTAGCATCTCTGCCAAGGAAATTATCATCTTTAAGACCAGAAGGGCTACTCACACAGAATAGTCCCAACTTGGCCATATGGGAAACTTCCGTGGACCTCTAACCATATAACCTATCCTGGATATGTATTTGTTCATCATTTTTGTCTAGTTACATGGTTGCTCACTCGCTCATATCAATGCACCTCAGATCTTAGGACCAGGTAAAAACTCTGTGATTATAAACCAAGGCTACAGTAACAGAGTACTTGACAAAACACGTCTGAAAGAAAATGACCAGGTTGGTAAGAACATACAAAACACAATCACATACCCTTTGAATAAAACTGGAGTATTGTATTCTAGAAAAAGTAAGCTTGAGAAGAAGCATGAGAAGCACATTCTGAAGGGCTGGTTTCTGGAAGAGTGCAGGGAGTTATTCTAATTGTTTAATGCAGAAAAACAGGCAAAGTCACCAAACTCGGCCCACTGGCCACAAACTAGAAAACTAGACAAAATATATGAAACTGTTTTCAGAAACTGGACAACACAGGACTGTGATCCCTGGGAGAAAGGAAATAACAAGGTGAGCCTGCCGTCCCAGCATGTTACCCTGAAGGCAATCTTTTGAGACCCTGGCACAGAACCGAAGAGAAAAAATTAGACTTGAGAGGGGCTAAGACGACTGGAATATGAGGGTCAGTGGACCACAGAAGAGCTCCAAAAATCTGCACAGGGGTCCACAGACATTTTTGCTGAATACTAAGGTGTACATTCACAGGATGAAACTCCGTGAGTTTCAGGCAAAGAACTACCACAGAGCCATAAGTTGCACAACACCAGAGAGGAGAGCCTTGAGTTCCAACCAGTCAACAGAAGGTCCTTATTGAAAACTCGGGGCATTCAGTAGAGATGGCAGAGAGACTGTATCTTAAAACTGGGGCTAAACCAGCCTAGAATAAATGCTCCTCTACAATAAAGCTAAAAACCAACACTGAAAGGATCAAACTGATCTCCAAGCCAATTAATTGTCCGCCAAGACAAACCCATTAAAAGCACTCAGGGCGCCTGGCTCAGTCAGCAGAGCACACAACTCTGAACTTGGGGTGGGGAGTTCAAGTCCCATGTTAGGTGTGGAGATTACTTAAATACTTTAAAAATATTTAAAAAATATGGGCGCTGGGTGGCTCAGTTGGTTAAGTGTCCGACTCTTGATTTCAGCTCAGCTCATGATCTTAGTTCATCAGGCTCTGTGCTGACTGCATGGAGCCTGTTTGGGATTCTCTCTCTCCTTCTCTCTCTGCCCCTCTCCTGCTTGCTCACTCTTTTTCTCTCTCTCTCCTCAAAATAAATACACTCACTCATTCAACAATCATTAAAAGCAAAAACCAAAATCCAGACACTGATCAACTTAACTTTCACACTGTCGAAAATCCAATCAAAATTCCTAAACATGCACAGGAGCAGAAAAGCACGAACCCTAACCAGAAGAAACATCAGTCAACAGAAAGACACAGAAATGACAGCAGTGACAGAATTAGCATACAAGGACTTTGAGCCAATACAAATAACATATTTGTATAATATACCACATATGTATTATACAAATATACTTACATATATTAAATATTTAAAGGAAACAAAAGGGAAAGTAGGAACAAATCAAAACAAAAGGGCTCAAGCTGAAAAGACCTTCTTTAAAGCTGAAAAACGTAATACTTAAAGTAACAGAATCACTAAACTCATTTAACAGATTCAAAAGACTATCTACTGTATGATTTCACTTATGTGACATTTTGGAAAAGGCGAATCTGTAAGAACAGAAAACAGATCGGTGGTTGTCAGGGGTTAGAGAATTAAAAGTTGAGGAGGGGGTGCCTGGGTGGCTTAGTTAGATGAGCAGCTGACTCTTGATTTCAGCTCAGGTCATGATCCCAGGGTCGTGGAATCTAGCTCCACTTTGGGCTCCACCCTCAGCGTGGAGTGGGCCTACAATTCTCTCTCTCTCTCTGTCCCTCTCCCCTGCTCATACTCTCTTTCTCTAAAATTAAAAAAAAAAAAAGTTTTTAAATTAAAAAAAAGTTTTTAAACAAAAAAAAGTTGAGGAGAAGAGGGTTGACTACAAAGAGATATAAAACAATTTTCTGGGGTGATGGCCGTGTTCTGTACCTTGATTCCTTAACTTAATTGTTGTGGTATTTACATGATCATATACGTTTAACAAACTTCATAAAAAGATACTTTAAAAGGGTGAATTTCACCTTATATAAATTATACTTCAATAAACCTATTTTAAAATATAATGCAATGAACCTATATGAATATATAAAAAAGTTGTCAATACAAATAAAAATGTTATGTTTTTATTTATTTATTTGTTTAAAAATAGGCTCTACACCCAAAGTGGGGCTCGAACTCATGACCCTGAGATCAAAAATCACATGCTCTACCGACTGAGCCAGCCAGGTGCCCACAAAATTTTTAATTTTTAAAATATTTTGGAAGACCTGTAAGTTGGAGTTGGAAGAATCAAGATGAAACCATTATTTTAACATATACGTGTATTTCCCAGCTCTGATCGACTAATAAAAACCTCCAAGTCATGGAAATGATAGTTTACCATACAGAAATGAACAAGCAAGTGAGCAGTATTACCACTGCTTATACGTGGGTAGTGGGATTACAAGTTTTTCCAAAATTTTTTTGTACTTGTAATCCCTCTCCCTCCAAAAAACTAAAACTTGGGGCGCCCAGGTGGCTTAGTCAGTTAAGGGTCCAATTCTTGATCTCAGCTCAGGTCTTGATCTCAGGGTCATGAGTGTGAGCCCCATGTTGGGCTCCACTCTGGGAGGGGAGCCTACATAAAAAAATAAAAATACTAAAACTTAATCATTTCCTCCAACAGCAATGCTCTTACTATCTTCAAAATGGAAATCTAACAAAAAAAAGGAAATCTCACTACCCAAGGAGCTGGTATAGCCAAAGACTCCGTGAATCCAAATAAACCACTGGTTACAAATCCAGCTTGGTGAATCACACGGAAAAGGACACTTACTCTTCCGTAAGTCTCTTCTGAAGTCTGTCTTTTGAGAGTTTACTTTCGCTGGCATTTTTCATCATATCTTTCCGAAACCGATTGTTCTTCATGTCAATCCTATAAAAAAAAGAGTATACTTTAAACGACACCTTAACTTGTTGCTGCTTTTAATAATTTGAAAACACATTTAATTGAATACAGATAAAGATTCGTAAGGTGTGGAATATCACATATGCGTTTATTTTTTTTTAAAGATAAACACATGTAATAGAGAATGCTCTGAAAAAATATCAATGATTAATGACAAAAATGTTTTCTCAACAGGAATTAGGTAGATATTTCCCACCCAATTAAATTGACAAAAGATAAGCATTGCTTGTAAGAACGGAGTGAACGGACACCTTTCAATGGGAAGGTATGTTGGTAGAACCTCAGTCTGGCAGTATTTATCAAGAACCTTACTCATGCCTATGCTCTTTAAGTAATTCTACCTCAAAAAATATTTCTTCAATAATTTGAAAGTAGAAAAAGATTTATGCAGAAAAATATTTCTCAATATGAATTTAAAGGAAAAATAAGAAAACCTATGTATCCAACAATACCTTGATAAATATAATTAATTCATAAAATGGACTATATTATATCCATTTTAAAATGTTTACAAAGGTTTTTACTCATAAGTGGGGAGAAATGTGTACAAGACGATACATTCTCATTTATTAAAGTACATATTTGTGTGCTAACTTTTTTTCCTAGCCTTTGTTTCAGGCATCGTGCTAAGAGCTTCACACATACTATTTCGTTTATTCTCAAGAGCATCCCGATGTTGTTACATTACCTCCATTCAAAAGAGAAAAGGCAGGTTCCGAACTTGCCCTTGGTCAGTTAGGAACTGGCCAAGTAAAAGGGCAAACTCAAAACGTGACACCAAACACTGTGTTTCCTTTGCTATTCCATACGGTACCCACGGGAAGAGAGCAGGAGAGAAGAATGCCAGCATGTTAACTGGTTCTCCCTCGCTCGCGGAATCATGAACGACCTTCTCCTGTCTCTGCTTTACTATATTTTTTCAAATCTTCAAATAATCACAAACTTGTAAAGAAAACTTTAAAACTTGCAAAATAATTTTTAAATATTATTTTTTTTAACGTTTTTATTTATTTTTGAGAGACATAGAGACAGAGTGCGAGCAGGGGAAGGGCAGAGAGAGAGGGAGACACAGAATCGGAAGCAGGCTCCAGGCTCTGAGCCGTCGCGGGGCTCGAACTCACAGACTGCGAGATCATGACCCGAGCTGAAGTCGGCCGCCCAACCGACTGAGCCACCCAGGTGCCCCAAAACTTGCAAAATAATTTTTAAAGTACACAGAGGGATTCTGGATAAAAAATACAGCAACCTACATTTCATCATCTTCATCTTCTTCATCCACCCAAGCTGGCTTCTTTTGAAACGGAAAATTATCTTTTGCTTCATTCTCCACTTCTGAGTCACCTGAGTCTTCCTGTACTCGAACCTAGAGAAGACAAAATTGCCCTCAGGCACTGAGTTTTTCAGCAGACACACACATCTTACAGTTAGATGTCTTGTAAGAATGCTTTGTAGGCTCTCTGATCAAATAATGGGACAGAACATGACCACAGCAAACGCTGGAGACAGCAGAGAAAATGCAGAGATTATAGAACGGCACCATAAGCTGGAAAGGCAGGTAGGATGAGAGCGCAATGACATGCTGAAAGGAAAAGACCAAGTAAGACAAGAACAACAAAAGGTAAATTGACAGATGAGGAAAGGAGCAGAAAAAAAATCGGGGAACTACAGAAATCGCAGGACCAGAGACAGACTAGCATCAAAAATAACACGACTGAGGGGCGCCTGGTGGCTCAGCTCAAGTGTCCAACTCTTGATTTCAGTTCAGGTGATGAGCTCACGGTTTGGGGGATGGAGCCCAGCATCCCGCTCCATGCTGACCTCACTGAGCCTGTTTGGGATTCCCCCTGTCCCTCTCTGCCCCTCCCCTGCTCACATTAGCTCTCTCTCGAAGTAAATAAACATGAAAAAAAAAAACAACCCTAAACTCGACTATCAAATCTAAATCTAGACCATAGAACGCTCCCAGAGGTCCGCTTGAGCTTTCCCCAAAGACCATGTTAGACATGTCCATTTGATTTCTCTCTGGTCTATTACCAGCCTCTGATCCTTCAGAGCCCAACAAATCCCACCTCACACACAGTGGCTGTTCCTTTTTTGAACTATACAACTGTGCCACCCCCCAGCATTTGTCCAGTAGCAGTTCTCTACCTCCCAACTAGTTTTCTGCAGTTTCTCTCCTAAGCACCCAAAGGAGGTTCTGGCAATCAACTGACAGTGGCCACTTGGCAGGTCCACATTCATTTCCCAAACAGCATTCTCTGCAAGGCTTTGCTTGGCCATCCTATGTAGACTTTCACAAACCTCTACACACACTCATCTTCCTTTCCCTAACGCTTTCATTTTTTTCTCTTCAGCACAAGTCACTGACATATTTGCATTTTATCTTCTTTTGACACAAATACACGTGTGCTACAAGACATCAGGAATTTCTGTCCTCTTTTGCCCGTTGCTGTCTCCTCCACTGCCCAGAACAATCCCTGGAACTCCCTATCTTGAAAGAAAAGCCAGTTATAGCATAAAAGGGGTGATTCCAAGTGTGCACACAAAAAAAAAAGTGTGCGAAAGGGATAAAAAAGAATGATAAAAAGAATGCAGCGTTTTCAATGCCGGTAAAGTTCGTGGCCCCCAACAGACTAACAAGGATCTAACAGACAAATACACGATCATTCTCAAAACTTGGCTAGTCGATCACTTGGGACGCTGTTAAAACGCACATGCCCAGGCCCACGAATTCTGATTCCACAGCTCTCAAATCACGGCAAGGTACTGAGGCAGGGGATCGAACGACCACGAGGACAGAAACACTGATATGGGTGAAAGGATGGTGAGACTGGGCCGCGAAAAATGCTCGCGCCTTTAGTTCGCTTAAACGTACGTGTAGAGCGCCTGCTGGATACTAAGCGCAGGGGCCGTCCCTGAGGCGGAGAAAGGAGATGTCCCCGCCCAGCTGAGATTTCCAGTCTGGCACCCGTCGGCGCCCGCCTTCTCGGGCGCCCGCCGACCTGAGCGCTCCCGGCGCCGCAGGTCGCCCAGGCTCCGCCCCCGGAGGCTCACCGCCCACCGCGCGCCCCGCCCGAGCGCGCCCAGCCCGCGCGCCGCGGCCTCCCTCACCCGCGGGCCCTGCAGACGCCGCAGCAACGCGTCCTCGTCGTCCTCGACGTCGCCGAACACCAGCTCCTCCAGGCACCGCTCCACGGCCGGCTTGTCCTCCTCCAGCGTCAGGCGGTTCCGCTGCCGGAGCCGTCTCTCCTCCTCCGCCGCGACTGCGATCGCAGCGGCCGCTGTGCTCGGCCGGGCCGGCGGTTTCCGCTGGGATGAAGGAGCAGCCTTTCGGGGCGGCCCGCCCGGCCCTGCTCCGGCTCTCCGGTCCGGCTTCATTCGGCTCTTCCGGTCCAGCTTCACTCCACTTGTCCGGTCCGGTCTCGTTCGGCTTCTACGTTCCGGCGGCATCGTTGGGTTTGAGAAGAAACGCAGGCGCTCACGTGGAACCTCGCTGCGCGTGCGCCGAGACGGTTCGGTTTCCGCGGCCGCTGAGGCCCCGCGGGGTCGGAAGGAGCCTGCGCGGCCTGTTAGCACGTGACCGACACTCTCTCCCTACGTAACGCCCACTCCCCTCACCAACCCCTCCCCGTAGGGGAGTTCCTCCGGGAGGACCTATTTTCCGGGTGGAGGGGGAAGCGGCGTGACTGGAGTGGAAAATTTTTTCCAACACAACTTCTCAGCTGCAACTGATTGAAAGAAGCACGAGAAAGCCAAAGTATAGAGTGGGATGACTGAATGAAACTTCTGCTTTTCTTCCTGACTTTTTAACCACTCGACTTCACACGTACCGCGGTTGCCTTTCCCACCCCTTCGTCTTGGTACGGCCCTTGGAGTACGGAGCCTGCAGAGGGTCCCACGCTGGAGGAGAGAGAGAGGAGGGTATGTAGGGAAGTGGGCCAATCGGGGCGCGGGTCACGGCGCAGGCGCGCTGGGGAGGGAGGGCTATGCTAATGTTGTTGATATCCTGGGGCCACCCGAGTTAAAGGGGGGAAATCCGGGGGCTGCCGCAGCCGCCACCGGTCTGGGCCCAGCGGGGGCTCCCCTGTAGTCGCCGTAGTCCTGGGGAGAGGCGCCTGCCCCCAGCTCGGGGAGGGGGCGCCGCGGGCCCGGGGAGCACGGACAACCCCTACCCATGAGGCCCTGATGGAAAACACAAAGGATCTGGTGAGAGCCGAGCGCGGCAGCCGCTTTGTGTGCCAGGTGGGGGGGACGCCTGCAGTTCCCCCGACCCCAGGAACCCTTGCAGCTCCCTGACCCCGCTCCCAGGCCTGCTTCTCCATCCCACGCCCCCTCAACCTCCAGAGTTCCCCTCCCCCTACCGGCCGTTAAACGATTCGGGGGGTTCCCCTCCCCCCACCCCGCAGCCCCGGACTCGGCGGGGTTCTCTCTACTCCCTACACTCTTTGGAGGAAAAATTTTAGAAGAAAGTTTTTCTCTGCGTCCCGCCCCCCCTCCCCCTTCAGCCGTGGCTGGTGGGGGGAGGGAGACTGGGTTTGAGACTTTTCCTTTTTTAGCCGTCCAGGGTGGGAGAGTGGAGTCCTCACTTGCCCCCGGGGAGGGGCTAGATTTGGGTGCTTTGCGGGGGAAGGTGCCTGTCCTCTCCCAGGCGAGTGCCGCGAGGCATTTCGCACGTGGAGGTGGAAATAGTGAAAGGGGGCGGGGTGGGCACGTGTGGGAGGGAGAGGTGGGAGTGGTGTTTGGGGAAGCAGCCGCCTGAGCCGCTTGTTTAGAAGGGTTCTAGGTCGATGGGCTTCTGGGACCATTGCGTTCTGTTTTGTGAAATAAGAATCCTAACGTTTCAGAGTCGGAAGAGACATTAGAGGTCACCCAAAGCAGCCGTCCCCTCTGCAGCCTCTCTGACAAGTGGTAGGTAGTCTGGCCTCCCCCTAAACCCTTCCCTACTCTGACCGCTCTCTGCTGCCGGGGAAAGCCCTTCCGGTTTTCCAATCGTTTGTGCTGTTGTTTGCCTGCCCGTTAGACCCTCCAGTCTCATTCATGCCCTTGTTCAGTTGCTCCCTTTTTTACTTCTCAAATTTTGTCTCACATCCTCCTCACCCACCCACCGCTCATTGGCCTATATTTTGTGTGCCAGGAAAGAACAGCAGGGAAGTGGAGGAAGGAGGGTTTGGGTGATAGCGAGGGCCAGCTGAAAACTTTGCTGGGTCATTTTTCAGAGGCGCTGGCTTGCATGTCTGAGGATGGTTGGTATTTTTCTACGGGAAGCTTGGGGATTACAGTGTGGGATTTCATGGCTGTTTTCTCTCGCTGGTGCATCTTTTGTTTTTTGGAGTTAGAAGATACAGCTCCATTCTGTGTGTTTCTCCTCTCTCAAAGCGCATCTGCGTGTTGCCTAAATCACTTTCCCTAAGGATTCCTCAAATTGCCTTTGGGGATAGTACCGAAGCTGTTAGAAGCATCTCCTGGTACAGACGTGGTCAGAACCACTTCCCCCCTCCTCCCTGTGACCGGTGTCTTCGTTTCCAACTGGGCTTCCTTCTCCGGGCCCCTCCTTCGCAACGCTCTCTTTTCTTTTTTTTATTATTATTTTCTTGTGCAGTTCTTTCATGAGATTTGAAATTTTTGGAGCACTTTCACACTTGTTTACAGTTTGCAGTAGTTTTTATATTCCTTCCATTCATGTATCCCGTTTATCATTCAGGAGTTGAGATAGTTCAGTTTCTGCTGTTGGCAGTTAACGTCTTTCTAACGTTGTCCTTCATTTGGTGAGCTGTGCTGCCCCCAGAAGTAGTTTTGTTGGCATTAGAATCTTCAGGGCACTTGTTTTTCCTCTTCCTGATACAGTGAAGTGGAGTCAAGACAGCATAAAATGTAGAAGTAACGAATCTGATCTAAAAACCAGAACATAAATTTCCTTTGAAACTCCCAGGCCCCTGTTTAAAATATTGAAACAGACATTTTTCTCTCCCCCCCCCCATGACTTACAGACCCTTGCTTTGCTCCACTATCCTTGCTTACACTGTTTGCTTTTTTTTTTTCCATTTATTTACCTCCACACCAATGAGTGTTTAGAAAGAAAATAGCTGTCTTTTTTTGCACCATCTCTCTCTGAATAACAGATAGCTTCTATTTTTATAGAACCCCATCTCAGGGCTTTTAGGTGCCTTGTAAGTTATGGCAAAACTGTCTTGAATAAGTGTGTGTTCACAAGTATCTTATAGTGGGCCATGTTTTTTAAACAATCCAATTTTTAACTTCAGTTTTTAGTTTAATCCAAGTAGAGTTTGACATCTATTTCATCCAAATGTAGTCACTAGAACTTAAGATGGAAATGAAATACTAGGTGCTGAAAAAAGCTGACAGAGCTGTGTAATTCTGTCTTTAAAGTTTTAATTGCTATGGAGTCCCAAGTTATTTCCCTGCTTACTTTAAACATGAACTGTCATGACTTCAATTGACTGACTTAGGAGACATTTGCATTCTGAACATACTAGACAGGAACAACTGGTTTTATTTTTAAAGAAGACACTTGTATTTTTTTTTTTTTTTTTTATGGGCGGTTACATGTTGTTAGTGTCTAAACCTTCCTGCAGTTCAGATGCTTCTAGTCCCTCCAGTTGTTTGAAAATATAACATAGTAGTCAAAAGGTAGAGCTGTAACTTACAAGTGAAAACAACATATTAATGTCATAAATAAGAAACCACTAGATTACTGAAAGCCAAGAGTGCTCAGTGGTTTGAGTGACCACATTCTAAAATTAGACAAGTACTATTTTCTGGTTGCTCCTTATTTCTCAATTTTCACCTTTAAAACGTTTGCTGAATAAGATGTAACCTTTACACATTTATAAATTTAAGGTTGAGCCAGTTAAAATGTAACATTAGTTCAGGGTTTCCTGTCTGAGGGAAAGGAAAACACCCAGTCAGTAGAAGAGGAAGGAGTTAAAATGGTTAAAGCCAGCTGAGATCTACCTCCTGACACCAAAGTATTCTTAACTGTCTGACCCTACCTTTAGTTTTATACAAAAATTGCAGATTGGTTTAGACTTAATCCTGATTTTTTTAATGACCTTCCCACCCCACCGCCCCCCCCAACACACACACACACGCGCGCACGGACGTTTTCTTCTTTCTTTGCTGGAACCAAGAAGAAAGGGTGGGAAGAAAATAATTGCCATTTGAATAAAGGCTGATTTGAGGCGTGAAGTGACACAGCAAGAGAGGCACGAGCAGACTAGGTTGGTGTTTCAGTTCTGCTGCTGGCCAGCTTCATAGCACTAATCAGACGAGATCCTGTGCCTCTGCTCGTCCTCGCAGTCGAAGCGCTGGGCTAGAATCAGCACTGTCCAGTAGAACTTTGTGCAGTGATAGGAATGTCTTGTACGTGTGCCGCACAGTGTGGCAGCCGCTAGCCACAGGTGGCTGTTGCGCGCTTAAAATGGCAGCTAGCACAGCAGGAGGACCAGGGTTTTCTATTTGGATTTAAGTAGTGTAAATTTAAATAGCCACAGGTCTGCCCTGTTGTACATACATACATAGAACAGTGTTTTCCAAGCTTAGCTAGTCATTAAAACCACCTCTTGTGGCCCTTGCAATACAAAACCTCTCTCCTGGTGGTTAGCAGTCAGTAGGTCTGCAGTGGGGCCTAGGACTCTGTTTTTAATGCATGCCCCAGAAACTTTTTATCACATTGATTAGGGAAACACTGCATTTGAATATTTCTGAACTCCCTTCTAGTTCTTATTTCAGTATTGATAACTTGTAATGTAATGTAGTAGAAATGAGCTTCTGGACAAAGTTGACAAACTGGCCAGGCTCTGACTCTGCCGCTTCTGGTCCATGATCTTAAGCAAGTTGTTTAACCTCTTCAGGCTCCATCTTTCTCACCTGAGTGTGGGCTGAGCTTCGGCGCTGCCTCGATCCCAAGGTTTCTGTAAACCAGTCAGTGTGTAAGAAACTGTAAGGTGCTATGAACAATAAAGTATCAAGATATCTTCCCCAAATCCCTTTTTCTTTTTTCACCATTACCTATTACTACCTTTATTCTCCTGAAACAGATTGTACGCAGTACTCATTAATTAATTTCTTGTTCTCTCAACTATTTCTTGTTCTCCATAGTTGGCAGTCTGCGTGTAGGACATGCATAGTAAATCTGAAACTGTTTGTATTTCTGTTGCTTAGTATAATGATTTGTCTATATTGCTCAATAAATACTGGGGTGATATATCATCTCTTGGTTTACTTTTAGACCTCAAAACTTTAGTTAGCTGGTTGCAGATTATTTTATACACCAAAGAAATAACCTCCTTATGTACACATATGTGTTTAACCCTATTTTAATTGTATCATTATTAATGCCCGATGGTTGTTAGTGTTTAGTGATAATATATCTTTTGTACACCTGCTCCAGATATATTTTCAAGAGATAAACACCAAGAAATATCATCTTACATCAGTGTTTTTTTTACATTTATTTTTGAGAGAAAGAGAGACAGCATGAGTGGGGGAGGGGCAGAGAGAGGGAGGCACAGAATCTGAAGCAGGCTCCAGGCTCTGAGCTGTCAGCACAGAGCCCAACGTGGGGCTCCAACCCACAAACCGTGAGATCATGACCTGAGCTGAAGTCGGACACTTAATTGACTGAGCCACCCAGGCACGCCTATATCAGTGTTTTGGGGTTGTATTAAATCAGCATCATATTGAATAATGTGTTTAACTTATTTTTTGTTATATATACATATTAATGATCTCATTTGATTACTCAAATTGCGTTTGTACCACAGTCCCAGCCTTAGTATGAATTTTGTTATTTGTGGTAGAATAGAGAGCTGGTAATAATATTAAAGACCCTCTTGGCTACTGCATTTCATACTTAATTTTGACATGGTCATCTTATTTTTAATTAGCTTTTCAGGTTCATACTTAAGGATTCATAACTTTCTTCTGAAGAACTGAAAGCCCATTCATGTGAATTATTTTATGTAATCATACATTCTTCCTATGTGGTAAGTGATGTTTTCTTTATTTAGAAGAGAAGGAAACTGAGACCAAAGTAATTGTTACATCCAAAGTCTTAGGTGATAGAACCAGAACTTGAACCGAAAAAGAAAGAAATTTGTATTTCTTATATATCCAAAAAAAAAACCCAAAAACTTTCTTTTGTTCACTGTTGGATGTAGAATATTGTCCTCTCCTGTTATTCCCAGGGTACTGTTTAAGAAGGTTATTCAGTATATTACTGCTTTCGGTATCCTTTGGATTGTATCATTGACATGGATTTATTCTTTCATATTGAACTTGTGGAAGACAGAAACCCAGTAATCCCAAATCCTCACCATTTATTTTCCTCCTAACAGTAAGCTGAGAAAGAATAAATGCTTTTCTGTTTAGGCCAGTGAATTGTATCAGTATGCCAGACAGCTTTTCATCGTCATGGTCGAATGGGGAAAACCAGCAAGAGCTGAATAGCTCTCTAGCTCCTACCAGGTCCAGTTACCACGGATCTCTTAACTCCTTTAGTTTTAACTTTGTGAGCTCACACATACAACTTTCAAATGCAAGGTTTTAGGAAACTTATACTTCATGACTAAATATAAAACCTAGAAAATTAGGTGGGCTACTATACCCTTTTGGTTTGGGTAAGGGAGAGTCAATTAACTTACAATGAGTTTATTCATATTGAAATTATACTATTATCTGGCTGTGTATTTATCTGTGCTCACATTTAGAATCTGAGATATTTTCTGTAAAATTTCTCCTAGAAAAGTTTTATAATTCCTTTGTAGATTAGGCAGGAACCTTCATCAGGGTGGCAGTTATAGTAGAGAAATGAAATTCTGCTATGATTTGCCACTCTTCCTTAGGTTTTGTCACTACAGAAACCTTTATTTTTTCACGACAGAAGTACTACACATCTGTTGTTTAAACAAGGAAAACAACAGAGTTGGTTGTACATCCGACTCTCGATTTTGGCTCAGGCCATGATCTCAGGGTTGTGGGATCGAGCCCCATGTTGGGCTCCATGCTAAACATGGAGCCTGCCTGAGATTCTCTCTCCCTCTGCCCCCTCCCCCCTTTAAAAAAGAAAAAGAAAAAAGGGAAATAAAAACCATAGAAAAGTTGACCATTCTCCCATCCCCTTCTCACCGTGTTAATAGTTTAGCTGTTCCTTCAAGGATCTTCCTAAATGCATAGATGAACACACATAGATCTGTCAGTCTGTGCATATACCAGCATACGTTGTTTCTTTTAATAAAAAGAAATTTGCTTTTTTCCCTCAGTACTTTACCTATTAGTACCGATTTCCCTGCTGGTGCTTAGATTGCCTCCAGTTTCTCACTATTTCATTATTGCTGCAAGAAACCTCTTTCCACACTGATTCTTTGTCCTTCGAGTATTTCTGAAGGACAGACTCCAAAAAGTAGAATTACATGGTCAAAAGGAATACTCTTGTTTTAAGATTTCACAAATGATGTCAAATTGCCCTCCAAAACGATGGCATAAACTTTCCCTCCTATCAATGGTGTATCAGGGCTGTTTCACACGTGCGTTTGCCAGTGTCAAACATCATCAGGCTCTTCATTTTTACCAGCTTAACGAATTTTGAGAAGGTGATTTACACTTGATAAAAATTTTATCAATTCTTTATGTTTATAAGAATGATACATGCACTTAATGTGAAACCATGGTAAAAGTGCCCCCAGAACGGGGTCCTTTACAGCAATCTCTTTCTCTTCCCGTATAGCTCTCATTTCACAAGTACTTTTAATTCTTTGAGCTTTTTCACCTAGAATCTATCTCCATGATTCTGATTAGGCTTACATCACTCAATATATAAATCCTAGACATTTTGACTTCCTCTGTAGTGAGTCAGGAGTTATCATATATGCCCGAATACCAAGTGAGGTCCCCCCTGCAATTTCCCATTCCCTTTTACTCAAGGTCTTAGGTAGACACCTAACATGATTTTTCAGTTTTATTTTGAAGAGCAAAGTGTTAAAAAAGACATACTACTGGAAATAGTTTTCTTTGATCCTTGTTATCTGTGCTTACGGAAGTTAACTGACAACAGTAATTAAAGGGAAAACAGGTTAAAATTTAACATAGGTTTAAGATTATTTTCTGGATTCATATCGCTAGTGTTCATTTTAGCTGTATGACCTTGGGCAAGTCGCTTAGGCTATTAGAGCCTCTGCTTCCTCATCTGTAAAATGAGAGTAAGAAGAGTCTTGAGGATTAAATGCATCACCACACATCAAGTGCCTAGAATGTGCCTACCACATACGGAGCATCCCGTGTATATTAGTTGTATTAATCACAATAGATCTTTTTACAAATCACTAGTAAAAACAGTCTGATAAGGGATTATTACAGAATTTACAAATAAACTCCCATAGAGCAAAATGTGCTTCTAAACCAAATTAGAGAAGCACAGAGAAGACTTACTCTGGAAAACTGTTAGATGATACAAAAAGTGCATCTGATGATGACAAGTAAAGTGTTTCAAAAAATGGCAAAACCAGTATTTCTAAGACAGTAGTAAATATGTCTGCGCGGACTTCGGTTTTGGAGAACAGCGGCAGCCTGATCCAGTTTCCCCACCGCCTTTCTGTAAATCCATGTAAAGCCAACAGAGAGCACGTGTCAACCACACAGCACCCATGCCTTCAGCATTATTAAGAAGCAGACTACCACAACCTGCAAATTACCTCTCAGGGAAATAATCAGATTCCAGGAGCTCCTTCTGCCCAGTCCCGCGGATGTGAAGAATGAGAGAGAAAAGGCTTCATGGCTTTAATGGGTTCAGTGATAGAGTTTAAGGCCATGGAGGACTTAGATGGTAAGGCCCTGGAGGACTTAGATGAAGCCCAAAGTATCACTTCCGAAAGAGAAGAATCCAACACTAAGTTCCAAAATACTGAACACAGGTTTGAAGTTTGGTAGTTCGCACCTTTAACCACAGAGAAGAGCTTGAAAGGAACCAGTGCTTCATAGGGAAGAGGTGGAGACATGGCAGTGAAGAGAAAGAAAGAAGAGGAGAAATTAATACTTTTTCAGAAAAAGAAAGAGAAAGTAAACTTGGGTGTGTTCAAGAACCAGGAACCCTTGACCATGAAATAGAAATGACAAAGAGTAGACTACATGCAGACAGAACTACTATTGGAAAAATTAATGTGAATCAGAACATCTCAACTAATGAAAATCTCCCTCTTCCTCACCCAGAAAAACACAGAAAAAAATTGACATAATGCTCAAAATGAAATAAAACATCCTCAAACCAATGTTTAGAGATACAAGGAAAAGAAAACCTTGATTCATAAATCTAAAACAAAAGGAAAGAACAAAAAAACCAGGAAGAAATAAAATCAGAGTAGATTAAACTTAAGAAGATATCATATCAGATGAAGACTCAATTATAAAGTTCTAGCAAACAGTAGATTTAAACACAAGTATAATAAAAGACATTGAAGAAAAGCAGGAAAATGGTCAAGAGAATGAAAATAAGATTCTTTTCTGATACTGTAAATGGAAGGTGGGTCCAAAAAGTAATGTGTATTTAGTGTCCCTCACTAAATAAGGGCACCTGACTGGCTTAGTTGGTAGAACACACGACTCTTGATTTTGGAGTTGTGAGTTTGAGCCCCATGTTGTGTGTGGAGATTACTTTAAAAAATAAAAATGGTGGGGAGTCACCTGGGTGGCTCAGTCGGTTAAGTGCCCAACTTCAGGTCATGATCTCATCATCATTCATGAGTTCGAACCCCATATCGGGCTCTCTGCTGTCATCGGAGCATGCTTTGGATCCTCCGTCTCTCCCTCTCTCTCTGCCCCTCCCACCCCCCAGCTCTCTCTCCCTCAATAAATATTTTTTAAAAAAAGAAATATCTTTTAGGGGCCCCTGGGCGGCTCCATTGGTAAAGCATCTGACTTCAGCTCAGGTCATGATCTCCTAGTTCATGAGTTGGAACCATGCGTCGGCCTCTGTGCTGACAGCTCAGAGCCTGGAGCCTGCTTTAGGTTCTGTGTTTCCCTCCCTCTCAGCCCCTCCCCCAGTGCGCACCCATATGTGTCTTTCTTCTCTCTCAAAAATAAACGGGGAAAAAAATTTTTTTAAGAAAAAAAGAATAAAACCATAATCAAGAAAACTTTCTGGATATAGAGATCTAAATCTATACATCAGAAGTTCATACCAGAAAGTAAACTGCAGGATACATTCTAGTAAAGCTGTATGACTTTAAAGATACAGAAAAATTCTCCAAGTTTCCAGGTAAAAGATGAAGTGCCTTACAAGGTCTAGAGAATTAGACTGGTATCAGGTTTCTCAAAAGTAACATACAAAGCAAGACAATAATGGTGTAGCATGAGGAAAGAAAATGCTAACCAAAGATTTTATATCCAGTCAACTGTCTTTTGAATGTCAAGACTTTAGAAAACATTTTAAACATGGCCAAGAATTCAGGGAATACTGTTCTCTTGAACCCGTCCCAAGGAAACTGTTAAAGGATGAGCTTCATCTAAAAGAGACACTTAGGAAATTTTCTGCAAAAAGTTTGACAGTATTTCACATGTCTCTTTGAACTAAGGTTAAAATCAGGAGTAGGGGTGTAGGTAGAAAAATGGTACATAAATGTTATAGGATATGACAGTAGAAAGAAGGCATCTAAAAACTATGGAAGGGAGAAGAAAGGAAAAACTAGAATAACTATTGACTGTAGGTTAATTATTACAAGGGATTCAAATGATACCATTTGAAACTGAAAGAAAAGATAAAGGATACATGGAAATATAAAACAGGTAATTAAATATAATTTAATTAAATCTGGTTAAATAATACTTGAGCCTGGGTGGCTCAGTCGGTTAAGCATCCAACTTCAGCTTAGGTCACAATCTCACAGTTTGTGAGTTCAAGCTCCACGTCAGGCTCTGTGCTGACAGCTTAGAGCCTGGAGCCTGCTTCAGATTCTCTGTCTCCCTCTCTGCTCCACTCAGGCTCTGTCTCTGTCTCTCTCTCTGTCTCAAAAATAAACATACATTTAAAAAAAATATTTTTAAGAAATGTAAAAGATTCAAAGGTAAGCACTAGAAAACATATATAAACCTTTCAAAACACTGAAAATTTTAAAAGGTCAAAGAAAACCATCATGAAAAATCATGTGATAAATGTTCTATAATGCTCCCAGTAATTATAACAAAATAATATGACAGAATTAAAATCAAACATACCAGTCATATCAGTAAGGATTCCCTTACTGATGAAAATCAAACTCCCAGGGCACCTGGGTGGCTCAGTTGGTCAAGTGTCCGACTTCGGCTCAGGTCATGCTCTCACGGTCTGTGAGTTCCAGCCCCTCATCCAGGTCTGTGTTGACGGCTCAGAGCCTGGAACGTGCTTCAGATTCTGCGTCGTCTTCTCTCTCTGCCTCTCCCCTGCTCACACTCTGCTCTCTCGAGATCTTTCTCTGTCTCAAAAATAAAGATTAAAAAAAATTTTTTTATTTTTAGAAATCAAACTCCCAACAATCTGTCAGTTGTGTAAGAAAAAAGTCAAAGTGTAACTTTATAACCTGAGACCCTTAAAACAGCTAAAAATAAAAAGGTGGACAAAGATAAACCAAGCAAATAGACATAATATGAAAGCAGGATTGGCAGTGCTGATACCATACTAGAGGTCAAACCAAAAAGCATTAAATGACAAAGGAGGATAGTTTGTAATGCTAAAACCCACGATTCACAACAGAGATGTAACAGTGCTGCACCAAAGACAGCAACAATCCTTATAAAGCAAAAACTATGAGAAATGCAAGTAATAAAAAGCACTATAAGTTGGAGGCTGGCACTCAGCACAGAATAGGCACAGTAGACAGAAAGTAAGAATATAAAATATCAAAACACAATGAGGCAGATTTTCAGGTATATCTGCCTCCTAAAACCAGAGCACTGTATGTTCTCTCAACCACAAAATATTCACAAAGAGAGTTCATACATTAATAGGTCCCATATAAGAAAACAAGCAAAAGGACATTTCCACCCCAAAATAATGAAGTTTTCTATTGTATGGTAGAGAGCCTTGTACAAGAATATTCATAGTGACCTTATCCAAAGTGGTCAAATCCAGATGGAGAGTGGATAAATACATCGTTAAGTGCAATATTACTCCGCAGTAAAAAGCAGTGAATCCATCATGTGTAATAATATGAATAAATCTCAAATATGCTGAAAAAAGTAGTATGTTGAATGAGCTAAATTAGATGTAAAAACGTCCATGGTTTTTTTTGCACAGACTGGTTAATATGCAAAATTAACCAGTAGCAATAGAACTTTAATGGGGGAGGAGGATGCTTTCTAGACTGACAGAAAAATTCTGCACCTTGATACACATCAGAATTCTCTCTCAGTTAAAGAAAAAACCTCTTGGGTACAGGGGGTATTGTAAACAAGTTACAGAGTTTCTAAAAAAATTATAATGAAGATATTACATCTAAGAATCTGTGAAATACGCATAAGGCAGTGAGCAGAGGAAAATTCATAGTCCTAATTCTATTGTGTGTTAACAAGATTCAACTGAGTAATTTTTAAAAATCTTACAGGCTGTATTTAGCAGTTGCTAAATTGGCCAGCATCTGATCTAGCAGATAGAAAGGAGCTCTAGATTGCTTTACAAAGTGAGAGATTTTTATAGACCAAAGTGGGAGCAGGAACAAGGAAGTTACACTGGGCACATGCTGGTTGGTTAAAGCGAGGTTGCTTTTCTTACTGGAGCAAAGGGAAGTTTTAAAGCTGGATCAGGCAATGTGTGCTGAGCGGGTAAGCACCGATAGTTTTCCTAAGCCTGCCTTTTTTAGGCAGATGTTAACGTAGAAACTTGGTTACTAAGGCTTGATTTACTGAGGTGGCTTAGCCAGAGCAAATCTTAGGCCTTATCTGGGTACTTTATTTTTACTTATTTTATTTTATTTTATTTTATTTCTTTTTTTGAGAGAGAGAGCACGAGAGCACGTGTGTATGCATGCAGGGGAAGGACAGAGAGAGAGAATTCCAAGCAGACACTGCGCTGTCAGCACAGAGCCTGACTTGGGGCTCAAACTCTTGAACAATGAGATCATGACCTGAGCCCAAATCAAGAATTGTACCCCTAACTTGACTAAGCCACCCAGGCACCCCTAATCTGGTTACCTTGTCATAGTAAGAACAAAAGAATGAAAATAAATAATTTCCAACTCAGAAAGGAAAAAGAACAAAAAAAAATTAGCTAAAAATATGGTGGGGTGGGTCACCTGGGTGGCTCAGTCGGTTGAGCATCCAAGTCTTGATTCTGGCTCAGGTCGTGATCTCACAGTTAGTGGGGTCAAGCCCCACATCAAACTGATCTGCCAGCGTGGAGATTGCTTGAGATTCTCTCTCTCATCCTCTCTCTGTCTGTCTTTCCCCACTTGCACGCACGCTCTCTCTCAAAAATAATATTAAAAAATATGTTAAAATATAGAAGTAATAAAATACGGGTAAACTCTTTTATACAGTGGTTCTAAGAAAAAGTTTTCTGAGAGTCAGAATCAAGCTGCAATAAAAGAAAATATCGATAAATTTTACTATGTGTAAAAAATTAATTTCATGACAGCTTTATAAGCAAAATAAAAATTTGCCATATCTTACAAAGGGTCAATTCCTAAATACAAAGAACTTTGAAAAAAAATTTTAAAGACTAAAAACTCTAAATAAAAGGGCAAAAGAACACACATCACACAGATGCACTAAAGAAGATAAATGGCTCTGTGTAAAACAACTGAGCACATCTTGGTTTTTAATACCAATCTCCACTGAAAAGAATGAGAACTCCTTGGAGAAATGGTTAATTTCAGGACTGGAATGATGTAGGTGCGAAGTGATCCTGGAATGTCTTGATGTACCAGAAAGTCAATACTCGAAAGTTGATGGGAGCATGTGAAAAGGATGCAGGAGCAAGTTCAAAAGAATGCACAGTTGAGGGACACTGAGTGGCTCAGTCAGTTGGGGGTCTAGTTCTTGATTTCTGCTCACGTCATGTTCTCGCAGTTCATGGGATTGAGCCCCGTGTCAGGCTCCACAATAACAACATGGAGCCTGCTTGGGATTCTCTCTCTGCCCCTACCTCTCCCTAAAATAAATAAAAAATTTTGAAAAGAATCATGGTAGCTGAGTATGGGATAATTTGAGCTCCAAATGAAATAGGACAGACTGTTGGGGAAGAAAAGAAGAATGAGTTCGTACTGATCATAAAGGTAGGTAGGTTGGTAAATCTAAGGAAGAAGATGGAAGAATTTTGTGCTGACTGGTAAAAGAGTACTAGGATTACAAAATCATTTTTTAGCCATCATAGTAATGTTTGGTTTGGCAAGAGTTACTGGATGTTAAGTTTAGGGATGGGGCGGGGCGAGGTTTCAATGAGAAACAGAATGTTCACATGCTTTAAAATAATCTCTAGAAGATTGCTTATTAGTTGCAAGGAGAAATACGGTAAGGGTATTGTGGAAAATTTCAACCCCTTGAAGAATGATTTAAATTAGCATCAGCGATGGGGGACAGATAGGCATCTTATGCCTCTAGGTGTAATAGACTGAGAAGGTTATATCACTTACATAGTAGTATGGGATCCATAACCTGATCTAATGAGGAAACATGAGCCTCAAATGAGAAACATTCTATTAAAAATGTGGGAGGAAACCAATTTGAAAATAAATTATTTAAATAAAGATAAAAAATAAAAAAAAATAAATATGTGGGGAGGGAGCCTGCATTATTCAAAATAATCTTCCGGATAAAAGGAAACTAAGCAAACAAATACAATATGTGATCCCGGAGACTGGAAGAAAGAAATGCTATATAAAGGACATTATTGGGTCCAGTGGACATGGATGGTAAATTGGGGGAAAATATCACATTAATGTTAAATTTCCTGAAACTAACAACTATGCCGTAGTTATGAGAGAACAATTTTATTTTTATAGCATAAAATAAAGTTAGCATACTGAATTTTGGGAGGGCAAAAAGACATAATCTATACAACTTACTCTCAAATGGTTTAGTAAAAGCCAGTATATTTAGAGAGAAGAATGAAACCAACAAGGCAAGATGTTAGTAACTGGCAAATCTGAATAAAGTACACAGGATTTCATGGTACTATTATTCCAACTTTCCTAGAAGTTTGAAGTTCTTTCCAAGTAGAAAGTTTAAAAAAAAAAAAAGACTACACCGACATACCATTTTTATCTGTTATGCAAAAAGAAATCAAATGCTGAGACTGTAGGGAAACCCACACCCTCCCTGTTGCTGATGCAAATGCAAAATGGTAAAATTTCTATGGGAAGAATTTTGGTAATCCCTAACTAAAATGTATATACATTCACTCCTCTACCCAAAGAATATATTTTGAAGGTAATCCTCAATCTTAAATATGTTTATATGTTCACCTGTGCATAAGTTCATTGATTGCAGCAGTATTTGTAATTGCAAAACATTGAAAACTGATTGTCCAAACCAAGAAGATGGAGTGAATAAACTCACACGCAAGGGAGAGCCGTGCAGTTGAAAACAGAATGAAGATGGTGTCCGTGCACTGAACTGGAGTGATTTCCAGGATGTATTTCTAAGTTAATAAAAGCAAAGCACAGAGAAATTTAGTGTGTGGCCTTTTCTGTAAGAAAGAAGAAGAAATAAGAAAATATGCTTATTTACCTTTTCAAAATACACACACAGGAAGGATGAACCAGAAAGCAATAAACTTAGTTACCTGTCTACAAAGGTGGATGGTGAGTCAGGGAAAGAAGCTACAACTTTTTATATAGTTCTTTATATTTGGTAGCAGAGCCATTTTTAGATAGTCTCCAGAAATGGAATAATTCAGTAAGGATGGCAGGGAAGACTAAAAACCAAAGTTGACTTATTTCAAATCAATAACAGTCACACTGAAGGAAGGAGAAATAAATAACCCTAGTAATTTTTAATACTCTGTCCTTCAGTTTAGGGAGATGGAACTACAAAGATTCTGGACTCATAAGTTTGGGTTGTTTTATTTTGTAGCAGTACTGCTCGGGAAACTATTTAAATGTATAAAAGAATTGAGCAAATGAGTACGTGTAATTTGGGCGGGAGCCAAGGTTTTTACTGTGGCAAAAGAGAGATCCAAATACAGATGTGGGAAAGTAAAAAGTCCTGTGGGATGGGTTGGAATTGGAGTTATAAATATGAACTTACGATAATCTAAGGTACATGTGTGTATTCGTATGACGTGTCACATACATAGATGTATGTATTCCATCTCCATCTACTGAAGGGCCCAGAGACAGAGGTCTCAACAGCAAGGAGCACGTGAAGTACGTACATCTTTATTTCTAATATTCCCCACTAAAAGTAACCAAGGCTCTTTGGAGAAACGGTTGATTCTAGGGTTGGGACAGGAAAATTAGTATATGCTGGAATATCTTGCTATTCCAGAAAGTAAGGAATTGCTGAAACAATGATAGGGTCTTGTCAGAAGGACACAGGAGTTAGCTTGATGGGGCGCCCATTGGCTATATCTGGGACAGTTTGAGCTCGCAGATAATTAAGGACTATAATGAGTTATAAATTATTGTAAAAGTAGGAATAGACGAGTTGATACCCATAATTAGAGAAAAGAGAGGGATCTTCCCTATAGAAGATGCCAGCTGAAAATACGGAAGAAATTCTGAGGCTGGAAAATCGTAGGACTGGGCAAGAATCCTCACTGGATATTCAATCTAGAGTAAAATTTTGATGAACAGTATTTGTGTGGCCTTTAAGTATCTCCCTGCAGATAGCTTATTAAAGGGGAAGATAGTAAGACTACATGGAGAACCAGACCTCGCCTATACCAGGTCTTCACACATATCCCCACCGATAAGAGGCAGGTGGAAATCCCGTAATCTGGATTTGCTGCCCTGAGAGAAAACCTCAAGCCCAAAAAGAGGAAATACTTACTTTAGAAAAGGAGAGGAAATCTATGTGGAAGAATTCCAAATTATTTGCGTGAACGCACCGCTGTTAAGAGGGAGCATAACTCCCCACTTTGTAAGTATGGGCTTCACAAAGTCTCTACACTTCTGAAAAGTACAGTATGGAAAGCGGTTAGGAGTAATTTTGTAACGGAGAAACCTGAAAAATTACCGCTTCAGGTAGAGGTGGTCAAAGTCAATACCAAGAGCGATGACTCATGTTAATAATTAACGTTTCTTTGTGTAATTGGATACTCCATAGTACCTCGGATCTTTTTTCCAAAAACAGCCCCAGTCTGATCATTAGAAAATTAGGAGAGAAATCTCAGTAGAGGGTTGTTCCACAAAATACCTGACCAGTACTCCTCAAAACTGGCAAGGTCATGAAAAACCTAAGAAATATTCACAGCCAAAAGGAGCTTAAAACAGACATGACAACTAAATGTAATGTGGGATTTTGGAATAGGAATAGAACATGAAGTAAAAATGAAGGAAATGCAAAGTTTGCATTTTCTACATGGAGTCATACAGCATTGCTCTTGTCTGGATTTTCATGCAGCGTGATTATTTTTGAGACTTACTGGTGTTGTATGTATCAGGTCATGACTTTTTATTAAGCCGAGCAGCAAGATGGAATCACTGTATGGATATGCCATAATTTGTTTATCTGTTCACCTGTTGATATTTGGGTTGTTTCCAATTTCAAGCTGTTTTGGCCATTTGTATATATGTTTTTGTATGGATGTATCTTTTATTTTAGGCAAGTAGAAATAGAATGGGTAGTAGATGGTGTATTTTTAGCGTTTTAATGAACTGCCTCTTTTCCAGAATGTTTTTATAGTATCTTACCTTCCCATCTGCAGTGTTTGAGAGTTCCATTTGCTGCATAGACCATAGAGGGTGGTTGGTTTTTTTTTTTTTTTTTTTCCATTTTAGGCGTTCTAGTAGATGTATAAGAGTGTCTCGTGGTTTTAATTCGCATTTTCCTACTGACCAGTGATGAGCATCTTTTCATGTCCTTATTTGCCATCCATATGTGAATGAATTGTCTGTTTAGATGTTTTGCTTGTTCATTTTTTAATTGGATTGTTTCCATTACTGAGTTTTGATAGTTATATTTTTTTAAGTTTGAGAGAGAGAGTGAGTGTGTGTGCACGTGCAACTGGCAGAGGAGCAGAGGGGGACAGAGAGAATCCCAAGCAAGTTCCACGCTGTCAGCACAGAGCCAGACGTGGGGCTCGATCTCGTGAACCCTGAGATCTTGACCTGAGCCGAGATCAAGAGTCTGGCCGCACAACTGACTGAGCCACCCACACGCCCCTCGATAGTTGTTTATGTATCCTAGATACCAGTCCTTTGTCAGCCACATGTGATTTTTAAAATTTTTTTTCCAGTCTGAGGCTTGTCTTATTCTCTTAATACTATCTCCCAAGGACCAGTTTAATAAAATCAAATTTATCAGTATTTTTCTTTTATGGATCCTACTTTTGATGTCATATCTAAAAATGTTATGCTTACCTAAGGTCATGAAGATTTTCTCCTATTTTTTTTCTAGAGATTCTGTAGTTTTAGTTCTTACATTTAGGTCTGTGTTCATTTTGAGTTAATTTTTGTAGAAGATGTGAGGGATAGATCAGCGTCGGGTTTTCTTTTCTTTTTATTTTACTTATTAAGGTACTCCATACAGCACCTTTTGTTGAAAAGACTTTTTTCCACTGAATTGCCTTTTTCTTTTTTTCTTCCTTCCTTTTAATTGTTTTATTTGAATATAGTTGACAGTGTTACCTTGGTTTCAGGTATCTGACATTCAACTTCTCTATTACATCCTGCTGTACTGACCACAAGTGTAGTTACCATCTGTCACCATACAACACTGTTAATTGATTTTTCACCTTTGTCAAATATTAGTTGACCATATATGTATGGCTCTATTTCTGGGCTCTGTTCTCTTATTTATCTATGTTTATGTCAAAAGCCCACTCCCTTGATTGCTGCAGCTTCATGATGCATCTTGGAGAGAGGAAATACTAAGTCTTTCAACTTTGTTCTTCTTTTCAAATTTGTTTTGGCTACTTTAGGTCCTTTGCAGGTCCATATGAATTTTGGAATCTGCTTGTTGATTTCCACACAAAAAAAAAAACCTGCTGTGATTTGATTGGGTCGTGTTAAACCTGTAAATCAAGTTGGGAAGAATTAACCTTTTTTTTGAGAGAGAGAGAGAGACAGAGACAGCGTGAGTGGGGGAGGGGCAAAGAGAGAGGGAGACAGAATCCCCAGCAGGCTCCACACTGTCAGCACAGAGCCCAATGTGGGGCTCGAACCCATGAAACCTTGAGATCATGAACTGAACCAAGATCAAGAGTTGGACACTTAACTGACTGAGTCACCCAAGCACCCCTTTTCCATACTTTTTTGATGCTTTGTAAAAGGTATTTTCTAATCAATTTCTGGTTGCTTATTGGTAGTATATGGAAATACAGTTGATTTTTGTATGTTGATATTCCATCCTGTATCTTTGCTCAGCTCACTTAATAGCCAAACAGCTTTTTGTATATTTTATTAGATTTTCTACAGTGTTGTCTAGGAATAAAGATTTATTTATTCTTTTTTTCCCCAATCCGAATTCCTTTATTTCTTTTTTGCTTACTGCATGGTCTTAGAATCTCTAGTAAAATATTGAATAAAAGTAGCAAAAGCAGATATACTTGTCTTGTTCCTGGTCTTAGAAAACATCCATATTGTCACCATTAAATATGATGCTAGCTTTAGGATTTCCCTACTGCTCTTAATCAGGTGGGGAAGTTCTTTCCTGTTCCTCTTTTGCTGAGGGTTTTTATCAGGAATAGATGGTGGATTTTGTCAAATGCTGTTTCTGTATCTCTTGAGATAATCCTATGGCTTTTTTTTCATTTTAGGCTTAATGTAATGAATGTATTGATTTTTTTCTCTTTCTTTTTTTATGTAATCTCTATGCCCAACTTGAGACTTGAACTCAGAACCCCCAGATCAAGAGTTGCATGCTCTATCGAGTGAGCCATCCAGGTGCCCCATGAATGTATTGATTTTTAAATGTTGAATTAGCTTTGTGTTCCCTGGGATAAACCCACTTGGTCACACTTTATTATTTTTATATATTTGATTCAGATACTAAAATTTTGTTAAGAATATTTGCATACACGAGGGATATTGTTCTGTAGTTTTCTTGTAAGGGCTTGGTCTAGTTTGGGATCAGAGTAATGTTGGCCTCAGAGAACGAGTTGAAACGAGACTGTACTCCAGTTTTCTGGACGACTTGGTATAGAATCAGTAAGGTTTTGTTTAACGTTTATTTATTTACTTATTTTGAGAGAAAGAGTGCGCCTTATGTGCGGAGCAGAGAGAGAGGGAAAGAGAGAGAATCCCAAGCAGGCTCCATGCTGTCAGTGTAGACCCCACAGGTGGGGATGGCGGGGCTCCATCCCATGAACTATGAGATCATGACCTGAGCAGAAATCAAGAGTCAGACACTTAACCGACTGACCCACCCTGGTTCCCCAATAGTATTTTATAAGTAGGCTTCCCCAGTGAAGCCATTTGGGCCTGGAGTTTTCTTTGTGTGAAGGTTTTTAACTACAAATTTAGTTTATTATTATGGTTATTTACCTAGTCAAAGAACCAGCTTTGGCTTTTATCTTTTTATTTTTCATTTTTTTCACCTGAAACATTAAGTATAGATTTTCCGATTATATATTTTTTCCCTTTAGAAGTTTGAAGGTATTGCTTTTAATCCTGCTGTTGAAAAGCCCACTGATATCCCAGTTCCCCTACCCCGCTTTTTAAAAATGGCATAGTGTTTTTATTGAGCTTTTAGTATCTTCATTGGCAGAGTTCTGTAATTTTTATAATGATGCCCCTTGGTATAGGTTTGGTGTTTGGGTGGGGCTTTTGTTTTTAAGTCATTAATCTGGGCTTCCTTGGTTTCAGTATAGAAACTGTCTTTTGAGGGGCGCCTGGGTGGCTCAGTCAGTTAAGCACCCAACTTCGGCTCAGGTCATGATCTCACAGTCTGTTGAGTTCAAGCCCCACATCGGGCTCTGTGCTGACAGCTCAAGAGCCTGCAGCCTGCTTCGGATTCTGTGTCTCCCTCTCTCTCTGCCCCTCCCCCACTCACGCTCTGTCATTGTCTCTCTCTCTCTCTCTCAAAAATAAAACATTAAAAAATTAAAAAATAGAAACTGTCTTTTGATTCTGGACCCTGTGTGTGTGTGTGTGTGTGTGTGCGTGTGTGTGTGTGTGTGTGTGTGCGTGTGTGTGTTTATATAACTTGTTTCTCATTTTCTTTTCTTTCTCATGAATATCTATTTGGATTTTGGTTCTTCTGGATTTAAACCTTATTTTTTTTATTTTCTAGCTTTTTGTCAGATGTACACACTCCATACACATGCACGCATGTGCTTTTTTTTTTTTTTTTTTTAATTTTATTTATTTTTGAGAGAGAGGGAGACACAATCCAAAGCAGACTCCAGGCTCCGAGCGGTCAGCACAGAACCCAATGCAGGAGTCGAACTCAGGAACTGTGAGATCATGACCTGAGCCAAAGTCGACGCTCAACTGACTGAGCCACCCAGGTGCCCCACACGTGTGCTTTTTGAAAGGTTTCCTTGGTTTTATTGTCCCCTTTATGAAGTTACTGTTTTGCCTCTTCTGTTTTTCTTGTTCACCAATGGTATCCTACTCTTATGTCCCTGGAGAATTAATTTCACTTTTTAAAGTTTTCTTTTGCTCCCTGCCCTGCTTCTATTCCCTTATAGATTTCTTTTCTCCTGCAGGTTTGTTTGGGCCTTTCACTTTCTTAGAGGCCTTTCTCAAATGATAGGTGTTCCTCGCTTGTCTGTTCATATTTAAGGATTAGTTACTAAGCCGCTGATTGGACTGAACGAGCCTGAGGTTAGGCTTTTTGACTAGTGAGATTCACTGTGATTTGTCCCTTTTTAAAAATATTTTTTAATGTTTGTTTATTTTTGAGAGAGAGAGAGACGGAGACAGAGGGTGAGCCGGGGAGGCACAGAAAGAGAGGGAGACACAATCTGAAACAGGCTTCAGGCTCAGAGCTGTCAGCCCAGAGCCCAACACGGGGCTTGAACTCCCAAACCATGAGATCATGACCTGAGCTCAAATCATACGCTTGACTGACTGAGCCACTCAGGCGCACCATGAGCGCCTCTTTTAAGTAATTAATTTTTTTTTAATTGATCCCTTTTCAAATCTCTCTAGTGTTCTGCATTGGTACCGTGATCTATTTAAATGTGGTAGTTGTGTCCGAATTTGTGTTTTCAGTGTTTCTGCAGAATTCTCAGCCAATCTTTCGTTCAGCATCTCCATAGTCTCTCAAAGCTTTGAGAATTCCTGTTAGACATTTTATTAGATCTTTATGCTTTATACTGTTTGAACCTCTTATTTTCTGTGTTTCTGTTTTTCTTTGCTGTGTTTTGGATATTTTTCTTAATGTTTATCATTTTCCCACTTCTTTTCTAGCTGTGTCTGGTCTGCTGTTCATCTCATCCATCGAGGTGTTTTGGTGGTGGTGTCGTTTTGGTTTTTTTTTTAATTATAGCACTTATATTTTTCATTTATAGATGTTACATTTGGTTGTTTTCAGATCTGCCTGATTGCTTTTTATTCCTTTGCTCATTTTTCAGTGACACTTTTGTTTCTTCGTAAACATTTCTTGAACGGTTCTTTTATACTCTGTGACTGGCAATTTCAGTGCCTAACAGTTGGGATTCCTCATCTGTTTCCACTGACGCTCGTGGCGGATTGCTAATGGAACGTGTGTTACTGATCCTGTGCTCATAACTTGATCAAATCTGTAGGAATGCCGGAAGGCCTCGATTGTAGGTGATCATTTCCTGAAGTGATTAGTATGCTTCTGCCGACTGTCCGGGGGCACTAGTGGCCTGGAACTACTCTAATGTCTTGATCTGGGGATTTTCTGACCGTTTCGGGCAGGGGGAGTTAGGTCTTCAGAGTCACTCCGGAGAGCAGGCCCATGATTCTACAGTCTCCGCCCAGAGCATGGGCAGAAAAGGCTCACATGTAGGTCCTCTTGTGCGTGCAGTCAGATATTTTTTCCCTACCTCCTTTGACTGAAGTTGCAGCCCTCTTCAGGGGTTTTGGTCTGACGCAGGAGTTTCCAGTTAAGCTCCCCTGCAGTAAACGGTTAAGTTTTACATAGAATAAATTGATTACAGTTCGTACATTGAATTAGCTCATTAGTATTCTGTCCTAATCGAAGAAAAAAGTACTGAAGGAACGTTTTTCTCTGAGTAGATTATAGCTTTCCAACTAGTGTGTTCTAGATTTGTCAAGATAATTCATCCCTGCAATATTTGGGACGGTCTGAAGCCGCAGGCTGGGTACATTCGGGGGCCAGTTCCTCTTGCGTTGTATAGATGATCATTTACTGTGCGTGCTGGAACTATGGAAAAGGCTAGCATTTCTCTAGATCATTAGTCCTTGAAGATGCTTTGGAAAAGACTGAATACCATTTGTCCCTCTTAAGTTGTCATAGTGTTCACAAGCATGTTAAAAGCTTAAAGAGGCCTTGAAGTAAGGAAAATTTTCCTAATGTATTTGACCATAATACTTTTATTTTTGAATGTTAACAGCCTATAATATTGAAACCAAAATGTTTGTAATTATTGGCTCCCAAAAATTTCAGGGTTGTATTTGCTGACAAGTAGAGTCAGAATAAGATATTCTGTGTTGACATTTGAGGGTCAATAAATACGCATTAGCTGCTAACTGAGCCGGCTGTAAAGTGGACGAGGTTATAGGAAAACAGCAAGCATGAAGAGATCCTCTTCGCTTGGACATGGGCTGTATGAATGTGCTAGAACTAGAATTCTGGCCAGTGTTTAGTGACTGTGTATTCCAGGCACTGTGAGAAATATTTCATAATGGGCTTCCATTGCCCTCAGGAAAAAAATATATATCAATTCTTCACCCTGGCCTTCAAGGCCCTCGTGTCCAGCTCTGTGCTGAGAGCACAGAGCCTGCTTGGGATTCTCTCACTGTATCCTCCCCTGACCTCCTCTTTTACACCTCTCACACCGGCCACCAGCTACACTGGCCTTGCAACGGGCCAGGTGTATTCCTCCTGGAAAGCCTTTGTCTTGTTCTTTGCTTTGCCTAGAACATTCCAGCACCAGATATCCAAATGGCTGTCCTTTTTGGCCTCAAGGTCTTAACTCACCAATGCCTTTCCTTGCCACTGGACATGAGTTGACTATTCCTGCCTCAGTTTGACTCTGTCTTCACATGGCCTGACTTGGATTCCTCCCGCGAGTAGGCTGTAATCTTTGTGAAAAGCGTGAATCTCCTCTGCTCTGTACACCACTCCGTCTTTAGCCTCTGCTACTGTGCGACATACAAATGCTTGACATTTGTTGAGTGTTGGATGAGTAAGAAAGGAAACTCATAATTTGCCCAGTGTTCACAGCTAATAAATGGCAAAACCAAGACTCAAACCTAAGGCCGTCAGAATTCTGAGCCCTTAGCACCACACTTCACTCAAACAAGGATTCTCCCGTTCCTTACCAACTTATCAGTTCAAAATGTTGCTAGATTTGACTTTTAGCATCACCTTCAAAATCTTAATTCTTTCAAAATCTGTTGGTAGCACATTTTGATTCTTTGTAAATACGTTTGATTTTTTTTTAATACGTTTATTTATTTTGAGAAAGAGAGAACACACAAGTGGGAGAGAGGGAGAGAGAGAATCCCAAGGAGGCTCTGCTCTGTCAGCACAGAGCTGGACACGGGGCTCTAACTCAAAACCCGCGAGATCATGACCTGGGTTGGAATCGAGAGTCAGATGCTTTACCGTCTGAGCTACCTAGCTGCCCTGAAGATACATCTGATTTTTTTTAAATACCTGGAAGTTATTCAGAACCAATTTGTTAAATAAGATGAATATTTAAGCTAGGGAAGAAAACTATTGAGGGAAATGGATTAATTTTAAAGTACCACAAACAGTGGGGTTTTCTTTTTAAAATTGGGTCTAAAAGATAGTTCTAAAGGAAGAATACTATGAGAAGTTGGAGGTTGTGGCAACAGTATTTGAATATGCATACAACTTCATAAGGGAACTTAAAAGATAGTATTCATCTGGGTATAAAATATTTCCATTGTGTGGATTAAGAAACTTCTTTTGTTGCTTTCATGGTTACTTGATTCAAGTGAAAATCAGTTTTCCCCTTTAGTGCAAATGTTTCCTAACTGCACACCGAAGCTAAGAGATGCATTTGGATGGTTTTTGGTTGTTTTTTTTTTTTTATGTTTATTTTTTGAGAGAGAGAGAGACAGAGCATGAGCAGAGCAGGGGCAAAGAGAGCGGGAGACACAGAATCCAAAGCAGGCTCCGGGCTCTGAGCTGTCAGCACAGAGCCCGACATGGGGCTGGAACTCACGAACCCTGAGATCATGACCTGAGCCAAAGTCGGATGCTAACCGACTGAGCCACCCAGGCGCCCCTGGATGGTTTTATTTTGTCAAGCTTTACACAACAGATTTCAGCTTTGTATTGGTCATGGGAGGAAGTTAAGCTAGCCAGAAGAGAAATTGTGCATAAGAGGTAAAAGGATACACTGCATTTTTACATACGGAAAAAATACTAACCGAAGCAAAACATCGATAGGAGCCAACTATAGACTCGTCAGCTGACACTTTAACTCTAGTTGTCCCTTCGCATACTGTTATCATTTTTTTTGAAGTTTTCTTTTGCTCCCTGCATTGCTCCTATTTCCTTCTAGATTCTTTTTTCCTGAAGATTTTTTTTTCTCTTTATTATTTTCTATTTTCTTTTTACTTTCTTCTCCCTAACCTTGAAGTTGTGCAGTTTATTTCCGGAAAGGTTGAGTTGACAGTATTACTTTTGGGGGTTTGGGTGGCTCGAGAGAGAGCATGTCTTTGAGAGGAGCAGCCGTGTAGCATTCCCTGAAGATGATGTAGTGTCTTTGCGCTTTTCTTGTCAAAAGGGAGTAATGTGTAGCTTGAGATACTTGGGTTTTTTTAACCATTGTTTATGCTAAAGAAAAAAATGAGATAAGGCTGCAAATGTACAAATACTATCTTCTCTAATTTTTGAAATAATAAATTTCTAAAACTTGTGTCTAAATCTAAAAAGTCCCAGTTAATCAGAACTCTTCACAGTGATTTTAGCACCACGCTCTAACCAGCTGAGCTAACCGGCCACCTTCACAGTGATTTTAAAAAGATCTATATATTTCCTGGATGCTCTAAATTATAATAAAAATTTACATGTTTAGAGATGAAAGGTAAATTGAGAAATCATCTGTGTATTTTTTAAAAATACTTTTAAAAAATCATCTTTTTAAAAATATTTTTGATGTTTATTCATTTTTTGAGAGAGAGAGAGACACAGAGCACAAGCAGGAAAGGGGGACAAAGAGAGAGGGAGACTCAGAATCTGAAGCAGGCTCCAGGCTCTGAGCTGTTAATGTTAGCACAAAGCCGGACGCAGGGCTCAAACCCATGAACTGTTAGGTCATGACCCAAGCTGAAGTCGGACGCTTAACCAACTGAGCCATCCAGGCGCCCCTCTAATCCTTTCTGTAGAGAAGTGATCTACCTAGTTTGTAGCAAAGCTTGAATTACGTGATCTTCTGATCCTGTTCAGTGTTTATTGTCATCATTGGTATCCTTGTTAGCTAACATGGCGACTAATAAATCTGCACCCTGTAGAAAGGAAAGACTCCATTTTTGAAACAGACATTTCGTTATCCATTAAAATTATCCTTTCTCAGGGCTAGATCTTCATTTTTGAGATATCACCACAGTTTGAACTGAGTTCTTTGGGGCGTTGGTTGTGTATCTGTGCTGTGTCATGTGTTATTGGTTTCTTCTACTTTAAGACTGAACGTTCTTCACGCCCTGAAAGGAAAAGAAGAGACTCGTTCGGGATGTTTGACGGTTATGATAGCTGCAGTGAGGACACAAGTAGCAGCTCCAGCTCCGAGGAGAGTGAAGAAGAAGTTGCTCCTTTACCTTCTAACCTCCCAATTATCAAAAACAATGGACAAGTCTACACATACCCGGATGGTAAATCTGGCATGGGTGAGTATACAGACTTCCACTGTTAGCGCAATTTCATATTGGAGGGTATGTTTTGATTCCATTTCTTCTTTCATTTCCCATCCTTGGAACTTTTCAAGGAAGAAAGAAACACGGTCTGAAGGTTACGGTTGTAGATAAGGTCTCTAGATTTCCATTTGATCTCTTTATCTTGCCTACCCGCCGTGTTCTGGCAGAAAGCAAGTAGAACCAAATTTTTAAAAAGACTCTAGGGAAACACAATGTGGACATAAATTCGGTAATTAGATAATAAATCCCAGTGTAACTGAAAGTGTGTAGGATCATGGGCTTAGAGAGCTAAGTGAGTCTCTCTCCTCTACAAAAATTCTTTATAAGTTTTCTTTTTTATCACTGCCAGTGACAGGGTATCTCTAATTACTAGGTTATTCTTCATATTGAACCAAAATTACCCTCATCTCAATTTTGTCTTTGGGTCTTAATTTTGCCTTTTAGAGGCACAGAGAATAACTCTAATCCTGGTTATGATGATCGCGCTTCACACTAGAACACTCCCACGTAACCCTAATTGCTTCAGCGATTTCTCCTAGTGTCACAGGGATTTTAATTCATCAACATCCTGCTCACTTTCCCCTGGGTGTGCTTCAAGTGACAAGGTGGTGGCGTGACAGCTTATCATGACTTGCCCGAGACTGTCCTGCTTTTAGGATCGAAAGTCCAGTGTCCTGGAAAGCACCTCGTACAAATGGCTGGTCACCTGTGTAATTAGGGCAGCACGGCGTTCCGCCTTCATCTCCCTCTTTCAGGACACTGCGCTTCCACTCGTGCCGCAGGATCGCTTTAACGTCTTTGAAAGTGATTCCGATTTCACGTATAAGTGAAACCCTTTAGTCTTTACTACAGCTTCACCCCTAAACCAGTTAAACCAGTCAAACCAGTCTTGTGCATTTAACTTCACCAGTTAAACCAGTCTTGTGCATTAGCAGTGGACTTTTTAAAAGATTTTTTATTTGTAAATAATCTCTAAACCCATTGTGGGCCTCAAACTCACAACCCCAAGATCAAGAGTCACACACTGCACCGACTGAGCCAGCCAGGCGCCCCTCCGACCTTCTGTTTTTTAGTAAATGATACGAGGCTGATTTGAATATACTTTTAGGAGAGGCACAAGCAAGGGTTATTGGAACATGAAGGGCAGGTGATGAATTCTAACCTGGGAGGGCTTCACAGGGCAGGCAGATTTGAGCTGGCTTTGAAGGACAAAGACGGAAGCTGTGGGAGAACCCTGTGGAAGGAGGGAACTGTACTGGCAAAGATTGGGGTGTAAGACTCTGAAGGAATCGTGCTGAGCCATTCAGATGCGACAGGCACGTAAATGACTGACCACACGAAGCATCGCAGAGATGAAAGATCTGGAAATACAACCATCTTTGGGCGTGCAGTGTCTGAAAGCTTATTTTTAAATCAGTCAGTGCTTACCGAGGGCCTCCTGCATGGTCCAGGCTTCTGGTACTGGCTGTCAGCAGAGAGGCTTCCTATTGGCAAAAGTGGAAGATCACGCTCCCACTTCCCTTGGGAGCCAGACAAGGTCATTTCCAAGGATATCACAGAGACTAGGGAAGAGGGGAAAGAAGGTGGAGCAGGCAAGATTTGGAGTTAAATTTTTGGCCTTGGCGGGCCTTTAACTCACTGAGCCTGTTTTTCAGTCTGTATAGTTGGAATGTAGGTGTACCTTGGCCGGAGGGCAAGGATGACAGGAAGTAGCCCCAAAAACCCCAACTGGGGCTGCATACACCAGGGATGCCTGAGAATGCTGAATGGGAACAGGATCCAGCTTGTTTGATACCACTTGGATTCAGGAGTGAGTCTGCCATGCTACCATTCTGATTGTAACAGCTGAGAAAGGATTCAGGCCCTGAAGAGGGCCCAGGAGCGATCCTCCAGCTTACTCCGAGTGTGGTCTGCAGGTGGACCTCATAGATGAAATCGGCTGTACGTTTCTTGTAATGGCTCGCTTCCTGAAGGGAAGCAGAGTAGCAGTGATCCATGCCAGAGTAACTGTCCTAGACCCTCGGCAGCCCGAAGCCAGGTTGGGAGGCCTGGCCGATGTGGTCTGAGGGTGGAAGACTGGCGGGGACTGGAGTCCTCAGGCCAGTCCACCAGGATGATGGACAGCAGGTGTGGCTGCAGAGGTTTCCCCTGTGGACGCTGGTTGAGCCACACACTGTGCTGTCTGAGCGTGGCAGGCATCTGGTGAGAATTAGGCACCTCCTCAGTCCCCAACAGGACGGGCTCTGGATTTGGAGACAGAAAAGCTTCTTGGGGCTTTCCTTTTGAGACCTGCTAAGTCCCAGCCCCTTTCCAGCTGCCGTTGATTTTTTAAACTTTAAATTAATCCCACATAACCTTTTTCTTACTGAATTTTGATTTTCTTAGAAATTTTTTACTTCTAATTCTGTCATTTAACATTGATGGTCGTGTCCTATAATCTTCTAGTTGTATGTCTCTGTGCCCCTCCCCTGCTCCCTCTCTAAATAAATAAACATTAAAACAAACAAACAAAAAAAAACTGTGGTACATATATACAATGGACAACTATGTGGCAATGAGAAAGAATGAAATCTAGCCATGCGTAGCAACATGGATGGAACTGGAGGGTATTATGTTAAGTGAAATAAGTCAGAAAAAGACAGATACCATATGTTTCCACGAATAGGTGGACTTTGTGAGACTAAGCCAAAACCAGGGGGAGGGAAAGAGGGGAAAGAAAAAAAAGACACAGAGAGGGAGGGAGATAAAACATAACAGGGGCACCTGGGTGGCTCAGTCGGTTAAGCAGCCGACTTCGGCTCAGGTCATGATCTCTCGGTCTGTGAGTTCGAGCCCCGCATCGGGCTCTGTGCTGAAAGCTCAGAACATGGAGCCTGTGTTCTGATTCTGTGTCTCCCTCTCTCTCTGCCCTTCTCCTGCTCATGCTCTGTCTCTATGTCTCAAAAATAAATAAAACGTTAAAAAAAATAAAAAAATAAATAAAAACATAAGAGACTCTCAAAGACTAAGAACAAACTGAGGGTGAGGGGGGTGAGGGAGGGGCGAGAGGGGGTGACAGGCATTAAAGAGGGCACGTGTTGGGATGAACACTGGGTGTTATATGTAAACCAATTTGAAAATAAACTATTATTTAAAAAAACCTATTAATTTATCATGATCATAAATTTCTCAATCTTTATTGACAAAGTTGCATGAGAGATTTTATCAAATGTTAACTCCTAAAAAACAAAAAAAAAAAACCTGTGTTAACCGTGTGGAGCCCATTTGGATTCTCTCCCTGTGTCTGTGACCCTCCCCTGCTCCCTCTCTAAATAAATAAATAAACATTAAAAAAAAACTACTTCTAACTGTCATGATCATAAATTTCTCAATCTTTATTGACAAAGCTGCATGAGAGATTTTATCAAATATGTTAACTCCTAAAAAACAAAAAAAAACCTGTGTTAACTCCTATTATTATATGGTTAACCCTCAAACAACATAGGAATGCTGTGCAGTTGAAAATCTATGTGTAACTTCTGACCCCCCCCCCCAAAATTTAATTACTAGGGGCGTCTGGGTGGCTGAGCCCTTTAAGCATCCAGTTCTTGGTTTCTGCTCAAGTCATGATCTCATGGTTCGTGAGTTCAAGCCCTGCATCAGGCTCTGTCGTGACAGCATAGAGCGGAGCCTGCTCGGGAGTCTCTCTATGCCCCTCCCCCGCTTGTGCTCTCTATCTCAAAATAAATAAATAATATTTTTTAAAAAGGTGTCTGACCCTTGATTTCTGCTCAGGTCATGATCTCACAGTCATGAGATCAAGCCTGGCATTTGGCTTAGTGTATAGTGTGGAGTCTGTTTGGGATTCTCTCTCCCTCTCAAATAAATAAAAAACTTAATTACTACTGTCCCACTGTTGATAACATTAATAGTCAATTAACACATGATATTTTGTTTGTTTTAAAATATTTTTAGGAAAATCATAAAAGGGAAAACACATTTACAGTACTGGATCACATTTATTGAAAAAAACCCACATATAGATGGACCTGTACAGTTTAAATGTTATTCAAGGGTCGACTGTATACTTTTGCCATGGTTTAGTTATACCAGTCCAGTAATGTCACAAAGGAAATAAGGTTTATTGAAGCTTTAGATGTGCCAGGCTCTATTTTAAATACTAGAGATACAGAGAAACAATATAGAATAGTCCCTGCCCTGGTGGAGCTTACATTCTAGTCACGGGAAATATAGTTTGATATGTATAATTCTTGATAAAGATTCACTATCCTCTTGGGATCACAGCTTCTTTGCCTAGATGGTCACCGACCTTTTTAATAATCTACTCTATAATTTTTTCTCTCTTTTTTTTTAATGCTTACTCATTTTGAGAGAGAGAGAGAGTACATGTGCGTGCAGGGTTGGTGCAGAGAGAAAGAATCCCAAGCAGCCTCCGCGCTGTCCTCACAGAGCCCCACTCGGGGTTCCATCTCATGAACCCTGAGATCATGACCTGAGCCGAAATCAAGAATTGGATGCTCAACTGACTGAGCCACTCAGGCGCCCCTATAAGTTTTTCATCAGAAAACCGTTCAGTTTCTCCTCTCCTTAGACACCCTTTCTTCATCTCTGAACCTGTGGTACCTTTCTTTCTTTTGTGATTTCTCAGTAGGTTTATACGAACTGGTTAAAACTATAAGTCCTTCTAAGTTTAACTCTTTGCGTGGAGACTTAAGCCCACTCAGGCAGTTTTTTGCTATGTTCCTTTCTGGTGTTTTAGTGTTTTTTCCTAACTCTTTTGAGGAATAATTGACAAAGATAGTTGCATGTATTTAACATGTACAGTGTGATGGTTTGATATACCTGTACATTGTGGGATGATTACCAAAATCAAGAGAAGTAACATGTCTGTGGCTCCACATAGTTAACTCTTCGTGTGTGGGGTGGTGGGGAGGAACACAGTATCTACCCTCAGCAACCTCCCAGTATGCAGTGCAGTATTATTAACTACAGTTACCATGCTGTATGTTAGATCCTCACAGTTTATTCTTATAACTGAAACATCGTGCCGTTTGACCTACATGTCCTTCTCCCCCCAACCTGGCAACCACCGTTCTATTTTCTGTTTCTATGACATCGGCGTGTCGTTTTTGTTTTTGTTGTTAGGATTCCGCATGTAACTGATCCCATACAGTATTTCTCTGAGCATATGCCCTGCTCTCCTGTTCAGCCGTGTTGTCGCAAATGGCAGGTTTCCTTCTTTTTTTGTGAAAGGATAATATTCCACTACAATGAATAATATTTTTTTTTTAATTTTTTTAACGTTTATTTATTTTTGAGAGACATAGTGACAGAGTATGAGCAGGGGAAGGGCAGAGAAAGAGGGAGACACAGAATCTGAGGCAGGCTCCAGGCTCTGAGCTGTCAGCACAGAGCCCGACGCGGGGCTTGAACTCACAGACTGCGAGATCATGACCTGAGCTGAAGTTGGCCGCTTAACCAACTGAGCCACCCAGGCACCCCTACAATGAATAATATTTTATACATGTATATATACACCACGTTTTATGCACCCATCAGTCTATCAAAGGACATTTAAGTATTTGCATTATCTTGGCTGTTGTGACTAATGCTGCAGTGAACATGGGAATTCAGATGCCTTTTTGAGATACTAATTTACAGTCGACTAATTTTTGACAAGGGCACCAAGAATACAGAATAGGGCAGGGACGGTCTCTTTAATAAAGGGTGTTGGGAAAACGCGAATGCACGTGCAAAGGAATGAAATTGGATCCTTGTTTTATACCACTCACAAAAATTAAAACGAATTAGACTTAGGGTCGCCTGGGTGGGTCAGTTGGTTAAGTGTCCAGCTCTTGGTTTCCGTTCAGTCATGACCTCCCAGTTCGTGGGTTTGAGCTCCACATCGTGATAGTGCAGAGTCTGCTTGGGATTCTCTCTCCCCTCTCTCTCAAAATAAACTTAAAAAAATTTTTTTTATAAATGGATTAGACTTCAATATAAAACCTGAAAATATAAAACTAGAAGAAAATATAGAGGAAAGCTTTTTGACACTGGTCTTGTAGTATTCCTTGGATAAGAGACCGAAAACAAATGGGCCTACATCAAACTAAAGAAGTCTGCACAGCAATGGAAACCGTAAATTTGAAAAGCTAACCTACAGAATGGGAAGAAGTATTTGCAAATCATATGTGATAAAGATAGCGAAAGAAAAAAGCAAATAATCTAAGTGAAAAACGGACAAAGGACCCTGAATAGACACTGTTCCTGAGAAGACATACAGTTGACCTACAGGTACATGACAAGGTGTTCACATCACTGATCATCAGGGAAATGCAAATCAGAACCACAATGAGATCCCACCTTCCACCTATTAGGATTGCTGTTACCAGAAAGATCAGAGGTAAATAATATTGGTGGGGATGTGGAAAAAAGGGAGCTCATATACTGCTGGTGGGAATGTAAATCAGCCATTATGGAACATGGCAGTTCCTCAGAAAAATTAAAAATAGAACTGTCGGGGCGCCTGGGTGGCTCAGTCGGTTAGTTGGCCGACTTCGGCTCAGGTCATGATCTCACAGTCTGTGAGTTCGAGCCCTGCGTCGGGCTCTGTGCTGATGGCTCAGAGCCTGGAGCCTGCTTCCGATTCTGTGTCTCCCTCTCTCTCTCTGCCCTTCCCCTGTTCACTCTGTGCCTCTATGTCTCTCAAAAATAAATAAACATTAAAAAAAAAAATTAAAAAAAAAATAGAACTGTCATGACCTAGCAGTCTCAGTCCCAGGTATGTATCTGTTTACCTATTCTGAACTCCAGCTCTTGGGACCCTTCTTGTAATTCCGCCTTTCAGATCATTGTCTATTCTAATTTACTAAACAGGTACATTAGTATAGAGAGTTTCGTTTTCCTCTATTATCAGTGAGTAATCAAGCCTCCCTCAGACTTTGCCCCTCTCTCTCCTTTCCTCTTTGTCCTCTGAACATAACTGGAAAGAATCTTTGTATTACCCTTAGCATGTTTCCAAGACTTGGCTCTTTTTAGGTTGTACTTTCTGTTCATCCTTAGTTGCGTTGCACTTCTTTTCCTCTTTTGTTTATAATCCTTCCAAAGGCTAGAGCTCTTAATGTATACGAAAATGCCTGGCACATGGTGAGCACTAAGGAAATGTATGAAATGTATGTTGAATCTGATTTATTTTATTTGTGGGTTTAGACCCTTTGTAAAGCCTGTTAGGCCTTGAGCTAAGGTCAGACCTGGAGCCGTAGCCATGCATCACACCCGTGTTTTCTCTGACTTTTTGCGTGGGCTTTTCTATCATTTGTGTAACAGAAGAGATTTTCTGTTAGAAGGCAAATATTTAAATTAAAACTGTTAAGTAATTACTAAACTGTTAGGTAAAAATTGGTTTTATTACATGATCTTAACACCATTGTTTTCATTTTCTTACTTAGCCACCTGTGAAATGTGTGGGATGGTTGGTGTGCGAGATGCTTTTTACTCCAAAACAAAGCGTTTCTGTAGCGTTTCATGTTCAAGAAGCTATTCGTCAAACTCCAAGAAGGCAAGCATTTTGGCCAGACTTCAGGTAACGGTACAGAAACCTACTTCTTCTTTATATCTGTTATTTCTATGGCTTTCCCTGTTTATCTGTCATTGGATCGTGACCCGCTGCACTCCACTTCTACCCAGTTGGCCTATTACATTTTATACCCCACCTTTTTTCAGAAATATGTGATCCCCAAAGTTTGTTCAGTCTGTAAAATCGAACAGCCATTGTAAATAGACAAGGTATACTTTCCAAAGTAAACTATGAAACCGTTTGTATAAGCGAATTAATAACACTCTTTTTCTAAATAAGTATAAATATAATAAACACCTTATTATATACAGAAATTGAAGCCGTTTTTCCCCTCAGTTTCCTTTTGCGTTAATATGAAGGTGGAATCAATTCAGTATTTGGGGGGAAGCGATTTTCCCTGTGGTACTACTTCTCCGTCATCTTTGCTTTGTACTTTGATTGCAGCCTGTTTGGTACCTTGAACAACTGTGTTTGGTTAATCCAACTAACCTTTTTGAAAACGTTCATGGTATAAAAAGAAAATCATCCTTATTTAAATGTACATCAGTGCCTACAAAACGGAGATTCGACCATTTGACTAAGTCGTTAGTATTGTAGCATATAAACAATGTTTTTAAGGCATTTAACTGATTTTTGTAATATATTTTATTTGAGTGATCACATTTTTCTTACTCTCCTGTAACTGATTGTGATCATTACATAGCACTGAAAGGATTATATAAATTCCCCAAATTAAGGAAATACATCACTTAGATGTATTTCTATATTTCAGATAGACAGTACCTAAGATCCTGAGCAGTGGTCTGTACCCAAATGGATGGCAGTTTGTCACACTGTGAATTTGGCCCATGATCATTTTGTCATTGATCTTTTGCGTTAGCACTAAAGGTATAAACCTCAGTCACTTGCTCTTTAAACATTAAATTATCTTCTCTCACGGTATAAATAGCAATGCTTGGCAGCCTGCATGAGCGAATACCACTGGTTTTATCTAGTATAAGAAGGAGTCAAGCATCCACCACAGCCTATGTTTTAACATCTTACGGGGTATAATTTTTTATTAACATATTAATTTGCATATTGCTGTTTTAGTCTGTGCCAGCTCTGCTACCCATAATAGATGTCTACACTGTAGCAGAACTCCAAAAAACATTTCTCGTGTTAAAGTTCCTTGTATGTTTCCTCTGCTTTAATAATTTTCTAAACCCTTGATGTTTACTTAAGCAGAATGAGTAGTATGCGATCAAGTTAATTTTCTCGGTGGCGGGGGACGGACGAAAAAGAATCCTATTTACTTAACTCTTCTTGTTTTAGGGTAAGCCTCCAACAAAGAAAGCAAAAGTTCTTCAGAAACAACCTTTAGTTGCTAAACTAGCCGCATATGCTCAGTATCAAGCTACCTTGCAAAATCAAGCAAAGACTAAAGCAGGTAATATTGGTGAATGTAGTGGAAGTGAAATATTTGGTAATGGATCATCTAGTTTTTGTTAATAACACTTAAATTTTGGATTTTGTTAACTAAGCTGTTTCTGTGTCCTACTAGTGTATTATGACATTAGGCTTCCTGACGGTGGTTTTGGTTTCAATAAATTATTCTAGGGGTGCCTGAGTAGCTTAGTCGGTTAAGCGTCCGACTCTTGATTTCAGCTCAGGTCATAATCTCACGGTTTCTTGAGTTCGAGCCCCGCATCAGGCTCTGCGCTGGCAGCTCAGAGCCTGCTTGGGATTCTTTCTCTCTCTGACTTACCCCCACTTGCCCTGTCTCTGTCTCTCTCAAATAAATAAACTTCATAAAAACAAATAAACAGGTGACTAATTCTAGAAGACAGTTAGTTGTGTTGACAGTTTCACAGTGCTTGTGGCAATATCCTTAACATTTTTTATTTGGGGGGACACGTGGGTGGCTCAGTCTTGGTTAAGCATCTGACTTTGGCTCAGGTCATGATCTCACGGTGAGTTCGAGCCCTGTGTTGAGCTTTGTGCTGGCAGCTGAGAGCCTGGAGCCTGCTTCGAATCCTGTGTCTCCCTCTGTCTCTGCCCGTCCCCCGCTCACGCTCTGTCTCTCTCTTTCTCTGAAAAATAAATAAATATAAAAAATAATTTAAAAACATTTTTTATTTGGTTAATTATTTTCTGTGTTCCACTTCTATGCTGTAGATGGTGGCGAGCATTACGGAGATAATAGGCAAAAAGATAGCACCTTTAGCAGGCTTCAAAGAGAGTGGGGACATGAGAGTCTTAAGAGGAAGAGATTGAGGAAAGGATCAGTTCTAATAGATTTTTTTTAAGATTGATTATTTTGAGGGAGAGAGAGAAAGAGAGCATAAGCGGGGGAGGGGCAGAGAGAGAGAGAATCCCAAGCAGGCTTCGTACTGTCAGTGCAGCACCTGCCAGGGGGCTCAAACTCACAAAGCTCGATATACGACCTGAGCCAAAACCAGGTCAGACACTTAACTACTAAGCCAACTAGGTGCCCCCGATAGAAGATTCTGTACAGGAGGGCAGAAGCAAGGAGGTGAAGCAAGGAGTGTAGTAGGGACTAAATCAATGAAAAACCCTAGTGAAAGTATTAGTGGCAGATACTGGATAGAAATCTCATTGAGAGGGTCGCCTGACTGCCTTACTCAGAAGAGCGGCAACTCTTCATCTCAGGGTCATGAGTTCAAGCCCCACGTCCGATGTAGGGATTACTTAAAATTTTCAGGGAGCCCGGGTGGCTCAGTCAGTTAAGTGTCCAACTCTTGATTTCAGCTCAGGTCATGATCTCATGGTTTGTGGGTTCAAGCCCTGTGTTGGGCTCTGTGCTGACAGTGCAGAGCCTGCTTGGCATTCTCTCTCTCTCTCTCTGTCTCTCTCTCTCTGTCTCTGTCTCTCTCTCTCTCTCTGCTCCTCCCTGACTCATGCTCACTTGCTCTCGCTCTCTCAAAAAATAAACTTGACAAATAAAAGCTTGTTTCTGTGTCTCCCTCTCTCTCTCTCTGCCCTTCTCCTGCTCATGCTCTGTCTCTGTGTCTCAAAAATAAATAAACGTTAAAAAAAAAATTTTTTTTTAAAAGGGGGGGCACCTGGGTGGCTCAGTTGGTTAAGCAACCAACTTCAGCTCAGGTCATGATCTCGCGGTCTGTGAGTTCAAGCCCCGCGTCGGGCTCTGTGTTGACAGCTCGGAGCCTGGAGCCTGCTTCGGATTCTATGTCTCCCTTTTTCTCTCTGCCCTTCTCCTGCTAACACTCTGTCTCTGTGTCTCAAAAATAAAAAAACGTTAAAAAAATAATAATAAAAGCTTTATTTTCTTTTGAGAGAAAGCACGCACGAGTAGGGAAGGACATGGAGAGAGGGAGAGAGAGAATCGTACGCAAGCTCCGTGCCCAGCACAGGGCCCTTTGCAGTACTCTCACGTTTATGGCCCTGAGATCATGACCTGGGCCGAAATCAAGAGTGAAATGGTTAACCAACTGAGCCACACCCAGGTGCTCCCCCCAAAAAACCACTTCAAAAAAAAAAAGAAATCTGATTGAGGTGCACAGGAAAAGCTACGTGGGAATAAAAACCAAAAAGCAGCCATGGCAGTATTTCTTATCCTGAACACTTCTGCTCTCAGCTATTCTTTGCTGCTTAGAACTGAAGAGCTTTCTTTTTTGTTTCTTTTTTTTTTATATTTTAGAGAGAAACAGTAATAGCAGGGGAGGGATAGAGAGAGGGGGAGACACAGTATCTGAAGCAGGCTCCAGGCTCTGAGCTGTCAGCACAGAGCCCGATGTGGGGCTTGAAGCCAAGAACTGCGAGATCATGACCTGAGCCAAAGTCAGAAGCTTAACCAACTGAGGCACCCAGGCGCTCTTTCTTACTTTACTTCCCAAGTAGCTGATGCTGTGTTTGGAAGACTTAAGCTAATATTAGTTTGCAGATATGATCTATGCGAAAGTTCATGTGTACTTAGAAAAGTTCTTAAATCTTAATAGGAAAAAAAAAACTTTCAAGATGATAAGTTAATTTTTCTTTAAGTTTACTTATTTATTTTGGGGGAGAGAGAGAGAAAACGGGAGGGGCAGAGAGAAAGGGGGAGAGAATAATCCCAAGCAGGCTCCATGCTGCCAGCAGAGCCCAACATGGGGCTCGATCTCTTCGTGAAATCGTGACCTGAGCCGAAACCAAGCAAGAGTCGGACACACTCACTGAACCACCCAGACACCCCAAATGATACGTTAGTTTTATATCATTTCACATTTTCTTATAAGTAAAAGATTTGAGAATTGTAATATATCTAAATTTATTTGTTTTCAGCAGCAGTCTCCATGGAAGGCTTCAGCTGGGGTAACTACATCAATAGCAATAGCTTTATAGCAGCTCCAGTTACCTGCTTTAAACATGTGAGTATGGAATTTCTCACCTCGTCTTCCAATGTGTTGTCGTTGTTTAAATCTGAAGGTACAGTAACACCTCAGCATCTTACCTTTAGAAGATCTTCATTTTATACACTGCCATAAAAGTGTTACTTTTTTATTATACCTATTAGTACCTAAAAATAACTTATAGAAGTACAAGTAAAAGCGTCCTATAAGGAAATTACAGTTTGAAATTATTTGAATAGGGAAAAGTACTAGTCTCCTCCAGTTCTCATACTACGCTGAACCATGTCCAGTGCTGGTTTTGTATATCTTGTGTATTGGCGGTGTCACGTGGTTCAGTGTAGTACAAACCATCCATCACGCATGTTACCTAAATCTGTGTGGTCTGACCTGATAATTCAGAAAGGAAAGGGTTTCTTCGAGTTATGTTTTTGTCCTCAAGGGTAGAATCAGAAAAACAAAGAAGGAGCTATTAGAAATGTAGTATTGTGGGCTGAAATACATGATATATCATGGAAAACCCTTTGCAGGACATTCTTTCTAGCAAGTAGATTCTTACAGAGTATATGTAGTAATTCAGAGTTGTGTTAAATTTTTAATCTGACAATAGGTTCATTCCATTTGATCCTCTTCCTTTTTATTCAGTTATTCGTGATTCTCTTGACCTTTCTACAAGTTTAATTTATATTTAAAAGTTCTGTCTGCTACTGACTATGTACAAGAAGAAAAGAGAATTTAGAAATTGAATGAATGAAATTTTGCTTACACAAAACATTTCGTTAAGTTAGCACTTTACTTTTAAATAACAGCCCGTGGACAAGTGAGCTTGAGTTCTTGCTGTGGAAACCCAGGTGAACTTTCATGTGTTCACGGCCAATAAAGGATCTTGATCAAGCCCGAGCTAATGAAATCAGTGGTAGAAAAATAAAGGAAAGCTTGAGTTCATTAATTTGCTAGTTTTCTTTCCTAAAAGTACAGGTGCTCAGCCCTTATGTGGTGGCATGCTGACTCTCTGATCCAAGCTAAGTGGGATCTTAGATACTTCATCTTGGTGTGAAGTAGATAATTTACTTTATCGTATTGTAGATAGTAGTGTCACATTGTGAAATACATTAAATACATGGCAACAGCAACATTAAAGAGAACAGCAGAGCAAATGTTTACCTCTTCTCTCCGTAGTTATTTCTGCTTTTCAAGAAGCTCAAAATCAGATTAAGTTCTGTTTTAATAACTTTTCTCCCAAATACCTGGAACCTTTGTTGTCTCTTTCTAGTCTCTTTTCCTACCTTTAGTATTCTGGTTTTTTTATGTTTTGATATCATAAACCTTGTAAAGCTGTGTTATGTAAGTAGTCAAAGTATTTTTTTAAAAGCATTTCAGGGTGCCTGGGTGGCTCAGTCGGTTGGGCGACCGACTTCGGCTCAGGTCATGATCTCACAGTCTGTGAGTTCGAGCCCCGCGTCGGGCTCTGTGCTGATGGCTCAGAGCCTGGAGCCTGCTTCCGATTCTGTGTCTCCCTCTCTCTCTGCCCTTCCCCTGTTCATGCTGTGCCTCTGTGTCTCTCAAAAAATAAATAAACATTAAAGAAAAAAATTTTTTAAAGCATTTCAGAATCCCAAAAGCATATTTTAGTTCATGTCCATGTCTTTGAATAATAATACTGTATTAAAGTTCTTTATAAGAAAATCTCTATTGTAATAACAAAATTGATTTTGTTTTCAACTTTGCTGTTTTAAGGTCAGAGTGTTCTATCACATAGATTAGAGCAGCTAGCCTTCATTATATTGTTAATAACGATACCATGCAGGCTCCTGTTTCTCGCTTAAGAGCGAAGCATCTGGCACCCCTTGTCTTCCTGTTCCCACTTGTCTTTCTTTACTGCCTTTTTCTCATCAAGTAGAAAAGCAACTGATACTGGTAATTTATGAGTGTATTTTAGTACAAATGACTTTGTTGCCTTAACCAGCATCTTCACTTGAAGCCATTTGGTTTTATGTCAGACCTCGCGCTACAGTTGATTTTATCCTTTGGAGCTGACTCTTCTTGGTTCTTCCCTAAAATAGTTTTGTAGGTCTCCAAGGAGAGTTACTGGCTTTGACTTTAGAAAGTTTGTTGTCAGGAGCTGCTGGGAGCACAAGACCCTGCCTTTTTTCACTCTCCCTCTAAATCGCTCACCCTGACACTGCTTCATCAGTGGGGCCCACTTTCTCCAGACTCTGCATCTGCCTTATCCCCAACTGGAGCACAGGTTGGGGACCTTTTCCTGCTCCTAGAAGATTCGTTTTCAAACATAACTTTACTTGGCACCTGGGTGGCTCAGTCAGTTAAGCATCTGACTCTTGATTTCAGCACAGGTCATGACCTCAGGGTTGGTGAGATCGAGCCCCAAGCCGATCTCAGTGTGGAACCTACTTAGGGTTCTCTCTGTCTCTTCCCCCCTCTCACTGCCCCTCCACAACATGCACTCAATCTGTCTCTCTTTCTCTCTCTCAAAAATAAATCAACTTAAAAAAAAATAATTTTAAGAAACCTCCAGTGTGTAACATGGAAAGCAAAGCTGTGTTGAATGAACCAAGAATTGGGGGTGGGAGCAGTGTCAGGGCTCTGACTACCTTGCTTCGTTAACATAACCCAACTTCATCTGGAGTAAGGACACAGGTAAACAAACACTTTATATTTTCTGGCACTTACGTATGATTGTGATTTGTTCTAAAATCACAGGGTTTCAAGAGAGGGATTCTCTTTTCCACAGTCTATCTTTAAACTTCTGAGAATGAAGTTTCTGCAGAGTATCATAGGACTGTGTCCTCTTTGGTAATGGCTGGAATTATGCACAGCGGTTTATATTCAGTCTCTCCGCTACAGCAGTGTTTGGCATTTTTTATAATTAGCAATGGAAATAGAGTCTCAACTGTTAAAAATATGTCTACTAATATATCTTTCGTTTTGTCTAGGTGAAAGTTTGGTAGTTTTGAGACTTCTTTTTTTTAAGCTTCAGAATCAGCTCTTTTCCCTTAGCATAGGTAGGATAAGAGGAGGCCGCACCAATTGGTCTAGCAGGAAGAGGGTGGGGTGGCCAGAGCCTTGGCCCCTAGTCCTGGGCTCTCCCTTCCATGGCAGTCTTTGAGGTTGGAAACCACTGAATTACGTAATAACACTTTTAATTAATCATAAATCCTGTCACAACCTTGTAAAATACCTTAAAAATCATCTAGCTCATCTGAGTAATCTTTTACAAACGAAACTCTTGCTATTTTTTTCAGCAGCCGGATTATCATTTCTGTTTGGGGCTTTTACCTGCTTTTCCTAATGCAGAGTATTTTGTTAATGTGGTTTTGAATTAAGCCTTTATAGGAAAACCACTCCTGGGTGTGTCTTTTACTCCTACGATGCTGCCACAGATTTCTGACCCCAGGTGTGCAGGTTTTCCACACACCAAGCAGTTCTGTTACACAGCGTTACACAGCGGGGGCTCTTGACAGTTCGGCTCAGTTCTGATGCGGTCTGCCTGGAGTTCCTCACACCCTCCAGTTAAGGGCTCAGTCCCCCAAGATTACCCAGCAGTCAAAGTTCCAGATTGTTACCTATGCTTCTGACCAAACTGGCTCCAAACCAGGGTTCCCATGACCTGCTCCTTGGGCTCAATAATTTGCTAAAATGGCTCACAGAACCCAGGAAAACAAATACTTAATGCTTGCCCGTTTATTACACAGGTTATAACAAAGGATACAGGTGAACAGCCAGATGAAGAGATACATAAGGCAAGGTTGTGAGAAGGGACATTGAGTCTTTGTAACTTCTCTGGACACCTCAGTCTCCCAGCACCCCCAGGTGCTCACCAACCTGGAAGCTCTCCGAACCCCATATACAGATTTCTCTCGCTATCTAAAAGTCCACTTGATGCCACTTCACTTTTACGAAAGGCCTGCATTTAGTACCTTTTTTCACTAAGCAAAAGAAATTAGAAGAGGATTTTTGCTTTTAGGGAATGTTAAGTGCTTCCTCATCAGCCACTGCGACTTACGAAAGGTTTTAAGGTTGTAGTTATGGTTCTATCTACTTTTAGATGGCAGGGGAGCCTGTATTTTGGGATTCCGATGAAAGCCTCATCATACAGGCATGACCAGTCAGGAACTCAATCTCCAGATGCTTTCCAGGAGGAGGGGGCCTGGGGCTGAAGGTTCTAAGCTTCTACTCATAGCCCAGTCTTTCTGGTGACTGGCCCCCAGCCTGAGGCCATCTAGGAGCCTACCCAGAGTCTCCTCATTAGAACGAAAGATGCTTCTATCACTCAGGAGATTCCAAAGGATTCAGGAGCTCTGTGTCAGGACCCAGGGTCCGAGACCAAACATGAGAACACAAGGCGCTCTTATACTTAGGGGAGATTACAAGGGTTTTAAGAGTTCTGTGCCAGGAACCAGCGGCAGAGACAGAGAGAGAGATAAGAGAGATAAGGTAGGTAGGTAGGTAGGTAGGTAGGTAGATAGATAGATAGATTTCCTGCCTTTATTTCCTGCTTGTTCACAGCCCCTAACAGCAGTATCCATATCTATCCTAACTGTGGAAAACTCCAAAATGTTACTGCAGCACCACACGCCAGTTAGGTACGTGGCATTAATGAAACTCGCAGGTGATTTTCTTCCAGTAATTTATGTTTGAAACCAAGAGAGCCTTCAGCTGATGAATGTGTATGCCCAACACTGAGCTTTAAAGAATTCTTAATTTTTTAAAGACTATAGGCTTTAAAAATCGAAGCAGTCCTATTTCCCATTGTCTGCCTTATGAAATCAAGTAACACATCCCTTTCCTAGACACTCCAGCACAAACCAAAATGCGCTAATCCCAAGTGGTTGTGAAACGTATAAATCACAGTCCTTCAGACATGTGTTCCCAGACTTGAGATTCCTTTCATTTGATACCTGGACTGTGTACTCTGGTGTCTTCTTAGAACTCCTTGCTAAGACCTTGAAATCATCCTACTTTTTTCTCCCTTGAAAATAGTTGCAGTTTTCATTTTTTAAAAAAAGATCCTTTGTACACATATATGCCATAACTTTAAAGCTGGGTTTACTGCACTCTTTCATCCGGCCTCCACAAATAATACCTGGTATTACTTACGTGTTACGTTCTAATCTTCTGGCTCCTGACCTGTGTGCTCGGTGTTTTGAGAAGATAAGTTTGTTTATTCACACTTTTTTGCAATATATATCACAAGCATATTTTTGGATTTTAAGGTCGAAAACAAAGTCCTTCCTTTGTATATGTACAATAACAGTCATTTCTCTTCACAGCAAACTCATGATCCACTTCCCACCTTCTCAAGTATGTTTATTAGTTAACATAATCCATTTCAAGTAAAATTATTCTTTGACTTTTTTGCCCAGCCTTGACTACACATACACACGACTTCCCTGAAAGTTGAAGATCAGTAGTGTGTCCATTTTGACTAAAGTTAGAATCTTCAGTATGTCTTTCTACTGGAAATTAAACTTCAGTTCATCCCCAGCACTCGTTAGTGCTCTGTGTGACTTGGCTCTCGCGGGTGTTGCCATGAAATAGAATTTCTGCAGGAAAACAGTGGACTCTAGGATTACAAAATTCACCTGTTTTTTATGTTTTAAAGAAAGCCTAAATAATCTAGATTATTTTAATTTTGATCTGTTTTCTAAAGTGGTTCTTGTTTTTCTCTTGGGATCTCCTGATTCTTAAACAGGATTGGTTTAATACTTTTTTTTTTTTAATCATGGACTGTTTTGTGCCTCTCAGATTAGTAGTCACTGCTTCGTACCCCTTTTTACACACACAGAGCATTCTTTCATTCTTAACCTTGCTTCTTCTACCTCACACACCCCGTTTTCCTTTTATACTCTCCTCACACTGCCCTCACTCTGCTGCCACCACCTCAAAGAGGAGATTCTGGTCTCAAATCAAAAGGTGAGTGGACTTTCTAGAGAAAGCGGGAACAATTTTTTTCCTGTTTCGACCTCCTACCAATTCCAGCAAATAGCATTTAGGAGTTCTAATTTCTTTCCAGTTAATTTCCGGTAATGTTTTCTCCCCTTTTTGGCCAAACAATATTTCCTCTTTCTCTACTAGATGAACTTTAATAATCGTAGGCCTGTTAGGCTTAAGATGTTTCAGTGGTGGCTTTTTGTACATTTGCTGTAGATTCTGTCTTGCTTACCTATGTGCAACTTCAGGGCTAGCGTCTGTCCACTTGTTGAAGATTGTGGGTGGTTATCAAAGTAGGTTGGCAGTTCTGTGGAGGGAATTTTGTATTTCTGCCATAAAACATCACATACGGGTAGTGTATCAGCGCTCTGAGAGTCTAAATACTAGCCATCTGGGCTGTTGGCCTATCTGGCTGGCACTGTTCTTGAAGTGCAGGAAATAAGACTTCCCGCTCCATTATTTTTTGATAGCCGATAGTCAGGTGTAGGTTATCATTCATTTGTGCTGGGGAGCCCTCAGCATGTGGATTTGGCCATGTCCTGCAGGACCTGATGATAGCTTACCTTGCAGGGAAGGAGAGTCGCTCCCAGATAGCCCTCACGAGTGGCCCTGGAGCAGGAAGTGGTGACGCAGATCTTCCTGATTTGGGAGGAGCCTGAGGTGGACCTCTCGTCCTGAGTCTGGAAGGTAAATTTGTTGTTACCTGTAAATTATGGTTCTGCTAGTTCATGCTATGCCAATCCAGACTTTCAGAGGTATCCCTCCTGCCAGCAAGAGAAGACAGATGACTTGGATGAAGATGGCTGTCAAGCCCTGGGTCATTTAGTCTTCTACACTTAAGAATATTCATTTTAAACAAAAGGGCAGATATATCTATGAAATTACCTTATCATTTCAGCACATTGAGCACACGCCATGTAGTGACTATGGTGCTCTTTTTATTGTTGTTTTTGTTTCTTCGTTTTTTGTTTCTCAGAGTGAACCATATGGATTGGTTTAAGAGGGCCTAGCAGAACCACAACCTTACAGGCAAGAACAAATGTCACTTTCTGCTACTTTCTCCTATACCAATCCAGACTGTAGGGACAAAAACATAATATCCCCCAATAAAGTGAATATTAACCTATTTTTTAAGTGAGCATGTTGACACTTCATTTTCTTTAATAAAATGTGACTAAAAATTACTTTCTCCAAACGGTTGTTAAGGCTGAAAAAAATCAAAAAGTTGGTATGACATTGTCATATCTGGCTCAAAGAGGAGTGCTGTGTGCCGTACTCACTTAGCAGCATGCCAGCCTCACCCAGCCTATCAACATAACCGTACTTCTTCTTCTCAACCAAAATAAACCCAGTCCGCAAGACTTGGCAGCCAAACAAAGAGAGATGGATACCGTACCTTAATTTAGTGCGTACATGGAGCTGCATCTGTCTGCTCTAATTGGTTCATCCTCACAGAAATGAGTACACGGTCTTAGTGTTAATATATCTTAGCTTAATCTGCATTACCTATTATCCTTCCAGCCTCTCCTTTTCTGATCGTATCTGCTGGCAATAGGGATGGCCCTACAGTCTAGAATGATATAGGGGGAGATAGCAGAACCTGAAGAGTCCAATCTTTCCATTCAAAAACAGCAGAAAGAGGTAGTCGTATTGGATGTATTGTGTTTTTTGTTTTGTTTTTTTGTTTTGCACAGCTCAAGGAGGTAGTTTACATGTGCTCTTCCAAAATCACAAATATTTGAGATAGGCCACTGTGTCCAAGTTACTAAGGTATATTCATTGCTTGCTACTTTCGATAATAGCCATAATTTGATTCTGTCTTTGGTTTTCAGACTTACTCTAGTTCAGTATTATTTGACCTTTTCTTCCTCTCCTTCAGAAACGTCAGAACTATTGAGAGGATAGGGGTTGAGTACTGTTTTAGGCTAATCCTCCTGTTGGGTTGGCGTCTACCAAAGTATAAGAAGCCTTGCATGGAAGACATTTGCTCACTGTTCAAATTGGCTAGGTTGTGTAACGCTTAGATGTCTTTGTTTAGTTATCTTTGAGCTCTGAAGCTGTTTTGTCCTTTCCTGATTTGTTCGTATTATCAGGTCTTTTATAACCTCAGTCCTTTTCTCTGTGTTCAAGGTTCTAAATTATGTTTAACGAGGAGCCAATTTTTAAGGTCACAGAGACTATTTAGTATTATCAGCATTTATTTTCCTAAATTCAGTTATTTGATTTAATTAACCATTCCATAAACTTCAAGTAATTGTAAATAGTCTCAAGTTGTAAGGATTAAAATGTAATGGAAATTGTAATTTGGGAACATGTTAGATTTGGGAACCTTTCTTCGTGAAACTCTTTTAATCGGTTTTCTGAGTCCCCATCATAACCATGTGGTGTGGAGGCTAGTGATTACCAGTTCTAACACTGAAAGTTTTCTCTCATTTGTAAGTTATTTAACAATTTACCATGGTATGCATCGCCAAAACCTCTTCACCTCCACCTTTTCAGTAACTTTATCCGATGCTTTTGCTATATCTGTTTTAACAGACTATATTTCTATTTTATGAATTTAACTTAAGTTGAAAATATAGATAAGTAAGTTTTGTTTCTCATGTTAATGGAAACCACATTGCCGATTGGAATTATTTTTCTTTCTGCTCATTAGCCAGATCCTTTAAAATTAGAGGTTGAGGTAAAGAGTATTCATTCAGTGCCTAATAAAAGTAACAAGTTTCTTAAATCGGCTTTATCCTGTGAAATCTAATGATAATGAGTTTTTGTGATACAGCTTTTATAAAAAGTGCAGTTCAAGTTTCGTATGACAGCAGTATTGCATTGTGAAGTTACCGTGGACCTATTTTAACATATGTGAATTCTCTTCGCCTTGAGCTTGCCCTGACACTGGATTTTTCCAAAGAGAATTCTGTGAAGAGGGAAATAACAATTATATTTTTAGAGAAAAATGAATGAATTAAATGGCATTTTTTAATTTACTATTTCCATTATTGATGGTAATGCTTGTTTTAAATAATGTGTTTTAGGCTTTACATTAATAAGATGGTAACTTAATGATTTTTATGTGACAGGCACCGATGGGGACCTGCTGGGGTGATATCTCAGAAAATGTGAGAGTAGAAGTTCCCAATACAGACTGCAGCCTACCTACCAAAGTCTTCTGGATTGCTGGAATTGTAAAATTAGCAGGTGAAAGCACACATAATAATTTACCTGAAAATGCCAATTTTTATCTGTAACTTTTAAGAAAGCGTTATTTGTAAATTTTTCAATTGTTGCCAAATAAATAATATAACAGGGCAGAGGTTAGCAAAGTTTTTCATAAAAAGCCAGGTGGTAAATATTTTTAGCTTTGTGGGCAGGACACTCTGTCGCAGTTACTCCACTGTGCAACTGCAGCATGAAGGCAGCCGTAGCAGTACGTGAGTGGGTAGGCATGGCTGCACACTAGCGACATTTTATTTTATGAGCACTGAAATTTGAATTCTTTAGAACTGTCATGTGTCAAGACGTGCAACCATTTAAAAATGTGAAACAACAAAAAAAATAAAAATGTAAAGCCATTCTTAGGTGGCAGAGTACAAAACACGTTAGGTAGTGGGCCAGATCTGTGGGCCAGCCTCTGGTCTAGGGAAGTGCTTTGAGAAGAACCAAAAAGCTGAGGTGCTAGGAAGAGTGATAAGGTCCATTATGCCAGAAGTAAACTAGTGTTCTTTTTCTTCACCCCCACTGCTTTCCATGTGCCCTAGTCCTTGTTACCTTGCGGCTCATCACGTAAATGCATTAGGTGTCTACTGTGTTAGGCACTGTGGGCAGGTGATATGCAGAAGTGTAAAGCCTAGTTTATTCCATGAGCTGATACCTGCCAAATGTAGACTACATTTACGTTGAGGTGCTCAATGAGCGCTGCTGCGGTGGGGCACTGTGGGACGTTTTGGCAGGCAGCAGGGATTGTGGGGGGGGAACGGGGGAACGCCATTCAGAAGATAAGAAGTTGTCCTTAAATTAGTGAGCGATATCTAATGCATCCTACCCTTCCTATTCCTGTCCAGCCATTCTGCCCCAAACGCCCTGCCCACTGCTGACTGTGTACTGCTGACGGCCTTGATCTACCAAACATGATCTTCTGGTTTTCTGCTCGAGCACCTGTAATGGCTTCTTTGTCCTTAGAGGATCAAGATGGCCAGCATTTACAGCTGTCAGTGTCTTGCACCATAGACTACTGGCCAAATTTTTGGCTGCTCCCCACCATAAATGCTGTCTACGTCCCAGTGAAGCTAATTCTCCCTCCTCCCTCATAGAACACATTGTCACCTGTGTGCCTTTGCACATTACCTGTCACCCAGTTCAGTTCCCACCTCTCCCTTGAAACTTTCCCCTGGCCGTATAAGCCTTATTTAAATGCTTGGCTTGCAGTATTCTCTACACCATAATTTAAAACAACATAATCTTTCTGTTCTAGATGTTTAAGATAGTTTTAAATAGCTCTTAATATCAACGCATTTAATATCCAAGGATTATTTCTACCTTCCATCTCCAGTTTTACATTTCCGTTTTTATCTCATTACACCATAGATCTTATTTTAAGCCACTTTAACGATGTATTAGAATTGAGCTTGATGTTAATTGTGAACTAGAGCTCAGCAACAGTTGGCAAACTCATGAATTATTCTGTGAATTGTTGAATTTTGAAACTAAATCTTTAATGCTATAAATTTTCATCATAGATCTAAATGTGTGAAAACGCTGCTGAACTGAGCTCCCGCCTGGAATATAAGTTTGTTGGGCCTTTTTTATTCCCCTGAAGGCCTTAAATTAAACTGTAATGTTGTCAACAGAAGGTTTTAACAGAAGGTTTAAATTGTAAATAGGATATATCATACACTTTTTGTTCTTTCTAAGAAATAAGGCTTGCTATTTGCTTAATACAGTTTTTAAGTCAATTCACACACTTTTATTTGTGTTTGTTGAACTTTTTTACCTAGTATTTTCACATTTTATTTCCAAATAAATAGGACAGAAAAATTTGGACTCTTGAGGTAGCCACGTCCAAATCATCCAAAAATAATTGGTCATCTAATCAGCTGGACAAAGCAGTTTCTTTGATTTTTTTTTTTTAACGTTTATTTATTTTTGAGAGACATAGAGACAGAGTATGAGCAGGGGAAGGGCAGAGAGAGAGGGAGACACAGAATCTGAAGCAGGCTCCAGGCTCTGAGCTGTCAGCAGAGAGCCCGACGCAGGGCTCGAACTCACAGACTGTGAGATCATGACCTGAGCTGAAGTCGGCCGCTTAACCAACTGAGCCACCCAGGCTCCCCAAAGCAGTTTCTTTGAAATGACTTTAACTGGACTTCCGTGATGTCTTGATAAGATTTTACTAACTTACCATAACCTTTTTTCATTTATTTTCAAAACTACACATTCTAGTAGGATGTACCCACCCTTTTCACTAAGAATTTCTTTTCTAAAAAATTTAAGAAACTGTGGGTAAAATTGAACTTAATGTTAAAAGGGGGGGAAGCCATGCTCTGAAAACAGTTAACCTAACGGCCTTGTTCAAGCGGTTCTCAAAGTGTGATCCTTGTGCCTCCTCACCTGGGCACTTGTTAGAAATGCGTGTTCTCAGACTGACCCAAGATGGACTCACTCAGAATCTCTGGGGGTGGGGCCCAGCCGTCGTGTGTTAACGTGCCCTGTGCGTGATTCTCTGGCATGTGCACCCTGACCTTTGAGACCCACTACCAACAGCTACGTCTGTTTAATTCCATCCCATTTTTCTTACTGGTTTCAGGTTACAATGCCCTTTTAAGATATGAAGGATTTGAAAATGACTCTGGGCTGGACTTCTGGTGCAATATCTGTGGTTCTGACATCCATCCTGTTGGTTGGTGTGCAGCCAGTGGCAAACCTCTCGTCCCTCCCAGGAGTAAGTGGCCCGTTTACCTGTACCGTCATTGAAATTTATGTACTTTAATGCAGTGTCACACATAGGAATATTCAAGTGATACAGAACTTAAAATAATCATTTTTGGTTTTAAGTAACCTCTATGATAGCAAAATATGCTTGTTTTCTTGATTTTTGTGACTTTTCTTCAGAACCTCTATACTCTGAATTGCAGGGGAAAATTGTTATTTTTTTTTAAATAGTTTATGAAGCAATTCTGCTCTTTGCTAAAGTGTAACTGGTTATTTCTTTTGTTTTAGCTATTCAGCATAAGTATACAAACTGGAAAGCTTTTCTAGTGAAACGACTTACTGGTGCCAAAACACTTCCTCCCGATTTCTCACAGAAGGTAAAGACAGGCTCTTAGAAAGGACCGAAGTGTCAATTGAGAGCTCTAAAAAAGGAATAGCCTGGAAGTTTTTTAAGGAATGGTTTTAATTTAGTGAGCCAGATGATCTAGTTAAATTTCGCGTGCACTCAATATTTTTAATGGTACAATATTGCAATTGGTCGTAGAGCTCCGTCATGAATTCCGAACAGTTTTTGTCTGCTTTTGTTTAAGGTTTCAGAGAGTATGCAGTATCCTTTCAAACCTTGCATGAGAGTAGAAGTGGTTGACAAGAGGCATTTGTGTCGCACACGAGTGGCAGTGGTGGAAAGTGTGATTGGAGGAAGATTAAGGCTGGTGTATGAAGAGAGCGAAGACCGAACGGATGACTTCTGGTGCCATATGCACAGCCCGCTAATCCATCACATCGGTTGGTCTCGAAGCATAGGCCATCGATTCAAGAGACCCGGTAAGCACCTGTCAGTCACAGGACCGCCCGTCGAAAACATCATTGAGGCTGGATTGGACCACCGTGCTTATCTTTCTCTACAGAATAGCAGAGATCAGAAATAACACTCTAGTTGTCCAGGGTGCTTATTCTGCCTTAATTAGGGGAGGCTCACACAGGAGTAGGAGTGTCCCGGCTAACTCCTTTATATTCTCTCCACTTGTTCTCCATTAAAATATAATGTACTTTTGGTCACAACTACATTTGTTGTCTTCTGCTTTTCTTATCCAGCCCATTCGAAAGATCCAAAGGTAGCCTTTCCCTTTGCGTTCAGTTTTAATCAAAATAGCAAGATTCAGTGTGGTTAGACCTAATACTGAACACATCAAAACATACTTCCGAAGCTGTGATTCCCTCACTAGGGAATTGCCAGCATTCTAACTGGCTGAGTGTATTTCGTAGCACATGTACTTTGAAGAGAGCAAGACTATTAAAGAATTATTTTTCGCCATAAATGTAGAGGCATGTATTTCTGCCATGTTTTAGAATATACATACCTTGTGAGTTTGATACCTTCAAAGAAACGTGGTTTTTGGTCTTCTCACAAATGCTGACAGATTAGTATGTAACTTTTCCTTGTAGATATTACAAAGAAACAGGATGGACATTTTGATACACCACCACATTTATTTGCTAAGGTAAGAAGTTTTTATAAGAACCCTCATTTGTAAATTAGGTTTGAAAGAGGGTTGTGGGTTTTTCCTAACGTTACGGAAATCACAATTACATTTGTTCACTTAAAAGGATTAAGACCTTGTGATCTATAGGTGTCACAACTATTGATTATTTATATTCTCCAATTCCATCCATTTGCCTGAACTCTCTATCCTCTGACGGAGGTTTGAGTTACAATACTAGGTAGGTAGGAGAAGGCATTTGATTTTTTTCATCTGGTAAACATTTTCAAAGTGGTAATACTTATTATTAAAATGATGGTATTTGTAACAGCAGGTGTGCTTTCATGTAATTCTTTAGGTAAAAGAAGTAGACCAGAGTGGGGAATGGTTCAAGGAAGGAATGAAATTGGAAGCTATAGACCCATTAAATCTTTCCACAATATGTGTTGCAACTATTAGAAAGGTAAGACTATAGGTTTTAAATGTAGAAATGCAATTATAAGAACTGGGTTTAAGGTAATAGGAGAAGGAGGCCCTTAACATACTCACTTTGACATAAAGTTTATGTATCTGGATCTTCACTGGAGAGAGGGTTACTATTAGTTTCGAAATAAATTTCAATTCTTATCAGAGGTTTTCTTTCTATATGTAGCTTGTCAGGATTGTCATCTTGAGTCTGATGCCTCTAGTTACGGAAGTACGTATGCTGAGTCAGAGAAAGAATGTTTATTTAAGTTACTGCCTGGTCAAAACTAGTCCAACACAGAATTGCAACAAGGCCAAATTTATCTTCAGTTTACTGTTTTTTCCTTTGAGCCTTTTTTCTTCTTTTGATAGTACTTTCTCTTCTCTTTTCCTGTCTTCTGAAGCTGCGTTTATGAAAAGATCTAGAAAAGTGGTTCTCAGTTCTCAGTAGGCATCAGAATACCCTGGGGGACTTAAAAAAATACAGGTGACCAGACCTCTTAAATGCCCACCCCACCCTAGTTCTGATTTCATTAGTCTGGTGGGGGGCCCTTGCATAGGCATTTTTTGAAAGTCCCCAGGTAATTCTCCTGTTCCGCCATGATTAAGAACCAGTGATCCAGAGTCTGCTTAAATTGCGATTTGCATTTCAGCACAGTTTAAAGCCTTGAGCCAAAAGAATTAAAAACAGTTACGTGGTTGCTGCCATGTCCCAGGCACTTGGGCTCAAGGTCACACAGCTAGGTGAAACTGGCTCCGATCCGAGTTTTTGTTCTTCCTCTTTACCTGACCTAGTGACCAGAATCACCCGGTACGGTTTCACACATAGATTCCCAAGACCTACTCCAGACCTACTGGATCAGAATCACAAGAAGTATTACACAGGATCATATGTTTGTTTAAAAATAAAAATTGTCTAGGTGATTCTGACAGTTTCGGTCGGGTTCGGGAACCAGAGCCGTCACGCCATGCTCTGTTCCGTCACATGAGAACAAAGTGCCCAGTGAGTAGAGCACAAGTGCCAGAGTTTGTTCAGGAATTACTTAGTTCATACTCGCCACGCTAAGTTTGCTTTGGACTCTAAATAAAAAGCTTACCGTTTTGTAGAAAACGGTAAGATACATAAAAATAAGTTTGATACAGGATCGACGGACTTAAATGTACACAGTACTGTTGGGATTCACATAGAAGAAAGATCACATTGTCTCAGAGGAATCAGGGAAAGCTTTCTAGAAGGGAGGCTGTTTGAAAACTTCACTTTGCGAGTCGGGAAAAACAGCCCAGCAGAGACGCAGGGAGGAAACTGTTGTGGAAAGAGAATGTGCATAGAAGCATGGAGATGGAAGAGCGCAGGCCAAGTTTAGGAAGAGACGGAGTCGTGTGTACAGTACGCATCTAACAAGCCTCGCTAAATGTTCTGGTCAAGGCTTTCCTTTCATAAGGAAGACACCCACTCAAGTTAGCTTTAGGAAAGTCACCCTAAGGATGCGGCGGTGTCACAGACAGGCAAGGCCACAGGGGCGGGAACTGGACTGGAAAGCCACAACGTGGTGTTTTATTCTCTCCAACTCTGAGGGCCCCTCTCCCCATCTCTTCCCTGCTCTGAGTCTCTGCCACTTTTCTTTCACTCTCGTGATTGGCATTCCTCTCACTGTGTCTCCACGTGTGGCTGCTGGCTCCGTTCTGTATCACAGGCTTTCAGGTCCAGCTCTGACCCATGTCCTGACCGCAGCCTCTGTGTCTGTTAATGCTAATTACTGAGAGAGATTCTAGCTGATCCCAGCCTTTGGTTTCGTCCCCTAAAGATCAGATATTAGCCCCCAGCCCAGTCAGCTGTGTTTGGAAAAGGAATCCCGTGTGAGTGGAGGTAGCTCTTGCTAAGGGTATAGGCAAAGCCATCAAGCTGGAAGAGGAAGTTATTGTACACGTCCATTGTCGTAGAAACAACTAGAACAAAGGCACTTGGGGGCAGAGACTAAAGGATGATGTGGAATGAGGTCATGCAGGCTTTAAATAGTTGGGTCGGGCCATCCGAGCTTTCTCTGGTGAACAGGTGAGTTGGAAAAGCTTCCTGGTGTGAACAGAGGTCATACCACAGGAAAATTGAGCTGGGTAAGAGGGGAAATGTCCAGAAAGGAACTCCTAAAGCAGTGATCTCAGACAGTGCAGTGGAGAAACAGTCCAGACCGAAACAGTCTGCACGGACTCTCACAGGGTGTGTGCAGCATGCAGGGAAAAGGCAGGACCGAGACCCTGCAAGGGAGACAAACTCCCGACGAAACTGGAGGAATTGTGGGCATAGAGATCAGTGATTGAAGTGCTGGGTGTGGGTGATGTCACCAAAACAGAGAGGGGAGGGCTAACATCAGAGGTGTGAGGGCTGGGTGCGAACGGACGCACCAGAGAAGCGCCACCAACCAGGAGAGGTGAGGAGGTCGGTCAGTAGACTGTGTGTAACGGGCGCTTCCTCCACCTGGGAGAAAACGTTGCAGAAAGTTGAGAGTAGTCAGTGGGTATCAGATACTTCAAGGAGGCTGAGGTTTGAGGAGGATAAGTGTCGGGGGAAAGGCTCTGGATTTGACAAACTAGGTCACTGGTGAAATTTAGCATTTTAATAGGATCAGGACAGAAATCGGACTGCGAAGAGTTTCATAGTATAAACCTCAAAGTGGATCTCTGGGTGAAGTATATAGGAGTTTACTCTACTATTTTTGTACCTTTTCTGTAAGTGTGAACTGTTCCAGAAATTTTCAAGTATTTTTGATGTAATGAAAATCGGGAGACATTAGATTATACAAGATAGTGTTTTTGGAGCAGAGGACCAGCGGTAATAGTACAAGATGGAAAAGTTATTTGGGGTGGGTGCGGTACTACCTCTTAAGCCAGTCAGGGGTGCAGAAGAAGGAATATGGGGACCCTTGCACAGGGTGGCCTTCGTTTCTGTCATACGAGAGCATGGGATCTGTAGCATTGGGAGAGTGGAAGCTTGACGAAGGTGGAAAAGGTTTGGAAAAAACTCCTCTGTGTGCTCAATCAGAGGCAAAGTAGAGTTACTGAGTAGGGCGCAGAACCTCGCCGAGACTAGACAGTTAAATCGGCGAGGAGCGCGCAGCCCTGTTTTGTGGGGCCGCAGCAGCCAGCTCCTTAGCCGTCAGCAAAGGCACTGCTTTCCCTGCACCTCTGAGGTCACTCTGTGTAACCCCGCTTTTGTTGCTGGTGCACTCCATAGTCCATGTAGGTTCTTACCGTTCCAGTTGCTAACATAATTGGGCGAGGAGACTTTTATGTAATAGATTTTCGTTTCTTGTAGATTATCACTTAATTTAAAGCATCACTTTTATAATAGTGATATCTAATTTCACATCCTTGGAATTCTCTTAATTTAAAAGGTGCTGGCTGACGGATTCCTGATGATTGGGATCGATGGCTCAGAAGCAGCAGATGGATCTGACTGGTTCTGTTATCACGCAACCTCCCCTTCTATTTTCCCTGTTGGTTTCTGTGAAATTAACATGATTGAACTTACTCCACCTAGAGGTATTTTATCCTAATACGTACACTGAGTCTTCATCTTTGCCTTCTTTCTACGTGGTATCTGTTTACATCATTTAACACAGCCCTGGAATTTTTGCTGTGTGGATATGTTGTGTGTGTTCCTGTATGTAAACATGCATATACCTAACAAGAGCTGTGGGGGCTTTACAAACAAAGCACTATATTCTAGCTACCTTTGATAAATTATATTAGTATCCAGTTTTTCCTGTGCATCTGTACGTTTTGTAATATGGATTGGTATTCTTAAGCCCTGTTGAGATGGTGATGTAGGTTATGGCATACATAAACGTTTTTTAAAAATAGATACAGGCTAAAAAGTCTTTGAGGGAAAGCAAGTTTCCATCTTTAGAGTATCATGTGGCTTTTTTTTTTTTTTTTTTAAGGCATACCCTTAAATAGCTCTCAAAGCTTAACCAGTGACTTTCCTAATTTCAATATCTGAGCTTTGGGTTTTTCTCTCAAGAAAAGAAGGAGGAAAAACTAAAAACAGAGGCCTTATAAAATAGTATTTGGCCAGCCAGTTTTCTTTCTTGCAAAGAAAAATATCACTGTGAAGTATGAAATGCTAGACTATCCTGAGCTTAGGAGTATAAAAGCAAAAGTCTATAATTCAGAAGTCTATAAATTCTTCTGGTAGACAGGAGAGAGACAGACCCTCTTGGATTTGGTAGTAGGTGCACTTACGTCTGTCTAGAAAAAGAAGAAAACCCTTATAACGTGGAGGAATTACTGCAATAGACAGTGTGAGTGCAAGAGTTAAAAGTTTATTACATAACCTGAAATCCAAGATTTTAGTGTGTACTGAGTTAACTTTTTATATCTACATTTTAATATTATGCTAATTTTAAATGAACTGCCAGTTAAATCAGGTGTGTTTTTTCAGGTTACACAAAACTTCCTTTTAAATGGTTTGACTACCTCAGGGAAACTGGCTCCATTGCAGCACCAGTAAAACTATTTAATAAGGTAAATTTAAATAATGGCATAATTATGTGGAATTTTTTTGATGCCTCACAAATGCAGATCATTGTTGATCAAAATGTGTTTGCTTTATTTTAGAACTTTTTAATGGAGATTAATATAAACAAAACGATATATTTTCTTTACCTAGGAAATGAAGCTTGTTTTCAAACTTTGCTTCATTTTTAATCTGATTAAAACAGAAGTGAATACGTTTCCTAACTAGTTCTGAAATACTTCACCTTCATATGCTTTCATAATCAAAAAATTATTTGCCATTTTTTTTTTTGGTTTAAATTAGGTTATTTGGATCCATCGCTTCTTTTTTTTTTCTTAGTGATAGTGGACTCGTGCGTACTACTTACCGGTGTTCGTGTTTTGCTTCTCCGTGTCAGGATGTCCCAAATCACGGATTTCGTGTAGGAATGAAATTAGAAGCCGTAGATCTCATGGAGCCACGGTTAATATGTGTAGCCACGGTCACTCGAATTATTCATCGTCTCTTGAGGATACATTTTGATGGATGGGAAGAAGAGTATGATCAGTGGGTAGACTGTGAGTCCCCTGACCTCTATCCTGTAGGGTGGTGTCAATTAACTGGATATCAGCTACAGCCTCCAGCATCACAGTGTAAGTTGGTATACAGAAAAGGTGTCCTTTTGTAAAAATCAGCAATTCTCCAGAGGACTGTTTCACATAAATCATCTTGTGAGCTCACAGGACAAGAATATTCCTTTGTCTGATTGGTTGCCAGGTAAGATCTTAAGACTCACCCACAATATCCCAGAGTCAGACCATGAGTCCCATGGCAGGGTGAACTCAGTAGTCAGTTACATGGTGACTAGAGAAAGGAGCACGACAGTAAGAGCCCCCACCAAATTAGACTTGTTTTAATGAGTTTGAAAGCATAAGCTAAAACGTATCGGAATATAGTAAGTGCTTATTGAATAAGTAGTGGAATCTGTGGTATCATGGGTTTTACAGGAACAAGCACCCTTATTTTCAAAGCATCATGTACTTTTATAAGCATAATGGCCTTGGTAAAGATAATTCCTCTAAGTCGTATCTAGAGTTGTGTGCTTGCGGTGCTTATCTGGTACCAATTTTCCCTTTTATTTTTCAGCGTCAAGAGAAAGCCAATCAGGTTCATCAAAACAGAAGAAAAAGGCTAAGTCCCAGCAATACAAAGGACATAAGAAAAGTGGGTCACCACATGGTGTTTATATACATTTTCTAAGTTGTTAACCAGTTGGGGTCGTGATTTTCTTACACAGAAACAAATATCCCATGTGAGAGCCAATGGCTGTGCATTATGTATTATGCTTAAAGGTGCAGTATGCCGTAAAAGGCAGACCTTTTCAGTAATGAGAAACACTTACATTTTAATTGACAGGAAACATGATTACCATAATATTTTAAAACCTAGATGGTAAAGAAGAGAGTACAAGTAGTTGTTGAAATAATATGCAAACCTACTGAAAATTAATCCTTTTTTTAAACTTAAAAAAAAAGATGGCTGATACTTTCAAGCACACTTGGAGCCTAGGAAACTCACCCTTCTTCATAAACCAAAACTCATTTTCTAAAATGAGACTTACATGAAATTCAAGTTGCTGGCTAACAAAGTCAGGCTTAAGAATATTTTTTTAAAGTGTGCTTTCTATATTATATTTTACCTTACAGCGAATGGTTATGGGCATTAATAGCCAAAGTAATATAATAAAATAATAAAATATATTGATAGCTCTGTTTGATTCTTTTAAAATCTTTGTGTCCCCCCCGCCCCCAGCCATAGGAAACCACAAGTTTTTCTCTTCATGAAACTCGTCATGGAATATTTCATTCTGAGATAAGATTATTTTTATATAAAGATTTTTAAAAGTAAAAAGTACATTTTAGGATTAAAACTAAAACAGATTTTTCAAGCTGACTTGCCGTATGTTCAAATAAGTGTTAATCTGTCTCATTGACAACCACAAGACTGAAGCAGCATGAAGAACCAAATATACCCTTAACTTTCTGATTATCATCATTCGTGTATAATTTTTTTCTCACTGGGGACTACAAACTTGCCCCACCCACTGCTATGGCACTCTGGTGTCCTCCCGGCATGAAACGCAAGTTAGATTCAACAGTGATAAGCTCCAGGCCTTTCTCTCGCCCTCTCTTTTATATTAGAGACATAGATTTCCCATTTGCCCAGAGTTATTTTGCCCACGAACTGCCTGCCACATTTGATATTCACCTAAAAGAACCTTAGAGAGCATTGCCAAACAGGCAGATTGAAGCGATCCCCACGTATCTAGAAACAAAGAAGAAGAATTCACATGGCAGCTCTGTCAGTGGACTAAGCATAGCACGTGTGATCCCGAAGCTTTCCATGTGGTTGGACAGCACAAGCTGCTTTGGCCTGGCTTCTCACTTTCTGTTGGACAAGACAGATTTCAGAATTTTCTTTCCAAGGTGTCGAATTAAGAACATTTCTTACTCCGTGGCTATATGACATACATTTTTAGGACTGATTTCTGAGCATTGGGTACACAACTCACATGCCTCCCTCACTGTGACTCTTGTGGGCTTGTTTCCAGCTTATGGGATTTAATTATTTTGAATTAATGGGCCATGGGAAGAAGTAAGAAACTAATGAAGTGATATCAATATGCCAGTTTATAGTGACATTTAGTAGTACCACATTTCTGGGCTAACTGGAAAAATTAATTTAGCCGTAAATATAGAACATGTTCTTTAACTGTAACATTGTAATAGCCCTTAATATTATGACATCATCTCTAATGCCTTTAAATTGTCCTTTGGACATATGAAGGAAAAGGACTATAAACCCAAAGCCCCTTTTAGAAACCCTTGGGACCAGATGTGTTTTAGAATTCAGAGTTTTTCAGATTTTAGTAAAGAAGTATAGTGTGTATAGCATATATTACGTAACACTGCTTGCAGATTCTGACACATTTTCGGAGACAAAATATAGGTAAATGTTTATATTAAGTGGGCCAAATAAGATTATAAATAGTATCACCAAGTGAGATCTGGTTTTGTTGACAAAGTTTTACAGAAAAACTGGATTTGGGAATTGAAGATAAGGAATTATAGTACCATGTGAATGAAGAAGCAGCAGTCTTCATTGTGAGGGTAGTCTCTGTTCCTTTTATTTTTTTTTTATTGCTCACCAGATAGTTGATTAGAAATTTTTCCCACAAAACTTTACTTGCCCCAGCAAGAAAGACCTTGGGGTCCATGAACCTAATTTTCCATCGAATATGCAATACCAATAGCAGATTGGCCACAGACTCTTTCGTTTTTAAGTTTGCCTACCGATTCTTTATGGCTCTGTGGTTTCATCTTCTAGCTCTTTGGTCTTTTTGTACCGAAAATCCTCCATCAGTGTGTTCTTTGGCAGTGTTGTGTTTGTTTGGTGGGTTTTTTGTCTGTTTGTTTTTAACAAAGAGATGGTTGGCTTCACTGTTCTAGCTTGTATTGTAATGATCTGTGTTCATGCTACAGAGGGACAGCTGTTAACTAGCGCTTTCGGAAAATAAGAGCCTTGTTCTGCCGAAGGATCATATAGACCGTTGTATGCATGTGGTCTGTCCAATCTGAAAAGCCTTAGTTTTTCAAGGTTTAGTAGTTCTAGAGCAGGAAGCCCAGCTACTCATTTCTGAACCATCTTCAGGGGCTGTTACAGGTAGGAGAAAGTTGGAGATCCTCCTTGCTTGCACTCCTCCGAGTGTGTTGTACATGAGGTCTCAGTGATTGCTGTACGTGATTTGGTTTGGCAGCTGCGAGTTGAACCAAGCTATTACTCTTAGCTTAGTTACCAGACCATTTTACATAGGAGGTACTGAGTAACTTAGATTTGTCTTCTAGTCCTGATTTCGTGAAGCCTGAGTTCTGATTGCTCTTGCCTGAGTCGTTCGAATCCTCTGGAAGAAAACAGGTGTAACTTATAGTCCCAAAGATATGTAAGTATCCTTTAGCTTTCAACCTGACTAATGCAATATGTTGGTGGTTCACTCTTTGCAAAGTTTAGAGTACTTTTTTTGCTGGTGAAAGCATTGTGTAAGTCTTTGAAGGCTTGTGTTTGCTTAGGAAACTTATAACCGAAAGGATGTTTCAGAAGATATTATTAGATTGCTTAAGTACTTGCAGGCAACAAGCTTTATATTTTAGAAATGCTTTTCAGAGTAAGAAAAGTGTTTTCTAGAAGACTAGACTGTAAACCAGAAGGTAGGGGAGCACTTTTCATATCCGTAAAATCCTGCCACCTGGATACTACATTTATTCGAGTGTTTGATTCTCCCTGAAAGCCAGTGTTTGGCCTCGTGTGTGCAGTGAAATGTTACCCTGCAGTAGGGTTTTAAAACCTTCTTTCTCTTCTATTGGATTTTCAACCCCCCTCACGCTAAAATTTTCTTGAAGGAAGTTAGCCAGCTATTCTCCACATGAAATGCTCTCTGTAGTTCATTTTGCTTTATTTTATATATTTTTTTAATATTTTATTTTCGGGTAATCTCTATACCCAACATGGGGCTCAAGCCCACCACCTTGAGATCAAGGGTCACATGCTCCATTGACAGCCAGCCAGGCACCCTGCTTTGTTTTTATCTTAAAGTGATTTAAGAATCAGGAACCAGAGGGGCGCCTGGGTGGCTCAGTTGGTGAAGCGTCTGACTTTGGCTCAGGTCATGATCTCATGGTTCATGAGTTTGAGCCCTACCTCAGGCTCTACGCTGATAGCTCTGAGCCTGCTTCAGGATTCTCTGTCTCCCTCTCTCTCTGCCCCTCCCCTGCTTGCACTTTTATATATGTGTGTGTGTGTGTGTGTGTGTGTGTGTGTATATATATATATATATTTTTTTTTTTTTAAGAGAGTCAGGAACCAGGATTACCAGGCTCTTAGAGACCAGATATAATCTTCCCCACAGTCACCCCCAACGTCCACACGCACGTGTACACACACTCACACACCTTGTTTTCAGAAACATAGACCTTGCATAGTCGGTTCTCTTTTCAGAGTATCCTATGCAACATTATCTTTCCTAGTTATATTGCACTTTTCTGACCACGCGTGTAAGTAAAAGCTTACTTTAGTCTGACTTGATATTTAGAGAGGAAGATGCCGGTTGGGAAGAAGCCTGTCAGTTTGTCGAGCCTGCCCATGACAGGCGGGGCGCGGAGGGGCTTCTCTGGTGACGAAGCGTTGACTCCTCCTCCAGCACAGACAGCCCCCGAGGCCTTCCCACCTCCCAGCACTAGCCGAGAGTTCATTCCCAGCCTCAAAACAGGTAATAGTCCCATCAGCACCTCAGGTACTACATGGGGTGAGAGTCTGGGCAGGGCGGTGGGAGACAAAGCATGATCTGGCGTGACAGATGCTGACTCATTAAGTTTTTTATTTTTCTTTCAACTAAAAACTTCATCTTCACCAGTGCTTGGCAGTCACTTCACTAAGTCAAGTCCTCAGGGAGGGGTTTTTATTATAAACCACTTCTGAGCTTCAGGTTAGGGGAAGGCTCATCATTTCAGTTGATGGAATTGAAAGGCAGCGTGTCCTGTTTCTTGGTTTCATGAAAATGGTTGAACGTTTTCCGTTGCAGAATTCCGTGTAGCCTGACCTGGGGGAGAAGCAAACCGTTAGGGATCAGTCTGATTAATCAGACCCAAAGATGAGGCTTTGCGTTCTATGGAATTGTGGTTCCGGTGGTAACATTTACCACAATCTTAGTTGAATAACACGGACTTGGAAATACAATCTTGTGTAATTTTGGTGTTGAATTTGAGTGAAATGTATTCCTGTTATTTCACGTTTATGTACTTACAGTGATTAAGTGACATTTAATTTGGATTTAATTGGTTTGGCCAAGCTGCTAGCTTGTAAGGAATGCAAAATGTTTTGCCCTTGGTAATTACTAAGAACAAACATATCACCAAAAAAAGTTAGAAAGGTTTCACTTGCATGTGATGAACTTCAGACAGGAGTGTGGAGGAGACCACTTGGAAGCCAGAGTTGTCTTGGCCTTGACATATGTTCTGCCATATCCTAACTCTTGCTTTTAAACTCATTTGTTTCATTTAATCTGTGTTCTTTAAAATGCCTTTTGTGTGTTGAAAACCCTGATGGGGGTTATTACCTAGCTCTGTTTTCTTCTTCCTCCTCTGTGTGCTAATATCTTTATACCTGAAGTTTGGGAGGGGGGTTGGGGTTTGTTTTGGGGGGGCCGGGGGGCCATTTTAAGATATGTTCTTTAGCTTTATTTTCCTTACCATCTTCGTTCATCTTCGTTCTTCCTAGTCTGTCTCCCTGAAGATCACTCTAATAATATCCTTATTTCTAGAGGAAATTACTCTCTTTTGTATAAAAAGTAGATTAGGACTGTAAATCTGAGTTTATCTGCTCTTTAATGGGAAAACGTTCAAAGTCTATCTAAAGAGCATTTCAGTTTCTTTTCTTGTTTGTCTCTTTTGTTTTTATACTTGTTATTTATGAGTAGTCTTCTTCAACCTAAGCAGTTAATTGTAGATATTGTGAACTCTATGTTTGAAATTTTATTGGGTTTTATTGGAATTTTTACTGGATTTTAAGCATTAGACCAATTTGGAAGGTGCATGTCACATTTTGTAAGAAGTTACGGATTCATGTAAAACAGAACCTAACTTCTAAGATTGGCAGAACCCAAGAACTTAGAGTAGACGCATGGGATGGAAACCACAGGGTCTCTCAAGTGCCTTCCTCTTCCACCAGGGTCTGTGGTGTCTTCTGAGCCGGGGCCACGTCCTGCGGGACTGGGTGTGGTTTTACTCTGGGGAAACTGCGTGGTGCTCTGCTGCTGTCTGAACTACCTGAAAGCTGCAGTTCGATTAGCTGCTCCGAGTTGATTACTTCTGGGCTTCTGGCTAGGAAAATATGATTTCCATTAGTTCATCTGAAATGTTCGCGATGAGAGTCCGCAAAGTGAAATCCTTTTAAAAATGGAGCTAAGAAGATGCACTTGCATAGGCAGTGCCGCACTCACCCACACGGTCTGTTTTATTTCACCCATCATTCATTGAGAATAAGGCCTGGAAGGGAGAAATGATTAGTGTGAAGATACCAACCAGACCGGCATTATTTTAGGTTCCATGAAAACCGCCAGACTCTGCATTAAAAGCATTCCACATCTGAGTGAGCCGTTCACCTTTCTCTTGAGTTACTTTTTTTTAAGCACGTTATTTCCATATTTTAACATGAGTGGAAGCAGAATCCCGAACTTTGTTGTTTATAGTAAATGCAGATAGTTTCAGGATGTGCTTTAGAATCTCAACTTACCTTTGTCGCATTTCAAAAAACAAACAAACATCTGTTTGAATGGAACGTTTGGTCTGAAGCACGGGAGCTCTTTTCTCATTCATTTGGCCATCAGATCATCCTAGAACAAGATACTGTTTCAACCAACCTTTTATTGTGGGTACTGCACCTTTAATGAAACATGGGTGTTTTTTTTTTTCTTTTCCATTTTCATGGAAAATGTTTGTTTATTTTCATGGTATTGTTCAAATGTCCTTAACAATTAATGCGTGTTGGTTAGATTTGAAGGCTATTATATTCTGGATACTCTCCATAAGCATTGTTAATTATATTAAGTAGAAGAAGAACTGCACAGTCTTGTTTCCTTTGACTTTCCCAACCATCTGATTGGTGTTTGTTTTGCTGTTATTAGGCTTAGTGTATTCGCTTTTCTGTCTTTGGGCTATTAAATTTTTTAACACCATTACCAAAACAAATACAAAGTAAAATGAAGTGAATTGACCTCTCTCAGAGATTATTCTTTAAATTATTCAGATATCAAATACCACAATTTTTTAAAGATTTTATCTGTAAGTAATCTCTACACCCAATGTGGGGCTCGAACTTACAACCCCGACATCAAGAGTCGCATGCCGTACCAACTGAGCCAGCCAGGCTCCCTAAAGATCACTATTTTTGAAACTAATCTTTTGTAACTAAGATCGGGATGGAAAGTATTTTTCTGTGACTGCGCTATCTGACTGTAAAGGTGTAACCATTTTAATATTGCTCCACATGGTGACACTGCCTAGTGAGTGATTCAGGAAAGCTGAGTTGGCTTACTGTTCATCTAAATACTCCCTGAGTCCTAATTTTTCTCATAAATTGACTTTTTTTTTCTCTATAAGCAGTTCCCAGTTTACATTCTATATATGTGTGCATCGTCTTGTTCAGTCGTAATGAAAAGATCCTTAAGGGAAGAAACAAAAAACTTGCACCTTTGATTTGAAGCTCGTGCCTCCAGAGAGCAGACGGGTTACCTCAGGGAGCAGTAGCACAGCCAGCGTGAGTGGGAGTCACACGTTGCTCGAGTGCGTCACGGCAGGTGCCGCAGCCCAGGGAGGCTGGGGCTGCCAGTCGGTTCCCCCAGGCGCAGCTCCTGGGGAGTGCTGGTGGTCTGTGGCCGAGCGTCCCTGCTTTCCAGGGTCTTACGGGAAATCTCTTGTTCCAAAATACTCAGATTTAAAAGAACTGTGGGACGAGGGAGTGGGAAGGACACAGTTTGTGACCTCCGACCTAACCCATCTGTGTGCTGGAGGAGTTGGAGCAGACAGTGAGCACTGCTCACCGTGGGAGTGGACCCCAGTCAGGGTGCTAGCATGCAGGGCCGCGCATTCTTCCCATTATTTGGAACTCGATCAGCCCAATTTCAGCTAAGTAAGAACTTTTTTAAGAAACCTGAACACACTTCTGAGAGGTTGGTAGATAGTAAGACTAGTTTTTAGCACCTAGCTGAGCCCGTTTTTATTTAAAAAGTAGGGAAGTGATTTTTTAAGGGGAGGAGTTCTATAGGAAGTAACGGTAGACCATGAACCTCCAGGAAAGGATTCAGAGCAGTCTGAAGTTACTGGATGATTGTGTTGAGGGACAGTAACTTAAGAGGGATTTGTTTAAAAAAAAAAAAGAAGAAGAAGAAAATCTTGGTATTCAGCAGCTTAAAGTTTTTGCCCAAGACCACTGCTGGGCCCAGACAGAAAAAATTTTCCTTTTTCTTCATCTTTGCCCATGCATTAGAAAGATCCTTCCTGTCCCTAAGGATTCTGACTAGCAGGACTTCAGTGGCGGTCAAGAAATGTAAACCCCACTGAAAAGTACTAGAAACTGAAAAACGGTCGTCCCCAGAAATAAAGACCGACTAGAACATGACCTATTTTCGAGTTGAGGACTACCCAGACGGTTAGTTTCCATTGAAAAGGAAGTCATCAGGGCCACCTGGCTGGCCCAGTTGGTAGAGCATGCAACTCAGTCTCAGGATCATGTGTTCAAGTCCCACGTTAGGCGTGGAGCCTACTTAAAATTTAAAAAAATTCCTCAGGTCCTCCGATAAGGACTCAGGCAGTAAGTACTGCTGTTAGGTGATGCCTTTGGCGTCGTTAGCCATTTTGCCTCAGTGATTGTCACATTGCTGATGTCTACTGTAAAGTTTTATTTTACCTAAAATGATTGTTCAAGTTTCCCATGATTTTAGTTTTAATACAGGTGTTTATCCAGTATCGTACTATTTTTAAAAATACGTAAATTATGTATATACATAACACATGTCTATGATAGATGATATAATACTTATTATTTATAATGTTAGTATACTATTATCAAATTTTTATCTTTTTTCTACAGGGAGGCTTTTTAGTGATGGTACTCCTTAGAGATGATAAGATCTTATTGAAGTCATATTTGTTGCGTTGTTACTTATCTTAAATATTAGAGTTCAGAATCATGCAAGAAATACATCATTGTTGTATAGACATTGACATAAAAGTGAATACTTAATTATTATAAGAAAACTTCGAATTATTTTTGTCAAATCTGCGATCACTATTACCTTGACCACTTTATTGAAGAGGTCCATTGTGCAGTGTCTAGATTACAATATTGTTCCTTTCTGGAACTTTCCTTAACTGCCAATATATTTTGAGAATTAAAGCGAATTAAATGTTCATACTTCTGGGGGTTAATTTTAAGAGTTATGGAAGACATGCAGAAGTCTTATTAACTGTAAAGCTGGTGGAGCCTGAAGACTGAAAGTAATCTGAATATTCCAGAATGGTTTAATCACATCCCCTGCATTTGTCTCTCTCATGCAGTGACCACATTGCAGCTGAAGGAGGAGTTGATAGATGGAGAGGATTATAATTTCCTCCAAGGAGCATCCGATCAGGAGAGCAATGGCTCTGCCAGCTTCTACATCAAACAGGAGCCCTGAGGCGGCTCGGACCCAGGGGCGGGAGGGGCGGGGTTTTACACAGGACTGATTTATAACCACCCGAGCTGTACAGCGGGGATCTTCCACTGGGACATTTTGCTAAACATAGAAAATTTCAGTTCCAGATTTTTCAGGTGGGTGGGGAAACTATTTTAGTCGTGGGGGGAAATTTTTCAATTTATAAAGATGGACAATTTTTGTGTTGTATTTGAAGCTTTTGGAAGAATTTTGTAATATTTTCCAAGTTTGGATTTATGTGCATTGTTAACAACTGAAATTCTAACTTTTTGGTAAGATTAAAGTTTAGGTAGCAGGATTGAAGGAAATGATTTAAAAGAAGGATATAGATGTAAATGCAAATGAACTGTCGTTACAAATGAACCTTTTTGGTACCTGTTGGGAGATTTTGGGATTTTAGAAGTTAGGCCAGTCACATCTCCAGCTTCCTTTGCTGCAGAAATATGCAACTGAAGCCCCCTCTCGCGGAGGGTTCGTCACCACATAGGATCATGGAAGGGGTAATTAATTCTGCTTGTTGGCATTTTATTGCAGCCCATTTTAAATGTTTGTACAGAAATGTTTTTCATTCTGTGAAAATTTATTTGGAGTTCTATATGAAACTGGAAGAACTCTGGATACTTTTTATATGTTCTCTTTTAATTAAAAAAAAAAAAAGATTAAAATTATCCTAACACTAAAGTGTTAAACTGGAATGGTTGACAAGATACACAGGATCTCAGTCTACATGTTGAGGGGTTGGGGAAAATGCAATACTGTCCTTAGTTCATTTTGTTTTCCTTACTAAAGACACCCCACAAGAGGGATTCTGGGCAGGCCTCTGCCGTGTCCCTCCATCTGTTAGATGATACTTGGTATAACCACACCCCAAAACAGATGTTCTTCTGTATTACCGGTAGAATCAAATTCAGAGTTATTTAAAGCCAAAAATCTGTTTAGATTTCAAAATCATTCCAGCTCTGCTTTTAACTATCCTGGATTTGTTAGAAAACTAATTTGAAAGAGAATTTAATTTTCTTAAAATTCCATATATATAAATATAAATATAAATATATATATATATAGTATGAATTGTCTTTTAATTGTATTCAAAATTAATTTTAACAATAATAACTGATTTGGACCATTTCAGACATTCCCTATTTTAAAATTCACATGGCTTCCTTTAAAAAAAGGATACAAGGGTAAATTGGTGAAAGGTTTGCTCTCTGCATTTTTCTGACTTTCTGAGTTGTGACTGAATGAGAGAGCTCTAGCGTTTACCAGTGAGGTTCATAAACTAAACTCTCAGGAATTAATTGCATCTGTTCTAGAAGTGCTTCTGGGTCTTAGCCTGGCCTCTTCAGAGTGGTAATGTTGGCCATCTCCTCTGGAATATAGGTAGGGCTAATTAGAAATTAATCAAAATGATTAACCTCTAGAGTCCTTCAGCCTATGGAATGCTTTAAAAAAAAAAATGGTAATGGAAAGCCCCAGGAGACCATTTTAGGTAATTTTTGTTTGAATTTTAAAATGCATAGAACATTAAAAACCAGCAATTTATTTTCTAAAATATTGCTCTACTTTTGGGAATAAATAGCATTGGTAATACGCACAGGTTTACCTCATTCTATGCAAGAGGGGTTAATAACATAAGGTTTTGTAGTTGCTACTGGAAGTAAAATTTGTTACTTTATAGTGTAAGAATGTATGGAATCGCATGTTGACATTTGTTAATACTGACTCTTTAGGGGCATACATGCAGATCATATCAACGCCAAGTTGATTCTCACGTGTCAAATATATGTGAATTCAGCTGTTAAATTACTGGATATTTATCGTAAACAACCTTACTGAGAGGGACCTACTGTAAATGTGACATCCTCACACTTCCCAAATCTTTAACTTACAGAATCTTCCCATAAACTCACAGCCTGGAAGACTTCCAAAGCAGGGCTTACCACGATCTTCATTCTCAGGCTCTGGGTCCGTGACACGTGATAGGGGCACAGGAGGCAGCTGCATGGCACGCTCTGCCAGTACCTTGGGCTTCGGGGCTCTGCGGGGACGTGAGGAACCCAGGAGGGATTTGATTTGGAGCCTGGTAATTAGTTGTGTACAATGCTCACTTGTAGCCAGGTCTTGTAAGCTTCCAATTACATAGCAAAACCAAGCTCCGAGTGTTTTCAAATGTCCCACCTGCTCACGAAGTGTTTCTTGTCTTGACCCCGTGACCAACAGTTAAAGGTTGGCAAGGACTGCCTACGGTCTAAACACAGTCCGAAGCCGCCCTCGTCGTTCAGGCTCTAACTCCTGCTGCTGCTGAACAGGAAGTAAGTCCGTGCAGAGGAGATTGGTGTCTTAGCCATAACTCCAGTCGTACAACCCAATAGCCCCATTCTCTTTTACGGTTCAAAATGTACTGCTGACCTTGGGTTTGCTTTCAATTTTTTCCTTTTAGGATTATTTGGGGATTTTTGGTAGTTTAAACCCTTTTAACCTTTTCCTTGCTGTGTATGAGGAAAGCTAAAGCTGTTATCAACTTCTTCTACGGATACTAACACGGGTTTTCATTGTTTGTTTGTTTTTATTATATTAATTTTGCGTGATGTGAATACCCTTTCCCATCAATATTTGTATTATGGTGCTATATATTTGGTAATGATCCTTTACTATTGGGAAGGGATTTTAAAAATACTGTGATTAAACTGGGTTGCTTCCTTTGATTTTCATATTTTAAATAAAGCCACAGTCATTTATACGAAAGAAAAGCATCTGTCCCTGGGCAAATCTTTTGAGGACAGAGGTCAAAGTAAACTGCATAAGGTTTTTACATCATTTCTGTATGTATTTGATATATAGATCAATATCTGTACAAATTTAATCTTTTATTTTCTTGGTAACTTGTGATCATTGAGAAAGCGTTTGAGACTTTCTCAGGAAGTGTATATATAATGGCGTGAAAAATTCCTTCAGAGAAACTTATGTTCCTTTCATTTTTACCAAACTGCAAATTTTCAGCATGGATGTGAAAAGCATTAAAATTATAACTTTGTGTACAAGATGAAAATAATTCACTAAATTTGCCCTTTTTTACACAAAATAAAAATGTTAAAGTTGAGTTGTGTCGGAGCAGTTCTTTAATACGCTTTGGTCTTTGAAGGGCTTCCTTTTTTATTTCTGAGTACTGAGTGCCTTCTGTAAGCCGTCACAGGTCTCTGAGAGAGTCGGGCAGGCCGTCCCTCCCTGCGCCTGTGCCCCGGGGCGGGAAAGCAAGCACGCACGTGAGTGAGGAAGAATCTACAGGCAGCTGATGAGGGCGGAACAGAATATGGACGGCTATGTGGACGTGGCTGCGTTTGAGCCAGGATTGCACAGAAAGCTAAACGGCAAGAACCATAGCTCGGGCAGAGGGGCGTGCGACCGCGGCGGGGAGGTTCCGTCGCTTTAGAACATGCTGTTTCAGCCGTGGCGTGCCTGCTGGGGGACCTCACTAAGCTCCCTCAACCTCACCAGCAGAAAGAATTCGTAAGATGTCTGTATATCATCCCAGCTAGCCCTCGTTCACGTGAAGAGGAAACGCAAGACGACACCCTCCTTCACCAACAGTCTGACTCCTTGGTAAGTTACTCAACTTTTAGTAAAAGCTGTTTGTAGAGAATTTTATGGATGGGAGATAATGGATTGGGTCTCTTCCGGGGTTCATTTCATCACTACTCTTTAGAAATACAGAACACGTTCCAAGAAAAACAAAAATAGAACCGATTTCTGCCCTGCTTTCTACCTTAAATGGCTTCAGTAGTTGCGGAGGAATTCCCAGTTTGGCTCTCATTTACGGTCCCATGAGCTTCGACGTATATATATTATTCTTTAGGCGTCTTGGGAAACTAGTTTTCTGATGTGCTTTATGCCCAACATCTGTGTAAGAGTAACAGGCGCTTCTCAGAAATCAGGAACTTTTTAGCCCGGTGGTGTTTATCTAGCCTCGTGAGATCAGGGAGAACAGGAAAGGATTTCTCTTACAGACTTGCTGAGGCCGGTGTAACCACACTTTCTGGCCTGTTACAAATGCTAAGCCTCACAAGCAGGCCAAAATAGGGTTTGCCTATTGGCAGAAAGCAAGTAACTATGTAAAAAGTGAGGCGTTTTAAAGAAGAAACACAAGATGGCTGACAGACACATGGAAAGATGCTCATCACCCCTTAGCGTCAGGGGAATGCAAATCAAAACTGCGATGAGACATTCCTTGACACCTGTGAACATGGCCAAAAACACAAGAAACAACCGTTGGTGAGGCAGAGAAGGAGGAACCCTCGTGCGCTGATGGGAATGCAAGCTTCCACAGCCGCTGGAGCACACAGTATGGAGGGTCTTCAGAAAACTAAAACTAGAACTGTATCTCACTCGCTTCCCCTCTCTCTCTCTCTCTCTCTCTCTCATAAACTTCAAAACAAAACAAAAAAACAACTACCCTGCACTACGATCCAGCAATCACACTACTTACCCAGAGAACACAAATTCAAAGGGATGCATGCACCATTATTGCAACGTTACGCACAAGAGCCAAACTGGAAGCAGTCCGTGTCCGTCCATAGATAAATGGTCAAAGAAAATACAGTGTATATATAAACACAGTGGAGTAGTATTCAGCCATAAAAATAAAAAAGGGGCACCTGGGTCGCTTAGTCAGTTAAGCATCTGACTCTTGACTTCGGCTCACGTCATGATTGTCGCGTTGGTCTCTGTGCTGACCGTGTGGAGCCTGCTTGGGATTCTCGCTCTGTTCCTCCCCTGCTTGTGCGCACACTCTCTCAAAATAAACTTTAAAAATAAATAGGGGCACCTGGGTGGCTCACTTGGTTAAGGGTCCAATTTGGCTCAGGTCACGATCTCAACAGTTTGTGGGTTCGAGCCCCATGTTGGGCTCTGTGCTGACAGCTCAGAGCTGGAGCCTGCTTCGGAATCTGGGTCTCCCTCTCTCTGCCCCATCCCCTGCTTATGCTCGCTCTCAAAAATAATAAAGAAATTTTTGAGTAATACTGAGTCTTTTCAATGCAAGTAGCATATAAAGCTTTCGCCAGCTGCCTAACCAAATAGCTGTTCATAATCCCACATATTCCTATAGCCTCCAATTTTTAAGCCAGACTCCACGTGCCAGCGGTCATTTATATCGATGGGTGCTATTTGGCATTATCTTAAAACTGCGCCGTTCCAGCGAAATTAACCTAAACTGTCCCAACCAGTCGCTGCTTGGAGCCCTGGAAACAGGCAGAATAAGTATGTCACCTCAGGAGAGAGTAAGAAGTGGGGCAGGGCGCCTGGGTGGCTCAGTTGGTTAAGCAGCCGACTTCAGCTCTGGTCATGATCTCGCGGTCTGTGAGTTCGAGCCCCACGTCAGGCTCTGTGCTGACGGCTCATCAGAGCCTGGAGCCTGCTTCCGTTTCTGTATCTCCCTCTCTCTCTGCCCGTCCCCTGCTCACGTTCTGTCTCTATGTTTCTCAAAACTAAATAAACGTTAAAAAAAAAAAAAAAGTGGGGCAGGGTTGCAGGAAACGTGTACCTGCTAGGAGCCCTGGTGTAGCTGCCTTATAAACATTCTTCCTTTCACACCTGCATCGCAGTGGCGTTACCGTCTGACAGGTGTCTTAGACTTCTGTTCCCTCATACATCACTCGCCCAGTTCTCAGTCAACAAAGATGTAAATCTGGACAACTTAGTCCGCCTTTCACGTACAGAAATACACATTTCTACATCCTCTGGGGCAGATGGGATATTTATTTTCAACATTTCCCTTTGAGTTTCCTTATTCGCACAACCAGTGCCGCACTTGCGCTGCTTTCCCTCCTGGAGTCTACAAGTGCCCCCCCGGGGTTAGGAGGGTCGGCTCCGTCTTCCACCGCCAGTAGGAGCATTTAGTTCTGGATAATGCTATGAAAGCCAAGGGACCAAGTCGCTGCTTTCGGTTGGGCGCCGAGTAAGCACAGGAGGCTACACCAGTTCCCAAACACTTTATTAGTAAGGAAGTTTTAGAAAAGAAAGATCGATTCTGTCACTTCCAGGTCCGTGGAAGGAAGAGCGGCGGCCGGGGATGCGTCAGGTGGCGCCGGAGGGGACCGATGCTCTGTCCGCCTTCTATTCGTAGATCCAGCCAAAAGCACAAGGCTTGTAGTCCACCAGTTCTTCAGGCTTAAACCACAGGCTGATTTCCTTCTCCGCACTTTTTACTGAATCACTGCCATGAATGACGTTCCTGACAGAGAGAACAGTCACTGGCCACCGCGTTTCAGAGTGCGAGGGTCTGTTTGCGGCTACAGCACAGGGCAGTCGCCGCGGACCTTGTCGGCCAAACTGCCACCGGAAGCAGGAGCCCAGCCCCAAGGCCTTTCCTCTTAAAAGCAACTACAAAACCGTTAAGAGTTTTGGATCAAAAGCACCGCGCGACTCAGCTCTGTCATGCTCCCGGCTTCCAAAACGAGGGTTTGTACCCCAAGACTGCTGTGCCACAAAACATTACTTCTCTCATTTTGGAAAACAGGGATAAGCAGACCGATACCCAGACGAGATGCGATACGTTATCGAGGGCCCTTTCTGTCGCATTTTCTTACCACACTTCTTTGCAAAGCCCAGCCAGGACCTTCACGCTTCCAACCCTTCTATTCCATTTGGATCTTAAAAAGCCTGTAGGGTTTTTGCCCAGATTTTCTACAGCGAGGGACCCGAAGGGTGAAATGACACCCCCACGGACGCAGCACCGAGCAGAGCAGAGGCTCTCTCCCCACACCCTGCCTTCTGCTGGGTCCCCCACGACCTACCACAAGCAGCACCCTTCTGTGAGGTCTTGGTTAAAATTTTAAGTAGCCCAGGCGGAAGTAACTCTTTAAGAGCTTTCATCCAGTGATCGTTACTGCCTAATTTTAAAAGTTCAGATCTTTCTGGGGCACCTGGGTGGCTCAGTCGGTTAGGTATCCGACTTCGGCTCAGGTCATGATCTCACTGCTTGTGAGTTCGAGCCCCGTGTCGGGCTCTGTGCTGACAGCTCAGAGCCTAGAGCCTGGAGCCTGCTTCAGATTCTGTGTCTCCCTCTCCTGCTCACACTCGGTCTCTTTCTCTCAAAAAGAAATAAACGTTAAAAAATTAAAAAAAAAAAAAAGTTCAGATCTTTCTAAAATTGGTATATGCCACAAGTGGTTTGTACCCTCCCCCCCCTTTTTTTAGTGGCTTTGAGGGAAAGTCATCGGCGCCCCTCGGGACTCACCTGCCGACTTGAATGCAGAAGTCCCCACGGATGGTGCCTGGCTTGGAATCTGCCGGGTTCGTCTCCCCCAGCATCACTCGCCCCGTCTTCACCACGTTCAGTCCCTCCCAGACCTGGACAGGAGGGACAAGGAACTGCATCAGATCTGCCATTTGGGGCCGTCGGGAACACACACTCAGCCCTGGCCGACGGCACACTTCTATCAGACCAGTTGGTGATGTGGCTAACCAGCCGGCCCCAGCAGACAGCAGGGGCCCGGTGCAAGGCGCTCCGAGCTCCATCCCGGGGCGCCATGCCTGGAGACGGAGAAACCGCCTACCCAACCCGGGGACTTCCCGGCCTCACAGAGAGGAAGGCTAACAGCACTGAAGACCCTTCCAGAGCCATGAACATGGCAAGAAACAGTGATGGAAGGGTAGAGAAAAGTGATCAGACTGGAACAGCAGTGGGAAGGGCATTCGACTGTTAGTGCAGGACAGGACGCAGTGAAGGTTTGCATGAAAGCAGAAAGTGCATTCCAGGGAAGAGCAGGTAAAAAGAGCCACCCTCAGAGAACAGGAAGTAGGTCTACTTTCTCAACAACTTCAGCGCCTCCTTATTGTACCCTCTGTCCTCTTCTTTCCAAACTGGACACAAATGGCACAGGAGGAAACCGACTGCTCTATTTCTAGCGCTGGATTACAGAGAACTTTTTCCGCGCGCTTTTGCGTCCCAAGCTCCTAGCAGCTCTGTCCATGGAGTAACTCCAGCAGGCTCTGTTTCTAAAACAAGGAATTTGGAGTAGCTGGGACGGAGGTCTAAAAAGACGACACAGGGGCACTGTGCAAGCCCAGTTCTGTCACCAACCCTAATTTTCCCCCATCGCCCCCCACAAGCACTTGCCATGGCCACAACCGGCCCGGAGTTCATGTACTTCACCAGCCCGGGGTAGAACGGACGGTCCTTCAGGTCAATGTAGTGCTGCTTCAGGAGTTCCTCCGAGGCCTGGCATTGAACACGAGGTTGCGGTTAGGAAGTAAACTGGAGAGGCTCAAATATGGCTCCATCCCATCCCCAGCACCCCCAAAACCCGACACCCTTTTAGCAGAAAGACTGTTCAGATCATGAAGACACCCTCATGATGTCCACCGCGTTAGGGATGTTACAGCCCTAAAGGGTAGGGGATTTGAAAAGCTAGATGTGGAGGGTTCAGCGCTGGCTGCCTTTGAAGGAAGTGCGCCAGAGAGAGGTCTGTCCCCAGTGTCGTTAAACATTCCAGATGTTAACCGAGAACGTTCTCCTCTTCCCGGATGGGCTCGGTTGGGATTTTAATACTTAGCCTTTGAAGTCCCCATCTGTGTCCCCACCTGTAGCGCGGAAGTGACCGGCGCGGCCCTGAGCGGGAGGCAGCCTTCTGCGAGGGGGCCCCCCCGCCGGGGCACGTGCAGCCCGCGCGCGGTCGGGGGCAGCGGCCGGGGCCGGGAGGGGGCGGGCTTCCCCCGCAGGCGGCGGGCCCGGGCGGCCGTCACGTCACCTCCGCTTAACCTTGCGGAGGGCGCCCGGGCTCGCGGCCCTCGGGGCTGGGCTCGGGCGGCCGGATCGCCGCCCGGGACGCGGAAGCGGGAGCACCCGGGCGCCGCGCCGCGTTACCTGCAGGAGCTTCATGGCCACGAGGCGGAACCCCTTCTGCTCGAAGCGCTTGATGATCTCGCCCACCAGGCCGCGCTGCACGCCGTCCGGCTTGACGGCGATGAACGTGCGCTCCTGGTGGGCCATGGCCTGCGGGCGACAGGGCGGCTCAGGGCCCGGCGGCCGCGCGCACACGGGACGCGGCCCGCGCCTCCCCCACCCCGCTGGCGCCCCGGCCCGTCCGCCCGCTCTGCCGGACACGCGCCTCCCCGCCGCCGCCGCCGCCCCGCCGGAGGGGACCGGGCGCCGGGCCTGGGGCGGGTGGAGGGGGCGAGCGCGCCTGCTGGGAGGGGCAGGGGGGCGACGGGGGAACGCGCCCGCGGCGTCTTACCGGGAAGCTGGCTGCGTGGCGGGGCAAGAGGCGCGACGTGGAGCGGGCGGCGGAGCCCGGAGCCGCTAGGGGGTGGGGGAGGGCCCTGCAACGGCCACACCCCGGACGCCCCGCCGCCCAACCCGCGAGGCCGCCGCGGCCCGAGGCCCCTGTCCACGCCCCGGGCTCGCAGGAGGCGACGTGGGCTCCGGAGCGGAAAGTGGCTTCTCCAGGGGCAGGGCCCGCGCCCGGAGCTCCGCACGTCCAGCCCGCACCCCTCCCTTCGGTACCTCCTGCCGCCACACGCGCGCACACTCACGCACGCACACACACACTGGGTACCTCCTGCGGCCACACACACACACACACACACACACACTGTGTACTTCCTGCCAACACACATGCACAGTGGCGCGCGCGCACACACACATACTCTGTGTGGTCAGGTTCTCCAGTTGAGCCTGAGACACACCCCTAACAAGACTCTCGAGTGTCTCGCAGCAGTCAGACCTGTCAGGTTTGCCGAAGGCTCTCGCTTAGTCTCCCCACCCTTGGTGGCAGCCAGCTCCCCTGGGGCAGCAGCAGGCCCCTCCCCTCGGCCCTTACAGACCCCCATCCAGCAGTGCTCCTACCCCGAGATGGTGGGAGCCCTGTTTCTGCCTCCCCTCGGGACAGTGCGCTGACCACAGGCAGCCCAGTGTCCTCACCCTAGCCCTCCAGGCACTGCACTGACAACCGGTACCTGCTAGATTGAAACAGGGCTTCAACCCCCTCTGTTCTGACCTCAAACTCTCTAATTGATTAAATTCTTCTTTCTAGTTATCTCTTAAGCAAAAGAGCCTGCAGGCAAGCATCCGGTGATGGAAACAAACTACCCCCTCAAGCAACAAGAACTGCCCTGAACCAGCAAGACCAGGGTGACTGACCCCAAGACAATGAGCGATTTGACCTTCACTGCTCACTTGCAGGTACACACCGACCTTTGTCTCACATTCACCTTAGGTGACAATCTGAAAGCAGGGCACCTGGGTGGCTCAGTCGGTTGAGTGTCCAACTCTTGGTCTCTGCTCAGGTCTTGAGCTCAGGGCTGTGAGTTTGAGCCCGCGCTGGGCTCCATGCTGGGTGTCGATACTTTAAAAACAAAAAAGCAATGGGGCGCCCGTGTGGTTCCGTCAGTTAAGCCTCTGCTTCTTGATTTCAGCCCAGGTCATGATCTCCTGTCCATGAGATCGAGCCCCACATCCAGCTCTGCGCGAACAGTGTGGTGCCTGCTTGGGATTTTCTCTCTCCCCCTCCAGCACTCCCTCTTTCTCGAAATAAATATACTTTTTAAAACTGTTTAAAAATTAAAAAAAAAAAAAAAAAAAGAACCAGAAACAAACAAAAAGCAAAACAAAACAAAAGACCTGGAAGTTTTTTCAGCACTTGGGAGACAGACTTTGAGAGGATCCCCTGTCTTTCCGGTGTCGGCCTCCCTGGAATAAATCCCCTTTCCGTTTCAGCTCGACTCCTCCCCGCCTTTGGGTTGTGTTGGTGGGAAGTGGTGGTGGAACCTGGTGCCTGTGAGTCCCCAGAGCCGGGCACCCGAGTCCCGCCTGCAAGATGACAGTCCAGCCCTCTGTTACACCTTGCTGGCTTCCCAAACTTCTAGTCACAGAGTGTTAACGCACAGCCCTCACTCTGGAGGAGAGACGACCAGCGTTCCCTTTGGCTTCGAGGCCGAGCACTAATTTGGACTTCTTTTCCGGGGTTATCCAATGTCAGCTGTGGGAAGGAGGCTGGGAAATCTCACTGGATAATTCTCTAGGGAGCTGTTTGGCCCTTTGGTCCCAACTAATGCGTCCCTGCTATAGCAGCCTTCTGCTTCTCTTCCCTGTCCTTCCTGGAAAGACGGCCCTTCACTGGGCGAGGTGTGACCACCCCCTCCACCCCCCACCCCACCTCACGACACACATACTCATTCCCCAAAGGTGCTGGCGCTTCATCTCACTCCCCCCAAAACAAGCAGGCCAGGCTTTGTCTGAAACAAATGCATCTAGTCCCCAGCTGGCTGAAAAAAAAAGGTGGCTCCTCTTGGAGGAAATCCTCCCACAAAGTACGCAGAAGTCAACCCTCCTTGCGCACTTTAAATAATCTTCCATTTGTCAGGGATACCCCAGTAAAGCTGGGAGGACACGGAAGCCCCCATCCCAACTCCCCTCCTCCCTACTCTCTACCAAAGCCAGGTGCACAGGCAAAATACCAAGAAAGAAAACCCTCTAAAGTTTGTGGCAAAAGTCCTAGTCCCCGACATCTGTTCTCACTTTTCCTCCTCCTCAGAGAATTCCTGAGTATCGTCTAGGGACAAGGTTGCCCACGGAAAAAGAACACTTCCCACTTTCTTTTGCGGCGGGACACCCGCACAGGACTAAGTTCTGGCCAACGAGATGGGAGGGGAGTGCAGGAGGTAAATCCAGGTTACACCCATGGAAGAATGCTCACTCCCCTTCCCAACTTGCCAACCTCAAGGCTCAGAAGCTCACCATCGCTACCTCGACTTGGCTACTTGGGACCTTCTGGGCTTTCTACAGCTTTACTGAGGTATAACTGACAAGTGAACCTTGTAAGTAGCGAAGGTATCCTTCTCGGTGTTTCCACTGACATACATTGTGAACTCATCACCACAGTGAAGCTAACGAACAGAACTATCGCTTTATATAGTTACCATTTTTCTTTATTTCTGTGTGGGGAGCACACTTAAGATCTATCCTCCGAGCAGATTTCAAGTATACATACGGTATTGTGAACTCGTCACAGTGCTGTACATTTTTAAACAAAAGGTAAGTAAATCTCAGGGCGCCTAGGTGGCTCCGTCGGTTAAGTGTCGACTCTTGGTCTCGGCTCTGGTCATGATCTCACGGTTTGTGAGTTCGAGCCCTGCATCAGGCTCTGCGCGGACAGTGCAAGAGCCTGCTTGGGATCCTGTCTCCTCCCTCTCTGTCCCTCCCTCCCCTGCTTGCTGTCTCTCTCTCAAAAATAAATAAAAATTAAACTTTCCATGAATAAACATTAAAAAAAAAGATAATTTCCAGCTTGCCCGTTAAAGCAACCAAACCAGTACCCTAACAAATCAAAGCTACTTACAAGATTTTCCCTTTTTCTTAAAATTTTTTTGAGGTTTTATTTATTTGAGAGAGAGAGAGAGAGAGAGCAAGTGCTCGTGCACACAAGCTGGGGAGGGGCAGAGAGGAGAGACAGAATCCCAAGCAGGCGCCACACCATCAGCACAGAGCCCCCTGCAGGGCTGGAACTCAAACTGTGAGATCATGACCTGAGCCGAGACCAAGAGTCAGATGCTTAACTGAGCCACCCAGACAACCCCTCACCTGCTTCTGTTAAGGTCATCTCAGGGACCTAGGCCCACTAGCCACACGGCTTTTCGGTTTTGGAGTAGTGACAACCTCTCACACTCCCCCGTCCACTGAGTCCCTAAGAGCTTCTCAAGAGCAGAAGGGCTAGCTTTTATTTCCAGTGAATCCTCGGCAGATCCTAGCAGATCCTGCCCAGATGGCTGCTGACTGGCTCAGGGCCACAAGTGGATGGGATGCAGGGGTGAAGAGGGGTAGACAGAGAGAGAGGGAGAGGGAGAGTGTGTGTGTGTGTGAGATCTCTCAGGCCGCTAATAATAATTTATATAGTATTTACACCATTGGCTCAGTTATCCAGAGTACAGGAGAAGGAGAAACTGCAAAGCAATAGGGTGATACAAAGTAACCAACTCCGTGGACCCTGTGTTGGGATGAAACATTTTAATCTGCCGGTAGCACATAATACTGCCCAGGGAGCACTCCCAGCTCCAAGAGTTCCCCTCCGGATTGTAAGGAAGTTCTCAAAAATAACCGCTTTGCTAGAGGCCTGGCCCCCTGCTCCCGGGAGGCAGAGGGATGGGCCGGGCAGAGCACTGAGGCCTGCTCTCTCATCACTCGTAGATCCAGCTCTGAGCGCAGCTCTTGTAATCCACCAGCTCTTCAGGCTGAAACCACAAGCCGATCTCCTTCTCCGCGCTTTCCACGGAATCGCTGCCGTGGATGACGTTCCTGGAAGGCGAAAGAGACCGCCGCGTTACTGAGACCTGAAGGATTAAACCGCCGGGAAGCTCTCCCTGACCCCCACGGCCAGACGGCTACAGCTACTGCCACAGACAGAGCCAAAGCTCCGTGTACATTAGTCCGTGTACGTTAGTCCGTGTTCAAAGAAAAGGCCCACAACTGCAGTTAAGGTCAGGATGAAGAATGCCCTCCCCATATCCGGCCCTCCTGGCAACACGGACGCCAGCAGTGAACGGCCTCCGGCCAATGAAGCGTGCTGTACCCGGTCCTACCCTCTCAAGAGAGGCGCGACCACAGTGATATCGCTGGCCGGCGGCAGAGGGCTCGCTGAGCCAGACGCCCAATCCAGAGGGAGAAACGCAATGAACTGATTTTAAATTCATCGCGTCCCGCCCAGACTCAGGAACCCAAATTCTCTTCTTTTATTTTTTTTAAGTAGCCTTCACGCCCAGTGCAATACCCAACATGGAGCTCGAACTCATGGCTGTGGGATCAAGACCCGAGCTGAGATCAAGAGTCAGACACTTAACCGACTGAGCCACCCAGGTGCCCACCCCCACCTTTTTTAAAGATTTTTTAAAAAGTAATCTCTACACCCAACATGGGGCTCCTACTTACAACCCCAAGATCAAGAGTCATATGCTCTACCTAGTGAGCCAGCCCAGCACCCGGGGAACCCAAATTCTGGTCACCTAACTCAGATTTTGGAAGAAGGCCAAAAGCACGAACTCCCACCTGCCGACTTGGATGCAGAAGTCGCCGCGGATGGTCCCTGGCTTGGAGTCCGCAGGGTTGGTCTCCCCGAGCATCACCCGGCCCGTCTTCACCACGTTCAGCCCCTCCCAGACCTCCAGGGATAAAAGAACATTTGGTCAAGGAAGAAAACAATTCTCAGCAGAAAAAATCTGAAAATTATTCATTCAAAAAAAGAACACAAACAAAAAGCCCCCTTAACGCTGAAGAAATGTTTACGGAGCATCTACTGATTCCAACCATGACGGGCATACTGGTCTCCCTGCCGCCTTTCTACAGTCCATTCTGGACAGAGAGGTCTTTAATGCCTAGTGTAAAACCTCCCCCGGCACGAGTCCTGGAGCCCATGGAGCACATGGCCGGCACAGCCCTACCCGATCTGGCCCCTGCCCGTATCTCCCAGCTCATGTCACCTGACCCTCTCTTTTACCCACCAGGCTTCAGCCGCTCCAGCCTTCTTTCTGTACGTCAAAAGCCCAAGCCCTCTGCCCGTGCTGTCTTCCTGCTGAGAACGCTCTTCCGTGTGATTTTGTGTGTGTCTGGCTCCTTCTTCTCACGCGTATCTCCGCTTGAAAAGCATGCTCCTTGACCACCCAATCTAAAGTGGTCACTTGTTGCCCCACCATCCTATTTCATTTCTGTGCAAATCACTGATCACTAGCTAATGTATACATATAAATATATATATATATATTTCTTCATCATCTGCCCATCTTCCCCTTCAAGATGCGTAGGCAAGGAAAGCTCCGAAAATAAGAACCTATGTCATGACTGTATCCCCCGTGTCTAAAGAGAGTGCGGGACAATGAGAATTACTGCGACAAGCAAGAGGCAATCCGCCTGCCCTCCAGAAGTGTAGAATCAGGCAGACACTCCCGATCGCTCCCAGCTTTGAGTCACTATGAGTCTTCAGCTCAGCAAACAAATGTATTTCGTCTCTGGCGGGTCAGAGAGCCAGTTCATACCTTAAGTGTCCAATGCGCCCAGCCCCATTCCCTCTGTCTTAAGTGAGGACTTGGCGTCAGAGGCAGGAATCGCGACACACGCGCTTGGCTCCCAACGGAGTCTTTCACATCAATACCCCCACACATGCGCACTCACCATGGCAACCACAGGCCCCGACTGCATGTACTTCACCAGGCCGGCAAAGAACGGACGGTCCTTCAGGTCAATGTAGTGTTCCTTGAGCAGGTCTTCGGATGCCTATTTCATAGGACAGAGAATGAGAATTGGCCCTCACACCATCTAACAATCAGCCATCTGGTTATTTCCCGTTCACTGCTGTTTGAACTGTGAGCTCTTAGCTCACTGATTCTGTTACAACCCAATCCACTCCCAACACTACCAGAGGGGACCAGTGCCAGAGACTAAAAGTGCATCAGCTTTGTACCAATTTCCCCCCTACTGTCCTTGATTGATTGGAATAGAACCACAGGACATTAGAATTGCATCCAGCCATCCCGTTTCAGACAGGAAAACTAACAAAACAATGAATTTCCATTCATTGAGAGCAAGCCTCAACTAAAACATGAAAAGGAGGTCGGGGTTGGGGGGGCGGTGGGGGGCTTAGCATTCGTTGAGAAAGTTGAACTCGGTCGGTTCTCAGGGATACTTCACATGTATTCAGAAGATGAAGGTCGGCTATGGCAACTATGCGATTTCCACGCAACTCAAAAGAACATGACCTCTGGGGCGCCTGGTGGCTCAGATGGTTGAGCATCCGACTGTTGGTATCCGCTCAGGTCATGATCTTGCGGTTTCGTGGGTTCGAGCCCCATGTCTGGCTCTGTGCGGGCAGCATGAGCCTGCTTGAGATTCTCTCTCTCTCTGCCCCTCCCCTGCTTGCGCTGTCTCTTTCAAAATAAATAAAACTATTTTGCTGAAGAAGGAACTAGAAACTGTCACACTGCCAGGCCGGTATGCAGGACCAACTCAAGTTGGTGGGAGAGCAAACCACCTGCTTAGCAATCCCGACTCACTCAGCTGTGTTCTCTCTTTTCACCGCACGCACGCTTGTTCAGGGCCGAACAAGGACCCCTAGTTCTCCCAGCTCTGGGGTACTGCACCGTGGAGGGCACGCTGCAGGGATACACCCACAAACGTGGAGATCTGTTGCCAAAAAGCACATCCGAACGTCCTACCGTTCAGCCTCCGGTCGATGCTCACTGCCAAAGTGACGCACCCGTGCGATCACTCCATGTTAGCAATTCACCCTCGCCCACCCCCACCCCCAATCCAATGGAAGACTGGTAGTGGCAGCCTCCTGGCACACACTGACTTGACCTTCCCTTACCAGAACGCTCTCAATTCTAGTCATTGGTTCTGATCGTCTTTAATCTGCAGAACAGATTACAGCACTCTTTCTGGAGGAGGGGACATCAAGTTTTCCCTCCTCCATGTCGCATGGAAACAACCCTAGACTCAAGGCAACCACCCCTCCCCCCATTCTTCACCAAGCCCACACCCTTGATAGGGACTTGGTGTAAAGGAAAAAATGCTCACACTTAAAAGAGTCAGAAAGACCCGGGTTAAAGTCCTCACTGCATCACTGACTGCGTGCCTCCGGATTCATTACTTAACCTCTCCGAGCCCCAGGTTCCGACGACCACGGGCATAGAAATAAGTACGCCTCAGGTCGTCACGAGGGGTACAGAAAACACATGTGTCCAGCACACGGTAAGTGCCCGATCAACGGCACCGTTCATTTCACTTTACCTTCAAAACCTAATTTAATATGCAAACTCCCGGAAAGCAGTGCCGACCCGATACCGGCACAGTCGTTCCATCGCGTACCCTCTCTGCATTAGCACCCACCTACCCCCCTTACGCTAAAGCAGTTTTTCTCAAAACATCACGCAGGAACCAAACTGCAAACCACACTAACTTTAAAGTACACCAGCAGACTCCAAAGATGACTCTAGTGTTGGGAAAAAAGACTGTCCCCTAATTTACGTGCTTTGAGAATTTGAATTCTCACATCCCAGGGCTGTCTGAAAAAGGGTTCTTGACCAATCAATCCTTTTCAGTTTTTTAAAATACTGCCTGGCAGGTGTCTTGCAAGGGTGTCTGTTCTCTACTGTTTTCGGGCGGGCTTCTCCAAGGGCAAAGCCAAAGCTTTCCCCCCAACATCCTCCGATGGAGCCTAATACATGCTACACGCTAAGTGGGCAGTAAGTAAAGACAGAAGGAAACAACCCGCCTCAGAGAGGGAGGGGGGGGAGGGGAGAAGTTCTCTGAAATAATCTGTTCAGGAAGCTCAAGACCAGGAGCTCAAACACGCCCAGGGCTTTGAGTCAGATATCACAGCGCTGCGGTAACTCTGCATCTGCATCGCTAAAGGGAAAGGGAGGCTCTTCCCAGAAGTCCCAGTAATCGGTTTGTTGCAGGACTCAGCAGCAAGTAGCTTCCAGGTTTCAGGACATCCGTGTTCACCCTACGTGGAGAAGACTCAAAAGGAGGGGAGAGGACGGGACAAACCGAGAGGCTACCGTACAACGCTCCCCGGGACTCCGAGGGAACAGAAATATGAAGAATGAAGTCCACTTACCTGGATTAATTTCATAGCAACGAGGCGGAATCCCTTTTGCTCAAAACGCTTGATGATCTCTCCCACGAGGCCGCGCTGGACGCCATCGGGCTTGATGGCAATGAAGGTACGTTCGCTGTTGGCCATGGTCCTGAGGACAGACAGCCGCGAGGATGAAACAGCACGGAATATCCCGCCTGCATCATTATCCTTCTCAAGCGGATTACCCCATAAAGCTGGTTTGTATCTGTCAAGCCAACTCCAAAACTCTCTCTGGTAAAAACCCAATTCCTAGTGTATTTACCACACTGTGCTACTTGTAAGACACATTTTAAAGATGGGTGTATAAACAACGTTCCTAACAATGGCAGTTGTACCCGCCAGTAAGAATAGTGCCACTGCAGCCTATGGATGTGTTCACAAATGCTACACTGAAAATACTCAGGAAGGACACCTGTATAAAAAATACAGGTGTAAAGGGGGCGCCCGGGGTGGCTCAGTCAGTTAAGTGTCTGACTCTTGATTTCGACTCTGATTTCTGCTCAGGTCATGATCTCAGTTTCATGAGTCCAAGCCCCACACCGGGCTCTCTGCTGACCTCGCGGAAACTGCCTGGGATTCTCCCTCTCTCTCTGCTCCTCCTCCTGCTTGCACTCTGTCTCTCTCAAAATAAATAAACTTTAAAAAAAAAAAAAGGAGGGGAGCCTGGGTGACTCAGTCGGTTGAGTCGACGACTCTGGCTCAGGTGATAATCTCACGGTTCGTGAGTTCGAGCCCCACATCCAGCTCTGTGCTGAGAGCTCAGAGCCTGGAGCCTGCTTCGGATTCTGTGTCTCCTCTCTCTCTGCTCCTCCCTCACTCGTGCTCTGTCTCTCTCTCTCTCTCTCAAAAATAAAATAAACATAAAAAAAGACAATTTGCTAAAAAAATAAAAAATAAAGTACCTAGAGGAAAAAAGAATTTTCCCTAAGAGAGGAAAAAAAAAAGGAAAAACAAAAAAACCAATTCCTCCTCAGTCCCCTTATCTCTGAACTAATATCCCAGGATGGGGACGGGTGCAAAAGCAGGGACTATACTTTCTAGCCCATTTGACTTAATAAGCGTCCATTAAGCGTCTATTTTGTATCCAATACTGTGGCAGAACTAAGGTAAAAGATGTTAAAAAAAATTAAAAAAAAAAAAAAGGAGACATTTTGTGAGTAATCCAGAGAAAGGAAACCACAGTGATAAAGTGATGTCAGGTAAAAAGCAGAATGAAACAGTCTGACCTACTACGACAGTCATGGTATTGGAACTGAAAGGAGTTTTAGAGATTATGTCTTTAGAATCCCCTTCATTTTACGAATGAGAAAACAAATCTAAAGCACCAGCATGAGGGCCAAATTCCCAATTTCCCACCCCGATGCAGTTTATGCCACATCATAAAACATCCTGAGGATTCCAACAAACCAAAAAAAGGTGGCTCGTGGGAGAACTAGAGCCATTAGGAGTATCCGAAATGGGACATCATGCGGGAAGCAGGCCTAGAGAATGTATTTCCCAGACCTGGCCTTTTACAGAGAAGACTGGGCTCATGACTTGCTCTGCCTCCGCAAGATGAGAATGGAGGAGGCCCCTGACCTTGAAAGACAATCCCCAATGTGGATCGATCGCCACACCACCTCCTGGCTCTCTCCTCCTGCACTTTAACCTCTTATTACGGCACCTTAACATATTTGAATTTCCTGTTTGTGAATCTGTCTCCCCAGTGGTCTGCGGCCTGTATACAGGATGGTTTACTCCTATGTCTGTCTCTGGTACTTAGCCTCCTGGCCTAGCACTCAATAAGAGCAAAGAAAATGTCTTAAATGGTAATACCCTGCACCTCCGAGGAAAAGAGACAAAGCCCAGGGGCTGGCGGAGAACTCCCAGTGGAAGCTTGAGACAAGCAGAGATTCCCCAGAAGAAAATGGGGCTAAAGAGCCACAAATAGTCCCTATACCCATAGCGTATACTTATCAATGTCCTCCAGACCAACCCAGACACACACACCCCTGTCATTCATTCATTCATTCATTCATTCATTCATTCATTCATTCATTCATTCAGCAAGAACTTACTGAGCCCCAACTCCGTGCCCAGCACTGCACACGACAGAGACAAATAAGGCGCAACCCTCGTCGTCGCGGCCCGATGGGAAAGACAGCCTCGGACAAAGGCGAGCCCACGTGGCGTGGGACTTGCGCTGACAAGTCTGCACCTGTCCACCGGCGCTGCCCCACCCTTCCCTCCCAGCCGATCCTCCTGGTCATCTCTCAGAGTGGAGCTCATCCGACCCCTTGGCCTCCCCCTCCCCCGACCCCACTACTCTCTCCTTCCTCTCCGGACCCCCGAACCCGTCTCACCCCTCCAGATGCGCGAGCTGCAACTCCGTCTGGGGCAGCCGGCACCGGAAACACGCCCGGGCCCCACGTGGTTCCTGGCGCCGGCAGGCGCGGAACGCTTCTTCCCGGATCGGCTGCCGGGGAGTCCGTGTCGCAGAACACCACTGGCTCACGCTTCCTCTTGGGAGTCGGGTGTCATTCTAAGGAGCAACGTTCCGACGTTTAACTTCCGGCACTGCTTTTTCTTGCTTTTCCGGCACGCGGCTTTTTTTTTTTTTTTTTTTTAAGATTCTGTGACTCACTTCCTTGGTTCTGGAGTAAATTGGCTTCCCGAGAGGTGGCGCTCCCACTTTGCATGAAGTCTGAACGGACACCCGACGTAGAGGTAAACACGTCTTTCTCACTTTACCTTTACTCATTCTTTCCATCCTATCAAGCACTGCATTATTAATCGAGTACCTACTATGCGCCAGGCGCTATTCCACGGCCCGGGGGGCATAGCAGTAAACTCTCCAGAAGCTTCTGGCGGGGTAGGGAGTGGGGACGAAGAATAAACAAATGAGCAAATTGATGTGTAATACTTTGCATTATATTAGCGCTGTTAGGAAAAAGTAGGGCAAGAGAGAAAGAGTGAAGGAGTGGACTATCTTAAAAGGTTGGCTGGGAAAAATGTCTCTGAGGAAGTGACAATGGAAAAGAGCTGGAAGAAGTGAGGGAGCAAGCCTGCGGATTATCTGACGGCAGATTATCAGAGCCCCAGTGCGCATCCGGTGATAGAAAATGCCATTCGAGGGGCGCCTGCGCGCGGCTCAGTCCGTTGAGCCTCCAATTCTTGGTTTAGACTCAGGCTCAGGTCTTGATCTCGGGCGGGTGACTTCCAGCTCCACGTCCAGCTCTGTGCTGCTAGTGCAAAGCCTGCTGGGATTCTCTCTCTCTCTCTCTCTCTCTCTCTCTCTCTCTCTCTCTCTTTCTCTCTCTCTCAGAGAAATTAAAACCACAATGAGATATCACTACACACCTATCCTAATGGCTAAAAAGCAAAAATATAGTCAGAGTGCCCCACTGGCTCAGTGTGTCAAGCAGGAGATTCTTGATATCGCTGTGGTGTGATTGTGAGTTTGAGCCCCGCGTTGGGTATAGAGTTTACTTTGAAAAAGAAAAAAATAGTGACAGTGCTGTCCAGGAGGTGGAGAAACTGGATCCACTCATATATTGCTGGTGGGAATTTAAAATGAATGATGGCCATACTAGAAAAGTTCGGCAGTTTCTTATAAAACTAGGCACTTACCATATGATCCAATCATTGCACTCTTGGGCATTAATCCTAGAGAAATTAAAGATTTATATTCTGTTTACACAAAAACCTGTATGCAGAAGTTCCCAGCAGCTTTCTTTGTAACAGCCAAGGGCTGGAAACAACCCAAATGTCCATCAAGTGAAAGCTTAAACAAACTACAGTCCATCCGTACCGTGAAACACTACTCAATAATAAAAAAAGGAAAAAATAAAAAAACTATTGACACACACAGCAATTTGGATAGATCTCTAGAGAGATTACGCTAAGTGAAAAAAAGCCAATGACAAAAGATCACACACTATATTATTGCGTTTATATAAGGTTCTCGAATTCACAAAATTCTAAAGCTAGAGAATTCATGAGAGGTGTCTAGGAGTCAGGATGGGAGAGAGGGCTTGAGTGTATTGCGAAAGGGGTAGTACAAGGGAGTCTTGGAGTGATGGACTAGTTCTGTACCTTGATTCTTGATTGCGGTGACAGTTACATGAATCTACGCATGTGATAAAGTTGTATAAAACTATACACACACTCAAATGCATGTGAAACTGATGAGATCCAAAAAAACTCTGTGAATTCTACCAATGCCAATTTCCTGGTTTCGATATTGTTCTGTAGTTATGCAAGATATTAACATTAGAGGACACTGGGTGAAAGATACATGGGACTTCCTCGTACATGTTTTTTGTTTTGTTTTGTTTTTGCGGCTTCCCATAAATCTTTTTTTTTTAATTTTTTTTCTCTCTCCCTTCCTTCTTCTCTTTCTTTTCTTTCTTTCTTTCTTTCTTTCTTTCTTTCTTTCTTTCTTTCTTTCTTTCTTTCTTCCTTTTCTTTTCCTTTCTTTTCTTTTCCTTTCAGTGACCCCTACACCCAGTGTGGGGCTTGAACTCAAAACCTTGAGATCAACAGTCCCATGATCCGCTGACTGAGCCAGCCAGGCACCCTACAATTTCCAATAACTCTATGATCATTTCAAAATTTAAAAAAGAAAAAAGTTTAACGGACACTTGGCTGTTTTAGTTAGAAGAGTGTGCAACTCTTGATCTCAGGGTGGTGAGTTCAAGCCACAGGTTGGGTGTAGAGATTCCTACGAAAAAGAAAGAAACTAAACAAAAAAGAGGGGGTTCTTGGATGGCTCAGTTGGAAGAGCAGGAGACTCTTGGTCTCAGGGTTATGAGTTTGAGCCTCACATTGGATGTAGAGATTACTTAAAAATAAAAGCTTAGGGGGCGCCTGGGTGGCTTAGTCCATTACATGTCTGACTCTTGATCTTGACTCAGGTCATAATCTCACAGTTCAAGAGGTAGACCTGGCCTTGGGCTCTGCACTGACAGTGCAGAACCTGCTTGGAGTTCTCTCTCCCTCTCTCTGCCTCTACCCAACTCATGCCCCCCCCTAAAATAAATAAATAAACTTTAAAAATTTTTTACTAAAAATAAAAAAATAAAAGCTCAGGGGTGCCTGGGTGGCTCCATTGGTTCAGCATCTGATTCTTGGTTTCTGCTCAGGTCATGATCTCATGTGTTGGTGAGTTTGAGCCCTGCATTGGTCTCTTTCTCTCTGCCCCTCTGCCCCCAAAATAAATAAAATAAAATAAAAATAAAAGCTTAGGAGTACCTGGCTGGCTCAGTAGGTAGAGGATATGACTCTTGAGCTTGGGATCATGGTTTTGAGCCCCATGTTGGGCATCGAGCTCACATAATTATAAGAAAGAAAGAGAGAAAGAAAGGGGAAGAAAGAAGGAAGAAAGGGAGGAAGAGAAGGAGGGAGGGAGGAAAGAAAAAGTCCCTGGGTGGCTCAGTTGGTGAAACCATCTGATTGTAGTCCAGGTCATGATCTTGAGGCTTGTGAGTTCGAGCCCGACATCAGGCTCTCTGCCCCTCCCCTGCTCACAAATAAGTAAACATTAAAAAGAAAAAAGAAGAGAACTTAAAAAAATATTTTTAATATTTTGATTCTTTTTAAGAGAAAGAGAGAGAGTTTGAGCTGGGGAGAGGGATAGAGGGAGAGAGAGAATCTTAAGCAGGCTCCATGCTCAGCTCGGAACCTGAAGTGGGGCTCGATCCCACAACTTGTGAGATTATGACCTGAGGCCAAATCAAGAGTGGGATGCTCAACCAACTGAAACACCCAGGTGTCCCCCCCGCCCCGGCCCACATTTTTTTAATGGAATCAGAAAAGCTGATCAAGACTACACTGTTAATCCAAGTGGGAGATGATGGTGATGACAAAGGAGAGAAAGACAAATGGTTAGTACAGGATATATATTCAAGGTTAAGCCCATGGGTCTTACTGACGGATAGGATGTGGGACATGAGGGGAAAAAATGGACGTTGCCTCCTAGGTGTTTTTTTTTTCTTAGATTTTTAAAAAAATTTTCTAAATTTTATTTTAGAGAGAATGAGAGTGCGTGAGCTGGGGAGAGGGGCAAAGGGAGAAGAGAGAGAGAGAGAGAGAGAGAATCTTAAGCAGGCTCCACCCTCAATGCAGAGCCTGATGTGGGGCTTGATCCCACGACCCTAGGATCATGACCTGAACCAAAATCAAGAGTAAGACACTCAACCAATTGAGCCACCCAGGCACCCCAATATTTTATTTTAGTTTTTTTAATACTTTTTTTTTAGTTTATTTGCTGGGGGGGGGGGGGCGGGCAGAGAGAGAGAGAGAGAGAGAGGATCCCAAGCAGGCTCTGCATTGTCATTTTGGAGTCAGTAGGACTCAAACTTACAAACACTGAGATCATGACCTGCACCAAAACCAAGAATTGAACTCTTAATCAACTGAACCACCCAGGTGTCCCTTACTTTAGTTTTTTTAACGGGTTATTTTTTGTTTTAGTTTTTGTTTTTAAAGCTTTTATCTTTAAGCAATCTTTATTCCCAATGTGGGGCTCGAACCCACAACCCTGAGATCAAGAGTTGCACCCTCCACTGACTAAGCCAGCCAGGCACTCCTAAGATTTCCTTTTGAAGAAATCTCTACACCCAATGTGGGGCTCGAATTTACAGCCCCAAGATCAAGAGTCACAAGCTGTACTGACTGAGCCAGCCAGGGGCCAACTAGTTTTCTTCTTCTCTTTTTCTTTTTTTTTTTTTTTTTTTTTTGACGGATGCATTAACTATGAGTTCAGTAGAGTCATCTACAAAGATCCTTCTTAAGTGGTTGGGGTCTAGTGCAGTAAGGCTTCTAAAGCCTCTACGTACAAACAAATCCTACATGGAATTGTTAAAATGCGAACTCTCAATCGGTAGGTCTAGGGTGAAGCCTGAGAGTTTGATGACTCAAATGCTGTTGACTGATAAACTCTACAAGACCATGCTCTAGAGCCAGGTTCTTTTAGAGACGTTTCAGCCTTATTAGGTGGGGAGGATCTTTCTTGCCCAGGCAGATGCTGGAGAAGAGGAATGGGCAGTAAAAAAAAATGGTAAGATCTCATCTCTTCCTGGAAGCCATCCTAATTACATGACTCAGCCTAGCCTTCCTTTCCCAGCCCTGCACACAAGCCTTCAGGCCTCCCATAGGTAACTGCTTCAGCGAACCAAGTCAGAAAACAGCAAGCTTTTAAAGCTTAACAGCAGCCTTTTCTTTTCTTTTCTTTTTTTTTTAAGTGTTATTTATTTATTTAAGAATCTCTACACCCAGCTGGGGCTCAACCTCATGACCCGGAGATCAAGAGTCACAGGCTCTCCTGATGAGCCAGCCAGGCGCCCCTAAACTAATGGTAATCTGAATGGGCACATGGATCAGTCTCTCCAGAAATTCTGGCAAAGGGTTCCAGTTTCTGCTCGAAACCTCCAAGCATGAGATCCACTACCTCAGACATCAGATCCCTGGTCTTCCACCCCCCCCCACCCCGCTTAAACAGCAACGACAATAAACTTGCAAATTGGATGTATTCACCCGCCCCCCCCAAAATCATAACAGGAGTAATGTTTAGTGAACCGCACTAATGATATCAACTATTGTGGAGAAAGAAAAGAGTGGTCCCTGGGCTCCCTCGATCGAGAAGGGGGAAGGTTTTATAGAGGCATGACTGGGATACACAGAGAAAAAAGGGTAAAGAGGTAAGTCTGCGGGTACTGAGAGGCGAGGGAAATCGCCAAGGTCAAAGGATGCAAGCAGGGAAAAGCAGAAAATGTCAAAAAAAAGGAAAACAACAACCCTGATTAGACACTCCTAATAGAGTGCTGTAGGGTAGTGGAGGAGAAGACCACCAGGTTCATGACGAGCCTTGAATGCCACCCTGAGAAGTTGGGGGGCGCCTGGGTGGCTCAGTTGGTTAAGTCTCTGACTTCAGCTCAGGTCATGATCTTGCAGTTCATGGGTTCAAGCCCCTCCCCCCCCTCCCCCCGCTGGGCTCTGTGCTGACAGCTCAGAGCCTGGCGCCTGTCAGATTCTGTGTCTCCTTCTCTCTCTGACTCTCTCTCTCTCTCTCTCTCTCTCTCTCTCTCTCTCAAAAATAAATAAATATTGGGACACCTGGGTGGCTCAGTCGGTTAAGAGGCGGACTTCAGCTCAGGTCATGATCTCACGGTCTGTGAGTTCGAGCCCCGCATCGAGCTCTGTGCTGATGGCTCAGAGCCTGGAGCCTGCTTCACATTCTGTGTCTCCCTCTCTCTCTGCCCTTCCCCTGCTCACGCTCTGACTCTATGTCTCTCAAAAATAAATAAAAATAAACATTAAAAAAAATAAAAATAAATATTAAAAAAAAAAGAAGTTGGAACTGTAGTTAATGGAAATCCACAGAATCCTTGAGGGTAGAACAGTGACACGAGAAACGTCTTAAAATTCTAGAATTCAGGGGGTCCTGGGTGGCTCAGTTAGTTGAGCGTCGGACTCTTGGTTTCAACTCAGGTCATGATCTATGATTCGTGAGTTAAAGCCCTGCATTGGGCTCTGCACTGACAGTGTGGAGCCTGCTTGGGATTCTCTCTCCCTCTCTCTCTGCTCCCACCCGACTTGCACACCTTCTTTCTCTCTCTCTCTCAAAAAAGAAGGAAGGAAGGAAGGAAGGGAGGGAGGGAGGGAGGGAGGGAGGGAGGGAGGGAGGAAAGAAAGAAAGGAAGGAAGGAAGGAAGGAAGGAGAAAGAAAGGAAGAAAGAAAGAAAGAAAGAAAGAAAGAAAGAAAGAAAGAAAGAAAGAAAGAAAGAAAGAAAAGAAAATCATCATAGCTATCTAATTCACTCAGTTTACAGAGATACACACCGACCAAAAGGCTCCATTTATTAAAGATTACATGGGTACATGGGGAAAGTTCTGCTCTAGAACAGGGAAGAATCTAGCTTTGGTTTAGAGGGTAGATTGGACAGGGAGAGGCTGGAAGCAAAGAGTCCCATGAGAAAGATGCTGGCGTCACCAATAATCAAGCTATGAGGACTGAAGTGGTCAGAGGAATGTTTGTGCTAAAATTCATAGGATAAACCCACAAGATTTGGGAACTGATTAAATATGATTAACGAAGGACGGAGAGGAACTCTATCCCGGCAGCGATCGTTCTGAGGAGCCTGAGTCTGATCTCAGAAGACGTCGGGCGCTTCTTGGCTCAACCACATGCTAGTTGCGTGACCTTGGGCAAGGGATTCAACATCACCAAGAAAATCTCAGTTTCTCTGTGTTAAATGGGAGTAATAATAGTCACGACATCTTAAGAGTGTTGTGAGGATTACATAAAGTAATGCAATAACAATTTTAGCATAGTGTCTGGCACATAGTATATAATAAATGTCAGCTGTTTGGGCTTTTTTTTACAGTTAGGGTGACAGAATCTTACACCTAAGAACTGTGACAATAATGATATTAACAGAAATAGGGAAGACCGGAAAGAGCCAGCTAGAGGAAGATGAGTTTGGTGGAATGCAGGCAACGGAGGGTGATTACAAGAGAGAAAATATACAGTAATCGACTGAGGACATTTATCTGGGGTTGAGAAGAGATGCTAGGCCTTAGGAGAGACGTGTGGGGATTATTTGCATAAAATCCGTAAATCTGTAAATACCTTGAAGGTAAACATAAAAGCATTGGCGATATTCTTTTTTTTAAAAGCAGACTTTTTTGTGATCATGTGGGTATGAATTCCAATGATATTTGATAACTAATATGCATATGAACAATATGTCAAATCTCTACAATTATACATTATGTGCTATGATTTGCTGAGCCTACAGTCTTTTAGAAGTGAAATTATATAAAAAATTATTTTACTATTCTATGTACATTATCTAAAACTGACAGGGGTGCCTGGGTGGCTCAGTCGGTTAAGCACTCAACTTCAGCTCAGGTCATGATCTCGCGGTTTGTGAGTTCGAGCCCCATGTCGGGCTCCATGTTGACACCTCGGAGCCTGGAGCCTGCTTGGGATTCTGTGTCTCCCTCTCTCTCTCTGCCCCTTCCCCCTCTCTCAAAATAAATAAACATTTTTAAATTTTAATTTAAAAAATGAGTAAAACAGACATTAATTATACTGCTATTAAAATAGTCTCAAAAAAGAAGGTGATCTATAAGTATTAAAAATTATCTTTTATATTTAGTAGGCTCCACACGCAAGGTGGGGCTTGAATTCATGAATCTGAGATCAAGAGTTGGATGCTTTACCGACTGAGCCAGCCAGGTGCTCCTATTAAATAGTATCTTAGGGGGGGCACCTGGGTGACTCAGTTGGTTAAGCCTCTGACTCCTACTCTTGGCTCAGGTCATGATGTCACAGTTTATGAGATCCGGCCCCATGCTGCCAACACGGAGCCTGCTTGGGGTTCTCTCACCCTCCTCTCTCTCTCTCTGCCCCTTCCCCTTTCTTTTGCTCTCTCAAAATAAATAAATAAACTAAAAAAAAAAAGTATCTTAAAAGAAGAAGAAGTAATAATCACCATTCATTTGTTACACAAAAATGAGTAATAACAGCCAACCTTTATTGGAAGATCGCTCTGTGCCAGGCGCAAAGTGCTTTATGTATAGTAATGGGTACAACTGCATAATGAGGTTAATACTATTACTGTCCTCACTTTTTAGGTGGGGAAACTTAAACTCACGGTGGGTAGGTGACTTGCCTGAGTTCAGACAGTTAGAAGGAGTAGAACCAGGATTTAAAGCCTGTCCATGCAGGGCCCGAGCCTGGGCTCTCAGCCACGTGTGCGGTGCGCTTCTCCACCACGTGGAAGGTGTTATTCCTAGGCCTCACTTCCGTGGGGGATCCCTGTGCGGTGCAAAGAAATCAGAATTCGAAACCAATAAGATAGCTAGTTCTAACCCTGTGCAAAGAATAGAATTGATTCAGGCCATGACCGTCCTGCTATAAATGATTTAAGACATCAGAGCAACTAATGCATTATGCCCACGTGTGAGAAACAGAAAGGCATCTTGGGATGCAGGGCAAAGAGAGGCCATTCATAATACTAATTAGGAATGAGTCCTGAGGGGATCTTCACTGCCCATAATCAAGAATGAAGAATGAACCCTCCCACTGTTGACTCCAGAGTCAAACTACAAATCAAACAGCAGGATCGTTCGGTGAAGGTAATTACCTCTGTTTCACAAAAACTACACCCAGGTCATCTGTCTGTCTCTGGCTCTACAACGTGCATAAGGAAACTACCTCATCAGTCTTCTGAGTGAGGCCCCGATCCTTGAGGGAGGGACGGGAAGCGATTTGGGGGAAACCTGCAAAATTTGCTGATTAGGAGAGGAAATCGTGAGAGATTTCTCCCATAGTTGGTGCAACAGCCATATAAGGTGGGGCTGATTCTAATTCCTATTTTACAAATGGAGAAAATGAGGCACAGGAAGGTTAAATAACTTACCCGAGGCCACAAAACCACTAAGTGTCAGAGACTGACTGAACCCATCTCTCTCTTGCTCCAGCGCGCGGTGCTTCACCACCACACCACACCGCGGAACATCGTGTCCTTGGTAACTGCACATTCCCTGGCCCAGTGAGACCACAAGGATTACGATGCAATCCAGATTGTGTCAGTCCTCTCTCTCCTTCCTATTCAACGGTACCGCCTTCCTCCTACGCTCCCGTGTCTTCTACTCTTGACTCTGAGCAATGACTCTGACACCATTGATTTCTTTCTCCTTAAGCTCCTCGATCCTATTTATTTTTACATTCTCTTACAACCCTCCTCTTGTTTCCACTTTCTAAACTTAGATATAATAAAGCCGTTAGCAAAGACACGGGCTCTTTGCCTGTACCAGCCTTTCCACTTGCCTTGACCCTGGTCTAGTCTTTCAGACTAAGACTCTCTGGGGGAAGGATTACACGGCTGAAGAGGTTCTGCATTCAGAGCAGCGATTTCACATTAATCTCCCTCGTGCTTTCTCGTAGTTCGATTCTCCAGGACCCCTACGGGGAGTCTTTGACATGGGCCTGGTGTCTTTTGTCATCACTGATGATGATATGATACTGGAAAGGTTCGGCCTGTCTCCCCAGTCTCTCCAGATTGGGACTGAATGTCACATAGTCTGTAATTTCTCTAATACTATGATTGGAGTGCCTTTTGTATTTGTCGGGATAGGCTACTTTGTGCTACAGCAAAAAAATCAATCACAAAGCTCAGTGGTTTAATGCCTTAGTCCATCAGACTTGTATAAAACAAAACAAAACAAAACAAAAAACCACAATGGACTGGGTGACCTGTAAACAACAAACAACTTTCTTTCTCACAGTTCCGGAGACTGGGAAGTCCAAGATCCTGATGCTGACAGATTCGGCATCAGCAGATTTCCGGTAAGTTTGGTTTGGTTCAGTGCAGTGGACTGAATGTTTACATGTGGTCTGGTGAGCCTTCTCACTGCCACCTCGTGTGGTAAAAGGGGCGAGGGGTCTCTCTGAGGAGGTTTGTCTACACTGGCACTGCTGGGGAGCAAGAATTTCCTGTCCCCTTCAAAAGTCCTTTGAAGGCTGGACAAAGAATGAAATTGACACGAGACGGATTAAGAGGAGAAAATCAAATTTCTTTTCAGGCCTATGGGGAATCCACGCAGCCATGGAAATTCCAAAGACAGTCAGGCAAAATGAGGTATATATGTCAGCCTGGGCTCAGGAGAAGCGGGGAGGGGTCTGGGACTCTGAAGGGTAGGGATGCAATTTACAGGGCAACAAGAAGAAGAGTAGAGGTTTGGTAACCATAGACGAGTCACTCGTTAAACTCTCTCTCTGCTCATAATCCTTATTCTGGGAAAGACCCCCAGTTTTAGATTCTTTTTTTTTTTTTCTTTTAGATTCTTCTCGGTAGCTAAGGTAAGGGCAAAAAGTTTCTCTTGAGCCCTCAGGCTCTCAATGTTGCCTTCAGCTCAGAAAAAGATTCATGCTAAAATGGTCCACCTTGGGGTGGCCTGCCCTGGGCCTCGGTAGCACTAATCCCATTCACGAAGGCCCCATCCTCAGGCCTAATCACCTCCCAAAGCCTCCACCTCCTAATCTCATCACCCGGGAGGAGATGAATTTTGGAGGAAACATAGAGTCCATTGCACTGAACAAAGCCAAACTTACTCAAAATCTGCAAGGCCAGGACCTCTGTGGTTAGATGCTCCTCTTCCAGGGATTCTGGGAACCTGTTTTTTTCCCCAGTCTGTCATCTCAATACAAAGCCTATATGCAGCACAACAGGGCAGAGATGGCTGGGCAGGGAGTGTCTTACAGTAGCTCTTAATGATGTTTATTTATTTTTTTTTTGAGAGAGAAACAGAGTGTGAGTGCGTGAGTGGCAGAGAGAGAGGGAGACACAGAATCTGAAGCAGGCTCCAGGCTCTGAGCTGTCAGCACAGGGCCTGATGTGTGGCTCGAACTCACAGACCGTGGGATCATGACCTGAGCTGAAGTTGACGTCCAACTGACTGAGCCACCCAGGCGCCCCATTACAGTAGCCCTTAAATGGTTGGCTTTGGGGTGCCTGGGTGGCTCAGTCAATCGAACACCTGACTTTGGCTCAAGTCATGATCTCACCGTTCGTGAGTTCTGCTGTCAGTCCAGAGCCCGCTTCTCTCTCCCTCTCTCTCTGCCCCTGACCTGGCCTGGCCTGTGTTGTCTCTCTCTCAAACAAACACACACACATACACACATACATACATACAAAAGAACAAAAAGGAAAGTGGCTGCCTTGGCCTGGAGGTCACTGCTTCTTCCAGCCCATTCACCAGAGCTGGTTGATTGCCCTGCGTAACTCTAAGGGCCCTAGAAAATACAGAGGGTCACACAGCATTCTGCGAGCGGGAAATGTCTTTGCCTTCGTCTCCTTCCTGTCTCCTACACTGTCATCTTGTCTCTTCTCCCAGTCAGGCCCCAGCCATCGGCCTGTACCTTGAACTTTCCCTTCTACCTCTAAATCCACAAATTATAGCTTAGTCTAGTTCTTGTTCTTTGGAGTATTTTATCTCCCGCCAGACGACCGTGGCTCTGCCCTTTCCCTGGCACGCCTCTGGATCAGAATGTTTTCTCCTTCATCCCCATTTTGCATCTAGTCATTTTCCAGGAGCTACCCAGCAGAGAGTGGTCTGGAAAGATCCCTCTAAACTTTCTGAAATTAAAACTGAAGTTATTGGGGCACCTGGGTGGCTCAGTCGGTTGAGCCCCGGTCATGATCTCACGGTTCATGGGTCCAAGCCCCACATCAGGCTTTGCGCTGACAGTGCAGAGCCTGCTTCGGATTCTCTGTCTCCCTCTCTCTGCCTCTCTCCTGCTCTCTCTTTCTCTTACTGTCTCTCTCAAGAATAAATAAACACTAAAAAAAAAAAAAAACAATAACCCTGAAATTAATAAGCCTAAGAAACATTCTTCCTCAGTGCAGTAAAGAAAGGGAGATGGAGGCGACACTGAAAAGATAAAAGCAGGTTGGACAAACTCTCTGGAAGCCAGGTCGAGCCACCCCTGGTCCCCAACTATCTCCCTAGGATAGTTTAGATCAGACAAAAAGCTGGGAAAGGGCCCCAGTGCTCTCTGGCAGAAATGGGTCTCCCTCTTCCGCACTCACTTTCTGATCAGAACGAGTATTAATACGGGGCACCTGGCTGGCTCAGTTGGAGAAGCATACAGATTTTTTTTTTAGGTTTATTTATTTTGAGAAAGAGACTGGATGTGAGCAGGGGAGAGGCAGAGAGAGGGAGAGAGAATTCCAAGCAGGCTCAGTGCTGTCAGCTCCGAGCCTGACTCAGGGCTTGAACTCACATGTAGATTTGTGAGATAATGACCTGAGCCCAAATCAGGAGTCAGATGCTTAATTGACCGAGCCACTCAGGTGCCCCAAGCACACAGCTCTTGATCTCGAGGTCATGAGTTTTAGTCCCACATTGGATATAGAGCTTAAATAAATAAACTTCAAAAGAAAGAATGAACATTAGCATCGTGGTTTTGCTTTTAATTAAGCACACTAAAAAGGTAGTATTTAAGGAAACTTAAAAGAAGGAGAAAATTATCTTACCAACCTAAGAGTTATTCTTGTTTGTGTGCTTCTTTCCAGTTGTAGGGGAGGGAAAAACCATCTTTTCCTCGACCCATTTTGTGTTCTCCAGCTGGGAATGTATACATTAGACTGTCCAAAGGCAGATTAACCAGAGGAGCCTGGTGGGCTCAGTCTGCAGAACCTGCACTCTTGATCTCGGGTTGTGAGTTCGAGTCCCACGTTGGGTGCAGAGATTACTTAACAATAAAATCTTAAAAAAAAAAAAAAAGGGGGCGCCTGGGTGGCTCAGTCTGTTAAGCGGCCGACTTCGGCTCAGGTCATGATCTCACGGTCTGTGAGTTCGAGCCCCGCGTCGGGCTCTGTGCTGACGGCTCAGAGCCTGGAGCCTGCTTCGGATTCTGTATCTCCCTCTCTCTCTGCCCTACCCCTGCTCATACTCTGTCTCTATGTCTCTCAAAAATAAGTAAACGTTAAAAAAATTAAAAAAAAAAAAAAACAGGCAGATTAACCAAAGAAAAACAAACGGAAGTTTACTAACTTGTGCGTGGCACGTGTACACATGGAAGCATCAGGGATGAACCCCAAAAGAGTGGTTAGAATTAGGGCTTATCTACCATCTAAGGCTAAGCAAAGGAAAAGCAGTCTGGGGCTTCTGGGCAGGGGAGGCAAGCTATGGGAAGGTGACCAAGAAAAGTATGGTAAACACGTTTAGTGAACATACTAAACATGTTTAGTGAGGTTTGTTACGCAGACCTTAGTAAATGGGTATCTTCTCCATTAATAAGAGTTGTAAAAAGTCCTCTCCCTGGTAAGGAGGGAAACGCTTTTAACAAGTGGAAATTTCTTTTACAAATTTAAAATTTGGGGCACCTAGGTGGCTCGGTGGGTCGAGATTGAGCGTTCAACTCTTTGATCTCAATTCAGGTCCTGATCTCAAGGTTGTGCGTTCAAGGCCCGCATTGGGCTCTGCGCTTGGCGTGAGACCTACTTAAAATAATAATAATAAATAAAAATTTAAAAATAAGTATAAGTTTCCTGTACAAAAGGAAACCTCGCACCCTGTTTTTAGAGCTTCTCTTGTCTACTGGTTCTCAAAATCCTTTAGCCTTTATTTTCAAAATAATCCATATGCCCATGAGGCATTTTGGGGGGCAGTGGCATATTCTGGTATCCGTCATAGACTTTACATGTTTGTGATTTTTTAAAATTTATTTAATAAATTCCTACACCCAGGGGCACCTGGGCAGTTAAGCGTCCAAATTCGGTTCAGTTAATGATCTCAAAGTTCGTGGGTTTGAGCCCCGTGTCAGGCTCTACGCTGACAGCTAGAAGCCTACAGCCTGCTTTGCATTCTGTCTCCCTCACTCTCTGCTCCTCCCCCACTTGTACATGCACTCTCTCTCTCTCTCTCCAAAATAAATAAATAAACATTTAAGAAATCTCTACACCCAACATGGGACTTAAACTGACAACCCTCAGATGGAGACCTTGAGATCAAGAGTCACATGCTCTTCTGACTGAGCCAGCCAGGTGCCCCTACAGGTTTGTGATTATACCAAACATATCTTAGCAAACAAACAAACAAACAACCCTAGTGAACATAACCTCGCAAACAAATTCTTTTAAAGGGACATTTCACTGAGAAAAAAATACATAAAGTGAATGAATTAGTCATTTATATTTTAGTAAGAATTAGCTTGAGGAGCCTCTTTTTTTTTTTTTTTAACAACTGCTTGGGATAACTAAAGGTTGGATACAGAAGGAGGTGTAGGCAGCTGATGGGTCTCTGTGAAGTACTGTGGTATATGACTTTGGGTAGCCCATGGCAGCAAGCAGTCACTGGGCCTTGGGGAAGGGAGGGCCAATGAGAGTAGAAAATTGAATTTTAAAAGTAATGGAAAAGGGAAATGGTTGACTCCAAAAACAAGGTTTTCCAGCCTAGCAATTTTTTTAATATATACTTTTAATTTTTTTTTAACATTTATTTATTTTTAAGAGACAGAGAGAGACAGAGTACGAGCAGGGGAGGGGCAGAGGGAGACTGAGACACAGAATCTGGAGCAGGCTCCAGGCTCCGAGCTGTCAGCACAGAGCCTGATGTGGGGCTCAAACTCAGGAAACACAAGATCGTGCCCTGAGCCAAAGTTGGATGCTTAACCGACTGAGCCACCCAGGTGCCCGGTGTCAGCCTAATAATTTTAAAATCACACATGCAGTGAAGAGGATCTTGAACCTTACCCTTTCCAGCTCCCATCTTGTGTTTCCCTTGACCAAATTGAAAGAGGACTCTGGCTACCTCGATTTTGACTTCAACTTTCTTGTTGGGTTCTTCTTTCCAGCTTGTCTCTTGGCTCAGGCAGAAGACCCTGAGGGCAAAACATCCCCTGATGGGAATGAAAACTCCTCCCTTGAACAAGGAGGATGGCCCCACTCAGCAGGATCCAACCGTGAATGACTCCAAGGCCCATTTGACCTGCGCTGCCTACCTGTACGTACCCACCGACCTTTGCCCCACATTGTCATTAAATAGACTTGGAAGTATTTGGAGACAGACTTTGAGACATTAGTCCAGTCTTCCAGGTGTTGGCCTCCTTGGAATAAAACCCCTTCTTGTTCCACCACCCCCACTTGTCGCTGTCTGCCTTTGAGTTCTATCAGCAGCGAGCTATGGAACCTCATCTGTTTGGGTCCCACAGAGCCAGGTGCCCTTGTAACGCTGAGCGTCAGCTTACAGCGTCCCTGACGTGTGCTGCCAACACTGGGCTTGAAGAGCACCAATGCTGGGGACTCCACTATTTCTCAGGATTCCCCCTAACCATTGTTCTAAAGATTGATTGATTGATTGATTCATTCATTCATTCATTCATTCATTTAATTTCTACACCCGAGTGGGGCTTGAACTCACAACCCCGAGATCAAGAGTTACATGTTCTGCTGAATAAGCCAGCCAGGCACACCCCCCTCCCCAACCATTTTTGGACAACTCCTATTGACTTAAATTTTTTTTTAATTTTAAATTTCAGTTGAAAAAAAAAAAGTAAAAAAATAAATTTCAGCTTTATTGGAGGTTTAAAAAAAGGTGTTTTTTTTAAAGGTTTTATCTTAGGAAAAAAATGCACGTCCTCACACGTTTGTTTATAATCCTGCCTCTAGTCTTCCTGTAGAGGATGCGCGGTTTGAAGGCAGCTCAGGAATCCCTTCAGAAGCTGTCTTCAGTAGGGGAGTCAGGTTTAGTTACTTCAAGCATTCTCCTAGTGCCAGGGTTGTTTTGTTTTTGTTTTTGTTTTTTTTCTGTTTTTTTTAAGCTTATATTTAAAAAAAATTTTTTTAATGCTTATTTATTTTTGAGACAGAGAGAGACAGAGCACAAATGGGGGAGGGGCAGAGAGAGAGGGAGACACAGAATCTGAAGCAGGCTCCAGGCTCTGAGCTGTCAGCACAGAGCCCGATGCGGGGCTCAAACTCAAGGACGGCGAGATCATGACCTGAGCCAGAGTTGAATGCTCAACCAACCGACTGAGCTACCCAGGTGCCCCTAAGCTTATGTTTTTTTTAACATTTATTTATTTTTGAGAGAAAGAGACACAGCGCAAGCAGGGGAGGGGCAGAGACAGAGGGAGACACAAAATCCGAAGAAGCAGGCTCCAGGCTCTGAGCTGTCAGCACAGAGCCCAATGTGGGGCTCGAACTCACGAACCATGAGATCAAGACCTGAGCCAAAGTCAGCGGCTTCACCAACTGAGCCACCCAGGCATCCCTTTAAATTATTTTTGAGAGAGAGAGAGAGAAGGAGGGAGCAGAGGAGGGTCAGAGAGAGGGAGAGACAGAATCTCAAGCAGACTCTGAGCTGGCAGTGTGAAGCTGGGCTCGAACTCACAAACCAAATGATTATAATCTGAGCCAAAGTCAAGAGTCCGAGGCTCACCCGACTGAGCCGCCCAGGTGCCCCTTGTGTCCAGGTTTTAAGTTCCATCTCCAACCATGCCACTTGTCCCCTGAACATACCTGGCCTCTGTAGTTTTCAAGGGATGGTATCATCCCACAGAAATCCTTCCAAGAGAATGGAGACACTGCTGTAGACATACAGGGTGCGATTTTGACACAGGACTTGTAGCAAGAAGTGATGCCCATAGGAGATGGAACTGAGCTTGGCTCCTTGCTAATAATTCAACAGGAATTAATAATGCAGCTTGCATTGGCTGAATACACAAACCCGGGTGGCTCAGTCGCTTAAGCGTCTGACTTTGGCCCAGGTCACGATCTCACAGTTCTTGAGTTCAAGCCCCACGTCGGGCTCTGTGCTGACAGCTCAGAGCCTGGAGCCTGCTTCCGATTCTGTGTCTCCTTCTCTCTCTGCCCCTCCCCCACTTGTTCTCTCTCTCTCTCTCTCTCTCTCTCTCTCTCTCTCTCAAAAAATGAATAAACATTTTAAAAACTTTTTAAAAATCCAAAAATGCTTCGTGTGTATTATCTTAGTGAACCTCCACTACAACCCTGCGAGATGGGTACTCTTATTCTCAATCTCATTTTACAGAAGAGGAAACTGAGGCACCGAGAGTAACTTGTCTCAGACAGCAAGCTGGTGAGTGGCAGAAGCACATCTCAGACCCCAGCAACTAATTCCAGACCGCTCGTACACGCTCAGTCACTGGTGTTCACTGCTTTGCGCTTGGCCGAGATTTGGAATTTTAGCATTTTACAAAGCAGTGAAGAATATATTCCTCTGAGTCTTGATTTCTGCTAATCTGATAGCAAATACTCTGATTCCCTTATAGCAACATTTACATAGCAGTAGAAGGGGGCACAGGCCCTCATCTTCCAGACCTACGAGCTTGTCTCGAATGCATAATATTATCTGGCTTCTGACTTCAGAATTAACGGAGGTCGAATATGACATTGAACGGAATCCAGAGCTCGGGAGACTAGGTCCAGTGCAGTCGGAAGCTGACACGTGACCATGGGTGATCCCTCAGTTGTAAAAGGAAAGAACTGGATTCCACCCCGTGCTAGCTGAGGGACCTCCTAATGCTCAGATCTCGTGTCCAAAGGAGTAACTCTCTGCGGGGAGTTCCGAGCACTGCGGCAGAAGGAAAGAGCAAACATAGATCTTGAAAAAGGCTGACTCTCTCGTGCCCCTTGAGTCACACATATCAAATTGAAATGAACAAGTGAGTATCTGTCCCCTGCTTCTGATGTGTGAGACTGTCAATTGGCAATGGTTACTATGCTTAGGTTTTTCACTGGCTCTGTTGCCCCTACTAAGAATAAGCTGCCAGTGTTAGGGCTGAGTCATTTTCATACACGAATATGTGGAGGAAAAAAGGGACAAAGGTCATCGAGGCTCTGTGTATGATGATTTCCCTTCTGACCAGATACCACACCTTGTTCCCAGCCAGCCCCTCTTTTTTTTTTTTTACTTTAGATAAGCCATATGCCTTAAATAGAAAAAATATTCGACCGTAGGTTATTGTGTTTTAGTTTGTGCATATCTTGTTCTCTGCTTGTGGACTGGCCCTGTCCTCATTGCAGGAGTTTTTAACTTTTCTGAGGAATAGAGGTGGATATTAACAACATTTGTAACTGTACTTTATAGTTTGCACAGTGATTACATATGTGTATATACACAGTTTCTTTTGAATAGTCAGCCACCCCTCTGGTGACATGGCAACCCGAGGATGGGTTCCCAGAATTCTTTAGAGGTGGTGAAGTCTAATCAGGACAGGAGCCATCCCAGGCAAATTTATAAAGTAATGTTGTCTTGTTTTAAGGGGATCTTTCTATTTTATTAAAATATATATATATATATATATATATATATATAAAGTTGATTTATTTTGGAAGAGGGAGAGTGCATTTGGGAGGGACAGAGAGAGAGGGAGAGAGAATCCCAAGCAGTCTCCACACTGTCAGCACGCAGCCAGATGCAGGGCTCAAACTCATGAACCCCAAGATCATAACCTGAGCTGAAATCAAGAGTCAGATGCTCAATCGACTGAGCCACCCAGCTGCCCATTTAATATATTTTTTAATGTTATTTATTTATTTGGGGGTAGGGGCAGAGGGAGAGAGGAAGAGAGAGAATCCCAAGCAGGGTGCACTAATGTCTCAGAGCCCAATGTGGGGCTCAATCTTATGAACTGCAAGGACATGACCTAAGTGGAAACCAAGAGTCAGACACTCAACTGACTGAGCTACCCGGGAGCCTCCACTTACCATCTTTCTTTGTGATCCAATATAAAAGGTCCTCAACCAAAAGTGTCCAAAGCAAACATTTTATTTTAAAAAGCAAACTTCCTCCCTGAATTAGCTCTCTTGATTGGTGGTACCACCATCTACTCATTTCCCCGAGCCAGAGACCTGTGAGTCCCTTTCCGTCCCCTTCTAAATCCAGCAAGTTCTGCCCACTGGTTCTTTCGCATATTTCTCACACCCATAACTCCTGCCATTACCTTAACATGGGGATGGGGAGGGAGGGAGGGAGATTAGACAGATACTGACGGAATGCTAAGAGAAAGATCTGAGATCAGTTGAAGTGTATACACCAAGACATTAAGCTGGTAAACCAGACAAAATGCTTGTCCCCTACCCACAGTATTCTGCACCCCCCCAACATATCGGTAATTCACCTGCAGAGCTCCCAAGATGGAGAGAAAATACTTTTAATCACTGATAAGATTTAACCAGGAGTGAAGATGGAAAAAGAACATATGGACTAGAAGATTGGTAGGATGGAGGAAAGGAAAACAGGTAAGAAGACAATAAAACTATCAGATGTATATCCGCATTTGTGGAAGTCCACGCTTTGTCCCAGAGAGTAAGAGGTGTGTTGAATAAATGAACATACTACCGAGGGCTCTACCCCGCTCTCATCTGGGGCTCAGGAAGATGCTGCCCTGAAGACCACCCATGGCAACCTAGGGAACGAGTGCATCGAGTTGCCTGCGCTGTGTGGTTAGGTCCTGGGAGGCCTCGAGGCTTAGCTCTGCAAGCCTAGCCTGGGAACTTGGTGGCAGAAGTGGATGGCAGGCAGCAGGTGGCTCTGAGGTGAGGGCTGCAGGGAAGGCGGCCATCAGCCAGACTTCAGAGACATCTCACATAACATCAGGGTCAAAAGAGGCCAGATGAGACAGGGAGTGACACATGGGGGTTAGGGGGAGGCATGAGTTACAGTAGTTCAAAACTTCAACTTTCAAGGCCAACCGAGTATCTAGAGACCAGGAAAGCAAGAAATGTCACTTGCTCGAGGCCAGCAGGAGACCAGAAGTCATAGAGCAAAGGTCCCTGCGTGGATTCCGAGATCCAGTTCAGCTTTATCCACCTCCATCAAGTGGCTAAAGGCACCCTTCTCCCTCATACTCTAAGAACTCTTAAGGGGACGATCAGGAAGGGGAGGAGTTAGCCAAAAGACTCAGTGTTCTTAGCTAAGGGAGACCACACATGCACTTGACCTAAAGAGACGGTTTCCATAATCCCTTCAGCCCAAGTTTTACTTTGAACTAGGTCTCTTCTGTGAGCGAGGTCTCAGGAAGTAGGCCAGATTAGGTTCAGACAAGACAAATCATTTTTTCTGTGCTTATCTGAACCTGTGAGTTCACGTCCAAGCCAAATCTCTGCCAGATTACTTTCCCCTTGGTGAAATCCTCTAGGATGCCTTCACCTAAATAACCTCCAGAGACCACGTTCTTTCCTCTTAACCATCACCATTCCTTGCTGCACTAGCACATGGTTTATGCTTGCCACGCCTGCCTCCCTTACTAGACTACTCGTCTTAAGGGAAAGTACTGTGCCCGATTTACCTTTTTTTGGAAAATTATTTGTAGGGGCGCCTGAGTGGCTCAGTCGGTAAAGCGGCCGACTTCAGCTCAGGTCATGATCTCGCGCTTCGTGAGTTCGAGCCCCGTGTCGGGCTCTGTGCTGACGGCTCAGAGCCTGGAGCCTGCTTCAGATTCTGTGTCTCCCTCTCTCTCTGTCCCTCCCCCACTCACACTCTGTCTCTCAAAAATAAATAAACATTAAAAAATTTTTTTTTAATTATTTTTATTTAAAGAGAGAGATTGCATGTGGAGGAAAGGGGCAGAGGGAGAGAGAGAATCTCAGGCAGGTTCCATGCTCAGCACAGAGCCTGATGCAGGGCTTACTTCCACGACCCTGGGATCATGACCTGAGCCTAAATCAAGAGTTGGACCCTCAAACAACTGAGCCACCCAGGCACTCCCCTGATTTATCTTAATCTTGGCCTAGAACCTTCATGTTGAGTGTAGCACAGGACCCAGCATTACTAGGCAACAAATGTTGGCTGAATACACTGAATTCCTAAAGATGGTGAATTTCAAGAGTGATGTTTGGGATCATTGAGAACTTCCTCCAAATAATATACACAAACTAACTGGCATTTAGAAAACATAGTTTTTCTTCTCATTTCCATTCCTTTCCTAACATGACTGTTAATAAGTGTGTCAAAAATTAATTTCTCAACCAGAATGAATTTGCAATGTAATCCCCAATGAAATCTTTTAAAGACTTTTGGAAATGGGCTTTGGGTTTTCTGATGTTTCCTACAATTCTAATCTATGTCTTTCTCATCTATTTACTTAGGAGACTCAAGTGAGGGAGCTGGGGTGGAGCGGGGGACTGAAGTTCAGGTTTCTTGCTGGCAAGTCTCACTGGCTGCTTATTTACTCCAGACAAAACAAGTCCCCTTGTACATACTTGACGCCTCTCCCCACGGACAATGAAGACTTCCTGGCTCACCCTGTAGATTGCCAAATGTTAACCATGTGTTATCTGGAAGATGGGATTGTGTGGGTGATTTTAATTTTCTTCTCTGTGCTTATCTATACTTAGCAAATTTTCTATAGTGACTGTGCATTTGTCTGTAATTGGGGGGAAATCAAACCCACTATTTTAAAAATATATCTTTTAGGGGCATCTGGGTGGCTCAATTTGTTAAGCGTCCCAACTCCTGATTTTGGCTCAGGTCATGATCTCCCAGTTCATGAGTTCGAGCAGTGAGTCGGGCTCCATGCTGATGGTGCGAAGTCTGCGTGGGATTCTCTCTCTCCCTGCCCCACCTCCCTAGCTCATGCATGCTTTCACTTTCAAAATAAATAAACTTAAAAATATATATATCTATCTTTCATTCCCAGAGTGGACTTTAGTTCTATGTGTAAACAACATAGAAAACCTGATGGGCCTCTTTTTTCATTTAACCTAATTCAGAAGGAAGTGGAGAAAAAGACTGACCTGAACACAAATATGACCAATACACCATGGACCCATTAAAAGCAGCCTTAGATACTGGGATTCTTGCTTCAGCCATATGCTCAGCCTCCTCATTTTATTTTTATTTTGTTAAAGTAAGCTCTAGGCCCAATTTGGGGCTCGAACTCAGGACCTCAAGATCAACAGTCAAATGCTCCACCAAAGGCTCAGGTGCCCCACGGCCTGCTAATTTTAGAGGCAGTTTCTGCTAGTCTAAAGTTCCAAGTGTGTGTGTGTGGGGGGGGTGTGTCAAAGGGAATAGCTCTTGCCTAGAGGCCTTCTTGCAACTAGCAGCTGGACAGATTTGTACACCTTATTCTGACACAAAGGCTTTCAAAGGAAAAACTGAGGGCTCAGGAAAGTCCTCTGGAACTTTTTAAGAGAATTCCACAGCTAGACTGTCTCACCAAAGATATTCGGGTTTGTGCTCTAGTTTGTGATTACTTGTCATTTCACACAGCCATATGTGGAGAGCCTTGGGCACTGGGAGTCTTCTTTTCTCTGCTTCTTTCAGTGACCCTCTCTCCATCTGTGAGAAAATGCAGCTTGTGAGACTGGGGAACTTGATTCACATAGAAATAACTGTAAAAGTTCCAGAAGGCTAGACAAACAACCGGACTAGTAATTTCAGTCTTCCAGTGATTACAGTGATTGTGCTTAGGAAGAAACACCTCCCTTCCTGCCCCCATCAACTCCTCCCCTCTGCTTGCCCCCATTAGTGTCTTCACTATTTTTGTAAGGCCAAAGAATCTCTTAAAATGGAATTTCCTTCCTTTTAGGAATCAAGCGTAAACATTTGCTCTGAAGTTCACAACATGACCTGTTTTCCTGAATGACTCTTAGTCTTAAACACTGATCTCAGTCCTAGTGGGTGCTGGAAATTTATCCAAGTGGTTTACAATAGGAGGTAGGATTACTGTCTAGGCAATTAGGTGTTGACTAATGTGACTAAATCTCGAGACCCTCTCTCCTGTCTTTCACTCCCACCTATAAACAAGAATAGGATTTTAGAATTGTAAGAAATCTTTACAGATTCTGTAACACACCTCTTCATTATGCAGATGAAGCTGAGACTCATAGTCCTTATTGCAGTGAATGGCACCCAGTAGGTACTCAGTAACTATATGCTTTTTTGATTTCTGGCCTCAGTTGTTCAAGTCCATACCAGTCCATACTAGAACTATAAGGTTCTCAATTTAAAAACCATTTTCTTTCTGCTCTGTCATATTGTTACGTGCTTCTATTGAGTTTACTATAAAGTCATTAGTGTCATAAATTTTATTTAACAGCTTTACTGAGATATAATTCGCATACCCCACAATTCACTTTTTAATTTATTTTTATTATTTTTTAATGGTTATTTATTATTGAGAGAGGGAACACAAGTTGGAGAGGGGCAAAGAGAGAGGTGGACAGAGGATCCAAAGTTGGCTGTGTGCTGACAGTAGACAGCCCGATATGGGGCTCGAACCCACGAGCCATGAGATCATAACCTGAGCCAAAGTTGGACACTTAACCGACTGAGCTACCCAAGCACCCCATAACTCACTTTAAAAAAATTTTTTATGTTTATTTATTTTTGAGAAAGAGAGAGAGCACAAGCAGGGGGTTGGGGTGGGGGGAGCAGAGAGAGAGAAACACAATCTGAAGCAGGCTCTAGGCTCAGCACAGAACCCAAAAAGGGCTCAATCCCAAGACCCTGGGATCATGACCCGAGCTGAAATCAAGAGCCTGATGTTCAACTGACTGAGCCACCCAGATGCCTTTATATCTTATATCATTCTTCTTTCAACATTCTATCTTGCAACATTCTTTCTATGTTGAATGTATGCCTAAAGGAGCATACTTATGAAGACTTTATCATAATCTCATATCTAAAAATAGACATTTCTCCTAAATTTTCTCTTTTTTCCTTTTTCTTTTTCCCTTTCTTTCCCCCCCCCCTTTTTTTTTCAAGTAATCTCCATGCCCAAGGTGGGGCTGGGACTCATGACCCACTGGGGAATTAAGAATAGCATGCTCTTGGGGCGCCTGGGTGGCTCAGTTGGTTAAGCATTTGACTTCAACCTAGGTCATGATCTCACTGTTATAAGTTCAAGCCCCGCATCAGGCTCTGTGCTGACAGTTCAGAGCCTGGAGCCTGTTTCAGATTCTGAGTCTCCTTCTCTCTCTCTTCCCCTTCCCCACTTGCGTGCGCGCGCGCTCTCTCTCTCTCAAAAATAAATACACTTAAAAAAAAAAAAAAAAGAGTAGCATGCTTTACCAACTAAGCCAGCCGGGCACCCCTCCACTAAATTTTTTGATGTGTATGATAATATTGTGGAAAGACAAAGTATAGCTTTACCCTAGCTTTTCCTGCTCCTCTGACTCCCAGGAAAAATAAGGATATATATATTTATATGCTATGTATATAAATACCTAGGTGACAGCCCTCAGGAAGGGAAAAAAGAAACATCTGGAGCAACACTCTTGACCCAGACATATACACAAACAATATAAGGGGGTGTGGGGTGAGGTGAGAAAGGGGGACAGTGTAGACTGCTATAAGGCTTAGTATTTTCTTTTTTGTCCTTCTGAGTTTATAGGTTGGCCTTCCTCCAACTTCCATATTGTTTTTGGGTATCTCCAAATGTATCCAGATTGGAAGACTTTGCGGGACTAGTTCATGGTTGGTAAAAAGAACTTGAACTTGTTTTACACAAGTCAAGGGTATTTAGGATCATGGGAGTGGCCTATTCCCCCCTAAACCTTCGTTTATCCAAGCCCTGCCTTTTCTTCCCTATTCTTAGAAGAGACCAGACGCATTACGCCTTGAGTCACCTGCCACGGAGGGAAGTAATTTTTGGGAGTGTCTCCCGCCCTATCTAGGGAGTCCAAAGGAGAACACCGGAAGGCGATCTTTGACTCAGCCCGCCAGAGGCTTGGGTGTTGTGTCATACCCCACACGTGATGCTCTCCCAGGCGGCCGAGATCTCACATATCATGGGACTTATTCACCCCAGAGTCTCCACCCCTTTCCTCCTGGACTTCCCAACCCCTCACTTCCCCGCTTTGCTCCTCTTCAAGACTAGAGGAAAGCAGGCTGGCTGGAGCCAGGAAATGCCACTCTCCCAAGTTGGACGGGAGAATCACAGAAACTCAGTGTTTGGGAAAGTGCAAGATGTGGCGTTGCAGTTTTATCCTTCTCCAGAATGCTTTGCAGTTCCTCTGTTTCAGGCTATCCTTACTTTCGTTGTCCCCAAAGCGTTCTATCGAGACCACCTTATATCTTAGGGAGACATCGTCTTAGTAAGGGTGCTTTTCTCTCCCTCGGTTTCCCACTTTTCTCCGAGCCTGAGATTCTTAATCCGAACTGGTTTGATCCCCATATCACCTTCCTTCCCGTTCTAGCTGCGTGACCTTGAGTGAACCACAACTTTTCTGGGCCTACTTTCCTTGTCTGTGAAACGGAGGCCAAACGTCTACCGCACCACGCCTGGTGTGAGGAACAAATGAGAAAGCCCTTTGTGAGCTGAAAAAGGCAATAGAAATGTTAGCTATGTTAATTCTAGACTGCTAGTCACTCTTCCAGAACCCCTCCCTTTCCTTTGGGACCCGCCCTGCAAATCCCGCCGGGCGCTGACAGTTCTCGCCACCCTCCTCCCGCAGTCTTTCCCATTGGCGAACGCGCCTGCCGCGCGGCGCCCAGTGGTGACGCCACGGCGCCCCCTCCGCCGGCGCGCGATGACGCATGGCCCCGCCCCCGGCCGCGCCTGGCCTCCCGCGGGGCCCCGCCCATCGGGCCGACGCGGCGCGGGTCCCGCCCCGCAGGTGACGTGTGGCGCGCGCGGCCCGGCCGCCCCGGCAGTTGGTGCAGCGGCCGTTGGGCTGAGTGCGCTCACCCCACCCCTCCCCTCCTCGGGCCCGGGCCCCCCACCCCGCCGGGCGCAGCCCCAGCCCCAGCCCCAGCCCTAGCCCCAGCCGGGCCCGTCCCGTGCGGGCCCGTGCCATCTCCTCAGCCGGCGACGCCCCGGGCCGCCCGCCCGCCACCATGGAGCTGGAGGACGGTGTGGTGTACCAGGAGGAGCCCGGCGGCTCCGGGGCCGTGATGTCGGAGCGGGTGTCCGGCCTGGCCGGCTCTATCTACCGCGAGTTCGAGCGGCTCATCGGGCGCTACGACGAGGAGGTGGTCAAGGAGCTGATGCCACTGGTGGTGGCCGTGCTGGAGAACCTGGACTCGGTGTTCGCGCAGGACCAGGAGCACCAGGTGGAGCTGGAGCTGCTGCGGGACGACAACGAGCAGCTCATCACCCAGTACGAGCGGGAGAAGGCGCTGCGCAAGCACGCCGAGGAGGTGAGGGCCCGCCGGCGGGGAGGGCGGGGGCCGGGCCCGAGGGCAGGCCGGGGACCGGGGGTCGCGGTCCGGCCCGGGAGGGGGCGCGCCGGGCCTCCCGGAGGCGGGCCTGAGGCCGAAGTCCCCCTTGCCGGGCCCGCGGCCGCGAGGTTCCCAGGACCCCCGGCCGACGTCGGAAGCCAAGGCAGGCTAGTGAATGTCCGGGGGAAGGGAGGGAGATGAGGAGGCAAGGCCGGGGGAGGAAGCCGCAGCTTGGCTTGAGGGGACCTGAGGTTGACTGAGGGCGATTTTAGTGTGGCCGGCTCTTGCTTGTAGTTTAGGGAAGTTTCCGACCACCGTAGGATAGTCAGATGGCGGTTCAAACTTTTACCATGGTGTGTGTGTGTGTGTGTGTGTGTGTGTGTGCGTGGAGGGGGAGGGTATTTAAACACTTCTGTCCTGGATATGTAACTTCCGCTGGTTCCAGTACCTTTCCAGGGGGTTGCTGCTTTGGGAAGTTAGAGATCTCCCTCTTTCGGTCAGTTTCTTCTTGACGTCTTAATCCTGTTGAAAAAGAGGTTTTATTTTGTTTTATGTGCCTTGGTTGACACTTTGTCAACATTTAGATGTTGTATAGCAACACCCTGTAAATATAGAGTGTACAGTTTTATTTTATTGGCATCTCACACCAAAGCGTTCCTCCGCGTCAGGTGATCACCTTGGACAGTTCCCTTTAAAAACCCTCTGTTTATTTATAAAGAGGACTGGGGGCGGGGCGGGGTTGAGGAGGTGTAGGTGACTGGGCAACCGTGTTCGGACTGCAATTTACAGGTGCCCTTGGCCGGCTGTTAACCGCAGCATCTCGGCAGTGACAGCCGTGCCCTCACCTCGAGTCGGTGAACCTTTTGGAGCTCTCGAGTAGCAAGTGATAGGCCTTGGACTTCTTGAGACAGTCAAGGATTTAAGCTTTCAGGCTGTGCTGGCATTATTTCTGTTGAACTTAACTAATGCAGGAGAAGTGTCCTTTTCATCTTTGATTTCTGAGCATCTAGCACACCTAGCTAAATACATGGTGATAGAAGGAAGCTAAGTAATTGTTGAACCAACAGTATGTTCTCTTTCAAAAATGCTTGAAAAGTTATTAGGATGTGAGATTTGTTTCACAGTTTATTTCCTAGCCCTAATTTAAACTTTTTGTTTTGTCATATGCACTTCTCTATTAGGTCAAATAGTTCTTTTTCTTCTCCTTTAAAAAAATTTTAAAATTTATTTTAGAGAGGGGGATCCCCGGAGTGGTGGGAAGAGAGGGGCAGAGAGAGAGAGACGTGGGGGTGGGGCGCGGAGAGAATCTTAAGTAGGCTCCATGCTAGGTGCGGAACCAATGCAGGACTGGATCCCAGTAACCTGAGATTATGACCTGAGCCGACATCAGGGACATCAGGTCCCATGCTCCTCTGAGCCACCCAGGAGCCCCATTTCTTCTCTTTTTAAAGCTTGGCTATAACGATGATTTTTAGTTCCGATTTTGTGATCCATTTGTCTTCAAAGCAATGGCATTGGATTTGCCAGGTAAAATTGACTTCCAAGTCAATTCCAAGAGTATTCAAGTATATAGGGAGGAAGGGATTGAAAAAAATCTAAAGATGGGATTGTGGGGCGCCTGGGTTGCTCAGTTGATTAAGTGTCTACTCTCGATTTCAGCTCAGGTCATGATCTCACGGTTCATGAGTTCGAGCCCCACATTGGGCTCTGTGCTGACAGCCTGGAACCTACTTGGAATTCTCTCTCTCTGCCTCTCCTTTGTACATTCTCTAGCTCTCTCTTTTCTCTCTCTCAAAATAAGTAAACCTAAAAAGATGGATTGCAACTTCTAGTAGTTTCTTAGCACTGTTTGTAGAACAGGGGCGTTGTACTACTACTGCAATGGCATGCTGTGTGCCTTCATCCTCATAGAGACTCTTAGATGTACTGGGAAGAGACATATACACACAGGTGACGAGCAACCCCAGCGTGACCTGTCACCTTGGATAGAAGAATTACTCCCTCCAGTTTTAAACCACTTTAGGGCCATGTGAACAAGGCAAAAGGCCAGGATCACACGTGCTAAGAAAAACCTCTGCCACAGGTTGCAGAATCAGAAAATAAAACTAACTGCTAGGCACTGGACTGTGTATTAATTTCATAAGTAAGTGACTTTTGAAAAAAATTTATTCTTGAGAGAGAGTGTGCCAGCGAGAGCGTAAGCGGGGGAGGGGCAGAGAGAGAATCCCAAACAGACTCCACACTGTGAGCGAGGAGCCCTACACAGGGCTCTAACCCACGAACCCTGAGACTTACCTGAACAGAAACCAAGAGTCAGAAGCTTAACTGACTGAGCCACCCAGGCGCCCCAGTAAATGACTTTTAAAAAAATAAGTTGTCTGGTAGCTTTTTGGTAACTTCTACTTTTTCAAACATGTCTGTAAATTCTCTATAATGAAACTTTCGGGCAAAGAGCCATGACCTGAGAATAGAGAGCATCGATGAAATGCTAGATGAGCCAATTCCCAGACCACAAACATAAAACCACCTTGTTACCACTTTTCATGTGAGATGATAAATCAAGTTTTACCCGGTCTCCTGAAATTCAGTCTTTCTTAAGCCAACATGCAGAAGTGAATTCTATGTTTAATTTTTTGCGAGTGCTCTGTTTTTGGCCTTTAATATGGAGCCTAAGAGACTGCTGTTAGAGCGAAAGTGCCTCCGGGTGTTTACAGCAGAAGTATTTGAAAGCCTGGAAATTGTCCATCACTAGAAAGTGTAAAGCAAATTCTGAGCACCTTTGTGGAAATTTAGGAAGGTATATAAATGGTGAGAAAGTTTTAGGGGGTGTGAAGTACTTTAATCTCTTGCTTGCAGGAATTCTCAGCAAGGGATCAGAAATTTAATCTTTATTCTAATGATATTACTTAATTCAAAAACTTTGTCTTTTTCTTTGCTTTTCTTTGAATTTTTTTGTGTGTAGTTAGTCTGCTATTTTTGTGAGTCTTTATTTTTTTTTTTAATTTTTTTTTAATGTTTATTTATTTTTGAGAGACATAGAGGCACAGCGTGAACAGGGGAAGGGCAGAGAGAGGGAGACACAGAATCGGAAGCAGGCTCCAGGCTCTGAGCCGTCAGCACAGAGCCCGACGCGGGGCTCGAACTCACAGACTGCGAGATCATGACCTGAGCTGAAGTCGGCCGCCCAACCAACTGAGCCACCCAGGCACCCCCATATTTTTGTGAGTCTTTAAAAACAACCTAAAGGAGGGTGCCTGGGTGGCTCAGTCAGTCGAGCATTCAGTTCTGGATTTCAGTTCAGGTCATGATCTCAGAGTGGTGGGATCAAGTCTGAGCTGAGCGTGGAGCCTGCTTGAGATTCTCTCTCTCCCTGTCTCTCTCTTTCTCTCTCTCCCCCTCCATCTCTGTCTCTATCTCTGTCTCTCTCTCTCTCTCTCCTTCCTTCATACTGCCCCTCTCCTGGCCTTGAGCTGTTGCTCTCTCACAAAAATAAAAATTAAAAACAACATAAAGGAGGGCTGATTTTAGATAAACTTATGATCAGTTTCGAATGCTAAGCAAGAAGTCTATCATCTTATTACTTGCTACTCTCCTCTAAGGGCTCTCTGCTCTAGTCTTAACATCTCTCTATTTCTTATCCACGTCCTGCGTGATGCCTTTGCCGATGCTGCTCCCTTGGCGTAGAATGGTTTTCTTTTCTTTTTCTTTTTTTTTAATGTTTATTATTTATTTTTGAGAGAGAGAGAGAGACAGTGTGAGCAGGGGAGGGGCAGAGAGAGAGAGAGAGAGAGAGAGAGAGAGATACACACAGAATGTGAAGCAGGCTCCAGGCTCTGAGCCATCAGCACAGAGCCTGATGTGGGCCTTGAACTCATGGACTGTGAGATCATTACCTGAGTTGAAGTCAGATCCTTAACCGATTGAGCCACCCAGGTGCCCTATGAATAATTTATTTGTAAATCGGTGGGTTTTTTTTAAAGATTTTCTTTTTAAGTAATCTCTACACCCAATTGGGGCTCAAATTTATGACCCTGAGATCAAGTGTGGTATGCTTCTACTAACTGAGCCAGTCAGGCGCCCCCCAAGCAGTGATTTTTTTTTTAAATATATTTTTTAAGTTTATTTATTTTGAGAGAGACAGAGACAGCACAAGTGGAGGAGAGGCAGAGAGAGAGGGAGAGAGAATCCAAAGCAGGCTCCACACTGTCAGTGCGGACTCCAGCTTACCAACTGCGAGATCATGAACTGAGCCAAAATCAAGAGTTGGATGCTTAATCGACTAAGCCACCCAGACGCCCCAATTAGTGATTTTTGAAAAACAGAAAGTTTTTATGCAAAGTGGTCTGGAGAGAGATGTTATTCTTGGGAAGAATACGTTAGTGTTTTGATGTTTTTGTTTGTGCAAGTTCTGATTCTTTTAAAATAAACATGATTGCTTTGAGTAATTAAAAAAACAACAACACAGCTTTCCTGATAAAAATGAGTTTAAGAACGCTTTCCTTAGAAATTGAGTTCCAAGTAATTCTGTGGGCTTTGTTTCTTATCACCAGTATTTTCAAAGTGGGATTTATTTAGCATGATTGAGTAGAGGGAGATTGCATATAAAAATAAAGACGCACCCTTTCCTCCTCCCTTTCCTCCTTGCACTATGGAAGCATATCTGAAGAGAATGAGCTGAAGAGAGAGTATCTTTTCTGGGAAGAAGATTTATGTGATGTTTGACTGCTTTTCTGTGGCTTCTTACGTAAAAAATTGGGGTGATTAAATGCTGAGGTGAGAGAGACCATCAAGAATTTTCAAATTAACTTTCCCCCAGTGAATCAGTACTTAAAGCAGTAACAAAATCGATGTTTTATATGAAGACTCAATCAAATTGTTTTCCTTGGAAGTGTGTGAACACGGGAGTGGTAAGATGTGTGGGCAGGAAAGCAGGCTGGGTATTCAGTGTTCTTTTCGTTGAGGTTAGAGTTCTCATTCATCAAAAATACTTTATTTTTTTAAATGTTTATTTATTTTTGAGAGAGAGAGAGAGAGAGAGAGAGAGAGAGAATCCCAAGCAGGCTCTGTGCAGTTAGTGCAGAGCTTGACACGGGGCTCAAACTCATGAACCATGAGATTGTGACTTGAGCCGAAACCAAGAGTTGGACGCTTAACTAACTGACTGAGCCACCCAGGTGCCCCTCATAAAAAATATTTTAATCAAACCTGTTGAGGAAGTTAATTTTTTTTTAAATGCGTATTTATTTATTTTGAGAGGAGAGAGAGTGGGGTAGGGTCAGAGAGAGGAAGAGAGAGAGTCCCAACAGGCCTTCTCACTGTCAGCACAGAGCCCGATTTGGGGCTTGATCCCATGATTCGGGGCGTGGTCCCCTGAAACGTGAGATCTTGACCTGAGCAGAAACCAAGAGCTGGACACTTAAGCAGGTAAGCCACTCAGGCACCTGGAGAAAGTTAATTTTGATTTGTTTGCAAGGTAATTTACAATGACAGTTAAGTTCGTGTCTTTAATAAACACTTACAAAGGAAAATTTGATGTCTTTTCACTGAGTTATGTGACTTTTTTTTATCAAGGAATAGGAGTGAAGAGTAACTTTGCATACCTATAACTTAAATTTTGTTGATAGTGGCTGCTAAAGACTTATTTGAAAAACTGAAATTCCATGTCTGCCTCAACATTAAGTTTATTTTGTGCCTTTAGTACTGTTGTTATTTAAATTAGTAGTTGTGATAATTCTTCAGACTTCTAGCCTTAATTCTGTCAACTCTATTGTCTTAAGGAATTTAACTTTGCTGCTTTATTTCACAAAAGTAGAGCAGTAGGAGAGGGTGGCCAAATGTCGTGACCAGAGAACAAGTTGTTGTCCAGGGGGTGTCAGCATTTGTCATCTTACATGTTTGAATATACATGTGATTTATTAGCTTTCAAACTCCTTTTATTTATTTATTTTTTAAATGTTTGTTTATTTCGAGAGGGAGAGGGAGAATCCCAAGCAGTCTCTGCACTGTCAGTGCAGAGCGACACGGGGCTTGAACTCACAAACTGCAAGATCATGACCTGAGCCAAAGTCAAGCATTGGATGCTTAGCTGACTGAACTACCCAGGTACCCCCATATTTTCCTATTTAAAAAAATGCCATTGTTGGGACACCTGGCTAGCTCAGTCAGTAGAGCATGATTCTCTTGATCTGAGTTGTGAGTTCAAGCCCCAGTTTGGGCCGAGAGTTTACTTAAAAAACAAACAAACACACAAAACAAATGTTTTTTCTTGCTGAACCATTCGAATAAGCTTTATACTGCCCCTGGTCAGTCTGTACTTTGAGACCCTTTCTGAAATGAACAACCTATTTGTCCTCTAGGGGAGTGTGTGTATGTGGTGGTGATGGGGTTGTTGCCTTTTGAAATGGTAGTCACTTAACTATTGATTATTAACTCTTAAGACAGATCTTATCCCTTCTTTACCTTCAGAGATTTCAGAATGTAGGTATGTAAGTGGGATACCATGATGTGTCCTTGCTTTAGGGACATTCACATTTTCACTTGGTTAAAAATCACAGAAGAGAGGAGCATCCGGCTGGCTCAGTCGGAAGAGTGTGATCTCCGGCTATGAGTTTCAGCCCCATGTTTGGGTATAGAGATTACTAAAAAAAGGCAAGAATTTTTTTTTTAAACAAATTTCTTTATTTTTATTTTTGTTTATTTTGAGAGAAAGAGAGAGTGCACAGAAAGGGAGAGAGCGTGAATCCTAAGCAGGCTCCACACTGTCAGCGTAGATCCCGATGTGGGACTAGAACTCCCGAACCTCAAGATCATGACCTGAGCTGAAATCAGTAGTTGACACTTGACTGAATGAGCCATCCAGGTGCCCCAACAAAAACTCTAAAATCACAAAAGAGAATATAAAAATGGGAAGGTACCTAGCTAGATCAGGTAACGAGAGGCTGGATTAGTCGAGGAAGGCCTGCTCACTAGATCACTGTGGTGTGTGCCATAGCTCATTGATCCAGTTCTGTGCCTGGGTCTGGTTCCTTTTAGCTTCCGTTTCACTACACATACTTCTGTCATATGGAGCCTTCGGTTCCCAGGAGAGCTAGTATTAGAATCTAGCCAAATATTGTGTTTTATTGATCAGTTTAATGGCTGAGTTATTTTAAAAATAGTTTTTTGCTGTACTCAACACTCATAATGAATACAGCTGTTACCTAAAGAAATTACTGTTGGCTGACATAAAATATATCGACATAGACCCAGTTTAATAATATTATGTAGGGGCGCCTGGGTGGCTCAGTCGGTTAAGCCTCCAACTTCAGCTCAGGTCAGTCATCTCGCGGTCTGTGAGTTTGAGCCCCGCGTCAGGCTCTGTGCTGGTGTCTCAGAGCCTGGAGCCTGCTTCGGATTCTGTGTCTCCCTCTCTCTCTGCCCCTCCCCTGCTCACGCTATGTCTCAAAAATAAATAAATGTTAAAAAAAAATTAAGAAAAATAATATTATGTAATGTGTCTATTCAGAAAAGCTGGTATTTAAGAGTATGTGCATATAATTCTATACATTTTGAAATCTTAGCCAGTGATATTTACTTATTTAGTTTTAGTAATCTCTGCACCCAGTGTGGGGCTTGAACTCAGGAACTTAAGATCAAGAATTGCATGCTCTTCCAACCGAGCCAGCCAGGCACCCCTTAGCCAGCCATGTTTAGTTATTAGTTTTTTGTTTTTGTTTTTTTAATTTATTTTGAGAGAGTAAGAGAGGAAAAGAGAACATGAATGGTAGGGGCAGAGAGAGAGGGAGAGAGAACTAACTCTAAGCAGGCTCAGTGCTGTCAGTGCAGAGCCTGACGAGGAACTTAAACTCAGGAATTGTGAGATCATGATCTGAGCTGAGGTCAAGAGTCAGACGCTTAACCCACTGAGCCACCCAGGTGCCCCTAATTACTAGTTTGAATGCAAGACTGTTTGTTCACTTAGGGATTGTAGTGTCTAGTAGTTTGGCATAACAGGTGCCTCCAAAAATTTTTGAACTCAACCATGGGAATTTATATATATATTTTTAAATTAATTTTATTTCATTTATTTTGAGAGAGATAATGGGTGTGAGGTGGGGAGAGAGAATCCCAAGTAGGCTCCACGCTAACAGCTTTGGGGGAGGAGGGGACTTGGCTTCATCCCACAAACTGTGAGATCATGACCTGAGCTGAAATCAAGAATCAGATGCTTAACCGACTAAGCCACCCAGGGACCTGGGGAATTTACATATTAATATAATAAAGAAGTTTCCAAGTTGAGAATATAGAGTTATTAGGAACTTTGAAATATAATTTTTTTAAAAAGCTTTTTTTTTTAATAAAAGAATTTAGCGTTTTTATTTTATTTTTGAGAGACGTAGAGACAGAGCGTGAGCAGGGGAAGGGCAGAGAGAGAGGGAGATACAGAATCCAAAGCAGGCTCCAGGCTCTGAGCCATCAGCACAGAGCCCGACGTGGGGCTCGAACCCACAGACCGTGAGATCATGACCTGAGCTGAAATCGGCTGCTCAACAGACTGAGCCACCCAGGCACCCCATATAATTTTTAAGTCAGTAAACTTTTTCAGTAAATCTTTCCCCCTGGCTTTTTGTTAGAAAAGTGTTTAAACACACAGAAGAACTCAAAGTGCATCGATCATCTGTATATACATCACTTAGATTCAGCAGTTGTTGTATTTACCTATATACGTGGATGTGCTGTATGTGTATACATACACATATGTAAAAACATACACTCAAAATTTATATCTGTACACTTTTGCTGAACGTGTCAAAGTAAATAGCAGATGTTCTGACTTTTCATCTTTGTTCAGTCAGTGGCGTGTGGGACTCCTGATCTCAGGGTGGCCGGTGAGTTCCAGCCCCACGTTGGGCATAGAACCTATTTTAAAAAAAATGAAAATAATTTTTAAAGATTAAATTTAATTTAAAAAAGAGTATTCTACCATATAACCATGGTATTATTTACACCGAGAACATTTTCTGGTATTGTCTAATATTCCATTTGAATTAATTTTTAAGAGGATAATCTATGTCTGTTATAAAGATAAATAAGTTAATATTTTTATAGTGATCTAATATCACTCATCTGGAAAGGAAGAAATAATTGCAGTTTAGATGCCTTTCTATAAGGAATTTAAATCTTGAGACCTAATAAGACTGAAAAGTTGGTTAAGATTTTTTATTTAAAACTACAGCATAAAAATATGATGGATTGTTTTTCCCCATTGAAGCCAGGATACAGAAATTGAGAAACTAACCCTATGTTAAATGTTTTCTCTAGTAAGCTTTTTTTTAGACTTATCATATATTTTCCAGGATATCTTGTCGGACTGCTTACCTGCTCCAGTAGGGTTACAGAGCCTGAGAATTTTTTATTTGGGACTCTGCTGATTGGATTCCCTGTCTGAGATAGGTTTAGATTTTCTGTGATTCTGGATTCTATTATTGTTCTTTAAAATGTATTTTCACTCTCCCTTCCTGAGGTTATTTTTTAAGAGCTGGGAGGAAACTCCCATGATCTTCTGGTTCTATGCTATCCCATTTCCACAGGTAGATAGAAAGATAAAAAGTACATAGATGATCAGAAAGAACAGGGACACTTGGGTGACTCAGTCGGTTGAGTGTCCGACTCTTAATTTTGGCTCAGGTCATGATTTCACGGTTCGTGGGATTGAGCCCTACGCCATGCTGACAACACCGAGCCTGCTTGGAGTTCTGTCTCACCCTCTCTCTCTCTGCTCCTCCCTTGTTCTCTCTCTCTCAAATAATAAACATTTAAAATTTTTTAAAAAGACACTTAACAACAAAAAAATAAAAATTAAAAAAGAACAAATATTTATTGAGCCTGGCAGTGTTGTAGGCTCTGGGAATATAGCTACAAACAAAACAAGCAAGGAAGGTAGCCTGTGCTTTTTTTGGAGTTTATATCGTAATAAGGAATAAACAAGCCAGTCACCATAATTATAGATTGTGGTAGATGCCACATAGGAAATGAAAAAACATGGTGTGATAAAGAGTAAAGAGGCCGGCACTCTAGAGGGAACAAACAAGTTTATAGAAAGGTAAGCAGCTGCCCATAAATGAAATAATTCATCTCATAAGAGTAAGTTTTTAGACCTGAAAGTTTAGATGTATATAGTCAGTTTCTCCTACCCTTTCATTTTTCTCGAAATTCAGAAAACTAAGCAGCTCTCATAAGTGCATTTCTTCTTGTGTTTTCTCATTCCTTCTCATACTTGACTTCTCAGCAACGTTTGATTCTTTTGGTCACGTATATAAGATTCGTTTGATCATGTATATATGATATATATGTATATATATATAAGTTTTTATTTAAATTCCAGTTAATTACAGTGTAATATTAGCTTCGGGTGTACAATATAGTGATTCACCAAATCCATACAATGCCCTGTGCGCATCACAATAAGCACACTTCTTAATCCCCATCACCTGTTTTACCCATCCCCTCCACCCACCTCCCCTCTGGTAATCGTCAGTTTGCTCTCTATAGTCAAGAGTCTGAAGAAACATTTTGATTCTGTGACTTTTAACTCTCTTGGTCCTCCTCCTACTCCTCCCTCCCTCCCTCCCTCCCTCCCTCTCCCCTTCCTTCCTTCCTTCCTTCCTTCCTTCCTCCTTCTTCTCTCCACTCCCTCCCTGCACTCTTTTTTCTTCTTCTTCTTTTTTTTTTTAAGTAAACGCTCTACCCATCTTGGGGCTTGAACTCACAAATCTGAGAATAAGAGCCACACACTCCACCAACTGAGCCAGCCAAGCGCCCCAGTTTTCCTTTTTTCTGACCACTCTGGATTCTTCTTACGTTGTTAACTTTGGTATTCCTTGGAGTTCTTTCTGAGGTCCCCTCTAGTTCTCATTTTGTACACTGCCTAACTGATACTATTCATTCCCATGGGTCTAGTTACTGTTTGTTGACCATTCCAAATGTATATCGCATTCATTCATTTCATAGATATTTATAGAGTGCTGACTGTGTGCCTGGTTCCGCTGGGGATACAGTGGTGAGCAAAAACAAGATTCTTCTTTCATGAAGCTGACAGCCTGTTGAGAACTTTATGGCCGGATCTGTCTGTCTGGAGTTTCAGATGCACTTTGCTGGTGTTTCTTGGATATGAATGTATCCTGACATGTCCAAACCTGAACTTCTCTCCCAAGCTTGCTGCTCCTCTGTTCTCTTTGTGAGGGATACTGCTGTCTGCCTGGCCAGATAGCTCGTTACCATCCTTAACTCTTTTCTCACCTTCGTCCCCATTACTACTTAAAAGTTTCCAACTTTTAAATATTTCATTTGATTTTATTACTATTATTTTATTTTTTATAACTTTTGAGTATTTCTGGATTGTCTTCTTCCAAATCCATTTCTACTTCTCAGATACAGACTGCCAACATCTCTTGGCCTGAATCCAGACTCCAAAGAGGTGAGACTTTGTGCCAGTCACACTGTCTACCAGTATGTGGCACAAAGAACGCATCCAGTGAATATTTCTGAATAAACGAATGAACAACTAAAACTGTCCCGTAACTAATCTGTACGCTTCTAGGATTGCCAACATATAAACTGCCCATCATACTGTACCAAGTCTCTTCAAAGCGGAAATTTAATCAGATCTTTCTGTACTTAAAAGCCTTCAGTGGCTCTGTCTAAAGTTCTTGAAATGTCTGAAGTTCCGAGGATACAAGGCATTGTGATCTGGCTACTCCTTATCTTGCCAGCCTCATCTCTTCGTTTTTGAGCCCTACTGAACACTTGGGAGTTTGTTTGCAAGTAGTGTTCTCTCCAGGCCTTCTTTCAAAGCTGCCTCTTTGCTTGGCACTCTGTTGCCAACAGCATTCATCTTTTTTTTTTCCTGTCTAAAAAATTTTTATTTATTTTTTGAGAGCTAGAAAGCTTGAGTGGGCAAGGGGCGAGGGGTGGGGGACAGGATCTGAAACAGGCTCTTGGCTGATAGCACAGAGACCGACTCAGGGCTCAACGAGCTCATGAACCGTGAGATCATGACCTCAGCCGAAGTTGGATGCTCAACTGATTGAACCACCCAGGTGCCCCTAACAGTATTCATCTTTCAGATTTCAATTCTGGAATGCCTTTTATGAACACCTAGTATGGTTTGTGCCCATTTTATATTGTCCCATAACATGCTGTGCTTCTCCTCTCATAGTGCTTCCAGTGTTAGAGCGAACTAACTTATGGCTTTAATTCCCCTGCTAAACTGCTGGGATGCAGTAGGTATTGAATAGATATTTGTTGGTTGGTTGGTTGGTTGGTTGGAGGGATGGATGAATATGCTAAAGGTCAAATTGCTAAGCCTAACTATTTAAAGTTCTCTTTTGTGCATTCAAGTTGTTTGTCCTTACCACTGGTGCCAAGTTATGCTAAAACTTCCAAAAAATTCTTCAATAAGTCTTTGGACTTTTGTATGTAAAAAACCCCTATGATTTCTGAGAATAGTTATTACAGACACTTTACCTACATTTTCCTATACATAGTAGATATTCTAGAACTATTTATGCATTAAAAATGAAATGTTAAGATTGTAGGCATTCTGCATTTGCAAAGGTTGGACTAGGTGATCTTTTTTTCATTTTTCATTTCTAAAAATGTATTGTTTTTTCTTTTGTTTACATCTTTGTTTTGTTTTTTGTGTGTTTTTGAAGGAGGGCTAGGTGATTTTAAAAGTCATATTAGCACCATGATTCTCTGGTTGTTTTAAATTTTAATGTGGCTTTCTCTTGTATTTTAATTCATTTTAGATTTGTTTGAATTGTTGCTTGAGAAATGTTTGTCTGAATAAAAGTTTTCACAGAAATGAAGGTTAAGTGCTCAAACTTAATTTTAACTGTTTGGTTAGAATCTTTTGATAGACATTTCTAATTAAGATACAGCAGTAGTACTTATAGCAATAAATAAAATAGTAAAACATTTATTTTTGAAGAAAAGTTCATTCTGAAGAATAGTGAATATTCTATTTCTTGAGCATCGAAACATATTGGTTAAAAGCCTCTGCTAGGCTATTATGATATAAACAAAATTTCTAATTTTTTTTTTTTTTTATTTTAGAGAGAGCACATGTATGTGCAAGCAGGGAAGGGTGAGGGGCAGAGGGAGAAATTTTAAGTGGCTTTTAAATTTATTTTTGAGAGAGCCGGCATGAGTCAGGGAGGGGCAGAGAAAGAGGGGGACAGAGGATCCAAAGCGAGCCCGACGTAGGCCAAACCCACAAACTGCAAAATCATGACCTGAGCTGAAGTCAGACACTCCACCTACTGAGCCACCAAGGCGCCCCTGAAATTTCTAATTTCAGTGATCAAATCCTCAATTTGGATTTTCTTTCAGTTACCTGTTGCCCTAGCCTCATTTTTTGTTACTGCTACCTATTCAAAAACAAATACCTCTTTAAAAAATTAAACAGTTTGCATAGAAGTTGGAATCAAATAAACAGACTTTCAGTAAAACCAGAAGGATAACTTTTTAAAAAGGCTCTTGTTTGTCTATGGTTCTACTATGAAAATAGTCTACTTGAACTCATTTGATGTGATTTGGGAAACATTTGACAGAAATTACCCACTTATTTGTTGCTCTGTTCAGTTTTAACTCTTTAAAGAATACTTTTATACTACGATAGGAAATCATCTAGTAATTTACTCAGTGTTAACCGCCTCAAAGCTAGCAGAGGGCCAGGAAGTGAACAAAGATTTCTGAATAGCTAAGATGAATCTCTCAAAGTCTGTGTAATAAAGTTCATGATCTTGGCCTTCTGAATAAACATTTAAAGGCAAAGTACTTGTTCATAGTATCCTTATTTTATGTTTTAAAAATGTACTAAAAATTTTAATGCTTATTTATTTTTGAGACAGAGAGAGACAGAGCACAAATGGGGGAGGGGCAGAGAGAGAGGGAGACACAGAATCTGAAGCAGGCTCCAGGCCCTGAGCTGTCAGCACAGAGCCCGATGCGGGGCTCAAACTCAAGGACGGCGAGATCATGACCTGAGCCAGAGTTGAATGCTCAACCAACCGACTGAGCTACCCAGGTGCCCCTAAGCTTATGATTTTTTTAACATTTATTTTTTTTTGAGAGAAAGAGACACAGCGCAAGCAGGGGAGGGGCAGAGACAGAGGGAGACACAAAATCCGAAGAAGCAGGCTCCAGGCTCTGAGCTGTCAGCACAGAGCCCAATGTGGGGCTCGAACTCAGAACCATGAGATCTTGACCTGATCCGAAGTCTGATGATGCTTAACCAACTGAGCTACCTAGTCGCCCCCATAGTATCCTCATTTTATTATTTTTTCATAGTATTTTATTTTAAATAAAATAGTTTCTTAGCCCTCACCAGGTTATAAACAGCAAGTTAAGAGAGTATCTACTAGAGGGGTGCCTAGGCGCCTCAGTTAGTTAATCGTCCAACTTCGACTCAGGTCATAATCCTTTGGTTTGTGGTTTCGATCACCACATGGGCTCTCCGCTGATGGTGGGAAGCCTGCTCAGGATTCTGTCTTCCTCTCTGCCCCTCCCCCATTTGTGCAGGCTCTCCTCTCAAATAAATAAATAAACTTAAAAAAAAAAGTAATACAGTGCAGGGGCCAAGGCAAGGGCAGTGGGGTCGGATTGCCTTAGTTCAAGTCCTGGCCTGGCTCTGTTACTTCCTAGCTATGTCATCATGGACAGGTTTCTTAATGCCAAGCCTCAATATCTTAATTGTAAATAGGGATAATAATAGTAACATCCTTATAGGATTATTGTGAGGATTACACAAGAAAAATGAGCTTTTAAAAGCTCTAGGCATTTGGTTAATAAGTACTAAACCTTAGCTGTATGTCTGGTACCAACCTGCCTATCTATCCATCCCATTTATTCATTTGTAAAAGAGATGTTAATTAAACACTTTGTGCCCAGACTTGAGGTACAAGAATGAATGAATAGTCTAGGGTCTTGCTGTTGAGGGGCTCATAGTCTAGTGGGAGAGGCTAATGTAAATAATAGGGCAGCTTTATATAAACATTTTAAACAAGTCCTGTTTATACAAGATGTTAGAAGCCTAACAACCTGAGAGATGGCTTTCACAGGGACAGGGTGACATTTAACTGGGTTATGTGTCATCGATCCAAAGCATGAGAGGCTTGGGACACCTGGCTGGCTCAGGTAGTGGAGCAGGTGACTCTTGATCTCAGGGTCATGAGTTTGAGCCCCATGTTCGGTGTAGAGATTACTTAAAAATAAAATATTGAAACAACAACAATGACTGTGAGAGGTTTGAAAGTGTGTAACATATTCAGAAAACTACAAAAACATGACATTATTTTTCTGGTATATTTAAGTAGTAAATACTAGTTTTCCATATGTTCTTTAAAATATTGTACTTCTGCCATATAGAGGGTAGCAAGAATTGAGGTTTAATAGAAAGGCAAGAGTCAGAAATTAAGGGACAGGTATTGTCAAATTTGGGTTTTTATCTTGAAGGCATCAATCATATAATACAGTGTGGCTTATACTCATGATTCACCATGATTCATAATGATACTTCTTATCAATATAAGGTTACATTTTATTCGGTATGCTACATTTTAAGGAGATAAGTATGTATGAAATTTTAGAAACTTTTTTTCTGTTGCTGAAGAAACTTATTAACATTTTATTTTGTTTTCTGTAAGTAAGAAATTCCAGAAACATTTCTAATTGAAATATGTGATAGACGATAAGGTTTTGGGGTGATGGTGGGGTTTGGAGCTGACGGTCGAGAAGGAATTCTGGAAGATGTCTTTGGTGCAAAAAGGTGATTTTATAAAAGCACAGGACAGGACACAAGGGCAGAAAGAGCTGCAATGGGGTTGTGAAGAGTGGCTCCCTAAGTACCGTGGAGCTGGGGGAGGTAAAGACAAAGGGAAGTTTCCAAAGAGATTTTCATTTGCTAAAGACGCACAGATTACTAGAGGCCTGGGTATTGTCAAGCCAAGGTTGTTTTTCCCTCTAGCAAAGCTTTAACGTTAAGACAGTAGGGAGTTCCTGCAGAGATGTTTTACTCAGCCTGCCTTAAGTGTTTGTCAGTGGGATGCAGGTTATAAGAAAATTTAATTTTATCTGCCATTTCCTTCTTGCCTTTGTTCCCCGCATCCCTATGGAGGGTAGGGTGATATTAAGTAATCTCAGGCTCCAGGAAACTGAGTCTATAGGTTACTAGAGGTTAGGCTATTGATAAGATTGCCTTTTTCTTATAATTAACTAAGGTATTTGTAAACCGAGACTATCAGTTTAAGTATTTGTTTTCTGTTGTTTCCTGTGTCCCTGGGCAGCCTGGAGTGCCTGAGTATTGTCACACATACCCCACCTGGTGTGTGGGGGGGTTATCCTAGCTGGTGTTTGGCCCTCAGCTTTCCTTATTCTCCCTCATCAATCGGGGTGCCTGGGTGGCGCAGTCAGTTAAGTGTCCAACTCTTTTTTTTTTTTTTAAGCTTATCTATTTATTTTGAGAAGACAGAGCATGAGCGGGGGGCGGGGTGCAAAAAAAGGGGGGAGACAGAATCCCAAGCTGGCTCCATGCAGAGCCCGACGCAGGGCTCAAACTCACGAAACTGTGAGATCATGACCTGAGCTGAAACCAAGAGTTAAGAAGCTCAACCGAGTGAGCCACCAGGTGCCCCAAGTGTCCTACTCCTGATTTCGGCTCAGGTCGTGATCTCAGGGTTTGTGGAATCGACCTCCGAGTTAGGCTCTGCATGGACAGTGCAAAGCCTGCTTGGGATTCCCTCTCTTTCTCTGTACCTCCCCTGCTCACATGTTCTTTCTCTCAAAATAAATGAATAAACTTAAAAAAGTAAAACAGATGTGATAAAAATGTTCTGGTGTTTCAACTTTTTCTTAATAATATGGTTATGAAGACTACTTCATTTCTTAATGATACCTAATCAACTGATTGTGTTAATATTGTTGACTTTGAAACTTTTCATTCCTGGGGTGCCTGAGTGGCTCATTGGTTAAGCGTCCGATTCTTGATTTTGGCTCAGGTCATGATCTCATGTTTTGTGGGTTCAAGCCCCATGTTGGGGCTGCGCTGACAGCTCAGAACCTACTTGGGATTCTCTGTTTCCCTCTGTTTCTGCCTCTTTCCTGCTTGCTCTATCTCTCTCTCAAAAAACATAAACATTTTTTAAAAAAGAAAAATTTTACTCCTTCAACAGACTGCATTTATTTAGTTAGCTTGACCTGATTTTTTTCTTTCTGTGAAAATTTCACTTTGTATAGTTGTCAACATATTTTTTCCTTAAAAATTTTTATTGTGATAAAATATATATAACATAAAATTTATCGATTTTAACCATTTTCAAGAGCATAATTCAGTGGTATTAAATACATTCATTGTGCAACCATCACCTCCTTTCATCTCCAGAACTTTTTCATCATCTGAAACTCTATACCCGTGAAATGTAACTTCTGTTCCTCCCTTCTCCTTGCCCCTGGCAACTATCATTCTGTTTTCTGTCCTTAGGATTTGACTACTTTAGGTACCTCGTATAGATGGAATTATTTCCCCTGACTTATTTCACTTAGCATGTTTTTAAACGGGCTCATCTATTTGTAGCATGTATCCTAATTTCATTCCTTTTTAAGGCTGAATAATATTCTCTTATATGTATATACAAGTCTCCTATCAGTATCTAACTTGCTAATATTTTCTCCTATTCTGTGGGTTGTCTCTTTACCTTTTTTTTTTTAAGTTTATTTAAATAATTTCTATACCTGATGTGAGGCTTGAATTTATGACCCCAATATCAGGAGCTGCACACCCTTTGGACTGAGCCAGCCAGGCACCCCTAAACTATCAATAGTCTGAATAGGTATATGGACCAGTTTCTTCAGAGACCCTGGCAGAGGGTTCCAGTTTGTGCTTGAAACGTGGGGCTCAAACTCATGACCCTGAGACCAAGAGTTGGATGCTATTCCAAGCCAGCCATGTGACTCTTGAGTTATTTATTTATTTTGAGAGAGAAGGAGGGAGAAGGAGAGACTGAGAACGAAGGGGGGGGAGGAGCAGAGAGAGAATCCCAAGAGCCTATAGGGTGTTTGGTCTCCTGACCATGAGGTCAGGACCTGAGCTGAAAGCCAGTGCCCCCTTGAGTTACTTTTTATATATGGAGTTCAAATTCATTCCTTTGAATGTGGGTATCCGGTTGCCCCATGGCATTTGTTGATGAGACTGTTCTTTTCCCATTGAATTTTCTTGATACCCTTGTTGAAATACAATTGACCGTAAATCTGAGGGTTTATTTCTGATTCTTAATTCTAGTGCATTGATCTATACCTCTGCCTTTAAGCCAGTAACCCTGTTGTGGTTACTGTCATTTTATAATAAGTTTTGAAACTGAGGAGCATGCCCACCAGCTGTGGTCTTTTTAAAGACTTACTTTGGTAAAAGCAAAGCAAAACAAAAGCAAAAACAAAATAAAAATTACTTTGGTTAATCTGGGTCCCCCTAATTTCCATATGAATTTTAGGGTCAGCTTGTCGATTTCTGCAAAGGAGCTAGCTTGGATTTTCATCGGGATTTTGTTGAATTTGTAGATCATTTTGAGCACTATTGCCATCTTACCAATATTAGGTCTCCTGATTCATGAACTGGGATGGCTTTCCATTTGCTTAAATTTTGTTTCTTTCAACAATGTTTTGTTGTTGTTGGAATAAAAGTTTTGCATTTCTTCTGTGAAATTTACTTCTGGACATTTAGTTCTTTTTGATACAATTGTAAGTGGAATTGTTTCCTTAATTTCATTTTTAAAAAATAATTACTTTTTAAGAGTAAGCTCTACCCCCAACGTGGGACTTGAACTCATGACCCCAAGATCAAGAGTCAAATGCACTGCCGACTGAACCAGCTAGGCACCCCTTAATTTCATTTTCTGATCATTGCAGATGTTTAGAAATACACTTGATATTTGTTTATCCATCTTTTATCCTGCTGAGCTTATTTATTCTAATAGAGTTTTTTGTGGATTCTTGAAGATCAAAAAAAAAATTTTTTTTTAATGTTTATTTTGTTTTGGAAAAGAGAGAGAGGGAGACCGTGTAGTGGGGAAGGGGCAGAGAAAGAGGGAGACACAGAACCCGAAGCAGGAATTAGGAGAGGGACATCTGGGTGGCTCAGTAAGTTAAGCAACTGACTTTGGCTCAGGTCATGATCTCACAGTTCATGAGTTTGAGCCCCGCATCAGAGCCTGCTTCAGATTCTGTGTCGCTCTCTCTCTGCCCCTCCCCTGCTCATGCTCTGTCTCAATTCCTCTCAAAAATAAACAAACATTAAATTTTTTTTTTTTTTTTAATTTTTTTTTTTTTTTTTTTAACGTTTATTTATTTTTAAGAGACATAGAGACATAGCGTGAGCAGGAGAAGGGCAGAGAGAGAGAGGGAGACACAGAATCCGAAGCAGGCTCCAGGCTCTGATGAGCCGTCAGCACAGAGCCTGACGTGGGGCTCGAACCCACAGACCGCGAGATCATGACCCGAGCTGAAGTCGGCCGCTTAACCAACTGAGCCACCCGGGCGCCCCTAAATTTTTTTTTTTTAATATATGACATTAAGGACAAAGGTAAAGTCACCTGGGAGAGGAGTAGTACTGGAAGGAGAATAAAGGTGACCTAAGAATTTGGTATATATTTTATTTCTTGTTTTTTTAGACATTTTCTGTAGATTATGTATCTATAAATTATGTGCCATATTGCTTTGGGATTTTTCGGGGGGGGATAAATTTTTTTTTCTCTAAATACTATTACATTTTCATATAATTTTATAGTTTGTTTATTCATTTTTTTAGCTGTCTGTGATACATACATCTATATCTAGTTCTTTGTTTTAATCGCTGTGCATACCATTATACGAATGTGCCATATGCCATTATCCGTTTGTCTGTTGATGAAAGTTGTGAGTTAGTTCCTATATTATATGTTGTTACAGGATGTACTACAAACATTGCTGCAGTAACATGCAGTGGACGTGTAAGGGCTTCTCGAAGATACACACTTTAGAAATAAGATGCCAGGTTTTAGAATATTTGTAAACTTAGGTAGATATGGCCCCAGAGCCTGTCAGTGGGGTGTAAGTGGTTTATATTCCAGCTGGGAGTGTATGAGAGTTATTTTCCTGTGTCTGCCAACACTTGACACAGTCAGACTTTTTGGCTTTAGTTTCTAATCTGATATTTGTGAAACAACCTTTTGTTTTGGTTTGCTTTTCTCAGGTCACTAGTGTGATTGAGCATATTTTCTTACATTTATTGATAATTCTACCTTCTTTTTCTGTGAATTACCCATTCAGTTTCATTTCCTCATAACTGGCAACAACCTATGACTGCATAGATCAAAATTATACTTTACAATGGCTTTCTAGTATTCCCTTATATGATCATCACTGGGAATCTGTACTTAGGTTTTAATTTTAATTTATTTATTTTATTTTTACTTTAATTTTTAATTTATTTTTGAGAGAGAGAGTGCAAGCCGGAGAGGGGCAGAAAGAGAGAGGGAGACACAGAATCTGAAACAGGCTCTAGGCTCCGAGCTGTCAGCACAGAGCCCCATGTGGGGCTCGAACCCACTAAGTGTGAGATCGTGACCTGAGCCGAAGTCAGAAGATTAACCAACTGAACTGCCCAGGTGCCCCTGTTTTTTTTTTATTTTTAGAGAGAGAGAGAGAGAGCGAGAGAGCGCGCGCGAGCATGTGAGCAGGGAAAAGGGGCAGAGGGAGAGTGCAAGAGAATCCCAAGCAGGAGCCCAACGTGGGACTTGATCTCATGCCCCTGGGATCATGACCTGAGCTAAAATCAAGAGTTGGACGCTCAACCGACTGAGCCACCCAGATGCCCCTGTACTTAATTTTTAAATTTTAAAGTTTTATTTACTTGTTTTGAGAGAGAGTCAGCAGGGGAAGGGCAGAAAGGGAAGGAAGGAGAGGATCCCAAGCAGGCTCCACACTGCCAGCAGAGCCTGACGCAGGGCTTGATCTCATGAACTGTGAAATTGTGACTTGAGCTGAAACCGAGTTAGATGCTTAACCAGCTGAGCCAACCAGAATGCTTCAGAAATTTGTGTGTCATCCTTGCACAGGGCCATGCTAAATTTCTGTGTTTCAATATTATATGTGCTGCCGAAGTGAGCATGGGAATCTGTACTTTAAAAGAGTCCTAAGAGTTGTATCATCCAAATGCAACACAGGGACTTTGGATTCCTGGCTGTAAACATTTATGAGACAACCAGGAAAATCTGAATGGTGACTGATATTCCCTATTATTTCATTGAGGATTGGGAAATGGTGCTATTCTATCTCAGTTATTCCTTCAGCATTTTTACCTAATTTTTTTATAAAAGAGAACTTCTCCCTTATCACCTGTTTAATTACCCTAAGGTATAGTTTGTACAAGAAAGATAGGATAAAGTGTTCCGTTCTCAGTTCATACTTCTGTAATTTCCAAGAGCTCTTCCTTGTTCTTGCTCTTCCCCTGCCCCCACCTCTTTCTAAAAATAACATACTGTTCCGGTTTCATGGATGCAGTGAGTTTTCTTTGGTCTCTGAGTATATTAATTAGAGTTTTCATTTGTTCCCTGTTTTGTCTGTTTCCTGAGAGTCCCATTTTTTTCTGATAGTTGTGGTCGCTCTTTTTCAGGTCTGAGCTTCAAGTGCCTGATAACCCTTAATTGTCCCTTCATGTTTCAAGCGTGAGGCACTGTAAAAAGGAGGACCAGAAACTTGGTGTGTCTGGAAGCAGTTTATTGCCTACTGGGAACCCAGATTCCAGTGTCCCATGGTCTTATTTCTCAGAGGTATTTGAGTTTTGCCAAGGAAAGGTAACCTCAAGGGGAGTGGAGTGGTAGAGAAGCCTGGGCATCGTGGGAATCTGGGTGAGGGCAGGAATGGAAAGGAGCTGTCACTATGGCTACTTGGTACATAGACTTTTACTTAATTCACTTCTTTTCATTTAGCACTTATTTGTTACCGGTATTTTCTTGCCTAGAATCTCTTTTACTGAATTTATTCTGAAAGCACACTTCCTTGTGTATGCGGGTAGAAGGCCACTGGGTGCTCTGGGATGTATTAGGGATGTTACTACTATCTTTTACTAGTTCTTTTAGACTTCCACTTTTCCCCCACGTTAGCCCCATCCTCACCCCAGTTCTCTAATTACATAGTTCTCATAACATGCATCTGTCATAATGTATTTATCCACTATCCGTTGATGGACATTGAATTACCTTCTGGTTTTTAACTGTTATTACAAACAGTGCTTCAATGAATATTCTTGTGCATGTGCCTTTGTACATATTTGATGAAAAAAATTTTTAAATATTTATTCATTTTTGAGAGATGGAGACAGCACACGTGGGGGAGGGGCAGAGAGAGAGAGAGAGAGAGAAAGACACAGGATCAGAAGCAGGCTCTAGGCTCCCAGCAGTCAGCATAGAGCCCAACACTGGGCTCCAACTCACGAACCGTGAGATCATGACCTGAGCTGAAAGAGCCACTGAGGCACCCCCGATTTTTAATGATAGGAAGCTCTCTCTCTTTTTTTAGTAAAGATTTTATTTTTGAGTAATCCCCACACTGAACGTGGGGCTCTAACTCAGAACTCCAAGATCAAGAGTCACATGCTCCACCACCCGAGCCAACCAGGTGTCCCAGGAAGCTCTTACTACAAAATTTTGTCATATCAACTCAAATGCCACTAATAATTCTATTCCGAGTTATTTCTTTATTAATTTTTTCTATAGAAAGATTCAAGTATTAAAGTAGAGACAAGAGTATAATGAACTCCCATGCACCCATCAGTCGACTTTCACAGTTACCAACATTAAGCCAATATTGTTTCATTCCCTCAACATTGTCACCATAGTTTTAAAGCAGATCAAGCCTACATATCAGTGTAGTATCTCTAAAAGAGTTAAGATAGATCACATCTAAAAGTTATAAATTGTTTCTTTTTTTTTTAAGTTTATTTATTTATTTTGAGAGGCAAGGGAGGAGGGCAGAGAGAGGCTCAGTCTCACAAACCATGAGCTCATATATGACCTGCACCAAAATCAGGAGTTGGAAACTTAACCAACTGAGCCACCCAGACACCCAATACATGATTTCTTAATAATATTTAATGTTTAGTCAGTATTCACATTTCCCAGTTGTCTCAAAAAAAGTTTTTTTTATTATTTTATTTTTATTTTTGAGAGAGAGAGACAGACAGACAGATAGAGTGTGAGGAGGGGAGGGGGAGAGAGAGAGGGAGAGTTACAGAATCCAAAGCAGACTCCAGGCTCTGAGCTGTCAGCCCAAGGCCAGAAGAGGGGCTTGAACTCACGATCTTGAGATCAAGAGCCCCATGCTCTACCGACTGAGACAGCCAGGTGCCCCTAGTTGGTTGTTTTAATCAGGATCAAATAAGATGGTTTACATATTTACATTTAGTTTAATATCTCTTAAGTTTCTCTTAATATGTAATAGTTCTTCATTTTTTCCCCCTTGCTGTTGAGTTTTGAAGAAATCGAACTATTTGTATTTGAAAATTCTCCACATTTTGGATTGGAGGGGGGGATATCACATCCTTTGAGCATTGTTTTATATGGTCTATCCTCTTGGAGTGCCTGGCTGGCTCAGTCAGAGGAATGTGTGACTCTTGATCTTGGAATCGTGATGAGTTCAAGCCCCGTGTTGAGTATAGAGATTATTTAAATAAGTAAATAACTTTAAGAAAATATGGTCTATCTTGCTTATTTCTTAAAAGATACTACATTGAAAAACAATTATTAACAGAACTTAACTGTATTTAACAATAATTACTTAATATAATGGAATATTTTCCTTCCCTCACTCTGCAGAGTAAATGTGGGGATACTTAGGATTAATAAGTTGGCCTTTTATTTGATGGCATTATTTTTCAGACAACTACTGTAGTCAAAGTTACTATTTTAAAAGGGCTCTTCTTTTTTTAGCTCTTGAATCTTTACTCCAATTAGGAACAGTCTCTAGGGTTTTGTGTTTTTTTAAACTTCGTGAGCTCGGCTTTTCAAAGTATTCATTTGTTTTTTCTCCACAACAGTGGGGCAAAACAGCCCCTATAGGCCATCTGGACTTGAAACCATTTTGCTTCATAACAAAGCTTATTCTTTTTAGATCCTGACATAAGTCTGTATTGTCTACAGGGTTTTTTTTTTTTTTTTTTTTTTTTTTAAAACAGTGTCTAGTTGCTCCCAGGAGAGTTCTGTCTGAAGTTATGTCAGTGTTGGCTGATTAGTAATTGAGAGAGGAAAAGGGTGTCTAGTGAAGAGGGATTTATCATATATGCTAAAAAAAGCCATGTATGCATGGGCTCTTACACTCCCCACCCATCACTTTTTTAAAAAGTGTGTTGGACATAAAGAGGGAGACGAAAAGGGGTAAGGAGGGATGTGCCCTCCACAGCAACATACCTGAGTGGGTGTGACAAACCACTGTGCTGGTGGGGAGTAGTTAGAATTTTCCAGGGTTTGGATGCTTTTGTAATTTGAAAACCTGCCCTTTCCTGCCTTGATTTTGATCTTGCCCTAACCCCAGCATTTGCTAAATGTAGTGGAGGGTGACCAACTTCATAAAGTTAATTCCACTGGTAAGAAGTGAAGTCACAGTTAATCAATTATGAATGCCCATAGGCTTCTGTTTTTAAAATTATATATGTATATATATATGTATATATATATAACGTTCATTTATTTTTGAGAGAGAGAGAGACAGTGCAAGCAGGGGAGGGGCAGAGAGAGAGGGAGACACAGAATCTGAAGCAGGCTCTGGACTCTGAGCTGCCAACGCTGGGCTTGAAATCATGAGCTGTAAGATCATGGGTCAAAGTCAGGCACTCAACTGACTGAGCCACCCAGGTGCCCTCCCCACAGGCTTCTTTTGAGCATTCATTTACTTTGTTTTTGAGTATGTATTTACTTTCCTCGACCCCTTCAAAATGTCTCTGGTTTGGATAAAGCCTCAAGTCCTATAAAAATACTGCATTACATGCAAGTTTTGGTTGAAAAAAGGAAATCTAGTTGTATTGGGAACTCTGTTGTAAGCACCTTTATAGGAAAGAATGACATCTATGAAATGAATCTATTTTGTACATTCTTTCTAGAGCCTTTTTGGGACGGATCCACACTTCTGTATCCTAGTGCTGACATACACCACCCTGTATTTTAGCCTTCGACTTCAACAGATCTAATGTGATGTCATGGCATATAGCATGAATCGTATGTAATTAAAGTGGAATTATCCCTTCACATTGATTTTCCTCTCTTATATCTTATTTCAGAGTATGATTTTGATTAACTGCATTTAGAAAAACTCCCATAATCATTTTTGGTCAGTTAAGTGGTAATACTAATGTTTACTATGGCAGGCTTTTCTAAGCTGAAATGCGAATGAAGGTTATGTTGAGCTTCACTGCCATTGAAGAGGTATATGCCTTGAGTATGCATTCTCCCCCTTTCCTTTATTCTTTTAAAATATGTAAATAATACATATTTATTGTAAGAAAAAAAACCCAACAGACAACGCAACTTTAGACTACTTATGGATAAGGGCTATTAAAAAAGATAAAATCACCCTTAATCCCACCACTGCTAAATAGCCGCTGTGAGCATTTCAGTTTATGCCTCCAAATCTTTTCTTTTGCTTATTTATTCCTCCAGTTTATAAATTTAGATCATACTACATATAACAAAGTCCTTAAAGAATGTATGAAAAATAACATCCTTCTCATACATTCTTTAGAGCCTGCAGGTGGGTTATACTAGTTACACCCCAAATAATGAGATAACTTATTTACAAATAAAAATTCCATACGTGCAGTTGCATTGATGTTAAAAATCAATTTTAGGGTCAACTGGGTGTCTTGGTTGGTTAAGCATCAGACCTTGGCTCAGGTCATGATCTCTTGGTTCGTGAGTTCGGGCCTCAAGTCAGACTCTGTGGTGACAGGCTGGAGCCTGCCTCAGATTCTGTGTGTCTCTCTCTGCCCCTCCCCCACTCATATTCTGTCTCTTTGTCTCTCAGAAATAAACATTTAAAAAAATAAATAAAAATCAATTGTATTACTACTTTTACCTACCTCCTTTGGTGTTTTAGTTTTTACTTAAATTCCAGTTAACATACAGTTTAATATTAGTTTCTGGTGTGCAATATAGTGATTTGACATTTCCGTACATTACCTGGTGCTTATCACAAGTGTTACCAAGTCTGTTTCTTGGTTTGCCTCTTTTTTTTTTTTTTTCCCTTTGCTCATTTTGCTTCTTAAATTCCACATATGAGTAAAATCATATGGTATTTGTCTTTCTCTGACTTACTTCACTTAGCGTTACTTTTTCTAGCTCCAACCATGTTGTTGCAAGATTTCATTCTTTTTTAATGGCTGAGTCATATTTCAGTGTATACATATATACCACATCTTCTTTATCCATCCTTCAATAAATGGACAGTTAGGCTGTTTCCATAATTTGGCTATTATAGCTTTGTTTATCCTAGATAAGCAATACCACCAGCGCCACCATTGGTTAAACCGGAAATCTGTCTTCTTTCCTGATTTTTCCTTCTCTCTTCTCCCTTTTGTTCATTCAGTCATCAGTTCTGTATATTTTCCCTCTAACACATTATCTTGAATTCATCCTCGTCTCCATTCTCCCTGCCACTGTTCATAGTCCTCTCTCATTTGGACCACCGTGGTGACCTTCGATCTCTCTCCCTTTACACACTCTGGCTCGCCTCTCAAACTCCCTCAGTTCCCTCCATTGCATTTCCCACATGGTCTCAGACTGTGCTGTCCAAAGTAGGAGTGGAGTTCAGTGTCTCTGATATGACCCAGTATTCTACAAAGTCCTGTAGGATTTGGTCCTTCATTTTCCGGCCTCATCACCAGTCATCCTCTCTAACTTGTTCTAAGCTTGGCCATTCTGGATGTCCTTGGTTTCTTTCAGTTTCTTTTTGCTTGATGAACTTTTATTTATCTTTCAGGTCTCAGCTTAAATGTCTCGGGGAGGTCTTCCCGTAGTCTCTCATATCAAGTTAGTCCCCCATTTTACACTTCTCTTTTTTTTTCAATTTTTAATCAGTTTGTTTTCTCGTTTGTTTATAATGTTTCTTTATTTTCGAGAGGGAGAGCACACAGGGGAGGGGCAGAGAGACAGTGGGCTCAGCAATGACAGCAGAGAGCCTGATGCAGGGCTCAAACTCAGGAACTGTGAGATCATGACCTGAGCCAAAGTCGGGCTCTTGCCTGACTGAGCCACTCAGGCGCCCCCCATCATTAGTATTTTAAATGAGGGTGGCAGATGCACATTTCCAAACCAAGTTGTAATACACATTTAAAATTGGGATTTTTAGGAGCAGAGAAAATTTTAAAAGATTATTTTAAAAGAAATCAACATTCACTATTTTTATAAATGGTGGAAAACCATTCTTGATTTCTTGTATATCTTGAAGATGCACTAAATTTGAATGCTTAGTTTTATCTTTCATATATTTTTCTTCCTGGGGAAAGTATCTGTTTTCATAAGATTCTCAAAGGAGTTCATGATTCCAAAAAGCTTAATTTAAGATCTGCTGTTTAGAATAAGAGGGAAAAAAAACATACACCCCTTGTGAGAGATGGCAGTTCATTTTGTAGTCTCTAAGTTTATCTGTTTTAATTTGCTTGAAAGAAAGTCCTGGCATTATGTATTTGCTTTGGAATATTTTCATTATTGCCAGTCCCTTTCTGTGAAGGGAAACTACAGAAACGAGATTTACATTTGGAGATAAATAGCCCTGCCAGTCGACCAACTGTCACGTCATTTCAGGGGGAAAAAAATCTTTTTTTTTGCCATATTTACTTGAAGTGATATAGATTTAAAGCCTCAGTAGTCATAATAAATGTGACCAGCACTGAAACATGAATCATGTAGATAGGTCTAAGTAATGCTTGTGGAGTAAGCAGATAGTAGTGTAGTGACTGCTAAACAGTTATGGATTATTCATGCCCTACGGTAGCCAAACTGGGTCGCTAAGAAACAAAGCAGACGTGAAGCTGTGTGTTTGTGTGATGTTTCTTCCATCAGGAGTTCTGAATAGGCAGAATAGTGGTAATGCTTTTTCTTCCCCCAGCTTTATTGAGAAATAATTGATGTATAACATTGTGGAAATTTAAGGTGTACAGTGTGATGATTTTTTAAAAAATGTTTATTATTTTAGAGAGAGAGTGAGTGTCATTGGGGAGGGGGAGCAGCAGAGAGAGGGAGAGAATCCTATGCAGGATTCCGAGCTTTCAGCGCAGAGCCAGACATGGGGCTCCATCCCACCAACCGTGAGATCATGACGCGAGCCGAAACGAAGAGCCAGATGCCCCACCCACTGAGCCACCCAGGCGCCCCATGATGATTTGATATATGTATTTATTGCAAAATGATTACCACAAGTAAGGTTAGTTAACATCATGTCATGTACTTACAGTTTTTGTTTTCGTGGTGAGAACTTAAACAAATCTTCTTTTAGCGACTTTCGAATGTGTAGTCGGTGGTGTTATTATCTGTGATCACCGTTCCCTACATTACGTCCCCAGAACTTACTCGTCTTATAACTGAAGTCTGTGCCCTCTGACCATCCTCACCATTTTCCCCGCCCCTGCCCCTGGCAACTACCCATCTGTTGGTGGTGAAGATTTTTGTTAGAAGTTCAGTCACACATCATTTTAAATGTTACTTGGTCAACATCTACTATATGTTCTTTACAACAGCATTTATCCACAGCACAAGAGAAGCCTAACATTTCGGCTTACTTAACCCAGATACAGCAGTTCAGTTAGCCAAGGGAGCATCAGTTTCAAAGCAGGCCAAAAAATAATTACATTTTCTTATTAATTCTTAGTCTTTGCTTATATCCCCTGGCAAAATATTGAAATAATTTATGCAGACTTCATCACCAACATCCCGTTACATAGCTACTGCTTTTCTGTTCATCATAACCTTTATATCTCTGTTTGCATTCAGTTTGTAGCCACTGACCACCTTCGGAAGGCAGGGATACTGTGGTACTCACAGTCATGTGCCATGTGCCCCATAGAGAGTAAATAGGAGACACTTTTTGAATAAATGAATGAATGAATGAATGATTTGTCCAGTTGCTTCTTTTCTCACATTTACTGTAACCTTTACCCCTCTACGTAGGGTCATCTTTAGATTAGTATTCTGGAAAAGCAAACAATGGTTGTTTGAGGCTTCCCAGAAGTCTCACAAATATGGAATATGTTCATAGGAATGTATAGGGCACGGGTGCTAAATGTGTGGTTTGTGGAAGGACTTAAGGGATCCCTGAGTCTCTGAGAAAAAATAGGCAGAATTCAGATTGGGTGCAGGCATTTTTTCTGGGGAAACATGGTTCATGGATATATCAAATTACCAAATGGGAACGTGGACCTCTAAATGATTAAGAACCAATATTTCGGGGCGCCTGGGTGGCTCAGTCGGTTAAGCGGCCGACTTCGGCTCAGGTCATGATCTCATGGTCTGTGAGTTCAAGCCCCGCATCGGGCTCTGTGCGGACGGTTCGGAGCCTGGAGCCTGCTTCGGATTCTGTGTCTCCCTCTCTCTCTGCCCTTCCCCTGCTCATACTCTGTCTCTATGTCTCTCAAAAATAAATGTTTAAAAAAAAAAAAACAATATTTCCAGGGTTGTAGGTTTCAAGCTTCCAAAGATCAGGAAAATGGTATCTAATATTAGGAAATCAAATGGCTCTTGAGGGAAAGCAGAGGGCTGTATTAGGGTTCTTTCAGTTTCTTATGATAGAAACCATCTCAAACAGGCTTATGTAAAGTAGGAATGCATTGGTTTATGTAACTGAAAAAATAAAAACGACTGGAGAATGCTGGCTCCAAGGACAACTGAATCTAGGACTCAAATAGTACCTTTGATTAGGATTTTATTCCTCTTTGCTCTTTGTTTTTCTTTATATTAGCTTTATTTCTCAGGCTCGTTCTTTCCATATGTTGGAAGAAAGATGTCCCTCTGCAGCTTAAGCCTGCTAGTAAATTCTTAAGTGTTTGCGATTCCAGAGGAAGATAGGCAGTATTCTTTCTAATAACTGGCAGGTATCCTGGGGAAGAATGACCTGTCCGGCTCAAGTCGCATGTCCACCTCTAGGGAGATGGAGCCCTCACCCATCGAATTGTATGGACTGAATAGAATTAGCATGAAACTGGAGAGAAGTTACAAAGGAGGGCAATGTGTGCAGACAAAAAACATTGTCCACTATAGTGACAGAAAGGTTTCAGGACAGATAAAGTAAGCAGCGAACAAGAAATTTCATATTAAAACCAGGGTGTATTTAGTGATATCTAAGTTTTCTTGTGAACTATACATTTTTGTATATGGGCTTAAGTTTTTTACTCTGGAAGTTTTAAAAAACTTGTTTATTCACTTATTTTTTTAACAAATACTTGAGCTACCATCATTCTTTGTACTGGGAATACAACAGCAAAGAAAACAAAAATCCCTACCCTCATGGAGTCTACATTCTAGTGAGGCAAAGCAGACAATAAATAAGATAATTACTGAAATTTATGGTATGTTAGATGAGAGTAAGTCCTGGAGAGAAAAGCAGAGAGGGAAGTAGGGAGTGTGTATGGATTTTTAAATACCACATGGAAGATCTTAGTAAGAAGGTGACATTTAAACAAAGATGTTAAGGAGGTGAAGAGGGAGCAAGCCAATTGGATATGTGGAGGAAGAGAATCCTAGGCTGTAGGTAGCAAGTGCAAAGGTTCTTCAGGGAAGCTTGAATTAGAGAACGTGAGGGAGGTGGGGTGGGGAGAGGAAGAGTAGAAGAGGATAATGTCAAAAAATAAGAGTATGGTAGATTGTGTTGGTCCTGGGAGGCTATGTAAGGACTTTGGGAGAATGTAAGTAATCCGAGGGTTTTGAGCAGAGGAGTTAACTTTTTTTTTTTTTAATGTTTATTTATTTTTGAGAGAGAGAGTGTGAGCAGGGAAGGGGCAGAGAGAGGGAGACACAGAATCTGAAACAGGCTCCAGGCTCCAAGGTGTTTGCACAGAGCCCAATGTGGGGCTCGAACCCCACGAGCTGTGAGATCATGACCTGAGCTGAAGTCGGACGCTTAACCAGCTGAGCCACCCAGATGCCCCAAGCAGAGGAGTAAACTGATCTTACTTACATTTTTTTAAGTATTTATTTATTTGTTTAAGCAATCTCTACACCTAACATGGGGCTTGAACTTGAGACCCTGAGATCAAGGGTTGCATGCTCTACCAACTGAGCCAGCCAGGCGCCCCATCTGACCTGCTATTTAAAGGTTCACTCTAACTGCTGTGTTGAGAATGCATTGTAGGGGCAACAGTGGAGGTAAAGACATTAGTTAGGAGGCAGTTGCTGTGGCATTAATCCAGGCAGTAGATAATGGTGGAGATGATGAAAAGTAGTTGAATCTGAAGGTAGATTTGCTAATGGATTGGATATGGGGTGTTAGAGAAAGAGAAGAATCAAAGCTGACTCAAGTTTTGAGGCTGAGCAATTGACCACAGTAACTAAATGGCTAGGTAAGACCAAGACGAGCAAGCTTTGACATGCTAAGGTTAAGATGCTTATTAGACATTCAGATGAAGTTATTCAGCAGGCGTTTGGACATGTAAATCTGGAATTGAGGTCTAGGTTAGGGACTGAACTAGAAATTTGGAGGTTGTCAGCGTATAGGTGGTATAGTTAGCCATGGAACTGGATGAGATCATCAGGGAATAAGAGTAAACAATGAAGAGAAAAAGTTGTCCAAGGACGGAGCTTGTGAATGTGAAGAAATTAGGGAGAATGAGAAGAACCAACAAAGAAGACCAAGAAGGAACAGCCAGTAAAGTAGAAGGAAAACAAAGTCCTGGAAGCCAAATTAAAAAAAAAAGTTTTAAGGAGTGAGTGATCAGATAGATGTAAAGTGATATTGATAGAACAATTAAGACGAGGACTGAGATTTAGTGATAATCTTCATGACGAGAACAGTTTCCATAAATTGAATTTGATTGGTGACGTTATTTCTAGGAAGTTCTCTTTTTCTCAGGAATTTAAACTCCATAGTTCAGGTAATCTAGAATCATTAATCAAACAATTGTTGAACAAATATTTATTGACACATCATCATTCTTTACTTCTCCATTTGTTGTACATGTTGTGTACAACAATATGTAAAAATTATGTCTTTAACTCGGATGAATATGCAAATATACTAAAGAATTCATAAATTTGGAGTAGACTGTATATATTTTCTTTGGAATGCTTATTATATGAAGTGGAAGTACTTCATAAACTACTTTGTCATATTTTTCCTTCTATATTTGGATGTTTATAGAGAAACTAGAAATCAACCTACGTTCCTGATTCCGAGATCTTTCTGAGTAGTTGATGCCTAATTGTGATTCTTGATACCAAGAAACATAGGAGTGGGTAATGTTAAAATTTTTTCATTTCTCTAATGAAAATAATTTCTTTTTCTATTAGAAATTCATTGAATTTGAAGACTCTCAAGAACAGGAAAAAAAGGATTTACAGACACGAGTGGAATCTTTAGAATCTCAAACAAGACAACTTGAACTCAAAGCAAAAAACTATGCTGACCAGAGTAAGTAAAAATTCTTCTCTATAACTGCACGTTAAAGACTGGGCTCTAATAGTGCAATGACTCACCTTGACATTTGACTGGTGTTCCAGGTATATGCTTGGAATCGTCATCCCAGCCTGAAGAGTGAGACCTGGAAGCTAGGCTTAGTCCTTTTTTGTTCACATTTTCACATGGTACTAATGTCTGCAGAAATAACTAAATCAGAGATACGTTTAAGACTCTCTTCTTCGATTTGGCTCTGAGCCTTTGTTTGTAGTATCCATTATACTACAGGGTTCTGATGTGTGTGCGTGTGGATCATTTCTTCCGATTTTGATCAGTTACACAGAAGTTCCACTGCTTTCTGTATTGCTTCGAAATTTAAAAATGTGACAAAAACTCTAGCTCTGAAGTGTGTTTGGTAGAATGACTGACTTCTAAGGGCACCTGGCTGACTTATTTGGTAGGGCATGTGACTCTTGATCTCTGGATCATGAGTTCAAGCTCCACTCTGGGCACAGAGTTTACTCAACAAGAAAAACACAAAAAGCTACCGAGTTCTCTTTTTCGTTCTTTTCTAGTGGAAAACTGAGGGAGTTTAGAGGAACAGAATATCATTTTTTAGAATTATTTCATTTTTAAGTACAATTTCATCTTATTTTTTTTTTATTTAAAAATAACTGTTGTTTCAAACTCCAAGGACGATTTCTCTTTTTGCCTAATGGAACGGGACCTAATTAAGTCAAAATTAGAAGAAGAAATGGGGAGAAACTTCATGGCCTGTTTTCATGTTTGATTTGGGCAGGCAGAGGAGCTCTCCAGTTTCCCCTCCCAGTACTGTAAACTTTCAGAATCCTTGGGAGTGAGAGGTGGCCTGCAGTGCTTCCTACATCAACCATTAAGGCTACATAGTGACACCTGCTGTCAAGGACAGGAATTCATGGTGGATAACCTTCACTGATAACCAGGCTTGGATGTGATAACTGACTGCTCCCTTTAGCATTCTGAAATGGCCTAATAGAGCTAAATCTTGAATCACTTGGAATCTGGAGTTCAGTCATTGTAGAATTCAAGGAGAACTGATATGGCTATTAAGCAGACATTATAGAAGGGAGCCAGTGGATGTTTGGTAACAGAAGCCAATTAAAGTGAGACAAAATGAGCCATGTGTCTTGTCTTTGTACTTTTAGGCTTGAGATACCTGGAGGGCTCTATCTTTCCTTTGTTCACATTGAATGTATCAAATGACTTCTGTGATCATATTATAGAAATTTAAGAAGGGTGGACGCCTGACTGGCTCAGAGTGTGTAACTCTTGATCTTAGGGTTGTGAGTTCAAGCCCCACGTTGCATGTAGAGCCTACTTGGAATAGAAAAGAATGGAATGGAGTGGAGTGGAATGGAATGGAATGGAGTAGAGTAGAATAGAATAAAATAGAATAGAATACATTATTTCAGGAATTCAAGGTCTTAGAGAGCTGGATGATGGATTCCACAGTGCATACGCTAACAAATATATTACTGGAGTCACATTGCTGAGTACCACTCCTCTAGAGAGACAGTCTTGTGGGAGTTGCAAGCTTTTGGTCCATTTCAAGAGTTGAGCATTCTCTATTTAAAGCAGAAGAAAAATTAGCTAATGGAGATAATATTTTAATCCTAACTTGATTGTGTTTTCATATCAGAGATTATATCAGATTTTAGAACCAGACACTAAAGGCACAGTTGACAAAACGAACCTCATCGTTCTACTTACTGTATTTTCCTCTTGATTACTGAAGAGTATCAAATTTTGGATGAAGACCTAGAAAGGAACTTCTTGCCTAGAATCCTTTTATACATTAAGTAATCTGTTCCAGTGATAAGGAAGATACTATAGGAGGAGTTGCCTTAAACATCTTTCTTACCTTCAAAGGAGACACTGCTACTTTTTTCCACAAAAGTACCTAAATGGGATAAATTACTAGTTTTTTTCACATACGCTTTATCCCTTTTATCACTAAAATTTCAAAAACCTGCTTCCTATTGCTTTCTAGTAAATGAAAACAAAGTAAATAGTCTCTTAATTAAGATTTGCTATCCAGTCCAGTGAGTCATATCCAACTTTTTTGGAATTGTCATGCTGGGTGGTATCTTCTCATTTCTCTTTGAGAAGTACTGATTACTAGTGTTGTCCATCATAATTTAAAGTGATTAAAAAAAATAAGGTATCATTTAAAAAGTAATTACTAATTCTCTAGGCAAGGGATGATGAAATTCTTCAAGTAGATATGTGGTCTTTGAGCTAAATTTGATCTGAAAACTTTATTTTGTTACTAATAGAATATCCCATGAAGATTTTCTCCCCTTGGGAGTTTGCTTTCCCATTTTGAAATAAATAAATCTTGGTGTCTAAATAACAGTTACAAAGAGCTTACAACTGTGGTTAATTAAAATTGACTATTCAGATTCATAAAGCTTGTAACACTAAGTCTCTTGGCCTCTGAGCTGAGGCTTTAACGAGTCGACTCGTCTTTTATTAAGACTTGCTTCCTCCCTTTTCCTTTGATACCGTGGATTCTTTTTCTCTTTTCCATCTGGTTGCTTTCTTCTCTCTTCTTTCTGTTTTTTTTCTTTAAGCTTTAACTGGGTATAATATGAAATCTAAGTGTATCTTAAAATTTTCTTCCAATACTTTATTTTACCACATTTAGATATCTGAAAAAAATTAGGGGAGGAAAATGGTTTGACTGTGTTTTCATTTACTCTTAGTTTTCCTCTCCCTCCGATCTCTAAACGAGTCAAAGCTCCTTATTTTTAAAAAAGGTGGTGGTAGGAGGTAACCTTTTATTTTTTTTACCCTTCCCGATTTATTGAGGTATAATTGAAAAATAAAATGATATGTGTTGCAAGTGTACAACATGATGACTTGATATACGTATACATTGCAAAAGGATTCCCACAATCAAGTTAACATAGCCATCACCTGAGGATCATATTTTTTTTAATTTTTATTTTTGTGGTGAGAATGCTTAAGATTTAATCTCTTAGAAATCCAAGTATACACTGCAATATTATTAACTGTAGTCACCAATGTGATACATGGGATCCTAAGAATTTATTCATCTTATAACTTAAAGTTTGTAGGCTTTGGCCTATGTCTCTGATAGGAGATAATCTTTAAGTATCACCAGTGCCCTACCATTTTGGAAAACCAGGACTGGGAATATGTTTTTTAAAAAATGAAAACACCGACTTCAGCTCAGGTCATGATCTCATGGTTTGTGGATTCGAGCCTCACATCAGGCTCTGTGCTGAACATTTGCTCAGAGCCTGGAACCTGCTTCACATTCTGTGTCTCCTTCTCTCCCTGCCCCTCCTCCACTCACACTGTGTCTCACTCTCTCAAAAATAAATAAATGCAAATGAAAAAATGAAAACAGGTGCCCGGTGGCTCAGTTGGTTAAGCATCCGGCTCTTGATTTCGGCCCAGGTCACGATCTCGTGGTTCACAAAATGGAGCCCTCTGTCGGGCTGTGTGCTGACTGCGTGGAGTCCACTTGGGAGTCTCTCTCTCCCTCTCTCTCTCTGCCCCTACCTCACTCTTGCTCGCTCTCTCTCAAAATAAATAAACTTAAAGAAAAAAAAGTGAAAACAAATATAAACCGGTGTATGTAAAAGAGTATATGAATTCTTTTTTTTGTATGATAGGCAATAGAATATCCAGACTACTTAATCTTAATTCCATCAGTTTTTTAAAAGAATATATGGTGATTTTTGTTACAGTAACTATATGACATCTATTTGTATTGTCTTAAACTTTTAAAATGTTTCGAATGTATCTTTTGTGTTCCTAACATCTGTAATAAACACTTATTAAGGCCACAGAAATTACCGATAATGATTTTTATAATATAGGAAGGATGGGTGCAATTTTTTCTGTTTAGTGCCATTTTTTGAATGCAATATGATAACAGTATCTTGTCTAATTTCCATGTTTATATTTGTATGTTAAGAGCTTTTAATTTTAAAGACTCTGTTACTTCTGATGAATATGTTTTAGACACATATCCTCTTTAAAAAGTAGCCACAATGAAAGTCCCAAGTTCTGCTTTGAAGACTACTTCCTATATTAAAAGGGGAAATTTTGGTTGTAGTTGGTTGCTATTTGAGAAGCAAGAAAACGTCGGGAAATAGGAACTGAATTAAAGGACATACTTTACAGCTTTCGATAGCCTGGAATCTCTCAGGCCGTGGTATGATTTCACAATGTTGAGAAGTCGAGTCTATAAAAATTTTGTTACAGTTTTGTGGTCATAATTAATTTTGGAGATTTCTAGTTGCTCTATTTTCAAAATTTGAACTATGTAGGATATGTTTTTGGTTTTTCCAACATGAGTAAAGCATTTTTTAAAATGCTGTATTATATGATTTCTTATCTGGGGGTAACAATAATGCTTCTTTGTAGTTAATGTCTTATGAGCCTTAAGGAAGAATCAGAAACATATATGGAGTGGAAAAATGAAATTGTGAGTTGAGAAAGGCCTGTTGGTTCTTGACAACTGTGTAAGGTGTCTGTAATCAGCCTGGCTATTCAAGATGTGGCATAATGGGTTCTTCATCACAAAACACTTTATATCCATTAGTTCTTTTGTATATTGAGTACTTCTGTCTTGTAAGCCAAATACTACCTTAAATGAGTCAAGTAAATATAGATAGTTAAAAATATCATACTACTGTATGCCTAGCATTTAGCTTGGTACAGAAGAGGGTGTTTGTGGTACAGAAGAATGTAATATGGTCATTGCAGTCAAAGAACTCATTATTCTTGGGGGGAAAGGCTGTATATGATCTTCTAGTCTTTTTTCCATATATACTGTTTTTATATCACTTCAGTTAGAGTATACATATAACTTCGTATCTTTTCCTTAACTCTATCATGTTTTTCTTGTATAGTCTATTCTTTCTTGAATGTCTGCCTACACCTATCATCCAGAAGCTGTGGTGTCTATTATCGATTCTTGTTTTCTCTGGAGAACTATGTTTTCTCCTTCACTCGGGTGAGAATTATTTAATGGCCGCTTTGTTTTTTTACTTTGGCTTCTTGAAACTCAGAAAAAACTTTGAAGTGCAACCATAAGGACTGGTTTGTTAGACCTTACACGGTTGGCATATTGAAATGGTTATCTTTTTGATCTGTATTTTATACACTTATAATGAGTTGTTATGATATATTCTTGTAAGCTATCTCATCTTTTGTGGAATGAAAGAATGAATCAGGGTAAAAATAAATATAGATAAATCAAAACAAACTTCTGTTGGTTAGTGAGACATTTTTTTCCAGTGTAGTGAATCATATTGGAGTGAATATTTTTTCAAACCTATAGATTTCTTTATCTTTTGGTAATTTTCTTAGAATATATTTAAGGAAGCAGGGCAAGGAAGAGGAATATTTTAGTGGTTCTTGGTTTATAATAGTGTTTGGTCATTTTTAATATGAACAGAATTGGAGAAGTAAGGTTTAGTAGAACATTTCATTTTTTTCATTATAACTTATGAATTTGACTCATTGTTTGGAACATATTAACACACAGAGTTGATATAGAATCATTTATTGTTTGATTCTTTCTTAGGAAAACTGTTTCCCTTAAGCTCCTTGAATTTAGAACAGGTGACTTTTCCCTTGAATTGTGATGATGGTAGTGATTTAAAGCTACTTAGGAACTGTTCTCTGAATCTGGTCTTCCTTCCTTTGAATGAAAATCCATTTTTAAAAATTAAATGGAAAAATGGTTTTTGACAATTGATAACATTTGTGGTCGAGCTTTATTCTGACCTTTTTCTCTTCCCACCACCCTCTGCCATATAGATTCATTTTTTTAAAAATTTGTTATAAAGATCATAGTCTAATAAAATACCTTCAAATACCTTGAAACATATATTATTATGGGAAGGAAAACATTTTATAAGTATTGGCATATTACTAGCTGGAAAGCATGGGGAGGTATTATAACCATTAACATACATTCTTATTTTAAAGGAATAAAGGGATTAGGGCAGACTTCCAGTTTGAGGATTCTGTATAAGCAAGTTCTGTCTGTTAGTAATGTGATTGATCAGTTGAGAATTTTCACAACACAGAAGAAAAAGAAACCTTTTTTTTTTTTAATATTTATTTTTGAGAGACATAGAGGCACAGCGTGAACAGGGGAAGGGCAGAGAGAGGGAGACACAGAATCGGAAGCAGGCTCCAGGCTCTGAGCCGTCAGCATAGAGCCCGACGCGGGGCTCGAACTCACAGACTGCGAGATCATGACCTGAGCTGAAGTCGGCTGCCTAACCGACTGAGCCACCCAGGCGCCCCAAGAAACCATTTTTAAATTACCAGGTATAGAGTCATACCAATTAATAGTTGGAAGAGCCTAAATTTTTTCTGTCACTGTTTTTCAAATCACTTAGAAAAAATACCTTCAGGTAAGGAAAAGGTTTATCAGCCCCTTTCCTGTGCTTTGTGATTGGTGATAACTGTTAATATTCTGTGAATTTGAATAATATTGTAATAAGTCACTTTTTCCATTTTAATTTTTTCTTATCATTAGGCAATCTCTTCTGCATTATTTTTAGAATGATTAAAATAGAGAACTGATGATTCGTATTTTTGTTGAAAGTGTATTTTTTAATAAGGCAGCTTTAGGAGTTTCATATCTTCTGATTTTAAAAAATGACAAAATAAGAAGTGCCTGGGTGGGTCAGTTGCTTAAGTGTCTGACTCTTGATTTCAGCTCAGGTTATGCTCTCGAAGATGGAGCCCCGAGTCCTTAGTGCCAAGCCTGCTTGGGATTTTCTCTCTTTCTCAAATAAATAAACTTTACCAAAAACAAACAAACAAACAAACAAACAAAAAATGACAAAATGAAATACATTATATAGAAAGTTATTTTGTTTTTAAAAAGTTACTTTTGGGGCGCTTGAATGGCTCAGTTGGTTAAAAGTCCCAATTCTTGATTTCAACTCAGATCATGATCCCAGAGTTGTGGGACTGAGCCCCATGTCAGGCTCCACGCAGAGCTTGGAGCCTGCTTAAGATTCTCTCTCTCCTTCTCCCTCTGCCCCTCCCCTCCAGTAAAAAATAATAAAAAATATTTTAAACAGCTACTTTTTAAGTCCATTTAACTTTAATTCTTTGCAATATTAAGAACATCTATATATTTAATAAATTTTATACAAGGGTTTCTTTTTAAGAGCCTATATCAGAGAGGGAAAGTAGAAAATTAAGCACAGGATAATTGATGCAGACACTAGCATTTTATTATTTCTGCCTCATTAAGTCATATCCAAGTGGTCTTCAGATCTGTTTTGTGTTTCATTGTCTGTATTTGGACTCTCATTTCTGTAGTCTAGTGTTGTCTATTGAGAACCTTAAAGTTATAGTTCATGACTTAATATCTAGACCTAAAGTTTCAGAGAAAATTAATTTTATGACTAAGGGTAAGGGGATCTATGGTGATTTTGCTTAGAGAACAGAATAAAAAATGATTTGATTACTTCAAACATATAAAGGGATAGGTAAAGAAGATACCAAGTTGTTTTTCTGTAATTTTAGAAGATTAGAGAAAATATATTTGTTGGTTTTGGTTGATCATGAGGAAGTATTTCTTAACCGAGAAGGTGATACATAGAAATGTGTACTAGGGGGAAAGCATGGATTCTCCCTATATAGAGACTTTAGGTAGGAGAGTAGCCACCTTTCTGATGTGGATGCCTTAGGCGGCATCTTCAAGACAGAGACTAGGTCAGATCTCTACCATGGAGGTTCTTTGAAGTTACTCTACTCTGGTTTTAAGATAGAATCATCAATTCACGAGAATGCTTTAGCATTTCATGTGGTCATTGATTAATAACGTCTATCTGTCTGAAAATCTTTTGAACTTCAGAGACATGGTATAGGATGTAGTTGGCAGAGGAGAGGCTTTTATTACTGTTTTGATGTGATTGAGATTTGTTTGCTCTTAAGTCAGCATTTGATTCTTGCTTACCTGTTGAGACTTTCGATGCTCAATTATTCAAGGAAAGGCTTCTGAAAGACCATTGCCAATCTTTTGAGGCCAAATAACCATTGGATTATCTGCCTTCCATGAATAGTAAGAACTGATGATTCCTTTTGAGAAGGCAAATAATGAGTTGGATACGGCGTTCTAGCGGGTCTGTTTCTCTTTCTTCCCCCCGTAGGCCTATCAGCAGTCTGATGGGGCAGAAGACAACAGAGATGGAAGGTGTTCCAAACTTGGCAAAGGCCATCAATCTAAGGAGGTAAGCTCTGATTTTGAGCAGGCAGAGCAGGTGGCTCTTCCTGCCTTAATCATGTCGTCTTACTCTTTGGAAAGATGGATAGAAAGAAAGAGCATTCAAAGCGAGGCTGAATTATCTCTGTTAGCTATTAAAAGGGGAAATTTTCGGATCAGTCTTTTCAATTCTTCTATTTTCTTGTCCTCTCCCCCCTTTTCTTTTTAGATGCCCTGATTCATTTGATTTATTTGTTCTTCAGAATATTTCCAATTTTGTAAAAAATGACATATTAGTTTATTGTTTTAGGGTAGGAAGGATGAGCAGAATCTTGTTTATTTCCAGTTAATCTCAGGTTGTGGCTAGTTTGATGAATAAAATGATAAAGCTTTAGGATTTTTCCTGGGATAATTTTTCCATTCGGGTACACATGGGAACTATCGAACAAGAGATGATCTTTTACTCCACTGCAGATATAATGCAACAATAATAGACAGAGGTTAACTTTATGGTACTGTGAGGCTTTCGGGGATGTCTGCCTTCTTGCCCAGTTGGGCCTTTCTTTCCTGCTTTTCCCGGTCCGTTCTACTTCCTTTTTCTTTCCCCTTTACTGATTGTTTAGTGGCATGTAGGACTTTGAAGAGATGGTTCTTCCCAGCATTTTTAAAAGTACTTCTCTGATAAACACAATTCTATCTCATGTGGCTCAGGCCTTGAGAAAACGGAGTCCATTTACTATTTGAAGTATTTTCAGAAGAGTGAGAGGCTCTGAATTTGTATCACCCAATCTTGGTGGTTGACTCATATATCTAAAAAGATAACACTAATATTTTGGATCGCAGTAGAGGTAAAGAAAACATGGAGTACAGTCGTAGATAGTTTCTACCAAGTACTTGCTGGAGCTTTTAGGTTGGAGAAGATCATCACCTTTAGAAAAACGTTCAGAAAATCATCCAAAAGAACAAATTCATAAACTGTTTAAAATCACCATGGGGTAACATACCTTTGCTGATTTAGAATATCTTTTAAGAGGATTTAGATTTAATGTGTGTATTTATAAGCTAATGTATGAGTTTAAAGTAACTGTAGTTGCTGTAGCAACCAAGCCACAAAATGCATATATGAGGACTCAAATGTTATATGTTATTTCTTGTTCATGTGAACAGATATTTCCAGTAGAGATGCAGGCTTTTTCCAACTTCTGGCTCCCAAGTTCATCATACTTACTGCAGTAGGGTAGAGGAGAGGGGGACAGGGAGTAGAAGGTCGTGTGTGGAAGGTTTCTTCCGGACCAGGCCAGGAGTGGTACACACAGCATTTGCTGCTTCTTCAGTGGCTGTAACTCAGTCAGGAGCTAACTATAGAGGCTGGGGGCGTGCCCTGAAGCAGTGTGTCTAAGAGAAAGAGGAAATCGCTTTGGTTATTATCTGGCTGGCCTGTCTTTCCCTTAGCTTAAGAGCTTTAGTACGTGGTACATGGTTTTCCTCAAGTGTTGAGGCAAGGGAGTGAATGCTCCTAGAGCTTAGCAATCATATGCCTATTTCTATCGTGATTTATCCGAGGAAGAGAAGATGGCAAGTTTTAATGAAAATATAGTATTTATAACTTGTGCTCTTGTATAATCCGATTTTTTAAAAGTTTATTCATTTATTATTTCTGAGAGAGAGAGAGAGAAAGAACGAGAACGAGAACACAAGCGGGGATGGGACAGAGAGAGGGAGACACAGAATCCAAAGCAGGCTCCAAGCTCTGAGCTGTCAGCACAGAGCCTGATGTGGGGCTCAAACTCAGGAACCACGAGCTCATGACCTGAGCTGAAGCCAGACACTTAACCGACTGAGCCTCCCAGGTGCCCTGAAAATCTGATTTTTAAATAACTTCTGTGTTATTCTGACTTAATTTTTATTATCACTTTAAAACTCTTCACTGCTTATTCATTTATTCAACAAACATTTACTAAGTTGAGATTTTCTTTTTTTCTCTTATCATTTGACGTCCTGTCTTTTCCTTTAAAAAATAGGTTACTGTTCAATTATGGTGTAATTTTCTGCTGCTTATGTTTGGAATAAGTTTTGAATGACATCTTGTCACTTTTTAAAAAATATAATTCACAAGGTGCCTGGCTGGCTCAGTCAGTAGAGTATGCAACTCTTAATCTCAGGGTCTTGAGTTCAAGCCCCATGTTGGGTGTGGAGCCTACTTAAAACAAAAATATATGTATTTAATTCACATGCTGTTCAATCCACCTTTTTAGGAGCGTACAAATCAGTGGTTTTTAGTGTATTCACAAGGTTGTACAGCCACCACAAGCATCTTCATTCCACATCACTTTCACCACTCCACAGAGAAACCCATACCTGTGGCACTGACTCTTCATGCCCTGCCTCCCTCAGCCCCCGGCAGCCACTAATCTGTTTTCTGTTTTTATGGATTTGCCTATTCTGGACATTTCATGTAAGTGGAGTCATACAGGACGCGGTCTTTTGTAACTGGCGTCTTTCCCCTAGCATAAGGCTCATCCTTGTAGCATGTGTCAGTAATACTTCGTTCCGTTTTAGGGCTGAATGATACTCCATTACAGGGACTACCTTTGTGGACCACTCCCCTTTCTCCTTGTCTTTTAATTGCCTGTATGTCCGCTAGTCTCAGAACCAGAAAAAGAAACAAACTCTAACTTGGCCTATGTAGTTTTGCAGAGTTGAGTATAATGAACAACTCCTTTGGGAACATAGCCCTTGGGATTCTTATTGGTATCCTGGCTTGATGAATTCTGGGTTCATAAGTGAGAAAGTGGATAACTTAATGTTTGAACCAGCTTTGTAATGGTGTGGTTGTCTACCACTTAATAGGTAACGTATTTTGGTGTTTTGTTTTGATTTATGTAATTAGCTATCAGTGATACATTCTGGATATAACGATATAAAGTAACAAATTTAAGTTTTCTACTTGATTGTAATGGGATACAGAAATAAATCATTTAAGAACCTCAAGTAAATGGACTGAGGTGAATAGGCTATAATTTATTCTTATACTGGATTAGAGAGGAAGGTGAAAGTGGATAATACTTAGGCTAGAGAAGCTGATTATCATTTCTGCAGGTTTAAATCTAACTTATGCAGACATTCCAACCATGAGATAAATTGCCTGTTTTTACTTTAAAACTCCGAGGTAGAGGGGCGCCTGGGTGGCTCAGTCAGTTAAGCATCTGTCTTTTAGTTTCGGCCCAGGTCATGATCTCGCGGTTCATTGGTTCAAGCCCCGTGTCAGACTCCTTGCTGACAGTGCAGAGCCTGCTTGGAATTTCGGTCCCTCGCCTTTTATTTATTTATTTTTAATTAATTAACTTATTTTTAAGAGAGAAAGACAGTGTGAATGGGTCAGGGGCTGAGAGAGAAGGGGACAGAGGATCTGAAGCAAGTTCTGTGCTGACAGCAGAGAGCCTGATGTGGGGCTCAAACCCATGAATGTGAGATCGTGACCTGAGCTAAAGGCAGACGCTTAATTGACTGAGCCACCCAGGCGCCCCCCTCTCTGTCTCTCTCTCAAAATAAATATAAAATTAAAAAATAATAAAATAAATTAAAAAATAAAGAAATGAGCAATCAAGCCATGAAAAGATACGGAGGAACCCCAAATGCGTATTACAGGATGAAAGAAGTCAATGTGAAAAGGCTACGTACCGTGTGATTCTAGCTCTGTGGGAATTCTGGAAAAGGTAAAACTATGGAGACAGTAAAAATGGTCAGTGGTTGCCAAGGTTAAGGGAGAGGAATGAATAGTTGGAGCACAGGAATTTTAAGGCAGTTAAACTTTTGTATGAAACTATAATGGTGGTCACATGTCATTATATATTTGTTCAAATCTATAGAATATTCAACACCAAGAGTAAATCCTAATGTACATTATATATAGACTTTGGGTGATAATGACGTCAGTGTAGGTTCATTGACTGTAACAAACATACCACTCTTGTGCAGGATGTGGATAGTGGAAGAGGTTGTAGGTGGGGGCAGGGGGAGGGGTATATGGGCACTATGTACTTCCTGCTCAATTTTGCTGTGAACCTAAAACTGCTATAAAAAATAAAGTTGAGGGGAGCCTGGGTGGCTTACCGGGTTAAGCATCTGAGTCTTGATTTTAACTTAGGTCATGGTGTTGCAGTTCGTGGTTTCGAGTCCTTTGTCGGGCTCTGTGCTGACAGTGCAGAGCCTGCTTGGGATTCTCTGTCTCTCTGTCTCTCTCTCTGTCTCTCTCTTTCTGCCCCTCTCCTCTCTAAAATAAGTAAGTAAACATTAAAAAAAATAATAAAGTTGAAAAAAAAATAAAGTTGATTAATAAAAATAACAACAGGGTAAGGGGCAAGTCGTGTGACCAGATGTAGTTTGCACGTGCTAAAAGCTCTTTTTTGTATGATGTATGCTAAGAAAAATAGAAATGGATAATTTCTATGAGGTTAATAAATATATTTTGAAAGAAATGGTTAGAAAATGGGTTGATTATTCCATGTTATTTTTGAGGCAAAAGTAAGAATGTGATGTCAAATGGAAATCAGTTAAGCAGAAACCCGAATGGGCTACAGAGCTGTGGGTAGAGGCTTAAGGAGCTATAGACAGGGATAATCCAGACTGTTTAAGGGAGAGCAAAATGATTAGTAGGACTTCTACGGAATTTTTATAGATGAAGCTAAGCCAACTCAACAATGGTCATATTCTTTAAGTAAATGTAGGAAATCTCTGGTAATCGTGGTACATTAGGGTTTTATATCTCTTTTCACACAGCCTTGCTGTTAAGTAGTACTTTGCAACAAAGCCAAACAAACCAACATTGATAAGCAAATTGCCATCATATCAATGAGGACCTGTTTCTGTAAGCTCGAAGCCCAGCTCTGTCCACGTCATTTGATGTACAAGCTTCAAGCTTTTTTCTAAGATGCTGCTGATACTTCGTTTCCTAGATTACTCTGCTAGGGCTGCCATAACAAAATACCTAGAAATTTATTTTCCTCTCTGTTCTGGAGGCTGAAAGTCCAAGGTCAAGGTCCTGACAGGTTTGTTTTCTTCTGAGGCTGCTCTCCTTGGCTTGCAGATAGCTGCCTTCTCTTATGGTCCTTCCTCTTTGCACGTATGGGGAGAAAGAGGTTTTTCTTTTTGTTTGTTTTTGTTTTAAAGAACTTTTATAAGGATATGAATCTTACTGGATTAGGACTCCACCTTTATTTATCTTTTATTTTAAGATATAGCAATGTGCATTCAACATCCTTCCATTCAGTTCTAGGCACCACCCCATGTCAGCACATACAGATTTAGTGCATTCCTTTTAACAGTACCTTTGCTGAAATTGAAAAACACATGTGTGCCAGGTGCTTTTCCTACTCCCAGCTCTGATGTGCTGTCATCACTCGTCGATTATCAATAAGGGAACTAAGGCCCAGAGAGATGAATATACTCAAGGTAACCCAGCTAGGAAGTAGCAAAGCCACCACATTGCGTCCATCGTATGATTATCACAATTCACTTCACCAGCCACCTAATGACAGATTCGGGGATGGTTCCAATTTGGGAGTTGTTGTAAAATGTACTGCATAAAACATCTGTTTTCACATTTTTGGGCTTTGCTGTGTTTCTGTAGGGGTAAGTAAGAATAGTAATACTGAGTCAAAGGATGTACACATTGCTTATTTTATTAGACATCACCAATATGACCTTGAAATAGTTGATTCAGTTTATTCTCATGATACCCATCTTTTTTCTTTCTTTTTATAATTCTCCATTCTGGTAACATTTTTGTCCATTTCCCTATACTTTTTTTTTTTTTTTTTTTTTTTTTAGTTTATTTATTTTGATAAAGGGAGAGAAAGAGTCGGGGAGGAGCAGAGAGAAGACGAGAGAGAGAGAGAGAGAGAGAGAGAGAGAGAATCCCAAGCAGGCACTGCCCTATCAGTGTGGAGGCTGATGTGGGGCTTAAACTCAGGAACTAAAATCATGATCTGAGCCGAAACCAAGAGTCTGACTCTTAACCGACTGAGCCACCCAGGCACTCCTCATCTCCCTGTACATTTTATTTATTTATTTATTTATTCATTAAGAAAATTTTTTTAATGTTTATTTTTGAGAGAGACACAGAGCATGAGTAGGGGAGGGGCAGAGAGAGACAGAAGCCAAAGCAGGCTCCAGGCTCTGAGCTGTCAGCACAGAGCCCAATGTGGGGCTTGAACTCACAAATGGTGAGATCATGACCCGAGCTGAAGTCGGACACTTAATCGACTGAACTCCTCCTTATACATTTTACACCCCTCCAGGTGCCCCTCCTTATACATTTTAAGGGCAAATTGGCACAATTTGTAATGGTTCTGAATAGTCTGTTTAAATCCTCTGCTAGATGTTGAACTTCTAGAAGTTGTTGGACAACATAAAGAATAATGAGTGTTCAAGCCAAAGAAAGTACCTACGTGAGTAGGTGTATGTTGCATTTGGACTGGGGTAGGGTGGGGTCGTATACCCAGTAAATTAATCAGGGCGCTAACTCTTCCCCAAAGGTAACCACTACCCTGACTTCTGACACTTTAGATTAATTTTAGATTAGCTCAGTATGTCTTTTGAACTTTGTATTCCTTGGCTTCTGCTTCTTTCCCTAAGTCTCCTGCGTGTGAGATTCGGCCGTGATGTGTGGCAATAAGTCGTTCATTCTCACTGTTGAATAGTATTCCAGCACAGGAATGTTTATCCATTCTGCTCTTGATGGACATTTGGGTTGTTTCCAGCTCTGGATTATTACAGATAATGCTGCTTTGAGCATTGTTTTAAATACCTTTTGGTGGGGATGCCTGGATGGCTCAGTCGGTTGAGCGTCCAACCTGGGCTCAGGTCATGATTTCACAGTTCCTGGGTTCAAGCCCCACATCAGGCTCTCTGCTGTCAGTGCAGAACCCACTTTGGATCCTCTGCCTCCCTCTCCTTCTGCCTTCCTCTCCTTCTGCCTCTCACCCGCGTTGTCTTTCTTTCTCTCTCTCAAAAATAAAGAAACATTAAAAAATAAATTAAAAAAAGCTTGCCTTTTGGTGGACACATGTATGCACTTCCTAGCAATAAACTAGTTTAGTCACAGGGTTGGCAAATATGCAACTTTATTAAATCTTGCCAGATAATTTTCAAATTGGATCTACCAGTTTTTATTCCCACGGCAGTATACGAGAGTCCCAACTTGATCCTTATTCTTCCTAGAACTTGGTATATTGTGTTTCTCGTTTTAGCTGTTCTTATGGGCATGCATTTTAAAGTACACTCCGATATATGAACAGATTAAAAGGAGTATTTCTTGAGAGGCAACATAGCATGGTAATTAAAAACAGATTCTGGACCCAGACTCCTCCATTAGGAATCTTAGTTTTGCCATTTACTAACCGTATGACTTCAGACTAGTGGCTTAACCTCTGTTGGCTTCAGTTTTCTCATCTCTAAAATGAACGTAGTGATAGTACTTCATTATAAGGTTTGTGTCAGGCTCAGATAAGTTCGTGTGTAGAAAGCACGCAGGACAGTGCATGGTCCGTAGTGAGCACTGTACAATGTTAGCTTCTATTTGTAGTGGTGGTGATGCTGATATACATCTATTTTATGAACTCAGGTCAAGTTATCTGATGAGAATAATGAGGCTGTACAGTCGAGCACAAATTTAAAATTGAGGCTTGTGGATGATAGTTGAAATTACACTTCAGACTCAACCTCCAGTTTTTAGTTTCGTTGCGCAATACCAAGAAAATCTGGATATATGCAGATGAACAATTAAAATTAGATAAGGTTTGGGTTCCCTGGGTGGCCCAGTTGGTTAATTGTATGATTCTCGATTTCAGCTTAGGTCATGATCTTACGGTTCGTGGGTTCGAGCCCACATTGGGCTCTAAACTGACAGCGAGGAGCCTGCTTGAGATTTTCTCTCCCTCTCTCTTTGCCCCTCCCCTACTTGGGCTCTCTTACTTTCTCTCTCAGAATAAATAAAAACAAAAAAAATTAGATAAGGTTCACTCAATTGTCTCAAGTTTAAGGTTTTAGATCAATTGACAAGAAGTAGTTGAAAACATTTGTTTTGAAATTTAACTAAATATAATTTACTTGGATTTCCTGTGTTTAAATAAAAATCACAGAAGCAGCACTAAAAATTATTATGGTTCTGATATCTATTGTGTTATCACAATACATCCATATTACAAGTTTGCTTATTATTGCTTTCAGCCACAGAGCTACAGTTTTTCTCAGTAATGACATTTTCAAGATAGTAAAACAAAGGTGGCAAGTAAAGCCACGCAGAGCAGAGATGAGGGTACTGGGCAGCACAAGTTACGTGTTGTTTGGTGTGCGCTGGGCGCACATTAGGTATAGGAAAACATTCGTGTGTGCGTGCTGTTCTGGTTCATAGCAGTTACGTGCACAGCCATCTGCCTCGGTCACGGGCCGTGGCTCACGAGCAATCTTGCTTGTTTGCCGCTTGCTGACCCTTTCACCAGAACATTTCCAATTAATCTAAGTCCTTTAAACAGACCTAAACCAGTATCTTGACGAGCCCCTGTGGCACCTGCTTTATTTTTCTCCACCAGATTGTCCCTCACTGCTCCTTAGCTAGTATGCGCTCCTCCAGGCTGGCCGGTCTCCCCTCTGCCTCACCACCACCATGGTTTTGTGTTCCCGTCTCTGTGGTAACAGTGCCCGTACACCCTCATCACCATCTGTCCTGAGTACTGGAATTTAATTTCTTTGTGGTGCGGCTTGGACTCCACCTTCTCTCAGAATCCTTCCTGTCTGATATCATTATTTTCTATGAAATCCTTTCCTAATATTCTGTATCTCAGGATCTAAAACTTAAAAAATGTATTATAAAGTTGTACTCTGTGAGCACTGCCCCAGATCAGTGCCGCACACAAACTCCATCAGCAGAGGGAGCTACATAAAAGAAGATGAGTCCCTGAAATTAAGACTTGAAGCAAAAAAAGTATTCGTGAACAATGATGATTTCACATACTGCTCAGTAGTGGAAAAGAGCTTGAATAATGTTAGAAATCAATGATTTGGGGCCATAGAAGTTAAAACTTCTATGGATTTGTAAAGTACTTTTGAAAGAGAGAATTCTGTATCATGTTGAAAATCTATATAAGTGGGATAACGTGATAAACATCTGTATGTTAGAAGAAGCAATTTGATTTTTTTTAATTATTTTTTTAACATTTTAATTTATTATTGAGAGACAGAGAGAGACAGAGCATCAGCAGGGGAGGGCCAGGGAGAGGGGGAAACACAGAATCCGAAGCAGGCTCCAGGCTCTGAGCTGTCAGCACAGAGTCCGACTTAGGACTTGAACCCACAAACCACAAGATGATGACCTGAGCTAAAGTCAGACGCTTAACAGACTAAGCCACCCAGGCGCCCCGTAGTTTTGGTTTGTTTTTAATACAGTTTATCCCCCATCCCTTTTATCAAGTTTATCCCTACAACCCAGTTTATCCCTGTTTTATTTATCAAGGATGGTGAAATGAGCTCGATTTTGAGGAGCTGAGTCCTAAAGTTGCTAAGAATTAAGGATAATCTATTCTAGGTTTTAAAGATGGAATTTTCAAGTATATTTCTTATATTTTGTTCTGATTAAATATATGTATCTTAATTTCAGTTAGCAGACTTGAAGAAAGAGAAGCAGAACTGAAGAAGGAATATAATGCATTACATCAGAGACACACTGAGGTGGGTTTCTGGGTTCTTATCATGCTAATATTTAAATAAAGCAATTTACCTTAGAAATTATGTTTTGATTTTTCTTTGAAAGTGGGCTAGTATAATTCTTTGAGATTATGTCCAGAAAACATTAACTTTCATGTAGCATTTGCCTCATTACCAACTGTTGACTTTTATTGTTTTTTTATCTGGAATTAACTTTTCATGTGAATTAGCGTGCCACAGAATAACGCAATTACTAAGTTCCAATAGATGTTTCTTTGGCCAGCTAATATGTGCATAATAAAAAGTCTACATGATGCTAGTATGACAGAATTAATTTGTTACCAGTTGGGTTATGATGGATTGGTAAATTATTGGCAAGAGTTTCTGTATTTATAATCCAATATAAAGGGCTTATTTGCATTAAGCTCATAACAAATAACATGAACACAAATGGTGTATTAAATCAGAATGACTCTAAAACAGGTTTTCTGCATGAAGTTTCATTATTTTAAATTAGTAACTTTAGCACATAATCTCTCCAGAGCAAATAAGAAAATGTACCTGAGCATTTTTTAAACCTTTTTATGATTCTCTGTCAGCCTTTCATGTGTTGTTGTTATAGTCTCCTTAACATGAAAACTGTTTTTGTTTTTCCTGGTCTGTCTGTCGGGTTCACAAGCCTCAATAAATAGAATTTTCATAGACTCAAGCACTGTTTGTTATGAAAATATGAAAAAAGTAACTCCTCCTTTCTCATCCAAATCTCTCCCAGGACGCAGATGGTTCCAGTCTTCAGCTTCCATTTTTCTTTCACTAGTTTGTGATCTCTTATCCTGCCGGTGGTGGGAACCTATATTGTTGCTTTTAAGGAAGATAAAACCCCACTGCACTCAGTTTCATTTGCTTTGGAATAATATACTTAATACTTTCTTGAGGAGGGGATGGGATTTCTGACATATGAGGTTTGATTATTACTGTCTTAGTTTTTGTAGCCACACGGAAGAATTGATATTCAGTGATGGAGGGAAAAGATTGGCCACAGAGGCTGGAACCATAGAGCCCCGAGGAGATAGGAATAGCTTTAACAGCAGCCTTTTCAGTGTGTGAAAAATGCCCACATTTTAATAAGATGACATTTGGTAGATATTAAGACTACCCCAAAACAATTGATGGGTAAAGTCTTGCTGTTGGTTCTTTTTACACCATATCAGTGCCTGGGCAATGGATAGTTGTCAGTGCTATAATTAGAAATACGTTTGGGGGCTCAGGCAGTGAAGCAGCAGACTCTTGGTTTCATCTCCGGTCATGATATTGGGTTTTGTGGAATTGGACCCCATGTTGGGTTCTGTGCTGACAGCATGGCACCCGCTTAGGATTCTCTCTCTCTCCCTCTCCAGCACACGTGATCGCTCTCTCCCCCTCTCTCTCTAAAATAAATAAACTTTATTTTTTTAATTATTATTTTTTTAAACGTTTATTTATTTTTGAGAGACATAGAGACAGAGTATGAGCAGGGGAAGGGCAGAGAGAGAGGGAGACACAGAATCGGAAGCAGGCTCCAGGCTCTGAGCCATCAGCACAGAGCCCAATGCGGGGCTCGAACTCACAGACTGTGAGATCATGACCTGAACCAAAGTCGGCCGCTTAACCAACTGAGCCATCCAGGCGCCCCATAAATAAAGTTTAAAAAATAAAAATAGGTTTGGGGGAATATGTTTATTGCCATAAGTAATAGATAGTGATGAATAATGAACAGTCATTTTGTTTTCTCCGTGACACTCTAACTTGTGTAATGATTGAGGATTGTTAAGTTGAAGTATGTATTAAATGAATATATGCATTTCAAAAAATTTCTGTAAAGTGAAATCTCATATTTTTCTCATTTAATAAAATTGAAGATATGTTCCGACAGAAAAAAACAGCCTGACATCTTAATTTCTAATGAAAAGATATAATAATTTTTCTATTTCTCTATTCCTTCAGAGAATGACACTCTAGGAAGAAAAACAGATCTCAGGAAAATCTTAAATACCAAGTTAGAGCGGGGCCAGTCCAGTGTCTAAGGCAGGTTTCACCTGTAACACAGAGCTTTCCCCGTGGGGTCCCCTCCCTCAATCACACGCAGCTCCTTTCCTCTGCCCCGAAAGGCTCCTTTTATTTGGCTCTGCCTTCAGGAAGGCTTGTGTACATAAACATGCCTGCTTTGAAATGTGGGTCTGTCTGCCCTAGACCGCATTTTCCTGTGTTTACAGATCTGTACTGGAAATGCCATTCATTTAGCAATTACAAATAGCTATCGAGTTGCTAATGAACTAGATATCCTGAAGGTAAAATCTGGAAACTTTCAGGGAAAGGAAGTTGGAAGGATTTAACCTTATATTTTCACTATCACGTGCAACTAAGGTAACCTTTTTTATGCTCAGACAAAAGAATTGTTTAAAGCACTTTTGGGGTGCCGGGGTGGCTCAGTTGGTTAAGAGTCTGACTCTTGATTTTGGCTCAGGTGATGATCTCAGGGTTCGTGAGATTGAGCCCCACATCAGGCTGTGTGTTGACAGCATGGTCCTGCTTGGGATTCTTTCTCTCTCTCTTTCTCTGCCCCTCCTCTGCTCTCTCTCTCTCTCTCATTCACTTTCTCTCTCTCTCTCAAATTAAAAAAGAAAAATAAATGGCACTTTATCAAACACCTTGTTTGCTGCTTAAGAGAAATCTTCTATGGCTCTCTTTTTTTTTTTTAATGTTTATTTATTTTTGAGAGACAGAGAGAGACAGAGCATGAGTGGGGGAGGAGCAGAGAGAGATGGAGACCCAGAATCAGAAGCAGGCTCCAGGCTCCGAGCTGTCAGCATGGAGCCCGACGCGGGGCTCGCGCTCACGAACTGTGAGATCGTGACCTGAGCCGAAGTCGGACGCTCAACTGACTGAGCCACCCAGGCGCCCCTATGGCTCTTTTTATAACGTGAATAACTGTTCTCTCTAATCAAATCCAAAATTTTGTACCAATTACTGAATTTGCCTAAAAGAAGATATGGCGTAAAGCGGGCAGTGGAGGAAATAAAAACATTAAGTAATTGTGAGGCGCTTGGGGCACATGTGCATAAACGCGTATGTTGTCACCCAAAACTTGAACTCCGGTGTACGTTAGGGATTGTTTAAATGCATCCTTATTTCATCCTGTGGCCAAACTCCATTATCCACCCCACTTGACAGATTGAAGTTTAGAAAGGGAATGTGAAGTGATTTGTTCCATTCCAAGCTAGTATGTGACTAGATTTGAACACTAGGTCTGTCATATTCAGTTGCCTGTATTTTCTTTCTGTCTTTTTTAAGTTTACTTATTTATTTTGAGAGAGACAGAGACTGCAGGAGTTGGGAAGGGGCAGAGAGAAAGGGAGAGAGAGAGAATCCTTGCTGTCAGCATGGAGCCGTGGGTCTTAAACCCACAAAACGGCGAGATCATGACCTGAGCCGAAACCAGAGTCCCTCAGGTGCCCCTGTTGACTGAATTTTCTTTTGTTTTTACAAAAAAAAATTTTTTTTAATGTTTACTTATTTTTGAGAGAGAGAGAGACAGAGTATGAGCAGAGAAGGGGCTGAGAGAGAAAGAGACAGAATCCTCAGCAGGCTCTAGGCTTCAAGCTGTCAGCACAGAGCCCGACTGGGGGCTCGAACTCAAGAACCACGACATCATGACCTGAGCTGAAGTGGGAAGCTTAGCTGACTGAGCCACCCAGGCGCCCCTGCCTGAATTTCTATAATAGTTTTAGGTTATGGAACATGTAAGTGTTAAAAACACTAGGAGGTTTTCTGTGCCTCTGTGCCTTACGGCGTTGCAGTGACTTTAAGAGTGGTGGCTTTGCAGGGAGAGAGCTCTGACTCTTGGGCTGCATGCGGAGAGATGGATGACCAACACGATTAGAAATACATGCCACTTGTCTCCAAAATCTCGCCTACTGCCTTACTTTTCTGTTTTAGCCAAGCTGACAGGCAGCCTCTGCAGTGATTTTTCTCTGTGGCAGGGATTTAGGATTTCCCAGACCGTGTGCTTGGGATCCTTCTTCATGACACCCGATTGTTGGTTGCTGAATCGACTTCTGAATATGTGTGAATTAATGTGTTTACCTGAGAAAATGGAGAATTACAGCTAATGAGATCAGGAGGGATGGGGCCGAGTGACCCAATAGTAGATCATCTAAAACATGCCTTCTTTTACTCTCTTACCCCTCTTTTCTGTCTGGCAGCACTGATCCTGCCCTCCCACTCACTTTTTTTGTTGTCGTTGTTTTAAACAGAGCTATATTGTGACGCCCTGTAATTAAAATTAAGATTTTTATGTGCAGTTTATTTTTTCTACTTTTTTGGTGCATTGACAGAATATAGTGCATATTTTGTTTCAGACGTCAGGAAATGCTTTAGGGTGTGGGGTTTTCTTGTGGGCGTGAGGAAGAAAGAACAATGAGCGTATCGCCTGCCTAGAGAACTGACTAAAAGGGCAAATACAACACCAGTTCTATAATGCCTAACTTCTTAAGTCCACTGAGTCAGAAGGACCTGAGTTCTGACCCTAAAGCCAACTAGCTAATGGCAGTTAGAACACAGTTGATCATTAACTAGGTGGTCACAAAAATGGTTGGGCAAGTTATTTTAACCGTAAACTGGAGTTTGTCACGAGGATTAAATGAAACAGTAGCTGTGAATGCACTGAGTTGTGCTCAGTAGATGTTAGCGGCCATTTTGTTATTACTCTGTACTTTTGTAAAGTGCTAGTTTAGTTGGGTTGGAACCAATTTCATTACATACCATTTCGGAATATTAACCTATTATATCTGGGATATATCATTTGAAGAAGGGATCAATCTTTTGAAGAAGGTTTAGAATTCAACATTATATATAAAAAAAGAATCCAGCATTGTATAAATTAAAATAAATTTAATCCTATAAGAGTCAATCCATAGAATGGACTATTGGGGGGGAATAGAACAGATTCTATCTTTGCATTTATAATTTTTATATTTCTATATTGAATAAATAGATTACTATAAAGGCAGTCTAGGGGAGATTTCTGTTTCCTTCATCTGAGTTAATCAGGCGCATATGATTACTCTCTGGTATGTAAGAATTCAACTTAGGTTTTCTAAAATCTTTTGAAAATTTAAGTTGATGTGTATTTTGGTCCAGTCATCACTTTTGTTATATTAGTTTCATTTTTGTTTTTTTTCCTTAAAGTTCTTCGTAATACAAAAAGAAAACAGTTCATTATTTCTGATGTGCTGACACAGAATCATAAACTCTATTTCTGCAAGTATGTTCCTTAAATGAGGTTAAAGAGAAAAATCTGTAGATTTAAAATAGAAAAGGGGGTGCCTGGATGGCTCAGCTGGTTGAACGTCTGACTCCTGACTTTGGCTCAGGTCATGCTTGGGATTCTCTCTCTGTCTCCCACTGCCCCTGTCCCCAGCTTGTGCTCTCTTTCTAAAAAATAAAAAATTAAAGAAAAAGGAAAGTATGCTTAAAACTTTAAAAATTGCTTTCCGGATTGCCTGAGTAGCTCAGTCAGTTAAGCGTCCTACTCCTGATCTCAGCTCAGGTCTTAATCCCAGGGTCATGAGTTCTAGTTCTACTTGGGGCTTTGGGGGTGAACCTAGTGCCTACTTAAAAAAAATGCTTCTGCATACCATATCCCTGTAATTCTGCATTAATTTGTCTTTCCCTAATGTAATTCTTATTTAGACTAGTCTTAATTGGGAAGCAGCCTGATTAATTCATAAACTTTTTTTTTTATTTAATCCCACGAACCGCAAGATCAGGACCTGAGCTGAAATCAACAGTCAGATCTGAGCCACCCAGGCAACCCTGATTAATTCTTTTATAATGTTTGATTTGATAGATTACTTGTCTTAATTCATGTATCAGTTCAGCTTTTTATTTGAACTAAATAACACTTTCGAACAGATTTACATATTTCTTAATTTTTGTACATGCATGCCAAGTAAAATTTTCCCAATAAAATATGCTTTTTAAAAATTTTGTAAATTTGGGGTGGGTGGCTCACTTGGTTGAGCATCTGACTTCACTCAGGTCATGATCTTGCCGTTTGTGAGTTTGAGCCCTCTGTCAGGCTCAGAGGTGACAGCTCAGAGCCTGGACCCTGCCTCAGATTCTCTGTCTGTCTCTCTCTCTGTCCCTCCTCCACTTGTTCTCTGTCTGTCTCTCTCTCAAAAATAAACATCAAAAAAAATCTTAAAAAATTTTTAAATTTGTTCAAAATCTTGTTTCTTTCCATAGTTACTAATGTGCTACAATGCATATTTTGTTATATTTGAGATTGAAATCCATGTTCATTACAGCTAAAGTTTAGAAACTTACAAAGCTGTTCCATGCTTTTTCAAACATTTGAAGAACATTCAGATTTTAAGAATTCAAGGGATAGTTCCCAGAAAGTAACCTTTTCTTGTTTACTTTTCCTTTAGATTGCTAACATATCTTTTTTTATTTTTTTAATTCATTTTTTTTATTCATAGCATGTTAGTATCTAGCAAAGGCCTTTTGAGTTCATGATTGAAATTTGTTGCATTTTACATGTTTTAATGCCAAATTTAGAATTCTTTTTAAAAATTCTTTCAAAGTATATTTATTTTTGAGAGAGAGAGAGTGTGTGTGTGTGTGAGTGGAGGAGGGACAAAGAGAGAAGGGGAGAGAGAATCCCAAGCAGCTCCCATGGAGCTCAACACGGGGCCTGATCTCAGGAACTGTGAGATCATGACGTGAGCTGAAATCAAGAGTTGGTTGCTTAACCAACTGAGCCACCCAGGCACCCCAGATTTAGGTTTCTTAAAAGTGAAACTATAGATGATGAAAAATTAAATAGGAATATTGATTGGATTTCTTGGCAGTTTATATATTTTATACTCTTGAAGTTTTTACTTCCATACTCCGTCGTCTATCTTATGGCTCCTTATCCAAGATTTAAAATAAAAATTTCTTGACCTACCCAGTTTTCAGGGCCCCTGGCCTCATTTATGTGTCCCTATCAATAAAGTGTGTTTGCATACCCCCAACATTACATTGATGATTACATCAAGTAATGATACCAATATATTAACAATCAAACAAAAGAGAAAATATCTTAGCGTCCTTTCAATGAAAAATATAGACACAAGAAATAAACATCTTGGTACTAAGTTAAATTACTTAATTAAATTAAATTGAAAGTGATACTTACTCTGAATCCTTTGTAAAATGGAAAAGATCACCACATAAGGGTATGGTTTCTTCTCAAGTTTCACATTTCTTTTTTGTTCCCCAGTTTAGTGCATGGATTTCTCAGATGCTCTCTATTATTTTTAATCAATGGTCTCTTATCACCGCCTCCCCAATGTCTGTATCCTAACTTGTGGTATTTATTTCAAAATTATCTTTTAATAGCATCACATATTGTTAAAAACAAAAAAGGTTTTTGCCCTGTTAAGCAACATGTTGACTACTTCTTTGGATACCGGTATCCCTGAATGTAAGCATTTGCATATTCCTTTGTCATTAAAATTATTTTCATACTTAATAATCTTTTACATAGAACTGTGGGTAGTCTGGTAAATAAGTTTCTACAAAAATGTTTCCCTTGTTAAAACACTATGTTTCTATTCCAGATATTAGCCTAAATTTTGTATGTTTTTTCTTTCTTCAAAATAGATGATCCATAATTATATGGAACACTTAGAAAGAACAAAACTTCATCAGCTCTCAGGGAGTGATCAACTAGAGTCCACAGCTCATAGTAGAATTAGGTAAGCTTTGTTAAACATTTCGCCTTGAGAAAAATCGAAATAATCTGTTTGTTTCTGTTTCTCTCTGTTCTTTAATCCTGGAACAATAGTTAGGCTGATTCAAAAAGCTCTCTCCTGTGGTTGGAATGCTATAGGAGAGAATAGCACAGAAAAATAGAAACAGCCCTCACTATCGAAAAGGTAAATCGTGAGCCATACCGTATGAGCGGCATATCCATATCAAGGTATTTTGATTGTTTTGTAATGCTTAATGGAGATTAGACTAGGTTCAAGTTTTTCTGATTTGTGGGAGTGCTGAAAGTTTCATTTCTCCTGTATTACTGGTTTAAAGTCCTTTTTGTTACAGAGAGTCGTGTTTGAAAGGGTTAGACTTGTGTTTGATGTAGGAGTGTGAATAAATTATGTAGATCTCCCAAGCATTGTAGCCAATGAGCTAAGCCAGGACTCTTAGCGGAGAGGAAAATAGTTAATAGGCTGGCTGTCGCTCTAGATTGCTGCATAAATGCTAGGAGCAGCAGCTCTATGGTTATGAGGTGGGGAGAGCAGGGTGACGTCATCGCTCCGGGGCTGCTGCAGGATGGAGTGGAAAGCTGCTGCTGATGGCATTGTTTTTGTGGCAGCCGCTGAATGACAGATCCTCACTACAAAGATATCCCTTTGGCCCCCGTGTAGGCCTCCTGGTTCGGGTGTTTCACCATGCCAGCACAGCGCCATGAGTCCTGGATGCATGCTGCTGTTTGTGTTTGGCTTTGTTGGCGGGGCGGTGGTCATTAATTCTGCTATCTTAGTATCTCTCTCTGTTTTGCTGCTTGTGCACTTTTCTATTTCTACCGGTGTGCCAGCTCTGACGCAGAACCTACCAAGGATACTCAGGTACTCTAGTCTCTCTTAGAAGACCCTGTTTAGTTGGTTTTTCTCAAATTTTTAGCTTCACAGGTCTGCTTTGTAACCATTTCTGTTGCAGATTGAAACAATGGAAAACGGCCTGAAGCTAGGATTTCTATTCTTATTTATAGTAATTTATAGGCCATCACCTAGGGATACGGCTTTGTCTTTGGAAACTGCCGACCTAAGAAAAGGATTTTCATAATTGTGCTTAGACACAAGTACAAGGTCAGTGTGGTCTTGTTTTAAGCAATGTTCGGAAAGTAAAGGCAGAGCAAGAGTAAAACACTGGGTCCAAGTTTATACAGCCTCTGCGTTTAGCATCTGAGCATTTAGGGGCAAATATCTTTTACGCTTAGACTTGTAGTCAGTTAGATACAGGCTCTGGGTATTTATTCTGTTCAGTTATCCTTTGACTGATGGACACGTAGTCATCATTTTTGCAGTTTTTGATAATAACTCCCAGGAACTGACAATTTCAATATTTTCTTTCTAAAACAGAATATATTTTAAAGTGAAAGGCTTTAAACCTTTTAGGGCAAGGAATGCAGCTTCCCCCCAGTATTTACACATCAAAGTTGTGAAAGCTTTACAAAGCCTATTCACTATTGTTTTGTCAGATGGTGCCCTTTCTTTGTAGACTTGGGTGACAAATATCCGTGCCTGCTTGTGGGGGTAGTCATTAATCCCTGGAGCTTTGCTGCTGGTCCCTCTCCCTGCCCCCTGTGAGAGCCATCTTCTACATTTCAGACATTCGAGGGTTCGGTTGTCTTTTGTTTTCTAACTCATCACACTAAAGGCATCTGATTTGTTCAGATTTTTGCTTTGTGCGCGGTTTTAAATGAAGGCTCATGGTATATAGCTTTTATTATTTAAATGTTTCCTTAAAATTCTCACCTCATAATTGTGGATTTAGATAAATTAAGATGCACTAAACTAGGAAATTCCCTCAGCGTGTTCTTTTTATTCGGAGGTCAGTTCGTGTTCAATAATAAGGCCCAGAAATTCAATTTCATCTGTGGTCTAAAATTAGATACTTGGTCATTTATTGTCTTTCCTCATTGGATAAAAATCGGACGAGATCTAACTACTATTATATGTTTAGTACATAAAAGATTTGTTTACATGCATATTTAGGCTTTTAGGAAATTCAAAAAGACCCTAAGTCCAGAATATGTAGAATATTAAAATAAGACGAATTTGGAAGGGCTGTCTCAGGTTTGGGTTCTGCCTGAGAAGGCGTGCTGTGCCGCGCCGCGCAGTGGGCTTGGGAGCGGGGCCGCCTTGCTGAGAGACGCTCTGCCGTGTGAGCTCTAGGACCCTCAGCAGCCTCTGAGGTGCTTACCCTCTTTGGATAGTTTTAAAAATGAAGTGCAAGATTATCATTTTGTCTTTAATCAGTTGCAAGATATTCAGTAAACCGAACAAGTAAATGATGTGCCGTCACTGACATGCACCCCATTTGTAGCAGAACTGTTCTTAGCTCAGAGCTTTAGCTCTTTTATCGATAAAATGCCTGATGACTAAATTCAAAAAGTGTCTTGATGCAAAAATTGCTGATGATCTGATTGAATAAAGATATCAAAATCTTCAACATTAAAATTAAACTGTCAAGAACATAGGTAGGTTCCCAGGAAAGTACATGTGCCTTGGAGTGCAACAGGTCTGATTGTGAGTCCTATTTCTGTGGATGACTAGTGCCTCATGTCTGAGCATCCCTTTTCCTAATTCGAAAACTGGGAAATAGTCCCTATTTTCTTATGAGGATTAAATGAGATAATGTAAACAGACCATCCTTCTTAGTGCTTGCCACGTGGTGAGTGTTGAACAATCTTTAAAACATTTTATTAATGGTTATTTGTTTTAAATGTCTATACAGCCAAAAAGCTGTTTCAAAACCTAATTGGGAATTTATACACAGGTAACATTTAAATAACCAACTAAAAAACTGGATATACAGAACAAAGGCAGTTTTTAAAAGAATGTAACAAGGGTTCTGATGGCCAAAGATGGCTTTGTTTCTAGACCGTAATAGCGTATGGGAACACCAGGCATTTAAACCTGTCACTTGATATTTTCCCACATGTATCCCATTCTTTGGTTTCTTCTGTGAGTGTCACTGGAGGATTTAATACGTAGAGTACTAAACATGCATACAAACATTCAACTTTCTGTGTTGGTTTTAAAGTAGGATTCTGATTGACTTGCATAATTACATGCCCTCCCTCCACTTAAGTCTCATGTAACTTCTCAGTAAATAAGGAGAGAAGACATGTGTGTGGTAATATTTTTTTCCAGAGTTGGAACGTTGTAACCCAGCTCATTGGGTCTTGATGATCTCTGAAGAAAAATGCCCTTCCTATAGAGCACTTTCTAAACGATTAATTAGAGCAGTATAAACAGGTACAAATTATGCTGATATTCTGGATTATAGGCTTAGTTAACAGGAGTAGAAAAGCAGAACTTGGATCTATAGCAGGCTCCTTCCTCCAGTAGTTTTATACTTTTACGGTGTTGGATATGTGTGAAAATGAAGTGCTGTCTGTCATTCATGTAGGAAGATAAATCTCATGCCTGGCCTGCATTTTGATTTCTGTTAGCAGTGTGATGGATTTTCATGGAGTCTCTGTTATCTTCCTGATTGTCTTTGCTGTGCGGGTTAGAGAACTTTCCATTAAACTATCCAATTAAATTCACATCTTTTTGCTTAAGTTACTGAGATATGTTAAAAAATAAGTGAGGGGGGCGCCTGGTGGCTCAGTTGGTTAAGTGTCCGACTTCGGCTCAGGTCATGATCTCACAGTTCTTGAGTTCGAGTCCCACATCAGGCTCTATGCTGGCAGCGCAGAGCCTGGAGCCTGATTCCGATTCTGTGTCTCCCTCTCTCTCTGCCCCTCCCCAACTCTCTCTCAAAAATAAATAAACATTAACCCCTCCCCCCCCCAAAAAAAAGAAATTCTTAAGGGGGGGGGTAAAGTAAGTCATTAAGTAGCGCTTAGACCCTCAGATTTTTGGTTTCCAAAATATATTCTTCCCAAATTCAGGGATAAACATCAGGTTAACAACTGTTCATTTTGTCAGGGTGTGGACGTTAAAACAAACTTCACTCTCTATTCATTGTCATGATCATTTGATGAAAAGCGATTTTTAAATCAAAGAAGCAGAAAAGATGTAGAAAAAGTCCATCATTCTCAGGAAAGACTGACTAGGTTCTGTGATATATGGAAATGTATATGTGTGCAACATGGCCTATGCTATCCCATACGGATATTGTAAATAATGTCTCTTTTCACTACAGGCTTATGAAACCTTGACTGCTGAGCCAGCATTAGGGAAGAACTGGTTTAAACAGAATAGCTGAGTAGTTTATTTAGTTTTTCTCATTTGGGTGTTCTGGAAGCTCATAGACACAAACAAATTTGTTTTAAAATCTAGCCTCTAATTGTGCTCCCTACCTGCATTTGAATCTTCCCAAATCAAATAGGAAAAGTATTCCACTTGTAAAGAAATGATCAATAATTAACTAATAGAAAAAGTCCTTCTGTATTTCCTTGTGTGCACACCTTTAACAAAACGCAGCCTGTCTGTCCTGCTCCTTCGCTAGTCTCGAAGAAGGTGTTCTGGAGGTTTACTAATCCTATCTGATTGTCGTTAGAAATGTAGTCTGTGTTACGTGAGGGCACATTTCAAGTGGCTTAAGTTTCTTGGTATAAAGATGAGCTTACAGAATAATTTAGCGAAACCGAGAATTTTCCCACTTTTATTTATAGCCTTAGTGTTTCTATTCTAATTTACATTCTTACCAGTAAAGGTATGAGTTCTAGGAGGCCCCAAACTTTTAGTGTCTCCTTTCTTGCCAGTTTCCACTCTTTTGAGTTAATGACCCAGGACGACCTCTTCCTAGGCTGATTTCCACCCTATGAAAAGTCCTTTGATTTGTAATCTGCTATGCATCACCAAAGGATGTGTTTCTAGTTGAAATTCTGTTCTTATTAAAATTGTAACTCTTGTTCATTGAAATTTCCCACAAAGCACTGGAAACTCTACAGTCTTTTATAGAATTTTTTGGCCTCCTTGTTTGGAAAAACTGACAATGGGTTTCTCATGAGTATTGTGATCCAAAGGAACACATATACTGGTTCTGTAGAAAAATACAGCTTTCCTGCTGTTAAGGATTAAAACTCTCTTGAGTTCTTTTTACCGTTAATCAGTAGTCCTGAGTTAGATTATACATAGATTTTCCTCTGGTCAGAAAAGATGTACCCTGAAGAAGCTGGGGTAAGCATCTAGGTATGGGTCTGAGGATTTGGGAAGTCAGGAAGCAAGGGTTGTACTCTCGAAGGGGAGGTTGTCAGTTTCCCAATGGCTGATGTAAGCAAGAGTGAAAATTTAGTAGCTTTTGTTGCTATGAAACCAGACCCCAGACTGCTTCCCCCAGGGAAGGAACTCATCAGTAACTTAGAAGAGTTCTTAAACTATTAGTTATTACTTTTCTTAGTTAATTTCTTGGGGCTACTTTGAACTTCTGAGACTGTCCTTTCTCTTTGGTAAGTCTGCTTACTTGTTTAGATAGGCAGGCAGCATTTTTTAAGAGTTATTATTCTAAAACAGTGACAGCCCAGGCTTACTACTTATAGTCATGATAATTAAAATTAAAGATGTATGAACGAATGCTAAATTTTTTCTCCCCTCTTCAATAGAAAAGAACGTCCTATATCATTAGGGCTTTTCCCATTACCTGCCGGAGATGGATTGCTTACACCAGATACCCAGAAAGGCGGAGAGACCCCTGGATCAGAGCAATGGAAATTTCAGGAATTAAGTCAACCACGTTCTCATACCAGCCTGAAGGTAAGCTTCATTCTGTTGAAATCTTCAGTTTACATTGCGATAAAGTTTTGGGGTCCTGGTCAGGCGGCGGGGGTGGGGGGTGGGGTGGGGGTGGGGGAGGGGGCGGTCTGGAGCCTATGGCCAAGAAAAAATTCTTGAAGACTTCTTTGGTGCAAAAGGTGATTTTATTTTAGCCCGGGGACAGGACCTGTGGGTAGGAAGAGCTGCACTGGGGTTGTGACAGGTAACCCGTTATATACCCTCAGGTTGGGAGGGATAGAGTAAGTCTCAAAGGAATTTTGGAAACAAGGTTTCCAGGACCTTGAGGGGCTAGCTGTTGCTAGGGAAACACCATGTATTACTATTTAGTAAAACCTCAGTCATGAGACCCTTCAGATGTATATCAGGGGGCCATAAGCTTGGAGGGTGATTAGCAGTATATATCTTGGGGGAGTTTGAGATAAAGGCCGTTTCCAAAGGCATTTTTCTATGTTAAAGTAGACTTACCACGTTCCTGAGTGAGGTGTCAGGATAATGTTAGGCCAAGATTCTCTTTTGCCACCAGCAAAGTATCATCATTGAGGCTCCTATAGGGAGGCCATTCTGCCAGTTTCAAGGACTCATCAGTGGGCTGTAGGCAGTAAGGGAATTTAATTTTTCATTTGTCTTAGTTTCCCACATCACCATGGTAAGCGCTTAAACCCGTTTCCTTTGTTCTTGGGCAGCCAGGAGTGACCCGGGAATGTCACACACATTCCACCTGAGGGGGAGGGTGCTGTTAGCCTGTACTTTGCCCTCAGCTTGCCCTACGCTCTCTCAACACATTGTGTAAGTTTTCTAATCCAAATAGAAGTGCCAGACAACTAAAACGTAATAAAATGAAAGTTTGTAAACATTTTAGCTCATAAAACTAATGCCTTTGTTTTAAACTGGCAATGAGCTCTTCCCAAAGAGTTAGTATTTTACTGTTCTTTTTCAAGTTATGTAGGAAAACAGTCAAGCATTGTTATATCTTGGTTAGTATACTAAAGACACTAATAACCAAAATTCCTATTTGATTTAGGCTATTTTGATTTTTATTTGATCCTATAAATTTTAAATGGGGTGACTAGTGAGTGTAATGGTTTTTAGAATTGAAAATCATCGGTACTTGAAATCCTCGGTTCACTGTTGGAAGCTGCACAGTTTAGTAGGGCTTCACTTTTTTTTTTTTAAATGTTTTTTCCTCTCAAAACTCTTCATAAAGCAGTATCCAAAAGTGCATTGTGTTTAGCTGAAAAGGCCTCGTGTGGCTAGTTATTATAGATTATATTCTTGACCGCCAAGAACGTATCATCAAATAAATTATAATTAATAATAACTCTAAGAGGGGAGACATACTAACAGTTAAAAATATGTGAAGTTATATTCTATATCTTACAAAAATAATATATTTGTAAAGAGAATATGGATTATATATATGTATACATATAATTTTTTGAGAGAGAGTGTGCACAAACGAGTGAGGAAGGGCAGAGAGAGAGAGGGAGACACAAATTCAAACAGACTCCAGGCTCAGAGCTGTCAGCACAGACCCCAGTATGGGGCTCAAACTCACGAACTGTGAGATCATGACCTGAGCAGAAGTCGGCCGCTTAACCGACTGAGCCTCGCAGGCGCCCCTGAAGATCACCTTACTGACTACAGTTCTCTCACAGTGAGAAGTGTGCAATACAGCAAAGAGGTCCATAATGTTACAGTCATTGGCAAACCCCCCTTACTGCCATTATTCTGCCACGAAGCTTCCTGTAGTTCTGTTTCCGGGTTACAACCCATCATGTGGTTTTCTCACAGGACATTTTTACCTCAACCTTACTTCACAGAAACCGTGTTTAGTAAAATTAATATTAATTATAATTCTCACCTTCAATATTTTCTTAACAAATGCAGAGCATACCCTAAATATAGCCAGGTCATCCCCAAAGTTCTCAGAGAAATGAAAGTTGTAGAAAACTTTAAATCAGAGGTAGCCTTGGTGTCTTCCTGTCACATACAGACACCAAGACTGGTGGTCCATAATTAAACTCCTAAACCCCACTCCTAGCCTTTTGTAAAGTTACAGAAAGACGTCTGGTTTATGACAAGAGCCTAGGTAAATAACAAAGTATGCCTTAATTATTAGACATACTTTAGAAACTAGACTTTTGTTATTTTGTAATGTACCACTTCACTCCTGGAAATTCTTAGTTGTTGAGCCTTTGTATCATTTAGTAGCTCCGTGTCCAGAGTAGAAAGAGATAGGATTTTATTCTAGAAACTCTATGGGAAATACATGACTTCATATCTCTAGGGAGGATACAAAAAAACCTCCCAGGCTTAAGCCCATATTAATAATCTGTTAATCAGTTTATAACTTGTCAGTAAAGTTCTGGCACAGCATGTTGCTGGATTAAACAATAAGAGAATTATAATTATCTTCTCTTTAAGGTTCCTTTTTGGAATATAATTAAAATATAGTTACCATATGGTATATATTTTTGAGGTACTAAAAGTATCCCTCCTACTTAATTTTGTTTTGGGAAAGGGACACAGTAAGTAGGTGTATTGAGGGAGGGGTGTTCTGGAAGACCTATTAAACCTACAGGCATGCTAAAAAAAAAAAAAAAGCTAGCGTGGCAGTAGGAGTGAAGAATTAGAGTTTCCTAGAGGCCTCACTATGGACTGCTACTGAGCTGGCGGCATGGTTAGACTCTAATAAGCTGAGCCATACGGAAAAGAGAAGAGAAAAAAGTGCAGGCAGTCGTACTGTTAAAAATACTTTTAAGTGGGAGGAAAGCTATCAAATATTTATTGATTTCTTACTGTTTTGAGCACATTTCAAAGATCAATGGAAAGATTCTAAATGTCTCTACAAAAAACAAACCACAAAAAACACAAAACCTCCACCTACCGGAGCTGACAGACCATTTATATTATCCCAAAAAAGTCTTCCTAACATCTAAAACAAATGATTCATTCAACAAACATGTTCTGAGTGAGCATAAGTACTTTGGAGAAAAAAAAGGCAAGGAAAGGAGATAAGATGTAAGAAATTTATTCATATTCATTGTAGGTAGCCTATTTGTTTTATTATAGAATAGATTTTATAGTATAACAAGGTTCTTTTAGAATCAGTATTCTCAGGGGGGGTGCCTGGGTGGCTCAGTTGGTTAAGTATCCAATTCTTGATTTCAGTTCAGGACATGATCTCATGAGATCATGATTTGTGAATTTGAGCCCCACATTGGGCTTTGCACTGATAGCACAGAGCCTGCTTGGGTTTCTCTTTCTCCCTCTCTCTCTGTGTCTCTCTCAAAATAAGTAAATATAAAAAATATGTAATCCAGGGACGCCTGAGTGGCTCAGTCAGTTAAGAGTTTGACTTTGGCTCAAGTCATGATCTCATAGTTCATGAGTTTGAGCCCTGCTTCAGGCTCTCTGTTGACAATATGGAGCCTACTTGGAATTCTCTCTCTCTTTCTCTCTCTGCCCCTCGCCCACTTGTGTGTCTTTCTCAAAATAAATACATAAACTTAAAAAAAAAATAGGGTTATATCTTCAGGTACTGGAAGATCTTTCAGGAATGATGCATCCAGAAAACTGTGTAAGTTCCCTTTAAAAAGGAATGTTTATACATACTATTCCTTCACGTGTCATATTCCTGTAGGGGAGATTAACACACAAATAAATGAAGTAACAGATTTCAAGTGTTGGGATTTACTATCTGTTGTGTGTGGGATTATACTGTTTGGAGAAAGCAAGATGTAAGAGGCTAAAAAGGAATTAGTAGGGAAAGGGGTTTACTTTAGGAAGGCCTCTTGGAGGAGGTGATTTGCACTCTGACATGAAGGATTTACAGGTGCATGAAAAAGTCTAGAGGAATATGTGTTTTAGGATGACCAAATAGCATCTGTAAAGGCAGATCTGAGGCGGGGACAAACTGGCATGTTTGAGGAATGGTTGTTTTCACGTGTCTTCTCGGAGACTTTTTATCTTAACTGCTGTCCCGACTTAACCCTTTGGTGAGGGTTACCCAAATCATCCATCTTTCTAAACAGCGGTGGAAATTACATTCCCACCCTACCTTGTAGCAGCATTTGACGCGTTCAAATACTCCCTGCTTCTTGAAATGCTTTCTTCCCTTTGCTTCCGGGACACCCCTCCCCCGGTTATCTCATAGTTTACGAGTTGGAGGCCCAGGTCAGGCTCTGTGCTGACAGTGCAGAGCCTGCTTGGGTGTCTCTCTGTCTCCTTCTCTCTCTGCCCCTCCCCTGTGCTTGTGCGCTATCATTCCCCCTCTCTCTCAAAACAAATAAATTTAAGTTAGTAAATAAAGTATCACTAAAGTGCTAAGTCTGGGAATGGGCAAAAAAATGTTAAGGTAGGGTTGTTCATCCAACTGAATTGTATTCACCAACAAGCTGCAAAGAAAGAAGGCTTGGAGAACAAAAGTCCAAGAATAACCCAAGACAGTCCGGAAGAAGAACAATGAAAACAAGAACTTGCCCCACTAGATATCAAGCCTTACTGTAAAGCTGTAGTTGTTTGTATTTTATAGTATTGCATTATCTGCCCTTCCTGTTTCCTTTCCACACAATTCAGTCCTAAAGCTGGTAGTTAGGGCAGAGTGAGATGAAACACCCACAACACAGGGTGGAGTGGGGTGGGGGTGGGGCAGGTATGTAACCCAAACAAGGTTAGGAGCATATCATGTGGGGATAGCCTGGTGGAGACAGGTGGGGCCCCAGCAGCGTGAAGGACATCCATGCAAAGGGGCAGCCTGGCTTTGGGGTGTCAGATCTTACACAGGGTGACAAGACCTCCCCAAGAAAAGGCACCCTAGGCATAGGGTGTGAGAGCCTGAGCGGGTGAGGAAAACAGCATCCACATAGAATGGGGTGGGGCCAACCTGGACTAGAGACTCAGAAGACGCATGTGGAGAGAAGGGCACTGGCCAGAAGTGGCAGGGAAGAGAGACCATAAAAGATTGTGGGCCTGGAAGTCAAAGGATGAGAAAGCTTTAGAACCGAAGCAGTCGTTAGCAGGGTCAGCTGCTATGGAGAAGTCATGGAGGATGAGGATAGAATTTGTCAGTTTGTAGGTGTAGGCTTGAGCAGCTTGAGTTGCAGGGCCAGTAACAGGAGTGAATGTTGAAGTCAAGAAAGGAGGAACAAGAAAGTGTCAAGGACTCAAGACAGGTGGTTGTAATGGGAGGAGGGAAAAGGGGCGATTTGAGTTGACCGAGCAGTGGAGGGGGTAGGAGAGAAGGTGCCCTTAGAATGGGAGACTGCGTTGTTTGTGTGCTCAGAAGGGTCCAGTAGAAAGAGAAATCGAAAACAACGGAGTGAAGGAAGATCATTGATTTATCAGAATCCTGGAGGAAGGGCAGAGGGGAAGGGAGCACATATCCCAGCTGTAATTAAAATCTAGTTGGTTTGATGGGACACCTCAGTTTTTCCTAGTCCTTTGCTATTATAAACAGTGCTGTAGTGAATAACCTTATACATGATTTTGTGCTTGTATTTATGATTCCTGTAAGTGCGATTGCTGGATCGAAGCATACAGTTGAGATTTTGGTAGATATTGCCAAACTGCCTGCCAAGACAGGACTGCCCTTTGTCCTCTCACTGGCGATGTGTTGTACAAGTTCTTTACTGTTGTACACATGTCAAGTTCAGACATCCCTTCCTTATGGCCAACTATGGAAAGAGAGAGAATGAGGTATTTTAAGAATCCTATATATAACATTTTCACGCTGTTTTCTAGCATATACTCCACCCTCACCCCCACGCCACCCCACCCCACCTCCAAATATCTTTTTCTTTGAATCACCGATCTCAGGTTGGTGATTGTTAGTGGAATGTGACATTTAGAACCGAGAAAAACAATTTCAAATAAAAAGCAGTTGTATGAGTACCTGCTTGTCAAAAGTTTGAGTTCTTTTAAAACCATATGACTTGAAATACTTTTGCACCGCTGTGAGAAGCTCTTGTTAGCAGGGTTGGCTATGTAAAGCCAGCCAGTGGTCAGCGCGCGCTGCATTCTTCAGGGGATGTGCTTAGCATACAGAACAGGAAACGGTAACAGGGCCAGCATTCTTGCTGAGAAGAATTTTCCATCCTCCTCCATTTGTGGCTGACAGTTTAGTTCCTATTTCTTTAGTTTTTCCAAACTTGTATTTCTATAGTAGTTGAACCTTATTTCTGTATCTTTTGTGATTAAAGATTCCAATTATAAAATGCGTGTAGTTAAAATTTTCTAAACAGTTAAAGGTCTCAGTTTTTTTTAACTTTTCATTTTGAAATATTTTAGACTTCAGAAAAATTGCTAAAACAGTACAGAATTCCTGTATGCCCATCACCCATCATCAAGTGTTAACTAACCATAGTATATACAGTTTATTAAAACAGATCGTTGGCACGAGGACAATATTATTAGCTAAACTGTAGACTTATATTCAGGGTTTCGTGCCGGTTGTTCCACTGCTGTCTTCTGGTCCAGAATCCAGGCCAGGGTCCCACCTTGCTCTGAGTTAAGTGTCCTCAGTCTCTTCCAACACGTGACAGTTCCCCAGCCTTGACCTTGAGACGTGAAGAGTATTGGTTAATTATATTGTAAAATGTCCCACAGTTGGGCTTCTCTGATGATTTCTCATGATTAGATTGAGATTATATCTTTTTGACAAAAATACTGCAGAAGCAATATGCCTTCCTGGCGATGATTAACTCAGATTGCCTGGTTTAGCTGCTGGGTCTTGGATTTCTCCACTGTAGTTACTATTTTTCCCTGTATAGGTCATGAGTGTCTTCGGGGATCTACTTTGAGACTGTGCAAATATCCTGTTTCTCTTCAAACTTGCAGCTATTTCTTTTAGTATTGTCCCTAGATCTCACAGTTACTACTGTAGGTTCCGGTGCTTATTTTCTATTTTCTTCATTCTACATTAACTTTAATTTCTTCTGTGGGGGTGAGCCCCTTCCTCCCTCCTGCCTTCTTTCTTTCCTTCTTTCCTTGTTTGACTCCTGGATATTGATTTTATTCTGTAGGTTATCCCATGCTGTCCTTTATTTTGTTGCTCAAATTGTTACAGCTTTGGAATTGGGAGCTTTTTCAGGTTGACTTCTGTATCGTTTTGACATCCCCCATACTTTTTTTGAGTACTTCCCTTCTGGCACCGCCAGATGCCCCTGGCTCTTCTATTTTTCTGTGTCCCAGCCCTCAGTCCGCTGCTGCTCCAGGGAGCCCTGCTTCTTGTACTTAGGAACTAAGATCTATGAACTGAATGTGCTTGTTGATTGAAATGTGATTGCTTCTAGCATTTCTTTGATGCTTATGTTGTGTTTTTCCATTTGTTTATGTTATAGATTACCTCCTTTTGGGTTTTTGTATTAGTGTTTAGAATAGGCTAAAATAAAATACAATTTTAAGAAAAATAGATTATATATTACAGTATTTCATGATTTTACTCGTGACAAAGGATAAGGAATTTCTTCTGTAACTTCATTTTTTATATATAAACTTTTTTCTTCACATATGTCCTCATATGATAAGTTCAGGAACCAGCCACAGCTGATTGTTGGGATTCGAAAAGAAAAAAAGATTGAAAATTTACTTCTTTTAATCTTCAGTACTTTCTCCCTATTTATGTATTCATTTGTATCTTCATTCATTCCTTCGTGTTTACTGAGGTATAACTGACAAAATTGTAAGGTATATGCGGTCTCCCCTTTAAAATCTTACCTGGAGAAGGAAGAATGGAATTAGTTCCTTCTTAGTGGGTATTTGAAGTGAGATATTTTTTTTTTCTTTAGGCATATTTACCGGGTGATGTGTTGACCAAGGTGCTAATGTATGTTGAGAATGAAAATTGGTAAAAATACAAATAAAATTATTTGAAAACGATGGTTTTTAAAGCTTATATCAAAGGTAGTTCTTTTGAAGTAATTGTCAAATAAGTATTTTTTATATTCTTATTGATATTTAATGTTTAAACAAGCTTTTAGAATAGGAAAAATAACTTTAATAATTTCATGTCAAAGACAGATTACATTGCCTTTTGCGTTAGAAAGTATTTATTGGGGCGCCTGGGTGGTTCAGTGGTTAAGTGTCCGACTTTGGCTCAGGCCATGCTCTCACAATTCGTGAGTTCAAGTTTCGTATTGGGCTCTGTGCTGACAGCTCAGAGCCTGGAGTCAGCTTCGGATTCTTTGTCTCCCTCTCTCTCTGCACCTCCCTTGCGCGCACTCTGTCTCTGTCTCCGTCTCTCTCTCAAAAATAAAAACCATTAAAGTTAAAAAAAAAAAAAAAAGTATTTATTGAGTGCTCACTATACCAGATACTAAGGTGGTATAAGGTGCCCTCTGTGTCCAAATATTTTATAAAACAGGATTAATAGTTTTTTAATGTTAACTCAGTTTCCCAATTTTAAATAATATTGAAGAATCTAGACTAAAGTTTCTCCAAGGCTAAATTCCACTGCTTTCCTGTCGCCATTGTGACTAGTTGGTATACCTGTCCTTCCGACCTTTTCTTTACATACGCATGTAGATAATACATACTCATATCTTCGTACCATAAATGACTATATACTCTTAAGTATTTTCCTGCAGTTTGCTGTTTGTTTTTCATTAAAACATGTGTGTTCACAGTCTTTCCATCTTTATAGAGAAAGAGAGAGAGAGAGAGAGAGCCACCCAAAGACCCACCCCCCAGCTTTTGATACATTGAACAGTTGAGAAGGGTTAAAGATGATGATAACTCAGAATCAAAGATCATGTAACAAACATCGAAAGGCAGTCAGACTTCTATAAAGTGAATCATGCCATGATAATCTATGGCTTTTTGAGAGAATTAACAGAGAGGTAGCAGCCGTATTTTCGGCTTTGGAAAATACTTTGATGAATTTCCAGACCAAGAATATTTAAAGCTTATGGTTGTTTTGTGTTTGAGAGAAACACTTATCTCATAGAGGGCAAATGTAGAGATAGAAACAAAGAAAATGAATAAATAGTTGTTTTTGTGAAAAAGGATTTCAATCTTGGTCGCCCTTCGATTGTTAGTGATATCTAACACTTTCAGATATGGCAGTGGGGTGAGAGGAGGGTGCAGTAAACAGTCCCAAGTGTATTGGAATATTTTACATGTTAAATATGCAAGATGATTAGAATAAATTTCAGGAGGGTTTCAGAGTCGTGTGGAAAGGAAAAAGGATTAAATGGTGAGCTACTTATTGATAAGGTATTAGGTAAGACAAGATCCAAGTGCTGATTTCTGAGCCATGATTATCTTTAAACTAGAGGCTTACAGGAGGTGTTTTTACGTCAAATCAAAACAAAGTCCCCAAACCCTCATTTAACAGAGTAGAATATGGGGCGCCCGGGTGTCTCAATTGGGTAAGCGTCCAACTTTGGCTCAGGTCATGATCTTTGGCTCATGAGTCGGAGCCCCACAACAGGTTCTCAGCACAGAGCTAGCTGTGGAGCCTGTGTTCCCTTCTCTCTTTGCCTCTCCCCTGCTCTCTCGCTCTCTCTCTAAAAAATAAATAAACATTAAAAAAAACCCACTAAAACAAAAAACAACAACAAAAACAGTAGGTTAGAGAACTCTCGTTATCCTGAGAGGTAGAACAAGCCAGACACTTAGAAATGTGCTAACGCCTAGTTAAATACATGACCTTGTTATCTCTTGTATAAGCTTTCCTTCTTCCCAGGAGTAGTCCTGAACCTCCGAAGGCTGTAGGACGGGATGTGAGAACGGTGTTTCAGATCACTTCACAGAAAGTCAACAGAAGTGACTAACTATTGGTTGTTTACTCATCTGCTGTTCTCAAGACATCTAGTGCTCAGTTTGAAAGACTACTGATGTTTTTCACTGAAATACAGGAGAAAATTCTACTTCCTCTACAGTGTTGCTAGGGCTTTGTTGTAATCTATAAATTATTCCTCCCCTAAAATCAGCATTTTAAAATAAAGGAGAGAAAATATAAGTAAATGCTATGGAAATTCAGCCTATTTCCATCTATCCATTTCCTAGGGAAGAAACCTACAGATACCCCTGTACAAATTTGCAGATGCCTTCCTCGGGACAGAATGTACATAACTTGTGTGTATCCTGGAGACCGCCCCAGTGTGTCATTTTCCCGTGGGCTGCCTTCCTCGTTGAGCAGATTTCTTCAGCTTCAGTCAGGGCATCGTTCCGCTTCATTGAGTAAACATCTGTTGTGAGCCTTCTTCATGTCAGTCTTGATACGCGGGGCACTGGGGACGGAACAACAAATAAGACTTTCTGCTACTCACTAGGTCAAGTTTCCTACCCAACCAGGTCCAGGAAGCCCTTCATCTCTCCTTGACTGTGAAACAGTGTCCCCTTTGTTCAGAAATCCCCTCAGGGTTAGGACATTCATACCTCTCCTTTAGTAATTAGAATTTTCTTAAACCCACGGTATAATTAACATCTAGATACTTATTTCATCTAATTGTGTCTAGAGTTAGGGTCCTTAGTGTTTCTTTGGGTCAAAGACTCCTTTAAGAAAGTTATGAAACTTTCCAGAAAATAAATGTACACACAGAATTTTGTGATTCTCTTATGCCATACACAGAGTTGTAAATCAAAAGAGCTTAAGAATCTCTGCTTTAGATATTTAACCTTCACTTGTGGAGAAAGAAACGTAAACATAAAAATTAAAATATAAGGAGATAAGTGTTTTAGTGGGGACCCATGGGGTGAGTCAACCTTTGTAATTTTGTCTTTACTTTCATTAGACTTAACATCTTTGACTCAAAAGGACAGACTTATGGGGTGCCTGGGTGGCTCAGTCACTTGGGCATCTGACTCTTGATTTCGGCTCAGGTCATGATCTCCAGGTTTGTGGGATTGAGCCCTGCGCCACGTTCCGTGCTGAGAGCCTGCTTGGGATTCTCTCCCTCCTCTGTCTCTCCCCCTCCCCCTGCTTGCACATGCACCCTAAGCGCTCACTCTCCCTTTCTCTCTCTCAAAGTAAACAAACATTAAAAAAACAAAAGACAGAGTTGCTTGCACTTTTATTTAGCTTATTTCAGATGAAGTCAGGCAGGCTACTTAGGAAAACACTACACTGGACATTTCCAAGTCATCCTTCATTGAATAATTTATCTTCTATAGTTGTAAACTTATATTGTCTCAGAACATAAATAGTTACGGGGCACTGGTGACTAACACATGACATATGTAATCTGTGCAGGACTGAGCACAGGAGGGAGGCATTTGATAAATGGAACAACTGAAAATGTTTTGTAAAGGCTTAGAGTCTCGTAGCCTGATACCTAAAACCAGTAAGAAAAGGGCTCAAAGACCAGATAGCTTTCACCATGGTATCTATCTCAAGTGAAGCTAAAAGTAATGACACCTGTTTTCTTTTGTGTGTAGAAAATACATACAGTATAAAATTTACCGTCTTACTCAGGTTTTAAAGTGCACAATTCAGTAATGTTAAGAATATTCACATTGTTGCAAAACAGATCTCCAAAGCTTTTTCATCTTGCAAATATGAAACTCTCTACCCATTAAACAACAAGTCCCCCTCTCCCCCTCCTCCCAGCTCCAGGAACCACCATTCTACTTTCCTTTCTATGCGTTTGACCGCTTTAGGTGCTCATGTAAGTGGAATCATGCGGTGTTTGTCTTTTGTGATTGGCTTATTTCACTTAGCATAATGTCCTCAAGGTTCACCTCTGTTGTAGTATGTGACAGGATTTCCTTTCTTTTCTGAGACCGAATACCACTCCATAATGTATATATATACATAACGTATATATATACATAATGTATGTATATGTATATATAGACCACATTTGATCTATCCATTGACCCCTTGATGGACATCTGGGTCTTCTACCTCTTTGCTATTTTGAATAGTGCTGCTATGAACGTGGGTGAGCAAATATCTCTTGAAGATTCTGCTTTCAATTCTTTTGGATATATAGCTGGAACGGGTGTTGCTGGATTGGTCACATGGCAGTTTTGTTTGTAATTTTCTGAGGAAATACCATACTGTTTTCCAGGGCAGTTGGGCCATTTTATAATCGCACACAGTCTACAAGTGTTCTAATTTCTCCACATCTCACCAACACTTGTTATTTTCTCTTTGTTTTGATAGTAGTCATCCTAATGAGTGTGAGGTAGTATTGTAGTTTTGATTTGTGTTTCTCTGATGATTAGTGATGTTGAGCATCTTTTCGCGCTTGTCACCTGTTCACATAACATCTTCATCTAGAATCTTCTTCATCTAGAATAGGTGAAGGACACCTATTCTATTAAAACACAACTTGTTATGTGTCGGAGCACCATTCCCCTATAGTGGTAGCACTGGAATCCTAAATCAGTTTCCTGTTTTTGTGGACATTCTCCAGTGACCTGTGCAGCCTATAATATGAGGGTCCCTTAAAGACTGAAGAGGGGAATGGGTTACAAAATTAGTACATTTATCAGAAAGAGACTTGACAACCATGTAAGGCACCCAGTGCCACATGTTTGAAGAGGATATCTTAATGACACCAGGTAATCGGAATTGTTAGGGCAGTGGTCTTCACATAAAGAGGCAATTGTAATCAAGACTTCCTAAACAACAGGTGTTGGCAAGGGTGCAGAGAAAGGGGAACCCTCTTGCATTGTTGGCGGGAGTGCAAACTGGTACAGCCACTCTGGAGAACAGTATGGAGGTTCCTCAAACATTTAAAAGTGGAACTACCCTATGATCCAGCAATTTGCTCTGCTAGGTATTTACCCAAAGAATACAGAAATACTAATTCAAAGGGATACATGCACCCCAATGTTTATAGCAGCATTATCTACAGTAGCCAAACTATAGAAGCAGCCTAAGTGTCCATTGACTGATGAATGGAAAAAGATGTGGTATATATACATAGTAGAATAGTACTCAGCCATAAAAAAGAATGAAATCTTGCCATTTGCAAAGACATGAATGGAGCTAGAGAGTATAATTTTAAACAAAATAAGTCAGTCACAGAAAGTCAAATACCATATGATTTCACTCATATGTGGAATTTAGAAAACAAAACAAACAAGCAAAGGGAGAAAAAAGAACTTGATGGTTACCAGAAGGGAGGTGGGTGGGTTAAATAGATGATGGGGATTAAGGGGTGCACCAGGTGATGTATGGAAGTGTTGAATCACTATATTCTACACCTGAAACTAATATTACACTGTATATTAACTCACTGGAATTTAAATGAACACTTAAAAAAAAAGACCATTAGCTAAAACAGTACAACTTGGCAAATGATTGGTATAAAATAGGAATCGGAGGTCTCCAGAAGTCACAGACTGAATGTCAAGTATTAGCATGCAACTCCTCTGTAACTTTATATTGAATAATTTATATAAATGCTTCCAGTTTCCATTAGGTTCTATTAAGAATTTTCTCTCACTTTGCACATGGTATCTTATGAGCCTACTGTTGAAAGCGATGTATTTTATCTTTTAACAAGTTAATATTTAGGCTTGTCTTTCTTCATTCTATCTTAGTTGGAGGCATTGTTTGTGACAGAATTTCAGAATTTATAGGAGGTGCAATGTAAGAATATTGTGCCTCCAAGCAAACACTGTAGCAGAGACTTTTCCTGTCAGTGCTTTATGACACATTGCCTGCGAGACCAACAAGAAATGCCACTTTTGAAAACTGTCCCCTGAAATTCACAGCTTTTCCATCCTCAGCCCTCATGCTGTCTCCCTGAGATCCAGAAGTACAGCCCACACACCGAGCTATTTTAATGAGTGTAAGATATTTTTATATGCTAAAAGTAAAAAAGGGAAGTAAGTTACAGATAAAAACATCTCATGTTATTTGGATAGCCCATGACAAACATAAAACATTTTCTTCTTGGGGCGCCTGGGTGACTCAGTTGATTACGTGGCCGACTCTTGATTTCAGCTCAGGTCATGAACTCACGGTTCATGAGATCAAGCCTCATGTTGGGCTCTGCACTGACAGCGTGGTGCCTGCTTGGGATTCTCTCCCTCTCCTCTCTTTGTGCCCCTCCCTGCACATGCGCACGTGTTCTCCCCCACCCTCAAAAGAAATAAACATTAAAAAAACCATTTTCTTCTAAGCAGATCCTAATTTCCCACGTCCTTGCAGCCTGAACCTTTCCATCCCTAAGATGGCGCGGCCCTCTTCCTGGTTTAGGTGTGGCTCCCTCAGTTACCTCATTTCTCCTCTCAGACCCACAGATGATTCGGGGGAGGAGGGCTTTTGCCAAACTGTTTATGTTGTGTACTCTTTAATTACTAAGTAATTTTTTTATTAGATACTTCTGTATTAGGTTCCAGTCACCACCTTAGGGAAATAGCCAGCATTTTAAGTTTATTTCTTTATTTGACGGGAGGAGGGGGCATGGAGAAAAGGGCACAGAGAATCCCCAGCAGGCTCCGAGCTGTCGGCGCAGAGCCTGACCCAGGGCTCCATCTCACGAACTGTGGGTCATGACCAGAGCCAACACCAAGAGTTGGACACCTCATGGACTGAGCCACCCAGGCTCTCCACAAATACGGCTAATTTTATCAGCATCCGGTTATTTAGTGTTGCACTTCAGATGACAGATAATCGGTTATCTTAAACTTACAAGGCAGTAACGAGTGGATAGCTCCCGATTCATTAATAGTATGAATACTTTTCTCAAAACTTTTTTTCAACGTGAAAGATAACTTCGTCTAGTTATACTAATTCAAATTTATTTTAAACTTAATTTACTTTTTTCCTTTAAGGAACACATGCTTACCGTTAAAAACTTTGGAAACTGAGAAATATCAAAAGCAGGAAAAATTTTTTGCCTGTTTTCTATAGCCACTTTATATAGCTAAAAGTTTTTTTGAGACCATACTTCATATGTAGATTTATATTCTGATTTTTGTAATTTTTTCTAGTTACATATATATGTATGCATACACATGTACATTTATATATATACGTAAGTACTAACAAGGGCAAAAGAAAAGCAAAAATCACTCCTTATCCAACTACCCAGTGGCAACGCCTATCAAAATCATCATTGTCCTAACAGAGCTTTTTCTAGCCATATTTTTTTAAAATTGCTCGTACTGTACTGAATTGTTCTTGAAGCATTTAAGTTGTTTGCAGTTTTTTGCTGTTACAAATTATGTTATATGTACACTCTTTCTTTAGAAGCTTATATATATGTATATTTTTCCAATTTAACATATAGCCATTTTCCCATGTCACTGAAAATTCATTTTAAGTAAGTATTGTTTACTAACATGGATAGGTTATTTTTCTTTGGATGCATTCAAAATCTCAGGGGACATTTGTTTTTGGTAAATGGATCATTATCTGTCATTGGATGGATATATGTGTTTCTTAAAATGATGATGAACGATAAGATAATCAGAAGCCGACCAACTATTGTTCAGGTCCAAGTACAATATAATCAAATACAGAATAGCAAGCATTTTCTTTGATAAAGGTCATTGGCAAACACTTGGGTTTTAACCATGTGTTAGAGCTCAAGTCCACTAGTAGAGCCAAGATAGTCAGACTCTTAAACGGGTAACTCATGCGGGCATGGCATTCACGTTCTGTGGTGTCTCTCATCACTTACAGACAAGCAAAAAACAGGGAACAAAACAACAACAACAACAACCCTGAGAACCTGGGATAGGGATGAAGAGTGGGGGACAGGACTGAAGGGATAAAGAACTTTTTAAAATTTTAATTTCAGTTAGTTAACGTACAGTGTTATATTTGAGACTGACAGTGTTATAGTAGTTTCAGGTGTATAATACAGTGATTCAATAGTTCCATATACTACTCAGTGCTCATCAAGATGAGTATGCTCTTTAATCCCCTTCATCTGTTTCACCCATCCCTCCACCCACCTCCCCTCTGGTAACCATGTTTTGGCTCAGGTTAGTTAAGTGTCTGATTTTCAGTTTGTCTCCACCCCCCCACCCCCGACTTTGTTCATTTGTTTCTTAAATTCCACATATGAGTGAAATCATACAGTATTTGTCTTTCTCTGACTGGCTTATTTCACTTAGCGTAATATTCTCTAGCTCCATCCGTGTCGTTGCAAATGGCAAGATTTAATTTTTTTAATGGCTGAATAATATTCCATTGTGTATATATGCCACATCTTCTGGGAAAAGGGCTCTTGATTTGCCATAGCAAATATAATTTACTTAAGCCTATGTTCTCATCTAGTAATTGGTTTTATATTTGTTCAGCCACTCTTGGTAGTGAAATCTATGCTACATCAAAATTCATGATAGCAAATTAATATTAGGAGATGATAATGAAGATGAAAATGTTTTAATGTTGTAAAGCTAAGAGTTTTGGTGATAAAGTTCTCCAAGTGTGGTTGCTTTCATTGTAGTTGCTTCCCACGATAGCACGAGTAGTTGACTGCATGCCAAAAATGCTTTCTTATACTTGGATAGAGTTTTAACATTGAATTTGAACACTCTCTGACTTGTCAGCACCAAACCAACCTAAATCTCTCAGATGATATAATACAAAGCTTAGAGTACGTTTTAATTTTGATTGGTATATTGTTGGTTTTAACGATGTTCTTTAAAAGTTAAAAAGGATAAACATTTTATTTTTTTTTTAATTTTTTTTAAATATTTTATTTATTTATTTATTAGGGGCAGAGAGAGAGGGAGACACAGAATCCAAAGCAGGCTCCAGGCTCTGAGCTGTCAGCACAGAGCCTGACGCGGGGCTCGAACCCACAGACCGCGAGATCATGACCTGAGCTGAAGTCGGACGCTTAACCGACTGAGCCACTCAGGCGCCCCAGGATAAACATTTTAAAGGGAGAAATAAAAGTCACTAAAAATCATCCCCCACCATAGCATAACTTAATTTTTAAAGTAATGTTTATTTATACTTTTTTGCATTATGCCATGTGTTTCAGAATTCTCAGAGTTGTGCAGAGTGTATTGTTATAAACTGTAATAATTGCTAACACTTTAAACACTTAGTATGTGAGAACACTTTTCTAAGTCTTTTTTACATTTTTTTAATTTTAATTTTTTAATTTTAATTTTTTAATTTTTAATTTGTTTTTGAGAGAGAGAGACAGGGCAAGCAGGGGAAGGGCAGAGAGAGAGGGAGACACAGAATCCGAAGCAGGCTCCAGGCTCTGAACTGTCAGCACAGAGCCCGACGCAAAGCTCCAACTCACCAACTGTGAAATCATGACCTGAGCCAAAGTCAGATGCTTAACCACCTGAGCCAGCCAGGCACCCCTCAGTGACCATTACTGATTTTTAAATAGAATTTTCTCTCTGCAAGTCTTTTTCTTAACCCATTTAAGAAAATGGCTTAAAGTAAATGAATTATTTAAAGATTTTGCCATAATTGTTTTTATTTGCAGGACGAACTTTCTGACGTCAGCCAGGGAGGGTCTAAGGCCACCACTCCAGCATCGACAGCTGCGTCAGATGTGGCAGTGATTCCTCCTGACACCCCCTCAAAGGAGGATGATGAAGGGTTTGTGAAGGTTGCAGACACACCAAATAAGTCGGAGATAAGCAAGCATATTGAAGTACAGGTAGCTCAAGAAACTAGAAACGTATCAACAGGTAAGTGACCGTAGTTCTTTGCTTTCTGGCAAAGATCATGTGGGTATGACTAGATATATCTTAGGAATGTGACTGCTTTAGATTTATAAAATTGTCCTCAATTGTAAATAAGCTGAAAAGAGGTGATGATCAAATAAAGTTTTGGGGAGCCTGAAAGGCAGGAGAACAGTCTCTGTCCCCTGCCGTAGATCATTAGTCTTCATCGTGAATTTCTCTGTAGTTCACCCTTAGGTAGTAAAAAAAAAAAAAAAAAAAAAAAGACTTCTGCCTGGGATACAATGGACTGTGTCCCAAGAAACCCCCAGAAAATCAGTTTCTGATATTGACTGTTAGTTAAATATATGACATATTGTCTAACCTCATATTTCCTAGAATCCATTCCTTAAATTTTTTTTATGATTAAATGATGTATTTACAACCATTAAAGTGACAGGATTTTCATATTAGGGGCAGTATGTGACATATGCATTATTTACGTCATCTTGTCCTTTTCCTAAGGCTCTGCTGAAAATGAAGAGAAGTCAGAAGTTCAAGCAATCATTGAATCCACTCCTGAGTTGGATATGGACAAAGATCTCAGTGGATATAAAGGCTCAAGGTACCGTGGATGTCAAATTAAGACATCTTACCCCTTCCCCGTCTCCCGGAAGCATACTGTTGTTCTCTGCTCTCTGGGCAGAAAAAAAACGCATTCAGATGTTTTGCTGAAGAAATGTTGGTATTATCCAGTTTCCACTTTTGAAACTGGGCATTGTACACGGTTTAAATATTTTGTGAAATGTTGCCTTTGCAGCATAGAAGTTAGGGACATATGGAAGGACAGGGGAAAAAGACAGCCAAGGGTTAACCAGTACTTTCTGGAATTTGAGCAAACAGAAACAGGAGTAGGGGAAGTAACAATGTGAGCAAACTTAGTTCCTTCCCCCAGATCAGGAAGAAGATTACGTACTCCCTTCAAAAATGATCTCAGGGTGTCTGCCTGGCTCAGTTGGTGGAGCATATGACTCTTGATCTCAGGGTCCTTGAGTTCAAGCCCCCACGCTGGGTGTGGAGCCTACTCAAAAACAAAAACAACAACAACACCCCAACCCCCGGAATTGTAAGGATATCATTATTGGAAGAAATTAGTCCCATGTCTCATTTTACATGGGGAGGTTGTTTAGTGGTGGCAAGAGAATTGTTGTGCCATCTAAATCTTAATCAGAGTTATCTAAAGCAGGTGGATGTTCGAGAATGTCACACAGGGACTACTTCCCTCTTTTAATTTCCTCCATAAAGTTTATCTTCTAAGAATAATAATAATAATGACTATATTATTATAAAATAATAATGACTATAAGTTAGTAATAATGACTATAATGACTTTGTAAATAATGACTATAATAATGACTATCAAATTACATGCCAGTGATTGATCACTGCAGCCAATATGAAAATTATTATTTTCATATACTGCATTATTTTCTTATACTGAAAATAATATACTGCCCCTAATATGAAAATCCTGTTGCTTTAATGGTTGTAAACACATCATTTAATCATAAAAAAATTTCAAGGAATGGGTTCTAGGAAATACGGAGCTAGACAATATGTCATATATTCAACTAACAGGCAATATCAGAAACCTATTTGTTTTGGGTTTAAACTTTAGGTTCAAAGCATGAACCTAGAGTAAGACTATGTCGGTTCAAATACTGCCTTGGATTTGAATCTGAGGTATATTTTCTCATCCAAAAAAAGAGAATTCTGGCGGCGCCTGGCAGCTCAGTCAGTTAAGCATCCGACTTCAGCCCAGGTAATGATCTAGCTGTCTGTGAGTTCGAGCCCTGCGTCAGGCTCTGTGCTGACAGCTCAGAGCCTGGAGCCTGCTTCGGATTCTGTGTCTCCCTCTCTCTGTCCCTGCCCCCACTCACGCCTCTGTCTGTCTCTCTCAAAAGTAAATAAACTTTTAAAAAATTTTAAAAAAGATTATGATAATGCCTCAGATGATTGTGAGAAGTAAATGTATCTATGTAAGTTAAATCATTGGCAAAGGGCATAGTTTAATGAATCTTCAATGGTATTATTCTCATCATCCTTATTGAATATAACATATATTATTTTAGTTTATCTATTTTGAGAGAGAGCAAGTGGTGGAGGGGCAGAGAGAGGGAGACAGCGAGAACCCCAAGCAGCCTCTGCACTGTCAGCACAGCATCTGATGAGGAGCTCAAACTCTCCCGCTGTGAGATAATGACCTGAACCGAAATCAAGAGTTGGACACTTAACCAACTGGGCTACCCAGGTGCTCCTCGTTTAATATAATTTTAATTACAATCTTATCAAGCAAATGTCTTCATCCCCATTTAACCATCAAGGAAGCTCAGAATTGTATAGTAATTTGTCCAAGATTACCGAGTTAGCAAGTGGAGCTAGCATTCGTCTAGGACTCTGTGATTTTGAAGGCTGTGTCCTGTGAAACTATTTTTTCTTTATTGTTTATTTAAAAGTGTAAACAGTGCAGTGAGAGTGCAGAGTGTAAAAAGTGATATTTGCTTTTTATCTTTCCTCTCCTAAGCCTAGGTGATGCTGCTACTTACTAGCGATTGTGTGCTTTCGTCATTCTGAACGTCTTTAAAAATTAAAAATACATTTTTATTAGACTAATGCATGTATGCAGTATTAAGGTCAAATGGTAATAGTACAAAATTTGAAGGGCAGTAGTAGTCCCTTGCCCCTGCCCAGCCCTCGCTCCCATTCCCAGTAGGCAGTGTCTCTTGCTCTTCATTATCTCTTTTTCCCCCCAACAAAAGTGGCTCAACTTTACTGGGGAAACCAGGGCAAGTAAGGCTCTCTGTAGGAATTCCCATTGCCCAGCACGACTGCCAGCCGCTGGGTCTGTCTGGAAGGCAGGAGAGGATCAGCATCATGCCCCGTTGGTCCGTCTGGGGACGAGGGATCCAGGCCTTTCCTGTTTTCCCAGGGTCTCCAGCGAGTGTCCGTGCCGTGTGCAGAATTGCTGCCAACCTTCTTGTTGGGCAGGTCAATGTCGAACTCAGCTCTCCCAGCTCGTTGAGCACCAAACTGACCTCCTTAGAGCAGCCGTCACAGGTTGTGTCCGTGGAGAACTTGTGCTTCGGCACGGCTGAGGATGTGGTGGTGGCGGCAGCCACGTCTGAGTTCTCTTTCGCTATTTTTCTTCAGGTTTGGAAATCACATCCTTATGGTTCTCTTCCTTGCTCCTTCTGTTTCTCAGCTGGGATTCTGTGAGAAAATTAAGTCCTAATGCCCCAGGACATCCCTTGTGTTAATGAATTAGCTACACTCCTGTGCATCTAGAATTGAGACAACAGTCACTCAAATCATTTTCTGTGTTCTGTGGATCAAGTGAAGAACCTGATTTTATTTATTTATTTATTTTAATTTAAAAAAAATTTTAAATCTTTATTTTTGAGAGAGAGAGAGAAAGAGAGAAAGAGAAACAGAGCAGGGGAGGAACAGAGAAAGAGGGAGACACAGAATCCGAAGCAGGCTCCAGGCTCTGAGCTGTCAGCATAGAGCCTGATGTGGGGCTTGAACCCAGGAACAGTGAGCTCATGACCTAAGTCGAAGTCGGATGCTTAACTGACTGAGCCACCCAGGTGCTCCGAGGAACCAAATCTTAAAAACACTGTGATACTAGCTGTTGGCTTTACAGTGGAAGATGATAAGGATATAGCTCCTTAAACCACCATCCTTCCTTTCTTCCTCCCAATATAATTTTCATTTTTTTGTTAAAAAACATTTATTGTCTATATCATTTTGATCTATAAATACTGATCAGAGCTTAGCCGCAGAATATACCAATTACATTTACTTTATTTTACAACTTTGTTTTTCTGGAATGAGTAAAACCTGGTGGGTTTTTGTTTTGTTTGCTTAGGTTTCTTTTAGACAGAGAGCATGGAAAAGTGTAAGTAAGAGAGAGGGAGAGAGAATCTTAGGCAGGCTCCATGCTCAGCTTGGAGCCCGACATGGTGCTCAGTCTCGTGACCTTGAGATCAGGACCTGAGCCAAAATCAAGAGTTCTCGGGTGAAGTGGGGGGAGGTCTCACTGTTCAGGAGGATTGGCCCTCACTGTCATAGTGTTTCTCGTGCTCTCATCCCGTCCTTCTGTTTCATGCTCCCGCTTGCCCGCACCTGTCTATAGATTGCTGGTTCCTTCGATTCCTGGGCGTGTCAGGTTCTGGTAACATGCTGTGCTCCTCCCTAAACCCCAGGGGCTTATCAGCTTTTTCTGGTCTGTCAAATCCGTTTCTGTGATTGGCCTGTTTTCTATCTTAACGGAATTTTGTTCACATTTCGCCTGCTGCTTTCTTTTTCTATTTCCTATGTCCTGTTGGGTGGCAAATGCCCGTGTCTGGTCCACCAAGTTTAACTAGAAACCCTGTGCAGGATGGTGTTAATGCACGTGCCCATTTCCCCGTTTCCTTCCACACTCCTGCAATACAGGGCTTCTAGACAGTGTTTTGTAACTTGCTTTAAAAAAAAAAAAACAAAGAAAACCAAAAACACCTCTATATAATGGGCTTCTTTAGTTTATAAAGCTCTGTTTTGATGTCTTTAACTTTTATGTATACCCATAACTCATCTCTGTCCTATTAAGATCAGTTAGGTCATTTCCACTTTTAGCTACTATAGGAGTGCTCCTCCGACCGTCCTTTTACATTCGTCATTTCTTTCTCACGACAGGGTTTTTGTATGATTTTTTTGGACATCGAATTTTTGGGTCAGTGGGTATTTGTATTATAAATTTTAATAGATTCTGTAATTGCCTGTAAAAGAAAGATACAATGGCCATGCCAAGTTACACCCAGACAGCAGATAAGATGGTAGCTAACATCATGGGTTCTGAAGCCTGGCTGTCTGGGTTTAAATCCTGCCCTTTTCACTCATTTGCTGGATAATCTTGGCAGTTTCCTTAACTCTCTTTAGTTTCCTCTTCTATAAAATTGGGATACTAGCACCTCCTTTATAGAGTAGGTGCGAGGATTCCGTAAGGGAATCTTCGTAAGGCGCTTACACCGGCCTGATGCCATGCAGAACCGTGCTCTGCTGGCGGTCATTTATTGTTTGTGATTGCGGGGTTGTGACCACAAGGAAACATTCTGTATTTTCTTCAGCAGTTCTTTTGTTTTTTTTTTTATTTTGTTTTGTTATAAATGTTTATTTATTTATTTTGAGAGAGAGAGAGAATCCCAAGCAGGCTCCACACTGTCAGTGCAGAACCCGACATGGGGCTCCATCCCACAACTGTGAGATCATGACCTGAGCTGAAATTAAGTCAGACGCTCAACTGACTGAGCCACCCAGGCGCCCTGCTTCAATCGTTGAATCTGTGAAGTTTAACGAGAATTTCTTAGGAAACCTTTGAGAAATCTTTTGAAATTGCGTTTTGTTTTAAATACAATACAGGTAGACAATTACTTGCCTATTGTATTCATTTTACACTGTTGACAACGTCTTTGTAATATTCGTTGATTTATTTGTGTTGTTTTTGTTGCATAGCACTCCCACCAAAGGCATAGAGAACAAAGCTTTTGATCGCAATACAGAATCTCTCTTTGAAGAACTGTCTTCAGCTGGCTCAGGCCTAATTGGAGATGTGGATGAAGGAGCGGATTTACTAGGTATGATAGCTTGTCTGAAGAAGTATCATATGGTTTTAAAAATAGATTTTTAAATGATTTAATTGAACATTACTTTAAAATGTCACTAACTCTTCAGTGATGGCACTTTCAGGTAATTCATAGGAAAGTATTCTTTGAGACTAAGAAAGTTTTAAGTGAAAGCATCTTTGCATATGGATATCTCTCAAATTGATTTGCGTTTAAATTTGTATTTTGAAATTCATATAGCACATTTTATTGAATCTGTACTATATTCCAAAAACAGTATTAGACATAAGGAGCACAATGGTGTGTGTGCGTGTATAATGTATAGATTGATAGTTCCTGGCTTAAGTACATTTATTTTTTTAAACATTTACTGATTTGGGGGAGGGGGAGGGGCAGAGAGAGCAGGACAGAGGATCCGAAGCAGGCTGTGTGCTGACAGCAGCGAGCCTGATGTGGGGCTAGAACTCACGAATGGTGAGATTAGGACCTGAGCTGAAGTCGGGTGCTCAACTGACAGCCACCCAGGTGCCCTTTAAGTAGATTTCTTTAAACTCTGTTGACTTTAATTAAATAAGAATATATAATACTTATTTTTTTCTGAGATTCCATAGAATATTCTGTTTTAGCTTTATAGCAAATGTAATCAATTTTGAGTCTGCGTTGTTGAAGAACGCCTGGTTTGAAAAGAACACTGCATTTGGCTCTTTCGGTACCTGCCTGGTGACCTTTGCCCAGTAGCTTAACCTCTCCCAATCATAGTTTCTTAACTAAGGAATGGAGGAACTGGATTCTAGTTCAGGGATTGAGCAAACTGTGGCTCACGGACCCAAATCCAGCGCCTCTCCTGTGTGTTAATAAAGCTTTATTGGAACACAGCCACTCATTTGTTTACTCAGTGTGTGCAGTCGCTTTTGTACCACACAGCCGTTCAGTAGTCTGTCACAGAAACCATATGGCTCACGACGACAAAATAGCCACCCTCTGCCCTGTACATAACGAATGTGTAGCTCCTGCTACAGGCGATCTCTCAAGTTTCTTTCAACGGTAATGTCATGATTCTGACTTCTGTCCGTTAGCTTCGCGGTACCTTTCTTATCATTTAAGACCTTACAGAAATTGGAAATCTTACAGTATTAAAAACCTATGCCTTTGGAATAGATCCTGGTCTCCAAAAAGTTTTTGTGTCTATTAATGTAATTATAATAAAGACTATAGTGTTCTCAGAAGGTGTCAGTTCTTGTGAATATAGAGTGGAATTGCATTAATTTGTCTTGTCTTCAACTCATTGATTACCATTTACGTCCTTGAAAGTTTGAAGTATTTTTTGAAGGAAATGGAAGTTGTGTCTAAGTGGAACTCACAGTCTTCTCTCATAAGGGAGACTGAAAGTTTATCATAAATAAAACTATTTTTAGTCAGTCATAGACTCCCACTAATAAAGTCTAAGTAAAATATTGGAAGCAGTTGAATGAGTTTGCATTTCTCAAGGAGGGCTAAAGATGAATTCTTAAGGAACGCTCCCATTTTTCCATTTATATTTACACTGTAACTTTAGTTAACATTTAATTATGCATGAAAAGTTCTGTTTAGGAAACTGAGTCCCTGGCAAAATTGAAGGGTATATGCAAAAAATGTTACAAAAAAGAATTTTTAAGTGTTTAAATTTATATGCAAATTTATATACAGTAAAATTTACTCTTTATGGCAAATTTTTTGAGTTTTGACAAATGCACAGAATTGTATAATCACCACCGGAATCAATATACCCCCCCACATTCTTTCATGCTGCTCCTTTGTATTTAACCAGAATGAAGTACTTTTTTTTTTTTTTATGTTTATTAATTTATTTTGAGAGAGAGCGAGAGCAAGTGAGGAAGCAGGAGAGGGGCAGAGAGAGGAACCCAAGCAGGCTCCACGCCAGCAGTGCAGAGCCCTATGCAGGGCTCCAGCTCACTAACAGTGAGATCATGACTTGAGGTGAAGTCAAGAGTAGGATGCTTAACCAACTGAGCCACCGAGGTACCCCAGGAATGAAGTACTTTTTAATTTATACTCTTTATTACTTCATAATCCAATACTGAATAATAGACTTTTTGAGGCTGGTGGTCCCAAACTTTCCCTTTTGAAAAGAGTTAAGAAGCCACATAGTACCTAGAAATAATTGTGGTCTTTTAAATCAAGTATTTTCTGAAAGCTTCCATTCTTTAAGTCAGAAAATTAAGCATAATGAATAGGTTAAAAGCAAAACCCTGATACTGTGGTTTCCTTTCTACTTTGAAAATAAGAAATAGACTGTAAACTAGTGTCTTTTCCCTTTTGCAGATCCTGATATATTTTTCTCTAGAACGTTCCAGATTAGAAGATTTTACTCTATTACTTTAAGTGTAGTGACTTATGCTTACATGAATACCTTTTGGTCAAAGATGGTAAATGAAATTTCCAAGTCACACGTGCGTTCCCTGGCTTCTCTTCTGCACGATTCTGTGATAGCAGTTGAGGTGTAATACTAAATGGAAGATAGTGAAACTAACAAAATTGTTTCCCAAAGTTCTTTAATTGACCTTGGGTTGATAAATAAGTACATAGTCCATTTCTGTAAGTCATTATTCATTTTCTTAATTATTATTGTAAAACTCTTTTCTTGTTCAAGGATATGAATTTTTGCAATCATCATGTCTATCCTCAGCACTTAGATTATTTTTTCTGATTTAAATAATTTAAAAGAGGTAACTTCCCCCCACCTTTTCCCTCTCCCCATTTATCCTAATCCTTTGACTATTTTCATCGATCCTTTTTCTATTCACTTTAGTCACGTATTCTCTATGACCACATTCTAGAAGTTGGAAATCACACATCCTACTTTTTGGGATTTTCTTTCTCTTGTTATCTTGTGTATTTCCAACTTTGCTATCTTTCCTTCTTCTGTTCTCATTTAAACATGTTCGGATCTTTTCCATCTAAAAATGAAAGTACTGCCCTCCTCTGACCTCGCACCTTCAGTGCCTTCCCACCTGCTCACCCACTCTCTCTGCATTTCTGGTCACCCCTTGATGCTGCAGTATCGGCGAGGTACCTGTTATGTGCCTGACACTGTTGTAGATGCTCGCGCTGCACCAGTGGACAGAGTGGACTTTTTGGATGTGTAGCTACTTCACATTGTCAGGGTCCCCCTTTTCCCACTCGCACCTCTTCCCCTGCAGTCTGTGTGGGCATTCTTCCCCGCTCTCTCCTTGCCTGAAACAGCCTTCTCGTTTGCTACGTCCAGCAGTTCCTTCTGGTTCCTTCTGCATTCTTTCATATGACTTCTCAAGTAGCATTTGTCGTTAACACCATCTTTGCTGGATTTCTGTGGTAACAGACTTTCCTGCATTCTTTCCTACCTCTGACTGTTCTTTTTCTGTCGTCCGTACAGAATCCTCTTCCTCTCTCCACCTTTCAGATATCAGTGCCCCAGGCCTGCTTCCCTGGGACATCTTATTTGCTCTTGTTTCTGGGTTTTCATGGAAATGTGCTCCCCAGTTTTTATCTTCCTCCAAGATCTCCTTCTAGAGCCCCAGACTATTCCTGCCAAGCCCGCGGGACACCTCTCAGATGATTCATAGGGCTTTACACTGGATGTGCCTGATGCTCCGTTCATCCTGTTCAATGTCCTGCTTCTCAAGGCTGTTCCTACCCCAGCGTGTACTGTCTCAGTGAGTGAATGGCCTCACCGTCCACTCCGTTCTCCATTCAGGGTCTCTCTCACTTCCCTCAGAACCAATCACCAAAGCTCGTTCACTACCTTTCTTTAAAAAAAAAAAACAACAAAAAACTATGTATCTGTGTCTTTCTATATCCCCTTGCATTTTCTCCTGTTGGAATTCTGCTTCGATCCCCTAGTTAAAGCTTCGTTGTCCATGAAGTGTATTCTCATGGCACTCCTTTTCCTCGTCATGCCACACTTTATACTTTACTGTAATTGTTTATGTCCTCCTTTCCCTGGGTGGGCTCTAAGCTCAGTGTGGCCAAGACAGCTTTGTCCTTTGCTCACTGTTGAGTCTTTAGCACACAGCACAGCAGTTAAGTGAATGGATTGCCAAGTAATTCTAATAGTTTTATTTCACCTCTGAATCTGTGATTCTTCACCTTTTAGAATTAGAACTCCTTTATGGGAGAATTTGTAAGAAAGCAGTGTACTTTTGGAAAAACGCATATATAGGTAGACAAAATTGTGCGTATTTTCTCAAGGGATTGACCAATCATTTGGAGGCCCAGCTCTGGACGTAGCGTGAGGATTGGTGCGCACATCCAAGTGAGACTTCTGTGATTTAAGAAACTGCCAGGCAGTTGTTTGCTTGGTTTAATAGGTAAAGTGGGCAAATATGTTAGATCTAAGTTTATGTTTGATTGAATTCTTGAATAGAAATTGGGTCACTTCAAGTTATGTTTTTCTTAGAGTTAGGAGATCGTTTTTATCAGTACATTTCAAAATGAAAATTCTGGACCTTCATATTGGCCATGTATTAAATTTACACACTAGATTTTGAGAGAACTCTTCACAGAGAATGTGTAAACTTTAGAAATTACATTATCAGATAATGATTCCCATGTGGTACATATTTCAAGATTTTTTCTTATTTATAATATTTACACCTTATTGTGTTCAGCTAATGGTTGGTTTCTCTACATCTTTTAAATTTTATTGTCTCCTTTCTCTCATTTTGAAACAACTGAGCATAGATCTTGCTTTCTGAAAACAATCTAATTGTGATTCTCATTCATTTTTCTCTTGGGCTGCTTACCCAGGGGAATATTCTGGTGTGTATGCTTTTAAATACTTTAATATTACTGCTTTTTAAGCTAGGTGTTCTTGGCTGCTATCCTCATATGATGCTTTCTCATCATTTTTTTCTGCTCAACTATTTTTTTTTTGCCTTCCATATATTTTCAGCTTTTATGCTTATCTCCCTCCATGCTTGAGAGTTTATAGCAAACATAAGTCATTACATAAGCTTTTTTCAACCAATCTTAACCCTATTTCTCCTGACCGTGAGGCTTTATTGAAAGTTAACATTAGTGTTTAAAGCAAATATTTCAGCAGTATGTTGCCAAAATTCATTTCGGAATTAGAATTTGGAAACTTTTTTCGTTTGTCTTTATTTTCACTTTTTGAAGAATATATAGATGATTAAATGAGCTACTGTTTCTGATATTTCATTCTTCATGGTAGAAGTACCCTGATCTTTGAGAGTATTTGGGGTAATTATCATACAGACAAAACAGAAGTCCATAAATGTAAGCATTGAATTTTTAGCATTCACAGGGTGGTTTGTTTCGTTTTTTAATTGTCTTTAAGTCATTTGAAATACTACCTTAAAAGTTATTTTAAAAAACAGTTCCTTTTCCTTATGTAGTTTTCTTTAGAAATATTTCTTTAGGATATTTCCTTTCTGTTTAGCTGCATGTGTGTTTTCCAGCATTAGCCGGGTTAAGTGAGCGATGGGTCTTTTGTTTTGCTTTGGTTTGCTATTTTGATTTTGTACTTTTTGAGATCCACTCCCTAGTGTGTTGTTTTATTTCTTCGGTTTCTTATAATTGGCAGATTAAACAACTTTCTTCTCCCTAAAGATCGTTGCATTGGATCTTGCCTTAAATGCTCCATCTGCCCACCTCACGGTCCTCACTAAGTTATTGAACAGGATTCTGTAAAGTAATAACCGAACCGTATCATTTCAGAGGTGCCACTTTGAGGGAAACTTTATATTACCGATGTGGGATTTTCATTCTAATCCGTTTTCATTGTGCAAAAGAATTGGTAAAACATATCAAAGAGCATCCTTAGAAATGAGAAAATCATCTTAATTTCTGTCTTTTGCACATCACTATGCATTAAATCATAACACTGTGATTCCGGATATATTTCATATCATGCCTAAAACTTGACAGATTAATAATCTATTTTCATGCCGTTTCTTACATAAAACATTTCTTGTTCTTTGTTTTTGCTTTACATGGAATGCATGGGCTTTAAGACCATAATTTCTTTGGTAAGGTTTCATCTGCATCGGGGTTCCGTCTTTCTTTGGCCTTGTTTCTGTCAGTTCTTTCTTAGTAAAACCTAATTTTTAGGCAAAAGTCTACAATACTAGCTGTGATTTGGAAATGATTTCCGATCTGTATTAATGCTTACTCTTTTTTTTCCTCTAAATACTGCTACTTTTTAGAATATTTGGCAGAAAAGTCTTGATCATTTTGAAATATTATCTATGAGAAACAAAATATAGACTAACAGTTATAAAGAATTGGCTAACAAAATCTTTAGCTTTGTTTTGTGATGGATAATTATAATTTTATAACCTATACAAGTAGATATATCAAATGAAATTATAGACAAAATAAGTTACTAAAGGACAGATAACATTTATAAATTAAAATTTAAGGCTATAGTTTACTCGAATATAAGTTTATATAGTTTTTGATAAAGTTTTTTTTGAAAGTTCTTGTTTTACTCTTTTGGTAGGAATGGGTCGTGAAGTTGAGAATCTTATATTAGAAAATACACAGCTGTTGGAAACCAAGTAAGTATATATACAAAATTTTAACAAAGAACACAAGATACTGAATTTTCTGATCTGAGTCCACTGTGACCCTCGTTCAACTTAACATAGCATGTGACTGCAGTCTCGCTGCCCTGTCTCATTCCCCTTCTGAAATGGGTAACGGGACTTACTTTCACTGATGAATATGTTTTGTTTGCTGTTTTTTGCAGAGATATGTTTCATCTCCTTTCCATTCTACAAGTATGCCTGCCTTTCTCTTAACCTTCTGTGTATGTCCTATGCTGTTTTTGCTCCCTCCCCTGGAATGCCTGTTTTCTTACCTTTTCCTCTGGGGTGTCTTTATTTTTGCATACATATTTTGAGGTATCCCCAGGCCACCTTTTCAGAACTCTCCTCCACAGCTTTTGGGCTCTTAGGCCCTCAAACATATTGGACTCAGGCAGGTTCTGAGTCATGTGGAAAAGCAGACCGGGGCCCTTTGTTGATTCGCTTGTTGAACATCTTCGGAACATCCAGGTCTATCCAAAATAGAATGCAGTTAGAGGCACTATACCCACCTGCACCAAAAAGAGCTGTATCGTAGATTTTTTTTCCAGTTCGTTTTTAGATGTTTTTTCCTTATCAGTTATTGAAGGTACATTCAAGGATAAATCTTACTTTATTGATTAGGTAACATTTTTTTCCAGAACTTAACGACAGTACCTTTACGGATGATGCCATTTTGTGAAAGTTTAATCTTAGTTAATTCTGGCATTTTCATCAGTTGGTGGTCTGCCCTGCTTTATATGTGTATTCTTCGATAAGTAAGGAGAGTAAAAACTTAGATGGCTGCTCTGTGTTTTTTAAAATCTTTATCGACAGATGACCCCACGTGGAATCTCTTTAAAGTATTCAATTATTCAGCTTTGATTGTATCATCACTTGAGTCTGTAAGAGAATAAGCTGAAAGACAGAAGGATCGTTATTTGTAATGATACACTCGAAATCTGTGTTTCTTAGAAACGCTTTGAATGTCGTGAAGAATGATTTGATAGCAAAGGTGGACGAGCTGACCTGCGAGAAAGATGTGCTGCAGGGGGAGCTGGAGGCGGTGAAACAGGCCAAACTGAAGCTGGAGGAAAAGAACAAGGAGCTGGAGGAAGAGCTTAGGAAGTAAGTTTTCTCTGGAGTCTTCTGAGCCCACCTGTCTTCGCCGGTGCACCACAGAGGGGCGCAGGTGTCACCCCGAGACCGGCACCGGCTGCCCGGGAGAAGGCCGCTCTGCCGTGAGCCTGCCCCTCCCCTTAGCCCGTGCTACCCTGATCACTTCCTGTGTCTGTCATGATGTGAAAGAAGTTAGTAGAACCATTCTAAAGTTTGCTAATAAGGAAATTAGAAACAGTCATCATTTTCCTTCACCCCGCTTTCTTTAACACCTGTTTTTTCCCCCCTGAGAACAGTGCTCCTTTACGGTTGCCCTAAGTGAAGGCAGCTAACTACTCCGAGATAATAAAGAGAAAGATAATCAATTAGTGTTGATTAACATTTTTGACCTACTCTCTTATTCCTTGAAAAGATTAATACAACTCAAATAACACGTTCTGTTTTTCCCCCAGAGCTCGCGCGGAAGCTGAAGACGCACGACAAAAAGCAAAAGATGATGACGATGTAGGTTTACACTGGAACTTTTTTTCTTACCACATTTTGGTATTTCAAGAAAATCTTGTTAATCTTTAGTTATAGCATTATACAAAGAAAGTCGGGAGCACCTGGGTGGCTCAGTCAGTTAAGCACCGACCTTGGTTTCGGTTCAGGTCATGATCTCACGGTTTGTGAGATCGAGCTCCCATGTCTGGCTCAGCGCTGACAGCACGGAGCCTGCTTGGGATCCTCCCTCTCCCTCTCTCTCTCTCTGTCCCTGCTCCGCTCATGTGCCCTTGCTTTCTCTCTCTCCCAAAATAAATAAATAAAAATAAACTTAAAAAAAAAAAAAAAGAAATTAGATGGTCTGTTCTTGAACAGGATAGCTCGTGCTCCCGCATGGTATCCAAGTACCGAGCTTTCTGGCCGCGTGCGGTGTGCTTATATGTTTTCCCGTGGCTCTGTGCTCTGCCCTGCATTTGCGTGTTCAAGCTCAAGGACGAGCCAAAACATTTTGGGTTTTATTATTGCTTGTTTTGTCTCAAGTTTTGAATTAGAAATATGAAAACTTAATAATAAAAGTTTAATAGTATTGAACAAAAAGATGAGCTCTAAAACTTTAATAGGCAATCTGCTTATATTGTTTTCAACACGTGCAAATACAAAAGACCGAATATGAGTTTCTTGCCAATATAATTAGCATTGTAGTAATTCTGTTGGCTTTTAGATTATATTATTCCTGTAACAGGTGTCTGCTGGTCAAGCATCAGACTTGAGATATGCGGGTGCCCTGTATAAAATGATTATTTGATGCCCCTTTAATCTCACTGTTTGTTCGTTTATAAACTTTTTTTTTTTTTTTTTTTGAGACAGAGACAGAGAGTATAAAGGGAAAGGGAGAGAGAATCTTAAGTAGTCCCCATGCCCAATGAAAAGCCCGATGAGGAGCTTTTCTCATAGCCCTGTGAGATCATGACCTGAGCCAAAATCAAGAGTTGAACACTTAACCAACTGAGCCTCTCAGGTGCCCTTAGTATGTAGTACTTGATAACATATCAAAAATATATATAACACATGTAAGTTACGAACCATAATAAATTAACATAAGGAACCCACTACCTAACCTAAGAACTAGAACATTATCAAACAGTGAAGCTACCCTGTGCTCCGCCCCTCCAGAGGGGACCACTCTCCTATGTTTATCATTTTCTTAACTTCGAAAAAAAAATTTTATCAGCACCTGCCTGGCTCAGTTGGTAGAGTGTGTGATTCGTGATCTTAGGGGTCATGAGTTCAAGCCCCATGTTGGGCGTGTAGCAGAGCTTACTTAAAAATATATTGAAAAAAAATAATTTTTATCATATCATACATGTATGTGTCACTATAAAATATGGTTCATTTTTCATTTTATTTCATAGTTGAAGATTTACTTGTTACTTCTTTATTTTGAGAGAGAGAGTGTGTGTGCACGAGTGCAGGGGAAGGGCAGAGAGAAAGAGAGGGAGAGAGAGGATCCCAAGTAGGCTCTGTGCTGTCCGAGTGGAGCCTGATGTGGGACTCGAGCTTACAAACTGTGAAATCATGACCTGAGCTGAAACCAAGAGTTGGATGCTTAACCGACTGAGCCACCCAGGCGCTCTGAGATTTGCTTTTTTTGCTCAGTATTCTGTTTTCGAGATCACCTGTGTTATTGTATAGTGCTGTAAGTTTTGCATGTTCACTGCTTTATATATATCCCATTGTATGAATATATTACAATTTATGTATCTGCTTTCCAATTAACGAATATTTAGGTCATTTTCAGCTTTTTACTACCACAGACAGTGTTGTTATAAATAGTCTAGCACAAGTCCTCTGTGTTTTCCAGAGTAGACACCTTGTAGTGTGATTACCGTGTTGCAGATTCAAAGTCATCATCTGCTGTTTGACATCTGTGTGATGTAGAGGACAAAGTAGGAGACTCCTGAGGGCTAAGCTCAGCCTCTTAACTTTCCCATCCTTTCCATTTTGATCTCAAATGTGCATACTCTGCTCAGCAAAACAGAAGCTCTGCAGTTAAACCAACCTTCCCCCCCCAGAAGAGCATTTAGGAATTATAGAAGGAAGCTGACTTGAGCATGCCTTCTTGGGTCTTAACCACACTCACATCCTTGCTCTCCTTAAGAGGAATTCTAGTTAATACACTTTTCTCCATCTCGTTATATTTCTGTTGGTGCTTTAGTGACTCTTAGAGTTGGGCACGTTGGTAACTAGGCCATAGCTGACTCTTTGTGCTAGCCTTAGATATGTATATAATGGGTAGTTTGAGATAAATGAGCCCCTTTCAGAACTAAATTGTAAGGAATTGCTGAATAATTAGCACTTGCTGTAGAACATCAACTGAAAATAATGCTGTTAGAGGGAACATTTCCAAGCGAGCTTGTTAAATCTATATAGACAAATTTTGTTAATCATTTTTGGTTGTAGTTCAAAATCTACACTGTTCTTTGTATTTTCCTTTATGGTATGTTCAAATATCTCTATTTATATTCAGAAATTAAATTGTTTACCTTTTTTTCATCATAAGTAAATATGTAAACCTCTTTTGATTTTTTTAAAGATGATTTTTCTTTAAACGATCTGGTAGATTAGAAATTAAGAAATGTTTCTAAGCTTTAAGATTCTGCTTAAGTTTAGCATAATGCCAAAACAGATACAGGCTCCCAGAGTGATCTGTGGTGTTCTTTTTGTTATAGAGTGATATTCCCACAGCCCAGAGGAAGCGGTTCACTAGAGTAGAAATGGCCCGTGTTCTGATGGAGAGAAACCAGTATAAAGAGAGACTGATGGAGCTTCAGGAAGCTGTTCGATGGACAGAGATGATTCGGTGAGACCTGTCACGTGTTGTTTTTCTAGTCTCGTTTCCTAGGTTTGAACATTCCTTCACTCAGAACTAGAGTCTCGCCTTGGGGATCTTACTCTGTTTACGAGGAGATACTTTTTTATTTTTAATTAATTTAGATTTTTTTTTTTAAAGTTTATTTATTTTGAGAGAGAGAGATCCCATAGCCACGTGGGAGGGAGAGGGGGAGACAGGGAGAGAGAATCCCAGGCAGGGTCCCACACTGTCAGATCATGACCTAAGGCAAAACCAAGACGCTTAACCTACTGTGCCACCCAGGCACCCCAGTAGGAGACACTTCCTAAATAACACTAGGAATTAGGAACAGAATGTGATCAAAGTGAATGCCTTTTGAGCGAAGGGCTCTGGGCAGACGTTCTGTGACCTCTAAAAGGTAATTGCTACTACTCAGGAATGATGGTCATTTTTCAAAAGAATATAAATATTGACACTACTTTTGCAATAATGTCAGGAAAAGATAAAAATTTCTTGCACCACACAGGAAACTAAGTCATTTTTACTCTGTGTCTTTCTATAAAATACTCTTGTTTGATTTCCCTTCCTTTCTGACTATTCATGCAAAATGTACCTTCTATTGACATCTTTGTTGGTTGGATCTTAGAGCTCACCTAATGCTGCCATCTAACGGTCATACTCACAGTAACAGTGTTCTCTAATTTGGAAAGAGCTACTGAAAAGTTTGTGAGCTAGCTGCCTCCTAATTTGCCCATTAAAAGTTTTTTAATTTTGCCCCCCCCCCAATTTTTTTTTAATGTTTATCTTTGAGAGACTGAGCGTGAGGGGGAAGGGGCAGAGCAAGGCAGACACAGAATCCGAAGTAAGTTCTAGGCTCCGAGCTGTCAGCACAGAGCCCAACATGGGGCTTGAACCCAGGAACCGTGAGATCATGACCTGAGCCGAAGTCAAACATTTAACGAACAGAGCCACCCCGGCGCCTCACCCATATTTTTGAGTTTGGATTCCCACATCAGATTTACCAGTAATAGTACACACACACACACTGACACTTCATATTAAACTTCACGAGCATATTTTTTAACCTGCAACTTTTACTTGTTCGTGATTTCATTATTTAACAGTTTATACGTCCTTTACCAATGTCATACTAGAATGAAAGTACTTTGTATAGCACATCGACAACTTGCTAAAATTGTAATTGCGTATAGCTGCTAACGAGGAAGAAGATTGGAATTCTGATCTTCATTAATTGGTCAGAGAAACTGATGTATTAAGAAGCTTGTTCTTAACTCTCACATTTAATGGATATCAAATAAAAAATGAATAAATATTTTAAAAATTCAGGTATACAAACAGGTTTCATTTTCCATTGCTATTTTTTTTCCATTTTTTTAAATGTTTATTTGAGGGGAGGGCGCAAGTGGGGGAAGGGCAGAGAGAAAGGGAGACACAATCCAAAGCAGGCTCCAGGCTCTGAGCTGTCAACACAGAGCCTGACACAGTGCTTGAACCTATGAACCATGAGATCATGACCTGAGCTGAAGTTGGACACTTAACCAACTGAGCCACCCTTGCGCCCCATCATTGCTATTTTTAATTCTAGCAGGCACGTGGTAGTCCACAAGTGAAAAGAAATGGTAGCTCACTTGTAACTTTTTCATAGAATTAAAAGATGTTTTAAATTCAGTCCTTTAAAAACCGTGAAAAGTGAACTCTGATAGTGAGAGCGGAATCCTTCCCACCTTACTAAGTTGGTATGGAGTGCCGAATCCCTGAAATGGTCTTGAACTCCTAGTTTATCCCCATTCTAGTAGCCTAATGGGAAAGTTTTAGTCCTGTGAAAAATGACCCATCAGAACAGTAAAGTTACAGGCAATTTTATGAGAGCTTAGAGCATGAGATGATAGAGACCTTTATATAAAGATAAGGATTTAGGACTTATAAGACCGTATTTTGACACAAGGGAGAATTGGAGGATATCTCTTCAATAAAACATTTTAAATATTAACATTCAGGCATGGTAGCTGCCTTTTCAGCACAGATAACAGTCTCGTCACTGTTAGTAGGCTGAACTCTTGATGAAGGATGGTGTTTTATTTATCTTAGTTGTATTAGCCTTTACAGGTTGACTGACACTTGATAGGTCAAAGCAAGTATTTACAGAATTTAATTGTCGATTCTCTTTTGTATTTCATGAACTTCTTGGGTCCTCTGTTCTTCAGATAGAAAGCTAAAACACCTCACCAGTAAAACATTTTTTCTTTCTTTGTTTTTCTTTTCAAATGTAGTGCCTCAAGAGAAAATCCAGCCATGCAGGAAAAAAAAAGGTCAAGCATTTGGCAGTTGTAAGTATCTAAACACATAGAGACATCAGAGAGCACTTTGAAACAAGAAGATTGCGGTCAGAATTTTTTTAAGAATGATTTTATGTCTTTGTTCTTTTTAAAATTTGGAGTCTATGGCTAAACTGAACTTCTTCTTTTTAATATGTAGCATGCCAGCTCGGTAAGGCTGTCCGTGAGGACAAAACATATGCTATCGTAAGCTGCATCATGTTGGTTGTGCATTTGGTGGAATCTTCTGCTAAATTAAATAAAAACTACGGGGAACCATTCGTAGAGTTGATAATTGCCTGGATCCTCAGTAAATAAGTTATGTGGATTCATTGGTTGTATGATTGTAAGGAACTTGACAACATAAAGCTTAGAAATTTAGTGTCTATAGGTTTGAGAAGTGTGTCCATTTGTGTGTTTTGGACTTGAATTATGTTCTTGCCAGAAGTACTCTGCATTTACTATGCTTAAAACTTATCCCTTTTTTGGTGAATCTGCTATGTAATAGAAGCATTAATTCTTTTAAGTGAGTGTTAAGGCAGCTACATAGTTTGAGCTTAATGAGAATATGTATAAGATGTATGTTAAAATGGCAATATGTGTTCCAGTACTTTCTTACTATTTTTAGAATTGGTGAACTAAGCTTGTGTTCAAACCTTGCTCCCATAACCTTGCTATTTAACAGCTGCTCACCAAGTAGGAGCTAGGAGCCATCTTATTTTACGTCTTCGCTACAGGAAGTTCCCTGTACTTAAGACTTCGTTCCTTTCGTTGTGTAAATTGCTAACTAAAGAAAAAGAGTCCGCCTTTCTAAGCAATAATTTATCTTTCTTGAATGTCTGAGTTTGGCTGCGAGTGACTGCTAAGGCCACAGTGTATGACTGCAAAAATCTTTCTGCCAGTTTCTAACTCATTGCCTTGTAAAAGTACTCTAACTTGTGGAAGACTATGGATTGTTTCTCATAGTGCATGTAATAACACTCTCTCACTCTGTCTCACTCACTCTCTCCCTTTTTTTTTTTTTTTTAGTTTCAGCCGACTTTTTAGCTCCTCAAGTAATACTGCTAAGAAGCCTGAACCACCTGTTAATTTGAAGTACAATGCACCCACCTCTCATGTGACTCCTTCTGTCAAGAAAAGAAGCAGCACCTTATCTCAGCTCCCTGGGGACAAGTCCAAAGCCTTTGATTTCCTTAGCGAAGAGTAAGTATTTTCCAACTAAAAAGTATTTAGTTTATGCTCTAAAATAAGTTAACAGTTCAGGATATTCTTGCGCCTTATCAGATCAGCTGTAAGGTTCATATAAATCTATAAAGAAACCATTTTTGTAATGTGCCTGCATACTTTTTTTTTTTTAAACATTTATTTATTTTTGAGACAGAGACAGAATGTGAGCAGGGGAAGGGCAGAGGAGAGGGAGGCACAGAATCCGAAGCAGGCTCCAGGCTCTGATGAGCCATCAGCACAGAGCCCGACGTGGGGCTCGAACTCACAGACTGTGAGATCATGACCTGAGCTGAAGTTGGCCGCTTAACCAACTGAGCCACCCAGCTGCCCCCTTGCATACTTTTAAGTAAATCACTTGTTGTCAAGTAATTTTATGAAAATTGCATTTCATGGTTTTCATAAACAAGGGGAATTGCTTCAAAACGTCTCCTCATTGCTGGTATAAGTACACTGATAAATATTAGTGTAAATGTTAAAGGCCTATATAAGCCTTCGTCCTGGAGGTTTGAACATTTCCTTTGGTGTCAGAAGTAGCTGAGTTTCTCTCCTGACTCTGCTACTCATTGGGTACATGACCTTGGACAAGCTAGCCTCTCAGAGCCCCAGTTTCTCTGCCTGTAAAATGAGTGTGATAACCTGTCTCAGAGACACGAGGGCCACATTATCTAGTGTTTGTAAAGTGTCCGACACGCAGATTTGTTAACCATGACGTATACAACAAGTCACCTCACAAAAATTTAAATAGCCCAAAGAAAGACTCATTATTTTTAGGATAGTTTGCTTTGTTATCTTAACTCCGTTGTTCACAAGCTTACCAGTCAGTTTGCATTTTTGTCTTCTGAAACAAATTAATGGGATCCAGAAATGAACCTTTGTTATCTTCCTAAAACAGTATTGATTTATTGATCTTTAATCACGTTTAGCACATTCCCGGCATTAAAAGTTCTCAGTAAATATTTGTTGGATGAACAAAAAAAGGGAGGAACTAAAAATATTTAAGAATTTTTCCCTTTCGTCTGGCCAAAATCTGAAACCTGATAGAAATTTGATGGCTGATGATTAAATTCTTTTAACATTTTTTTCTTCCCGGCGGGAGGGAGGGGGAAGAGAGGGAGAAAAATGTGAACGGGAGAGGGGCAGAGAGAGAGGGAGACCCAGAATCCAAAGCAGGCTCCGCACTGTCAACACAGAGCCCAACGTGGGGCTTGAACCCAGAACCGTGCGATCATGACCCGAGCCGAAGTCAGACGCCCAACCGACTGAGCCACCCAGGCGTTCCTGATGGCTGATGATTAAACATAATAAAACAGTCTCCTTGCTAACCTGTTAAAGCTTGAACCCTGTACCCACTGCACAACTTTAAGAAGACCAGCTTTAGGGTAATACTTCTTAAGACAGAAGTCTAAAGTAAACTATTCCGAAATTCTGTAATTTTGTTATTTTCGCTGTCTTAGTGGGAAAAGGGAGAGATGCTGCTGTTATGCTCCCTTAATTAAAAAGGGATATTTCTTTTCCTTTTAGAACTGAAGCTAGTTTAGCCTCGCGCAGAGAACAAAAGAGAGAGCAGTATCGTCAGGTGAAGGCACACGTCCAGAAGGAAGATGGCAGAGTGCAGGCGTTTGGCTGGAGTCTGCCTCAGAAGTACAAACAGGTAACGTGTGAACACGGCGAGAGCGTCGAGTGGGAAATGCGGGGGGAGGGGTGTCCCGGGGCACGAAGGAGTTGAAACACAGGTCTCAACACCTCCCTTTGAGTTCATGGATTCGGTACACATGTAGAGAAGGGTTCAGGGTAGTGGTTCTCAGGCTGTTTTCTCGCCCCAGAGCTCTAGTGTCTGTGAGGAGGGACAGGGTCAACAGGAGGTTTTTCGAGTTCGTGGGGCTTGAGATATCCTGCTGGTTTGTTTCTTGTGTTTTTGTTTTGTTTTTAGTGACGTATAGTCGACATGTAGCATTATGTTAGTTTCAGGTGTACGACATAATACTTTGGTATTTTTGTATATTTGGAAATGATCCCCACAGTAAGTCTAGTTAATAGTGAACATCCATCACTGAACATGGTTTCACTTTTTTTTCTTGCAGTGAGAACTTTAAAAATTACTTTCTTAGCAACTTTAAAATGTGCAACAGAGTGTTATTATAGTTGTCATGCTTGACATTACATCGTATGACTTACTTTATAGCTGGAAGTTTGCACTTTTTGACCCCCTGTACGGACCACTTCACCTACTTTATTCTCTGTATTTGTGAGCTTTGTATTTGTTTGTTTAAGATTCCACATATGAGTGAGATCATACAGTACTTGTCTTTCTCTGTCTGAATTTATTTCACTTAGCATGATACCCTAAAGTTGCATCCATATTGTCATGAATGGAAAGATACCATTCTTTTTTTTAATGACTGAATAATATTCCATTGTATGTGTATACCATATTCCTTTATACGTTCGTTTATCGATGGACACTTAGGATGTCTCCATGTCTTGGCTACTGTAAATAGTGCTGCAGTGAACATAGAGATGCAGATATCTTTTCAAGTTAATGTTTTTGTTTTCTCCAGATAAATGCCCGGAAGTGGAACTGCTGCATTGTATGGTAGTTCTATTTAAAAAAAATTTTTTTAAAGTAATCTCTGTGCCCATCATGGGGCTTAATTAAACTCACGACCCCGAGATCAAGAGTCACATACTCTACTGACCGAGTCAGCCAGGCACCCCTATTTTTAATTTTTTGAGGAACCTTCATTCTCTTTTCCACGGTGGCTGCACCGATTTACATTCCCACCTACAGAGGCACAAGGGTTCTCTTTTCTCCACCTCCTCACCAACACTTGTTATTTCTTGTCTTTTTGATACTAGCAGTTCTGGTGTGAAGTGGTAACTCACTGTGGTTTTGACTGGCATTTCCCTGGTGATTAATGATGTTGAGCATCTTTTCATGCACCTGTTGGCTATTTGTATGTCTTCCTTGGAAAAATGTTTATTCAGATCATTTGCCCAGTTTTTAATCAGATTTTGGCGGGGAGCTATTGAGTTTAATGAGTATCCTGCTCTATTTCAGTATTTGAAGATTTCATTTTGTTAAAAGCAACATCTATTTTTTAGAACTTTCTAGAAACCATTGTCATGGAGCCTGTTGATATAAAAACTCCGTTCACATCTACAGGAACTTGTCTGCTTCCATATTCCCACTGCTCAAAGACTCAGCACATATGAACACCCATGCACATACATACATGCTCCTGCACACACACACACACTAACATGTACATGAGTTAGTGTATCTCTTATCAGCTCCCCTAGTATCCTGTTTATTTTTTCTAATTCTCACTTGACTTTCTGCTTATTTTTCAAATAAGAATAGCAAAATTAACTTGATTTCAAAGAATAAATATGTACTAGCAGTGCTTGCTCATGGCTCAGTGGTTCTGTGAATTCACTTTTGATGAGGCTTACCAATGTGTCTTTTTCTCTCCTCTTTCCAATTATTAGGTAACCAACGGTCAAGGGGAAAATAAGATGAAAAATCTACCTGTGCCTGTCTATCTCAGACCTCTAGATGAAAAAGATACATCAATGAAGGTAGATTAATTTTGAAGATAAAGAAAATATTTCTTAAACTCTGGGTGGATTTTTTTCCCTAAAACCAAGCAAGTTTAAATTCTACTTCTGTGAGTGAGGTTATTGTTTATTTTGTAGTTTTAAACTGGGATACTTTGAATATTAAAGACCTGTATTCATGGGGCACCTGTCTGATTCAGTTAGTGGAGCATGCAACTCTTAATCTCAGGGTCATGAGTTCAAGCCCCATGTTGGGGAGTACCCAGTGGGGGTAAGCCCTGATTAAAAGAAAGAAACAAACAAAAAGACCTATGTTCCTAATCATTTGATTATTGAAGAAATGTGAAAAGTTCTAAACACTTTTAGAGAGAAAATAGACTTAATACCTTTTTTTTTTAAACCCAAAAAGCTGTGGTGTGCTGTTGGAGTCAATTTGTCAGGTGGGAAGACCAGAGATGGTGGTTCTGTTGTTGGAGCAAGTGTATTTTACAAGGATGTTGCCGGTTTGGATACAGAAGGCAGTAAACAGCGAAGTGCATCACAGAGTAGTTTAGACAAGTTAGACCAGGAACTTAAGGTAAGCGTGTGCACTAACACTTGACCTTCTGGTTTCAGCTCTTTGGTCCAAAACTTATTTCTGGACCAGCTTCTAATTGGGAGTATTATGCCCTTGCTTATTCCTTGGGCTTTTTCCTAGATCAGTTGTACTGAGGTATATTTTACCTACAGTGAGCTGTATGTACACTTGAAAGTGGTACAGTTCAAAGTGTTTTAACAAGCGTACATTTACAATCAAGATAGAGGACATTTTTATCACTGCTGTTTTCTTATCTACAAATTAATATTGAAAGGTGGTTTTATTTTTAGCCTTGCAGATAATCTGCAGATAAACTCAAAATAGCATCGCCCTTTACTGTAATAGCACAGACTTAGGAAGCACACATATGTACCATTTTAAACCTTCTTTTCTTTTCTTTTTGTTTTACTTTGTATACATAGGAACAGCAGAAGGAGTTAAAAAATCAAGAAGAATTATCCAGTCTAGTCTGGATCTGTACCAGCACTCATTCAGCTACAAAAGTAATCATTATTGATGCTATTCAACCAGGCAACATCCTAGACAGTTTCACTGTGTGCAACTCCCATGTTCTCTGTATAGCCAGTGTGCCAGGTAAGGGCAAGCCGCACCCCTTCCTCCCTACCATCTACACCTTTGTACTGGCAGGAACTGATTTGTCTACTGGAGATACAGTCATGCACTGCTCTCGTGGAGTTTATGTTCTAGTTGGGGAAGACCAAAAATAAACTGGACACAAGTGACTAAACAAGATATTTTCAATACTGTGAAGAAAGTGAAACATGGTAATATGAGAAGATGATTGGTGGGCAGAGAGCAAGAGGCTGTTCAGATTGATTATTAAGAGAAGGCTTTCTAAAGTTCTGGGTTAATATTATATGATGTTTAAACATTGGTTTAAACATTAAACAGGTTGGTGATATGTCTGCACAATGGAATATTAGTCAGTCATAAAAAGGAGTGAAATTCTGATATGTCCTACAACATAGATTAATTTTGGAAACATGCCAAGCAAAATAACCCAGAGACAAAAGGACAAATGTTGTATGAATCCATTTATATAAGGGATCTGGACTAGGCAGATTTATAAAGACAGAGGTAGATTAGAGCTACCAGGGATGGGCCAGGAGGGGCTCGGGGAGTTAGGGAGTTACTGTGTAATGGGTACAGACTTTCTGGGTGGGTGAGAGAAGAGCGTTAGACATAGATAGTTGTGGTGCTTGCGTTACATTGTGAATGTAATTAATGCCACTGAACTGTACCCTTAAAAACGTTAAATTATCAAGTTCTACATTATATATGTATATCTTACTTCAATAAAATACTTTAGTGTCTGTATAAAAATAGCTTTCTAAATAAAGAACACTGAAGAGATTTATCTTTATATGGCAAATGCTTAGTTTTTAAATGTATTAGTAATATCTTAAGACACTGTATACGCCTAGGGTGATCAGTTTTTTTTTTTTAATGTTTATTTATTTTTGAGAGAGAGAATGAGAGTAGGGGAGGGGCAGAGAGAAAGGAGAGAGAATCTCAAGCAGGCTCTTCACTGTCAGTGCAGAACCCCATGTGGGGCTCAGTCTCACAAACGGAGATCGTGACCTTAGCTGAAATCAAGAGCCAGAGGCTTAACGTGCCTCCCAGGCGCCCCAGGATGATCAGTTTTCATTAGTGTTGGAAGTCCATATTTTATTTTATTTTGTTTTGTTTTTGTTTTAAAATTTATTTATTTTGAAGGGGGAGGGGCAGAGAGACAGGGACAGAGAGCCTAAGTCAGGGCTCAAACCCTCGAAATGTGAGATTATGACCTAAGCCGAAGTCAGACACTTAACTGACTGCACCACCCACTGCCTTGTTACAGACTCATGCTTAATGCAGATCTTAAAGTGACGAGGATGATAGAGCTTGAAAGAATTTTATTGAAATGTTTATTTTTGAGTGTGTGCACATGAGTGGGGGAGGGGCAGAGAGAGAGAGAGGAAAGAGAGAGAGAGAGAGGGAGAAAGGGAGAGAGAGAGAGAGACAGAATCCCAAGCAGGTTCTGCGCTGACAGCCGTGAGCATGATGTGAGGCTCATGAACTGTGAGGTCATGACCTGAGCCTAGACCAAGAGTTGGACGCTTAACTGACCTAGCCACCCAGGCGCCCTTGGAAGTCCATATTTTAAATAGTAATCTTGATAATTAAAAAATTGTTTTGCTGATTTGTCAGATAATAGATTTCCTTGTTTTGAACCTCATTAGGTGGCTGCTGAAGAGCTCATTAAGAACAGAAGTGTCACTTGTGCCATTTTCATGTTTACTTGTGCTTGCAGTAATAGAAATATCAATTTTTTAAGCTACTTTCTCATTTTGTGAAGGTTAGTTTAAATAAAATTTCAAATTACCCTCCTGGCAGTGTGTTCGAGTAGCTGTTTGTGTCCCCTGCATACTCTCATTTCAAACCTGTTGTTGCCTTAATGGAGAAAATGCTACTTATAGGGGTTTGCTTAGCTATTAGAAAAAGGTTTCTCTTGTTTTTCAGGAGCAAGAGAAACAGATTACCCTGCAGGAGAAGAGCTTTCAGAATCTGGACAGGTAGACAAAGCGTCTCTGTGTGGCAGCGTGACCAGCAACAGCTCAGCAGAGACAGACAGCCTGTTGGGGGGCATCACCGTAGTTGGTTGTTCCACAGAAGGTGTGGCAGCGGCTGCCACTTCCCCTAGTACCAACGGTGCTTCTCCCGTGATGGAAAAACCACCAGGTATATCTCTGCTCCTTACATGTCCTCGCAATCCGGAGTCTGAGCCTGTCCCACGTGCCTTGTTACAGACTCATGCTTAATGTAGTTCTTAAAGTGACGAGGATGAAAGAGCTTGAAAGAATTCACTGTAATGGCTGCTAAGTCAAGAATTCTGTATTTCATGATAGAGTGTGGAGGAGGACGGGGTCAGTGGAGTGGAATTCTACAGTGGTGTTTTGTATGGGGAAACTATTGGGAGAAAAGCTCAAATTCCGAATGGTTAGCATGTTTTATTTATTTTTCAGAAAAGGAAGCAGAAAATAGTGAGGTCGATGAAAACGTTCCAACAGCAGAAGAAGCAACCGAGGCCACAGAAGGCAATGCAGGGTCAGCGGAAGACACAGCAGACGCCTCCCAGCCCGGCGTCTACACAGAGCACGTCTTCACAGACCCTCTGGGGGTTCAAATCCCAGAGGACCTCTCGCCGGTGTATCAGTCAAGGTATATGGATGAGTCAGCAACTTAGGAAACCAGATAAGTGCTCATGTAAAAGGAACCAGAGTCCCCCAGGCAGCCACGGGATTCCCACTAAGGGGATTGTGGCCGACTGTGGTATCAGTGCTTATTCCCAGTATGTCTCCGCGTCTCCTCCTCCTGCATTTGCTCTGGATCCTCCCCTCACCTACCCCCACCCCCACCCCCCGCCCTGCCCCACCCATGTGTTCTCTATGGATTTTGTTTTTCATTTCCATTCAAATTATAATTGTGCCATTTTCCTCCCTAGCCCTCCTCTTACTCCAACCCTAGTTATCTACAAAATTGGCAGTTTAGATTTCCCATGTGGGCTCGGATGACTTTGGTGAAGTCTGTTTTCTGGCAAACAGCTCTTCCTTTAAAGTGTTCAGTAATATCAACCCATTTAGTTAAGTCTTTAATTTTATGTTCTGCCTTCTCTAGGCCTTTATAGAAAGCTGATGGGGATTCATCTAAACGTGAATCTTTTTACAATTTAATACTCTTCCTCTTAGTTATAGAGCAATCAAGTGTCTATTAACATTTCTTAATTTAAGAATAAACTCATCTTTTTAGAATTAGCAAGTTTGTTTTGGATTCATTAGCTCAGTTATCTTTTTCTAAAAATATTCTGACAATCCAAAAGAAAGAAGGCTTTGGGAGAGAATGCAAGCATGTTTTAACCGAATACTTTATTATAGAAAATTCTTTATACTTATTATCCTTTGTGTGTATGTTTGATTTTAAAACAAACCACCCCTTTCTCTTCTTTCCCCCCAAGAAAAAACTTATAAAACTCAAAATAACCCTAAGGGAGAGCCATAATTACAGTCTGGATATTAACTGCTTTATTTCATTGCTATGTCTTAACTCCCTTATCTGAACCTTGGTGCTCTCTAGTATGTTAATGTTACTTCTGGCATAACTATTGGAATACTTATTATAAGCATTTCAGTTTGGCTTTTCTGGAAGTTTAGTGTTTGATTTTATTTTTTAAACTGTTCAACTAAAATATAGAAGTGTTCAGTCCCTGAAAACTGTAGCTAAGCATACCGCAATATTTTTCCTATCCCCATCTTTCCCAGTAATGACTCAGATGCATATAAAGATCAAATATCAGTATTGCCAAATGAACAAGACCTCGTGAGAGAAGAAGCCCAGAAGATGAGTAGCCTTCTACCAACTATGTGGCTTGGAGCTCAGAATGGCTGGTAGGTGCCGACTCTTTTAGTATTAGAGTATCTTTAGTTTTTCACTTTTGCCTTTGGAGTCAGAAGATAAGGAAGTCGAATGTGGTACACGGGCATACGACCAGAAGTGCAGAGAACTTCGCATGCATACCAATTTTGAGATGATGCTCCAGCTGCCTCATGAACTGGACTTGCATTGCTTATGGATGGTAAATCATAGAGTTCTTGGTCATAGAATGTTCTCTTTCTATAATTTTCTTGGAAGAAGGGGTAAATAAAACTTTAAAATCTGGGTGATATAGAAATAGAAGATCCTGGACAGCCCAAAGACAGAATTATTAATGCACAGAAGGTTTATATAGGCTAGAGTGTATTCAGGAAATACCAGTGATTAAACTAATCTTTTTGGCTTCGGGAAGGCCCAGTTCTAAACGTAACTGCTTGGTAGAGTTCCTAGGAAAGCCAGGACAGATCCTGTCTCAAAGCTTAGGAGATAACTAACGTTACACAGTTTGTTCACATTCTAGTGGTATGGGGAGTTTCAGAAAATCGTGCTTTCGCACAGGTTAAGCAAGGTCATTAGTGTGTCTTTTCCACAGGGGTCTAATACTAGAAGATGGAGGGACAGCAAACTTTTTCTGTGAAGGATCAGATAAGAAATACGTCAGGCTTTGTGGCCATATCATCTCTGTAGCAACTTCTCAACTCTGTTTGGTGGCACAGAAGCAGCCCTCGCATTGACCGCACACAAGTGGATGAGCGCGGCTGTGTTCCAGTAACACCTTATGGCCACTGCAGGTTGAATTTCACATGTCTCAGATGTCACAAAATACTCTTGATTTTTTTCCAGCTGTTTAAAATGTAAAGCCCTTTTTGATCTTGCACACTATACTAAGGCAAATGAAGGGCTAGATTTGGCCTGCAGGGCGTAGCTTGCCACTCTCTGATGTAATAAACCAGTCTGTTATCAGACAGTTACAGTTTCGTGTGGTTGAAAAGTAGGTAATTTTTTAAGAAGGAGTTTAGCCAAGGATCCTGAAGTATGTTATAACCTGAAACTAACCGACCTTGTGTTATTCTGGTTCTGGCTTTTCATTCTTCTGTGTTCGTTTGCTCAAGCAGCCGATTGATTTCTTGGCATTAGACTCTCATCGTTGTTATTTCCTAAGATTTTTGTGTTAACTCTTCTTTCTTCCTGAAGGGACTTCGTGGTCACTGTCAGATGGAAGCAGCGACTAGACGTTCTCTGTGCCTTACCAGTCTTGATTTTGTTCTTGCAGTCTGTACGTGCACTCGTCTGTAGCCCAGTGGAGAGGCTGCCTCCATTCCATTAAGCTTAAAGATTCGATTCTCAGTATTGTGTAAGTTTCATTTTAGAAATTCTTCCTTTTAGTATATGTGCTGCCGAAGCGAGCACAGAAATTCTTCCTTTTAAAAGTACGTATTTTGATATAAACTGTCTTTTAAGACTATTAAAGCTAACATGAGATTCATGATTACGTCCGTATCCAGATTTTTTTTTTTTTGTAAACCCTCTTTATGAAGTCAGAGAAGTTGAGTGAGATTCATACTCTTACTAGACAGTAAAATAGTTCTTAAGTAGAACTTTAAGTGGAACTTGCCAGGTTGATTCCTCGCCATAGTGTGAGCTCTTTAGTACCCCAGGGACCTATTAGTTTGTTTGTTTTAGGAGACTTTTTATACTTCGTACTTTGTGAATATGTTGGCCGGGGCATTGATTCACGAGTCTGTTTCCGTATGTTGACTATCAGAAACTCCAAAGTCCACTCAAGGTGTCTCTCTCTGGTCTGTGGACCTTTTGCAATAAGAGAAGCTTGGGCCAGAAAGTAAAACCACTGAATCACCACGCAGGCTGTTTATTTAGTTCAACTGACATTTTCATAGCAAGGCTTTCTCGATGAAGAAGAGTGTATTCTTGGGGCGCCTGGCTGACTATAGAGCGTGTGACCCTTGATCTCTGGGTTGTGAGTCTGAGCCCCACATTGGGCGTAGAGATTACTTAAAAATATAAAAGAGTGTATTTTGGGGGTTCTGGTGTAAACTTGTCAATATCGTGGGTTGGCCCTCTGAGAGCCTCTAAACCGCTAGTTCAGTGGCACGTGGCCCCTCCCACATTCCCACACGGAGAGCTCTGAAACCCCGTTTCCTGTTCGCAGACATGTGAAGGGGATTGTGTTAGTGGCCCTGGCTGACGGCACCCTCGCGATCTTTCACAGAGGAGCTGGTGAGTCGTTATGAATGTAGAGTGTGCACTAATCTGTTGCTTTGCAAAAGCATTTTCTAGCAGACTGGCTTACGTTTTAAAGAAATGATACTTAATAGGAGAAAGAGTAAGGGTTTAAACTGAACGCTAACAATGTATGACCTCAGTAGGCGTGTGTGCGTGTGTGTTTATCGTTTCAAGGGACTCTTGCAGAATGTGACAAGAGGCATCTGTTTCTCGTTCATATACTTAATTGGAAATTCGGTGAGCGGGAATGCTTTCTTTTTTCAATATTTAAATAATTTACGTACACTCCGATTTGGAAAGTGTTTAAGGTTTTAATTGGATATGGTTTAATCATTTTCATGTCATGTTATTTATATCCTTCCTCCTTTTACACCAGTGTTTCTGTCATCAGCAGACAGGGGACTGGCGGAGGTCCAGAAACCTGCCTTCGGTTAAGGGAACTAGGGAACCGAGTGTGTGGTACATGTATCAGCCGAAATGATCATTCATTTCCTAGGCAGAAATTAGATCGCGAGAGCAGGAGAGTACTCTGTAAACACAGACACACTGCATTCAGGTTTCAGCAGGGCTTTTCCCAAAGTCTCCTCCCTTTCTGGGCCTGGGGGAATGCGGGGTAGATGATATTTAGGTGTCTTTATAACTGACTGGTACCTAGAGACTGCTGGTTAATGACTCCCTATCATCAGAGAGGGCGCTCCGTTTTACCTTGTTCAGACCCTTTCTAGACTTACTGTGAACTTGATCCTCAACTTGTGAGGATGGTTCTGTTGTCATCCTCACAGATGAGGAAGCTGGAGGCACAGGATTTTATTCACTTGATAGTCAGCTAATAAGTACGAAAGCTTCGAAAAAATGCGGTCATAAATGTTTGGGCAAGCTGAATCCAAATTATATTAAGAGAACAGACCCAATACATTTAATAAGTTTAAACATAAAGTTCTTCTTTGGGGTTCAGAAGAGTAAAAAGGGGGGGCAACGTGTCTGAAGAACGAGAAGTACCTAAAGGTTGACCACAAACTTAGTATGAGTTACTGAACATCTTTTTTTTTTTTAAGTTTATTTATTCATTTTGAGAGAGAGAGAGAGAAAGAGAGAGAGAGAGAATCCCAAGCAGTCTCCACACTGCCACCGCAGAGCCCGATGTGGGGCTCAAACTCAAAAACCGTGAGATCAGGACCTGAGCTGAAACCAAGAGTTGGAGGCTTAACTGACTGAGCCACCCAGATAGCCCTGAGTTACTGAACATATTAATAAGCCTCCTAGAAATCTGTGTGCAGGACAGGTCCGGTGACAGTCCTGCTCCACTCTGGTAGATAGACAGCGTGTTAAACGAACACGGAGGAAGCGGAGTCAGGATGCAGGGTCTGTGAGCTGGGATGCGTACAGAGCACCTGCCAAGAATGATTAATTTTGAGAGGAGAAAACAGAGGGCTGTAACAAGAAAGTGGGACTGGATTAGTCTGTGTCCACTGGGCAAAACTATGGACCGATGGGAGTCACATGCACGGAGGCAGACGAGCTAGTTAGGAGTGGGGAATGTGTTTCAGACAGTTACAGCTTTTGCAAAATGCAACAGCTGCTTTGTGAGGCAGCACGTTTTCTTTCACCGAAATCATTCGAGCAAGGTCTCTAAAGCAAGCTTACAGTGGTTGATTCTGTCATCACTAAAATGACTGTGTGCGTGATTCCAAAAGGGTTAGCAGTAAGCTGTCCTTAACATCTACCCAAGATGCATCAAAATGCAAGTGAGTGAGAGAGATATTATCCAAAGAATTATACTAAATCCTTTCTAATTCTGAAACTGCCATTATAAACAGATAACCTAATGCCGACTTATCCCGCCACTGCTGTCGTTAGCGTGGAGATCCAGGCCCCAGGTGGCCCACGGGACCAGATGGCCTGTGACATCTCTTTCCCAACTTTGCAGTAGACAGAAAGATAAAGTGACTATATGGTGTTTTGTGGTGCTTCATCAAGAAATGTATCAATTTACGCAAATAGAATGTTTCTTGTGTTAAAATTGAGGAAAAGGTGGTGTGCCATTAACTAATAATCCATTTCTTGTTTTAAAGATGGGCAGTGGGATTTGTCAAACTATCACCTGTTGGACCTTGGACGGCCTCACCATTCCATTCGGTGCATGACCGTGGTCCACGACAAAGTCTGGTGTGGCTATAGGAACAAAATCTACGTGGTCCAGCCAAAGGCTATGAAAATAGAGGTAACCGAACCATGCTTCCTGTACTTACTGAATGTGTTTTTTCTGAAGGCTCTAAGTCTATAATTATTTTTAGGTTCTGTAGAAATTGCTTTCTGAATCTGTGTGTTTAAAGGCACTTGAGTGATTATATTGGATGACATCTTAGCTTTCTGTGTTAATTCACCTCTCTTGCCACTTGTGACTATGGTGAGAAGTGGTTTGTTTTTGTTTTGTTTTTTGTTTGTTTCGTTTTAAGGAAGGAGGATTCGCACATGAATGTTTAAATGTGTATCTGAATATCTATAGATGCATATGTGTATACTTGGACGCATGGTTCTTGATATGTTTAATTTTGTATGGGTTGTTTGGGATGAGGGTTCTCAAGGCTCCACCACCCCACAGATATGCAGGCGGAGCCATATGTGTGTCATAGACTGAGAAAGAAGATTACCATGGGAATTCGTTGTAAAAATAAAAACCTCTTAGCACCGCTTTCTTTAAAGTTTTGCCACAATACATAAATTCATTCTAATAATTTTTAAAAAAGAAACAGCAGGAAAATTTTAAAGTTAAAGTCCTATCCCTTTGTTCCAAATCCCGTTCTATTCTCCAGAAGTCCCAAAGTTAATCACTTGGTAGGATGTTCCCCCCCCAGATCTGTTTCCTCCGTGCAGATATACACACACAGATAGCATCGTGGTTCCTTTTTGTTCAGTTTTAAATAGGCTCTTACTTCATGCATCCCTCTGCGACAGTACAAAATCCTGAGATCAAATTCAGCCTTTTTGTTGGACACCGTTACAGAGTCCGGATATGCCAGCATTCCTACACAGTGCCGAAATGTAGCGCCCTCGAACTGTTTGTTCTTTGTTTTGTTTTGGTTTGTAGTCTGGAAGAAGGGAGTTGTGTGTGTGAGAGTAATCATGTTTAGTAAATACTGCTTAGGCTCCTCTTTTAATGTTCAGTCTGCTAGACTGTTGTGTCAATTAGCGCAGTTTTTAAACATGAACTCCTACATAATCAAAGTAACATTGCGGTTGAACAATCTTTCCTAGAAATCATTTGACGCGCACCCCAGGAAGGAGAGCCAGGTGCGGCAGCTTGCGTGGGTGGGGGACGGAGTGTGGGTCTCCATTCGTTTGGATTCCACGCTCCGTCTCTATCATGCACACACTTACCAGCACCTACAGGATGTGGACATTGAGCCTTATGTAAGCAAAATGTTAGGTAAGCTTCCAAAGCATTCCGTCTTTATCAGTTGAAGAAAATGTTTTATTTTTAAATGGTCTCAGATGCTAGGTAGAACCAATGAGTAAGTTGCCTCAGGACTAGTGAGCGATTATCACTGAAAGTGTCAGGCAGGTGCTCCATGTACCCCGTGGCTCTTGACAGAAATTTGGGATCATTTTTGACTCCTCTCTATTCCCCACACCTAACCCATCACTGGGAGCTGTCGAGTCTGCCTCCAAAAATATCTTAAATCAGTTACTTCTTTATCTCTACCATTACATCCCTGTGGGCCAGGCTGTCTTCCTTGCCTCCCCTGGATATCCATGAACCTCCTAACCACTCTCTGTGTTTCCACTCCAGTCTGTTCTCTGCATAGTAGCCAGTGTGCACATACTACCATGACATGCTTATGTACTGCCAGCCACTTTTAGAATGTTCCTGCCTTTAGGTGAGGGGACATTCTGTGATGCCACCACAAAGAACTGGTCCCGTGGCCTGGACCACTCTCGAGCTCACCAAGTTCTTTCCCATTTCAGGCCCCCCGACATGTGCTATTATACTGTGCCCGAGAAGTTCTTTTTGGTCCGTTTTTACTTGGCTTTCAGGTCATAGCTTACATGTCACATCCCAGACAGACCTTCCTGGATCTTCTAATTTGATTTCAGGGCCTCTCCTACTTTTTCTTCATGGGCTTATCGTTATTGTGGTCGCACGAATACTATTTGATTCTTGTTTATTGTCTCTCTCCCCCGAAGACCATAAGCCCATGAAGGACAAGGACCATTGCTGGGTTGTTTCCAGCCGTAGCCTAACCTAGCACTCTGTGACTGTTTGGAATGTCATAAACACAAGCCAGTTTTAGGGTATACTATGACCATAGGTTAAAGACCTCTAGCTTAGACTGAGCTTAATGGTAGTTAAGGTGCCTTCTAACTTCTCACACTCCGTGATCATGTCCTCAGTTCCGATGAGTAGACCCTGTGAGTGACTAAATGCTATTTGTCGTGAATGTGTTATTACCTGTTTATGAGCTATCCTTTCAAGCCTGAGAAAAGAAGATCAGTTGTAGAAATTCCCTTGAAATAAAAGAGTGCATCCCGTCTCCCTACATTATGTGTCCGTGGTATCCTAAAATTTCTACACTGCTGCGGAATCGAAGTATGTAAACAAGGAGAGAATACGTGTTAAGATTGTTTTTATCTCTGCAAGGAAATTTAAGGCAAAGCAGAACTCTTTCAGCTTATAAAAACAAAGGACATTTGATTTTCCAATCTAGCAAGCTCTGTTTTTGTTGTGTTTTTTTTTGTTTTATTATTTTTTTAAGTTTATTTTTTATTATTTTGAGAAAGTGATAGAGAGCAAAGGGGGAGGGGGAGAGAGAAAGGGAGACAGAATTCTAAGCAGGCTCTGTACTGTCTGCACAGAGCCCGAAGTGGGGTTCAAACCCATGAACTGTTAGATCATGATCTGAGCCCAAGTCAAGAGTTGGTCACTTAACCGGCCGAGCTGCCCAGGTGCCCCAGTGTTTTTGTTTTATTTTGGGTTTGGTTTGGTTTGGTTTCGATTGATTTTGCAGCTCCCTGATTAAATCTTATGTCCTACCTCCTGATCAACAGAATTTTCTTTCTGAATGGTAATGCAATATCACCCCTTTTAGAAATTTCTTTTTTCATTAACCGTGAATTATCAGATGATAAAGCCCATTGAAAGTTTGCTTTGATGTGCACCTTCAGGAAACATCCAACTAGCTTTGGTCAACATTCCTCTCTCTTGGGTTAATCCAGCCATTCTGAGGGACTTGGAACCTCAAACATCATTTGCTCTAGTTTCTCAATAAAAATTTTCCCCCTTGCTCTACAGGTACCGGAAAACTGGGCTTCTCTTTTGTGAGGATCACAGCTCTTATGGTGTCTTGCAATCGTTTGTGGGTGGGGACAGGAAACGGTGTCATTATCTCCATCCCATTGACAGAAAGTAAGTATATTTTTAGCTGACTGCCACAGTGCAGACAGAAGAGTTGCAGGATGTAGTTGTGCACAGAATTCAGGCAGAAGGAATGGTTTTGCTGTTGGCAGATCTGTGGTAATTCAGAAAATCAAGCTGGTGACCAAGATCTGACTGTTGTCCTTTTATTACTTATATAAAACTTATAAACTGCAGCGAAGAACAGTGTCCCTGCATCAGGACGTACGTTTATAACTGAACACGTTCCATTGCAAGAAGCTCCTTTTCTCAATTCAGGAACCCCAGTCCTGTTTCCTCCTTTAGATAAAGGTTCGAATCCGGCTTCCGGTGTTAGTACATCAATATCCGGAAACAGTGCCTAGAATCATTCTGGTCCTTCATCTCTCCAGCAATTACTTTAGGATGTTCTGCTTGGTTTATTCGAGGTTTACAAAACGTTGTGGGAAGTTCCTAAGGTCAGTAAGCGCTTAGTTATGCTGGAGACAGGCCTTCTCTCCTGTATGTGAAAACAATGTGAACAAAATGTACGTTGTATGTTTTTTAGATTTTGTTTCATTATTGTTACTTTTGTGAACAAAATATACATTATGTGTTTTCATATTATGTTCCATTACATTGATTATTCATCCAGTGAGCATTTTTTTCTGTTACAGAATTCATGGGCAGGGAATGTTTTGAAAACAAGGGCCCTAAGTCCGTAAGATAAGTCCATGAACAAACACCTCAGAATTGCCCTACTTTCTTCAGGGGGCAGGGAAGAGGTGTGGAAGGTGATCTGTCTGGAGCCTTTGAAGACCTTAATTCTTTTTTTTTTTTTTTTCCTTTTTATTTATTTTGAGAAAGAGAGAGAGCAAGAGGGGGAGGGGCAGAGAGACAGAGGGAGACAGAATCCCAAGCAGGTTCTGCACCATCAGCACAGAATGGGATGCGGGGCTTGAACTCACAACCTGAGCTGAAGTCAAAAGTCGGACACTTAACCGACTGAGCCACCCAGGTGCCCCTGAAGAACCTAAATTCTTAATCCCAGCTGTCTTTTCTGTAATTACTTATAAATCTACAGGAGTTCATTTCAGTTCTTCATGAAAGAGAGTTCTATTTTAGCATAACCGTTGGAACTGGATTTCTTTTTTTTTTTTTTTTTAATGTTTATTTAGTTTTAGTTTTGAGAGAGACAGCATGAGCAGGAGAGGGGCAGAGAGAGAGGGGGACAGAGCATCTGAAGCAGGCTATGCTGACAGCAGCAAGCCCGATGCGGGGCTCGAGCCCACAAACCGTGAGATCATGCCCTGAGCTGTCAAAGTTGGACGCTCAATCGACTGAGCCACCCAGGCGCCCCTTGAACAGGACTTCTTAAAGAAAAAGGGGAAATAATAGCAATTCGGAAGCACTCCCTGTTAAGTTCTTATTCTTTGAAATTGCTTTATAATTAAGAAAGAGCAAAATCGCAGAAATCAAATTGCCCTGTGTGAGCAGAGATGCTGTGCAGAGGCTTCGGTAAGAACGTCTCGCGTTACTTGGTACTGTAGCAAGTTGGCCTCTGTTAGAGTAGTCAGGAGCTTGCAGTGCCGAACTAGCCGCTGGAAGAGAAGCCGCGAGCGTGGAGGCTCATGGTAGCGTTGTCCCCCTGCCGTGCGCCTCTCCATGTCCCTTTCCTCCTCTCTCACTGTAGCCGTAATCCTCCACCAGGGACGCTTACTGGGGCTGAGGGGTAAGTGCAGATCCTGAACCTGAACCCAGCTCTTCTTCCTGGCTTCTGATGGCCACTGGGAGGCTGTCCTCCGGCTCTAGATGCCCTCTCGAATGTTCTTAAATGCCATCCACTCGCAGTCACTGCATCGCAGCAGGTGTCCTGTCGGTTTTGTTTTTTAATACTCGTTACACGGCCACCAAACTACTGCTCAGCGGCTTAGTGTATTTATCATCTTTTGTTGCAGCTGAACTTTCTTTCAGACTTTGTTTTCCTTCCAGTAAAAACACGAAACATCTCTTAAAACTGTCATTAATCTCCATTGTTTACTCTTGTTACCAACCATGTTTCTTTCATTCACTTACTGGCCCATGGAATGGGGATGTTTTGTGAGTCTGGTTGTTCTAAAATAATGCAGCGAACCACCAGTCTGGTGTCAGTAGAAGCCAGCCTGTTGTGGTGGCTGGATCCTTTACACACAGCTTTTTACCATCCCCCCTCAAGGGAGATTTTCTTATCACATGGGAGAAAAATCAGAAGATAGACTATGAAATTTTATTTTAAAATACACACATTTATTTTAAACTGTGTAACTGGTTAGTCTTCTAAAATGGGGATTAAACAACAACAGCATAAAACAGACATCCTTAAGATTCAAATCTGGGTTGTTTTTTTTTTTAATATTACTTTTTTTTTTAATTAATAGATGTGTTTAAAAAGTAAGCTTAGTTATTGCTAGACTGGCAAAATCCCCTACTCCATTTACTGAGGGTACCTAAAAGTAACTAGCATGCTATATTATCTTTTTTTCCCCAGCTTTGTCTTGAGTTGGCATTGCTGCCCTTGTTTTTATCTCAACTGGCTGTAGCTTTTAGATACTATCATAAGGATTAACCAGTAACACCCGCCATCATCACTGTCTCCTAGGGGGAAATATTTGGTATTTGGTTTTTCTGTTTCAGCAAATAAAACCTCAGGAGCACTGGGAAATCGTCCTGGAAGTGTAATCCGCGTATATGGCGATGAAAACAGCGATAAAGTGACTCCAGGGACATTTATACCCTATTGTTCAATGGCACATGCGCAGCTTTGCTTCCACGGGCACCGGGACGCGGTGAAATTCTTTGTGGCAGTCCCAGGTGAGTTAGAGTATTCTGTCAAGAAGTTGCGTGTAATTGTCTCTTTTCTATCCGTTGGTCCATACCTAGTCTAATGCCAAGTACTGGAATTACAGATAATTCCAACATAATACACGAAAAGTTCTATAATTGGAGGTATGGATAAAGCACCATAGGATATTTGAGTGAAATTATTTTGGAATCTCTCCTCTCTCCCCCAAAACAAACTTGTCGATTTTTACTTAAGAGACTTGCTTGCTTTTGAAAAGCAGTGGTACTATTTTATCACCGCAGAGTACCCGAAATGGTCGTGGCCTAATAAAGGAGACGGCTGGAAGGAAGCCCCTGTCATCAGAATCGGGTACAGGAAGGGATGGAGAACACACTCCGGTACCTGTAGCCGTGTCGTGACAAAGAGCACCGGACTAGGGGTCCCCGCTTTGCCACTCACATATTACCCTGAGCAGGTCACATGACCTCTGAGACTGGTCCTCCTTTCCTCTCCTTTTTTTAAAAATTTTATTTATTTATTTATTTATTTTTGAGAGAGAGAGAGAGAGAAAGACAGAGGACAAGCAGGGGAGGGGCAGAGAGAGAGGGAGACACAGAATCTGAAGCAGGCTCCAGGCTCTGAGCTGTCAGCACACAGTTCGTGAGCTGAGCTCATGAACAAGGAGATCATGACCCGGCTGGAGTTGGACGCTCAACCACCTGAGCCCCCCAGGTGCTCCTCTGATCGTCATTTCCTAAGCAGATGTGACTGATCTCTGCTCTGCCGACCTCATTCGTGGTAAAAATGAATGGAAGTGCTCTAGAACTAGAAAGCACCATCCAGATGACAGGTGGTAGTGGTGATGTCCGGTGAGACATGTTACGTCCACCGAGGACACTAAACGGATGTGACTGACCACCTGCAAGCAGGACCCATGCCTGGAATTTTTTCACCCTTAAGATGCAGGTTTTGGAGTTCTAAAAAGTTCAGATCTGATTTTGCCACACTAACCGTGTGACACTACACGTGATAGCATCCATGTTTTAGGGTTCTTCAGAGAAACAGAACCAATAGGGTGTGAAAGAGAGAGATTGATTTAATTTAGGGAGTCCGCTCATGTGACCATGGGGGCCGGCAGGTGGAAGTGTGCGGGGCAGGCCGCAGGCTGGAGGCCCAGGAAAGGGTGGATGTCGCAGCTGAGGTCTAGAGGCAGAACTCCTCCTTCCTTGGGGGACCTGCCGTTTTTCTCTGAAGGCCTTCAGCCGATTAGATGAGGCCCACCCACATTATGGAAAAGAATCTGCTTTATGCAAAGTCCACTGATTGAAGTGTTCATTATATCTAAAAAATACCTTCACCGGCAATATCTAGAGTGGAGTTTGGCCACGTATCTGCGCACCAGGGCCTAGTCAAGTTGACACATAAAATTAACCATCATACTCATTTCCCTCAGAGTGTGCCGAAGATCAAACGATTCGATGTATGTAACATAGGGCTGGCACATGGTAGCCCTAATCAGTTATTCAGGTTTCTTAGCAACAGGGTAATAAGCTCCCTGAAACATACCACTTGTTTATTTGCGTGGTTATTTCCTTAGGATAAATTCCTGGAATGGAATTGCTGGCAGTATTGTTTTTGCTTTTGTGAACAAAGGCAAAGGGTCCTAGAATCCCCTTGGAGTCTCCTTTTTCTATTCCTCTAATCCCCTCCCCTTCCCCTTTTCCTCTCCATCTGTTACTGCTGTCCTGAAGTTGATGAGTATCCTCCTGCCCTGGTTTTTATCTTTTTACACTTGAACATATCTGTAAACAATGTGTAGTCTTTTTTGTGTCTTCGAACTTCAGTGTTACGTCATGTGTATATTCTTCAACTCACGTTGCATTTTTTTTGAGATTTGTTAATGTTTATACATAAAAATCTAGTTCATTAAACTATGGCATATTAAAGGTTTCTCTCCCACTTCATGCTCAAAGATGCTACTTTATAACTTAAACTTTAGAATAAATGGCCCATGTACCAGTAATTTTATTTGCATAATCTAAATTACAAATAAGATGTACTTTCCTTAAATATGAGAGGAAAACCATGGATTCGAACTACATTGAAATATTAATCATGAGTATCCGAACTCATAGCGCTTCAGTTGAAGACCGTTTCCAGTGTCTTATGCAAATGCACGTGTACTCTTTCCTCAGCCCCTCCGATCAAAAGATTTGGACTGTAACAGTCTGAAGCAGCAGCTAAGACTGCCTGGCCATACACAGGTCTCATAATGGATTTGGGTCACTCCTGCCTTGGCACAAAATGGCTCTCCTTAGATTTTCAGATTGGGTTCTTACAACTTTACAGGTGTTCTCTGATCATGCAGAGGCTTCCAGCATCCCCAGTACTTTGGTCGTATCACAATATATTTTCCTTTTTTCTTCAACTTTCTGAAAATATTCAGAGAAAATGAGTCTTCCCCCACCCCAGTCTGTGATAAGTAATATTCACTTCTATTCTTGCACAAATAGGTCAGGTTGTCAGCCCGCAAAGTGGCAGTAGTGGCACAGACCTAACAGGTGACAAAGCAGGGCCATCCGCACAGGAGCCTGGCAGCCAGACGCCCTTGAAGTCTATGCTCGTCATCAGTGGAGGAGAGGGCTACATCGACTTCCGAATGGGTAAGTCATTGGTTCCGGGAGCTCAGTTTCCACTGGGCCCTGTAACTCCGTGCTGCCAGCACAGGGCTCAGACTCCCCAACCACGAGAGCATGACCTGAACCAAAATCAAGAATCAGACGCTCAACCGACTGAGCCACCAGGAGCCTCTGTCATAATGTTTTTAAATTTAAAAACCAAACTCAAAGTTTCACGTTTTTAGACTTTGTCTTGAGCCTTTTAAAGCATGCTCCGCAGCACATTCTCATGTTGCTGTGGAAGGAGCGGGGTGGAGGAGAGTTGGGCCTGCAGAGGCGAACGCAAACCTTTAGGGCTTTTTTTCTCTGTCACTGTTCCTAGTTGACGGTACCAGTGTGTTCTTTGCTCCGCTGAAATTCGGGTGAGACAGATGACAACACTGCAGCAGGTCAGCGGTGTGTCTTGGCCCCTTAGGGTTTAAGTATGGAGGATTCCACCGAAGAGCCGGTCCCATGAGACGAGTTGTCGTCAGCTGTGTTAGGATAGCCCTGCTCTGCTACACCAACACCGACGATGCACCTTTGCTTTTGTTTGTGTTTGTGTCTTAAAAAATTTTTTTAATGTTTATTTATTTTTGTGAGAGAGAGAGAGAGAGCGTGAGTGAGGTGGGGCAGAGAGAGAGACACAGAATCCGAAGCCGGCTCCAGGCTCTGAGCTGTCAGCACAGAGCCTGACACAGGGCTGAGACTCCCAAATCTCAAGATCATGACCTGAGCCGAAGTCAGACGCTTAGCCAACCAAGCCACCAGGCGCTCCCCAATGATGCACCTTTGGAGAGAGGAGTATGGTTTGCTTGCACTGGGACTTGGAGAGCAGTGTCTTTGAACAGGACCTCGTTTCTCGAGTTCGCTTAGCTATTTCCAGGAGAACCTATAGCCTGTCTGTGACTTCGGCCTCATTTCTTCATTACCACCACATACTGTTCGTTCAGAACCTATCCTAAACTTGAAAATCATGGGAAGAAAAATCTCAGTGTCAAGGCGCCTGACGGGCTCAGTCGGTGGAGCGTGCAACTCTTGATCTCGGGGCTGTGAGCTTGAGCCCCATGTTGGGTGTAGAGATTGCTTAAAAATAAAATCTTAACAACAGAAAAACAAACAAAAACTCAGTATATGGAGTGATGAACCTGCCATCTCATACTGCTCGGAGCATGAGAAACACAGTTTCTGTGTCTGTGTGCTCGTGTGGGCTGTCTCTGATTGGAGAGCTTTACTGTCACTGACAACAAGCAGGAGTTGTTTGGATGTAGCTAGCGTGGGGGGGCGCGGGCTGGGTCTCCACGCTTTCACATTTATAGTCCCATCTCTAGTCTCACTTCGCAGTGTGCAATAAATGAGAGGAGACCCTGTCCCTTTGGATCAACACAGGGTCGGACAGCTTTGACTTCTCAGCTTCTCCTCATTTCCGTTCATTTTAGCGCGCAGACATATTGGGGTGAGTTTCCAATGTGGTATAGTGAGCTCGCTTCTGTCATGGTAGTCTGAAAAATGAATTCACCTTTTCGGAAGTTGGGCGAGTGAAGGATCTAGCTCGTGGCATTTCTTGTACCGTGTGCTCTGAGATGGGGGTCAGCGGGTTTTGTGCACGCCGTTCACAGACCCGTACGTGGGCCTGCGTGTTGCGTGCTCCAGCTGACCTGAGTCTCCCTGTCGTCCCCCAGGTGATGAAGGTGGAGAATCAGAACTTCTTGGAGAGGATCTTCCACTTGAACCTTCTGTCGCCAAAGCAGAAAGGAGTCACCTGATCGTGTGGCAAGTGCTGTACGGCAGTGAGTGAGCACATAGGAAACCGGTGGAGACGGGGACTCTGTCTCTCCTGCATGGTTCATTTCCCCTTTCCCCTTAATTTAATGCTCTCTTTGTGAAATCAGTTTCACCACATAATGTGCGAGCATTTTTTTTTCCTGTTGACTTTCTATTCCAAGACCTGTTCTACCCGTAACAATACAGGAGCTAGCTGTTTTCCTGCACCAGTGTTCTAGGCGATTCCAGTATGTTATGAACAAATCAAAGAATGTTTACTCTCTGCAAACTGGTGAATTCTAGGAAGCAATCCAGATGTGGTTCACTCACTCTGCCACAGCTAATGTCACTCACTGCGTTTGATGGGGTCGCTTTTGAGCTGTCGCTAATAATGGAATTAATGGGAACACTTGATAAGTGGAACCGTACCACTCAGTACAATAACAGTCTTCCCCAGTGTATTATAAAATTGACACGAACTGGTATCAGGTGGGTTATCGGGAGTTCTCCAAGTGTCCCAGGGGGCTGAAAGCTAACTGTAAATTACTTTCACTTTCAAATCTGACAAATCTTGTTTATATGTGGTATATAAAACCTTGTTTTCATCAGATTTGGGGGGGGTTTTATATTGAAGAAATTAAGACTACACTATTTAAATAAAAGTTTCCTGTTTCTGACTTATTAGAGCTCTACAGTTTATGAGGCCTGCTCTCTGCATATTGTGATGCTGATTCTTTCTGAGACTAGTCTCCCTCATTTTCATACTGACGTGTCGGATAACTGACAGTTCCCGTTGGCGCGGCTCAGACGATCGCTCCGGCAGTGGGACGGTGTTGCCCGAGGAGACTGGGCTGTGGGTCCCGGGTCAGTGGACGCCGGCGGTTGGTGGAGGTTTCTCCAGGTAGAAAAGTCACCGGTACCGGTTGTCCTGGGACCGCTCTTTCCCAGGAGTAAAGCCGCAGCCGTGATGCAGTGGCCCGTGGACTGAAGGAGGGATTTGATCAGAAACAGTATTTTCTCTGGTTCTGTGTAAAGCGACAGCACAGCTAGCACTCGATGTTTTGTATGTGAATGACTCCTTTAAGCTTTTGTGCCCTTTGGGATTAAAATGCTACCTTCGAAGAGGAAGGCGGTGGAGGGAGGAAGACAAAGCCAGGGTACCAGAGTAAGACGGACACGTCGACCCTTTTACTCAGTAAGGCCCATTTCGAAAGTTGAGTCCAGGTTTAACGCATTTTCTAGTTTCGTAAGTTTTCAAAAGCCATTATGCTGCAGTTCTTCCCCTCTCGAGCTTCTTGCAAATGCGTGATTCACCATTTCTTTAAGCAAAGCTAAATAGAAACTGAAGTGTTATTTTAAAAATATAAACCTATTGAGTAGCGGCCCCCGATCACCAGGAGTGCGGGAAGGAAAAGCAAGCAAACGCGGTCCGAGACCTGCGGAAGCGCCCTGAAGCGCCAGGGGTGGTTTCTCCTGAGCTGTCCCGCAGAGGTGTTCGTGACAGGTGTGCCACTGTCCTAGGCGTCTACGTGATGATGCTCGCCGGTAAATACATGGGATTCAATGAGCCGGAGGGGGCCTCTGGATCCCCGGGGCCGCGAAGTGTAAGCACACCGCTGCAGGATCGAGCAGTGGCCGCTTCGCATGACCAGGAGAAGGAACCTCCTTTGGCCAAAGCTGTAGTGAAGGCTGATTTTTTTGCTCGAGTTACTTAGTCACTTTTCAAGGCACCAAAACTCAGGCCCCTTTTTCATAGCTTAGAAGCTACATTTTTATTTTACATCTGAGCCGTTTTGGGCACTACCTAAAAAAAAAAAAAAAACGCACGTTGTTAAAACATGGTGGGGGGCGGGGAGAACTGTATAAATTCACAGAAAGGAAACACCAAAGTGTTTGGGAATTTTAATCCCCAGAAATAAACATCCCAGGGTCAGACCCCACTTGCTGTCCAGTTTGTACATGTCTGTCTGAGCAAATGTAATTCAGGGCATCAGCGGTTAGAAGATGAAAACGCGAACATGCTACGGTGGCTCTAATTGCTCTTACTGGCTTTAGCTTAAGGAATATAGGGGTGTAGCTACTTTATCTGAAGCCGTCAGATTGTCTGTGGCCCTGTTACTGAACATCAGGGACTAGAGAGAGTACAGAAATGCTTGTGCAATTTGTTTTAAGGGCCTGTCCTTATATTTGTAATATCGTCTAAGTATCTTCTGCAGACATTTTACTTCCCCCCTTTCCCCAACAATAGGTTTATATTCTTGTAACGTTCACTTTGGTAAGAACCAAAATGTAAGCTTCTTGCAAGCAGCAAAGTGGTTGGTGCAGACTGCCAATAGCTTCCAACTCGAGGGTAGAGAAGAGGCTCGAATACCTCGGGGTGGTGTCTCCATGTACAAAATACACGTATCGCCCCTGTCGGAAAAAATAAGGGATACCCGAGAATATTCTCATTGTGTTATGCTTGGGTTATGTGCGAGGTTGAACCATGTGAAGTTGCCGATGCTCGACCGTGGCTAATCTACAAAAACATCAGTATCCTATCCACCCACCTAATGCTTATTACGAAATGCAGGTTAAACCCCTTGGGAGGCAAAGGGAGACTATCGTTGAAGAACTACACCATTTCGAGAGTGTTTTTCTCCAACCTGTGTGGATCTACATGTTTTAAACAGGGAGGTTTATCTTAATAGATGCAGCTTGTTGAGAGTGTAAAACATTTTGAGCACAAAGTATGCAGCACGTAACTTTTCGAATATAAGTGTGTTTGCATAGAAAAGATGGAAATACATTCTCTCGGTTGCTGTATTGTTCGTTTCTTGTAAAGGTCTTACTGCACTTGAGAATAGACCCTTTAACATAGGCTGCCTTAGTAACAAAACAAAGCAAAACAATTGTCTCACAATATTAACTGTCCTAAAGAATGTGCGTCTTTCTTGCAAATGCTGTGGAACTGAATATTTATTTCCTCGCGAGTGTTATGGCCGTTACCAAAGGACTCCGCCAGACCTAGGGCTCGTCTTCGCCGATCATGCTGAGAAAGGGGCTCGTTCGGCCCCCGTTTGTAACATGGGAAGAGCAGAGAAGAGAGAATGAAATGTGGAAATCATCAGTGCTTTTCTAACAGGGTGATGCTATTTTGTAACACTAAATGTCTTCTTCTTTCTCTTACAAGATTAAGTTTTTATTATTAATTTTGTCGTACGTTTCTCAATATATTTGAATATATTTTAACCATTTTATGTTCTGAATTTGTTTTTTGTCCTAGACATTTTATCCAGACTTTTACTGGCCTCTATAATCTGAAAAATGGGTTCTAGAGTGTCCCACTTGTTATCTCTTAGAGGCTGAGGCTTCGTTTCTATGAGCAAAAAGCTCAGTTAGCAATGTAGTTATTTCGGTATTTATTTCTATTATGGAATCCCTGGGGTTCGGAATGTAACTTTGTACATGAAATATATATAAATATGTATATGAAACAGTATGAGGTCCAGTGTATTTTGTTTTGTTTTTGCCTTTCCTGAGGGTCTGAACTTGGTTTTTATTCAACAGTCTAATGGTCTTCCCCCATCACAGAGGGCATTTCCGAGGGTGAGGACTGTCACCCTGTGACTGGCTGAAGGTGAGCAGTGGGGAATACAGGAAGAACATTTGGCTCACATGTTCAAATGAGATATGAGTAATAGACCACAGGGCTTTCTAGAAATGTGGGCGTGCTGAGGAACAACCCACGCGAGATACAAGGCATCCCATTTGCTGGGCGGACTCAGCCATGAGAGGCAGGCCGTAACGTAGAGGTTAGTAATACGGTGTGCTTACTCGTGACCCATTTGCCTGGGCGAGACTCCAGCAGGAAGGATGATTACAAAACTAATCACATGGTAGCACAGCGTGGACCCGTGCTCAGTGCGGTGGTAGTTAGCGCAGTCCGGTGTGTTTTGTTTACAAGAGACGTGGGGCTCTGACGTGACTGGAACAGTAGCATCAGGCAGCATATTAGCAGGACAGTTCACTCGGCAAAGGCATGGCCGTCCATCCAGTCGGACGCCCCAGAGTATAATTAGTAGCCTGGCTCCTTCCTGCTGGACAGGACCTTACCTAACCGCCCCTCTGACCTCTGGGGCCTGCCAAGTCATTGTTTGGGAAGCTGATTAATTCTTTTCAGCCTCATTCAGTCATTTTACTGGGCCAGCCAGTCATCAGGTGAGAAGCCAGGGGAGCAGCGCGGGGAAGGACACGTTCATTGCAGGTCTGTTGGGGGAACGGGACTGGAACGCTGTCCTCAGCACGGGAGCTGTGGCCGGCAGTCCCGCCCCGTGGGGAAACTGTCTTTCAAGCCCTCGTGGAGAGACACTGCTTAAGCCCCCGAGCTCGCCTCACCCGGCCCCCAGGCTTCTCCCATTCCGCGTAGACAGGAGAGCCCTGGTGACCACAAAGGGCACGGACTTAATTTTCTGCAATGGCCAACTCGTTAGGCAAGATTATTTATTTCTTTGGAGAGAGCGAGCCCAAGCTGGGGAGGGGCAGAGAGGAGGAGAGAGAATCCCAAGCAGGCTCCACACCATCGCCGCAGAGCCCTGTGTGGGGCTGGAACTCACAAACCGTGAGATCACGACCCGAGCCGAGCTCAAAGTCGGACCCTTAACAGATTGCGCCACCCAGGCGCCCCGGTACAGCTCGGTTTTAAACTCATTTCCTTTAGAGACTTGGTGGTGTATGGAGCGGGAAAGGAGGCTTAGACCCGTCCAAGCTCTACGCCTACAGTGACCCCGGGAGAGTCACTTCATTTAACATAGCACCCCGGAAACACTCAAAAAGGCATAAAACTCCACCCCGGACCTACCGAAGCGGGCCATGTTGCGGGCCTGGACCCCGGCGTCTGTGAGGTGTCATAGGTAATCGTGATGTGTGGCTTCGACTGAACAATAACCTCTTCGGACCTTCGGTCTCTCACGTATTAAAGGCGGGTGGTTTATCCAGGTGATCTGAAAAGGCCCTCGCTCCAGCCCTCTGTGGCTCTGTGACTCTGCCTCTTTTGCCGTGGTGTGTTGTCCGTACAAACACCAACCACACTCGCCTGCCTGCACACCCGGGGTGTTGCCCAGTCCCCCGGGAGGCCCGGAGATTTGAATTACTCAAAATGTCCGATTTATCAGAACAACCCTGTACAAAAGGAGCCAGATAGTTCAGCTTCTCGATTTTACGTCCCAGCAGAATGCTGGCTCCCAGCCACAGACGAAACAGAGTTATGATTTGATCCGAGTTGAGGCCCAAAGGAGAGCGGCGGAGCCCCAAGCCCCTGCCTAGGGCGCCAGCAACTTCCTGTCGGAGCTGCAGTTCTGCAGTTCTCACAGCTCGTGAGTTCGAGCCCCGTGTCTGGAGGCAGCTTCAGATTCTGTCTTGGTCTCTCCGCCCCTCCCCTGCTCACACACTCTGTGTGCATGTGTTTCAAATACAAATAAATATTTAAAAATTTTTTTTTAATTAAAAAAAAAATAAGACAGACATTGTTCCTGTTCCAGAAATTACTGCCTCCTTCTTCTCCCCTCAGGAGTGTCCTATTCTATTGGTGGATTTGGAAAAACAGTTACCAGGTGATTCTGCTCCTTCCACTGGGAGCAGCTGCTTGAGAGGAACTCACAAGCCCAGCTGGATTCACAAACATCTGTGTTCCAGGAGCAGAAAGCTGCTCTCATTCCTAGCTGGTTCTTCCAGCACGCGGTGACCTCCCGGCCGGCTCGGCCCAGGCTCGGCCTATTACTCTTTACTTCTTGACTCGTGGATAATCGAAGCCTAGGTTACTTTGAACTTACTGCTGCCTTAACGGTGTGAAGGGGTTATTTCATCTCCCACTCACTTGGTTGGGCTATCTTCTCACAGGAAAAAGAAAACCATAACTCTTCAGATGTTACCGCGACTGGCCTGCGTTCGCACAAGGTCCCCTAGTGTTCTGAAAGTATTTATTCGTAGGTTCATCGTCCTCGGGTGATAAAGGCCTGGCTGGCCCTCGGAGGGGTCCTCTGCCCACTGGTAAACAGGTCCAGCTGACAGAAGTAAAGGCTCAAGGTCCTCCCGGGGGCTCTAACCAGACACCGCCGCCCTGGAGGCCCCCGCAGGTGTGCAGAGAGGAGAACTGGATCTCCAGCCAGGAGACCGGGGGTTGCATTCCGGGTCCACCGCTGCCCAATTTCGTGACCTTTCATTCAGTCACTCACCTCTTCTGTGTCTTTAAAGAACCAAAGGGTGGGTTCTTGTGACGGCAAAGTGAGCTAACGCACAGGAGAGCAGCCCGCACACCGCCCGCCCCTCCCAGGCGCTCAGCAGCGGAGTTCCTGGGCGCCGGGGATGTGAGCGGGAGTCCCCTCCCCTCAGGGAGCTCTGGATCAGAGCGGGAAGTAGGCATGGACACGGAGGGCGACCCAGTGTTGTGGCCGTGCGTTAGACGCGGTAGTGGAACAAATGACACTGGCGGTGTGACGGCTACTTCGGACTTTTTCTAATGTGATAAAAACCAGAGAGACTCATCTTCGATGCTTACTGAATGCAGAATATTCTTTTCTTTATATTAAGAAAAGTTTTTTTTAAGGCTTATTTATTTTTGAGAGAGTGCAAGTGGGGGAGGGGCAGAGAGACAGGGAGACACAGAATCCGAAGCAGGCTCCAGGCTCCGCGCTGTCAGCACAGAGCCCGACGCGGGGCTCGAATCCATGAGCCGCGAGATCACGACTCGAGCCGAAGTCAGATGCCCAACCGCCCGAGCCCCCCAGGCGTCCCCAGTGCAGAATGTTCTCATTTCCAGTCTAGCAGTGTTCTAGACGTCCTAAAAGAAGTGGGTTAGGAGGCACAGGTAGATGGGGCCTACATTGGACCTTTCAACAAATCTCTTTCTCTGTGGCTCTGATCCCCTCAATTTAAGGACAAAGAATGTTCCGGGAAATTCGACCCCAGAGGAGACCCATATTCTCTTTCGCATCGAAGAGTTCATTTCATTCCTGTGCAGGCAGCCTGGGGGACAGATTGAAGCATGAAAACAGCGGTAAGGTTGACATTTTCGGATGCCACCAAAACCTGTTTATTCCCAATATCCGTTGCTCATAATGCTTCATGGTAAGACTTAAAGTCCCAGTGCCTGCATCTAAACAGGTTGGGAGCAGACACACAGAACTAAGGAAACGGGGAGCACCAGGCGCACAACGGGGCGCGAAGGGGTGGCAAGAGGGGGCTCTCGGCTGTCTGCGTGATGGGCACTACTAACTACTAAAAGCTTTGCAGCCCTCTGCCCAGCGGAGTCACACCCAGAGAGAGCGGGGCAGTCTTTCAAAGACTTGAATTTCCTCCTCCCGAGGATTGTACTAATGATACCTCATCCGCAGCGCTGCTGGAGATTAAATGAGATAATGTAAAGTGCTGCTAACAGACCCACACTGGCATCCTTCGCCCACCGAGGCCTCCACTTCTTTTCCTGTTGTCCTTGTCCACCGGCCGTGCTTTCCCTTACCTTGGGCTAGCCCGGGCAAGTGACGGGTCCCAGGGTGACCTGTCGGCTGCTGCCTTTTGCCCCCTGTTGGCCTGTTCTGCTTCTGTGGAAACGGGCTTTGTATTTTGTAGACCGTCTACATTTCTGTCTCGGGGAGTTTACCTGGGGCTGTATGTAGGCAACCAGGAGCCAAAGTTTGACTTCTTTTTTTTTTTACTTTTTTTATTATTTGAGAGAGAGAGAGAGCAAGCGGGGGAGAGGTAGAGATGGGCGGAGAGAGAAAAGCCCCAGCAGGCTCCGCCTGTGCTGTCAGCACAGAGCCTGATGTGGGACTCGACCCCACGACTTTGGGATCATGACCTGAGCCGAAATCAAGAGTCGGGTGCTCAACTGATTGAGCCACCCAGGCGCCCCAAAAGTTTGGCTTGTTTTTAACCAGAAAAGACTCCACTTGTTAATGGCGTCTCAAGCATTTGCCCTGCCTGGAGGAGGCTGGCTGGCGGTGAGCAGAAAAGGGCAGATGCCTCCGGGTAGCCCGAGCCGATCGAGAGACCCAGGCTTGGGCTTCGCCCAACCGAGGGTTTACTGACCATCCTGCCCCATATTGAGGCCTGGTGACAGCCCTTTCCCAAAAGACCCCTCCGGCGTGATAGGATGAGAGCCCGAAGTCAGCATCTCGAAAACCCAAGTCGCAACACAAAATTGTTCATCCCGGCCCCTCTCTGCCCTTTGATGCATTAAGTCATCCGCCGTGGGCCTCAGTTTTCCTTATCTGTAAAAGCCAGGGTTTGGCTCAGAGGAGCGCTCAGGCTTCCCCCAAGGTGACATTCTCTAAGGGCAAGTCATCTGTACCACGTGCAGTTCCGTTGTGCGGAGGAGTAGCCTTCATGCCCCGCCGGGTCCTTCACGGAGGGAATCCCTGGAGCCTAGACGGCTTGGTTCGAACCAGCCGCTCTGTTGGATGTTTGTCTCTGAGGCACCATGGCATTGCTTCTGTGGACAGGAGGCGTACGTCTTACTTAAGAGGACGGCCAGGGGTGCCTGGGCGGCTCGGTCGGTTGGGCATCTGATTTTGGCGCAGGTCCTGCTCTCGCGGCTCGTGAGTTCAAGCCCCGTGTCTGGAGGCAGCTTCAGATTCTGTCTTGGTCTCTCTGCCCCTCCCCCGCTCACACACTCTGTGCGTGTGCGTGTGTGTGTGTCTGTCTTTCAAATACAAATAAACATTAAAAAAATTTTTTTTATTTAAAAAAAAATAAAGACGACAGACATTGTTGAGTTCTCTGGGTCCTGTGCTTCCCTGGAGTGAGCGTCTTTCCCTTGAACCTGGAAGAGCCTCCTTTGGGACGGCCGGCGAGCCTTCTGGGAGATTCTCCATGGCGCCCCTTTGGCATCAGCTGGGGATAAAAGAGAAGTGGGCGGTGACATTTAGGGTCCTTGGCTTCCCAGTACTTCCCCCCCCACGCCCCCACCCCCAAGCAGAAAAGGGGTGGGGGCATGGGAAATGAACTTGTTTGGAAAGCTGCCTTGAAAGACAGAGGCTGGGCTCTGCTCCCTTTTGAACACAAGGTGGCATCACGCTGGTCTTAGCCTCGCGTGTGTGAGCACCAGAGCAAGGCCGCCAGCCCTCGTCCTCACCGGTCCTCACCGGGCTGTGCCTGTCCGCCCCGGCAAGGCAGGCCAGCCCAGACCAAGGAGGGTGCCTGCGGGGGGTCACCTCGTACAGCTGCGACAAACCACTTCGTGCTCCTAACAAGGGTGCTGAGGCCCAGGTGGCTGTTAAGCCAACAGCAGAGATCTGACTAGAACTCTCGGCTCTAGTCAGTGCGCTTTCTACCAGGCCGTCTCTGGATGCTCAACAGCCCCGAGTTGTTCTTTCATTCACCAGGGGCAGGGGAAACCCCTTTCCTCAGCCTCCCCACCGAGGCAGCCTAGAGCCCAGGGACCCGAAGGGGAGGCGAGGTGCGCCCACTGCTGAGGTGAGCAGGGGTTCGTGCGGGTGAGAGGAGCGTTGGCCCAAGGGAGTAAAGCAGGGGGGTGTTGAAAGCATCCAGATGGTTGGCCTTTGAAGTCACAGAGGAATGTGTGCTGCGGTCACCTCCGAGTAAGGCTAAAGGAAATGTCACCGAGTCAGCTTTGGGAGCTGCTTCAATAGAAACTTCAGCCAAGGCCAATGACGAGTGGGAGTTACGTAACTCAGCAGGTCACAGCACTCACTAAGCGCTTTACAGACCGTCAATCCGCATTTATTTCCTGGATTTTAGGACGGCTGCTGAAAGCGGGGAGAGGCGGCAGGGGGGGAAGGATTAGAGGAAGAGGGCTGTGTGGCTGGACTCCGTCTCCGAGCCCACGCCGCTGCCGGGGTTGGCCCTTAGGCATTCAGACGAGCGGCCTTTCCCAGGGAACCGGGACCCCTGTCCCAAACTGCTCTGAGGAGCCTCCAGCTTCAGGTGGCCCTCAGTTTTCTATTGTGTCAGATGACAGGGCTGGGCAGGATGAGTTCTGGGATCCCGTCCCCTCTCCCCCCACCATGATTCTAAACATGAGGATCAAAAGGGTGGGAATCGGGGCCACCTAGGGCCGCTCCCACCCACCCCACCACCACCACCACCACCACCACAGTTGGGTGCCAGAAGCTGTTGGGTCCTCTCGGTGGCCAAGCGGGGAGAGAGTGAGACTCGAGGCTTCATGGGGACAGGCCCCAAGGAGGAGATGAGGCCAGCCTGGGTGGGCTGGGAGCCAGGTCCCTCCTCCGTGGCCTTCAGGTGCCCTAGACCTAGGTGCACACACGCGCACGCACAGGCCTGGAGGACAGGGGCGTCTCACGGCAGCCTTTGGCGGCCTCAGGTCGGGGGAGTTCGATGCCTGAGAGGGCTCCAGGGTTGCTCCGGGACCCTTGTCCGGTGGTTATGAATGTCCTAAACCATGGCCCACTGACTTCCGGGGTCAGGAAGCCCGCTCCTAGTCACCCATACACCCCATTCGGAGCTCCTCCGTCCTCGCCCGGCCTCCTGCACAAGCTGCGGCGGGGAGCGCCCAGTGCCCGGCGTCCAGTGCCCAGCCGGCCGAGGAAGGAAGGGCCCGGGAGCCACGCTTGGTGGGGGCGGGAGGACGGCAGGAGGCGGGTGGCTGTGGAGAATGGTCGGGAGAGGCGGATGCGAGTGCCAACAGCCAGACGGGAGGAGGGTCCCCGGAAGGAACCTTTGGTAAGCAGCAACCAGGGCGCCCGGCCCTTCTTTGAGGCCAGGGCCCAGAACTTTCCTGACGGGATCCCTCCTGGGGCAGGAGGCCCCTGGCCAGCCGTGGAGCCCCTGCAGAAGACTGCGGGAGGTGGGATGGCCCGCAGCCTCTGAGCACCCCTGGGAAGGCAGGAGCGCGGGGCACTCGGGAGGAGGCGGGCAGTTTCCCCGGCGCGCCAGCGGCAGAACGAAACTACGGAAGACCAGGTCGAAGTCAGTGTCAAGACAAAAACATTTCCTCAGGGAAGAGACCCCCGTGGCCGGAGGCTGCTCCTGCCTGGAGAGGGGTCCAGACCCTTTCGGGAGGCCCTGTCCCCGGGACTCAGCCGGGCTGCCCCTCGGGTCCTGCCTCAGCGCTCGCCCTCCCCCACCGAGGCCGCTTCCTGGTCGGGAACAGCTGCATGTCTGGGCTTGTCCCCCGGGTCAGCTGGGCTTCCAGACAGACATCCCAGCCTGACACCTTTGCCGGGGTTTGGAAGGTGGTGGTGCCTCGCTGGCCCTCGACACCCTCCCTCCCCCAAACCACACTGAACAGGTGCCCGAAGCCGAGACCCAGAGGTGGGCGGGGTGGTTTGAACCCGCTGGGTCCCCCAGTCTCAACAAGAGGCCCCTAGAAAGGGGGCCGCAGGGTCCCCCACTCTGTCAACTGGCCTGACCCTTGCACCCTCCTCCACCGCGCCCCTGCAGGCTATTCTACCTGAGTCGGGGAGACCAGCAAAGCAGAGCTCTGGCCAGGGAGGAAGGGTTCGGGTCTGGGCACCGCAGCCCCGTCTCGGGGGAGACGGCAGCGCCTTATTTGGGAACAGTTTGGGCAGCGAAGACACTTGACCCCACAGCTGCTGAGGCTGGAGGAAGGGCAGGTGCCGGCCGGAGTGAGCAGCAGGGAGGCCTTGCCGGCTCCTGGCCTCAGCTCCATGCCGCCTTCGGAGGTTTCCTTGGTCGTCCCCCTGCCTCCCCACAGGGCTCCTCCCACACGAGTCCTCCTCTCCGCCTGGGGTCTTCGCGCTGAGTCTGAGGATTGCTTCGAAGGAGCAGTTTTGCCTCCAGTCATCTCCCCTCTCTCTGCGCCGCCCCCCCCCAAGTGCAGGCGAAAGAGGTGCGCGGATGAATCACAAAGGGTTCCGTGAGCACCAGATGGACTGTTCTAGAAACTCTGGCCCAGGCAGGGTAGAGCAGAAACACCAAAATCATTGCAGAAGGTTCTCCTGTGACGGCGAGCGGGTGGTCGGGATGTGTGCCCACCCCACCTCTGCCCACCCAGGCCCAGCTAGGGTGTCCCGGGCCAAGAAAGGGCCTTAGGACAGAAAGGTCCTTTGGGAACACAGAGCACGAGCTTGGCCGGGTCCTGGGTCCCACACTTGCACTGCTTCCTCAACCCTCCAGGCGGTGGTGAGGCAGGGGGTTCCCCGCCGGACCGATGAGTCCGAGACCAAGGTCTCTCGTCCCGGACACTAGGGTCAGGAGGATTCTCTGTTGCGCCGTCTGCGCCGCGCACCGTCGGGTATTCAGAAGCCTCCTGCCCTCTACCCACTAAATGCCAGTAGCGCAGGCTGTCGTAAGAACCAAGAGTGTCTCCGGGCACTGCCGGACGGACACCTGTCTCAGGAGCAGAACCCACCGGAGAACGGCGGTCTTACGCAGCAGGTGTCCCGAGACTAGGACCGGCCCACGTTTCCATCTGGACGGTCTGCCGCCTCTCCGGCAGTAAAAGTCCGTTTTGAAAATCTCGCCCCGGAGTAAGAGGCTCCCACCTCCGATTTCAAGTGTATGGGCTCCGGGTGCTCATTCACGGAGGGACTGTTAGGAAGTTCTCCCTCCAGGGGAAGCGGGCCGGATGGAAAGTGAGGCCTGCTGTGAGGGCCCCTTGGGGACAAGAAGTGGGGTGAGCGTGTGCTGGGAGAGGGACGGGAGGGCGGGGCCGGGGGAGGAGCCTGCCGTGTGGCCACGCCCCTGCATGCCCAGAAGCCCCGAGGCGGGGAGGGGGGGGCGCTGGGCAGCTGTGCCAGGTCAACGTGGGCCACCTCCCTTACCACCTTGCAGATGGGCCGCCCTGACTCAAGGCCACCGGATGTGACCTGGCGTTGTCTCATTCCAGAAGATCTCTGCTTATGACCGAGTGACCTCAACACTTACCCAGGTGGACCTGTCCCTGGAGGCCAGTGGATGGGACCAGTGGACCCGGGAGGTGGCCTTTGGTTCTGGGTCCTGGCACGTGATGACGGAGGCAATGGTGGGGACTTCCACTCCCCCTGCTCGGTCGCGTGCTGTGAAGACACTTGGAACACACGGCCAGATGGGAGCTCTCACTCCGGCTCTCTGGCCTCGGGTTCCTGGTTTGTAAGACGGAGGCATTGGACTGAAGGAGGGTCTCTGGCAATGGACATGCATTGAGCACGCCCTACGTGGCAGGGTCTGTACATCCATCCTACCCTAGGACTATATCATACCATGCTCTCTGAGGAGGCTCATCTTAGAGCCGAGGAAGCTGAGCTCAGAGAAGTTCAGTCACTTGCCCAAGGTCACACAGCCAGGAAGTGGAGGGGGCTGGGCACGCACCCAGGTCTGACCCAGCGTTATTGCCGCGGACCGCCGTCGGCTCAGGTAAGAGGCCGGCTGACTGGGTAGTGGCCATGAGTATCAAGGATGGAAGCGTGCATACACGGTGAGGGGGGCAGGACCAGGCACCCAGCCCAGTGAGGGCAGGAGTGGAAGATGACTCGCAGGTTTGGAGCCTGAGGGACAGGAGGAGGGTGGTGCTATTAATAGACGCAGGGGAGTCAGGAGGAGGGGCCGGTTTAAGGCTAGATGATAGTGCGTTCTCAGACAAGCTGACGCTCCTTTGCTAACAGTGGGCCCTTCAGGGCGAGATCCAGTACAATTAGGAAAGTTCTTCGCGTACGAAAATACCCCCAAACACCTGCAGCTCCCCCTTACCAAAATCGACCCCCTGGAGCCCTCAGACACCAGCCCTGGGCTGAGGCTGCCCAGTGGGGTCTGCAGTAGCCTCGCCCGAGGCCCAAGTTCAAGTCCCACACTGACCACTGGGGGTCACCACTGCCGCACGGAGGGAGGTGCTGCCGGTGAGCGCCTGCCGTAAGGTCCACCTAAAGGGGAGCACGGCGGGGCAGAGAGGGCAGAGGTTGTTCCTTGTTTTAGGCGTGGGAGGGGAGGCTCAGAAGACACTAGCTGCTGCTTGTCCCCAGGTTCCTAGGCATCTGGCAACACCACGGGGATTTCCGATTTACCTGTGGTCAAGTTCTGGTGACCATAGAGCCGGGAGGAGGAGAGGGAGCACAGCAGCCCCCTTCCCTGAGGGTGCCGGGAGCACCAGCTCTCGGGGCCCAACCCCGGGGGGCGGGGGGGACACCGTGTCCAGGGCGCTGGGGCCGGCGACCTCGGGCGTCTGAGCCAGGAGCAGGAGCCCAGCTGTTCCCAATCGCGTGTCTCCCCTGACATTTGCGTCAGCAGCTCTGCCCTTTGACCTTTAATTCCCGAGAGTGGAGGGTGGAGGCAGCTTTGGCGATCAGGACTAATTATTTGCAATTCGATTCAACCAGCAGTTTATTGGGGTTTGGCCCAGCCGCCTGCCCTCCTCTCTGCCTCCCACACCCCCCAGTTTATAGCTTTGGCCTCCTTCGGAAGCTGGAAAGAACAGAGGGCAGGGGTGGTTCCACCTGGGAGACACCCCGGTTCCTCTTGTCTCCTGCTCCTGGGAACAGCCTGGGGGCAGTGACGCCTATAAAAGTGCTTTGAGACCCCCGGACAGAGGAGGTGTCCCCATGGACACACCCAGCTCTGCCCAGTGCCCCCTGGGGCCAGCCTCTGGGCTTGCTGGGACACGTCCCAGGGTGGGTTGGCCAGGCCCGGAGGCGCTGGCCTCCCAGCCGCCTGTGAGTGGGTGCAGGGCTGGGAGGGGGGCAGGCACCGCCCCAGCCACGGGGCTTCCCGGGTCCCGGGTCTCCTGCCGGTGTCCGGTGTCCCTCTATATTTGTCCTCTCCGAAGGGCAGGCAGCCAGCCGGCCCCATGACGTCTCCTCCGGGGCCTGGGCTATTTCGGAGCCGGCCTTGGGGGACTGGGGGAGGCAGGGGTGAGTGGTAAGGGAATGTTTCCTCCTGGCTCCGGGTCAGCGAAGAGGCCGCGGGCGTGCGGCATGGAGGACCGGCCCTGTGGCCTTTCTCAGAATTCCCTGTGCAGCTACTCAGATCTTCCTTCGGCTGGGGTTTCCTGGGGATACCTGGGCACTGGGGCTGTGAGCTTCTGTCTGGGCCGGAACCCCGTCCTCTTCTCCCCGCTTGGGGTTTTTCCAGCCGTTGAGACATCGTGCCTCCGTTAAAACCCAGCTCCCTCCACTCCGGGTCTCGCCCGGGACCAGAGCTCACCCGGTGGCTCCCATCTGCCAGATTTCTCAGGGCGCTGACGTTTCCAGAAAACGACCTAGGATCCGACATGGGCACCAGGTTTGCATTTTGCTGAGCTAAGGACATTGAAAGGAAATGTCAAAGGAAAGGTCCTTTTAAGCGCGCGCCGCACACACGTATGCACGCGCGTGCGCACACAAATGAAAATATACAGTCCGAGTGAAAGGCCCTTGCTTCACATCGAGTGGGTCTGGCTCTATGAAAACCTCACTACAGCGTCCTTATTTTTTCTCATTTTGCCACAAACAGACGAGAACCGGGCAACAGCTGGCACCGGGCACCCTGTCCGTGGGTTCACATTCCCAGGACTACTGGGCCCTTTCCCGTCCCCACCTGGGCCCAAAGCCTGGGGTCAGCAGGGGACCCCCCACTTCTGTGCAGCACTTTCCCACCCCCCCACCCTTCACCCCCTCATCCCCCACCCCCACCAGCTCCCAGTGTTTGCTGGAAGGGAGGCTGAGGACTGGTCTTGACCAAGCTCCCAGGCTGTCCGGTCACCGGTGCGGCCTGGCCCCGGGGAAGTCAGCCCACGGTCCGCACGCCCCCTTTGAACCCCATCTGGGCAGGGGCTCGGGCGCACCGGGAGGTCGTCCACGTCCCCGGCCTGTGATCTGAGACTAGCCCCAGAAGCTCCCTCCCAGAGCGTCCGTGCCTTGTTCTGTACAATGGGCGGACCGCCTCTTCTTCACGAGGCTCGAGTGAGGACGGAGTGAGAGAGGGTTTGTGAAAGCATTTTGTGGACTACAAAGCTTGGGCAGGAGTGCTTATTATTATTATGAGAAACTAGTAAATGGCTGAAGAAAGAGCACCCCAAAAGCTGAGCTCAGCTTCGGGGCGCAAAGACGGTGCTCGCACCCACCCCCGCGTCTGTGCTAGCGGGGCCCCTCCAGCCCCACGGGGGCGCCCAGCAAGTCTGATCCCCGGGAGCCAAGGCGGCCTGGTCAATACCAAGGCCTTTCGCTTGAAACAGGGCCCGACCTCTGGCCGGTGCTCCGAGCGAGGGTCGGCCTCCTGCAAAGGCTTCCGTTTACCGGCGGCGGCCCCCTTCAATTACGCAGAAGTGTGCGGACAGCCTCCCCAGGGAGGAGGCCCTTTGGGAGGGATAAGGAGCATTAGGTCTGAGGACTCAGAGAAGGGCCGATACCTAAACTTCAAGGGAGGCATGAAGGAGCAGATTTGAAGCCCCGCCCCCGCCCCGCCCCCACGAAACACACCCACCCAATTCCCCTAGCCGCGTGGCTTCAGACGCTTTCAGACGTCTCCCTTTGCCCCTCCGAGCTTCGGTTTCCTCGTCGGAAAAACAGGGACAAGGGGCCCTAAGTCCCGGGGTGGCTGGAAGTTTCTGTGGGATCATGTGTGAAAGCCCCTGGAGGGGGCTCGCTCCCCAAGAGGTCCCCTTCCCGCCTTCCCACGAGACCTGGCATAGCCACAGCCCCCCCCACAGAAAGCAACCAAGACGTCCCCAGGCCATGTGAGCCTGGGGCCGGCCGCCTTACCCACCCAGCAGAGGATCCCCGGGCCCTACCCCAACAGGGGCCAAGGAGGCGGGTTTCCTCGCCCCACCCCCTCTCTGCCCCAGCTGCTCGGCAGCCAGTTGTCATGAAGTCATTGCCACCTTCCCCGGCCTGCACCCCCCCCACCTCCGCCCCCGTGCTGACATCCCATTTGGCAAAGAGGTTGGAAAAGCCGCTGACTCTTCCAGACCCTGAGTTCATGGACTGGTCAGGGCCTGCCGGCCGCAGGCTGACCATGTGGGCAGAGGGGGGTTACAGAGCGAGGGAGAGGCCCCTCCGGGCTTTCGTTCCGGCCTCCAGCCAACCCCAGCTTCCAAGACACTCCTCCAATGCAACACACACGCACGCACACACACACGCGCACACACACACACACACACCCCTCCATACACAGACCTGGACCTAGATACGTGTGACTCGCCCCCCACACACTCTCCCCTACACACACATGCCGAGCCACACACCCCGCTCCTGTATGGAGTGTGTCACTCAGCCACTTTCCCACGAAAGCACCCTCCTACCCCACGTGTGGCTGCAAGCGGGTCCCGCACACGAGCAGGCACACACGCGTGTGCCCACCCAGCATCTCCTCACACACCGCGTGGGTTCTTGGCCACCGCAAGCTTCCTGGAGCGGGCCATTCCTGACCTCACCCCTGGCTTGTGTCCTTGGGCCTCTTGGAGCCAAGGGGAACGCTCCCAGACTGAGCCAGACTCGGAGGGGAGGGTCTCTGAGTCCCCAGACCAGGAGCCCAGGCAGACAGAGCCAAAGCGGCTCAGCCCGACCGATCCCCCTCATTCTTATTCGTGGATGCCGTGGCCCAGAGAGGGCAAGCGGAGGGTCCAGCCACACAGCCAAAGCTCTTCTACGTATTTCGAAGCGCCTGAGAGCAGGGTGGAAAAGGAAGGAAGCGTCCAGGCTCCTCCCTCCCTCACCGCCAGCCCCCTCAAACCTCCTGACTCGGTTCCTCCCTCCACGGGGCAGAACCGGCCCCACGGCTGGGCCCAGTCCTACGGCTTCCTCCAGGATGACCGCCAAGACTGGGTGCCGTGGGAGACCTGCACCTTCTGCGCTGTTGAGACAAAACCTTCACGAGCCTCGGTGGCCTGCAGACGGGCCCTCGTGTTCCCTGCCTCAGTTTCCCTCCTCGGGACTCAAGACCCGCAGCGGCTGCCTGGAATGTGGCTCCGGGCACCGCCTTTGCTCCCTAGACCAGCAGCTCCACAGGGGGAAGGATTTCTGCCTGGAACGGTGTCTGGCACGTAGTAGGTGCTCAGCAAAAACGTATCGCATGAATGGATGGGCCCATCTCCCCACCCCAGCCTCCTTTTACCACCACGCCTCCATGTGGAGGGGGGGGGAGTGTGCCGGCGTCCAGCTGCTTCCCATCCGCCAGGAGCAGGGGATCGGGCACAGGTGGCCGGGCCACCCCAGACCAGTCACTTGCTCCCCGGGGCTTCGGCTGCCATGTAGGAATGACGGGGTGTGTGTGTGTGTGTGTGTGCGCGCGCGCGCGCGCGCGTGCAGGGGGGGCAGCAGTTTCTCTTGTGTGATCCCGGGACCGTGTGGGGGGAGGAGGCCAGGATCCGGGGCTGCCTCCTTCCCACTGAAGGGGGGAGCCCTTTGAGCAGCCGAGGTTGGGGAGCCTCATATTATAAATAAAACCGCCCCCCGGAGCGACCAACATATTCGCCCTGGTGGGACAAGGGGAGTTCTGAGTCTCTCTGGCACCTTTCCCCCAAGCGCACCCACCTTCCCCCGACTCGCACGTGGCAGGTCGCCTGAGGGAGCCACAGGGCACCGACTCCGTCAACATCCTGCTTCCTGCAGGGCCCTGCGGGAGGCCCGGCCCGGGGAGGGCACACGGGGGTGTTTGCTCGCCACGGGGCAGCAGGAGATGCTAATCGCTGCGGACGGCTGGGCCCCGGCTGAAGGTCAGGAGGTAAGGCGACCCGTGGTTATAAATAACTCCGCCTGGCCCGGCCCCAGAGGGCAGCGCTGGATCCGCGCCCCTCGCCGGGCCACCGTCCTCCGTCCCCGACGTCCCCCGTCAACCTGGACTCCTAAAGCCCCACCCCGCAGGGATCTTTGGGGGGCGAGGCGCAAGGTCAAATGGGGGCCCCCGGGGTTCCCGTGCCCGCGAGGGGCGGAGGCGCAGGTGTTCCCTCTGCTGGGGGTGGGGCGCCAGGCGCTGAAGGTACAGAGCCCCGCCCAGGGGCCCGGGGTGCGGAGAGGGGGTGGGGCACGATCCAGGGACCCCGGCAACCCGAACCCCTGCGCTCTGACCTCCCACACCAAGCCTGCCCCGCACCCCTGCCTCCCAGTCCTGGCTTGTGGCAGCTGGTGGCAGGGACGCCCGGGGCCAGGCAGCCAGGGAGGGCTGGCCCCAATCGGGCTTCTAAGGCGTCATTTACCCTGGGAATTGACCCCAGAGCTCCCGGCATCCTTGAGGCTTCATGGAGCCAGAATCCCCAGTCTGGAGCCTTGAGTGCGGGTCACTCAAAGCTGCACGGGGGAGGGGACCCACTGTTGAGACAAAACCTTCACGAGCCTTGGGAGTCTTAGAAATGGGGTTTGGGAGGGGGCTCTAGAAAGTCCGGGGACACGGAGGAGGGACACGCACAGCACAGGCACTGTGGGCATCGGCCCGCCACCTCCCTTTGCACAGAAAAATGAGGTGGGTTCAACCTGCCCCGGGATGCGTGTCTTTTTTTTCCTCCTTGACTGTTTTCTTCTTGGAGTTAAATATACAGATAGAAGATTAAAATCGCATAAATCAGAAGTACACGGCCAGATGACTTAGCACAAACTCAGCATGCCCGGGGAACGGCACGCAGAGGCCCCCTCGTGATGCCCTCGCCACCCCCAGCGTGACCTCCCCCTCGCCTCCCAACCCCCCCTCAATATTACGTTAGTGACATTCACCCACATATATGGGGCATTTGCTCTCATTACCGGTAGCTTGTACCGTGTGACTTATCCTAACATTTTCACCCATTCTACTGTTGATGGCTGTTTGGGTAGGTTCCAGTTCCCGGCTGGCATGGATAGTGTCACTGTGAATATTCTAGTTTCTGTCTTTTGTGGGTCTACGGACACATTTCTGTCGGGTACGTACTCACGAGAGGGGCCCAGGGCGTGCATCTTTCTGTTCAGCTTTGGATGACAGAGGAAGAGTGACTTTTTATCAACGTTTTAATAAAAGAATGATTTTGCAAGGTAAGTTTTTGTGTTTCATTAAAAAATTTTTTTTAATGTTTATTTATTTTGAGAGAGATCGAGAGCGAGCAGGGGAAGGGTAGAGAGAGAGAAGGAGACAGAATCCACACCGGCAGCCCAGAGCCCGATGCGGGGCTCGAACTCACAAACCACGAGATCATGACCTGCACTGAAATCAAGAGTCAGACGCTTAACCAACTGAGCTACCCAGGCGCCCCTGTTTTTTCATTTAAAAAAAGGAGGGGTGTAGATGATTTTTTAAAATAGGAAAATACAGTGTGGGGGGGGTCCTGGGTGGCTCAGCTGGTTAAGCGTCCAACTCGATTTCAGCTCAGGTCATGATCTTGCAGTTGGTGAGTTCGAGCCCCGCATCGGGCTCTGCGCTCACCACTCGGAGCCTGCTTGGAGTTCTCTCTCGCTCCCTCTGCCTCTCTCCTCTGCTCATGTTCATTCTCTCTCTCTCTCTTAAAAAAAAAATGTTAAAATAGGAAAATACAAAAAAGCAGAAAAGGGAATAGAATCACTCAGAGCTACTATTTAGAGTCAGTCATTCAACGAAACGATCAATGGCCGTTTCCTAAGGGCCTCTGCGGTCTCAGACCCGGAGCGGAGACCCAGGGCCTCCCTCATGGAGTTTAGGGCTTGAGGCCAGGTCAGCAGCGGTGGGGCCGAGGGACAGACCAGGGAACCTGAGTCTCTCCGCGGCCGCCACCGGCCACGGCGGCTCCCGATACACACGGAACAGACCAGCAGGCTTGCCGCGCCCGGCAGCCAGGCTGCACCCCAAGAACTCAAAATGGGAAGTCAGCGGCGATAACACAATCGCCGTGCCTCGAGGAGAGGGCTGCAGAGAGGAGGGCCTGGCGTTAGGACGAGGGGGAGGCGGCAGGTGTCGGGGCTGCTCCCAACAAGCACACAGAGGAAGGACACCTGGGGAGGCGCGCCTGGAGAGGCCGAGGGACTGGAGGCAGACACATGGGACTTTGGTCTTTTTTTCTTTTTTTAATGTTTATTTTTGAGAGGGAGACAGAGAGACATAGCACCAGCAGGGGAGGGGCAGAGAGAGAGAGAGAGGGAGACACAGAATCCGAAGCAGGCTCCAGGCTCTGAGCTGTCAGTATAGAGCCCGTTGTGGGGCTCGAACTCACAAACCATGGAAACATGACCTGAACTGAAGTTGGACGCTTAACCGAGCCACCCAGGCGCCCTGACCTCAGTCTGTATCCTGAGGACCAGAGAAGGGATTTAAGCAGGGGAGGGGGCAGTTCAGATGTACTTGGTAGCAAGATCACTTTGCATCCCTATGGAAGCTGGCTTGCCTTGAACTGAAGAGACAAGGCCCTTGAGCTCATGAGCAAGGGGGCGGTGTCCCGGAAGGAGCTGGGGCCTGTCTGGGGTGGGGGGGAGGTAGGGAGGATGGGGGGTGGGGGGTGGGGGGTTGGGGTGGGGAGAACAGGCATGAGGAAGGTGTGAGCTTCGGCCCTCCGGAGGGGAATGGGGAAGGCGCGGTGGCATTGCAGAAGTGCCCACGGTGTGATTGGCTGGCGAGGTTTCGGTGGGGTTCCCTCCCTTGTATAGCGGGGTTCTGTGTAGCTCCGAGAACTCGCGAGAGCCAGGTTCATCGTGCCTGAAGAGGGCGGCCTGAGCCATCCCCAGGAAGTGAGCGGTGGTTATTCCATGATCTGACAAATTTTAGGGAAGACCTACCTGTCTGGGGGTCGTTCCAGGTGCCGGGGATACATCGCTGGGCAAAACAATTCTAGTAGGGAAGACGTATAAATATATATCAAGTGGTGATAAATCTTCAGAAAAGCTAAGCTGGGTAAAGGGAGTAGTGAGTGACAGTGGTGGGAGGGAGTCTGTTTCAGATACGGGTGGTCAGAGAAAGCCTCTCAGGAGGTGACATCCGAGCTGGGGGAAATGGTCCGGGTAGAGGCCACAGCAGGTGCAAAGGCCCTGAGGCAGGCAATGCTTAGCCTGTCAGAGGCACAATGAGGAGGCCAGTGTATGAGGCCTGGAGAGAGGACCGGAAGGAGGAAGGAAGACTGAACGGGGCTGAGGGGAGGTCTTTCCACTCTGTGGGGAGAGCCCTGTGAGGGCTTGTGGAGGGATGGCCTGGTCTTGTTTTGTTTTGGAAGGATCACTGTGGCTGCTCTGAGAACAGACGGTAGGGGAAGAACGGGGCGTGGGGCACGGGGGAGGCTCTTACAGAAGTACGAGTCAGAGAAGGTGGTTCCCTGACCGGGGTGGAGGCACTCAGGGCGGTGGGAGGTGGTCTGACTACATGCATCATGAGGGTGGGGCCCACGGTGTTTGCTGATGGGCCCACGTGGGTGTGAGCAAAGAGGTGGGTACAGGGAGGCCCTAGTGAGGGTTCCATTCACCAGCCCGAGAACCCTGAGTTGGGCCCGGGGCTGCCGGCCTCCCCATATCTTCCCATATCTCCCCTCTCCCTCCCCCAAAACTCCCTCTCCTCTCATCACCTCACCTCTCCTCCTTTCTGCCCTTCTCCCCGGCCCCGCCTCCAACTTTCCTGTCTCAGGAGTCTAATGACCTCGCGCTGTCACCTCCCACAGGCCAGGGAAGCTACCTTCAAGAACATGTCCTCCATTCACCCTGCAGCGCTGATGACTGTGGCCAGGGGCCCAGAGGCTGGGAAAAGGTAGATGTGGCCCCCAAGTCCCACCCCGGGGGGGCACCCTGCTGGAGAGAGAACCCGTCCCCACTCAGGGCATTTCCGTGCTCTGAGCCCCAGGTGTAGGGTGTAAGTCCTATCTAAGCAAAGCCCGGGTTCTTTGGGCGCTGACCGAGCGCTGGCTGGGAGCTGGGGCCAGGTTGCTCGAAGCCGCCCGTGTCTGCTCGCGGCGGAGGGCCGGCTCCTCGGGCCTGTGTCCAGCGCTGGCGGAGGGCCGCGCGGCCTCGGGGCCGCCCGCGCCAGGGCAGAGGGCCGGGAGGCAGGGACACGCTGCTCACCCGGGCCTGGGTCCCATTTCGCGCTTCCAGCCCACCCTCTGCCCTGAGCTCCAGACTGGGCGAAGGAGGGGACTTTCGACTAATGTGTCCACACGTGAGCTCCCAGGATCCCCCCACACCTGCCCCTCCTCCAGCCTGCCCCCCGCAACCGCCTTCTTCCGGAAGCGGGCAAACCTTAGCACAGTCCTCCCAGCTCCCGCCCAGCATCCGGTCTATCCGAAAATGCTGTCACTCTGCCTTGGGATCGGCCCCTCACCTGCCTCCGTTGCCGGGACCTGATCTCAGCCAACACCGTCCCTTTCTGGATCGTCACAATGCCATCTGCCCACCCCCCGTCACTTTATTCCCAGCACAGTAGCCAGGGGCTTTATTAGAAAATAAGTTAGATTATGTCAAGTGTCTGCCCCCCACCCTGATTAATCTGGGGAAAAGCCACAGTCCTTGAAGGCCCCCATCTGCACCTCCCCCACCTCTCCCGTGCCTCTCGTTTGGCTCTAGCCACACTGGCTTCCTTGTTCCTTGTGTACACAATGTGCATGCCTACCTCAGGGCCTTTGCACTAGTGGTTCCTCTGCCTGGAGTGCTCTCCCCCACCCCCTGCTCCCCCCAGCCGGCGTCTCCATGACTTGCTCCTTGCCTTCTTCAGGTTTTCGCTCATAGGCTACCTTCGGAGAAGCTTTCATTAACTACCAAATTAAAAGTTAAAGAATACACCTGGTCCCCAATCTTTCTAATACCCTCCAGTAAAAGGAACCAGGGATTCTTGAGAAACGGCCATTCTAGGGCCGGAGCATCTTGTAGTGCCGGAATGTGAGGCAATGCCAAACAGACAGACAAAAAACTAATGCAGGGTGGGCACGCCAAAGGGCACCAGAGCCACGTGAGAGAGCCCACCAACAGCCAAAGCTAGACCGATTTGAGCGACAAAAATGAAACATTATTGGGTTATAACCCAAATGTAAAATAAACATCCACGAGTCCATCAGAAACAAGTGATTGGATAAATTAACAAATGGGAAGGAAGTTACGTCTCCCGTGCAAAAGAATTCCAAATCACTTACGTCCTACACGTAACTAAGTCTAAGGTAGGTTCCTGGATAGACTTATAGAACAAAAACAAAAACAAAAACAAAAAAAGGAAATTAGGTAAACTAAGGAAATCTGGATAAACTAGAGATGTTAGTCAATAATTATGTACTAATATTGGCTCATTAATCATAACAAACGTACCATTTTAATGTAAGATATCTCGTAAGTCGGTAACAGGAGAAACTTCATGTAGAAGGAGTGGTTTGGGAGAACCGTCGGCATTGCCTTGATTTCCCCTTAAATCCACAACTGCTCAAAAAAAATCAATTAAAAATGACCACCCCCCCGGGGCGCCTGGGGGGCTCAGTCGGTGAAGCGTATGACTTCGGCTCAGGTCATGATCTCGTAGTTGGTGGGTTCGAGCCCCGCATCGGGCTCTGTGCCGACAGCTTTTTGGACTCTGTGTCTCCCTCTCTCTCTCTCTGCCCCATCCCTGCTCGCACTCTGTCTCTCAAAAATATAAACATAAAAAAAATTTTGTTCTTAAGGACCACCCCCACACCCCACTTCCCTTCTCCCCGCCCCTTTCCCATTGCCTTGGTCACCATTGAAAAATAGTATACATTGAACCGAGGGATTTGCTCTTATCTGTTAACTCCCTAGAATAGAAGATTCCTGAGGGTGTTGTCCCTTCCTGTCAGAACGCAGCACCGAAAACGAAAACGGCAGTCCGCCAGACAGTAGGTGCGCCGTGCATATTTATCCAATGATAAATTTCTAAAGGGAGTCACTGTTAGCTTTTCCAGTTTCTCCCCTCTGCCTAAGTACATTTATTGTTGTTTTAAAGTAAACACGGAGTCCTAATGTTTCGCTTATCGGCTCTCGTCGCTTGCTAGGTCCTTGATGAACTTTCCTTGTTAAAGCTCTCAGGCTTTCACACCATCGTTTTGCAGACAGTGCTGAGGTTTGCAAGGCCTGGTGGGAAGCGAGCTGGTTGCCATCCAAGCGGCGGCTCCCGGGCTCCGCGCTCTCTCCGTCGGCTCCGCCACGCCGCCGTGTGGGCAGGAGGATGGCGCGGTGCCAGGGCCGCCCTCTGGCATCAGATCCGTGGGCACTAGATCCTGCTTGGTGGTGAACTGGGTGCGTCAGAACCCAGGGATTAAATAGCTTTCGAAATCCACCAGCGCGTCTGCGACCGGCCAGTGGGCCACAGGGCACAGGCTGGCCCTTCTGCCTGCTCGGGGTCAGTGGAAAATGCCCTCGATGCATACATGGGGGGGGGGGGCTGGGGACAGGCCTCTCACTGGCTGAGGGCAGCCCCAAGGATGATGGAGAGCTGAGCTCCTGGGGGGGGATGGTCCGGGGGCTGGCAGAGCCTCTCCCCTCTCCCCAGGCTTGAGGGGCGGGGGAGTCCGCCCTGCTGGCCAGTTTCCTGGTGGGAATCGGGGAGCCTGGGCAGGCTTCCGTGGGGGTTGGGGGGGTGGGGGGCGGGAGGCAAGGAGCAAAGGGTATCTGACCTCTGCACCCAGGGGCCGTGTGCTTTCCAATCCAGCCACTTGCCCTCCTTCCTGGCAGCAACGCGGAGCCAGCCAGACTCTGCTAGACGTATGAGTGCGAAAGATAAAAATACTCGAAGGACACATGCCTTCTGCAAACTGCTTTGCTAAATGCGCTGTTCCTTCTGAGCCACACTTACTTCCCCCCACCACCCCCCTGCCCCCGGCGGCCCTGCTCCCTCGAAGAAGCGGCGACCCGTGGCGGCCTTAAGAACCGCCGAATGGGTGGGGGGCGCCTGGGTGGCTCAGTCCGTGAAGCGTCGGACTTCGGCTCAGGTCGTGATCTCAATGTTCGTGAGCTGGAGCCCCGCGTCGGGCTCTGTGCTGATGGCTCAGAGCCTGGAGCCTGCTTCGGATTCTGTGTCTCCCTCTCTCTCCGACTCTTTCTCTCAAAAATAAAACAAACATTAAAAAAGGAAAAAGAACCGCGGAGCCCGTGCAGGCTCTGGACACGCGCCCGCTGGCGTCTGGATTCCGCCGCACGGGCCCCCGCCCAGGGTGTGCACACCAGCGAGGTGTGGGTGCTGTGGACACACGCGCTTCTGTCTGCGCTTCCGTGTCTTTCGTGCCCTTGCCGTCTCGCGGGCGAGCTCCCGCGGGTTCGCCTGGGCACGAGGGTTTGTGTGCCCGTGTAGCCGGCTGTGCACACGGAGGTGTGCAGTGAGCCTCGTGAGTCGGTGTGGGGGAGTGCGCGAGAGCCGGCGTGCCCCCACGAAGAGCTGCGTGGATGCGCTGACGGGTGCACCCGTGTGCGGAGGACCGCGGCACACGCCCGGGGGCGTGCACACGTGCGCATGTGCTCGGAGGTCAGGCCCTGAGAAAACAGACCCCGGCGGCCACGCGCACGGGCCACGCCCACACGCATCCTACGGACAGGACTGCGGTTTTGAATCTCTCGCAGATGAGGGGACCTCTGTCTTTTCCTACACATCCTTTTTTTTTTTTAAGTTTATTTATTTATTTTGGAGAGACAGAGCACACAGGCGGGGGAGGGGCAGAGAGAGAGAGAGGGAGACGGCAGAATCGGAAGCCGACTGCAGGCTCCGAGCCTGTCAGCACAGAGCCGGAGGCGGGGCTCGAACCCATGAACCGTGAGATCATGACCTGAGCGGAAGTCCAATGCTTAACCGACGGAGGCTCCCAGGCGCCCCTCTTACACATCCTTGTACTTAATCATCCTTGACCTAAGCGTCCTCGATCTGTCCCGGAGACTGTCCCTCACCCTCCGCATCTGGGGTCCTGCTTTCACTAGCTCACTGGTTTGTGGCTCTCTAGGCCCGTGAGAGTCTCTGGAAGGCAAGGGCTCCTGCGTCACGTATTTTTGGTAAAAGCTGCCTTTCGTACACCCTCGCGGGGAGTCTCCGTGTGCCTGGGCATACTGAAGGCTCAGAGGAGTCCGCGCATGAAGAAGCCTGAGTAAATTAGCTCCACACAGGGTTTTCTGGAATGATCTGGAGCCTGACACGAAATGGTAACACCTTGCTGGAATCAGTGCTCCCCTGGGGATGTCTGCAGTGCGCAGTCTACGGGCAGCCTCTGAGCCGGGGCACTCCTCCAGTAGCATCTGGGTCCTCCCACTCGGCCCCAGGCCTCAAAGCTGGTGGCTGGGCAGCCACACCTTGCCACAGGGCCCCGGCCTGGCCGTCAGGACAGAGGATGCCAGAGAAGCAGGGGTAAGTGAGACCCGGACAGCAGAGCCAACCTTCCAGGACTAGCAGCCAGGTTCCAGTGCTCTGCCCCTCGGCGTCGCCCCGCCAGGCCAGGCGCCCACCGCTTCCTCAGCCCCGAGACTTCCAGCAACCAGGAGGCCAAAGACTAGTGGTCAGGGCCTGGCGGAGAGCAGAGACTTCCAGCCAGTCCCACTCCTGAGCTGACCACCGGCTTCCTGCTCTTCTCTCTGCCCCGCACCCAACACGGAAAGCAAATAATACAAATAACACGTGGACACAGTCTCTCTGTAGGATTCAAAGAATACGGAAGTAAAATCCAAAGTCTCTTTAACCTCTCCTCACCGGACAATCCTGGTCCCCACCGCAGAGGTAGCCATGTTAACAGTTCCATGTAGCCTTCCATTTCCACGTTTAGGGATTAAAAAAAATTTTTTTTTAACATTTATTTATTGTTGAGAGACAGAGAGAGAATGCGGGCAGGGGAAGGGCAGAGAGAGGGAGACACAGAATCCAAAGCAGGCTCTGGGCTCTGGGCTCTGAGCAGAGAGCCCGACGCTGCGGAACCCACAAAGCTTGACCATGACCCACAAAGCTTGAGACCATGACCTGAGCAGAAGTCGGATGCTTAACCGCCTGAGCCACCCGGGCGCCCCCCCCTCCACGTCTATGGATTTTAAACAACACAGTGGCTCATACTCTATTTTTCTGCGACTTGCTTTTTTTTTTTTTTTTACAAAATTTAACAATCTGGTCCACGTCAATACATCTTCGTCTACCTCATTATTATTTTTTTAATCAGTGTCAATCTTCCCCTCATTTATTGGATCGCTCCCCCCCATCGATAGTCGGCGTTCTTTCCAATTTTTCGCTCTTCCAGAAGAGACAATGGTGTACCTAACGCCTTTCAGCAGATCTCTGGGCGGGAGCATCTGCGGAAAAGGAGTCAGCGCCAGAGAAGACAAGACCAGGGAACAGGGAGGAGGTGGAGGTTCCGAGTGGACCCCAAGCAGCGGCCATCACAACGTCCTCCGCGGGGGCGGGCGCCCCCTCGCCCCGGCCCCGCCGCCCTGCTGGCGCTCCCCGCTCCTTCCTCCGGCGGGCGCCGTCCCAGGCTCCCCCCCACCCCTGCTCCCGGGCCGTCCGCCCCGCGCTCCCGCCTTCGGCCCCCGCGGCTGCAGAGCGGCCCGCGCCTCGGAGGAACCAAAAAAAGCCGGCGCGTGGTGTGCGCGCGAGCGGCGCGGGGCCCTGGCGCTGCTGTTTTTAGTGTGCCTGGAGCCCAGAATATAGACTTAATCACCCCCAGGAAACGCGGCCATAATATTTTTGGTTGCATAAGCAAACCAAATTAGAAATCTGGAGCGCGTTCAAGACCTTTCGATGCAAGCGCGGGGGACCAGGGGAGAGACAGATGGGGATTAGGCGAGCTGAGCATCAGGAGAATAATTTCCTCTTTTTAATTTGGGTTCCATCGACCAGGAAAGCGGCATTAGCGGCCCAGTTACGTAACCGGCGCCAGGGCCCCGCTAGCGTGTGCGGCCGCAGCCGGCCCGACCCGGGCCCTCCGCCTCTGCACCTGCCCGCCCCGCGCGGCCTGCGGGCGCCCGGCTCAGCCGCCACCCCCTCCCCTTCGGGGAGGCGGGCGCGGGCCTCTCCCTGCTCCAGCCTGAGTGCTCAGAGGGGGCCAGCGAGTCGTCCCGGGCCACACGGCTCCGAACTGCGCTGTCAGGATCTGAACTCGAGCGAGCGGCCTTGAGAGGGGCCCCCGACGCCCTTCGCCCAAACGGCGCGTCCCGGCGCCTCGCTCGCCCAGGGAGCGCGGAGCAACAGCCTGAGGATCCCCACTGCAGGCTTGTCTGGACTCACGGAAAATCGGAAACCTGGAAAATGTTTGCTAGTGCGGAGAACGGGCCGGCGCACTCCGCAGCGTGCATACTCCGGCATACTCTAGAGCAGTACAGAAAAACTGCGGGGGGGGGGGGGGGACGATCTCCCCGTTTGGACGTGGACAGCCGCCCCAGACCGTGCTGGATTCACGGCATGGCTGCAAATTCTTCAATTTCCACTGGAATGTAGTGTCTCCATCTCTTCCCCTTGAATTAGGCTGACCTTAGTGATTCACTGGTAACCCATAGAATGCAGTGGAAGGCCGGATCAGAAAAGACCACGCCGCTTTCTCCTGGCTGTCTTGGGACCTTGCTTTGGGGGAAGCAAGGCTACGCAAGAAGGCCGACCACCCTGGAGAGGCCACATGGAGTACTTTAGTGGAAAGCCCAGCCGAGCCGCCGGGCAACCACCAGCACCAGCGGCAGCCGTGGGCATCCACCGTCTTGTGCGTCCGGCCACGTGGAACCTTCAGGTGGTCGCAGCCCACGGCAGACCCCGAGGGAGAACTGCCTGGCTGACAACTCCCCGAATTCCGGATTCACAAAACCACATGCGCACGAAAATAAAAAGAGACAGTTTTAAGCCCCTGAGTTGTGGGGTGATGTGTTACAAAGCAGTAAGGTCTGGAAAGCGGGCGACTCCATGCCGGGCACCATGCACGGAGGAGTGGAATGATGAATAAGCATGGTCTCTGCCCCCATAAACTAACAATTTAATGGCGAAGCCGGACACCTAAGCAGATAATTATAAAATAATGCGGTAAGCGCAAGGATGGAGTCAGGCTCCGGTAATACGGCAGCAGAGCCGGAGTCTGTAATCTAGGCTGGGTGGGGTCCGAAAAGTTTTCCTGGGGGAGGTGACACCGAACTGGCTTTGAAAGGTGAACGAGGCTTGTCGAGGTAAGAGATGAGGTGAGGGAGGGAAGGGCTTTCTTTCATAGCCAGATGAGTAGCAAGAGTAAGCCCCAGAGGAGAGAAACAGAATGATGTCGGCCGTGGGGGCGGCGGGGTGCGGGGGGGAGCTCCTTATGAAGTAGGAGACAGACGGAAAGGAAAGGAAGTGAGACTGGCCAGGTAGCAGGGATCCCAGGTCAGGAATGAGTATGCACCAGGTGGTCCTTAAGCCCATGATGTTGAATGTGGGGTTGAGGGGAGGCGGGATGGCCCTGGGGGCTGGCTTTCCTGCTGAAGTTGGCTGGAGAGGGGCAGGTGGGAGCCAGGCATGGTAGCCAAGGGCCTGGTGATCCATGGTCAAAGTTCCCAGAATGTGTCCCAACAAGGTAAGCCGCAAGAAAGGCCAAGGAGGAAAATCCAGAAGTCCAGGGATTCAGGTGGGGTTCAGACCCAAGAAACATTCATTTAACACCTACTATGATTATGTTCTATGTATAGTATCTAATTTAATCATTAGGCCAACCATTCGTTGATTCAACAATTGTCTGTTGAGCAATTACTAGATGCCGGGCGCTGGACTAGGTGCTGGGCACGAACCTGCTGGTGATGGAAACAAGCACTGTCCCCACGCTCGTGGAGCGGAGTGTATAGTGGAGGATAGCTCCATCTGAGAAAAGCTTAGAAAGACTAAGCAACTCGGCCAAAGTCACCCGGCTGGTGAAGAGTAGGCTGTGGGGCTCCATGGCCAGGGCGCTTCAGGACCCCAGGCGTGGCAGCTGGCAGAGGAAAGAGTAAGGCTGGGGCTTGAGGGCAGAAGGGCAGCCTGATTCCAGGGGCCCAGGTCTTCGGGAAGGCTGAGGAGTTGGGAAAGTGAACTTGGGCTTGGCCGGCACCCCATCCCGGGGCACGTAGGTCGGACCCTAAGCGGGCAGTGGGTTCCCTGTTATCAGGAGATGCATCTCGGGGCTGGGGGCGGGGATTTCAGGAGGTGAACAAGGACCAGGGCACAGCTTGAATGTCATCTCTCGATGACGAGGATGGTGACCCCTGAGTACCTACTGCGCGCAGGGCTCTGCGCTAAATGCTTTCCGCACTTCAGCTGTTTGATCCTCACCGCAGCCCATGACTGGCCCATTTCACACGTGAGAACACGGAGGCTCCCTGGAGGTTAGGTGACCTGCGCACAGCCACACAGCCGGGGAGGCGGCAAAGCCACAGGAACGGACCACCCATCTGGCCACCCACAGTGCCTCACACTGGAGCCAGTATAGGAACTGGGTGGAGTCCCAGAGAGCCCGGCTCGGGGGCCTGCGGTGAGACCAGGTACAAGCCGTGAGTGTGCCGGGCCAGCCCCCTTCCCTAGGCCTCCTCTTCCTCCTCCCGCTCCCAACTCACGGCTGCCAGCTGTGGGCAGGCCTTCCAGTTCCTATCATGGAAAGGACCCAGGAGGTTATCTGGCAGGTGAGGAAACTGAGGCATCAGGAGAGGGTGTTCGTCATCTAAGGTCACCCTGCAAGTCGCTGACAGAGCTGTTTTAGTCTCATGCCTCCCCTGACCCGCCACCCCCCCTTTCCCCGAGCCCCGATTTTCCAGGCTAAGAGCAGGGCCTAACCTCACGCCTCAACACCCAGCGTGCACGCACTCGCATGCGCGCACACACACACACACACACACACACTTCTTTTCCCAGGTCTCCGTTCTCCAATGGAAAGTTGAACTCAGTCTGAGTGCCTACTCACAGGTCACCTGGTCACCTGCGCATTCATCCCTGCCCCCTCACAGGGGGATGGGCATCAATGGCTCCACGCAGCTAAATCAGTGAGGATCTCAGGCCAAGAAGAGTTGATAGACCCGGAAGTGAGGAACTGGACACCGCCGCCTGCCCAGAGGAACCAGAGGCTCGGTTGTATGACCTCTCCTCATTTAAACATCGGCGGTACGCTTACCAGCATTAGCAAACAGTTCACTTGATTTCAAGGATACAAGTATGGAAGTCTGGTTCGCCCTCTGGCCCTCAGACACCCGCTGGGTGGCAGGCCCCAATCCGGGAGGACCGAGGAGGTTGTCCATGAAATCCAAGGAGGCACCTTAATTATGCCTGGTGGCTCTCCCCATAAAGCCGGTGGTTCTCGATCTGGTCAGTACTTTAGAATCACCTGGAGGCTTTGACAAGCCTGATGCTCAGATTGCACCCAGACCAATTACATCACAGTCCTGGGGGAGAGTCTGGGCCCCAACATTTTTAAAAGCCTCCTCAAGTAATCCTCATGCATACCAGCAACATCAGCATCACGGGGAGCTTGTTAGAAATGCAAATTCCCAAACGCCAACCTAGAACGACTGAATCAGCACCTCCAGGGTGGGGCCCAGCAATTTGGGATTTAACAACCCCCCAGGGGGGCTGAGCCTCTGTCATTTCAGACCCAGGAGGTGTGAGGCCCAGGCGCTGCCTGCCAGGAGCTTGACCCATCTGAAAAGGAGCAGCTTAAAGGACACATTCAATTTATTTATTTATTTATTCATTTATTTACTTATTATTATTTATCTACCTATTTATAGAGTTTATTTATTTTTGAGAGAGAGAGAGAAACAGAGAGAGCACAAGCAGAAAAGGGGCAGAGAGAAGGAGAGAGAGAATCTCAAGCAGGCTCCCCACTCTCACTGGGGAGCCGATGCGGGGCTCAAACTCACCAACCATGAGATCATGACCTGAGCCCGAAATCAAGGGGCGGATGCTTGACTGGCTGAACCACCCAGGCGCCCCAAGACACATTCAATCTAAAGATCCTTTTTGGGGGCGCCTGAGTGGCTCAGTCGGTTGGGCGGTCGACTTCGGCTCAGGTCATGATCTCACGGTTCGTGAGTTCGAGCCCCATGTTGGGCTCTGTGCTGACCGCTCGGAACCCCGGGGCCTGCTTCAGATTCTGTGTCTCCCTCTCTCTCTGCCCCCTCCCCCGTTCACACTCTGTCTCTGTCTCTCAAAGATGAATAAATGTAAAAAAAACAATGATTAAAGATGCTTTTTGGAAAGAAAAAAAATCGTATCTTGGTTTATTCATCCCCAAGGGTCAGAAAGCACTACAGTTGGCCTGTTCTTTCATTCAGTTGGGAACCTTCGCCACTCTGACCATCCCCCCTCCTGGCCAGTCTGGGGCCCCAGGCCCTCCTCGTTCCTCAGATTCCCCACCGCAAGGCTGTCACCTAGTAGGTGCTCACTCAACAGAAGTTTCCTTCCTTCCCTTTTCCCCCTCAGGATTTTAAAGAGCAATGCCTTACATACGTCTTCCTGCTGTTTTGATTTACATTGAAATTAGTCACATCGCCCAAGTGTCCTGCGTGGGGGTGGCCAGCTGGCTGGGATTAGGAAACTCTGGGTCTCCTTCGGTTGGGGCTGGTTGTCCTTAACCTTTGCTGATGATGCCGGAGGACCTAGAGGGAAGTGCGTCGAGGTGGGAGGCAGACCGCACTGATATTTTATGACGTCTCTGCAAAATGACCTTCTCTTGATTCTATGACATAGGAGATTTACCAAAAGCTTTTTTCCGTTTCTTTCCTTTTTTCTTTTTCTTTCTTTCTTTCTTTCTTTTTTTTTTTTTTTTGGTGGAAAAAGAAAATACAGGCACATTACATGTATCTATCGATTATAAAATGCATCTGTATTTTAGAAACGTGAGAAATGTTTATTTTCAGAGGCAATGAAATAGGACTGTCCCATGAATAAGGGTTGGGAAGAAGCCTGCGGAAATACTACAGATGAGGCCGTGGGCTACAGACTATCCTTTGGTCATCTGGGGTCCTCGTCATGGGTACTACCGTGGGTGTTGTGCAATGATTACCAAATAAAATTTACAAAGGGAAAGAAATCCCACAAAGTCTCCTGGGGAAATCTGCAGTGTACCCAGATCCTGGGTCTTCGGGCTTGAGTTTACTTCCTGTGGAACCCTGATAAGTCACTCTTTAGGCTTCCATTTCTTTCCTAGCAGTAGGGATCACGACCGTCTCTGCCTGGCCTGCTTCCTGCTCGATTCAGGACTCAAATGCAGGGATTATTGAAGGCAAGAGCAGGTGGAAACTCGAATCTGATTTAGTTTGGGAAGGGGGTGTTTCCGGGACACCCCTCTCCCCCCAAATCCCAAGCCAACAGCCTTGTAGCGGACCCTCTGCAAGTGCAGCACACAGCTCATAACCTCTGCTCCCCCCCCCCATATTTGCTAGCAAAAACTCAGTGCCTCAGACAGTTGCCGAATCTCGAGTCCGCTGGTGATTGAAAATGCATTGAAGGCAATGTGGTTGGTCAGCACAAGACTCGCGACTGCCCAGTGCGATCCAGGGGCCGCCAAAAGGCCTGAGAGCCCCCCTCCTATGGTCTCCCCTTTGGAGGAAATCGTTCCCCAGAAAGGCCCCGATAAAATGGAAAGGTGTGATTTTAGCAAGACCGATGCTAAAATGTAGGCCATAGATCGCGGCCTGCCGGTGGGTCTTTGGGCCTTCGCGGGGGTTTTTAGATGTCTCCAGTTCCCACGACACAGCCAAAATCGTTGTCATTCCCGTGGCCACTGTTTGGGGTGCGGTGGGACTGGACATGGAAGTTCCAGTAGGGTCTACCTGGGTCCCAGGGCACCGGGAGAAATTTCAGAGAGCTTTGGCCGTGGGCTTGAGCTACGTGGAGAATTTGGGGAGGGGAGAAAACTTCTCACCCAAATTATAAAGGACAGGATGGTTTACAACTCCGAAGTCATCCTGAGGGTGGTTTCGAACCCAGGAAGGGAAAATGGCCAGCTTGAGCATTCGTCTACTCGCTCAGGGGTGTTTATTGAGTAGCTACTATGTGCCAGGTTCCTACTAGGGACCAAGGGGCCAGCTTTCTCATTTAATTTCCCCAGCAGCTTATGAAAGAGGTACTATTGTTCCCATTTACAGGTGAGCAAACGGACTAAGAGGCCAGGTTCCAGTGGTGTCCCTCCCCCTCGGGAGAGCTGTCCTCCGTTTCCCCCCCGCTCAGCTTGTGGGGTCAGGGTGGAGTCGGGGCTGGCGGGGTCAGGGCGGAGGCCCTGTCTGGCTGGGGTCAGAGTCTCCAGGGGCCCCTTGGCCTGGACTCAGCCTCGCCCGCCCTGCAGAAGTAGGGCCGGGGAAACCTTATCGACTTGTCTGGGTGTGCCCCTATCCGGAGAAGGGATGAACCCGCTGACCCCTGACCCACCCTCCAAACCCAGACGCCGGAAACGGCACGTTCTTAAGAGGCTCCCGAGAAACACTCATGTTCACTGGGGGCGACTCTGGTCACAGGGGTTGGCAGAGGTATTTAAAAGTCACCCACGATGCCACCAGCTAGAGAGGACCACGGTTAGTACTTGGAGGCATCTCTCCTTTCTGTCCCAGGGTGATGTTAACGGTGAAATACAACTGGGTTGTATTCCTCTGTGGGGGCAGGGATCGCAGGTACTCGGGGCCTTTTTATCCCCTCCATCCTTTTTTGGCTTGTTTGGAGACTTTTTTTTTTTTTTTTTTTCTTAATCCTTCCTAGTACCTAGCGCAGACTTCAGGAAATACTTGTTCAGTGAAAGAATGGCAGGCAGGGCCTGGTCACGGTTAAGGGCCGGAACACTGGCTGGCTTCGGTCGTGCCCAGCACCAGGCAGAGAAGGCCCATCGCCATTCACCGTCCAACCATTCCTGGCATCCTTGGCCTGGGCTCGGCCCTCACCTGACCTCACTGGGGTTTGTTGACCTTTAGGAAGGGAGATGCAGGTGCAGAGGGGCAGCCCTGACCTGGCGGGGGCGGGATGGGGGGCGGAGGGGGAGGGGCTGTGGTGTCAGCCCGGGGGGCGGGGCCTCCTCCCGGAGTCACAGTCAGAAGAGAGCCCCGAGACTAACTAACGTGAGGGATCCTCCCCTTTGGGCGTCCTGGGAGGTCGTTCAGAAAAAGGGGGCCGATCTTCAAAGAGAGCAGGAGGTGCGGGGGCGGGACGCAGGAAGGCAGTCAGCTGTCCGCCCTGAGGCTCGGCCAGGCCAGCAAAGGTCGAAGAGTTTCTCTTTTGGACACTTCCAAGAATTGGGGCATCTCCGTGCACTGGGTCAGCAGCCACCTACCCCCCGGGGCGTGGGGGGAGGGACCAGGGACTTCGGGAGCCCTTCCAGAGAGCCAGGAGGCGCGGGCAGGCTGGGACCGAGGAGGGCGTGGCCGGAGGGCCGCGGGGGTGGGGGTGGGGGTGAGGGTGGGGGCAGGGCAGGCCTTCCTCCCGGGGCCAGGCTGGCTTTCGGAGCCTCTGCCGGCGGCCGCGCTGTGCGTCTCCGCGGGCGCAAGCCCCTCTCGGATCTGGGGGCTGGCGAGCGGCTTCGGGCAGAGCCGGCCCACTCCACAAAGGTACTTTAGGATTCTTCCTGGAAAACCAGCAGCTGCAGGAGGCTAACGATGCCAGGCGGCCAGCCCCTGCCAGCGGGGAGGCCGGCGGGGGAGGGGCTCGGACCCCTGGGTTGGAATCCAGACTCTGCCACGTCCCAGCTCGGAGACCGTGGGCAAGCAAGGGCTTTGCCTCTCCGAATTTTAGCGTCTTCCCCTGTGCAACGTGGATTAAAAACAAACAAATGAAAAACCAGGACCGAAAAACCCCAAACTCATTTCCTCTGTTCACCTCCCCCTCTCAGGGATTATGCAAGATAAATTAGGGAAAAGGTGCTCAATAAACCTCATTCTCTCCTAGAGGGTGGTTCTCAGAATTGACCGCGCACCCGAATTGCCCTGGGGACTTGCTTAAACCACAGCCAGTCCCCATCCCTTGCCACGGGGACTGCGGTGGGCCTGAATTTGCCTTCTTCCTAAGACCCCAGCCCAGGTGATTCTGAGGTGGCAGGACCCCAACAGAGCACTAGACATGCGAAAAGGCTATCTCCGGGCAGGGGTCCTGGGCAGGGGTGCAAGGTCTCCCCTCCCGCCCTCAAAGCCCGGCCCTCGGCCCCTCCCTCCCCCGGGCTCGGTGAGCCCAGTCGTGAGCTGCCGGTTGCTGGGATGCGATGTGGGTTTTTGTCTGCTTTCCCCACCCCTTGCCAACCCGCCCAGCAGGCCCCACTGCCTTGGCAACGCATTGCAAAGTCCACACAAAGGGAAACTGTGCCGGGGAGGCTGGTCCTGCCCGACGCCCGGGGAAGGGTTTCCATGGCAACGCTGACATCACCAAGCTCCGCCGTCTGCAGAGCCAGGCCCTGAATGGAGGCGCCTGGGTGTTCACGCTGCAACCCCGCAGATGAGGGCGACCCGGGGACTCTACATGATGCTGGGGCGGGCCTTTCCCAGTCCCGCGCCCCACGCAGAAACTCGGCCCTGCCCCTGTCTTGCCAGGTGACTTGGCGCAAGCAGCAGACCTGAGACCCACTCTCCCCATCTATAAAGCAGAGCTAAGAATATTTACCTTGCATGAAGATTACACCAAATCAGATAATACACGGGTGCGTGGCAAATTTGTAAAAACCTATTCCAATGGTGGGTGGGAACTCTAAGTTGTTTCCGGGGTGCCCCCTGCCCCTGAGTGCCACACCCCTTGGTGTAGGATCCTGGAGAGGAGCCTGTGACCTGGGGAGCAGAGGGCACAGTTATTCATCCGGCTCCCCCTGGGAGAGGGGATGGGGGGGCATCTGGTGAGGAAAGTCATGGAATGGGGCAACGGTTGGTCTGGACGGTGGCTCAGGGCTGTCCTGGCCTCACGCCCTGGGTTCACGGGTGAGGATTCAGGGGTCCAGAAAGTAGGGGTGACTGGCCCCATCATACCCTGCGTTATAAGGGCGTCAGGACGGGGATAAGGGTCTCCCTGTGCCTAGCAGGTGGGCCCTGGGGTGGAATCACCTCTGTGCTTCGCACAGTGAGACGAACACTGATGGTTCTGCGGGAAATCGGGAAATCAGGAAATCAGGAGTGAGAAGCACAGTGCAGGAGAGGGCGTGAGCTTCAGAGAGCTCCCTCCCCGCCCCCCCGCCCCCCCCCCTGCCGTGGGGTGCGCAGGCGGCGGGGCCCTGAGAAAGGCCATGGGGGCTTCCTTTTTGCTGCCTCCTCCTCTGAGGCTCTTTGCAGGGGCCGGGCAGCATGCGCAGACGGTTCCCTCAACCATTTCCTTTCCCAAGCTCTGGCCAGGGGCGCCGTCTGTTTTCCCGCCGCGCCCCCAAGCCACCCATTCCATCCCAGCACACAGAGGAGGAGGCCCCGCACCCGCAGACTTTGCTGCCCATCCAGCTCCCTACCTACCATCGCCCCCCCCCCAGCCCATCCCCCTCCGGGTCCAGACCGGCCTGAGGCTCCCTGTCTCTGGGCGAACTTCGGGGCCATCCTACTCACAGAGGCTCGGCCTCAGGCCGGGGATCTGTGCCCCCATTCTCCCGGGCTTTGCTCAGCTTCCACTCAGGCACCTGTACCTGGGGGCCCTCAGCTCCCTTTGAGGGAGGGCAGACCTCCGACCACGCCAGGGGCCACTCGTCAACCTCCCAGGAGGCTTCTGTGAGTTCTAGACAGCCATTCGACCGAACAGTAGGAAGGCTGCAGCCCCTCATTCTGTTTCCCACTCCTTCTTTCCCTCCCAGGGTGAGGGGCCCGGGCTGCTGCTGGGGAGGGGAGGGCGTGGGCTGCCCAGCGGCTGAGGGAGACAGGACCACCGGAAGTGGGGTCACTTTCCAGGCGGTGTGCCCAGGGGGGGACAGGAAGGAGCTTTGCTGTACACATGTCATGGCCTGCCCCTACCTATGGACCCTCCATCCTTCGAGGCCTGGAACTGACCTATATTCACCTGCTGTGGCCTCCTGCTCAGACAGACTGCGGCCTGACACCGTTGGCTTCACACTGGTTGTGTAAGGGCCTCCCCAGTCCAGTATCCTGAGGGTGTGGTCATCCACCAGGGTGCCCTGGAGGAGGCAGGCACCTGTGAGCAGGAGCGCCGGAAGGCGTGGGGAGACCAAACGCCCCTGTTAAAACAGAGGTCCGAGGACACTCCCCCCCGCCCACCACTGGCCCCAGGAAGAAGAACGTGGTGCCCACTTCAGACACACTCTCTCTCAGCAGAAGGGAGCTGCCTGACTGCATCAAAGGATGGTGGCTGAACTTGGGCCCCCCCTCCCCCAGGACACCAGCCACGCCCTTTCCCGGTCTGGCTCTCCCTCAGGGAGGCAGGAATTGGGTGAAAGATTGGAAGCACCTGACAGGAGTTTGTTTCCAGGGCTGCAGCCTTTGGCCTCCTCCCCGTGGGAAGGTGGGCCCAGGGTCGGGGTCCAAGGGCGAGCACCCCGCTCCCGGAATGCTTTCGCTAGGGCCACCTGCTGAAGCTTCAGCGCGGCTCCCGCAGAGGCTAAGTGATGGTTTACACCACATGGCGTCTTCGCAGGAGAAAACAAAGTCGGCCTTCAGTGTGGGGAGAGCCCCAGCGGCGGCCACCGTGGGCGGCTGTCCTCGGGCCCGGCCTCCCTGTGACCCTGGCTCCCGCCTCTCCCTGACCTCTGACAGATTTCTCGGTAAAGAACCTCTGGCCCCAGCTTGGCATCCGGTGGCCTCGATGGAGCAGGAGCCAGCTGCCGAGGGTCGGGATGTCACACTCCCTTCTGGGGAAGTTCCGGGGCCTCTGGGGGGTGGGGGGAGGCTTCTTCATACCCTTGCACCTGCTCAGAACCACTGAGGAAGGCAGCGTCTTTTCCGGGGTGCCAGGAAGGAAAGGGAGTCGCAGCTAGGACTCCATGGAGACCGGAAGACCCAGGCCTGTCTTCCGTTACAAGTCATGTCTGTCTAGAGAGCTCTGCCCACCCTGGCACCTCAGGGCTCGCACAGACTGAGAGCAGGTGTGTGGGCTCCTGCCTCCCCAAGGCCTCCAAAAGCTGGAAAAAAAAAAAACTCCCTCTGCCTGCCTGGAGCCGTGGCCTGGGTGCGGGGGTCCCCCATCTTCCTTCTTCTCACTGGAGTGTTGACCCCAGGTGAGCCCATGGTGACGAGGGAGTCCCTGCTGCTTGAGAAATGGCCAGGCCGATCCCAGTAAACTCGGCCGGCACTGACACCCTGGCAGGGAGCAGACAGACTGGGCCAGGGCTGAGACGGGCTAGCCGAGCCCGAAAGGGAAAAATGCAGGGCCGTTCTGGCCCCTGGCTCTCCAAGTGACCGTCCCTTCCCAGACAAATCTTCGTGGGTCGTTAGCGCACGTCAGTCCCACACTCAGACCCGAGATATCGTGTCCCGGGGTCCTTCTGCCAGCAGCGGGGGCAGGCCTGGCACAAGCCTGGGAACCGCGGACAAGTCCGTGTCCCAGGCTGGCGTCTGAAAGCCTGGTCCCCCTCAGGCTGACCGGCCTCGACACTTTGAACAAGGGCCCTAATCTCGCTGACTCTCCGTTTCCTCGTCTGTAAAACCGGCCCTGCCTACGGAGGAGGTGGTTGTGGGGGCAGACGAGGTCCCGTGGGCCCAGCTCTGTGATGAGGCAGGCGCCGAACAAAGGGAGGAGGGTGGCCCCCGCCCTCTGACCACACAACCGAGGGGTTCAAAGGCCCACAAGGACAGTCGACTCTGTCGGAAGAACCGGAGGTTGTAAGGTGAAGCCTCTGCCCCCGCCACCCCAGCCTGCTCGGCCTCTTTGGCTCGGCCACGTGGAGCCAGGCCTGAGTTAGGCCGGGAAGGCCGGTGACTCAGAGTGACCTCACTCTCCTCGGCCTCTGTAGTTCCTTCTGTGAAATGGGCACCGCGGCTCTCCAGTCTCCCAATGAAAGCTCCCCCCCCCCCCACCACCGACATGGCTGCGGAACTCTGTTATTACCATCACCGCGCCTCCTCGCTCTTACTCATCTGCCCAGGAAGGGGGGGGAGGGAGAGGGGGAGGGTCCAGAAAAGAATAAAAAATACAGGAATTAAGCTTCACCCGCGGTCCCGAAGCCCGAGCTAGCTGGGTCTCACGCCACTCCTCATCACAGCGGGCTGTTCCTTCCCTGTCCCTTTTCCACAAACGGCCAAAGACAAGTTGCCATTTAACCAGGCTGTGGGAATGGGGGCCGAATTCTCCAACTGGCAAACCAGTGGGACCTGTTTGCTGGGGATGAAATAACCCCACCGGACCTGGTGCGTGGCGGCCCTCTTACAGCCTTCCACCTCCTGCTGCGCCCGGCCCGGCAAGATGACCTTGGCAAGTCTCTGACCTTCCCTAGCATCCAGCATGTGTCACGGCAGGCATGGGGGGAGGGGCTGCGGGAGAAACCAGAGACAGGGCTTGTGGGGAGCACGCAGACATCAACGGGGGAAGGAAGCAGTGTTTCCAGCCCTGCTGGGCAAGCCCACAGCACTCTGAGTGTACAGGAGAGTCGGGCTGGGATGGGGGAGGGGGCGATTCGGCAAGAACTAGAGAGAGGGCCCCCCCCCCACCCACATCTACAGATTGGGAGCCATGGGGGCCACGGAAGGGACAGATCCTGCCTTCTTCCTCCCACGGGGGCCAGGGCATCCGTGAACCAGGGTCAGGTCTTAAGCACCCCAGGTGCCCCCAACATGTCTGATACCCATAGGGACACTCGGTGCGTATAGAATTACTGCTCGGCTCTATTTCTTTTCCCAAACCCCGGACCCTTGGTTGGTTCGGCACCCGGTTTCGGGGACTCTCAGAGCGGGAAGGTGGGAGGAGTCTTCGGGAGGACGGGGTGGGAGTAGGAGGGTGGAAAGGAGAGGGCGGGAGGGAACTTACGTTTGACTTCCCTATTTGTTAAAAAAAACTCTTCGCCTAAAGTGACATCAGATTATATACGTTTACCCTTTTTTAAAGTTTTAGGTAAATTTAAATTGTAAAATATTTCAAACATACAGAGAAGTGCAGATCGCCGCACGCCCAACCTTAAGCCTGAACAAATGTTAACATCTTGCTATATTTTCTTTAGGTCTCCTTTGGTCAAAAAGTCAAATGTTGACAGTAGAACCCAAGTGCCGTCCCTCGCTTGTCTCCTTCCTCCCGCTTCAGAGGAGGCCTTGAACTTGAAATGGACGCATTTTCCTTACGCATTGTCTCGCTTTTACTCTAAGTATGGGTCCAGAAGCGACTTACTGTGTCGTCCTGCCTGTTCGTAAAAGGATGTGGGAAATGTCCTCTGTGGGCGGCAGCGTTCTCCTCCTTGGTCCTCTGGGGCCTGGCCTACGAGTTAGCTCCAGGGCCGGGGCGGCGGGAGGCCGGGTCCCAGCTCTCACCCTCATCAAACACGGTTTGAAAGCCGATTTATACATCGGGCTTTTCTGTGAGATTTCCGTGGAAAAACAAGTCCCACTACTTGAAGTCACAAGTCTCATGGAAACCCCTCTCCTGACAGAGGATGTGACTAGGGCCCAGAGAGGGCAAGTGACTTGCTCGAGGTCACACAGCAGGTTGAATGGCAGTGCCCACCGATGCCCAGTTCAGGGCTCTTGGCCTCCCCACCAGCCTCCCCTGTGAAACGAAGGAAAGAGAGACAAGCGCCCGGCCCCAAGGTTGATCTGCTCCTGCACTGGGGAAAGGTAGACCCAACAGCCGCCCCTTTGGGGCGTGGCCGGGCGCAAGGCAAGCCCAGGGCCTGTGCTGCCCAGTGTGGCGGCCACAAGCCACCTGCAGCTGCTGAGCATCAAGAATGGATCTAACCCAAACCGGGAGGGGGGGCGGGGGGTTGCGAGAGTGAGCTGCACACCAGCTTTCAAAGACTTAGTGCGGAAAAAGGGGTGAAAGATCGCGTCCATTTTGATGTTGATTACATGTCGAAATGATAAGATGCCGGGTATGCTGGGTTAGGCAAAACATATCCCTAACATTAACCTTCCCTGTTTCTTTTTCACTTTTTAAAATGTGACGATGGGGGCGCCTGGGTGGCTCAGTCGGTTAAGCATCCAGCTTCGGCTCAGGTCATGATCTCGAGGTCTGTGGGTTCGAGCCCCGCATCAGGCTCTGTGCTGACAGCTCGGAACCTGGAGCCTGTTTCGGAGTCTGTGTCTCCCTCTCTGCCCCTCCCCCGCTCGCACTCTCTCTCTTTCAAAAATAAGTAAACATTAAAAAAATTTTTTAATGTGGTTATAGAAAATTTTAAATTACATATGTACTAACACTGTATTCCTGCAGGACAGTGCCGCCCTCGGTCTTATGCCCAGTGGTCAAAGGCAAAGCCGTCAGACCACAGGGAGTGAGGCTGGGGCTGGAGCAGGACGGTCTCCAGGAGCCCTGAGCTGGTGGGGGACTCTTGACACAGGCCGCGCCAGGGTGCAGGATTCGGATCAGGAGGGGAGGGAACGAGCAAGTCTCCCCTCCCCCCCCGCACCGGTAGGGGCTCCTCTGTGAGGCCTTCCCACCCTGGTCCTCCAAGATCCAAGGTCGTCCTTGCCTCTGTCCTCAAGAGCCTTGAGGTTCCCGCCCTCCGCCTCGGTCTTCACAGGCTCTAGGGAATTGGGACAATGTGAGTCCCCCCCACGGATCTCTGGCCTCTCTTTTTCTGTCATGACGACGGGGGTCTTTGCCGCCCCCACCCTGTCTTCCCTGCCCCATGGGAGTCGAGTGCTGGTGGACTCTTCCTCCTGAACCACCCCCCATACATGCCACTTGACCTCCAGGAGAGGGTCCCTGGGCTCTAGTGTGGGCTGCAGAAACCCCCCCTCGAGGCAGCAGGCGCACCCTAGGGCTCCTGGGGGTGGGAGGGGCCGCTGAAGGGCCCGAGTGTCTGGATACAACACCTCCGGCCTGGCCTCATGGGAGATACGGGAGCCCACCCCCAGGGAGCCTTCCTCTAGAACCGTCTTCTCTCGCACCATCGCCCAGGTCTGTGATTCCAGCCAATTATTCTGTCTTCCACCGAGTTGGCAAAGCCTGACACTTCCCTATTGGAAATTCTCAGCTATCTCCCTGTGCAGTGGGCCCTGTCAGCCAGCAGCTTTCCTCTGTGAAGGTAGGGGCGAGGAGTGGAGGGGGGGAAGGGAGGGGTCTGTGTCACCTATCAGAAAATGAGAAAAATGTCAGACGCTCAAATGCATATGACAGATAGCAACCTTTCCTCCCCATGGGGGACATAGAATTCAGGATGGAAGAACTTTATGTGTTGGGGGGAAGAAAAAACCCCAGCACCCTGCCCTACTACAAAATAATGCATCGGCACGTAGTAAAGTATTCAGATAGGACCAAAGCCCCCAAAGTTTTGAGAAGATTGAGGGGGGAGTCACCTGTCATCACTGGCGTCTGCAAATCCGGAGGTGGGGGCCGGCGGGAAGCTCTGGAAGTCTCCCTCCACCTTGCCCCACTTAGCTTTGGGGGAATCAAAATAACTGAATTTTGCAAGACACTTCCCTGGAAATCTGCTTTCTAATTTAGAAAAAGTCGTCAACCGAGGCCTGCGCTCCAGAAACCACAGACTGTGAAGAATGAGCATACGAGTTGGGAGTTCGCTGTTTTAATCAAATAAAACCTACAACAAAGTTAATCTGACACACAGTTAATGAGGTAATCTTTGTTGCGCTTCTCGGGAATTAGGCGTTAATGGGGAGCCGTTTTTATAAATGAGGGTAATTATACCGCTGCCTTTACTCAGCCAAAATTTTAAGGTTTTTTCTTCTTGTTTTGTTACTTCCCTTGACTCTGCTGTCAGTCTCTGTGATGAAGTTTCCTGTGGGTTTTCTGTGACATTTCGTCACGGTGGCCGCCCCGCCCCACCCCCCTGCCGGGGTCACGGGCAGACACCAAGGTTTTCTTAAGCACCTACCATGTGCCGCTCTGCGAAGCACGTGGCTCGGATTATCTCGTTTAATCCTTGCAAGAATCCCCAGAAATAGGTATTTTTAGTTCACAAAAGAGAAAAGGGAGGTTCAGGTTGGTTACAGCTGCCCACGGTCCCAGGAGCAGGAACTGGCCAGCTGGGGCGGGCTGACCTTGCCGCTTGGGGTGACACCACGGTGGCGGGCAGCCCCTCTCCCGTGTCCCTGGCTGGCCTCTGCTCCCTGGGGACACCCTGGGCCTGGCAGTTGAGGGCAGCAGAAGTGTCAGGCTCTGTGCCCGCCAGGAACTACGGGAAGAAAGGGGGATCAAGGCAGCCCGGACTTTGCAGCCACGAGGACCAAAGTTCAAATCCCAGCAACCCACGCACTGGGCGCGTGAACCCCTCTGAGCCTCGGCGGTGTCCTCATCCATCGAGCGGGGAGGGGTTCCAGGCGCCTGTGATGATCAAGGCCTAGTTCAAGTGGGACACACAGGATGGGTGACCAGGAACAGGCCCCTTCCCGGGGGCGCGGGAGTGGCGGCAGGGCCTGGAAGGGGGGGTGTCCAGCCCCCTATCTGGGAGCCGTGGCCCAGGGTCTGGGGTCCAGTGAGGGAAACAAGTGAGACAGCGTGTTTCCCGTTGAGCTTTGGGGTCGGGGGGCACCTAAGAGGCAAGGAGATGACAGGCTGTCATGGGGAGCAGCTGCAGGTCAGTCCAGGTGTCCCGAGCAAGGAGAACCCCCACGTTCATTCCACGTCTCCCCTGAAGAGCCTGAAGTCCCGCCTGTAGTCCTTTTCATGCTGCTCTGGGGCGGGAAGGGTTTAAACCCCTACGTCCAGCCCGAGGCTCAGGGGAGGGTCAGCCAGCAGGAAACCCCAAGTGGAAAGGGAACAGAACAGGGAGGCTGCCAAAGCAGTCCGAGACAAACGTCTGCCACCTTACCATTTCGCCCTGGGCCTGACCCGTTTGCCGTCACCAATGGGGGGACAGAGAGAGGATATGTGCAAAGGTACTTTGTGTCCCTATGGCAAGGGGCCGGCAGGGAACTCTGGTCACCGCCGCCGGGCTGGGGACTCCAGGGCGCCATCCAAACCGCCAGGGTTATCGGCAAAGCAGGACCGAGTGGAGCCTATTGTGACTCCCGGAGGGGCTTCTGGGCCACAGGGGTCACCGAGACCGGCAGGGTCATCCGGGGCCACTGGAACGCTGGGCACTGATGCTCTTCTCAGCTCACCGTCCTCTTGTCTCTGACAGAGCGCAGAGGTCAAGAGTCACAGGGCTGCATCTAGACTTCAGCCTCAGCCACGCTTGGGGCCGAGTTCTAACTCTGCCGTCTCCCAGCAGCGAGACCCAGGGCAAGACCCTTCGTTGCTGTGAGTCCCAGTTTCCCCATCCGTGACATGGGGCTCGCCGGGGGAGCTGTTAGGAAGGTATGTGTACTCGCACTCGCACGTCGAGCCCAGCGGCTGACTCAGATGAGGGCCTCCGTCAACGTCAGTCCTTCATAACAACAATAAATATTATGATAATTCCTTCCGGAAATGCCTGTGGAACACCTGTGGCAGGCCAGACACTGCAGGGTGCTCCTGGAGCCACGAAGGTGAGTAAGATGAGTCCTGCCCGTCCTAGGGGGCACGTACAGGATTCACCCTAACCTGAGTCTGAGAGTATGGAGTGACGTGAAAAGAGGCGTGGCAGGATAGGCATTCAGGGAGGGCTTCCTGGAGGAGGCGGCATTTCAGCTGCGCTCGGGCAGGTGGCTGGGACTGTGGAGGGCGGGGAAGAGAGGAGGGGCGCGACCGCATGAGGAAGGAAGCTGAGCTGTGAAACAGCATGCAAGCTTAGGGCACACGGCAGCTCTGCGTGGCTGGAGCACAGTGTCCAGTAGGGGCACAGGGGAGCGGTCAGAGGGAGAGCATTACTGTCCCGTGAACATGCCAAGGCTGCCTTACTGGGTGACCCTGAGCCAGTCACTTCCTGTCTCCTCACCTGATGGATGACTTGGCATCTTTCCCTCCAAGAACTTGGGTTAGCCCCTTTCTTTCTTTCATTGCCCCTCCCGCACAGGCTGAGTCTCTGTATGACGAAGTCACTGAAGATTTTGACTATGACCGTGAATGCTCAGTCCCAGGCAAAGTGCAAAAGCTCATCTGATTCCAGTGGGGGGGGGGGCGAGAGGGTCAGGTGGGACCATGGGTGGGTCCCACCATGATCCAGGAGGGCTAGATGGGTCCTGGGCTGAGGGATTGGAAGACAAGGTGGGCCGGGAGTGGGGGCTGCAGAGAGGTGAAGGAGAAAATACTGTTCGTGCCTGGAGCCCTGGCGTGGAGACCCGGAGGACCAGCCAGGAGGGGGAGGAAGCAGGGACGGCAGATTCCCTGGGTCAGAAGCAGGGCTGGGGTGGCTGGCGGCTAGCTGCAAAGCTGGGGGACCCAGCCAGTGGGACAATTCCCCTCCGCCCCGGGAGAGAGGGTTATGGGCTGGTTTGAGCGGGTTGAATTGGAAGCACCTGTAAGCCCCCGAGGTGGGGTGTTCGGTAGGGAGCGCTGGGAATGGCCCGGTGGGGCCGAGACTGGAAACGCAGGTGATCCCGTCCAGCCCAGGGCCTTTGACCTATTCCATGGGAGCCTGGAGTACAGGGGACAGAAAAAGAGAACGGCATGAAAGCGACACCCCTGGGCCTCGATCTCCCCCATCTGGAACACGGTCTTGACCGGGATTGTCGGGGGGCCAGCTCTCCTGCACCTTTGCTTTAAACCCCGTGGGATGGTCTAGAAAAAACAGCCTCTGTTCCCAGTGCAGTCCGCTTGCCAAGGCACCTGTTCTCTTTCCCTTGGGAAACTCCTAAGGTGCCCCCAACCGCGGCCCCTTCCTGCTCCCGCTGTTACCGCCCTGAATTCTTGCGGGTTGGGCAGGCAAGGAGCAGAAACGTTTGTGCCGGGGCAGGTCCTGGGGCCCAGGTCCTGGTCCCACTGGCCATTTTCTTTGGTATTCCATGGGAGGCCTGGCACTGTAGGCAAGCCCAATGATCTGGGTGCCTAATGAGTGACAGATGCGCTGGCCAACGGGACACACTGAGGCCCGCTATAAACAAGGGGTCTCAAAGATCACCTGTCCCTGGCTTGCCATTTCCCCCACCCCCAGAAAAGAGTGGGGAGGAAGAGGGACCTGGGGCTGGCTTTTTTATCTTTCAAAAAGCCTAGCAGAAATAGAACACTTATCTGTGTGAAGGCTACACAGGCTTAACTAAAATGTCAAGTCTCTTTGCTGGAATTATCACGGGGAAGATGATAAATGCACATTTATTCAATAATTACTAATTCAGGACCCTGCCTTATATGAAACGGAACTATGGCATCCCGCTCAGAAGCTCTGATTGGTTTTGTTTCGTGTGAAATTGGTTACCAGGTGAACAATTACTGAATAAGTGTAATTTGATAGCCCTAAACTTTTAAAACATGGGGGGGGGGGCGGTGAGCCGAGATAACAAAGTGAAGGGTTCTCATTTCATAGATGGGAAAACCGAGGTGTGGAATCACAGTCACATCGTGTGCTCGGGGTCACGCGGCAGGGACAGCCAGACCCTGCACTTCTTGAGCCCCCCGGTGCTCTGTGGCTGTTGGCTCACCGGCAGCGCAGCGGGCAGGAGGAGAGGAAGAGCTAACTGATTTTGCACCTTCGGGCCCGGGCCAACAGCTGCCTGGAAGATAAGCGGAGGGGACCCCTGGGAATACGCAGCCTGTGGCTTGGAGCGATTGAGCAAGGCAGGAAACGCAGGTGCAGGTGGTAACAGGGAAGGGGGAGGGGAAACAAACATAGAGACAGAGGTGGATGAAACCAGACAGAGCAGAGGCGGTGAGGCTCCTGGGGCCCTGAAAGGTCCCCTGTGGTCCAAAAGGGCCGGTCTCACGGTGAGCAGAGCCTAGTTCGGGCCCACCCTCCCCGAGATCCCACAGAGGGTTAATTGGGCCTCAAAGGCCCTGAAAGTGCAGAATCAGAAAAATCTGAAGGGGGCGCCTGGGTGGCTCAGTCAGTTATTCATCCAACTCGGTTTCGGTTTCGGCTCAAGTCATGATCTCACGATTCAGTATATGAGATCGAGCCCGGTGTCAGGCTCTGTGCTGACATAATGGGGCCTGCTTGGGAGTCTCTGTCTCCCTCTTTCTCTGCCCCTCCTCTGCTCACGCTCTCTCTCCCAAAATAAATAAACATACACGCACACACACACAAAAGGTCTGAAGGGAGGACCTTGGCCTCAGCCCGCTCTGGCCTCAGCCAGTGGGCAAAGGCGATGCCCACACCCAGGGGGTGGGGGCAGGGCTGCCCTTTGACAAACCAGCGGCCACAAGACTGCCTCCCAAGGGCCACCCGGCCATTGTGGCAGACAGACAGACCCTTTGTTTCATAGGCCCTGCCCCAGGGAACTCTCGTTCAGAACCAGCCCCGTTGAAAATCCCTCCCCTGGCAAATAACCGGGCGCCCAGTCTAGTGTGGAGGAAAGGGCACTGGGCTGAGGGTTCAAAGTCCGAGGCTCCAGGGCCTGTCCTGTCACCAATTCTCTGACTCCCTTTGGGGGCTATTCAGCCATTCCCCACTCAGAGTAAAGGTCTCAGTGGGTGACTCCTGGGCTCCCCGCTTCGTTGGGGAGCTGGGTGGGAGCTGGGTTGTCGCTTCCTTCCCCTGCAAGCTTGCTCTGCAGACAGAGGATGGGCCGGGCACCGGGCGGCCTCTCTGCCCCCAGCAGGGCTGTGGGGACCTGCCAGGACCCTCGGGTCCTGTGCTTGGGCAGCAAGCCGGCACCTGCGTAAGGGTGGCTGGGCACCCTGCCCGGAGCCGAGGAGAAGCTGCCGGGGACTGAGCCCAGGCCCTCTTGTTCAGCCAGAAATTCCAGCCTTTTAAGGATCAAGGGCCAGAGAGGGACCTTTTCCAGGCTGCCAGGGAGCTGTTTTTCCAGCTTGGCGGTATCACCAGGCCTCGAGGGAGACTTCCCTGATCTTTGATTGGGCTTTCTGGAAAGGCGTTCGTCTGCACCTGGTAGGAGGAGCTGGCTGGCCTGTGGGCACTTGTGTCAGTGTGGAGGCTCCGGCCCCCTCATCCAGGCCCTTGGGAAGGAATGATTTTTTTTAAATCAACATTGCTGAGACCTGATTTACATGTAATAGAATGTACCCGCGTGAGGTGTACTATTTGAGGAGTTTTAAACGTATGTGCTGTGTACCGAGCACAATAATCAAGGTCTAGAACAATTCCATCACCCTGATACCTTCCCTTATCCCATTGCCAGGCGTCTGCGGATCAGCTTTCTGTTCCTATAGGTCGGATTTGTCTGTTTCACGTACATAACCAGACAGTTTGACTCTTGTGTCTTTTCACTCTGCCTAATCATTTCGAGATTCGTCCATATCATTATGTCTGTAAGTAGTTCTTTCTTCTTTCTTGCTGGGTAGTATTCCACTGTGTGGATAAATCGTAGTTCGTTTCCTGGTTCCCTTGTGTTTGGACATTCGGGCTGTTTCCAGCTTGCAGCTATTTGAATAAAGCTGCCAGGAACACTTGTATAGCAGTCTTTATGCGGACGCCGTTTTCATTTCCCTGCGTTAGTACCTAGACGGGGGGGATTGCTGGGTCGTGTGATAAGCTTGTTTAACTCTTTAAACCCTCCCCCCCCCCCGATATCTGCTTCTCAGAGCGGCCATTCTCTTCCCCAGAGACCAAGCGGCACTTTATGGTGGTTTGGTGCTTCCGGGGTGGGGAGGGCCCCCTCGCCTCGCCAGAAGACACTCCCCTGCCTCCCCCTGAACTGTGGGTGCTCACTGTTGAGATTCAAGTGTTGTGCTGAGTGGAGGAGGACTGAGGATCTATTTATACCTGAGTTTAAGCAGATGCATTGTTGGCTAAAATGCTGTAATTATTTTCCTTTTGCTAGTTCGCACCATTACGTGACAGTGTTGTTTTTTTTTTAATGTTTATTTATTTATTTTTGAGAGAGAGAGAGAGAGAGGGAGACAGGTAATCGCAAGCAGGCACAGAGCCTGACACAGGGCTTAAACTCATGAACCTCGACATCGTGACCTGATCCAAAATCCAGAGTCAGACGCTTCACCAGCTGAGCCACCCAGGTGCCCCAAAGAGTGTTTTTAAACAGAGCAGCGGCCACACCGGGAGCCTCACTTCGATCCCCCTGCCTGCCGCCCCTCAAGATGAAACCACTTCTTTCCAAGGCCCGGGGCCATCGAATGTTTCTGTTCCCGGGTGCCCCTTCTCCGAAGTACGGGCTGCTAACTGGGGTAGGTGATGCGTGTGGCCAGAGAACTTCGCTCTTTGGCTGCTGGTGGCCCTCTTCAGCTCTCATGTCCCTGTCACCTCCCTCCACCCTGCCCCCAGTCACCAGAGAGCTTTGGCCTCCCCTAGCTGCTCCAAAGGACGCAGCCGCCAGAGAAAAAGGGTGAAGCTTCCTTGCTAATTGCCAAGAGGTGCAAGTACAGGCAAAAGAAAGGCTCCTCCGATGGAGCAAGAGTTAAGGAAACCAGGGGGCTGGGCCCTGCGCATCTGCTGAGTCGGGCCTGTTCCGGCCCCTGGTCTGAAGTTTTCAGGCCTGGGCCAACAGGTGGCTCTTTCAGAATAAATTAAGATCTTCTTCCTTGTAAGACTTCTTAGACTATACTCTCCCTCGGACCTCAGGATACCTGGGAAAGCAAGCATTGTCCCCCGCTTGGGAAAATACCACTGCCCGTCCCAAGAGTAGCTCACTTAGTTGCTTTCACGGCCTAAATTTTTAGAACACACTTATTGGCAAGACCCCTCCAGTCCCAGCATGTTTTTTTGGGTTTTTAATATTTATTTGTTTTTGAGAGAGAGAGAGAGAGAGAGAGAGAGGGCGAGGAGGGGAGGGGCAGAGAGAGACACACACACAGAATCCGAAGCAGGCTCCAGGCTCTGAGCTGCCAGCACAGAGCCCGATGCGGGGCTCGAACCCACAAACCGTGAGATCATGACCTGAGCTGGAGTCAGATGCTTGCTTAACTGACTGAGCCCCCCAGGCACCCGAATGCTCAATTTTATTCTAAATTGGCTTGAGCCAAATCCGTGCTGTCCACTGTGGTAGCCACTCGCCGCACGTGACTATTCAAACTGACCTTAATTAAGTTAAAATTCAATAAAATTAAAATTTTAGTTTCTCGATTACACCAGTCACATTTTTTAAGCACCCAAGCCGTGCTCGCATGTAGTTTCGTGGCTACCGTGTTGGACGATACAGATGCACGACATTTCCAACATCGCAGAAAGTTCCGTCAGCTGGTGCCGGTTGAGACACTTGGCCATGTACACGGTAGCAGCCTTAGCATCTAGCACATTTTTTTTGGTACCATCTACATTGGGCCCTTATCTGGGTTGGGCCTTAAAGAAAAAAAAAATCTCAGAGATAACCATCCCTGCCCAGAACGCACCCACAGTTCCAGAACGACACACAGGATTATAGACAGTGGAGGACCAATAGTAGACTGAGCAAAGATGGACGTACAAGGGTGAGAGACAGCAGCAATAGAGAGGTGAGTGTTCAGTCCCTCGGCAGCTCGAAGGAGGCGTGGCTGTAGGAAACTCATCCGAAGAAGAGGTGTCGGGACTGGGCCTTGAACGGTGAAGAGATGGTTTCCCTGTGAAAAAGGCAGAGGGATGTTCAAAGAAGAGGGAGAGCTGTGTACAAAGGCGCGGGGGCGTGAGGGACGGGCCATGTTGGGGTTGCCATGGAAGAGGATGGGCCAGACCAGGGATGGCTTTGTGCGATGCTGGTGGGGGAGGGGCTGGATCTCATTTTCCTGGAAGGCTCACAGGCAAGGGCAAGACAGGGAGAGATTTGCGTGTGAGGAAGATTGCTTTAGAGAAAGTGAGATGGAGAGCATGGCTAGGAGCCAGGGGGGAACAGGAAATAATGTACGTGAAAACCACGTTGCCCTAAACTTGAGCCTGGACGCTGGTCTGGAGAGAAGGGGCGGGCCTGAGAGACTCCCGGGTCCGGCCTGGGCGGGGCAGATGGAAAGAGGCCTATCCCAGGCCAGGGAAGGTTTCACGCAGGAGACGTGACTTCTGGGATCGACTTAAAGCTCGGGGCTCTAAATTCGAAAGGCTCCTACAGTAAATCCCCAAGCTGATCGGTCCCTGGAAGACCGAGTTTGCCGACTCGGTTCCTTCTTCCAGACAGTGACGTGCGGGGGTCCTCCGAGACGTCGGCTTTCCACAGGAGCCAGTGAAGCAACAAACCTATCATTGGAAACTGGGGTCTCCGGGGAGGGTGTCGGGGGGCCCTGGGCTCGTCACGGCACAGAACACACAGCCGTTGGTTGTCCAAACCCTCCACTTGGCTTTATTTTTAATCCTAATTACACCCTCCGGGAAGAACAATGGCTGATCAACCCAGTTACAAATTGAAGTTAATAAAACAAAGAGCCGATTGGGCAGGCGCAGCCAGCTTGTGATGGGGGGGGGAGGGGCTCCTTGTATGGCCCTGTCCTCCCGCGTCACCTTCCGTCCCCCGGCGGTGGCCCAGGGCGTCTGGGATCATCTCCCACCAGGCCCGGCAGGCTTCAGGTTCAGGGGCCTTGGCCTCCGCCACCGCCTGGCCCAGGGGCCGCGTCAGCTGTCCCTACGTTGTTTGGACCGAGGCTGCGGGAAGCAGAGACAGGAAACGGGGCCTCCACTTGTGTGCTCCTTCCCCAATTTCTTTTGTTCCTCTTTGCCCCTCCCATGGCTCTTCGGGGTGTCTCTCATTTCCCCTTATCGCTTTCTCTACCCACCTCCTCACCCTGTGGCTGACCTTGTCCATCCGCCCTGAATGTTCTGAGAGGGGGCCCCGGATTCCGCGGGCGTCCCCCACGGTCAGGCGGGCGCTGTCCGCGTGGCTCAGCGGCGCGGGCAGCTCAAACACGGCCTCTGGCTTTTGCTGATCCCGTTCATTCCTTTTTTCTCTGTGACGAGAGGAAACTGGAGAGGGAGAATGGGGGACAACCGTCGCTCACAGGCCCTGTTGTCTGGGCACCGGGCTCCCGTCTCCACCTCCCCTGCAGAGAGACTTGATCTCGGTTCCTTGCGGTCGGTGCATAGCACACCCAGATGAATCGGATGGGTTACCTGGGAGGCATGTGCGGACAGGACCATTTCTCATGTGTCAGAAAGACACATGATTGGTGTCCTACCTCTGTCCCTCGTAGCCAGTTCCCAGAGCCTATGCATAGTATGCAGACCAGACCTTCAGGGAAAACAGCAAATCCAATCACCCAGCCTTTCTGCATTGTTCTGGCCTCCTGTCTGCCCAACTCCAAACTCTTGGCTCGACCTCCCTGCCCCTGGCCCTTTGGACTAGGGGTTTCGATCCAGCCCTCCTGGCATTCGGCTCTTGGACTTCCCAGATGGGCACGGACGTGGCTCACACAGGGGACACCCCGTTTCTGCACCCCTGTAATAGGAGCTGTGCCCAGGCTCCAGCCCTGCCAACCGCAGATATCCACGCTGGAGGCTCCTGGCCTCTGCCCTGGGGAAGTCAGGCTGGACGACCCAGGGGAAAGTCTTAGAGTGACCGACAGAGGGACAGAAAGGAAACCAGTGTGGCTCCAGGGTGGGTCATGCCAGCGGAGCTGGCGGTCCAGACCTTCCTTTGGCCGTGGGACTTCAATGACTTGACTCTGTGGGTGGCCCATCCCCCGCCCCTTTGTATTGTAATCAGCCTTTTGACTTGTCTGCCTGCCCACTAGACCATGGGCTCGGACGGCGGGCTTATGTCTGACTGGCCACTGGGTCCTCACTGCCTGGTGCGGATCTTGGCTCTCTGACCAAGTCCCTGTTGAACAAAGAGACAGATGAATGAAGGATCTCCTTCTCCTTCTCTGTGGTTGATGTCAGCCTATTTACACAAGGCCCAAGGGAGAGGCTGTAGCGCCGGCAAGTCCAGTCCATCTACTTAAAATACACTTCCAACCAATGCCTTCTTGGGGGGCTCTGTGCATTTCTTGCCTCGTTAATTCCAACCAGGAACTGGCTCCCTGGGTCCTGGCTTCCTTTTTCGACGCTCTGCACTCCCTCATTGCTCATAGGTATAACGCAAATCAAATCACACCACTCCTTCATGTAAAATCTCTCTCCACTCCTCACAAACTAAAGTACAATTCCTTTAGAGCGTCTGTGATTGGGCCCCACCTACGGTTCGGCCCGTTTCTTGCTGTGTTCCCCTGGGACCCTGTCAGCGCTGGAACTTTCACTGTTCTTCAAGCAAGGCATTCTTCCTCCACTCCATGCGGGATCGCCTGTCCCTTCTGTAAAAGCTGTGCTCCTCGGCCAACCCCACCCTCTCTGGTCTACTGACCTCATGCTAGGCCTTCAAGACCCAGTGGAAGGGTCACCTTCTCCGGGACTCCTCTGATGTCGTCAGTGATCCATCCAGCATCCTTTTCCGATGTGTCTTTTCATCTCGCACCTGACCCTCGCATCGGGGAGGACCAAACTATTGCAGTGTTTGCTCCACGTTTCTGCCGCATGAGCGCCTAGGATCCTTGAGGCCAGGCCCTGTGTCATACTCACCTCCATGGACTCGAAGCTGGCAGAGAGCCTCGCGAGTGGGAGAAGAGGCGGTACAGGACAGGCTGTGTGACCTTGGGCAAGTTACTTACCCTCTCTGTCTCTCAGTTTACTCATTTGCGAAACTGTCTTAATAGCTCCTGCCTGAGGGAACCCTCGACAATGCGAATTAACTGAATTACTACTTGTAAAGCATGTGACCAGTGCTGCTCACACATTAAGCCCTCAATGAATGTTAGCTACTGTTATTATCTGGGATTATTTGGCCCTCTGTACGTGTTTTTTGAATGAACGAGTGAATGACAGCCTACAGAGTCCAGCAAGGCACTTTCTGGCAGCAACGAACATTCAGTATCAGGGCCCTTCTGTGAAGATCTTCAAGACGGGTCAAGGTAGCAACCCTGTCACCTGGACTGGCAGTATCTTCCTTCCGAGGAACAATTTACCGTTTCTTCAAGTTAGGCAGAAACTTGGTTAAGGAAAGATGACTGGAGCAAGCTTGTCATACTTGTGAGATGAAGGACAGGAAAGAACAGGACCTTTGCAACTTGGTGACAATGGTGGAAAGTCAGTAGGAAAGTAACGCCAGGACCATCCATCTACCCACGGTTTATTCACGAATTCCCTGATTACCTTTTGTTTAAGTTTTCTTCTTTTTTTTTTTGAGAGAGAAAGAGAGAGCATGCGTGAGTGGGGGCGGGGCAGAGGGAGCCGAAGGGAGAGAATCTTAAGCAGGCTCCATGCCGCGTGCAGAGCCTGACACAGGGCTCTATCCCACGACCCTAGGATCGTGCCCTGAGCCAAAATCAAGAGTCGGATGCCTAACCGACTAAGCCGCCCAGGTGCCCCTCTCCCGGTTCCCTTTGTGAAAAGACGTGAACCGATTACTCGGTCGCTAAATTACACGGAACCAGATGCGGAAACAATTTTCTGCATCCAGAAGACCAAAGACAATCCAACCCCAAGCATTTCTTCAGAGAACGGCCATGATGTTGACCTCGGGTCAAATCCTGATCCATTGTTTACTACTTATGAGATGCCGATACAGCCTTGAATCTTGCGGACCGGTAACATGGAGTCATCCCTCTCTCACGTGGTTGTTGGGAGGTCGGGATGAGATGAAATGAGAGGATTTACACAAAATAGAGCATGCGATCACAGGTGTGTACAAACTTGTGTCCGAATCGAATTTGCAACAGACGCTCTACCTCGATCTGATCCAAACGCTCACCTCGTCAGCAGCAATAACACGGGGCAGCCACAGGTCTATTTCCCGTTCTTACATTCTAGGCTGAAAAAAAATTTTTGAGTTGAGTATGTACTGTGCGCCAGGACATTTCGTTAGTGGCTAGAAAAACAGAGTTAAAAAAACAAAAACACAAAACAAAACACCCGGGGTCCTTGTCCTCCTGTGGCTCATAGTCTGGACAAGACACTAGGTTTCCGGTCATAAGACAAGTTCTGCAGGTACCTATGATGTACCCTCAGAGAGGAAGCGCTAAGCTGAGATGGGACAAGATTGGACATGAGGTAGTCAAGGAAGGCTTAGTTGAAGGAAGAGTAGAAGTTATCCGGACAAAGGAGGGGGAAGGGAAAGTTATTCCAGGAAGAGGGAACAGTAGCTACGAAGACCCTGGGGCACAGAGAGCAGCCCCATTCTAGGAAGAGCAAATTGCCTGACAAGGATAGAGGGGGGTGTACCCTTCATGCGGAGGCGAGTGAAGGGGCAGGAGAACAAGGCAGCCTCGTGTTACGAAGAGCCGGCGGCACCGGGCTGAGGAGTCTTGAGTCTATCCCGAAAGTAACGGACAGCCATGGAAGACTGTAAGCAGAGGAATGGACGGGTGGCGTTAGTGTCCTGTGCTGCTCACTCTGCAGGCTGGCGGACAGGAGACCTGGGGTGGGGGAGTGACTCCCGAAATGCAGGCAAGACACTGTCACTCGGAGCTACACCCACGGCTACAGCCATGAGGAAGCTGACCTCACAATCTAGAGCCACACAGACACTAACAAATATATCCCGTCCTGTAGAAGAAATGACATCCGAATATGTTCAATATACCAGGCTGGTGGGGGGGAACCTATCAGTGGTGCCCCAGCAAGGAAGGAAGGGCACAGACGTATCCTTTGGAATGTGGGCAGTTAGGTCCAAGAGGAGGTACCCCCAAAATGTTTATAGAGACTATTTCTGGGTAGCAGGATTTTGGGTGACTTGCATTCCTTTTTCTACAACAGACGTGGGTTTTTATTTATTTATTTATTTATTTATTTACTTATTTATTTATTTTTACTTTTTAAAGTAAGCTGTAGGCCCAACGTGGGGCTCGAACTCACCACCCTGAGATCAAGCATCGCATGCTCTACCGACTGAGCCCACCGCGTGCCCCAGACATGAGTTATTTATATATTTTTCTAAAGAATTGAACGAACAGGAGCGGCTGGGTGGCTCAGTCGGTTGAGCGTCCAACTTCGGCTCAGGTCATGGTCTCACAGTTGGTGAGTTCGAGCCCCACGTTGGGCTCTCTGCTGTCAGCACAGAGCCCGCTTTGGATCCTCTGGCCCCCTCTCCTTCCGCCTCTGTCCTGCTCTCTCTCTCTCTCTCTCTCTCGCTCTCTCTCAAAAATAAATTTTAAAAAACTTAAGAAAAGGAATTAAACAAACAAAAATTGACCCAAGAACTTTGGATCGAAGAGAGTTGGAAGATCCAGGGTGCTCATGAGGCGCTGGCAGATGGCTAACTCGGGAGTCTAGCTCCGGTCTGGAGCCAGGGATGGTGGGAAGATTTTTAGGGGGAGACCAAAATCCGTCCACAGGAGACCCGGGCAGGAGAATAAATGCCTCACTTTTGGGGGGATCCTGGTGAGCAGAGTCGAGATTCCATCAAGGTCAAGTGGAGGGAAGCCATCATGATCAGGGGAGGACACGCCCGCTGGGCATTTGGGGAGGGACCGCGAGCCAGCGCTCAGACAGATATTCAGTAGGTGGCCCAGAAGACACCAGGAAAGATTGTGCAACTGGGCTGTGGGGAGAGAGAATAGCGGTCTATTGTTGGAGACCGATAAACAAATTTCGAGGGTTCATCTTGGGGGCGCGGGCCTGAAATAAGGTCCAAGGTAGCTTAATTATCCATCGCGGGTCCGCTCCTGGGATGAGCCGCCGGGGAACTGTGTTAACCCAGGTCAGCTTTCCTTGCCCCCGCGCCCGCAACAAAGCGATGGAGACGCCGCAGCTGAGTGGCTGTCACCGCGAGGCCTCAGGCCTGCACGACTGGGGAGACAAAACCAGTCAGCCGTCCCTGGGCAGGCCACAGGCCCCACCCCCCCTTCACTTCTCACGTTCAAGATTCGCATCATCAGGCCCCTGATGGAGGCGAGCGCCCTCCCCGCTGCTGGCCAGGTCCCGCAGCGCCCTAGCCCCCCGAGGCGGAGGCAGACGAGGGTCCAGGTGGGCTCTGAGCACCAGCGCGAGGTGAGGAGGAGCCTGGTTTTCGCAGGCGAGGATGAATGAGGTTGGAAACGGGAGGTAGCTAGCCTGGGAATCTCGGCCAACTCTAGGCCCATCAGAAACGGAAATGAGGGGGCGCCTGGGTGGCTCACTCGGTGGAGCGTCCGACTTCGGCTCAGGTCATGATCTCGCGGTCTGTGAGTTCGAGCCCCGCGTCGGGCTCTGTGCTGACCGCTCAGAGCCTGGAGCCTGCTTCGGATTCTGTGTGTGTGTGTCTCTCTCTGCCCCTCCCCCAGTCATGCTCTGTCTCTCTCTGTCTCAAAAATAGATAAAAACATTAGAAAAAAAGAAAAGAAATGGAAATGAGAACTGCCAGAAGAAAAGGAGGAGCCGGCAGGTCTTTTGCCAGGGGCTCCGGACTTCCGTTCTGAGCCCACCTTGCAGAAGCCGTGTGATATTGAGCACAGCGTTCAACCCCACAGAGGCTTCGTTTCCTTGACCCTTACCTCAGAGGCTAATAAGAGTGTACCCTTATGAGGAGTTTATTGTGGGTGCCCAGCTCTGTTCTAAGGGCTACACGTATATTATATTATATTATATTATATTATATTATATTATATTATATTATATTATATTGTTTTGTGTTATATTGTATTATATTATATTATATTACGTTATTATAATATTATCTCTATAATCAGCAACAACTCTACATGAGGTAGGTATCACGATATGGTTATTATCACCTGTAGATGAGACGACAAAGGCACAGGGAAGTTAAGAAACTTGCCCAAAGTCAGGGCGCCTGGGTGGCTCAGTCAGTTAAGTGTCTACTCTTGGTTTTGGCTCAGGTCATGATCTCATGGTTCGTGAGATCAAGCCACGTGTGGGGCTTGGTGCTGACAGTGCAGGGCCTACATGGGATTCTCTCTCCCTCTCTCTCTCTCTCTCAAAATAAATAAATAAACTTAAAAAAAACAGGCAACTTGCTTGCCCAAAGTCACACGCACTCACAGAGTCTGGATCGAAACCCGGGCAACTAGGCTTCAGACTCCACGCTTCAAAAAGCAGCATTCACTTCCTCCGTCAGCTGCAAAATGCTTTACAAATAGATGCAGGGTTATTTTTCCTCAGTTGAGACCGACATTCTCAGGGCTAGGCCCCACTCAGAGCATGGTGCGGTCATCAGGGTTTCACCTCAGGAAAGGATGGGGCGGGGGCACGCCGTTGTGTCTGCCGAGTGTTGGTCCTTACAAAACCGTGGAAGGCCCGGGAACGGAGACTCGGAGAGCTGGCGACTTCCCACAGTCATGGGGCTCAGAAGCCGAAGAGCCCTCTCTGATTCCAAACTTCCGGGTACAGGGCTTCTCAAGCACTTTGGAGAAGCCAAGTGTTGTGGTAGCTAAGGGCGAGGCCTCTAGAACCTGCGTTCAAAGCCCGTTTCTGCCACTCCCCCGCTGTGTGACCTTGAGCAGGTGTCTTTACCTCTTTGGGCTTTGCTTTGACTATCTGTAAAATGAAGAGCCGGTAATGCCTACCTCGTAAGGTTATGGTGAGGGGCACAGGGGTCAGCGCGAGTAAGTCATAGAACAGGGGCACACGGCATGCTCTCCAGGCCTGGGGCAAGAGCATAGTATTTTTTAAAAATGTTTATTAATTTGTGAGACTGGGGGGGGGTCAGAGAGAGAGGGAGACAGAGGATCCAGAGTGGACTTGAAGCGGGAACAGCAGAGAGCCTGATGCAGGGCTCGAACTCACTGACCGTGAGATCATGACCCGAGCCAAAGCTGGACGCTTAACTGACTGAGCCACCTAGGCGCCCCAAGAGTATAGTGTTTGACTCAAAGTTTGCTTTGCTTCGAGGAGGCAGGATAAGGGCTATACCCAGAAACCAGAAGATTCACATAGTGGTGGGGCGTCTCTTTGGGGAAGATTCTAGCAAGAAAGCAAACAATAAAGTCAGTTGGCTGGGAGGGTAGAAGGAGGGTCCAGGAGGGTCAGAGGTAGGTAAATGAGGAAAGGACTAGTTGGACTGGTGGTTATTTCGGGGACCCAGAGCTAGGCATCTGGGTTCTCTCGTTCCTGGGCTTGTGCTCAGTATTCAGAGGGTCTGCCAGTGTCTGGGAGGGCTCCCAACCAGGCGGGCAATGGAAGGGTCTGGTGAGGATTTGGCTGTAAGGAGTGAAGACAGAGCCATTGGGTAGGAATTTTGAGGTGGAACTCTACTTTCTGAGTGATTGGGGGTTAGGGAAGAGATTACGACACCTGTAGTCGGGAAGCCATCAGAACCGGGGTTCAGTTGACACTGGGAAAGGCCGAATCCAGGTGTTAGGTAGATATAGGGGGGGCCAGGAGGTCACACCACGGGGAGGAGGCGATTAGCATATGCAAAAGTTTAGGGTGTACTTGGTTCAAAGTGTATGCTGTACACGTGTTGGTAACAATGACAATGATATTTTGGCAGCCAGGATCTGTGGGTGAGGGACAGGATTTCAGTTCCTCAGAGCAGAAGTAACCAGACGGGGATTTGGTGTCTTAGTATTCCCCTCCATCAATCTGGGGACCCAGTATTGCCAATCTTTTTAATTTAGCCAAGCGAGACCATTTAAACAACCAAAAAATGCATTGCCAACTGTCACCATGATTTCATAAGAGCCGTCTTATCACCAAAAGTAAGACAGACATAATCTCAGACTAGACAGTCATCTAAAGGATTAAAAAACAATTATTTATTTATTTATTTGCCTGTGTGTGTGTGTGTGTGTGTGTGTGTGTGTGTGAGAGTGAGAGAGAGAGAGAGAGAATGAGTGTGGGAGGGGCAGAGAGAGAGGGAGACACAGAATCCAAAGCATGCTCCAGGCTTTGAGCTGTCAGCACAGAGCCCCATGTGGGGCTTGAACTTATGGACCATGAGATCATGACCTGAGCCAAAGTTGGACACTTAACAGACTGAGCCACCCAGGTGCCCCAAAAGAATATGTTTAAAACATGTTTATTTAGAGAGAGAGAGAGAGAGAGAGCGAGAGAGGGAGAGAATCCCAAGCAGGTTCCACACTGTCAGTGCAAAGCCCGACAGGGAGCTTGATCTCACCAACCTGAGATCATGACCTGAGCTGAAATCAAAAGTTGGACGCTTAACCACCTGACCCAGGGTGGTCCAGAATAAACAGTCATTTACATTGGAAACGGAAATTAACTTTACAAAAGGCTCACCTATGTTGTCTTTTTGTCAGTGTGCACCTGATGGAGGGAAACTTTGTCATGGAGCAGCGCTGATGGGCAGAGCAGAGTCTGGGACACATTCGTGCCCAGGGCTCCCCTTCCTGGGGCCTGGGCTCCCTTGGGAGGGACCTGAGAAAGGCCACGTACGAGGTGTCTGTCCTGACCCTGAGCTTTCCTGCTCACAGCCGGCACCTCGGCAGTCCTGTGCAGCCACTCCGGGCCCCTCACTTCTGGCCCAGGCTGACCCCACTCCAATCTGTGGCCACCTGGGTCGTCTTCTGTGTAGAGCCCTCCACTGGCCCCTTGGCCATGACATCTGAACTTGCTTTCTCCTGTTCGACCTTTGGCACTTTCTCAGGGCCCTGGCTGGAACCTGCCTCCTGCCCCTCCTGCCCCTGCCCCATCCCCACCCCTGGACCTCGGCCCTTGTCCTCAAATGCCGAGGGCCTACGCGGAAGGTTAGAGCTTCGATCAGCCCTCACAGCCACCGCAATACGCATCCCGCGCTTCTGCCATCCGCGTGCTCCTGTTCTCCCTACGGCGGGGGAGGGGGGGCGGGGGGGAGTGAGTACAGAAGGACAAGACCGAGTCTCAAGTTTGGTGCCAGCCTATAGAAATCAATAGGCCCCCGGGCAAGAGCCAGGTGGGTGATTAACCCACATCTATGACAGAGTTTGTCTCATGGATTTCTCTGTAAGCTCTCTGAGGCAGGGGCTATATCCTGATCACCTGCTTATTTAATCTTTTATTTCCTACCCATTCCCAACTCCCTATGGCCGCCCCTCCCCCAACACCAACTAGTAAAGTCCCTCTGACGTAGGTGCTCATTTGTTGCCTTGAATTTGACTCCCTCCTTCAATACACATGTACTGCTCCCTTGCCAAGAATGCGCTGCCACCAAAGGCACTGTGAGAGATACTGAGACGAAGGAGATAAGGACGCTGCCCTCAGGAAGCCTTCAGCCTCCGAGGGGGAGGACACGGCCGTGGAACTGGAAATGAAATCGAAAATACAGAATGTTTCCAAACGAGCCCGTAGGCTGGGCTGAACTGGTTTCACCTCCAAGGGCTTGGGTGGTTTGGCCCGCATGGGTCAGCCCAGCCCAGAAAAGAGATCTCCCCACTGAGGCTCCCAGCACGTCCTGTTCAGCCTTGAACACAGCTCGGAGCCAAGGGCGAGTCAGTATCACTACCATGCAACCACCTCGCTTTGTGTTCAGAGGTTTTTCTTTTTCGTTTTTTTTTTTTTTTTTTGTCTTGCTCTGCTGGGGCTCGTTCTCCCTGACCCCTCTCCCACCCTCCTCCTAAACAAGACAAGCGAGACCTCTCCTTGAAAACAAATGTCTCCCCATTGGAAGATAAGGGTGCTCTTTGTGTGTTATTTTCGTTGATTTCTTGACGCTGGTTTCCATACCGAATTTGGTTGGCCTTGCGCTTGCTTTATTGAAGCCCGAAGGTTGTTTCAACAAAAGGACACGAGAATGGGGAAAGCAAAGCAAAGAAACGCTAAACTCTTAACCAAAAAAACAACAAAAAAGATTTTTTTGAGCAACTGATTTAAAACCAGTGACGACGCTCCCCAAGAGGAGAGTCCAAAAGCGAGTTGGGTGGGAGGACCCTTCGGGCCAAAGATACAGAGCAGGGATTCCCCTAACTTCCTCTTCTTCACTGCTGCCCGACAGTAGTGACGGCTCAGACTTCCTACGGGGGTGCAGGGGTGCGTCCCCAAGGGATTCGGCACCGCCTTTCAGCGGCCCGCCGGGCCTGGAAGCAATTCCCAGCAGGCTTCCTTCCAGGCTGTGTCCAGTTTCCCAGAGGAACGTTCTCCAAACTTCCATGAGCTTTTGGTGGCAGAATGATCACTCTCTTCCCCATTTGTGGCTTACGGAGTCGGGGCAGCCTGAAGGTTGTGGGAAGTATTCTGAATCAGAAGTCGGGAGACCTGGGTCCTTGTCTCGGCTGCGCCCCTGGCCAGGGCAAATTCCCTGTCTTATCTGCATCGGACGGTCTATAATGTTTAATGAGTCTATATCTGCTTCTTTCGTTTTAATTATGCAATTATAAACTGCATGCATGCTCGCTGTGGGAAAGCGACGATTCTGCAGAAATATATCAAGACAGGTCCCTCACCCCCACCCACCATCAGCTCCAGAAATAAGCACTATCTGTTAGGTGAGCACCCTTTCAGAAACGCTCTGTGCCCACACAGAGATATCACTGGGTGTGTTTAGACCCTGCCTAGTTTCCAGGGTTGCCACGGCCCGCCTGGCGGCTGTGGAGTTCCCCACCTTCCTGAACAAGACTCTGTCTCCTTAACGCTTTTTATTCTTTCAGCACCAAGAAAGGTTTTGCCTTTTTTTTTTTTTTTTCCTTTTTAAATCTGTGTTCGCTTTTTCTAGAAAATTCCAAGATAAGGGAAAGGTGTGGAAGCTGGCTTGTAAAGGGCCAAAACTCAATTATGCGTATCGATTCCAAACTCCTCATTCAGTGATGTGGCCTCGGTAGCTTGCGGTTGGCCGTGGGAGGAGTATTGACACCAACGGAAACTGGCAAATGCCACAAATCAGGACCCTCCCGCCGCCCCAGGCTCGGTTACCCTCATATCACTGGGCCTGGCAAGGAACAACTCAAGAGGGCCAACAGATCAGGGGGGCCTGGAAAGATGGCTGCCCATCCCTCCTTCCCCCCCCACTTTAAACGAATCGCCGCTAGAGTTGGTAAATGGTCAGGATTTCGTGAAACTCTATTCGTCCTAGGGGCTTATGTCCCTTCAAAAGGAATAACCTTTTAACAGTGGGACTGCAGGCCCTTATCAAGGATGTATTATGACCCAGGAGCCTCCTGCCAGCTCTCAGAAGCCACATCCTTTGGTAGCTTCCTGCTCACTTGGGAAAGGTCTACCCACCCTGGGTAAGTTGGGGTAGACCTAATTCAGAGGAGACAGCTGGGTGATAACGCAGAGGAAATGGGGAGGAGACTTCGAGGCCCATCTAACCTTCTCTGTAGCCAAACAAAACAAGATAAGCCCACACCCCCGAAAAAGAGTGCTGGAGGAAAAAACTATCCAAGGATTCCAAAGATGACAAAATGTGGGGTCAAGCATACAGGGCCACGCCCTGTGTACGGTAGTGACATAAAACTAGTGAAGAGTCAGGTGGATTAAACTGGAGTCTCGCATTGTTCTCAGTGTGGTTTCCCTCACTAGACTGTAAGCCTCTTGGAAGCAGGGATCATGAGTCACTCATCGTTATGACTAAGAGCCCAGCATGGGGCTTTGCGCAGAGCAGACACCCAATGAACGCTGTCGAATCCAAGTGCGAATTCAGGCCCAAAGAGCAGGGTGGGAACCCGGAAGCCGGAGGTTCCCATGGTTTTGAAATGTTGAAATGTTTGAAATGTCTACAGAGGAGGCAGGAGAGCGGCCGTCTGAGCCCGCGGACATGGCGGCAGGCCTGGCCTTGCGGGCACCCCCCTCCCCCCCCAACCTCACCCTGCGCAGGAGTCCACGCCCTCACCTGGAACACTGGTAACTTCGAGGGGAGGCTGTGGATCCTCAGACCTCGGTGCCTCCCTGAGCCGCCTTACCCCGAAATCTTGTTCAGAGAGAGGTGACTTGGCCTGGCTTGGGGCAAGGTGGAATCTGTTCGCGCCCCAAAGCTGGAACCCAGGCGTCAACGCTTCAACTGTCCTGAGGCAAAGCCCACAACGCAGAAGAAACCCTGGAGGGGGGGTGCGGACCCTCGGGGACCTTCCCCAGGCACTCGTCAGTGGCTTTGTCAAGTCGTCATTCTCACCGATGAGTCTCAACCTGACCTAACTCCTGCCTCTAGCCTCTGTCCTTAGGGCTCAGGGCCCCGGGTGCTTGGGTGGGGGGCGGGGAGGGGGTTCCCAGACACCTCTCTGGGTAAAGGTGGAGGCTCTGGGAAGCCTCTCTCCCTCTTTCTACTATGCTAGCTCTGCTTCGTACATCTGGGGACAGGCCCAGGAGGAGGGGTCCATTGAGCACCGTCCCTTCCAAATGCCTTGCCGCTTCCTTCCCAACCAAGAGCATGCTCTTGGGCACTTGGAGACAGTGTTACCTGTCTGGAGGAGGAAGGGAAGGGAGGAAAGGGGGGATGGAAAAGGGAAGGGAGTGGGGAGGAACTCCCAACCAAACCCTCCCAGTTTCCCCCATTGCCTACGGAATAAAGTTTAAATCCTTTTTTGGTATGTAGAACTCTCGCCAGGCTGGCCAGGCTGGCCAGGCTGGGCAGGCTTGTCTCCGCCTCTCCCCGCTCCGACCTGACAACCACAAGGGTCTACACCAGCCGTCTGCAGCTCGGGAGTCTGAAATGTCCTCCCTCCCTCCCTCCTCCCTCCCTCCCTCCCTCCTTCCTTCCTTCCTTCCTTCCTTCCCTCCTTCCTCACTGAGCACCTGTGTGAGCCAGGCTCTGTGCTTGGCACCAAGGATACCACAAGGAACAAAACAGACACCGTTCCTCCCATTATGGACCTTATAGACAGCCTTCCAGACAGCTATTGAGTTATGGGGGTAAAGAGCTCTATCAGTGAGGGTTGGGGGTTTCCCTGTGAAGAAGTGAAATAACAGCTGAAAGCTGTTCATGAGGTCGGGGTGGGGTGAGGGGCCCCAAAGCAGGAGGGAAGCTTATGCTTGAGGAAGTAAAAGAAGGCGGAGGAAGGTTGTGTTAACTCTGGGCTGTGGGCCTTGGAGACCACAGTGAGGATTCTGGTCCTGCTCCTGTGAGAAATGGGAGACACCGAGGGGTTTACCCTGGTGAGGGCGGAGGGATGGGAACATGAATGATTTGCACACGGGGTGGTAGGTAATGGGGGCGGGAGTGAAGGCCGGAGAGGCCCAGGAGGCTGCTGCCGTGGTCGAGGAAAGACATGCTTGTGTCCTGGACAGTGGTGGGTGGGCTGAATCAACAGGTAGGAGGTCAGACTGAGGGGCTCGGTGGTTGGCAATCGGGGGGTTGTCCAAGATGGCTGCCTGGTTTCTGACGTGGGAACCGTCAATCCCCCCCGCTAGCCCGGGACTTCCTCAGTCTTACAGCCTCTGCCCCCAGCATAGCATCTTGCCAAGTTGTGCAAGGGAAACGCAGACACCAGGAAACAAAAAGGGAAAATCTCTCTCTTGTTCAAGCCATGTTAGCCAGACGACTTACAGAATTCTTGTAACAGACAGGTACTCCAAAATGCACAAAAAATCAGATCTCTTGCAAAGTGATAAATTAATGCTTTTGGAATGTAGGCAGCTAGGCGGGGCAGGAGCCTTCTGTTCTCATTTTTGCAAGATAATAGTTTGAACTAATAGTTTTTTCCTGGACAAAAACTCACTATATCAACAAAGAAGTAAGTTCCAAATGTAAAGGTATTCTGAATATATAATTAGGGACACCTGGGTGTCTCAGTTGGTTGGGCGACCGACTTCGACTAAGGTCATGATTTCGCGGTCCGAGGGTTCCAAGCCCTGCTTTGGGCTCTGCGCTGACAGCACAGAGCCTGGAGCCTGCTTCAGATTCTGCGTCTCCCTCGCTCTTTATGCCCCTCCCCTAATTGCGCGCGCACATGCGCACGCGCTCTGTCGCTCAAAAATAAACATTAAGAAAATATATAAATTATGTATAATGTGTTATATAATAGATATTAAAATATATTTAATATGATATAATTTTGATTGCAAAAATAACTCCTTGCTGTGAAAAATTCCAGCAATATATAAAGAATGGCGTCAGAATGAAGTGCCGGTTCTGACGCCCCCAAAAGCTCTCTATCACTAAATGTAAACGTTTTTTCCCTCGCACCAAAACATGTTTCCACTTAAAAAAATTTCTTTTAATTTTATTTTAGAGAGAGAAAGAGAGAGCCCTTGAGCAGAGAAGAGGAGCAGAGTGAGAGAGAGAGAGAGAAAGAGAATCCCAAGCAGGCTCCATGCTCAGCGTGGACACGGGACTCGATTCCACAACTCTGGAATCATGACCCGAGGCGAAATCAGGTGTCATATGTTCAACCGACTGAGCCACCCTGGGGCCCCTGTTTCCACTTTTAATAAAGATGAGATTGTTCAATATTTTTCTGTGGATTGATTTTCTTCCCAGTATATCATAGTCATACGGAAGCATGATTTAGGGTCATGGTCAAGCCATGGACTGTGGAGCCAGAGGGCAGGGGTTTAAATCCTACCTCTGCCAACCGTCTGTGTAGGTGAACGACTCACCCCACTGTGCCTCAGTTCCCTTGTCTGTGAAATAGCTCAAATGATGGTATCTTCTTCCCTGGGCTTCTGGGAGGATTAAATAGACATAGAACATGGAGAAGACTGCCTGGAACATACACGGTCTCCCTCCATCAGTAGGGTCTATCCCCTCAGCAGCTTCCAAGTACAAGGTGGGTCCACATTATTCAACGACCCTTTGTTGATGGGCATTCGAGTTGTTTCCATTTCCTTTGCAATTCTAAACTGTCATTATCTGTAAAGTATCTTTAAAGATATATCCCTTGTCCTTACTACAAATGGTATCAGTGCTCATTCCCACCCTCCAACTTAACCAATTTGAATTCCTGTTAGAGATCCTTTTCCCCACTCCTTTGTCAATGCTAGCAATTAGCAATTTTTGGTGTCATCAAACCAGTGGATAAAATAAAACATCTCGTTGTTTTCATTTTTGGTGCCTATGTTATTCTTGAGATTGTCATTTTATGTGCTATTAAGAAGTTGTGCTTTTTTCAAAACTTCAGCGAATTGGTTCCATTTTCCTGTGGGCAATTTCCATTGAGTTTATATCTTCCAGTTGTTGATTCGTAGAAGTTCTTTATATATTATGGTATCAGTCTTTTGCTCTTTGCTTAAGTTGCAAAGTTTCTCTCAGTGGGCCATTTGTCTCTTAATGTTGTTTATGGTTTCTTTAGTTATACCAAAGATTTAAATGTTTGTTAATCTGCTTTTCGACGGATAAATCTATCTGTAGTCTATCTGTTCATCTTTTCCTTATAGTCTTTGGGATTGGGGACTTCCTTAGAAAGGCCTACCCTAACTCAAGACATGTAAAAAAAAGATTTTTACATTTATCGCTTGCTGATTTATAGGCTTTAAAAATGTTTTGATTTGTAAACCACCTGGAATTTTTGTGCATGTGGTGATAGAACTTTTTCCTCCTAAAATCGATAGCCAGTTGTTTCAACACCATCTTGCCGCACAAATTGTAACTGCCATCCTTATTATAAACTAAGTTCCTGTTTATACAGGATATAATTCAGGGCTCTCTGTTCTGTTTCCTCACCTATTTGGTGATTCCTACATCGATACCTCATTTTTTATTCTCATAATCTTTGTTATCTTTGTTGTCTGTCTTGATATAGAACAGGAGGTACTCCTTGCATTATTCTTCTATTTCAAAATGTTCTTGGCTATTCTCGTATGTTTACTCTTCCAGATGAATTTCAGAATCGGCATACCCATAAAAAGTCCTGCTAGAATGTCAATAGGAACTAATTTGGAGGAGAACTTAATACTGCGTTTTAAAAATCTTTTCAGGGGTGCCTGGGTGGCTCAGTCGGTTGAGCGTCTGACTTCAGCTCAGGTCATGATCTTACGGTTCACGAGTTCAAGCCCTGCGTCAGGCTCTGTGCTGACGGCTCAAAGCCTGGAGCCTGCTTCGGATTCTGTGTCTCCCTCTCTCTCTCTGCCCCTCCCCTGCTCACACTCTGTCTGTCTTTCTCTCTCAAAACTAAACAAACAGGGACGCCTGGGTGGCTCAGTCGGTTAAGCGGCCGACTTCAACTCGGGTCATGATCTCACGGTCTGTGGGTTTGAGGCCTGCGTCGGGCTCTGTGCTGATGGCTCGGAGCCTGGAGCCTGCTTTGGATTCTGTGTCTCCCTCTCTCTCTGCCCTTCCCTTGCTCACGGTCTGTCTCTATGTCTCTCAAAAATAATAAAAATGTTAAAAAAAAGTTTTTTAAAAAAAATAAACATTAAAAAAATTAATAATCATTTTCAGAAGTAAGCTGTTTCTCCATGTGTTCAATGTTCATATATTCTTTAATAAAGTTTTATAGCTTTTTATCATATTTAGTCCTGTATATTTTTTGATAATTTGTTCTTGGTGCCTTAAAGATTTTATTAATCATATTAATATGATTTATAACCTTTTCCAATCATACTTTCTAATTTATTATTGCCGATAAATAGGAAAATTATTGGCTTTTTCTGTGTGCATATGTTTCCTTTCTGATTTAACACCCTGTTAGTTTCTTTCATAAGCCACGTCGTTTTTTAAGGTGTTGGTCTTGGAGATTCTGAATGATAATCCTATCATCTAGAAATAATACCGTTTTGTCTCTTTTCATGTTGATGTGTGCCTCTTTTTTTTCATCTTACTGCAATGACTCGGTACTCCAAGCTTGTTTGCTAATAACAATGGTATCAACTCGGTTTATCTCAATCCTGACTTTAATGAAAATGCTTCTAAAACTTCGCCATTAAGTTTAGCATGTGCTGTAGCTGTAGGTTTCTGATGGAGACTTTTTCAAGTTAAGGATGTTTTCTTTTTTCTTTTAGTTTATTTAAGTAGTCTTTTTTTTTCAAACCTTTTTTTAATGTTTATTTATTCTGGAGAGAGACAGAGAGACAGAGAGACAGAGTGTGAGCAGAGGAAGGGCAGAGAGAGGGAGACACAGAATCTGAAGAGGATCCAGGCTCTGAGCTGTCATCACAGAGCCCGACGCGGGGCTCAAACTCATAGGACGTGAGATCATGACCTGAGCCGAAGTCAGACAGTATGCTCTACCAACTGAGCCACCCAGGTGCCCCAAAAAGGTATTTTCTTTTCTGCTTCATTAATAAGAAGGTTTTTTGTTTGCGTTTTTGTTTTTTTTCCAATCATCAAAGGATATGGATTTTATTAAATTTTTTTATCAGTTGAAATGATCAGAAGTTGTCCCTTTGGTATATTAATGTAGTAAATTTCATTAACGAATATCTTAATGTGGAACCATCCTCGCCTTACTTAAATACACTGATCCAATTTGCAATATTTCATTTAGGATTTTTTTTCTTTTCTTTTTTAATGTAACTTATCATCAAATTGGTTTCCATACAACACCCATCATCATTAACATCATTAACATCTTAACATCATTTAGGATTTTTAAAATCTGTGTTTATAAGCAAATTTAGCTTTGGGTTTCCTTCTTTGTTGTTCTTTGCTTGTCCACTTTGGTAGCAGCATTGCGCCAGCCTCGTGGCATGAGTTTATAAGATCTTACCGTATAAAAAACCACACTGGCTCAATTCTTTTCTGTGGGTAGATTTTACTTTTTTTTTTTTTTTAAGGAATCTCTGTCCCCAACATGGGGCTTGAACTTCCAACCCCGAGATCAAGAGTCACATGTTCTACAAACTAAGCCAGCCAGGCGCTCCACTGTAGGTAGATTTTAAACTAGGTTTTTCTCCATTTTTTTTTCTATTGTTGGTGGTCTATTTAGGTTTGATACTGTTTCTTAAGTCGATTAAGATGATTTAAATTTTCCCTGAGAATTTTCGTCCAGATTTAATCCAGTTGTACATAGTATTTTCTAAATTATTTAATAATCTCTGCTTTTCTTTTTTTAAAGTTTATTTCTTTATTTTGAGAGAGAGAGAGAGAGTGAGTGGGGGAAGTGCAGAGGGAGATGGAGAGCGAGAATCCCAAGCAGGCTCCATGCTGTTGCAGAGCCTGATGCGGGACTCGATCCCACAGACCATAAGATCATGACCTGAGCTGAAATCAAGAGTCAGACGCTCAGCCTGTTGAGCCACCCGGGTGCCCCAATAACCTCTGTTTTTATAATCACGTTCTCTTCTTGTTTCTAAAATCAGTTTGAGGGACTGTGGCTCAAGTGGAAAAGCATGCAACTTTTTTTTTTTTTAACATTTATTTATTTTTGAAAGACACAGAGAAAGAGCATGAGAGAGAGAGTGCAAGAGAGCATGAGCAGGGGATGGGCAGAGAGAGGAGTCACAGAATCGAAACAGGCTCTAGGCTCCAGGCTCTGAGCAAGCTGTCAGCACAGAGCCTGATGCGGGGCCTGAACCCACAAACCGTGAGATCACGACCTGAGCCAAAGTTGGACACTCCGTTGACTGAGGCACTCAGGCACCCTGCTTCTTTTTTTCTAGCGTCCTGAACTGTATGCTTAGATAATTTAGTTTCAGCTTTTCTTTTTTTAATAAGTATGCTAAAGATATTAAATTTCCCTTCAATTATCACTGTACCTGCATCATTTAGAACCTGGTACGTGGTGTCTGTGTTGTCATTAGTGTACAGTGATCCGTGTTTCAGCTTCCATTTCCTATTTAACTACGAATTTCAGAAATTTCAGTTCTGATTTCCTCTTTAATGCCAAGAGCTATTGCAAAAAAGTGCTTTAAAGTTGCGAGCGAATAGATTTTTTTTTTTTTTTGCTGTATTTATTGTTAATTTCTAGTGTTAATGTTCTGTGGACCATTTGGGTCAGAAGGTTTCTACCTGGGAATGTGGAAATTTTCTTCACGATCTATTTCGCGGAGAATTTTAAACTATTTCATGGCTATTCGAAAAGAACATCTGTCCTTGGAAAATCCTACAAGGACACAGATATCTACTGAATCAAGATTAGTATTCGAAGCTTTACTTTTTATCTACTTAATATACCCAGTTCTGCCCATGAATTCATTATTTCCTTCTGGTTGTTTTCTCGACTCTTAACTTTCAGAATTCCCATTTTGGTCAATATCAAATCTAGAGCTCCTCTGCGTTTAATATTTGTTCATATTAACTGTAGTGAGAAGAGAAGAACAGTGATTTAACTTTAGAATCCAAATGCCACCGGGCACGTGAAATCACAGGGTGATTCATTGGGAAGTGCTGCCCAAACGACAAATTTTAACAGGTTAAAAGAGCAGCATACACATTTGCAGCAACGTGGATGGAACGGGAAGGTATTACACTGAATGAAATAAGTGTCATAGAAAGACAGATACCATATGTTTTCACTCACATGTGGATCTTGAGAAACTGAAGAAGACCATGGGGGAAGGGAAGGGGGGAAAAATAGTTACAAACAGAGAGGGAGGGAGGCAAACCGTACGAGACTCTTACATACAGAGAACAAACTGAGGGTGGATGGGGGATGGGGGAGAGGGGAAAATGGGTGATGGGCACTGAGGAGGGGACTCGTTGGGATGAGCACTGGGTATCATATGGAAGCCATTTTGACAATAAGTTATATTTTAAAAAACAGCATATATTGGGAAAAGCACATTGGGATACGAGAGGTCCAATAGCAGAACGCTGAATTTTAGGAAATTGAAAAAGTCAGTTCCGCCAAATATTCGGGAAGCTTTCTGTGAATGGCACAGGCACGGGGCAGTAGAAGCTATGCCCCACCCTCGGGGCCAGGCAGGTCTCTTGGAGAGATAGGACATGCACAAATACAATATAGTTAAGCAACCAAAAGACAGCACACACTTCCATGCCGGATGAATGGCCCAGGCAGAGAGTGTTACAGAGCCTAGGCAGTGGGGAGATGGGAGTTGTAAACACAAGACTGCTGATGCAGAAACCAAACCCAGCTGGCGTTCGCCAAAAAGGAACTTCTTATCGACTCAGGAGGATCAGGTACCTCTTAGGCACCACTTAGGTTCTCTCGCCTCACCTTCTCTCCTTCCAGATGCTGTGACCAGATCCCCACAGGCTCTGACTAACTTCGCAAGGGGAACGGTCTGACAGCTCCTCAGCTCGCACTGAGTCACTGGCTTCCTGCCTCGGGAGTCCCCAGTTGACATAGAGGTGTGAGACCCGGCTTGTCTTCCCATATCCGCAAACCGGAAATGTGGAAGCGTTAACAGCTCATGACACGCGCCCTTTGACCAGTGGAAAATGGGAACTAGGGAGCGAATTCTTGGCCCTTTCTTGTTTCAGATGGATTGTTGTCCTGGGATGCAGTCTGTGCAGCTTCGTGGAGGACTGGCCTATGGGGGTCAAACAACTAGACTCAACAGGGGCTGGCTCGATAATGCAACCTTGGTTTGATTCTCCCTCCTTTGCTGCTTTATTTCTTTTGTCCTTGACTCCTGCTCCCTGGGATTTCACGTCCTGTGAAAACGGCAGCACAGAGCCCTTTGCTCAGGCTCTGCTCTTTGGGGGGACCCGGGCTTAGATATCCTGTAACTGAAAGTCCAGGTGGAGGTGATGTAGGGGCTCAAAGGCTTTTTTGGGTACTTGGTTTTCCTCCATGTTTTGCCTGTGTTAGCTGAGTTCTCCAGCAGGCTCTCTTCTGATGGTACTGAGATGGCCCCAGGAGCCTCAACAATGGGAGTTTCCAGGTTCACATTTCACGGGAAAGAGTCCTTATCCCCAATACCTCAAACACAATTGAGAGTTACTGACTCTGGTTGGCCTAATTCGGTCAGTGACCATCCCTGGGCCCATCACAGCGCCCGGGAGAATGCTGTATTCCAGTTGTCTTTAGCCTAGATCTAAAGACCCAACGGAAGGAGACGGATGGAAAGTGGGAGGGGGGTAGATGCTCAGACAGAACCTAGGACTGTTGCTGGAGGAAACGGGAATGGATGGTGTCTAAAATGCCCAGCACAGACAGAAAAAGTAGAGCTAGGAGGAATTAATCTTCCTGGGGCCCCAGCAGAATTTTTCCACAGGAAATTTTGAGGTTTTCCAGAAACCAAAAGCTTTTGGCTCATTCCCTGCCATAGAATCGTTCCCTTTTCTTTTGTACCAAGGTGGGCGGAAATACAGGTCTACAGACTGGGTCTATTTCCTCCCTAAATGATAAAGTGTTTCATCTTCAAAATAATAGAACGACTGAAGAATACTCTGTTGAATGATAAAGGCAATCAGGCATTCACCGATGTGGCAATTCCTGCCTACCAAGCACTGTACTGGGCTCTGGGGTTCGGAGCTAAATAAAATATGTTCCAAACGGATTTCCAACAATGCCATTTCCCTCCTGAAAAAATCACTTCGTGTCTTCTAGTCTCTTTAAGGCAAAATTCCCAATTTCCTAACTCAAGGCTCTCAGTATCTGGCTTCTGCCTAGCCAGCCTCTTCTCTAGAGTCTCAACACCTTTCCCCTGTGTTCTTTCATTGGATGAGGCAACTCCAGAGCAAAGCCATCAGTCAGTCAGTATTGATCGACTGCAAAGTCTTACAGAGCTCACGTGCAAAGACATAAAAAAAAAAAGCTTGGAATCAATCCAACATAGGAGACAGGACATAAATACATGGAAAGTAAGATAACCTAAGAATTAAATAACCATCCAAAACACCAGAGCATAAGGTTCTGAGAGATGTTTTGAAGATGGAAATGACAGAGTTGGTGACCCTGTATATGAGAGAAGAGAGAGTCAATAACACCTGTTTATAGTTTACAGGCAATTTCACATATTTCTTACTTGAACTGAATCAAGTTTCCATTGGACAGAAGAAGCGAAGAAGGAGGAAAAGGAGGAGATGAGGAGGGGAGAGGTCAGGAGAGGAGGGAGAACGGGACGGGGAGGAAGGAAGGGAGGAAGAAAGCAATGTTAACGTCTACGTAGGGTACAGTTCACCAAGCATTTTCTTCTTTAACTTTTTATTTTTTATTTTATTTTATTTTATTTTATGTTGAGAGAGAAAGCACGGGAGCAGGGGGAGAAGCAGAGGGAGAGAGAGAGAGAGAGAGAGAATCCATGCCCAGCAAGGAATTCCCATCTCATGACCTTGATATCATGACCTGAGCTGAAATCAAGAGTCAGGTGCTTAACCGACTGAGACACCCGGGTGTCCCAGTTCACCAAGCATTGTCACAAGCATTGTCTCATTAGATCCTCACACAGCTCAGAGGGACTCAGTGCTCCTATTCATTACACGAAGGCTGAGACTCAGTACAGCCATACCCAGCTAACACAAGGCACAGCAGGACTTAAACACAAGTTCCCTCATTTCAAGCTCCTAATTGTTCTACTCTGCTCAACTATAGCTGAGATAGCGAAGAGGTGGGAGCTACGCTGGGTACTTCCTATGTCAGAGCTAGAACATGCAATGCCAAGTGGGACTGTTGCAAGTAGTCGCCAGTGAACAGTGTGACATGTGGCGGAAGGAATGAGGAGAAAGGAAATTGAGTGGACATCACTAGATCTGTTTGTTTTGCCGTTTTAATTTTTAATTTAATTTCATTTGAGGGGTAGGGGAAAGGGGAAGAGGGAGAGAGAGAGAAAGAAGGAGAGAGAGAGAGAGAGAGAGGGAAGGAGAATCTCAAGCAAGCTCCATGCTCAGCACTGAGCCCATTGCAAGGCTCGATCCCATGACCCTGGGATCATGACCTGAGCTGAAATCAAGAGTTGGATGCTCAACCAACGGCCCCACCCAGTGCCCCTGTTGTGCATTTTGTTAAGTGTTTATTTGTTATTTTCGAGACAGAGACAGGGCATGAGTGGGGGAGGGACAGGGAGAGAGGGAGACACAGAACCCAAAGCAGGCTCCAGCACAGAGCCTGACGCGGGGCTCGAACACACAAACTTCAAGAACCTCAAGATCATGACCTGAGCCAAAGTTGGACGCTTAACCAACTGAGCCACTGAGGCACCCCTTGACTTTTTTTTATTTAAAGCATTGATAACCTTTCAATCAGGCCAAATGCTACAAAGTCTAAAATAGATAAGAAATCAAGGTTCTAGGGGCTGCCTGGGTGACTCGTTAAGTGTCCGACTCTTGATTTCTGCTCAGGTCATGATCTTGTGGGTCACAGGTTTGAGGCCTGCATCAGGCTCTACGCTGACAGTGTGGAGCTTGCCTGGGATTCTCTCTCTCCCCATCTCTTTCTGCTCCTCCCCCACCTCTCTCTTAAATAAATACACTTAAAAAAGAGAGAGAGAGAGAGAAAGAAATCAAGGTTCTACAAAGAGGTGAAAGACCCGTACTCCGAAAACTATGATGAAAACACCGATGGAAAAAAATTGAAGATGACCCAAAGAAATGGAAAGATATTGCATGCTCATGGATTGGAAGAACAAATATTGTTAAAATGTCTATACTACCCAAAGCAGTCTACACACTTAAGGCAATCCCTATAAAAATACCTACAGCATTTTTCACAATGGTAAACAAACAATCCTAAAGTTTGTACGGAGCCACAAAAGACCCTGAATGGCCAAAGCAATCTTGAAAGAGAAAAGCAAAGCTGGAAGCATCACAATCCTGGACTTCAAGTTATATTATAAAGCTGTAGTGATCACAACAGTATGGTACCGGCACACAGATCAATGAAACAGAGTAGAAAACCCAGAAATAAACCCACAATTATACAGCCAATTAATCTTCAACAAAGGAAGAAAAAGTATCTCCTGGGAAAGAGTCTCTTCAACAAATGGCCTTGGGAAAACTGGACAACAACATGCAAAAGGATGAAACTGGGGGGCGCCTGGGTGGCTCAGTCGGTTGGGTGTCCGACTTTGGCTCAGGTCATGATCTCACGCTCTGTTAAGTTCGAGCCCCGCGTCGGGCTCTGTGCTGACGGCTCAGAGCCTGGAGCCTCCTTCGGATTCTGTGTCTCCCTCTCTCTCTGCCCCTCCCCCACTCATGCTTTGTCTCTCCTACTCTCAAAAATAAATAAAACATAAAAAAAATTTTTTAAAAAAGAATGAAACTGGACCATTTTCATATACTATACATGAAAATAAGTTCAAAATGGATTAAAGACCTAAGTCTGAGACCTGAAACCACAGAAGAGGGCACAGGCAGTAATTTCTTTGACATTGGCTGTAGCAACTTTTTTCTAGATAGATCCCCTGAGGCAAGGGAAACAGAAGCAAAAATAGACTATTAGGACTACCTCAAAATAAAAAGCTTCTGCACGGCAAAGGAAGCACTCACCAAAACTAAAAGGCAACCTAAGCAATGAGAGAAGATATATGCAAATGACATATCTGATAAAGGGTTAGTATCCAAAATATATAAACGAACTTATAAAACTCAACACCCAAAAAACAAATTATCCAGTTAAGAAATGGGCAGAAGAGGGGCGGCTGGGCGGCTCAATCAGTTAAGCCTCCAACTTCGGCTCAGGTCATGATCTCGAGGTTTGTGGGTTCCAGCCCTGCATCAGGCTCTACGCTGACAGCTCAGAGCCTGGAGCCCGCTTTGGATTCTGTGCCTCCCTCTCTCTCTGCCCCTCTCCCACTCGCACTCTGTCTCTGAATGTCTCTCTCAAAATTAATGTCAAAAAAGCATTTTTTAAAAAAATGAGCAGAAGACACGAAGAGACATTCTCCAAAGAAGACATCCAGATGGCCAACAGACACATGAAAAGATGCTCAACATCACTCATCATCAGGGAAAACGCAATCAAAACCACACTGAGATACCACCTCACACCTGTCAGAACGGCTAATATTAATAACTCAGGCAACAACAGATGTTGGCGAGGATGTGGAGAAAAAGGAACTCTCTTGCACTATTGGTGGGAATCCAAACTGGTGTGCCCGCTCTGGAGAAACAGTATGGAGGTTCCTCAGAAAGCTAAAAATAGAACTACCCTATGATCCACTAACGGCACCACTGGATATTTGCCCAAGGAATATGAAAACGCTAATTCAAAGGGATACACGCACCCCGATTTTGATATTAGCGTTGTTTATAATAGCCAAGATATGGAAGCAGCCCAAGTGTCCATCGACGGATGAATGAATAGAGATGTGGTATATATTTACGATGGAATATTTTTCAGCCATAAAAAAGAATGAAATCTCGCCATTTGCAATGACATGGATGGAGCTAGAGAGTATAACGCTGAGGGAAATAAATCAGTCAGAGAAAGACGAAGAGGATTTGATTTCACTCATGTGTGGAATTTAAGAAACAAAATAAGTGAGCAAAGGGGAAAAAAGAGAGAAAGGCAAACCAAGAAACAGACTCTTAACTACAGAGGACAAACTTAAAAGTTACCAGAGGGGTGCTGGCTGCGGGGGGGCGGGGAGGATGGCTGAAATAAGTGATGGGAATTAAGAAGGATACTTGCTGTCATGAGCACCGAGTGATGAAAATAATTAAAATAAAAATTTCTTAAAAATAAATAAAAATAAAATAAGTAAAAACCATCTAGAACATTTGGGCAAGTTCTAAAATGAAATTTAAGGCCAGAATCATGTTCAGCCACATAGCTGGCACACCATGTGCAAGATGCTCGCGTGAATTAAAGAGGAAACATGCAAAGGCCTCTCATAGAAATGCGGAGAAAAGGCGTGGCTGGGAAATTCATTGAAAGAGTAGTGCAAAGAACTGACAAATATGTGAAAACAAGTTCATCTTACGTATGATCAAAGAAATGTAAATCAAAACAACAAGGAGATACCATTTTATTGATCAAATAGCCAAGAATAGGAAAAGAATCTTAGTGGTCAACGCTGGCTGGGAAGTAGTGAAATAGACATAATTAGATACTGGGCGTGTGAAATCGTACAATCTTTCTGGAAAGTGGGTTGTCATTATGTATTAAGAGCCTGAAAAAATATCTCTTCTGGGGTGCTCATTGGGTCATGATCTTGGTTTTGGCTCAGGTCATGATCTCACAGTCTTGAGATGGAGCTCCATATCAGACTGTACGCAGGTACGGAGCCTGCTTAGGATTCTCTCTCCCTCTCCCTCATCCCTCTCCCCTGCTCTCTCTGTCTCTGTCTCTGTCTCTCTCTCAAAAATATGTTTAAAAACTATCCCTTCTCTTTGACATCCAGTAAATACACTTATGGGACAATCCCAAAGAAATAATCAGAGATGTAGTTAAAGGTTTATATATAATGTGCATTGATAGATGAATGAAAAAGGAGATGTATACACACACACAGAGGCACACACACAGAGGCACACACATACACAGAGGCACACACACACACAGAATATTACTCAGCTACAAAAATGACTGAAATCTTGCCATTGTGCCAACACGGATGGACCTAGAGGGTGTTATGCTAAGTGAAATAAATCAGAGAAAGACACGTGCCATACGATTTCACTTATTTATGGAATCTCAAAAACAAAACAAATGAATAAACAAACTAAGCAGACTCTTAAATGCAGAGAACAAACCGATGCTTGTCAGAGGGGATTGGGGGGGATTAAGAGGTATTTCCTCCAGTTATAAAATAAATCAGGGGAATGAAAAGTACAGCACAGGGAATACAGTCGATAATATAATGACACTGTATGGTGACAGATGGTGGACCACACTTATGATGAGCATTGAGTAATGTATGAAACTGTCAAATCACTATGTTGTACACCTGAAACTAATCTAACATTGTAGGTCAACTACACTTCAGGAATAAATTACTGAATTACAAATTCATTGACATTCCTCCCTTTGGAGGTGGCAGGGGGCAGGAGGGTGGGGGTGGCTCTGTGCTTTCCTCTTGAATCTAGACAGGCTTCCGATTACTTTGACCAATGGCGTATGGCAGAAGTGGTGCTTTGTGACTTCCAAAGCTGGGTCGTAAAAGGCCACGCGACTTCCATTGTGGCTCTCTTAGAATGTTCGGTCTTCAGAAACTCCCTCTTGAAGTGCTTCCTCTGGGAAGCAGCTGCCACGCTGGGAGAAGCCCAAGCCACAGGGAAAGTTCCGAGGCCACGTGTAGACGCTGCAGTTGACAGTGCCAACTGAGCCCAGCCTTTGGGTCATCCCAGCCCAGGTACTAGACAGAGAAGTGAAGAAGCCTCTGATAGGTTCACGCTGTATGATTCAGGAGCCGCTGGCCACCTGTGCTTACTTAAATTTACATTTAATTAAAATTAAATGAAACCTTTAGTCCCACATACGGCTAGTGGCTTCCTATTGGGCGACACGGAGACAGCACGTTTCCATCATTGGAGAAAAGTCCTATTAGACACAGCTGCTCCAGATGATTCTTGAATGTTCGAGTCTTTCTAGCTGAAGTTCCAGAGGTCGTGGAGCAATAGAAAAGCCAGCTGTCCCCTTTACCCTGTCTGAATTCCTGACCTGCAGGATCCCAGAACATAATAAAATGGGTGTTTTATGCTCCTGTTAGTAACTGGAGTAAGTTCGTTTGATAAGAAGAGCAAAGCCTTCTCAGCAGCCCTCCCAGCTGACTTCTGTTTACACCGCTTTGGCAGAAGGGTGTCATGATGCTACCTCCACTGCGATGAAGCCTGGCAAACACGTAGTCAGCTCTAACAGGAAGCTGTGTGTGTGTGTGTGTGTGTGTGTGTGTGTGTGTGTTCTCTCTCTCAAATACAATACATATTGTAGAACCATGTATCTCTTTTCTAAACTAGAATTTTGTGTATGTAATTCTATCTAAGTAGAGCTGTGTAATAACAGACGCGATCTATGCTTTAAATTTACATATCATTTTAATAGAGTTTTCCATTCTTCTTAGTATAGGGTACAACAGGTGAAATCTAGGACTCCTAGATTTATTTATTTATTTATTTTTTTAGTTTTAACGTTTATTTATTTTTGAGACATAGAGACAGAGAGTGAGTAGGGGAAGGGCAGTGAGAGAGGCAGACACAGAATCCAGAGCAGGCTCCAGGCTCCAGGCTTCTGAGCCATCAGCACAGAGCCCAATGCGGGGCTTGAACTCACAGACCACGAGATCATGACCTGAGCTGAAGTCGGCCGCCCAACCGACTGAGCCACCCAGGCACCCCTAGGACTCCTCGATTTAAAGTATTCTAGTACAATTAGCTCACAGAGGCTTTGAATAAATGTTCTTTGCAGGGGAAATGTTACAAACACCGTATCATTCCCAGAATCTCCAAATCTAATCTCTGCCTGACATCAAAATCCTCATCCTTGGCTAATGGAAGGAAATTAGGTTTGGTCTGGATTGTCGTTCACCAGGATAACAGGGAGTAAACAAGTTAGAAGAGCACATTCTCCTATTGGACCAGGTTGCTTCAGTGGAATTGCCTGTTCCAAAGATAAATGGGTTCGTTCAGCGTTATCTAGTTATCTTTCAATTACAAATGTCCGCGTTCCCATCTCTCTTCTGGGATGTATGGCCCTCCTCCACTAACCCATATGAGAAGCCACAGGAAACCACACTGAAGTTTCCTCAGTCATAAGTGTGGGACTTCCTTTGAAAAATGTTTAGGAAGGGGGTGCCCGGGTGGCTCAGGCGGTTGGGTGTCAGACTCTTGGTTTCAGCTCAGGTCGTGATCTCACAGGTTCATGAGTTCAAGCCCTGTGTCAGATTCTCTCTTTCTCAAAATAAATAATAAAATAAAATACACTTTTTTAAAAAAAGGAAACTCTTTAGGAAAGAATTGGTTTACTTGGTTTTTAATAACTCAATGATTATTTTATAATTGCTCCTCAACACTATTGAAATGTGCATGACAGTCTACGAGCAGTGAATGACCATGAGGATAAGAACATCCTGTTTGTATGCTGTCTAACTTTCAAATAAAGATAAACGTTTGGTTCTCTAGAAGTGAAATAAGCCTTGGTAAGTCCACATCAGAGACGGTGACTCTCCTGTATTCCTCAGTTTACAAAGAAACGGAAAGAGAATTTCAAGGATTAAGACACATCTGTCGGAAATCAAGGCGGGAGTGTGTGTGTGTGTGTGTGTGTGTGTGTGTGTGTGTGGAAAAGATAATAATTCAGAGCACTTTCGAGAACTGTATTTCACAACAATATTGGAACATACTTGTTTACCTTCAGTGTAAGGCACTGCTCTAGGAATCCTGTGGAATACAAAGTGGGGAAAAGTGATTTTCAGGGACTATTACTTGCCCAGAGAGAGGAATACCTATTGTTGAGATATCACCTGAAGCCTCCTATCAAATGCTTATTTTTTTCCTCCATAAATCAAAATTGTCCCCCTGCACAATTCCAAAGTAAATGTTTAATAGTAATAAGCCATAGGAAGGGGTCCTTTAAAGTGTAAAACTTGGGTAAGGGGAATTTTATGTCTCCTGATTTAGAAGGGTATCCCTTTTATTTTATCTTAAAGGAACTGTATTATTCACTTTATTTTTTTATTTTTAATTTTTTTAACATTTATTTATTTTTGAGAGACATAGAGACAGAGCATGAGCAGGGGAAGGGCAGAGAGAGAGGGAGACACAGAATCCGGAGCAGGCTCCAGGCTCTGAGCCGTCAGCACAGAGCCCAACGCGGGGCTCGAACTCACAAACCGTGAGATCATAACCTGAGTCGAGGTTGGCGCTTAACCAACTGAGCCACCCAGGCGCCCCTATATTATTCATTTTAAAGGCATTGAGTTTTAAATGTTTAAAAGGGTTTCCCTTTTATTTTATTTAAAAATAACTATTTTTTACTATAAAGGCATGGAGTTTTATTTATTTTATGTTATTATTTTTTTAAATATATTTTTTAATGTTTATTTATTTTTGAGAGAAAGAGACAGCGTGTGAGCAGGGGAAGGGCAGAGAGAGGGAGACATAGACTCCAAAGCAGGCTCCAGGCTCTGAGCGGTCAGCACAGAGCCCGATGCGGGGCTCAAACCCACAGACCGTGAGATCATGACCCAAGCCGAAGCCGGAGGCTTAACGGACTGAGCCACCCAGGCGTCCTAGGCATCAAGTTTTAAATGTGGAATTAAAAAAAAATTCTTTTATGTTTTATTTAAAAACTGCTATTGATAGTTAATCAGAACCTATCGGATGACTGCTCTCGATTTTTAAGCCTGGGATAACAGATTGGGGATGTTCAGAAAAGAGAATTTGTGCCTTCCCTTTGAGAATTCTTGAAAAGCCTTGATAAAGTGGACAAAATTACACTTCATCTGTCTTTGGTTAGACATTTTAATCTCAGCCAAGCCTAATATGCTCCTCTAATTACAGTGATATATTTTCCAAATTACAAATCAAGACACATGGCCTCACACATGGTCCTGCAATTCTGGATGTTTGGTACAGTAATATTATTTGCCGAATGGTAAGAGAAATTACGCTCTGGAGCACATGTAAAATGATAAATCATTCCCCGAACTTCCCACCTTGTTTCTTGCAATTCCTGGGCTCCACTAATTGTAAAATTAAAAAGAACTCATTTTTTGATCACAAATGCAAGGAAGGCTCATTACAGAAGACAAAAAGTTACAACTGAGCAAAAAGTAGAAAGCACCGAATAACTTATCTCGATGCAGAGAAAGGGGCGTTTTAATGTAAAATGCTTCCAAAAACTAAAATAAAATGCTTCCATACGTTCACAATCGAATCCCACTTTTCCTTGTCACAAAAAAATCCAAAGACTAAAACATCAGGCATTGAGTAAAACTTCTATGTTCTTAAAACTGACTGCCCGAGTTTTAGGAATCTGTACAATAAACATTAAATCGGCCACCTGACCACTCCCACCCTCGAACCATTCTACAAACTAATCTTCCCACTCCCCCCCCGCCCCGCCTCCACCACGGCGACTTTATAAATATCCGAAATATCCTTTATCAATTCGGTTCCTTCCAAAGGGGCACGGGAGTCAGAGTAGAGAAAAAGGCTACAACCGGATTTTGCATGCGTAAAGCGTAAAGCCTCTAGGCCTAACACCTACAGCGGGTGTGTGCCGGAGGAGCACAACTGGTCTACACAGCCGGCTCCGCGGACACCCTATTCCTCGGGGAGTTGCGCTTTTACTTCCTTATAGCAGGTTGAGAGTTCAGGCCCCACAGTTTTAAGAGGAAGGCGGAGCCCCAACTGGTGTTTTTCCAGGAAGCACTTCTTGAGCGCGGAGGAAGGGGGAGAGAAGGCCAAGCGCCGGGCGTTTCATTCATTGCTCCTCTTTCTCCCCCTCCCCACCATCCCTCCCCCTAGACTTTCTCTCCTCTTTTCCCAGTGCTAGCTTGACGTCTGTCTCCTGGATACCAGACAGCCAATCGCCTAGTTGCTAAGGGAGAAGCGCGGCCAATCAGGCGTCGTTGCTACCTGTGAGTACTATTTTTAGCCGATAGGGACGCTCGGTTCCACGCCCACTGTAACTTCGTGTGTTTCTCTGCTGCAGGTTGTGAAAAAGGGCGCTTACCCGCCTCCCTGGAGTCCCTCTCTTTCCCTGCTCCCTGTTTAGCCGCTCCTATTTCAACCGAAGATTATCTCAAACGTGCATTACAGGAAGGCACCGTGTTTATTGTGTGTATTTATGTTAAAGTACCCTTGAATACACGCATGCATATATACATTTAGATACGTACGCAATTTGGCACGGAGGCCTGCGTTGGGACCTTTGGAATAAAATGTGATTCTTCTTACAGTCTCAAGCCACCCCCACGTCCGAGTTGCCGCCAGATCGCAAGGGGAGGTCTGAAGTGGGATGCAGAGGCAGTTAAACTGTCACCTGGGCGGGAGGTGTGGCCAGATGGTCTCTCTTCCCCACCCCCAGCCTGGCACGGCAGCTTTGGGTTCTGCTGTTGCCACTCTCTGGGTGGCAGTTGGCCTAGGCCCCTGAGGTGATTAATATTCAATTAACTGGGTGCACGAGTCCCTGTCACGGTTCGCCCTTTCTCTAGGCTCTCCTGGGTGCACTGGAGGCTGATTTGGTAGCTCGTCCACGAGTGGGATTTTCCTGGGTCACAGTCCCACTCGGGTAGTCCATTTTTTTGTAAACTGTCCCCTCCCTCTCGAGGGCTCGGGCTCTTCTCCCGTTCTTCCCCGCCGCCCCGCCACCTGCCTCGCTCCCCATCCCCCTTCTCTCCGGTGCTCTCCGCCCAGATTTAGCGTCAGCCGCCCCACCCACTACCGTCTCTCTCACTGGCACGTCTGTCCCCCAATCCCGTTCCCAGATTTCTCTTAATCCCGCCCACGTGGCTTCAAGACTTCGGTTCATTGGCCATCGTGGAGTCCGAGGGGTGTGGCCTTGCCCACCCGGCCCTCCGCCGCCCGTCAGGACATGGGCAGGCAGGACTTGACCAATGGCGTCGGGGGGCAGGGCAGGGGCGGAGCCGCTGCTGTGGGTCTGGGGTGCGGGGCTGGAGGGCGGGGAATGGTTACGCGACCCGGAGCTGTGTGACGCGAGGCGGGCGCGCGCGCACCCCTACGGGAGGGGATGGGGGCAGGGAGGAGAATATAAAACGAGAGACGGGGCGCGCGCCGCGGCAGAAGGAGCGAAGCTCTGGCCCGGCGCGGAGTGGGCGCACTACGGGGACGCTGGGCCGGGCACCGGGCTGTGTGGAGAAGCGAGCGCGCTCGCCTGACCGTCCCCGCCACCCCGAGCCACAAGGGGCGAGTTCTTGAGGCCCGCGCCGAGGCCCCCGTCCTCCGCTCGGCGGCGCCGTCTTGCATTCAGCCAGCTGGCCGCTGTCGACCCTCCCGAGCCCCCGCCCTGCCGCCCCTTCTCCCCCGCCCAGCGGCCGGGTCCGTGGTGGAAGCAGCCAGTAAGTACCGAGGGGCGGCGGGCGGGGTCCAGAGGCGGAGGGGCTGCAGAGGCGTCGAGCCCAGGGCCCTCGGGGACGGAGGCGTCGCGGCCCGGGTGCGGAGGGGAGCGGCTCCGAGGGGCCCCAGCGCGCCCGGGGCCCGGAGGCGGGGCCGCCCGGCGCGTCGGGCTCGGCCCGGGCCGGGAGGGTGAGCAGGGCAGGGCGGCCCGGGCCGAGCAGACGGGAATCGGGGGTTGGGGCGCCCGGGAGGAGCGGCGAGCTCGAGGGGGAACGCTGGGGTCCGCGGGGCCGGTGGTCGCCGGGACCGAAAATGGTGCGGGGGAGCCGGTGCTCCCGGGCTCTGGCCGGGTCCCAGGAGCCTCGGGCGGGGGGCGGGGGGCGGGAGCGGTGGGTCAGGTTACGGCGGGGGGAGGGGAGCGGCTGACCCGGAGCGGCCGGCGCCCCGACCTGCCCGGTGCCCGGCCCCGAGTGGTTGCTTTGCCATTTCTCGTGGCCTTCCTCCTCCTCCTCCTTTTCGGAGGAGACTTGTACTCTCCTCCTCCTCTCCTCCTCCTCCCTTCCTCCTCGTCCTCCTCCCCCCCTTCCTCCTCCTCCTCCCCCTCCCCCCCTCCTCCCCTCCCCCTCTTGCTGCTGCTGCTGCTGCTGCTGCTGCTGCTCCAGCGCTTGGGCTCCGAGGGCTGTGAGCAGAAATCTAATGAGACCCAACTGGCTGTTTATGTAATTCTTCACACTCCTGTCTTAAGGCGTTGCTTTAAAACTACCTTCCGCGGAGCCTGAATTTCGCTCGGCTGCACCTTCAAGCAATTTGGCTTAATCAGCTGCCTTTGCCGGCACTCGGGCTTTGGGCTCGCAAAGTGTAGTTTGGGGGCCGCCGGAGATCTTTTTCCTTTGTCCCCACGAATATGGAAAACGGAGCGGATGGATTAATACCAACTTGATTTTTAATGTCCTTTTAAATCGGTCTCGGTGTACAGATAGATCCCTGTCGCAAATATCTTCTGTTTGCCCTTGATCTTTTCTTATCCCCACCCAGTGCTGATCCAGCAAACGTTTTAAAGGTCGACCTTACCGTACCAGCCTCTCCGGCTGTTCTCTTATCGTGAAGGAGGGAGGTGGTTCTGAAAATCAGAGTAAAACTCAGAAACCCTCCTCTTTAAAGGGAATAGTCAATAGAGTGTGGAAATTAATTGTTGCTTTTGTTACACTTGCTGCCAAAGAGAAATTTTCAGACTTAGATTTAATAAACAATTTTCTATCGTCCGTTCCTTTATCTTATGCTGATTCTGTTTTTCTGACTTTCCAGCCTGTTAGACTTTTTGGAAAGTAAAATTTCTCGGGGGGGGGGGGGTAAGAAGAGATCGTGGGGCCGAGAGATTTATCTTATTTGGACCTGTTTTTTTGTTTCGTTTTGTTTTTCTCTAAGGAGCAAGACCACTCAAGGTGAAGGATAATCTACAGAATAACCAGCACTCTGAATGAAAATTTGTTTCTCTGCCACAAACTGAACACTTGTGTGTGCGCGCGTGCGTGCGTGTGTCGGGGGGGAGTTGAGACACAGAGCTCACTTTGTGGCATAGCAGCTATGCAGCTTGAAATCCAAGTAGCACTAAATTTTATTATCTCATATTTGTACAATAAGCTTCCCAGGAGACGTGTCAACATTTTTGGCGAAGAGCTCGAAAGACTTCTTAAGAAGAAATATGAAGGGCACTGGTATCCCGAAAAGCCATACAAAGGATCAGGGTTTAGGTGTATACACATAGGGGAGAAAGTGGACCCGGTGATTGAACAAGCATCCAAAGAGAGTGGTTTGGACATTGATGACGTTCGTGGCAATCTGCCACAGGATCTTAGTGTTTGGATCGACCCGTTTGAGGTTTCCTACCAAATCGGTGAAAAGGGACCAGTGAAGGTGCTCTACGTGGATGATAATAATGAAAATGGATGTGAGTTGGATAAGGAGATCAAAAACAGCTTTAACCCAGAGGCCCAGGTTTTTATGCCCATAAGCGACCCCGCCTCCTCCGTGTCCAGCTCTCCGTCGCCTCCCTTTGGCCACTCTGCTGCCGTCAGCCCTACCTTCATGCCCCGGTCCACCCAGCCTTTAACCTTTACCACTGCCACTTTCGCCGCCACCAAGTTCGGCTCCACCAAGATGAAGAACTGTGGCCGCAGCAACAAGGTTGCACGCACGTCTCCGATCAACCTCGGCTTGAATGTGAATGACCTCTTGAAGCAGAAAGCCATCTCTTCCTCAGTGCACTCTCTGTACGGGCTCGGCCTGGGCGGCCAGCAGCCGCCACCGCCGCCGCCGCCGCCGCAGCAGCCACCGCAGCCGCCGCAGCAGCCGGCCCAGCCGCCGCCGCCGCCGCCGCCGCAGCAGCAGCAGCCGCCGCAGAAAGCCTCCGCGCTCTCTCCCAATGCCAAGGAGTTTATTTTTCCTAACATGCAGGGTCAAGGTAGTAGTACCAGTGGAATGTTCCCAGGTGACAGCCCCCTTAACCTCAGTCCTCTCCAGTACAGCAATGCCTTTGATGTGTTCGCGGCCTACGGAGGCCTCAACGAGAAGTCTTTTGTAGATGGCTTGAATTTTAGCTTAAATAACATGCAGTATTCTAACCAGCAGTTCCAGCCCGTCATGGCTAACTAAAAAAAGAAAAGAAAAAAAAAAAAATGTATCTTACGAGTTCAAAGGCACGGGCCCAAGGGGGATTTCTTTTTCACCTCCTTGAGATTTTTTTTTTTTTTTTTTTTAAAGCTTATAGTAAGGATACATTCAGGCTTGGTTACGAAAATAAAACATGCATCATTTTTCATTTGCCAACCAAGCACAAAGTTATTTTATACTGACTGTATATTTTAAAGTATACTCTCAGATACGGCCTCTTACAGTATTTAAGATATAGCAAGGACATGGCTGATTTTTTTTTTATAAAAAATTGGCACTAATAAGTGGGTTTATTGGTCTTTTCTAATTGTATAATTTAATTTAGTACAAAGTTTGTAAAATATCAGAGGATATATATATTGTTTCTACGACATGGTATTGCATTTATATCTTTTTACTACAGTGATCTGTGACAAGCAGCAGCTTCATGTTGTATTTTTTTTACTGAAATTGTAAAATACCCATCTTAAAGACATCAACTATTCTGAAAAATTGTGTACAGGATATTCCTTTAGTGGTGGAATTAAAATGTACGAATATTTGCTTTTTCAAAAAAAAATGTATTTTCTGTTAAAGGTTTAAAGATTTTTGCTATATATTATGGAAGAAATGTAATCGTAAATATTAATTTTGTACCTATATTGTGCAATACTTGAAAAAAAACGGTATAAAAGTATTTTGAGTCAGTGTCTTACATGTTAAGAGGGACTGAAATAGTTTCTATTAAGTTTGTATTAAAATTCTTTAAAATTAAAAAGCACTTCTTGTGGTCTTTGGTTTGAAGCCCTTGCCTGGCTTGGGACGGCTTTATTTATTCATTCATTCATTCATTCATTCATTTATTTGCAGCTTTCTTCCGCCCCCGTCTGTCTCCCTGTGATAGGGATGGTTCTGCTAAAGCTAGCCAACCCTGTTTTCCAGCAAGTTTTAAAGCGTGTCGTGCCGACATCTAAGAGAGTCACGTGGTAAGACAAAATCCACCGGTAACCCGAGAGGATTTATTTGAAACGTATAGGGGAGGCCATTGGGTCGGTTTTCTGTTTCTGCATGGGAGAGGAATAGCTCAGAAACCTTGCCTCGGACAAAACAGCCGCCCTCACTATGTAAGAAGAAGATCAGGTGTGTTTATTAATCCTGACACTTGAAGTTCAGTCATACTTAGGTGGAGAATTTATGATCTAAAGTACTCAAGATCGGACAGGTTGCTGAATGTTAGTATTCCGTGCGCATTTTCCCAAAAGGCTTACTTTTCTTTTTTTTTTTCTTTAATGCAATTAGATATCCAATCTGCTGCTTTGGAAGTAGAGGGCAAGTTCAAAGATTCCTCCCCCATAACATGTCAAATTGTAGTGGCCTGGTAAGGGAGTTTTTGAAAAGTGAGGAGCTGGAAGAGAGAAAGAAACACTATTTCTAAAGCAAAACAAGTCATTTCCCTGTTTGAATGTCCGTTGATAGCGTGTTGACATAGTATTGGTGAGAAATTTGCCTTGCATTGGAGGAAAACTTCATCCGTACAGTAAGGAACCAGCACTGTCTGGGTCACCGGTGGAAATAAATGTGGTCTTCAATGAGTTTTCTTGGACACCAGCGTACAAAAAGCCTTTTGTCTGTTACCCACGCAGCTTAGAGCCATAAAAAGTTTTAAGAAAACAAGCGCTAGGAATAACCGAGCTGAGCCGTTCTGTCTGCTGCATGGTGAGGCCTTTGTGCTTGACTGGACAGAATGAGGTTATGCGAAGTCCTGGGACAGTGAGTGGAACCAGCAGACCTGGTTGCCAGCACTATCAGTTAGGCACTTTTGTGACCCCCCCAAGTGTGAAGAGTATACGAACAATCACGAATGGTTTTAAGTTCTAGTTTCTGCTAGAGACTTGCAGGTGAAGTTCTAGGCTTAACAAAAAATCAGAATTAAGGCAGCTGGACAGTAGATACACAATAGAATTTGTAACAGTCTGGGGCACGAATACATACATTCAGACTTTAAGTAATTGAGCTTCATGTAAATACAAATATCTCCCACGTCTTACGGGTATCTGTATTGCCAGAAGATCTTAGAGAAATTTCATTTTGGTTCATATGTTGGTCTCGATTGGTTTCAAAAAAAAATCAGTTCAATTTGAGCTTGGTGTCCTTGAAGACTTTTTTTTTTTTTAAGAATGAACAGAGGCTCTGTTTTCAGGCCCTCTGCTCATTCAGAATGGAAATGTGTTTAAAATTTTTATTTCAATTCCAATTAATATTTAGTATAATACTACTTTCAGGTATACAATATAGTGATTCAACACTTCCACACATCACCTAGCGCTCATCACAAGGGCACTCCTTACTCCCCGTCACCTATTTAACCCAGCCTCCCACCCACCCCGCCTCTGGTAACCATCAGTTTGCTGTCTGTAGTGAAGAGTCTGGTTCTTAGCTTGTCTCTCTTTTCCCCGCCCCCCCCTTATTTGTTCTGCTTCTTAAATTCTACATACGAGTAGAATCTTTGTCTTTCTCTGACTTCTATCCCCTAGTATCATACTCTCTATCTCCATCCATGTCATTGCAAATGGCAAGATTTCATTTTTGTGGCTGAATAATAATATATATATATATATATATATATATATATATATATATATATACACACACACACCATATCTTTATCCATTCATCAATCAATGAACACTCGAGCTGTTTCCATAATTTGGCTGTTATAAATGCTGCTGTAAACATCAGGGTGCATGTGTCTATCCCTTTGACTTAGTATTTTTGTATTCTTTGGATAAATACCTAGTAATGCAACTGCTGGGTCATAAGGTAGTTCTATTTTTAACTTTCAGAGGAACCTCCATACTTCTTTCCAGTTCGTACCCGTTCGCATTCCCACCAACGGTGGGTGAGGGTTCCTCTTTCTCCACATCCTCACCAACAGTTGTTTTTTGTGGGTTTGATTTCAGCCATGGAATGGAAATTTTTCTTTTTAAGATTGTATTGTTAAGTAATTTCTATACCCAACATGGGGCTCAAACCTACCCCCGAGATCAGGACTCACATGCTCCACCAACTGAGCCAGCCAGGCGTCCCCAGGAATGGAAATTTTTCAAAAGGTACTTTTGTCAGGGGCACCTGGGTGGCTCAGTTGGTTGAGTGTCTGACTAGCTCAGGTCTCGATCTCACAGTTGGTGAGTTCGAGCCCCACTCTCTGCTATCAACATGGAGCCCACTTCGGATTCTCTGTCCACCTCTCTCTCTGTACCTTCCCTGCTTGTGTTCTCTCTCTCTCTCTCTCTCTCTCTCTCTCTCTCAAAAGTAAATATATATATATATTTTAAAAAGGTACTTTTGTCTAGCATATCTTATAAAGCCTTAGAAAAGCTTACTAACATCTTGGTCCCAAATCTTTTTCTCCCCGTTCTGCTGTCCCACTCTTGACCTTTTGTAGGAAACGTTTTAGTTGACGGTTTGATGAGTTAATTTTTTTTTAAGATTTTATTTTTATGTAATCTCTATACCCAGCATAGGACTTGAACTTACAAACCCTGAGATCAAGAGTTGCATGATCTACCACCAACCCAGCCAGGAAGCCTGATGAGCTAATTATCTTAACAGGTCGTTCCCATTCTTTTTACTTCTATAACTGTGAATACTGTCTGTATAGAAGCCTCTGAATGGCCCATTCTGATGTCCAAAATACTGTCTTACAGGTTGCATAGCTCACCGATGATTGAATAAGATGATACCAAAAAGTAGCCCTTAGAATATTCCTTTCTGCCTGGCTTTTCTAAAGTCAAATGTATTGTTACATCTCCTTTGAAACGCTTTAAACCTGTGTTAGATGGCAAATACAGACCTTCAGTCAACACCTCCTTAAAAAAAAAAAAAAACACCTCCTTAAAGATAATGAAATCTTTATTTACTGTGGTTAACTTCTTAGCTTTTGACGGTGAAACTCAAGGTGCCCTGAGTGTCAAATGTTCTAGTATGCGTTGGTGTTCATTTTGTTCTCACGTAGCTGGCTTATGTACAGGCATTTTAACTGAGAGACTTTCACAGATCTTTAGGAGGTATTATTTTAAAACGAGTCACTGTAGGGGTGCCTGGGTGGCTCAGTCGGTTGAGTGCCCAACTCTTGGTTTGGGCTCAGATCCTGATCTCTCAGTTTGTGAGTTCGAGCCCTGCATCCTCAGGCTCTGTGCGGACAGCGCAGAGCCTGCTTGGGATTCTCTCTCTCCCTCTCTCTCTCTGCATGTGCACGCTCTCTCTCTCTTTTTTTTTAATTTTTTGTTAACATTTATTTATTTTTGAGAGATATAGAGACAGAGCGTGAGCAGGGGAGGGGCAGAGAGAGAGGGAGACACAGAATCCGAAGCAGGCTCCAGGCTCTGAGACATTAGCACAGAGCCCGACGTGGGGCTCGAACTCACAGACCGCGAGATCATGACCTGAGCTGAAGTCGGACGCCCAACCGACTGAGCCACCCAGGCGCCCCCTCTAAATAAACTTTAAAAAGTCACTGTAACATATAGAGAAAAATATCTCCAGTTGGACATAAGCTAATGAGAGAAAATGCTGGTCGGATATCTTCCATACCCTTTCCCTACAGAGACTGAAATAGCACAGGCACGGCACGGTACACATGTACCTTTGCTCGACTACAATGCATGCTGTTATCCAAAGGATACTAACTCTAGTGCAGGAGCAGGGAAGAGGAAAATGGCCGTACTAGAAGACAAGTGTCTAAAATTGCCTTTGCCGAATAAAACTGTTCATAGTATTCACTATGCCAGTTGGTTGCTGCTTAACTGATCTGGCCCGGGAGCCCACTTGAGACCCAAATTCTTCAGGGGTTTTTTCTGTGTCATATTAGAAAAATTCTTTCTTCGTGTTTAACGAACCTCGGATCGATTTCTGTGCATATACCTGGAAAATTAGTACAACACTTCTGTTAAAGTCATTTAAATAAATGCTTTAAATCGTTTGGTTAACAGATCCGCAGAGAGCCCTTCCTACCGGCCCCGCACAGTTCTAATGCAGTTCACAGAAGTGGGGCGGAGACCCTTCAGCTCGCCTGCGATTGGAGGGCCGATAAGCGGCAGACTTGGAATTCAAACTCAGTGAAGTTCCAGGATTTGTGCTCTTAAACTTGATGTTTCGTTCCCTGGGATTAGTCGTTCTTCTGATTTGAAGTCAGGGGAGTAAGACTATTTTTGATGTAGTAGCCACGTGGCCGGTAGGATCCCTTCAAGGGCGTTAACGAGAAGAGTCCAATGGAAGGCTGTTGACCATGCTCACAAGTCCTGATGAGGTATTGGGGAGATACATTTGATATTTCCGGTGGGGCCATAAACTATAATTGCAGGCTATCTAGAAATGTTTCCAGAAACCATTAAGTCAGTGCTTTAATTTTGCTGATTTTCTTAATTCAATAGCATATATTGCTTCTCTCATTTTATTTTTTTTTAATTTTTTTTAACATTTATTTAAGAGACAGAGCGTGAGCAGGGGAGGGGCAGAGAGAGAGGGAGATACAGAATCCGAAGCAGGCTCCAGGCTCTGAGCTGTCAGCACAGAGCCTGACGCGGGGCTCGAACCTGAGCCGAAGCCGGACGCTCAACTGACTGAGCCACCCAGGCGCCCCATGCTTCTCTCATTTTAGTCCCTGGATGATAACTCTCAGACTAAGACCGCAGGCTTAGTGGCCCCATTACTTCTAAGTAGAATTGTAGTTGTGGACCTCCTGTAGCTCTTTCCTCACACATTCCTCACCTGTGCTACTGATAAACAAAAAAGAAAGGCCAAGTAAGTCACCAAAATAGTCTTCAACAATGTGTTTCTAGTACCTATGATTTGTTTCTAAATTACTTGGGAATCCATGATTTCTGTACGTATAGATGTTGTGATAAATGGTCTTTTTGCCCTTAAGTCTAAAACACTAAGGAAACCAAACGACCTCTTATTCGAAACTGGTTCTGAAAGCTTCCCTTGAAAAAAAAAATCAAAATATATTTAGGTTTAAAAAGTCACGTTTTAGGAAAGGGAGCCACTCCCTCACCCATCACGCGACGCACTTGGTTCGTGGGGAACCTAGGGCTAAACCATTGGAGGGACCGGCTTCTGAGCCAGGGTTTCGGACATAGCAGAACAACTCCCTCGCTGCGATCTATTGGAAGTCAGCCCCTGACACAAGCATTTGTAAAAAGTTGCATTTTAGAAGCATAAGCTGTTATGGATGAACTTATATTCCCATTAGTGTTGCTATGAGTTTTGAACATGTTTAAACTGCACGATAAACAGAGAAACCCATTTAAAAATATTTTTTAATGTTTGTTTATTTTTTTGAGAGACAGAGCACGGGTAGGGGAGAGGCAGACAGAGAGGGAGACACAGACTCTGAAGCAGGCTCCAGGCTCTGAGCTGGCAGCACAGAGCCCAACGCAGGGCTCGAACCCACGAACTGTGAGATCTTGACCTGAGCTGAAGTCAGACACCCAACCGACTGAGCCACCCAGGCACCCCAGAAAAACCCACTCTTAAAATGGCTCAAAAGAATTTCGATAGTTTCTGTATGGACTAAATCTTGTTAGGCCGAGTGCCAAGTTTTAAGATTTGGGGTTAGTTAGAATTCGACGGACTAAGGATTGCTGAACCGTTGGCTGGGCTTTTGGAAGTTTAGCTTGGGCTAAAAGTCGCGTTATTGATGGCATGTGCAGTAGTAAACCTCTACTAAATATTTCTCAAGATTTGAGGTGTAAGAGTTATATCTTAGAAGACTTGCTTTATCCATAGTCCATAAGCGGAGTTTTGAGAGCATCTCACAATTAGGCAAACCCTAGGAGAAAACATTTAATCGGGCGGCCGCTCCCGTCTGGAGGCTATGGAGTCTAATTCCTTCCTTAAGCACAGCAAGTCATTTGGCTCAGGTGGCTCAGTTTCCTCATCTGCAGAATGGGTGCAGTGATATCGGTACCCTTTTTGGCAGTTCATGAGGCTCTAACCCCCCTCGCTCTGAAAAGTCGTCAGGTAAAGGAACATATGTTCTTAGGGGTTTACGGTGTTTAGAGGCACGAAGTCCTGGCCTTCACCCTCGGTTTGTTGACCTCTGAAATCAGAAATGTAAAGCCAGACCATAACCATCTTTGTCACATGGACATTTCGTTGTCCCGTCTATAATTTGCGTCCACCGCGAATTCAATAAAAATCCTACAGTAATATCCTAAAAGCGATTCAATTCGTGCTGCGGTGATTAAATACCCCCGAGCGCGTGTCTCTAGTTTTGAGGCGCCGATAGGGAAACCCATGGTTCAGCACTGTTTTTCATTCCATCAGCAAGTTGATTTCAACCCAGAACACAAGTCGACGTTTCTTTGGGGAGCAGCCAAACAGTCCATGCTGTCGTGAAAAGTATTGAAATGGTTGTTCCGATTTAAACAACACTGGCTTGGGAACAGGAGGAGTTGAATGCGGCTCTGGCGGCGGATGCGTCCTACGGACACCGGGGCTAGCTTGATTTTAGCGCAGGTAGAAACGAAGAGGAGGTTTGCTTTCCAGAAGGGAAAAACATGGAGGACTTGGAAGGAAAAACACATTCCGCCTGGCATTACGAGTGCTTTACTTCACGGATAAAATATGACCAGTGTGCAGAGCAGAGAACAGGTGTAAAATATTTTTAGACAAACCTTGGCATATAGTGTGGGTTGCATCCCTTCTGTCTATACACTCAAGTCTTTCAAAAATAATTGTGGAAAAACCGCATTGACAAAATAAGCCAGGGATTGCTTTTACGGTTTTTAGGTGCTGGATGTTAAAGTCAAACAGAAGCTTCCTTGCCAGCCATCGGGTTGCAGTTATTTTTAAACCCTGGGTCTCTGCATGCCCTCCTGCAGCTCTTGAGTCTCCTTTCCCTTCCTGAGCTCTCTTGGGAGAGCTGGGAGAACCTGGTGTCATCGCCTCTTTGGGAGCGTGGAGAAAGGAATGTGGCCAGCACGGACGTGGCGGCCTCAGTTTAGCTTGGTTCGCAGGAAATGGGTATAAATGGATGACTTCTGGACGCTGATGGAAGGGAACACTGGATACTGCTGTCAGTACGGGTCACGAGATGGAAGCACATTGTCCGTTGTAGCCCCGACGCCCTGTGATGCAAGCTCACGCCTCTTTCTCTCCCGCAGGGCCCCTTTCAGACGGCTTTTCCTGGCTGCCCCTCCACCACCCATCACCCATCGGTTCACTGCTAGTAAGGATGAAGGTTGGATTTCAATCTGCTTTTGTAATGAGCATGCCAGTTCTTTTTTATTTATGTTTATTTAGTTTTGAGAGAGAGAGAGAGAGAGAGAGAGCAGGAGAGGGTCAGAGAGAGAGAGAGAGAGAGGGAGACACAGAATCCGAAGCAGGCTCTAGGCTCTGGGCTGTCGGCACAGAGCCCGACGCGGGGCTCGAACTCACAGACGGCGAGATCATGACCTGAGCTGAAGTCGGCCGCTTAACCGACTGAGCCACCCAGGCGCCCCATCTTTTTTCACTCTTATTATCCAGACCTGCCTCCTGACCCCAGAGCTCTTTCCCCAACAGAACACTCCTCGTGTTGTCAACTGCCTGTCATCGTAAAGTTCAGTGGAGTCCTGGTGACTGGCTTTCTGCTCGCTCCTTTCTATTTCCAGGAAACACGATGGGATCTCCAAAGCACTTCAATCCAATGCTTAAGATAGCTGCGGTCCCTGGACGGCCTTTCTAGAAACCGAGGTGTCACCAGAGGCCCTTTAACTGAGGACTTTGAGAACCACCCGGTTTTCAGAGGGCTCTGAAGAAGCTCACCTGGGGAAATGGCATCTTTCCGGATCCTACGACAGATTGGAAGATACGAAGGAAACTTTTTATTTTTTATATGTTTTTTTTGTAATTTAGGAAGAAATGTTTTTTTGGGAGGGAGACTTCTTACCTGAGCCCCAACAGTTCGAAGGACTTTCCAGATGCTGGGTAAAAGGGATAGAGAGAGGGAGGCCTCTGCCAGAGGAGAGGGGTCTGGCGGCCAGAAGGGAGGTGTCTCCTCCATCCGCCCTTGCCGCAGGATTTGGGAAAGGCGAGAGGACAGCGGAAGAGGGGGCCTCGGACCCACTGCCCCGGGGGCTTGTCCTGGAGGTCACTTCCCCTCAGCGGAGGCTTTGCAGAAGGTGGGGGCCCAAGACAACTCTCCCCAGCGTGGGCCCATCCCACTTCCCCGATGGCTGTTGTTTCCTGCCAGCCTTTGAGGGAGGGTAGGTAGCTGGGCACGTACCTTGCATGCTGCCTATTTGATGATGACGATTTGAGCATTATTCGGACCCTTAGGGAGTCCAGAGGGAATAACCAAAGTCAGGATCTCAATAATAACAGCCAAGCACCTGTATGGTTTGTTGGTTTTTTTTTTTTTTTTAATTCATTTTGAGAGAGATGGCATGAGTAGGGAGGGGCCAGAGAGAGAGGGAGAGAGCATCCCAAGCAGGCTCAACCCTCTCATGGCACCGAGCCCACCGTGGGGCTCGAACTCACCAACCGTGAGCTCATGACCTGAGCCGAAATCAGGAGCCAGACGCTTAACTGACCGAGCCGCCCGGGTGTCCCTAAGTGCTTGTACATTTTAACTCAAATTTCATAAGAACCCTCTGAAGGGTGTGCTGTTTCCCTCGTTTATAGATAAAGACATGGAAGCAGGAAGCTTATGACAGTTATGGCCCGTAGGGCCATGGTTGGATTTGAACCACGGGATTCTGTTTCCAAAGCCTGTGATCCTTCTCCATCACACAATCCTGCTCCTTTGGTTGGCCTCGATGGGCTTTATAAAAGAACCCCACTTGATTAGTTAGGGGACATTATCGAAAATGCACTTTGTGCCAAGCCCCCCGCCCCCCACCCCCGCCACGTACCCAGCACGGGCCTGGAAGAGGTGGTTTCCTCAGCCACCCTAACCTCATTCGAATCCCAGCCTTTGCCAGGCACAGTGAGGAAAGGGAAATCAGCGAAAACGCAGTGGAGGAGGCTGTGAGAGTTGAAGGTCCTGTTCTAGCGGTATTTGTCCCCATCATTACTACTGTCTGGGTAACTCAGTTGCTCTGAGAGGTAACATGAGGCGCTCACATACCCGAAGTCTCCGGCCCTGGGCTTTTCGAGTCCTTAACGATAGCAAAGGAGTGAGGTTGACTCAGGAGCCACCCGGGGTCAGAGTCCACTCAGGTCCCTAAATTATCTCAAGCAAAGGGAGACGTCATTTCAAACAACACCTGCTGTGTCCACTCAATACATTTGTTGAGCATCTATGGCGTAGGAACTGGTGATGATATACATAAACCTTTAGGACCTTTCGAGAAGCTTGCCTTCTAACAAAAGATCACACACGCGCCCGAATAATCACACACAGGAGAATGCAGAAGTATGAACAGAAGAAGAAGCGTGCCCATCCGAGGGGTTCTCGACTGCAGGGGGCCTTGTGAAGCAATGAAGAATGGGTCTTCCGGGCAAGCATGGGCTCGCTCACAGTCCCAGCCCCGGTGGAGGAAAACCTGGTCCTGGATCTTTTCCTCCATCTGATGCTTCCACAGCGGGTGGCGTGTGTGCTGAGCCTTGGGGTTCAGAAAGGCAGAGGACATCCGAACTGGAAGCTTGGCTGCCAGCCCGTCACTCCCAGGAGAAGCTGCCTTTGACTTTGGATATTTTAATTGTTTCCATTGTTCCAAGTTTATGTGTTTGTATGTATGTATGTATGTATTTAGAGTGCTCATGAATGGGGGAGGGGCAGAAGGAGAGAGAGAGGGAGAGAGAGAATTCCAAGCAGGCTCCACACTCTCAGTATGGAGTCCGATGCGGGGCTCAAACCCCCAGACGGTGAGATGATGACCTGAGCTGAAATCAAGAGTCAGACGCTCAAGCAACCGAGCCATCCAGACGCCCCTCGCCGTAACAAGTTTCGAGCAGAAAGACACCGTGAAAGAGAGCTGGCTTAGAGCTTTATTCGCCCAGCCCCGGTGCGGGATGGGGAGGTCAGGGGAGGAGTCCAAGGGCCGAAGGAGGTGGCCCACGGGGGATGGCTCTAATTCTTATCTTTTCAAGATGCTTACCCTAGAAACCTCCTCAGGCTAGAAGCTCCCTCTAGGGGTCATCTCGTTTGTTTTCTTACCTTTGGAAACAAAACTCTGTTTTTGTTAATGTCGGGGCTCACAGCAGGTAGCATCGCTCGAAGAGGCGTGGGTGGAATGGGGTGCTCACTGCACGCTCCCCCAGGGCACCCCCATCTGCCGTCCTCCAACTCCACCGTCTACTAACCAAGGGAACAAGTCTTTTCAGAGCTCAACTGTTGGATTTTCCAGTTTGGCTTTTTGGGGGCTTGTAGTATCTTGAGCATAAATCCAAGAATGAGGCTTTGGAGGAAAAGCTTAAGATAAATCTAGGCCGGAAATTCACAGCCCCAAATCCAAAACACTTTGCTCCCGGGTCCCTTTCCCTAGGCAATGCCCTTCCCTAGGCTCCCGAGTTTCCTTTGGAGCTGTCAATCTCTGAAAATACTGCCGCGAGCCGGCCAAGCCCCTTCATGTGACCGGCGACTGTTCGGAGAGCATCCCCCTCTGACAGAAGCATGCGTCTTGCTTTGGAACAGGAAACACCAGCGTCTCATCCATGCCTCTCCCCCACCCCTTTCCCAGCAGGGATGGAGATCTAAGGCCCCGCGGTTTTCCCTGCGGGATCCTTGGTAACTGCTCTAAGAACTAAGTAAGAATGTTCTAGGGGCCTCATTAAGCCTCCAAACAAAATGATTCCCAGTAATCCTGAACCAGAAAGAATATGGGCTTTGGAGTAGGACTTGGAACTGAGTCCCAAACTCGCCCTTGATTTAGCCGCACCCTGTTGAAGCTGCTTAGCCCCAGATTTCCCGTCTGAAAAGTCCCACTTATTATGGCTAGCGTGAGGACTATATAAGATATATAGGGCGTTAAGCATAATCCTCTTCCCCACAGGGGACAACCTGAACTCTCTCCACTCTTCTGCGAGGTGGGGCTTGAACCCCCTTCCGTCCCCCACCCCCACTCTCTCTCTCTTCCTGTGGCTTAGCCTCGAAGGCTTGAGCTCAGCCTTCTTGGAAAAGGTCGGCTGGCCTCAAAACATGCATTTTCATGAGACTCCTCGGCAGTGAAACTGAATTGTGGATTCGCGGGGAGGAGAGAGGAAGCAGAAGCGAGAGGAAACCCTACTTTCGCTCTTCTGTGATGGAAGATACTGTACATGCGGTTAAAGTCACGGGCTTTGGAGTCTCATAGACGGACCTAGGCTTGGTTCTTTGCCTGGCCGGGGGGTCATGGGCAAACCGTTCCATCTCTCTGAGCCTCAGTGTCATCGTCTCCGAGATAGTGGTGACTAGTATCCTCCTCACAGGGTCGCGAAGATTCAGGGAGAGAACGGATGAGCACATATTAGGTGCTGTTGGCTACTGGTAATGGTAAAGGGGCATCTGATCGGTAAAGGGCACCCAGCTTCTGGGGCGGGGAGGGGCCACCATCTGGGCAAGTCTCACGAAAGCCGCGTTGTGCTCATCCGTGAACACCAGCCCCTCCTCTCATTAGGGTCATAAGGTGAAATCGTTGCTTATGATGACTGTAAGGACTGCTCCGAATCCG